>JAROYE020000008.1:29814723-32214723 GCA_029619315.2 Dynastes maya
ATTATAACTTGATTATTTTTCATGTAACTATTCGTTTATTCTTTTTATGGATATGATTTATTAGTTTTTATCGATTCGGATTATTTGATTAATGATTCGACATAGTTTTGTGTGATTATATATAAATATATTACCTTGTCGTACGTATCATATTTATTGCTGCTCGATTAATATGCTCTATTATGATAATTGTGTTGATTTAGTAATTATGGGGATATATGGAGTTATAATCTTATTAATTGCGATATATTATATTAGTTTTACAGTATTACGGTTTATTACTTATTATTTTATTATTGTTATATTTTAATTTTATATTGATGTAGTATTACTTATTATTATTATTAATATATTTTCTATAACGAATTTGAATTAAATTATATTATTTATATTTATATTATTTTTGTTGGTAAATCTGTATTATGAATTATGTAACTAAATTATTATTTTATTATATATATTATTTTATTTGATATTGTTTAGTTTATATATTATATTATTTTTTTTATTATAGTTATTATTATATATATAATTCAGTTATTGGGTATTATATGCCAATTAATTAATATTCATTATTATTATATATTTTAATTATTTTATTATAAATAATGTAAGTTATTAATATTTATTATTTTACTATTACCTATACTTTTGATTCTAGTCATCTGATTGACCAATTAAACTTTATTACACTTTTAATCATTATTTGTACATCACAAAGGCCTGGTTTTTCGACTAAAAGGGAATACCCACACAGGATAAACAACGGTTATAATAGAAATACTGTTAATTATAGTAAGCTAAATTAATCTACAATATGCATTTATTACAGTTAGGCATAAATTTGGCACCATTAGTGTCCACAAAGAAGGATCTCCTCTACAAAAGGGAAACTGTAAGAATATTCCACGTAAGATGCATTAACCGTGTTAAATACTTGAATGACTCTAAAAAGAAAGTTAGAAAGTATTCCTAAAGCTTTTCAGAGAGCTCAACATAACACTCGGAATACCCTTCCACAATAAAAATAACGGATGCGGGAGCCTACAAATCCTTTCACCCCTAAATACTAATCTTTACGAAATCCAAATAAATGCAAACAGGAAAAACAAAGGCCCTCAAAACTGAACAAAGCGAATTTGTTCCATAGCGTCGTAAAATTCGAACAAACAACGTAACGATAAGATCCTCAAAACGTAAGAGGGCGCTTTCGTCGTGTTCGTGACGGAAACACGAGCGCCCTCTTACCGCTCCAACCCGTAACAACAATCAATTCGATTTACTTAAAGCGTAATTAGCAAGTGTTATGGAATTATGTCTGACTAAGACCGATGATTACTGCGGAACCGCTCCCACCCCGAAGACGCGGGTTGGGGAGGGATCTTGCTTTCGCAGGAAACCCTCGACGTTAATGTTGCGGCTGGTAGCTCGCGGCTAGACCTTGTTCTTCGAGACTGCGTTCTCATCACCTGACATACTCTCTAATTATGCATTTCACGCTGCGTCTAGCTCGTTGTCGTTTCTCGCCCCCGCCAACACCGTCTCTTTGTTAGATAAATTCGCGACCGATTATAGCCCGGAGGGAACGTTGTATAAAGTCAAAATATCTACAGCTATTTCGATTGTAGACGACATGAAGTGTAGGCTTTAATTTAACCTAATATACAGAGTCACTCGCTACGATGGCTTATTACATGCAGAGAAACACATCCAGAAATTATATTTCCTTGCAAAAATCAGTCTCTATTCAAGGAAATATTTTTATTTCAAGACTAAGAATATTTAATATAAGAAAATAATTCTCTTGAAATTTTATTTGTATTAAATAAATATTTTCTTTGGGTTAGATAATCAAAAAAAAAGTTAAGAAAATATTCATATTACATTAACCGGCGTCTTTTGAAAATGTTTATGACGTTGTACGTTAAAGGTTATATTATTGCATATATCTGCATACCGGTTTCTGTCGCTACTCTCTAGGCCGGCCTGTTTTTAGAGATTAGTGGCATAAACTGAGAAGCGAATAGCAATGTGAACAGGAGAAAAAACTGCTCGAAACAACGCTGATAGCGCCGAGTAGGCAGAAACAAGTCCATTGGTTAGTGCTTTTCTGTTCGCACATAGATTTTGCCGGGAGTGATTCCATCAATACCATGAGATATATCAGCATTATCTTGGTTACCTTAGGGTATTATCTACATTGTCATTGTCTGCAAGATATCTTAAAAGGCAGCGAGGTAATAAGTGTTTTGTTCTGTGTACGGAATATAGTAACAATCCACAATCTGCGTTGAACGCCAGGATGCTAACTACTTTGGCGTTTGCGTCCATTGCAAATATGGACGAAGCTATTGATACCAATGCCTTATCTGCAGAGCTTTTACCATTCCTCGATTGGTTTAAGGTATGTAGATTATGTAGGGCATATGAACAAGTATACACAATTTGTTATAATTCCCTTACGTATATTACATTTGCATTTACAGACGAGGAAAGGTAGATGTCCACCACATTTCCTCATGAGATGTGGATCCTTTTCCAAAGGACATTGGATGGACAGGATTGAACAAATAACCGTTGTCCTACAAACCAATTGAGGAGAGGTAAAAGCTCTGCAGCTAAAGCATTGCTAAGAATATTTTGTATTGCGGCATATCGGGTTAACGCCAAACTAGCTCTACGGTGAACTGGCGATGGCGATTCGGCAACGGCTAATAGTCCTATCCTCGTAAGAATCAAATCTTCGAACTTTTATATTTTTGCATTACATCCAAACAATCTTGAAATGCATTGTATATTTTTAATAGTAAATCTTCCGTTGTTTAAATTCGGTATGTTTTTGAAAGATAATAACGATAACAGCAATAAAATAAACGGCAATAATAACAAGTATAATCGTCGAACTGAACGGTTGAAAACAGAATAAAATAATTTAAAAATATATTACCGTTTCCGTTCTCGTAAGCTTCTGCAGCTTTCATGCATTTATTGCCGGGAAAAGAGAACGATATCTGCTTTTCATCTTTATAACTGCTTCTATCTCCAATAAAACGCTCGAGTACCCGGAGTGTGGGACGCGAGGAGACGCACACAGTCAAACGTAGAGATTTCCAAGTACACAAAAATTGCCCCATAACGTTTTATTGTTTCTTCGGCATACTACTGAAGCTCAACGATTTCGCTTTCCTCTTTACTTCGCCGATGTTAAATTATGGCATTTTCGATCGTAAATATAATCGTAAAGTTTTGCCCGAACTCCGTCGGTATATCTCGACTATAGATAAATTCAGGAAAGAGGGAGCAATAACAATAAACGCAAGAGAAAGATGTAATTCGGACAAGCATGAGACGTATAGAACTGCGCAAATGTGTAATCTTGTATTCGACACGCTTTGACTACGCAGCTGCGACTTCGTCACCATGGGAATGGAGTTCAGCTGTTTCTGTTGATTAGTGATGCATCTGTCAACAATATTTGCCGTTTTTTTCTATGCAAACACCTTCAAAAACTGCATATTGCGATGGTGGCCTGAAAAGTTTCCAGCCTAACACAGAAGCAAGTATTTTTTTTTGTTAAATTCAGTTTTGGATCGTTTAAATTTAGTTTTATTTCTCATCATAGTTTCCTTGTAAGTCTATACATTTTCCCCAGAAATGCTCTCAGTTATTTAATCTGTCCAAATAATAGTTGGCGTCTTGTTCTGGCGTTTACGAATGTGATGGCCTCCACACTCACTGAAAATCTCTGTCCTCCGAGAGAAACTTTGAGACTAGTAATCAAAAAAATGTTGTTGGGGGTCAGGTCTGGTGGTCTATCATTTCGAATCCCATTTCGTGAATTTTTGCCATAGCGACCACTGAAGTGTGAAACTTCAAACGCGATCGTTTTGCGCAATTTCTGCCTTCAGCTTGTCAAGCAATGATGCGAAGTATACCTCCATTATTGCTTTTCTTTTTGAAGATAGTCGATTAACACAATTTCATCACTATCCAAAAAAGCAGTCACCATCACTTTCGCGGCTGATGGAACAGTCTTCGCCTCTTTTGGAGCTGATTCACCTTTCGCAGTCTACTGCTTCGACTGTGACTTGGCTTCAGGAGTGTACTGGTGTATCTAAGCTTCATTGACAGTTATTAATCCACGCTAAAACTTTGACTTATTTCGCTTAAACTGCTTCAACAGGGCTTTAGTAATATTCATTCGAATGCGTCTTTGTTCCTGAGTGAGCAGATGCGGCACCCAATGCGCGGTTAGCTTTTTCATGCCCAAATCATCAGTCAATATATGACAAGCATATTCTTTCGAGATGCCCACAGCCTGTGATATCTCTCTAACCCTAATTTAACGGTCGTCTAGCACCATTTAGTGTAGTTTTCCGCTGTTATCGATAGTAGTTGCAGCTCTTAATTGTCCTGAACGTTCATCGCCAACCAAGCTGGTACGTCCATGTTTAAATTCAACCGGCCAAAATTTTTCCAATGTTTATCTTATTTTTATATGTAAACGTCAGTAAAATTTAAACACTGCCTAATATCGCATGCATACAGACTAAATAATACCAGTCTGATAATGGAGCCCTGTGTCACGTCACTGGTCAGTAGAGATTGAGATTTTATTGAGTTGAATTGAACAGCTTGTTGACGCTGAGTTCACTACATTTTCGCCGAAATCACTTACAAACCGCATATAGGCCAAGACCTCGTAATTGACAGTATCAACCACCTTACTGTAATCAATCAAGACAAGAATAGTACCTAAGCCCTTATCCCTGGCTGCTAGGATGTTAACAGTTATGTTAAGAAGGATAAACACGAAACAGTTCACTAAAACCCTTACCACAACACTTAATTCGTACTGGACGCACGTTTCGATAGCCAAGCTATCATCATCAGCAGCAAGACTGAACTCGTTCAGTTGGGTTTTAGTGAACTGTTTCAGTGTTCCAGTGCCACAGTTTTAGAGTATCCGTTTAGATAAACACGAGGTTAAAACTGTCGAGATAACAATCAAACTTTCAGAAAAGATCTAATTTTTTTAAATTTCACTAATATTTCGGTTTTATTTTAAAGCTTCATCAGGGCCATAAATGAGTTAAAATAGATAGCCAAACATAAAGATGTACATCTTTAAGTTCATGAGTTTGGCGAAATATTGGTGAAATTTAAAAGAGATACAGTTTTAACCACGTGTTAGTTCCGAACGACCGCAATACTCCTTGGTGTTAAGAAGGACAGTCTCACAACTGAAGCTTTTACGGAATCTAGGTTGACATGCCAGTAAGATTTGTGTGGTGATTATTAAGCATTTACGCAGAAATGCTTTCTTTCTACTTGCAACTGAAATATTCCTTCGTTTTCTTATTTTTTCCTTTAAATGCACTCGTGCATGCAGAATAATATGTTATTTTCTCTGTTTATTCTGTATTCGTTTATAATACAGGGTTATGCAAAGCAGCTAATACTTGAACCTTGTCCTAATGTCTCATAGTACCTTTGTTACGCTTTTTTAATATTATATTGCTCTGTCGTATCTTTTTGCTATCAATAAATACTATCATTAACATTATCATTATTTTTTCTAAGCAAAAAATCAAACCGTGCTTATTCTTTCTTTGAATGGTGGACCGTTATATTTTTCCAACACTGTACACATTCTGCGCTCAAAGACCGTTTAGCAATAAGAAGATATATCGTTGGACGTCGAACAGATTGTTGAAGGTACAAAGAAAGAATTATCGTCCAATCTTTATCAGCTAGTTTTCTTTTATTAAAGGAGATAATTTAAGATTTTGACACCGGGTAACGGCCGTACCGCAACTTTTATCGACGATAAAATCAAAGTTCTCCAATCTAACCCCAGCGTTCTCCCCCATTTCTGAAGAATTTTTCCTCCATCCTCCCGATGGCTTTTCTACTTTTCCTTTCAATTTACTAATTGCCGAAATGATTTACGACAGTTCTGAAAAAACCACTCTCCACCGCGTAGAGATTTTCAACGCGTTTCCCTCACACAGAACGATTTCGAGAACCGCGATTTTTACATTCGGAACACGTCTTCGAATTGTTATTGGTTTGGTAGGGTGATCCTTTTTTTCCTCTGAAGGGGTAGCTTCTGCATCTTTCCTACATTTCTGGTTTCTTCCTCCAACAGCTCTAGAACAGCCCTTTTCTTCCGTTTCGTGGTTTCTTACCGAATGCATTTCTCGTTTTTAGAGGGTCGCCTTTTGGCGTATGGAAGTTGGCTTATGCATGCTCTTATTCCGATATTTTTTTTCTCTTCGGCGGACCGCTTGATCGACGTGTTTGGCGGTGCGAAACGACGCGTAAAGCGATGGAAAAATATGGCGATAAATTCGGTGGACCTGTCGAATTTTAAGTAGGAAGGCGTATGGATTCGGAGACGCCATGGTGATCTGGGACTTGATTATTGAAAAATTATTCTTTCCTCGAGATCTTAGACTTATGGGAATCCAAAAGGAATATGCTGTAGAATAAATGAATAGCGGTATATATAGCGTAATATTCAAAATACAACATGTAAAATCGCTCCCATTAGCGCCGCGAGGAATGATGTTCCGCCAATTGCGCTCTGGCAACAACTGTTAGAGCTAAGCAACTCTGGCAGCATATTCCACTAAGACCATCGGGCCCTTTTAGCTTGAATCGTCTTTGAGACAAAACATATTTCGCTAAGTGGTTCATTTTGAAAATGATTTCAAGTGTCGAAATTTCATTTCATGTCAAAGGTTAGTTCAAGTTTTGTCATTTGAAAGAACGAGCGATTTTCTTACGTGACGCGCTAGCACAGAGAGAGCGCGTAAACGTAAAATTTTGTCAATATTTAACTTGAAATTGTTTGTAAACCACGATGCACAATATGTGTATGGGCGACCTTGTTACGTCTTTTATTAAGAGGTACTTAGTTTTCAAAATAACGAAGCTGTCTGTCGTCGGCAAATAGTATTGATAGGCGGATTGATACTTGCAGTAATTCATTAATATATATCAAGAAAGGTAATGGGTCTAATACAGAGCCCTGTGGAGGTCCACGTTGCAGAATTTGCCAATTAGAGAACGCACTACATCCAACTCTACTTATTGTTGCGAGTATCCGCTTTCTATTAGTTAGGTAAGGTCCAATTAGTGGTAATGCTTTTTCTCTAACATCAATGTTTTCTGATCAAACATAATTAATGCTATCAGACGCATGGGATAAGTCAACGAAAACCCTAAAGTACCTTTTTCCATATTTATTTCTTCAAGTACTTGACAAATAAGTTGATAGCCTGCCCTATTGGTACTTCTTTGAATGTAGCCATTTTGGAAGGAATCTAATCATGCATCTCCTGGCTAATTATTTTTCATAACTTTTAAAATAATACAGATATTGGATGTTCCAGTTTCAATTTAATGCAGGTGAGAAATATCTCTTGTAATAATAGTTCTCTTCGTAAAATGAACCGTTTTGTGCAAAAATTGAAAAAGAGGTAAAAATAGTCCTCTTTTGTTTGTGTGAGGGGAGGTCGATCTCTTCTGTTTCTTACTATACCCCCTACTAGTGTTTTCTCGAGGTTTTAAAACTTTTCTCATTTTTCCTAACTTGCCTGGACTAATTGTGGTATTCATTAAGTTTATCAGTGGAACATCATTTGTTGGGCGCATTTTTTAAGCATTGTTACTGATAGTTCGCCATGATAAACTAATGTTACTTATCGAGAGCTACTTTTATTAAGAAATTTTGTTTACACTAAAAATATTCTTGTAAAGATTTGCAAAAAGTTTAATGCACACACTTGGGGCATACAGGACCAATGCTGGTCCTGTTAGACAGAGACGAGAATAGAACTGTGTGATACTATTTGCATTCATCGCTCAAACAAATTTGGTGAATGAAAACCAGAAAAAGGCTGGATTCAGTACAATAGTAGAAGAAGTTTTATTTGCCCATTAGGATACTACAGTACAAGCTTTTGTTTGAATTACATTCAATACAAAAAGCTTAGATGTAGTTTAGTTGCATAATAGTTAAGGAAAACTTAGGATGCATTAAAAGAAACCGTAGTTTTACAAATAAACATTATTTATTAGATTGTATGTTGGGAGTTGATACCCAAAGAAATTGTTAATTTAAAAGTTATAACCGGCTTATATCTTCTTCTTACCAACTTATTTTATTTTTAATGCAGCCTATCTCGCTACTTTCAAAGCTTATTCAAGTCTCAACAACCCAAACCATACTTTCGACTTATTATAAATTAAAATTATGATATTTTTTCCATTCCGCGACACGTCGCGCGAGTTAGAATATTTTTCCGGTAGATGGCGCGCATCCCACTATCTCGCTACTCGCTTCTAACTCCAAGCATCCAGTTTTCCTTTTCACCTCTCTGGCATTTTCACGCGATTCGTGCATTCGCAAATAGTATCCGACGCCTTCGCTTACTTCTTCTACTTCTTCCTTTACTTCGCCATGGTCCTAGACGTTGCGTCGTCGTCTTCCCTCCATCGGATTAGATATGCTAAAAGATGTATATATATATAGAGTAGAGAGAGACGCCTTGCTCCGAGAAGAAATTCAATTTTCCTGCTCGAACATTTTAACATCAAAGGTTGCCTCGGTTGCTTCGACGCTTCGAGAATGGGAAAGACGGAGGAGAAAGAGACCTGACGGGAGAATGGAACAGAGATAAATAGAACCAGTACCGCACCACTAGGAAGCGGTGCCTTTTATCTTTTCGCGGAAAATATTTCCGATCTAACCGAAATATTACGTTTTTAAAATATCTTTCGGGCGTCGCGGCGTGCGATGGCATGTCGCAAGCGTCGTCTTACACGGCTGCCACCCCTTTGCCTCTCGCTAACTTTCTTCCATCCCTTAACGCGGGCCGAGGAGCAAACGAAATTGAAAATTTCAATTTGGTATCTTCGCAAGCACCGATCTTATATCTACATATGAGTTGTATCACACGCACTAGGAATTTGATGAAGAAAATTGTGCACAGGTATGGAGATAGGTCCTAGGTAAAATGTGTAGACATATGATGTGTCTACGCTATAGAATTTCTCCATATATAAGTTCAGAATTCTCACAAATTGCGCCATGCACTGAAAACAACTTTCATCTGTTTACAACATGTTTTAAGCAATGAAACATTCACGGAACAAGTAACTTATTTATGCTACTATAAACGAAATAATTAAATTAATTATTTCTAGAATCTTTTGGTTATGATTAGTGAACGGTAAAATCGTAAGTGGTATGATTCAAAGCCGCGCATGGTGAACATGATAGACATACACTAAGTGTATGTTGCGTATTTCAGAAGTTTTTATAAATGTATTTGCAGTCCCTGGCCATATTACTTGAAACATGTCATAAATCAACCCTTTTACCTGGAATTTCCCATCCTATAATAGTGATATTCTTTTGCTTTGAATCCGATCGTTTATAGGGGGACTAAATTATTGTATCAATAAATAAAAATACCAGAGAAATGATATTTAGAAGAGTAAAGTACGTATATATAAATATTTCAGTTATCAACTTACATTTAGCGAGTTCACAGTTTAGAGAATGCATCGATATTTTTTAAAATATTTCGTCATAACCGTATAGAAGCTAAGTTGTGTAGTATCGTTAAGTGTTTTGTGTTGATATATCGTTATTGCAAAGGTAAAATTGTTATTCTATCTCTCTCTTAATAATTAATTATTTGGAATTTGAAAAAAAATGAAATATTTGTTGGTTTTTTTGTAGAAAATGCTCGGGAAAGATTTAACAAGTGAACAAAAAGCCGCTATATAAGCTCTTCTACGATCAAACAAACATTCACAACGAGAAATTGCAAAATTACAGAAAGTATCTCCTTCTTCTGTTTAACTAGGAACTTAAACGAAGGAGCTAGCACATCGACACAAAGACGGGCAAAGTGCGGTCGGAAAAGAAAAACTTCGAAGAGCTCTGACCGTGAAATTGTTCATCAGGCTTTGAGCAATAGATTTGCTACAATTAAAATGATTAAAAAAAGTTACAGGAGAGAGGAATAGAGATTTCGAGCAGAACTGTCAGGCGCCGATTGCGCGAAAATCGCCTAATGGGCCGAAAACCTGTAAAAAAGCCGCGTTTAACCGAACAAATGAAATCTGTTCATCTCAACTTTGCAAGAGAATATTGACATTTCACAGACGAGAATTGGAAAAAGGTGACTAACTTAGCAAGATGATTTTTACTGAATTAATGTTTGCATTATTTCATAGGTTTTCTTTAGTGACGAGTGCTCGCTCTGTATATTAGTGCAGCGAGCACAATTTGTTCGTAGACGACCTGGCGAACGTCTCACAGAGTCCACGGTTCTTCGAACTGTAAAACACCCTCCGCAGGTAATGATTTGGGGAGTGATTAGTGGAGACGGATCCGGCCCTTTGTATTTTGTAGAAGGTACAATGCGTCAAGAGCAGTACATAAATGTGTTAAAAAACACGTTATTGCTGTATTTTAAGTCAGGACGTCGCATACCGACAGGGCGTATATTTATGCAAGATAATGCTCCTTGTCATGTGGCAAAAAAGGTTAAGAAATTCTTTGAAGACACTCACATACCTCTTTTACGTTGGCCCGGAAATTCACCGGACCTCAATCCCATCGAGAACGTATGGCATCTACTAAAAAGTAAGGTATATGAAAGAGAAAACCCTACAAAGGGAATATTAATGAAGAATATAAAGGATGTATGGGAGAACGATGAAGATATAAAAGAGACAATCATATCTTGCATTGAAAGTATGCCCCGAAAAATTAAAAATCATGGGTTATGGACTAAATATTAATTACTTATTTAATATTTACATATGTTACATATTTTTACAATATATTTTATAAATAAAAAATATAATACATGTATAGTATATATTGTATTATGAAGAAACTACAAAATATTGAGTGTTTCAAGTAATTTGGCCAGGGACTGTAAACGAAATTCATATATTAATTATAAATTGAAATAGAAGATATGTAATAAATTTCTTTCAACTAGGAAATAAGAGAAAGAAATTAGCCATTATCACAAGAGGCTTTTCTATATTTTCTGTAGTAAAACGGCTTCTTTTTGAAGTTACGTCTTCAGTATCGAAAGCGTTCTTTTAACTTCACAACTTGTAAGCGGAGTAAAATTAAACTGTGATATAAGAGAGTTATATTTTATACATATACATACATTGGTACCTCGGTTTACGATAGCATCTTATTACGGAATTTTCGGGTTACGGAAGAAAATTTGGCTGCGTTTTTGTTTCCAAAAGTGAAAGGTACTCCTATGAAATGCGACTTAGAATTTTTACAGATTCAGCAGACTTTTCGCGCGACTTGTGCACACGCTAGAAAGACTTAGTTATATACAATATAATGCGATGATTTGTGTGGTTAACCTCCCACTATTCCACCGCTTCGCATCTGACTTGAATTCATAATTATTCTTACTTTATGCGAAAATCTTTTTATCTTTCTGTAAAATCTTTTTCAAGGAACAAAGCCGAAAGTTCTATGGTCAAACAATTTCTTATCTGTCGCGTCGCTAATTTTGTAGTATATTTCAAAAAGACACCTAACCCTCACTGTCTTCCATACGCCAGAAAGAGTTCTTGTTAAAAGTAGTGTATGTAAGTGAAGTTATTACTTTTTAATTTCAATCTTAAGAGTTTCTATTGATTTTTCTACATAACTTTATTTTCCATATGCTCAATTGTATTTAAAATACATAAAATGAATTTTTGATTATTTTTTTGGTTATGGGAACGGATTATCTCCATTTTTCTTTTATTTACTATAAGAACATTTGATTACAGTTACGAAATTTCGGATTACGAAATGTTTTTGAAACCAATTAATTCCGTAAACGTAGGTACTACTGTATTTAAATTTTATATTTCTGGGGGGTTTCTGCTGAACACTACATCAACTTAATCAGTTTACTTCCAATATCACCCGGAATACTTTTTAATTTATTGATTGTGTCGTTTAAGGTATTGAATGCGTATCTAAATTTTATATTTCGACCCTCGAAATATTGTATCGTCGCTATTAAGTGTTTGTTAATATGGAAAATAATTACCTTAAAAACCTAATAACGAAATAGAGAATAGATACAGTAAGTATACGTAGAATTATTTGAGGAGAAAGCTCGATGCGAATACTACGACTGCATACCATTCACTGATTCCTCGATCTTGAAATAATCACCGCGTACATCACATGCTCTGCATACGGCTCTGCTGCGGCTGACGTCATCCCATATAATTTAGCCGTTCTCTGGTTATGAGATAAAATCGACCAGAAATGCCACAGAAATGAAAATTTTACTAAATTTATTTTAATTGGCAAAGGAGGCCCCAAATGATAAAGAAAAAATCGAACAGAGGGATCTACATGGCGCTTCTGGACTTGGATAACAATAGCAATAATAATAATAATGCTCTTTATTCGCCCAACAGTACAAACTATTTATAGGACAGCATATTACACCTCGGTGTAAAATAAGTTGCATATCCGCTTAAGACGAAAGACAAAAATATTCTTATGCATAGTAAACATAAAACAGAACCCAATAATCTTTATTCAGAAAAAACAAAACAAATATACATACAAGATGTAAAGAAATATAAACAATAAACTTAAAAAATGTATATGTTTGAAGAAGGTTAAAAAGAAGATATGTCTTCATAAAATGCATTGTAGTTCTTCGACATTTGATAAATCATATGACCGAGTGTTGTCTTGGTACATTGAAGCCCACTTGCGACAGCAACCAAGGTGAGTCAATTTTGTCTGTTAGTAGCCCATGCAAAAATTTCTATATTTCCTGTATTATACTATGTTTCTTTCTCCGCTCAGAGAGCGATTCCACTTCAAGTTGTTGTAGAAGGGCCATGTAGTCTGAACCCCGTAAAGAATAGGTAAAACCGCTTTCCTCCCTATCTTTAATTTAAAAAAAAGACGCATTAAAGCATTGGGAGCGTATGTTCAAAGATAAAAAATACACGGTATATGCACCTGCGAGGAATTTGGTTTGGATTCGAAATTAGAATTTGAAATTCGCATTTCAAATTCAAATTTAAAAATCGAAGTTTGATTTCGAATTTTAGGACTACGAAGTTGCAGAAATTCGAAAGTTTTCGAATTCGATAACACTAGTATGTATTTGTGAAACATAAAATAATAGTTCCATTTGATTAAATTAAAATTATTTATTTACATTGTTATTTATGCCATATTAATCACCAGTGCTAACAGAAAGGATAACAAGTTCGATGACATCATCAATTAGATCATCTAATTTACACATTCTTTGTTCTACATATATTTTTACAATTGGCAGCAATAACATTTTGACCTTTTTCCAACAGACGTCTTCTAACTTCTGTCAGTTTTAAGGTAACTTCTCTTTGTTCTCTTTTATACTAGGATACTACGAGGGACGTTCAGTAATTAACGAGACAAATTGCATTAGCGGGAAAACTACTGAATATCATTAAATAAAACTTTCTGTGGGTCAAGTTGGCAACCTTGGGGACAAATTAAGTCAGCTGTTTGAAAGAAATAAAAGGAAACATAACCTCTTTTAAAAATAAATGTAGGGTTTGGCTGGTGTCTGAATTTGTACTAGCAGTACATTTTTCCGGGCTGATGGGCCGTGGTCTTTGATATGTCGAAGTCGACGTTTCGCCAAACACTGCGGTCGGCGTCTTCAGGACGATGACTAGTTTTCACTGGTCGTCTGATGACCAGCGAAAATTAATCATCGTATAAATGACCTTATTCTCGATGACAGGCGTATAAAAATCGTGACAGTAGCTGATTTATGTAATGTTAGTGTTGGAACTGTGTATTGAATCATTCATGACAAGTTGAATTATCGCAAAACGTGCTGTAGATGGGTTCCAAGACAGTTGACTCAAGTCCATGAAGACACCCGTGTTCGGATTTGTTCTGAACTCAAACGACGGTTTTTAACGGAAGGTAATGACTTTCTAGACCGTGTTATAACCTGCGATGAAACGTGGATTTACCACAGTAAACCTGAATTTAAACAGCAAAGTCTTGAACGGAAACAGCCGGATTCGCCCGCTAAAAAAAAATTCAAAACCCTCGCGTCTGCCGGTAAAATGATGTTAACAATCTTCTGGGACTCTCAAGGTCCAATTTTTTGTGACTATTTAGAAGGACAACGTACTGTGAACAGTCAGTACTATTGTAACTTGCTTCAACATAAAGTGAAACCTGCGATAAGGAGAAAACGCCAGGGTGCTCTCTCAAAATGTTTGATTCTGCTGCACGACAACGCCCGCCCCCAAACTGCTTAGAAAACGCGGGAGATGATCGAAAATTTGGGTTGGGAGGTGTCGCCACATCCTCCTTACAGTCCCGACCTCGCACCGTCCGATTTTCATCTGTTAGGCCCGCTCAAAGAGATTTTATGCGGCTCCAAGTTCGAAGATAACGAAGCGGTCAAACAAGCTGCACACTAGTGGTTCGGATAAGGTCAAGAATTCTTCAGCACTAGAATTAGAAAGCTCACAAGGCGATGGGAGAAGTGCCTAAATGTTGGTGGAGACTACATTGAAAAGTAGTGTAAATTTTATTGTCACTGAATAAATTGATTCTTTTCCATAGCCATTTGTATCGTTAATTACCGAACGTCCCTCGTAAAAGTAATTTTTTAGGTAACATGGGACATTTTGACGTTTCAGTTAAGTATGATTTTATTAGTTGTGCTCTGTCTCTAACTCTGTGTAAATTTCTAATTTATACAATAATACATATATTGAAATAATTTTCCTGAAACAGCTCTGAAATACCTCTTCCATGATTCAGACGCATCAAACGCGCAAACGGACTTATTAATTGATATGCTAATGTCGTCTTCGACTCCGGCGAAATCGTATTATCAAAACGTAACGCTTCGCTAAATAAATATCGCGCCTACGGGAGAGTTAATTTCTAGATTACTACACGTCGATAACGCTTTACTAGAGGAAGATCGCAAGGGTAAAGGAGGAAGGAAATCAGATTTTGTGGGCTTCGTTACCTTTTCGCAACGTAACGTGGGCTAACGCGAAGCTGCCTTCGTCAGATGATGAGCCATCAGTCGACTTTGATCAGGAGGTGTGTTATATACATTGATAGACACGATAAAAAATAATCGAGAACTAAAAGGACCACTTTTTAGTCGGGGTTTTTTTATGAGTGCGTGCGTTTGATATAAAAGGAAAGTATAAAAATAATATGGAGATCGATGATGTCGCCCCGTTAGCGGTGATGACATTGGAGAATAAGTTGCGTGTATATCAAAGGTAGCGAATGCTTTGTTCTACACTACGTCGTTGCTGTTGTCGATGTTATTATTTTTTCATAAAATATGAAAAATATTGCGTAGGTAATATTCTACGACGTATCGATTGAAAAACACAATGTGGGGGGGCTCAATAACAATACGTTTACTTGCTGCTTTCTTTTTCGTATCGGAACGTAGTCGGCGCTACAGCTAATCGAAATAGTTTGAAACTCAAAAAAAAAAGAAAGCTTCTTCGATCTTTTATTAGTGTAGGGCTGTTAGAGATCGTTCCTTTGTAGCACACTTGTGAATAGAGGAGAAAAACACACAACATCAAAAAAATTGCAGACCTACCTGAGTTCGTGGTTCTCCTAAGTGCCCGCTAGCTATGAACAGGGGTGAGTTCAACACTAACTAAAATATGCGCCACCCGTTTGAGCTGAGGAGCGCTAACCACGAAAAAACGGAAAGGCGAGGTGGAAGAGGGTAGGAAAAGAATCGTATTACTACAACTTCTTTGATGTCAACCAATTAGAAACTACTAGCCGGTGTAACATGTACAATACGAAAATATTATTTACGAAACTATAATGAACAAAGTTTGACTAAGGGATCGACGTTGGTGGCCACTACGTACGATTTAACATCGATCATACATAGAAATGTAATTCATTAAAATTACTCCCATATAAGAATGTACAAAAAAAAGAAAATAATATTCGTTAGGATAATTTTCAAATTACTCATTAAAATTACTCACATAAAAAAATGTAAAAAAAAAGAAAATAATATTCGTTAGGATAATTTTCAAATTTCTCATTAAAATTTCTCACGTAAAAATGTTCAATTTTAAAAACAAGAAAATAATAGTCGTTAAGATTATTTTGAATTACTCACAAAAGAAAATGTTCCGTAAATTAAAATAAAAGAAAATAATATTTAGAATTTCAAAAGCTTGTATCAAAAATATAAATAAAAAAAATAATAAAAATACTAGTATCTATTTTACCAAAAGGAGAGAAATGGAGTGCAACGAATTACTAGATAACCGTTTAAATTAAAAAAAAAAACTACGAAAAATGTTGGTAAGTAGAACTAAAATTGCCCACTTATCTGGGATCGAGTGGCGATTAGTCGGCGCCAGTCCTGTCCCAGTTGAAAGGGGAAGTTACCTGAACACGCACGCGGCCAGGTTCCAACCCAAGTGAAACGGCTATGTTTAGCCTAAACCCAACAAAAAAAAAACCTAAAATGCGGAAAATAACGATCTATAAGCATAAATCTAATGAAATATGATTAAAATAATTGATTACCTCGGATGGATTTACTCGTCGATGATCGTTCGTTGCTCACTGGCGTACCGTCGTAAAAATTAATTCATCCGACAATGTCGATAATAATAACAAACACGGAATACAGAACCATCCACAGTACTTAATACCGTAATACTAAGAAAATCTACAAGTTCTACATTAAGTAAAGGCAAATAGCCACAAGCAGATTTTTGACAGAACGTTCCTTCTCGATTGACGGTCGCCACCAGAAAGAGAATCCACGAACATTGCGCATTCTATTACAAGGAACTTATGTAAATTTAGTTACAAAAAAGAACCGAAACAAAAAAATAAAGAGAAAGAAAAACTTGACAAAAATTGTTCAATAACCAACCTTTATAATTGAAATTACCAAAAGTAAATTAACCAAACATTAAATATGTCATTAATAGAATTATAAATTTTGGAGCATATTAGAAAAAATAACGCAGCGACGTCTATTGTAAACATAAAACAACCATTTATAATAAGAAATACAGTTATATTGGTAAAATAGAATTTGACACGTTACATCCTTTTGAACTGCAAATGTGACGACAATGATTCTAGCGCATTACCAATGCCAAAATAACAACAGTGATAATACTACTAATAATAATAGCAATAATACCTCTTTATTCACCACGTTATATAATTATTAAAATAAATAACAAAAACAACATAAAAAATGAAATGAAGACCCGTGCCAAATCTCAAGGAGCTGTCCAAATGCTTAACATATAAAAGGAGTCGGAACAGGTATAGACATTAGTGGTCCTAACTACCACCTAAAGATGCCTAAGGTCGCCAACACCAACATATTTCAAGCAGAGATTTCCACTTTAAACTTGTGCGCCATAAAGAACCGCGAGAAAGAGGTACGAGGCGCAGCTATAAATATATTCAGCGCCAGTCAGGCAGTTCTAAAGGCTATTAAGTCCTACACATACGAATCTGATCTGGTACACAAATATGTAAACAGTCTACGGCAATTGGGTCGCAATAACCGCGTTACTTTGCCGTGGGTCCAAAGCCACCGAGAGATAGAAGGAAATGAAAACGTAGATAACTTGACCAAAGAAGCAGCGAACATGCCTTTCATTGGTCTTAAGCCCTTTAATGGTCTCTAAAAGAGTCACATAAAACAAGCAATTAAGACATTGAAAGATACTCAAAAGGCCTCGTACTTGGAAAGTACTCCAGAGCAAATACGGGCGAAAGCACTTAGATCAGGCTCACCAAAGACAGCAAAAATAGCACTATGGTTCAACAAAGAGGAATAAATATCTAAAATATCACCTATTTAAACTAGGAAAAGCTAAAGATCAAATCTGTCGTCTATGCCAAGAAAATCTGGAGACAGCAGAACACATTCTATGTAAATGTGTTGCCATCAGTCGCACACGACACCAACATTTCAGTAGGCTATTTTTTGCATCTACTGAATCGAAGGAAGAAGATCCTAGAGTAGTGCTAATGTTTATTAAAAGCCTCCAACTATTGTAACACATACAAGGGCATTTTGTTACGATAGTTCTATTAAGGTTGCAGTGATTAAAGGCATTTGTGCCATGACCCGACTATAATAATAATAACAAACT
The DNA here is from genome assembly GCA_029619315.2 of Dynastes maya. Lineage (NCBI taxonomy): Eukaryota > Metazoa > Arthropoda > Insecta > Coleoptera > Scarabaeidae > Dynastes > Dynastes maya. The sequence goes on from JAROYE020000008.1 coordinate 29,832,964, forward strand.
GAAGAAGCAGATGCGACTAGAGTAGCATTAGTTATGCTATGCATAAAAGTAAAAGCTACGTATATTAAACATTCTGTCAATGTGCAATTGAAAATAAATTCAAAAACGAGATAAAGAAAAAAACCGCACTAGATATTACTATCTTTCATAGGGCGTTTTCACATTTACCGATACGATAGCAGCACGACACCGACAACGATGCCGGTGGACAACAAATTTCATATAAATAAAGGGAAACCTTTCACACTTACCGACATGTCGGCGTTGTTGCAGTTGTCGATCTGTCGGTAGGGAACAGTCTTCCCGTCGGTGTCGTCTCTAAGCTTGCCGATTATTTCACCATATGAGCTCCAGCAGATCATTTGTTATAACTTATAACATTAAAAGTGACTCTGTTTAAGTACGATGTTATTACATTGATATAGAATTAGTACCTTTGGGATAAAACCAATAAAAATAATAAAAATAAAATATTCCGCACTGAATTCGGCCGACGATGTGTCGGCAAATGTGAAGGGAGTTGTATTGGTATCGGTGCCGTGCCGTGATCGTGTCGGTGCTGTTGTGAAAACGCCCATACGCATAGCGCAGAAGTGCAGGCTTGAATGGTTGGCCATCGAACATATTGAGACTGACTGGCAACGAAGCATACACATTAAAGGATATCTGATAAAATGCAGTTTTGTGCGACGGCGGCGCAATGTTCGTGATATTAATATCGTGTACGCCCGTACGGAAGCGTATCTTATCTAGGAGGTACGAAGGAGTTTTGTTTGTAATTAGTTTATGGTATAGCTTAAGAGTTTGTAGTTTCCCACGATTTTGCATAGTTAGCTATAGAAGTTTATGCGAAATTCTTTCATATTTTCTGATACTAAAAGTGAATCTTATGCAAGCATCCAAACAAGGACCACATACTTATGAACTGTAAATGAAGAGAAAAAGCACAAAGACTTGATTGTCGTCCGAACACCCAACAGCGCTCTAAGTGGATATAATTATTTTAGCTTCCTTAGCAAAATTAGATAAGTGTATAGTTTCCCACAGTTCTAGGCATACCAAACAATAATGTAATAGATTTCGCAGGATTCATTTTAAGCATATTTGCTGAAAAGTTAGAGGTTTGGTGTAGATCACAATTAATAAGATCTACAGTTCCATCAATATCGTTGGCATAAAAGTCTTATAGTGTCAAGGATGTACATTTTAATACTAGCGTAAGAACACATGTAGGTAGTTGACTGGTTTGTATACAAAATAGAATTGGTCTCAGAATATATTCTTGTGGCACACTCTTACTTAGATTTGAGCTAACGGCATCTATCGCTGCCAACGATATACGGCGCAATGGAGTAGGAATATCGAAGATGCCAATTTCATCATCTTACGTAAAGGTTTGCCGTGAGTGAGAAGAAGTACGCGTTTAAGATAACATTTTCTCCTTTTTGTAATTATATAATTTTCTTTATTACAGATATAATATTCACCTACTTTACTGAGTTAGGTAATCTTAGATAACTTCTTCATCGTATAATAATAAACTTTATTTCAATGACCAAAGTTTGAAATAAGTCGGAAAGAAAAACAACAATACAAAAGGGAATAATACAATAACTAAATACAAAACCAAAGAAATTAATAAGTAATAAGTCAAAGTGACCATACCCATATCAAATCAAATAATGGGGCAATCGAAGAATTCCTTAAATGAATAAAAACATTTGGACAGTAACCAAGATTTTACAGTTATTTATTTAAATTATAAACTTTCCAGTTGTCTGGAAAACGATTATAGATTTTGATTCCAAGGACATCAACACAATCTGATGTAAGTTTTAGGTTATGCTGCATGAGATGTATCTTAGGGTCTCTTATGTTATAATTATGCTGTGCATTGTTAGTCGCTAATATTTTATTCTTGTGTTTATAAATATAACAAGAGGCTTCTAGAATATATAATTCAAATACAGTCAGAATTTTTAAAGATATAAAATATTTTCTACAAGATGTTAACTGACTGATACCAGCAATACACCTCATTGCAACTTTCTGCTTGAGAAGAAGTTGGTTGGTAAAAGGGCTGGAACGGGATTGAAATTCGGAAAAATAAACAATTCTTAATGAGTCAATGCTCAAAGATTGTTTTAAATGCCTTAATTTTAAAATTATTACATTAAGTTTTGAGGTTAAAGATTGACAATGAAAATCTAATTTCAGCGACGAAGCCAGAGTTACTCCTAACAACTTAGCTGAACTAGAATGATTGACAATATTGTTTGAAATCTGTAGATTTGGATAGAAATTAATTTTCTTTTGGATAGTGTGAAAAATAATATACTTAGTCTTATCAAAGTTTAGGGAAAGTCCATTAGCGCAACACCATTTGGACATCCTACTTAACATGTCATTGGCAACACTCCGAATATCCTGGTCATCACTAGTACCCAGTATAGTTGTATCATCCGCGTAACACACCACACTGTAGTCACCAAGAAAATCAACAATGTCGTCAACAAACAACGAAAACAAAAGTGGTCCAAGGACTGATCCCTGCACTACACCAATGTTGCTTGGTAGAGGAGAAGACCTGATTCTGTGTCTCGTGTCCAAATTAACTACATCAATTTCAACAAATTGTATCCGGTTCGAAAGGTAGGAAATTATCCAGTTAGCCACATTTCCCCTAAATCCCAAGGAATTAAGCTTGTTCAGTAACAGATTGTGTTGAACACAATCGAAGGCTTTAGTTAGATCACACAGAACACCCATCGGACACAACCCTCCTTCAATGCTGCGAAGGATGCTGGCGTGAAGTTCTAACAAAGCGGTGGTCGTGGATTTGTCTGTCCGGCAACCGTGTTGAGCAGAAGATAAAATATTGAATTTATTTATAAAATTATCTATACGATTAAGCATAGCGTATTCAAATAGCTTCGAAAAATACGAGGAAAGTGCAATTGGTCTGAAATTCGAGATGTTATTATATGTATAGTATAAAAGAAGAGTTGAAATGAAAATGTTTTACCGTTTCATCACCTTTGTATATACTGTAACACCGATTCCCAAAAATGTTCGTGTATGCAGTTTCCATAGGATTACATTCTGCATCCATACACCGCGTAGATTCTGCATATTTTACATACACATTTAAATAATTACATGAATTTCGCTCACCGCACACCAAATGCGACTAAAATAGCTTACGACGTTGAGGAGGGTCGCAAAAGGACGAGGGAATAGAAGGAGGGATATTAAAATTCAAATTTTAGCGTAACAAAGCAACTACTCATGCAATATCAACGTTTTGTTGTCGGTATTGTATCTGTGTAGCAGATATACACCTAAGGATTTTTGCACGGTTCAATATGCTGTGCAAAAGTTAGTTTTCCGACATCCGCCAACCGTGATGGATATCCGGTGTTATTGTGGATTGAGAGCGGTCGGTATAAAAGGGTATATTGGAATAGTGAGAAGTTTGCCAAGAGTCGACTGGACTGGTGTAACGGATTTGGTAACTGAATGCAAATTTGAATGGGAAATCTGATGTCCGACATATATCGTTCGGTGAGAACAAGTTTCTTTATAACGCTATCTTTTTTTTCGTAGTACTTCTTTTCCAAGTTGTTTAACGTGAAATATAAGACATGTTGTACATGAAATTTTCAGGAAAAACGTTTCGTAGATTCTCAGACTTGCCTTCATGAAAAATTGCATGCAGAATTGCTGTTTGTAATTAGATAAATTATTTGCTATAAAATATTGTTTAATTTTTCAAAAGATATTGCTTACAAATTGTAACAACTGCTTAAGTCGTGATGTAAGAAAGGCGGAGAGAAACTTTTCCAAACATGTTTGTTGTGTGTTAAATTTCATTTAAAGCTTTCTTTTGTTGCATTGTAAAACAATGCGAATAAGTGAAACCAGCAGTAAAACATTTAATATATTAGTGAATTTAAGAAGTTGTATGTTGTTAGCATTTGATATGTTTGGTTTATGTCACATTGTATAAGAATTAAGATTTTGAGGTTATATCGTATATTTAAATCTCATTAATTCACATAAAACCATGGTTACGTGTTTCGCACCGCTTTGTAAGGATTAGGGTGACATGTGAACTTGTTTTTCTATTTTCCCGCCACACAATGTTTCCTATGACATTTACAAAAATCCGCCTGCTCTAACTTCTAACCTTTTATTCTTTGAAATTACCCTCTATATTTCAATAACGAACACTTTAAACTGAGACCGCAGTCAAAACACTAGTTGATTCGACTAAAGCTGAACCAGAATTGATGAAATTTCTAGGGTCCCTCTACTTCTTTGTTTAATCGTGATAGCGATTGTTCCATTCCACAGCAAATTTTGATGATTTTTTTCTAAACGTAATATTATGATGAATTTCGATGAATAAAGTTATTTTTAGAAATAGTATAAGAGAATGAATGTGATAACGCTACCAGATGACTGGGATTATGCAATTCCATGCTCAAAAGAACTACTGACAACGTAAATATGACGAATTTTACTATTAAAAACGAAGATACCTTAACGAAATATATTTAATGTAGAAAAATTTTACATTAATTTTGACGATTTACAAATGGAGAAATTGCACAAAAGATGGGGTTTTATCTACGTTGCATTAAGATCGTCATTATCTGGATTTAACTTAATTTTTTTTCTACATACTTTCCCGCCCTAGAAATACATTTTTCCCATTGTATTGGGATCTTTTTTATCTCATCATCGTGTAGCCATTGGAGCACAAACGCTTCCACCGCTTCGTTGTCGTCGAAACGCTGTCCTCAAAGCGCTTGTTTGAGGGGTCCAAAAAGATGGTAGTCACAAGGTGATAAGTCTGGACTATAGGTGGATGTTCCAGCGTTCCCCATTCTAATGCGTCCACTTTTTGCATCGTGACGTTAGCCGCATGAGGCCTGACGTTGTCATGCAGAAGAATGACACGCCTGGCCGATTAATTCTTCCTTTTCCTTCGAAATGACAATTTCGCGGCATCCAGTACTTCACAATAATATTACGCATTAATTGTGCGTCGATCGTGGAAAAAATTAACGTGAAAAGCATCTCGATGTTGGCCTCGGTCACACTTGTCCTTGGGCGGCGATCGTGGCTCTCGTTCTCGACCTTTTCACGCCCTCTAGAACATTTTTTGTGCCATGCAAACACACGGGTTCTTGACAGGGTTTGTCCCCGGACTGTGCCTGTAATTGCCGCAAAATGTCGGTTGGATTCATCCCCTCCTTGACCAAAAACTTGATGATAATCCGCTGCTCCACGGAGACATGCACTTCTTTCTCGCTCATGGTTTCTTTTGATACTAAAGAGACCCGAGAGAGTTGCGGTCGGTTCTCCCCTCTCCCTAATGGTACAGTCTACCTGTGCATCAACCCATTCCAAGTCTAGAAGCTCTCCGGAATTTTTAAGAAAATCAGTCCCATTTATATTTGATACACCCTGGTATTTTATGTCATTTTAACTTGTTTTGTTAATTGTTGCTTCTCCTTCAGTTTATCGAATTATTTTAAAATTTCTAATAATACTGTGATACATTAGCTAACTAAATATGTTACGGCATTAATAACAAAATCAACTATATTCATTATTCTTTTGATTTTATTAGTTACAATAAATATAAATCCGTTTGTATCTCAAAAAGATGTCTTTCGCTCAATATCTACTTTCTTTACCTTGATAAGGAAGCAAGGAACTAGGTTGTTTTCTATACTTCGCAGCATTTCAGACACTCTAGCGGTCGATAATAGAAACCAGGAACTCTCTAGATACGATATTCACCCGTTCATTGTGCAACAAATACAAAACCTACGCATTGTCTAATTAGTAGCGACGAACGCTAGCTCCGGACGGTAGCAAAGACGAATTTTGTAGGCGTTTCCGAACGTTTCCGATCCTTTGAGCGGTCTCAAACGCTGCCGCATCCATGCGCGTTTGAGCAGGGTCCCGCGCCGTATTACAAAAGGAAACTTCGCGACTGAGCCGTGCGGACTTCGCAGCTTTCGTGCGGCGCATCGGCTCAGGCGGCTTTGCTTTTAGTGGCGGAACGGCGAACAGCGCCTACTTTGATGTATATTACACACGTACATACGTATAAGCGAAATTTGTGAGAAAGCTTGCTCTCGAATGTATACGATAATGTATTTTGAATATGGAAAGTTGTGCTTATTGTACGTATAAAATAAGGTAACCTATGTATTTATGTAATTGCATTTAAACAAAAGGTTAGTTTATGTGGGGGAATGGGAGTATGTGGATGCTTACTATGTGAATGGTTGCTAATTTAATTAGCTTAATGCTTCAGCTTGGCTGACATCACAGGATGAAGGCACAACATTTATTTATTTATATTAGGGAAGCAAACAGCCGAACCTAAAATAGCTTCACAACATATACAGTGAGGATCTAAAGTATGCCCTCCCTTTGCTAACTTTGGAACGACAGAAGCTAGCGTTTTTGAATAAAATAGGTCGATTTGTATTTCTAGTAAACTAATTTTTGGCATTATCAGCAGTTCAATTGTGTTTCCGGTATCACCGGAAGTGACGTCAACTTTCTTATTTTAAATAGAACATCCTGTATATTTTTTCGTTTCTGGAAAGGCAATGGAAAGGCGAATTTAACAATATAACATATGTTATACTTTAATTTAAGAAATACGACGATATGCAGCAATAAAGGTTTTGGTATTCTGTTTTTGTTCTTATACAAAGTTGGCTAGGAAAGCGCGCCAAATTGTTTCTTGTGACGCTAGATTGATCTAAAGAGCTCGTTGCTAAGCAAAGTAATCATAACAAATGCCAAATCTCAATTCTAAAAGCATAAATTATTTTTGTTTAGCTATTATATTTCGTCATGCTTCCGTTCTTTGTTCTCGTAATTATTTTCTCTCATTTTAAGTTAGTACTTGTTGCTTCTTTTTTACTTTATCGAACTTTATTGCAATTAACTAATTATGGTAGAGTTGTTTAAATTTGTTAGTTTTTAATAGACAATTGAGTTTTAGTTTCTTGTGTTGTTGAGTTTACAATGGCCTCCACATGGACTACGTGAGATAAACTTTAAATACCCAATTTTACAGCTGGAAATATTTGAACTTTGCGCTAAGTAAGGATAGATAGGATAAAATCTACAGAGCGAACTGTCTTAACAGAAGATTAAAATTTAAATTATTGTACAATTTCTTGCGCAACCACGGCAAATAAGGTGATAATTGTTGCCAAATTTACATAAGATTAAAGTTGACCCAGCAATTTTGCATGGCTCGTGCCAAAGCCATCACAAAAAGATTAAAAATCGGACATATTGCCTATCAAAAACTAACAAATTTTAACAAACCTATCATAATTAATTAATTGCAATAAATTCGATAAAGTAAAGGAGTAAACAACTTGGAATTAACGTTTGACAGTTTGGCAATTGTTGTGATTATTTTGCATAGCAACGAGCTCTTTGGATCAATCTGACGTTACACGAAACAATTCGGTGTTCTTTCCTAGCCAACTTTGCATAACAACAAAACAGATTACCAAAACCTTTATTGCTGCATATCATGTGGTATCGTCCTTTAATTACCTTTCCAAAAACGTAAAAATATACAAAGTATTCTATTTGAAATAAGAACATTGATGTCACTTCCGGTGACACCGGAGATGCAATTGAATTGCCGATAACGGCAAAAGTTAGTTCACAAAAAATATAAATCGACATAATTTTTCTAAAAACGCTAGCTTCTGTCGCTCAAAAGTAAGCATGGGAGGAAGTAGGAAGGACATGATGGCAGTGCTTGAGAGCACCTATGTAAGATATAGACAAGGAAGAGGCCGATTATGGATCTGTTACTATCTATTCAAACGGTCAAGTGGTATTAATGGCAGTGGATTCCACATGATCAAAGTCGAAGCTGGTGTGGGTCTGTATCAATTCGCTAAACAGACTGGGTAACTAAGCCAAGGTGACTCTAGTCTGGGTAGCAGGACATGAGATTCTCCAACATGTACATGCTCGTATAGGCTCGCCAACTGCTGATAAAACCTCGAGGCCCTCTATAGGTATGTGACATAAGGTAGTTGAAGCAGTTATTAAACAAGGGAGGGAAAAGAAATCTCAAGATTGATGGAAAAATATTCAAGACCAGGGGCGGGCTAAGCAACTTCTAATTGGGCGCAGGCCTAAATTTACAACCGGCGGCGATAGAGAGTAAATAGTAGACATACTAACAGGGGACTGTGTGCTCAAAAAATACATGAACAACCTAAGCCTGGCAGAGGAAACTGCATGCAGGTTCTGTCGCATGTGGTGCGATTACACAAGACTAGCAGGAGGACGGCTTTCAGAGTTGGGTTCGGAATATACGAAAGCCGAAACCGATGCAGAAGGATCACTCATAAAACTATTGGGTCAGGCGAAGAAAACATAGCTAAGGTAAATGAACTAGCAATTCCTAACTAATAATTCCGGTACCAGTTGTAAAAAAAAAAAATCAACCCAGATTATCTTTAAAAATGATATTTTTAACAGTATTTCACGAAGAATTTTTATAGCAAGAAAAGAAATTTTTAATTTCCCAAAAAGGTAATTGTAAATTCTCATATAATTCATAATACCATTGCGATGACTCGAATGCCTTTTCTGTGAAATAAGAAACGCACCCAGAAACTTTTTATCAGGTCTCGTGATTAAAAAAGTTTAAAAGCACTAACACCGTAGACCGTCCACTTCATAAATCACGTAGCAATGAAATTTTAAAGTCGTTGCAGAAAAGCGGCCGGTACTTTAACCGAAAGCAAACCAATCGTAATTTAAAAATGACAAATAGCGTCGACACACCGCATAAAATGCAAGTTTTGCCGGTTTAATTTCGTGCAATAGTAATAAAAAAAATTGAACTACTAATCTTGTTCTTGGAAGGGTAATTGTTCTCAAGTGGTAACTGTGTTATTGAAATTATTTTCTTAGTTTCAATTGATCAAGTTTATGGGAACTCAGAAAGCTAAACGCCACCACCAAATGTGTAGGTAGACCTCAGAAATGCTCTATAGGGGTTTATCGACCGCCTTCCGAAATAAAATAGTTCTTTAATTAAACTTTGCTAAACTCCGATCTTTACAATTCGAGCCGTCTAACACCTTCCCGATTAATCGGCTGAGACGTAAAAAACCTAGAAGAAGAGGAAGAAGTAGTGGAGCTAATACTTGGAGGAAAAAGAAGAAGAAGCTATAGAAGCGAAACTGGAATTGGAAAATTAAAAGATTTCACTCATTGGGTTTGTACAAGGATGGTATGATTAATACCTGCGTTAAGGAAGGCAATGCAATTCTTTGCATTTAGTAAATTTATTTCTCGATATAATCTCCTTGTAGCTTTATACACTTAGTCCAGCCATGTTCCAACCTGTTTAAGCCATCCAAGTAATAGGATTTGATAATTTCTTAATTTGCTTTCTGCCAAGTCATTTTTTCAAGTTTTATATTTCAAAGCGTATGTGTTTCTTGTATATTGTTAAATAAGGATGCGCCAAGTTGAATGTCCACATTTTGTGCTGATTTATGCCGTAAAAATTTTACTTGTGCTTATTCTATTATCGAGATATTTGATATTGAAAAGTGGGGGCCAACTTAATGCTGCCCCCGCGCTTTCAGTTTTTTTAATTGACCATGCTATTGTTTTGTGCTCGTTTTATGCTGATTTATGCCGTAAAGATTTTATTTTGTGCTCATCCCCTTCTCGAAATAATCGAGAAACAAGATATATGAGGGCTGCTGCCGATCCTCATTTAGCAGCCACCGCACCAATTCTTCGTTGGTTGAAATAGGCGAACCTTTCTCTAGCCGACAAATTGCAGACGAAATCAGTGTTAGTGGAAGTACTGTGAAACGTATTTTGAAAAATACAAAAGTTACAAAATGTTGGCAGTTAAAAAATGCCAGGAGATTTTTCCCAAGGACAATTTTGCAAGAATGGGGTTTTGTGCGTCCGTTTTGGTAAGAGCTAATGAAGATGAATATTTTATAAAAAATGTTCTGTTTTCCGACGAGTGCTCTTTTCCACGTGATGGCAAGCATAATCCCTCAGTCGTGCGATATCGGTTTAGAGAAAATCAACATCTGGTCCGTAATGTAAGAACTTAGTACCCCGAAAAACTTAACATTTGGGCGGGTATCTTGGGTGATAACATTATAGGACCGTTTGTTATCGACGGCAATTTGAACAGAATGAAATATTTGCATTTTCTGCAAATGCAATTTATTCCTGCAGTTCGTCAACTTAAGCCCGATTTTGATGGAATTCGGTTTATGCAAGACGGTTGTCCCGCGCATAACATCAGATTAGTAATGGGGCTTTTAGAAAACACCTTTCCTAATCGTATTATTGCCGGGAAGGATACGATAAATGGCCACCTCGGTCACCCGACCTCAATCCTTGCGATTTTTCTGTGGGGTTATGTCAAACAAAATCTTTACAGTTTTCTAACAGTGCCGAACTTGTAACAGTTGCACAAGTAGAGCTGTTGAGAAATTTCGCGACAATAACCCCTAGAAATCTCGAGGCAGTGAGGCGGGAGTTTTACGATAGACTCATAGAGGTGGTATTTTCGAATCCTTCATAAAGTAGCACTGTTAGAATTTCGATTTATTTTGTATAATTATCGAATTTATTTTTCTTTAGTTTAATTTTATAAGAATCGTTGTTTATTTTCCTACTTAGAATTACTTTGTCGTACTCCTACATTGCATAGCAGTAACAAAATGAATATAAGAAACAGTATTTTTCAATATAATCTGAGAATACAGAAAAATTACGCAGTAATTCTGTATTAACACATTTGGTCAGAAGGCGTTGAACTGTAATATTACGTGTTTGAGCGGACATGCGTGTTTATCATATGCGTGCGTACCGCTGCTCGCTTTATGATATACTGCGATTGGATGGGATCTCTCAGTGAGACTCGAATGCGCTGTTGCCATTCACAAAGGCAATACCCAGTTCGTATCTGGACCAACGTGTATAAGAGTGAGTACGTAATGTCTTGTCATTGTTAAGTTAGTTGAGTTGAGTTATTGTTAAGTAAACATTCTGGGCCTTGTAAGCAATGTAAAAGATTAGATGCTTATTAACTAATAATAAAAACAGTTATCGGAACCTGTGTATTATTTATAAATGTGACAATTGAAGAATCACAACAGCATCTTCGAACTTTGCTTCCCTATGTTTAATTTTAATTTTGTGATATGGACACCAATTACAGCGCTATCTACTGAATTAGTAAAAATAGTGAATGAACTATATGCGAGATAGAATGAAATAAAAGGCAATAAATCGTACTTAGGCATACGATTTTCAGCATAAAACTCACCGAATTGCTAAAACTTGATAATGGACGAGGTTTTAAGTTCTGTCGGGTGCTCTTTTCTCTTAAGGTAATAAAATCATCCCAATAAACACGTAGATGGTGCTAAATCAACGCGATTTCACGTTTCCCCCCACTTTCCAGTGCCAACCGTTCATCCTGTATAGAGCTACGTATATATATGCAGAATTTGTTCGTATATAAAGAGCCCATCTCCTCTCCGAGCTCTTCCGAGTGCATGAATTTGCATTTACATATTTGAATGGCAATAACTCGCCGGCCGTCGCCCTTAGCTTTAAATCAATCGAAGCGTTCACATCAGCGAGCGTTAGTCGACCCCCTCCACATTTCCTCATACCCTACTATCTCGTGGCGAAACGTACGCCCTCTAGCTGTAGCGCTGTCGTCGCTTGAAACGTCAACGTAACGTAACGTAACGTTGTTGTTGGCAACACTGATGTACCGTCGGCGAAATTTACATATTTATGCGTAGAGCGCCAAATGCTCCACATACACTCACATACAACAAATATACATATACATATGCACGCGTGGATACAGACGTCTCATCATGATCAGAAGAGCAATTGGACAATGGCCGTTAGATTGTTGTGTGTGTATATTGTTTTCTAATCGGTGTTAGAACGCAAATGATGGCGATGGTTAATCAATTACTTCTTGTCATTTGCAATGGCTGCTTTGTCGATTCGATAAGCAATAAGTCAAACGTTCCATAAAAAAATCTAAATTTAGTTGATTTTTTTGCCCGGAGTTGCGGAATCAAAGCGATTATAAAAACAGCAACCTTGTAGTGTAATCTTTGTAGTAAAAGAATGTAAAAGACAAGGGTAGTGTTTTTTGACCACTAGATGGCGCTATTGAGATTTGCCATCAATATTTTCGTAAAATTTGGAATTTTTTTTACTTGAAGCAGTGACAGCACTGAAATCAACCACGTAGTTTGCTTACAGTGAGCGTTTAAAAAAGGAATTTTGTGAAGAAGAGGAAATTTCACGGGAAGGTTTTCGTTGGATGATTTTTCACGATTTTAGTGAAGGCCTAACACAACAACAATGCCTCGAATCGCTTCCTTACACATTTGGTAACGAAACATCATCAGAAACAACTGTTTATAACTGGGTCGCAGAATTTCGTCGTGGTCATGCTTCCGTCATTGTTGAATTTTGTGAAGGTCGACCAAAATCGGTTGTTGTTCCAAGAAACATCGATGCTGTTACATCGCATCTGACTTAAATGACCATAAAACTGGTAAAAACTAAATTTATAAGTTAGAATTTTATGATTTGATCCAACAAATCACAAACATGTTATGTTTCAATGGAGGAAAAAGATTACGGATCATAATAATTGCTGGTAGTAGGAGAATATGATTATTCGAAAGAACAAGTCATTCTGTTTAAAAGTAACTAGTTTCCATCGATTATTCTGCGCAAAAGAAAAAGATCGGTCTAAAGATGTTGGATATAAAAGTTAGGCAACTATGCAGTGATCATTTAGATGTGTTCGAGGTGGAGCAGTTGGTAAACTTGTGATCCGCAATTCTTATTTTATTGACTTTTTATTTATCTGACATATCGTGAACTGGGTAAAATGTTACTTAAATTTTGTCATTTGGTTTACATCTCATATTGAAGAAGATATTGTGCAGCATTTCAGCTGAGATCTTATTCATTTCTCCTGGACGTAATCGACATCATAAAGAAAATGGCCCAAAACCAAGAACGGAGGCTTCACAACCATCCGAATATAGAGTCGACCTAGCTGCTCGGCTATAAGGAAGCTGCACGACGCCTCAACAGTACATAGCCATTGGAACTGTGTTAGTGCGCATAGTGACTTGAGTTAAAAAGAGCAAAGCACAGTGTTTGTAAAGTGCGCATTAGAAGAGCGCAGAAGAATGCTTGAAGCAAGCTGGGACGTGCCACTGGACGATTCTTAGACTCGAGCATTTAGTTTTTAAGTGTAGTAGTTTAGAATAAAGATTAGGCTAGTGGTTAGTCTTGTTATTAGACTAGGTACAGCATTATAAAATTTAGGTGTTAAAAAAAATTAAATATCTCAATTCACAAGGGCTTATTATTTCGGTACATTTTAGTCAGAAGATTATTTTGAATCCTTAAACTTCTTAAATAATGTTGTCCCATTATTATGTAATTAATGCTAATATCACAATCTTTTTACTAATTTTCCAGCTTAATTCCGTTAATTTTTCTTAAGAGCACCAAGAAACCTTTAAAAGCATTCGTGTATATAGGCATCAACCATAGGTCTCTTCTTACCCGCCAAATTACGCGACGCCGCTGTGCCACGGCTGATTCAATTAAATCTCGCGCACTCGCGATCTCCCAAGATACACAGCCCTAATGGAGAAAACATGTTCGACGCCCAGCTCTAACGACATTAACTGACAGAGTTATCACAGCTTTCTATGTGTGCGTCTGTAAAGCGGGCATCATACGTGCTCACCATCCCTCAACTACCCGTTCTGATGTGTATATATTCAGAGTAACACCTGATAAAAGTTCCACGATTGCTGTCTAACACCGTAAATGCGAATAGGTTTGCTTTGAGGGGTAAATTTCTTTAGTTTGTGAATATGTGTGTGTTGATGAAGATAGAAGCGCATTAGAGGTAATATTTGTGATATAGAATATCAACGAGGGAAATAAGTAGCGCATAATGAAGGAAAAACAACGCTATTAGAATCAGCTTAAACGGATACTCTAAAACTGTGGCACTGGAACACTGAAACAGTTCACTAAAAACCCTTACCACAACACTTAATTTGTACTGGACGCACGATTCGATAGCCAAGCTATCATCATCAGCAGCAAGACTGAACTAACAAGCTAAGTGAAAAACTAACCTTATAAGGAAAATAAATTATGCAATATGTAAATTTAAAATTGTAAAATTTAATGAGCCGCTTCATTGCACAGGACTATAAATAGCCTAAAGGTAAATGAGCCGAATGACGTGAGTTAATAAATCCTAGATTACAATGAAGCGGTTCAATGCACATGGTTAAAATTACAACTATAAATAATTAAACATGATGTAACAAAGGATAAAGGCTGGAATTTAGTGGTCTAAATCTGAATTCATTAAGTGTCGTTTTGTTTTTGTAAATTTCCATGCCTTCATAACAATTTAATTGAGAAGTACTCCTTACGTTTTTAATTAACTTTATATTATCAACATTATGGTTATTTTCAAGCATATGTAGGGCAACGCTAGATTTATCAAACCTTCTGAATTTGAGATGAGCCAAATGTTCTTTGTACCTAATTTTGATTGATCTTTTTGTCTGCCCAATATACACTTGATCACAATCTTTACATTAAATTTTGTAAATTCCTGATTTATCCATGTTATCCACTGGGTCTTTGGAATTTCCTAAAAGGTTTTTAAGGTTATTGCGCGAAGAGAAAACAATCTTGCGGTCAATCTTAGAAAAGATTTTTTGAAGACCCTTGGTGTAACATGGATAAAAGGGTAATTTAACATATTTCTTATTATTACGGCCGTCAATGCGTTCTAATGTGCTTACATTTCTAATTCTTAATCTATTCTTATGTTTCCTAATAGTATTATAGACGACATCTTCAGAGAATCCGTTAAAGTTAGAAATATTGATGATTTTTTTTTAGTTCATTTTGATATCTATCTTTCGTTAAAGGAAAATTGAGTAACCGGTGCACCAAAAAGTTAATAGCCGAAAGTTTGTGTTCATATGAGTGATTAGAATCCTGTAAGATGAATCTATTATTACTAGTAGGTTTCCTATATACGTCTATTTCTAACTTATCTTTATTTCTTATTACTAACATGTCGAGGAAAGGAACCCTGTTGTCTTTTTCTTCTTCGTGGGTAAATTTAATAACCTTAAAAACCTTTTAGGAAATTCCAAAGACCCAGTGGATAACATGGATAAATCAGGAATTTACAAAATTTCATGTAAAGATTGTGATCAAGTGTATATTGGGCAGACAAAAAGATCAATCAAAATTAGGTACAAAGAACATTTGGCTCATCTCAAATTCAGAAGGTTTGATAAATCTAGCGTTGCCCTACATATGCTTGAAAATAACCATAATGTTGATAATATAAAGTTAATTAAAAACGTAAGGAGTACTTCTCAATTAAATTGTTATGAAGGCATGGAAATTTACAAAAACAAAACTCACTTAATGAATTCAGATTTAGGACCACTAAATTCCAGCCTTTATCCTTTGTTACATCATGTTTAATTATTTATAGTTGTAATTTTAACCATGTGCATTGAACCGCTTCATTGTAATCTAGGATTTATTAACTCACGTCATTCGGCTCATTTACCTTTAGGCTATTTATAGTCCTGTGCAATGAAGCAGCTCATTAAATTTTACGATTTACATATTGCATAATTTATTTTCCTTATAAGGTTAGTTTTTCACTTAGCTTGTTAGTTCAGTCTTGCTGCTGATGATGATAGCTTGGCTATCGAAACGTGCGTCCAGTACAAATTAAGTGTTGTGGTAAGGGTTTTAGTGAACTGTTTCAGAATCAGCTTGATTACCGATGATACTTTGCGGCAACGTTGGACGGCAAACCTTAGCATAATGTTATGGTCTCGAAAGAAATTTTTAATTTGCAATCATGTATATGAATTATGTAGTTTTACTTTAAGAACATTAAATATTTTTAAATAAAAATAAAATCACAAGTGTTATCGACAGTAGATGAGATGAATTTCAGCTCTAGCTACTGCAGAAGATATAAATAAATAAATTTGAATGAAACAAAACGCGTCTTGATTATATTCTTCCATTTACCTATAAATGTATCTAACGGTGAAATTATTTGACCTCCAGCGACCTCTATCACGGAAATAATTACCTACAAACTGGTAACAGATGATGAGTGCACTTTGTGCGATTTTGCAACACGGATTATTACCAACACCAGTCATTATGAGACCCACGCTGGGTACAAATATCCCCCCTGTCTATGTTATTAGCCAGCAAGAGTAGAATCTCGTAATTGCGACTACTTTGACGTCGTTATTGGAGTGGGTGGTATAAAGCAGTTCGATTAAATTGGAATTCTACAGAGTAGATAACCAAGTACGGAGAGTGGGTAGATTATTTAGTTAAAATGGGAAGAGACGACCTGTGTCAACTTTATATTAAGCTTAATTAATAGAATAGAAGAGCCAATTTTCATGGTATAGGCTTGACTTCTACTGAAAGAAGTGTCACATAAATGGACCTATTAAGAGATTTTGCGGTTTAATTTTTGAACTCTTTAATATTTAAAGTTGAAGAATACTTTAAAGTGCTAGCATAAAGATTTAAATAAATGGGTATTTAGACATTTTATTAATGACGTCAACTATGCTTGATATTTAAATTTATTGATAAAGACCGGCTTATACGCAAATGTGCATATTTTGCATATAATACACATTTATCCCTTTTAATGCATATCTGAAAGAATTTTGTATATTAATGCATTATTTCTGTTCTTTTTGGTTGATATATTAAAATAATAAATAAAGCGTTATACGTAAATTGTAAAATACAAATTACGTTAGTAAATACATAATCAAATGTAAACAAAATTCTCTGGGCTTTCTCTGTTACGGGAGATGATAGTGCCGCTTAAAATTTGCATAACTTATTATTTCACTAACAGCGTCGGTTTTTTCTTTTCGGTTGTGTGACACCCGGGCAGAAAAATTTGGAGGGTGGGCAGTAAACAGCAACTTTCGAATTCACAACCCTTTGTCTAAATAATTTACGAATTCCCAGTCCGCGTAGATTGTGAATAGTAGGAATTGCTATTGCCTACCGAGGTATTATCAAGAAGGTTTTATCTCAAAAGCGGCAGTTCTGCTTCGTTCAGCAAAGATATCCCATAAACGGTTATGAAAGTTGTACCAGGTTGTATAGTGAAAATAAATGCAGTTTAAGTGTAAGGTTGTGGTTTCATTTAAAAAAGTAAGTCAGTGCCTTCAAACGAGGAGTCACCCAAACAATCGTAAATACGGGTGTACACTGAAAATGTCGAAAGTGTATCTATTCACCACTTCCAGTAACTACAAGATGGGGGACATGGTTGAATGCTGCCATATTTTATGCGGATCATTTAGCAGAAATAAAAACCGTCCTTTCGGAGATTACGGATTCTTCTCGATGTGTTACGGAATCGCATAGATTGTTCATCGAGAAACTACTGCCCCAGCAATTGTCATTCATTAAGTGCAACTATAGTTTTGTTCCAGCAACTATTTTAGCATTGAAGAACACAACGCCTACCTCGTACATATAGCCGGCAAATTCATCTATTTTCAAATGTATAATCTCTTAGTGTAAATATCATGTTTTATTTATTTGAATAAACCTGAAAATATTTTATGCACTTCTTTTATTATATTTGGAATCTCATTTACAAAATAAGTGTTTAAGTTTGTGTTCTCCGACAGTAGCAGAATTGCATTTATGTTAAAGCATTGATTAACGGAATATAATGTACAATCCCATGTAAGTAAGGGTGACCATTAGTGGTCACTAGTGAGATATAGTTGGCGCATTGTCGATTTGGGTCTGAGATTGGCAGTCTCATATCTATACGCAGTAGAAGGAGTAGAAGTGTGGGAATATGAAAATGATTACCGTAAATCATGTATGTGTTAATTTCTGGCGAAATCCAAGGAAAGAAAATAATATTTCTTCCTTTAGAGTTCCAATAAGCGACGCCAGAAGAATAGAAGAGTAGAAAATATTGCTACAAGGTTAGTATTGCAAATATGGACGCAGAGGTTTCAAAAAATAAATTGATTTGTGAGTTTCATTTCAAAACCACAGATATAATTGTAAATAAAACTCGAAAACTTTTAATAAGAAATGCAGAGCGTATTGAATATCTGGAGGCCAGTAAGTAGATGATTAGTTATCCACTAAAACTTTTAAATTTCGCGGGCGATTTATGTTGGTGGTTCCGACAATAAAGGAAGGCTTGAAATGTAGACGCCCGGAAAAGAAGCCGAGACTAACATCGAAAATGAAAGTGACACGATTTCGATGGGCTAAAGAATATAGGAAATATACAGTTGAAGATTGGGGAGAAGTAACTTTGATTTATCATCTGTATTTTCGGTCAAGTTCATCCTCATAGTTCGCTTAATGGTCCCTTACATTTTTTACTTTTTCCTAGATTATTTATAGCGACGAATCACGGTTAGAAGTGTTAACGGAAAGAGGCCAATTTGTTCGTCGACGTCCTTCAGAGCGGTATAAAGAAGCATGTACGATCAAATCTGATGGTTTGGTCGTGTATTACGACAGAAGGATCGGGACCACTATATTTCCTTAACGGAACAATGGAACAAAAACAATATATCCAAGTTTTACAAAACTATTTAATATCTTATATTGGTTCATTGGATCCGACGGAAGGACCATACACTTTCGTGCAAGACAATGCACCGTGTCATATGGCAAAAAGTGTAATGCGATACCTTGAATCTAAAAATCTGCGTGTACTACCTTGGCCGGGCAACTCACCAGATATAAACCCAATTGACAATGTGTGGAACGTCTTGAAAAACATCGTAAGTGCACGAAACTCAACTACAAAGGAAGAATTACAAGAACTTATTGAAGATGTATAGCGTAATGGCGACGAAATTAAAGAAAAAACAATAAAAAGCTGCATTGGCAGTATGCCAAAAAGGATTGAGGAAATGATAAAACACAGAGGAGGAACAAACAAATATTAGTAAATATATGTTCAAATTATACTTATTTGCATGTTCTATGTAATTAAATGATAATATTGCCAACATTACCAACTGTTTTTTTTTAATTTTTCCTCAAAATAATAAAAAAAAAAATTCTTAACTGGTCCTAATTCGATAGACAGAGACTGTAGTAAATGTGTAAGTATACACTTCTATCATATATCTCCATATCTACATCTACGCTTGTAAACACAAATTCCCATTTGCTGTTTCTCGAAATATAGCAAGGGGGCGACAGCATATAACTAAGCAGAATATGGATTGTAGGGAGCAGAGACGCACCTAGAAGGAGACTAGAGCGCGATGAAGAGGTGTCACAATTTTTCAATTAAGTTGCTCTTCTTCTTATTCCTTCAATTCAATGGTTAAGTTTTCATTTCCTTAATTTTAGAGTCTTATATAGTTAAATTCATTAAATTTTTCTTAAACTTTGTCTTTGAATAGATCCCATAGTATAATATTTTAGTATTGAGAAATATGAAAAACAAACAGAATTATACAGATTAACTTTTAGATTGTTCAAAATTATTTATTACTGAAACTTTATCATTAGTGCGTTGGTAAATGTTCTTGAAAATCCAATCCGGCACAAATTAATTTTCGCACAAAAATAAATATCGGCCTGTCGAAAAAGAAGCGCATTATCAGGTCAATTGGAAATTCAAATGAACCTGCTTTTAATTCGGAAAATCGACGCCAAAATGAAATATCCCAAAATTGAAATCTCCCAATAGCGTCGATAAAATTACCTCGCGCTTCGAAATTCAACGGTTGTATTTGCGTTTGCGTTTATTAAAAGTTAGAATCTCGAAATAATTCATAAAAAAAAAAAATTAAAGGAAACCTTGGGTAACCAGCAACGTAATTAAAATCAATTACGTAAGATGAAATCCTAGCGATTGTATTAATTTCCATTTGTATTGAATTTGCAGATACTTGAAAAGCAAATCTGCTGTAAAATTCTAATCATACGATTTTGATATTTTACAAGGAGTTGCTTTCTGTAAGAATTGGAAGACTATTTCTGAGTGTGTGTGTTCTTTTTCATATAAATTAATAGTGCAAAGTCCAAATTGGGCAAAGGTGTCCAGTTGTGGTTTTAGAGTGTTGAGAAGTTAATACGGGGTGGTTAAATTCAAAAAGCGGGGAGCTATAGAATGAAGAATAAAGTCCGCAATTTCAGAATGGAGTATTCTACTGGACTGAAATTTTGGAGGTCTCACAATAATAAGGTCAATAACCAATTCAAGGTAAACTTGTAAGATTTTTAGTAATAATATCATTTCCTCTCGAACCTAGGCACTTTCTAGAAGCAATATTATCACCACTGAAACAGTTCACTAAAACCCTTACCACAACACTTAATTCGTACTGG
Source organism: Dynastes maya (assembly GCA_029619315.2). Lineage (NCBI taxonomy): Eukaryota > Metazoa > Arthropoda > Insecta > Coleoptera > Scarabaeidae > Dynastes > Dynastes maya. Next base: position 29,853,526 of record JAROYE020000008.1, read on the forward strand.
ACGCACGTTTACGAATTAAGTGTTGTGGTAAGGGTTTTAGTGAACTGTTTTAGTGTTCCAGTGCCACAGTTTTAGAGTATCCGTTTAATATTATCACCACATTATCAAAAATAAACATTTAAGGAAACTAATCTTGAATCTCCAATGAATGGTGCTACGTTTTTGAAGTTTAACGATGACATCTGATGCAAATGCTCAAGTAATACTATAACTAGGTGTTAACTAGGTTAGCACCCGCAGGATAATTGAGAAGACAACAAATTAAATCACGTATGAGGTATTGGTTATGCATCACAGTGGTAAAACCAATGATAACTTACGGCTGATTGGTCTGGGGGTAACTAAGCTCGTGAAGGTTCAGAGACCGGCATGCCTATGTATAATTAGAGGTTGGAGACATAAAAACCTTTCCAACGGCTACTATGGAAACCATGCTAAATTTACCCTTTCTTGACATTCATATCAAGCGAAAGGCAAGAATGGAACCAGATAGATTTAGAAATTCTAGTAACTGAAGAACTCATAGTATATCTTTGATTTAGGTAGTAACACACCAATCTCCAAGATCTCTTATGAAAATCTCTTCAAAGTAATCTTGAATCCGGGAAAAATGGAGAAATGCAGAGGAAAGAAAACCGAAGATCCAAATTTGGTACACCGCTGGATCAAGAACGGATATAATGCTACTGTACAGATACTATAACGCTGGTCAAACTAAAGAAATTGTTGTAAATGTCCAACTCCTTAGTAGTATCACATCCCCTTCGCTTTTCCAGTAGATGCTGCCCTCAAATCTTTCATTTAAGTAGTAACACAATAATCTCCAAGGTCTCTTATGACATTCTTCTCAACGTAATCTTGAATTGAAGAAAATGGAGAAATGGAGAGAAAAGAAAACCGAAGATCCAAATTTGGTATACCGCTGGATTAAGAATGGATATTATACGATCGCATAAATACTATAGCGCTGGTTAAACTAAAGAAATTATTGCAAGTGTTCAACTCCTTGATAGTATCACATGCTTCATAGTTCATGATGATTGGTTTCTCCACGATTCTCGATGATTAATTGGATTTCTTGTGCAGAATACGTTTTCTCAGAACTTGCGAGTTAGGGATCGACTCAATATAGACTAATGGCTTAAGACGTCCCTAAAGCAAATAATTCAAAGAATTGTATTCTACCATTTAGGATGTAAAAGTCATTACATGGCAGTTTTCTAGCCATCCCTAGCTGCAAAACGTTTTCCTTTACATCAATGACGAAAATCTTCATTGCCGACGAAGCTGTCTATTCTCCCAACCGACATTCCGAACCACGAAACTCTAATAAACCTGCGAAATCTCGTTCACCTCAAGCGACGTGCCCCAAAACCCACCCAAGGCAACTCAAGAGCGTTGCCCGGCCAGCTCACTTGGCGCGCAACGGATAAAAGATGAATTTAATGAACAATAACTCATCCTACGCCCGCTACGTCTGCGACAACGGCGTCGCTGGTTTCAATTCGAGCCTAGCGCGCTCATGATCTTCAAACAATTTCACACCTATTTTCACCTTACATAATCCCCTTACGTACGCCAGACAAGTGTCATCAAAGGCGGCTGTGGAGAGGATCTGTGCGACGTGGATGTCGACGATATCGCGCCAACGACGTCGGTAATGTAGGGCCCTACACGACGTACGCGGTTCGGTGAATAGTTCGTCGCTACTCGAAAAGCGAAAAGAACTTGAGGTTAGTTTGGGAGAAACGCTGGAAAAGGATGCGTCTCGTTATTAACGATTTTGCTCCTTTCTTGCAAGCTTATCTAGGTGATAGGGTTTGGTAATTATCATTGGGATAAATCAGCGGTTTGTGTGCTTTTGAAGGATATTTGGTGAATCTCACATTACCATCAACATTGGTTCGGTGAAATAGTGGTAAAAGGGCTCAGAGTGTGGCAAAGTTAGGTGCGTTCGAGTCTTAGGTAGGGCGGTGGCAAATTTTTTGGTGGGCCCGGTAGAATCTCGAATCGGCATTCGAATGTTGGGAAGTAATTAATCCTTTACGGAGAGAGGTGATAATAGCAAAGCCATGGAACATTTCAGATATACCATTTACACACTAAGGGCTATTGTGTAGTCTCATGTTGCTTTTGGCATGGCCATTTTGTCACTTTAAATGGATCTTGTATTGTTTATATTACATGTCTTCACATGTCTGCTTGAGGAGCTTCTTGAGGATCATTGAAGTTATTCAATTCATTCACTTTAACTGTTCAAATCCTATTCAAGAAAAACTTGCTTCCTCACGAGCTTCAATAGGCGTGCTCCCAAAAATGTTAAACAACACTAAAATATCGGCACACTCCGCACCACACATGTTATTAATTAATTCGACAATGATCCCGGCAGAAACCCGCGACAAGAAATTTGTGAAACTTCCCTTCCACAGAATATCACATGAAAGAAAAGTCGGGAATTTTTAAAATTGCATGTAGTGGCTGTGATAAAGCTTATATTGGTCAAACGAAACGAGCGATAAGTACTAGATTTAATGAGCATATCAGGTGTTACAGATATGAGAAGATAAAAGTGTTAAGTGTAGCGCAACACATAAACGAAACCGGGTATAAAATTAAATTAGAAAACCAGAAATTAGTTAAGAACCTAATTTCGCCGCGGGAATTAGATGCTTACGAAATTATTTACATAAAAAAAGGAATACAAATTTGATGAACAGAGAGACCACCGTTGTCTTACTTTAGTCGTTTTGATTTATTAGGCTAAGGCGGACACATGGTTTACGTTTCGCGCTACAATGACAAGAGCCCTTTTCGTCTATTTTTCGGTATATTTCGCATGTTTTAGTTTTAATGTGTATAGGCGACAAAATTAGGTACTTGTAAATATTTTTCTTGAAAGTGGGGATAAAACAGGCATATTAGAATTAGAGCATTTTCTCACAACGTTCGGTCATACGGTTGAGAATGAGGACCCACGAGTCCTCGAATTAGCTGTTCGAATTAATTAATAATTAGTATGGTGCGGAGTGTGCCAATACTGTAGTGTTGTTTGTCATTATCCTAAGTATGTATTACATTGTAATCTTCTCGATCTTTCATCTAATTTCGAAACTACGCAAACTTTTTGTTTGTTTCACAGCTATTTTGATAGTTTAGTCAATTTCTATTCATATTTGAATGAAATTGCAATGAATAAATAAAGCTGTAAAGAATTACATTACCACAATTGTAACTATGCAAGTATTAGTTTACCGCTTGGACGTTGTAGACTGGTTTGGCTCGTTGACCTCATAAATCGATGCCGCACGTCCTAAAGAATATAAATAGACAGTTTTGCGCAAACCTAAATTTACATAACGGTAGTTAAAACTATAAATTTACTCCATCTCTTGCTCCGAGTCTATGTATAAGAGACCGAGGCGTCCTGACAAGATATTTTCCCGGGATTTCTTTCCAACGTAACCTTCCACACGTGCAGAGTAGTAATATTCTTATTTTGCGACTCTATTGCCATGGTCGCAGGCGCTTCTCGATGCCCGAAATGGAGACATCTAGAGACACAAACTAGGAGGCATAAGCGGTGCAGAGAAGTTTACGAGCAGGAAGCGTGTGACCGGAATGAGAGAATAAAATATCTCCCTGACGAAATTAAAAAGTCACCAAGGATGATAATTTAGATAAGTTTTATGTGGAATATATGCGGGAATATGTGTAAGACGTAGAATACCTAAAATAGAATAAAAAGAAACCGTTAGGAAACTCAGCATCAAGAGCCAGGAGAGGTTTGATGGTTTTATTAAAGAAAATTGAGATTGAAATGCAATTTCTTGGTGTAAATTTCAATGGAGAAGCACTGAGAAGGATTCAATTTGGTTAGGTTCTCTCGCTTTTTCCACTTAAATGATCTAAGTTTGATTTTTTAATATTCTTGGGGTGATGGGTTGTAATTGTAATCCTTTGCATAATTGCGAAGTTCATATATTCATTTTCATATTTAAGGAATTTCATTGCAAGAGGTTGGTTCTAGAACATTCTGGATACTTTATTAACACCAAAGAACTTAGAGTAATATACTCATTTATTTACATTTAAAAATGAAGCCAACATAAAACCAAAATATTTACATGCAACCTTCCAAGGGTATGGATAAATAGGATTCAACTTTGTCCTTTGTATTCGTAATCCATCGTAATTTTATAAGACCCACCTGGTGGTTACAGACTTAGTACCTATAACCTTGATATCGCATCTTGTGTATTTGAAGAAGTGTCGTATTAAGATTAGTAAAAGTATGCAATGTATGTAAAAGTTGGTGTAACACATATTTATTTTCATAAAATTGTTATTCTGAATATGATTTCCCTAGCCAGCCTGACGATCACTGGTGCTTTGAGCACCACACATGGACCGGCTCTGCAAATGCTTCTGGATTGTACTTCCCTTCACATATTTTTGGAAAGTAAAGCCATGACAGCTGTTCACAGCAACTGGCATCTTATAGTACAATTACCATAACACATGGTCGATATTAGCCTTTACGTAGACAGTTCCAGAAGGAGGACTCCGCTGTCGCTAATTGAACGAAGTTTGGGTCGTGGTATCATGGGTCGAAAATGATCCAATCACTTGCGTATTTCTACAAAGATGATACTAGTTAAAGGTTAATAGTCATTTACGAGATGTACGTACAATTTTCCGGCCGTTTTAGAAACACAGGATTATTCAATATTTTGAAATGCAAAATTCCAACCATACCCAAAGTATGTACGTGCTTCAATCTCTTTGATGACTTTATTACACGGTTCACCGTTTCCTTTAGAAATAAAAAGAAAATTAAGAACGAAAACGAATCCATGGAACAAAATGAAGTCGTCAGCTGAATGAAGCTGTCACGAACGAACACAGTACAACATACCTACATACAAATACATCTGAGCTTACCCTATTTTAGTTAAGCCGTTTTTAACTGCTCACCGCTGAGATGATTATAAAGCAGCGGAGCTATTATAAATGTATCATCATCGCGCCTGAGAATCCCTCCAGTTTGAAATCGTGCAGCTTTCGGTGTCGGTAGGTACATTATTAAAATAATGAGTATTATTATTATATTACTATTATTAGATCTTGTGTATATGAGAATCGTGTCTGTGAACGCAACTAATGAAAATAGACATCTCTTGTACCTATAACAGCAGTACAGAAGAGGATAATCAAATTTTATACGTTTGTACCAGTGCATTGTCCACTGGAAGATTTTTATCAGAAAATTCTCTAATTACAGAGCGTAGTTAGAATATTGCTGTAGAAGGAAAGAATTTTAATGAGGTAACTTTATCAGGGCAGTAGCAAGATAACCTGCGTTCATGTTACATGTTATTAGGGTTTTTTTAAAACACGAAGCAACCTTTACATGTTCTTCAAATCAAAAGCTTTCATTAAAAAGTATTCGTATAACAACGTTATTCACTCTATGCAGATCTTTAATAATATTTTTCCAAATCCTATTAATAAAATGCTAATTTTATATATTAAATCTCATTATTAAAACAATAGGATGAATAAAATGTTTGCAGTAACATTTTATTCACATTGCTATATAAAGTTGCTAATAAAGTAAAATAATCAAATTCGCAATACCTTTGAAATTTTCGTTGCTACGGATGGCTTGTTTATAAAACATGTGGCACTTCACATAAATTCTTCAATTTGCCGATTTAAGAGTCCGAAAGTGTGCTTGAAATGGCAAATAACCAGGAAGAAAGCATACAACAAGATGTTGTGAACTAAGCTGTGATTGCAGCATCGAATTTATTGCCAGAAAAGGAGTACAAAACATTTTGTGAATGGAAGGCAATGAAAAATGTGAAGTGGCAGAACACTATATCGACGAATCAGTTGCTCAAAAAATATCCACGTCAAGAAAAATTTTAACAGATGTACATTCAAATGAAGGGCCTGGAACTTCCACTGCACTTGACCCTGACGAAAGCAGAGTCAACTTTCCTTCTTCAAGTGTTCATCACATTAGTAATAGTACAATTAACATTTATGTAAATGAATTACCTAAGCAATAAATTTTTTTGAAAAGTGGGGGGAATTGGAAAAATATTGTATGATACACGTGAATAAAGATATTTTATCCACTCAAAAACATTATCTTTTGGCAATATCTTAAAAATACGTAACCTAATTAATACCCATTAAAATGCCGGTATTTGACTAACATAATAAAATGTCAATCAGTTGGTTTAAAAGCGTAATTCTAAACATTGCAATTACATACAACCACAGATGTAGATCTGCGATTTTAACATTTTAAAAGCTACTAAACCAGCTTCCTCAATCCTTTGTTTTAACCTTTTCCCCTTTTTAACTGTACAATACCTATTTTGGTTTGGAAGGAAAACATGTAATGAATTTTGCTGTATCTACCTTTAACCCAATGGAAAGAATTTAAAATGGGCATCTTAAAGGAAGGCGTAGTTTTTCTGGGTTTTCTAAAGATCCTTTAGGTTATGTCCACTGTTATGTCATCGCAAAACGTCAAATGTGACAGTTGTCACAATAATCTTATGCATCACAGAAACGCTTTTGAATTTTAGAGGATTTTCGAAGGATTGTAGTGGTAATTTTGGTTTCCTATAGCCCACAGTCTAAATTCGACCTGTCAAAATTTGAACGTAAAAAACACGCCACAACATCAAATGGACGAAGTCCCAATGGAGTTGACGATCTGGGAAGGTGATTATGGCTTGCCGTCGATGTGTCCGGACTGTGTCTACATGATGCTTTATATGAACATCGCTAAGGCGCCAGTCGTTTATAAATACCACAACAATCCGTATTGGAGAACGGACGATCGTTTCCCGCTCTTCCGGCACGGTAGAATTTGCACGTCCAATATCCCGTTGATAATCGGCTATTTGAGGCTAAGACGCTATGGCACCGAATTCGGATTGAGCAGCAAACAATGCAGTCAATCCTATGCTTTCTCGAACCTAGTCGAAAATTCTTTACGACCAATTTCGGAATACGTCTGGTGGATCGATCATAGGAACTATCACCAGTTCACTAGACCTTGGTTCGTGAAAGCGATGCCAATCCCAGTCAATTACATGTATCCAAGATCTCGCAGGCAGAAGGCAAAAGCCTTATTGGAATCACTGTTCAGTGAATGCGAAAATCAAGATCTATTGCACTCCTTCATGTTTAACGTTGCCGAGAAATGCTTCACTACGTTAAAAGTAAGGTTAGGAAATGCACCTTGCTTCTACGGACAAGTTCCTACTTCCCTAGACGCTATGGTCTATGCCTATTTAGCACCGTTGATGAAATTACCGTTCCCTTCTAACGACATACCGAGACTGTTGAAGACCTACAAGGAGTTAGTGGATTTTGTCAACAGGATCGATGCGGGATACTACCCCGATCTCACAGTTGAAGAAAAATTCACGATTTCTTCGGAGAAAGATAGCGCTGATGCTACTCCATTGTCCATTAGAGCTAAGTTATGCGCCTGCCTGTTTGTCGTAAGCGCCATGTTGATTTACGCGACAACCCATAAGGTCTTACCCAGATTGTTCATCATGTATTAATGAAGACTTTAGGGATGTGTCAAATACAAAAGTTTGTTGTCGTTAATCAACTATATTATCCGATTTTTGTGTTGTAATAAAGGCGATTATTAAACCACCCCCATGTAAGTATATTAATCCCTAACCTTGTTGTAATAACGAAGACATACACCTAGAAGGTTTACAGATACTTATTTCCTGTTATAAATAAAAGGGAAAGCGTTATAACGCGGTATATATGCATATTTTGAAAAAGGGGGGAGGGTGCAACAGATCCAATTATCTACACAAATTAAACGTCAGCACCATGTTCGGGGTGTGCTGACACGTCACGTACCGCCAGTATTCGACGTTAATGTTTAATACGCATATTTTGAGCTCAAGTGCAGCCACTTAACCCCTACGTAGTACATAGTATTAAGAGACCTATGTCTGATTGTCGTTTTGATTGATCGCTTACGAAATGTTAGGCGTAACAAAGTTGTAGGGGATATGAAAGCGTCTAGGTTTTGCTTGATCAGTTATAGTAAAAGTTATGAATATTAATGTCGAAGATTTACTGACAAAGTTATTACTGTTGTTGTACACACATACAATTTTAAATACGTGTTTCTTATCTTGTTGAAGCATTTTTATAGCTCGTTTAAGCCTTTTCTTGAAGTAGCTAATATGGGTCTGAGTTAACCAAAGAGTTTAAAACTAATCATTCCTTGCTATACTATTTTTCCGGGTTGGAACCGCGTCGTTGTCGTAGTTTTGGCCGACGCTTCCTACGCACTCTCATGGGACATCTTCAGGGCCGTTACTGCACACTGACTGAGGATTTATTCATTCCGGAGAGGTTTATGTAGGACTTGTTTTGGATCAATGGAGCTGAAATGTTACGCGTCGATGAAGCGGAAATGTTATGCGTCGATGAAGCCGAAATGTTATGCGTCAACGAAGCGGAAATGTTATGCATCGATGAAGCGTGTCGGTTACTAGGAGGTTTAATCAATTGGAATTTCCACGTGTGATGTAAAGGGTAACCATTTATTTATTGAAATTGTTGGGATGTTTGAAAGTCTCCGGCGATTCGCGGATTTTTCTACTATAATAGTGAGGATTGCGAAATAAGATGCGGGTAGAGTTAAATTGGATTTAATGGCCAGTTTCAAGTCTATATTTAGCCAGTGCGGAGCCAGCTATATGCAACAATCGCGTACAAGGCTCGTGCTCAGTAACACGAGTGCTGACTGATCTCTTTGTTTCACCAATGCATACACTACAGCACGAACATGGAATTTGGTAGACAACAGGGGCTTCCAGATGATTGCGGTCTTTGATGGGAAAGTAGTCTGAGAGTTTGAAGTTGGGCTTGAAGATGGTTTTTATGTTGTTCCTGAAGAGAATATTGCTGATGCGATTGGTAACACCATGAATGTAGGGTAGATACGCTTACTTGCGGAAATTAGGATTAGATGAGGGGAGTTGCTGTGGAGGAGGGTTGGTGTAACTTTTAATGGTAGTTTGAATATCTTTCCTGGAATAGTTATTGCGGATCAAAGCTTCAGTGATGAGGTTCAGTTCCTGAGAAAGCGAATTAGGTTCAGGTATGGAAATGGCTCTTTGGGCAAGAGAATTGATAACACCGCGTTTTTGGGTTGGATGATGGTGTGAGAGGCCATTGAAATATCTATCCGTGTGCGTGGGTTTTCGGTAAACGGCATTTACTATCCTGAACATTGTTTTTAATAGCTCTTTTATCGTATCTCCTACAGAAAGTACATTTTACTAATTGAAAAAATTCCTTTTTTGTAAATTTCCAAGATATACTTGATTAATCGGCAATAAAATTATGGCATAAGTTACTTACTATTTAAGCATGGCTGAATTCCAAAAGATGAAATTTCAACTCAATAATTTTCTGTCTGCCTTACCTATCCATGCGTTAATCTGGGGACACGCTGTATGTTGTTGCTGTATGGTTAAATAGATATACAGAGTCTTTTAGGAGGAGAGGGAAGTAGACAACCAAAATAGGAAAAATAAACCAATATCAAGTCCGACCCTCAACACAGGAGAACAGAAATACTTCGTTGAAGTTGCGGTAAGAATTTTAGTGAAGTGCTTCATGAAAATAGTTAATAATGGTTTCAATTCAAGATTTGCTTTCATTCAATAATTTTAATTTTAAAAGTAGTGCAATACTTATTACAAGTAACAAATAATCATTTATAATACATTTCGAAAACATTATTATCCAACTTGACTGCATCTTCTACGATGTTTACTAAGTGTTTTGGTGGCTTGTTGAATTGAATGGTCGCGATTTTTCATGCTAGGTGCATCATAAAAATTGAGTCCATCAGCATTGTGTCTCTCGAAGGTGTTCCTTTTTCACCTTCTGAATATATCTTCAAAATACTTTCTTTTCTTTCTGAGGTGCCCTGTATAAGTAATATTGTTTTAGTTATATTTTACTTTTTGTTTGTAAAAATTTTACCTTATACCTCGAAATCGATTTTTTGAAAAGTCTGTTTTTCCATAAACCGTACAAATTAACAAATTCAGTAGCTCATATGCTACACAGAGAAAAATTTAGAACAGCAAACCTTGTATTTTTTAAATAAGAATAATTTATACTAAAAATGACAACACGTTTATTTAATCTAACAAAATAGGTGGTTGCCCTAGCAAAAATTGTAGTTGGATTTAAGATAAGGTGTTGTTGTCACATATTATAGTACATACGATATATTATTATTTTAAGTAAATAGTTTTTCGGTGCAGTTCAGCTGTTGTACTTTCGTAGAACCTATCAAGTCGAGAAGAGGTTTACAGAAAGAATTCTTACATCAAGCCTGTGTTACCATATTCCATAAATCATTTTGTTTTTGTAGGAGCTATATTCTTCAAATTCAAACAACCCGATCTCTAAGAAATTTACATTTTTTCCTTTCCAGAACTAATTCCAGATCACATTTTCTAATCCTTTTGGTTCTACCTTGGTTTTCAGAAAAGATAGAGGTTTATGTGAACACTCATTTTATAGCATTTTTTTGACCAATTCATCCAAAGTGACACACGGTAAAAATCAGGGAGTGATCAAAATGACTTTATATAAGGCCAATTTTTTTATTCACAAATTTTTACACTGAAAAAATGTTAATATATTTTAGCACTCTAGGCGCGTGAGCGAGAATAAAATAGCTTACACAAGAATTTTACCTTGATAATCAATAATGTTTTAGTTAATCAGTGTTTTAATTCGTTCTCTTTAGTGCAAGGCGTTAATCATTCAGTGTGAAAAGGATTGATAGGCTGTAAATTGGATCTAACTATCTTGAGTAACACCTCAATGCTGTAACTGGCTTTTAGTCGTCAGCCAGAGCTGCTGGCGAATATCCACCCAACTACCTGGAGACAGAAGAAATGGCTTGTTGTAAAGTCGATCTCCAGCGCATCGCTAGCTGTTCGTATGCGGCCACAGATAGGCCGGGCACAGAGAGCTTTGCGCCAGGTTGGAAGTGAGGTTGCCGCGCCCACGACGCCACATATGTATACAGATGAATCGGCACGGGCTACCTCGGGGAATTAAATTATTGATTTATTGCAACAGTTTCTCATCAACCCTTCGCAGCGTTAGTTGTAATTATACAGTTTTACATATGTGTATGTAGTAAGTATGTCCATAAATTTTGATATCAATAAGAAAGTTTTGGTTTAATTTTAAAACACGCTTCAGAATTTTTGAAAATTTCTGTAAAATTTGGATAAAGATCCAAATTTTCGCATAAATTCTAAATCTTTAATAAATACTAAAGGTTTATAGGAAAATTACCAATTTGGAAATTCCTTACGTTCACATCAGAAATTTATACTTTTTTCATAATATGAGGACTTACTTAAATTTTCCCCCATTTCTTTCAGTGTAGCTATATGATAGTTAAGCAAATCCGTTCTGTAGATTTACTTTAATGTATAAATGTATCATTGGAAGTATTGTAGAGGTTATAAGAATCTTCACAAATCGAGGAAAGTAAATTGTTCATGTAACGAAATGTTCATTGTTTCGAAAATATATTCTTCTCTTGATTAATAATAGAAGTAATAACTCTACAATATTAAGCGTCATAATGATATCATCCTTTCACGGTCTACAGCTCCTAAATTGACTATTGTTGTCCGAGAGAGCGTACTCTCCCCCACAAATAAACTGGACACCCAGCGTATAATACACTTGTCAGAGACAAAGAAACAAGCTCGCTTATTCACTGTCAGATATCCATAAATAAACATCAGGACGTGACTGAAGTTTGTGCGTTGGTTTTTCATAATAAAAACCTTTCCCGCTTTTCCTCCGTGTATGTGTGTTTGTTAGGGTGTCTTTTTTCTGCCGAACGATCGTGATCTTTCCCGACTGGATGCTGACGATAGACGGTCCGAAGCACCGCAAACTCAGAAAGTATGGGGTAATGACGGTAGTTTCTTCGGCAACAGAGACACATACCAACGCAGATAAATGGTGACATCCGGCAGCTTTCAGCGTCACTGAAAGCTGCGCCTTGTATGTGGAAATACGCGCATACGTATATATATTTCACGAGATAATTTATCTGCAACTAAACTCGTGAAATATTTAAAGTAGTTTTTATCCCCACACCACTGTTCTTCCTTAAGTTATGACGTCGTCCGCCGACGAAGACGATGGTAAAATTTTTACCGAGGCGTTGCATATATATCACGTTTTGCCGTATACTGCGGTAAATAGTACAATTTTCTCTGCTACTTTTTAAATTGCGGTGACAGAGACATCTACATTGTGCGCTAGGAGAATTTTATAAAGAAGTAAAAGTTTTACGCTGAACTTTTCATGCTTATGATAAATTATTTGTAGTATACATATGCATGTACAAAAATTTCATTTATAGGAAATTGTTAGTTGGTATCATTGCAAAAATTTTTTACTATTACCAACGTGTAAGACAAAAGACACTTAATTAATTTGGAAACGAGTTCACCAGCACATGAGTATTATTTTTGTGGAATAATTTGCTACAATTTGTGCAAATTCTTACTACTCGATTATGGTTAACGGATTGTATTTCTATTATTCATTATTGTTCTAAAGATTTAGTCAATGATCTGTTACATAGTTTGCTACAATAGTGTACAAGTTTTAGTTACACACGTTGTAAAAAAAATGTAATATTGTTCTAAAGATTGTCTTGCATAATACAAAACGTGTGCAGTGTTCTTATAACTACAATGGTCGAAAGAACAAGTAAAACGCAACAACAAGAACGATTCTTATGTTTTCGTATCTCCAACAGAATGTTAAGGAGACCTGTGCTGCTTTGCATCAACCGCTTCTTCAGGCGTTGAAAAACGTTGACCTCATTTATTTTTGATGTGCGAAAATAAGAAGAAATCATTGGGTGCCAAATCAGGGCTGTACGGCGGAAGATTCGACTTTTTCGGGCCTCAAAAACTCTCTTGTTTGAGCCGATGTGTGAGAACTCGCGTTGTCCTGGTGGAGAACGATGGGTCTTCGGCGGTTGGTTTCCCTCATTTTTCCAAAGATTTCTGGTAAAAAAATGGTTGTGTACCATTTAGGATTGACCGTCCGACGTTGCACTAACGGTACAGTTGTCACATGTCCGGTTTTTACCAAAAAAATAAGCGACCATTTGTTTCGAAGTGGTTCGTGCACGAACAACTTTTGTTGGATCCGGCTAGTCTCCGAACACCCATACTTTCGACTGCTGTTTAATGTCGGGCTCATATGCATAGATCCATGTTTCGTCGCCTGTAACGATGTCATAGACGTGTTTGGAAACACAGCAATCGTATTTCTTGAGCATTTCATTCGACCAATCGACACGAGCCCTTTTTTATGTGGGTGTGGTATCCAATGCGAACAAATTTTTTTGGTCGCCAAATGTTCATGCAATATTGAATGTATGCTGGTCCCACCAATGTCCAAGGATGCCTCTATTTCACGATAAGTCACATGACGATCCTGCAATATGAGTTCACGCACAGCATCGATGTTTTCTGGAACAGCAACCGATTTAGGACGACCTTCACGAAATTCGTCACTGAGCGAACCACGGCCACGATTGAATTCCGTATACCACCGATATATGGTGGTTTTTGATGGTGCTTCGTCGCCAAAAGATGAATTCAGTTCATTGATGCACTGTTGTTGCGATAATCCACGTCGAAAGTAAAAAATTATCGCACGGAAATGTTCACAACTTAATTTCATGTTTATATCGAGATGAATTTTTCAACTTACTGTAAACAACACAAATGACGCCTGTGCGTCAAAACGTTCTGAGTAAAGTATACCGACAAAAAATCGAACTTTACGATAGGGACGTCGGCTGGTAGATGGCAGCACTAGGATAGTCCAGTCCCGAAATATAAAAGGCAAACCTCGTATATAAGTGATAGAGATGTTTTCTTGGAGTTTACATCAGTTTGCATAAATATCAGAGATAAATAACACGTATTAAATGTCAAATGTATGAGTACCTTTACAAACGATGTAATCAGAAAACCACTTAATTTATTTGCGTAAACCATTCAAAAGCGAGACGTACTTACATTTACCATATGACTAGTTCAATTTTAGGAGGGCCTATCCGGTGATTAGCCATTCTCAAAGCAAAATTGAAGTCCTTTCATGAGCAAATTCATTTAAGGAGGGAGTGTGTTGTCCTTTATTAGATATCCGGATGACCCTTTTTTAATCAAGCGTTTTTGCGTGTGCACATATGTATTATGTACACGCGTTTAGGGTCCTTTTAAAACCTAAACAGGGTCGACTTCATTTTATTTTATTATTATTATCAAAAAAAAAGGGCAAATAATTTTACTTATGAAAATTTCACACCACACAAATTTACTTTTTTAGATCGTTCAGGTTTCAAATTATAAAATTTGTATTTACAGTTTCCAATAACTTTCTCGTTACCCATGAACTCAATTTTAGTCTAAATGAGATTCCAAAACATGATTAATTTTAGGTTTAAATAGATACACTTTGTTTCCTTTAAATATTTTTTTGTAAAGGACACCCACATATGTATGTAGTTCGTTATCGTAATGATTATCTAGGATTTCCCTTGATCGATGTCAAATATAGAAATAATTGTTATCATGCAATCCGTATTGTGTTGCTTTCTTTGCATTCTAGCAGCAAAATCAATATTGTCGATCTTTTTGACTAGCTTTCTTGGACTATTCACTGAAATTTGAATTGGACCAAATTTTTCATGAAATCTATTAATTGCAGAATATTTTAATGCCGGTCCTGTATAAAACAGCGGTCCTTTTTCCATAATCTCAAAGTAGCAACATCGATAATTCCGAACATTGTAACTGAAATTGGGTGTACACCTACCCGGAAATAGACAAAACGTTAGGGGGATTTGCTTTTGGCTCAATTAGCTGGAGAATGTTGAAGCAAAGTATCTATATGTAGCAGTACTAGACAGTATACAGCATATTTAGTGAGGAGAGGAATACTGCTAGCTAACATCCGGTTCGACTCCGGTCCGGCATAGACGTGTAGTCTTAGTTCCCAATATATGTTCGATCATTAAGAAAATATTAATCAAACAACTTTTTTGCGAATATGTCTTCTAAAAGCATAAGAGCGACAACGGTGCTAAATTCCACGGAAAACGATAGTGAAAAGGCACCTGTGGTGTCAAATTATCGATTTTCACTTTTTTGGCAATTGTGATAGGAAAGATATACTCTTTCGAATGAAACAAACCGCAGATTTCTAGCTTCATTAACGATTTGCAAATCGCTTTTGAATATAGAATATAAAAACTCGAAAACATAAAAAACTGAGATACAAAAAAAAATCTTTATCAACTGTTTACTCGAGAACTCGTTTTCGCACGTTAGGTCCCTTTCAGTAGACCGGGTCATATACGAGGTGTGTCCCAGAAGTATCCAACCTGTGCCCATAATTCCGCGCTGGCATTATTTTTCGTCATCTGGCAGGTGGCATCCTTTGAAGTAATCCCCATTCGACTGAATAACACGCTCCGATCGGTGTTTCTACATAGTGAAGCAATTCGCGTAGTAAATTTTTTTGGTATGGCCGTGAGTGCACTTGTCGCATTCGTTTGAATCGTCTGTATGTTGTCGAATCGGTGCCCTTTGAGTGGAATTTTCAATTTTGGGAATAGCCAAAAGTCACAAGGGGCTTCGCTGGGACTGGCGAAGTTGTGTGATGTTGAGTTTTGCCAAGAACTGTTGCACTAGGTTCGCCGAACGCGCTGGCGCATTATCGTGGTGAAGAAATCAGTCGCGGCTCTACCAAAAACGCGGCAGTTTTCTTCTCACTGCGTCACGCAATCATTTCAGAACTTCAAGATAAAATTCCTTATTGATTGTCTGACCTCTCGGAGCGTATTCATGATTCACAACACCTTCATAATGGAAGAAAACAACCAATAAGGACTTAACACTGCTCCGACTTTGACGTGCTCTTTTCGGCTGTGGCTTGGCAAAACACAACAGCACACAACGTCTCCATCCTCCATACAGTCCCAACGTAGCCCTCTGTGACTTTTGGATATTCTCAAAATTGAAAATTCCACTCAAAGGGCACCGGTTCGACGACATACAGACGATTCAAATGAATGCGACAAGTGCACTCAGGGCCATTCCAAACATTGACTTCACGAATTGTTTCACCATGTGGAAACACCGATGGGAGCCTGTTGTTCAACCGAATGGAGATTACTTTGAAGGATGCCACCTACCAGATGACGAAAAATAACGCTAGTGCGGAGTTATGGGCATAGTTGGGATACTTCTGGGACACACCTCGTATATACGAACTATGTCAACACGAATAAGAATAAAATAAAAGAGATAAAGGACGACAAAGCCAAGGAATAATCGATTTCGATCAACATTATGACTACCAACTATTATCAAAAAAATAGAACTCATGAAAACCAAAAAGAAAGATATGAAGTTGTATTTCGTGAATGACAGTTGAAGGATAAGAATATAGGGAAACAAACAGGGGTTTCAAAAGCTAGTGTTTTGAAGATTCTGCTCGAGCATTTGGGTATGACAAAAATTAGCGCAGGATGGGTTCCAAAATTGCTCAGCGCGGTTCAGAAGGAAAAACCTGTCGAATGTAGCCGAAAGTTCTTTGTACGAAGCCAACAACAAGACCATTAGCCAAATAGTTGCTGGGGATGAAGCAACGGTTCAATACGATCCTTTGTTTAGTATAAGAGAGAAACAATGGAGTGGCATCGGAAAGGCGAACCCATCCCTAAGAAGGCCAATGTGACAAAACTCACAAAAGTGATGGATACAATTTTTTGCGATAGCGAGGGCATCTTGTTAATCGACTTTAAAAAACGCAACACTACGGTAAACGCAATATATTACGCCGATTTGCTACGTCAGTTAAAAAACACCGAGGAAAGCTAGGACGAGGTGTTTGGCTCTCGCACGACAATACTCCTGCCCACACAGCTGCAATTTCGAAGGCTACTGCGCCCCAGTGCAGATTCAAGTAACTCAACAATACACCGCACAGCCCCGACCTTGCCCCAAGTGACTATTTTTTTTATTTACAAAATTAAAATCGGAGTTAAGAGGGAGAAAATTTAACACTAAAGAAGATATCCATGGGGTAGTTTCAGAGCATTTTGAGGACAAACAGTCATCGTATTTTTATAGTTGTAGTGAAGCGTTAGTTAAACGATCTAAAAAGTGTATCGAAATAGCAGGAGATTATATTGAAAAACAATAAGGAGATTTTTCTTCTATACGCCCACCTTCTACGTTTGGGTTAGACAGAGGGCGTTGGCAATCTTAACATACTTTGAAGTATTTGTCGCAACGGAGTTTGAACACGCTCGAACCTGTATGAGCCTGTCAGGCCGAGAATTTATAGCGACTATCTCGTAACGTCCTCAAAGTTTTCAAATCCTCAGTCATTACAAGGATATCGTGCTGATGCATTTTATACGCGCACGAATGATGTTTAAGTGGACATTTTAGGTAGTGTAGAAAGTGTAGTCTGCTAAGCTATTTCACGAGCGATGGGTGGTAACAGCATCGTAGAAAAAATAAAATAAAAACATTTAACATATAACAAAGTTAAAACTGAAAATGGAAACAACTCCAACTTCAACCAATAACTCGTACATTAAAAATCCATTTTTACTTCGTTTTATTTCCGTCTAGTTCCATCGCATATCCATAGTCACACACGTACATATATCTACATTACCTGCTCTATATTACTTTTATACAGATGTATATTCACATCTCCACATGTCAGAGACAGGGCCAGTCAAATATATTTCATCATCAGACGGCGCTCGCATTCGGAGTACAGTGAGGAGGAAATTTAACTGTCACCACTGCATGCGGTGGACTTTAAATTACTTTCGCTAAACCGAATATCGTTTTCAACGGCAGGTAACGGTTTTTTGCGTTGTCGCTTTGTGCTGTTGTTTCTGATTTGCATACATAATTAGAACGAGGCGAAGACTAGAGTGTATGTTCGAAATAAAAAATAATATTTATTTTTCTTTTATTTCTTGGTGCTAACTGCTTTATTTTTGGGTTAGAGAAAAAAAAAGAGAAATTAATGTTTCGATATATATTTATCTCGGTCAGAAATTTGTATGGCTACATGTCGTTAAAATCTGTAAAGGTTTATTTAATTAGAAATACACTAAATTGGACTGTTAATAAAGGTAATTACTAAACTAGGATAGATGAATATAAAATCAATTTAATACCAGGTACCAGGACTTCGATATAATGTCATCATCGATAGCTACATTATTAAAATAACTTTTCTATGAATAGCAACTTAAGTAATTTCATCAATTTTGTAGGAATCATTAAAATTACTTCTTAAAGGGAAAATATTTTAATGTAAGTTACATGTACGGTTTTTTAAATTAAATTTTGCAATGAATATTTAAATTTGTACATTCTGAAAGTGATCAAGTGTAAACGTAATGTGAGGACCCTCACTCCAAGCAGCAAATACTTGTCACAATTTGTCGTTTTTTCAAAACACTAAAAGATTAACGTGTAAAGTATTGTTGTGATAATTATTTAGAAATGCCTTTATTTTTAATTACATGCATTTGAAAGTGAGATTTTTTACATTTTTAGTTGCACACAGTTGCAAGTTTGCGAGGCGGAGCAATGCTGGTGGCCTCTTCCTTCGATTTTTCCCCAGATTCATATTTCGTCTTTGTTTTACACATGTAGGTAAGACGTATTTATGTTTAAAAAAGAAGTCCAGTAAACAACTTTAAATGCGAGAAACAAAATTCACTAACGGAAAATTCAATTATATTCCATCATTTCAAGATTTATTAATTGTATTTTGTATAAGTTAACATATTGCTATTCACATGCACTTATGAAAATATTATGGTAAACATGGTAACCATTGTAACTTATCATCAGAGTTATAATAATAATAATAATAATAATAATATTTCTTTATTTCGAATAATAGCACAACAGATACTAACGAAACACGTCACAGATAAATGGAGCAATAAAGAAATATAGATACAAATATATAAGCAACTACAAGGTTGCATTGATGTAATCATTGATCGAATAACAATTGATGCATAAAAGATAACGCTTTACCTGTCTTTGAAAAATCTTAAGATTATTAATTTGTTTTATATTAGAAGGCAATTTATTATAGAATTTGCATCCAGTGAAATTTAAATATCTCTGAAAAGTGGTTGTTTTGTGCTTGGGTGGTAGTAGATAATTCACATTTCTTGTGTTGTGTAAATGCGATGAGTTAGTAGCAAACTCATCGCGGTATTTATAAACAAAACATAGTACTTCATAAATATATGCGTCATAAAAGGTTAAGATACCATATTCTTTAAAGGCTTCTTTACAGGAGCTTCTCCAGCTGAGCCCTGCTAGCAATCTTATGGCTCGCTTCTGTAAAATAAAAACTCTTGTCGCAGTAGTGCTCATTCCCCAATGAATAACTGCATAAGTCATTCGAGAATAAAAGTTAGAATAGTAAAAACTTTTCAAAATATCAAAACTGCAACTCCTCCTTAAATTATATAAAGCATAACAAGCTCGTGATAACTCGCCACATAAAACATCGATATGGTTCGCCCAACCGATAGATTCATCGACCAATACCCCAAGTAATCTTGTCGACTGAGTGAATTTAATAAGTTGATTATTTAAAGAAAAGCAAGAAGTACTATACCTCCTTCTGTTAAATAAAATAATTTCTGTTTTATCAGAATTTAGTTTCAACTGATTTTTATACATCCAATTTTGAACAGTGACAAAAATGCAATTTACTCGTTGAAAAAGCTCATTGAGATTACTAGAAGTAACAATGATGCTGATATCATCTGCGTAAAGGGTTAAATATGAATCCAAGCTTAATGAAGTTGGTAAATCATTCATATAGATCACAAATAAGGTTGGTCCGAGGATAGATCCTTGAGGCACCCCCGCAGCAAGACTACACCTATCTGAACAAGCGCCACCACAGACGACTCTCTGCTGGCGATCAGTTAAATATGATTTAAACCACTTTTGACATACTCCGTTGATACCATACCTCTCTAACTTATGCAATAGAATAGTATGATTAATACAGTCGAAAGCTTTCGACAGATCGATGAGCATCGCTACACAAGGTATCCCAGAATCGAGAGATTTGTGAATGCTACTAATTAAATTAAATAAAGCAGTATTAGTTGATCGATTTGGAATAAAACCGTGTTGATTTTTTGAAAGTAAGTTAAATCTATGCAAATAAGATGTAATATTTCTATTCATGATAGTTTCAATTATTTTAGAAAAAGTAGATATAATACTTATCGGTCGATAGTTATTTAAGTTATTACCATCACCTTTCTTGAAGATTGGTTGAATATTAGCAGTTTTTAAACAAGAAGGAAAAATTCCAGTTCTGAAAGAAAAATTAACTAAGTAGGTTAACGGAGAGACGATATACTCCGCTGCGTTTTTGACAATGAAGGAATCCACTCCATCATCACCAGCACTATGTGATGAACGTAATTTCAAGATTGCTTCTCGAATATCGCTTTCAACTACAGGATGATAGTTAGTGAAAAATATGTGCTACGTCACAAAAGTAGCCCTACCACTTTTTAATCTTCCGCCCATTCCGCAATGAAATAGTGGGGCGCATTAGAGTTCAATATGCCGCTTAGACACTACATCCAGCAAGGACGCGTTCACATATTTAATGAATTATTTGCGAAAATAATTTTTAATTTGTCGATATTCTCTTTTGTAAGACGGCAACGTTTTGATGAGAAAAAATCTCTAAATTGTGAAAACGTCCTTTCAACATCTGCACTACTTAGCGGAGGATGATGAAAATATTGTTTAAATTCATTTTCACCGGTATTTTTAACAAATTCTTTCAATTTATCGATATCAGGATTTTTTTGAAATGTTGTTACTATTTTTTGTTTTAACTCAGTGCTAATCTTATGGGGAATATTTAACAACGTTTGAATATAGAATTCTAATTTAGGGATAGCATCACTTAAAGATACATTTTCGTTTTCAAAATATTTTATTGTCAATGGTAAATGAAGGAAATATTTTTCGATATATTGTAGTTCTCGATATAAATTCGGATTTTCGAGAATTTGTTTACACTCGACAATACTGCGAGCATCGTTTTTTAAAATAAAAACGACCTTTTTTACATCTTCAATATTTTTTTTGTATAAAATGAAGCCGTTTCTAACCATGTACCCCATTGCGTGGTGGTAGGTGTAGGAGGTAAAAGAAGATGTGGACACATTTCTTTATATATGGCTACTCTTTTGGGGTGATTTTAAAAGTATTTTCTTCATTCAGCTTATCAAAGTGTCCACATCAGAAAACTTTTCACTAATAAATTCGCATATGCGATGCAAAGCATGAGAATTGCAGATAATATGTAACATATTTTTATATTTTTCTTTTAATAATTTCCCTGTTTTTACCATGTAAGGGACTGCATCGCTTACAAATAAAAGAACGCTGTTGTACTTGTTTTGAGCATTATCAAATATTGTATTTAAGCTGTCGTCGATAATAGAAAACACAACGTTACTATTAATTTTGTCTGTTACGCAACATTTTATTAAATACGGTTTGTACGGCATAGTTGGATGTAATACTCCGATAACGACATTTACAATGCAACGTCCTAATGTATCAATGGTTTCATCTGCCGATATCCAGATGTAATTATTACTAATATTGCTTTTTATAGTATTCATTATACGTGAATAACATTTGGGAACGTAAGTTTGATGCAACGAAGATTCGCGTGGAATATGCCTGTTTGTGAACTTCTCCAAAAAATTTTTAAAAACAGGGTTTTCAAGCTTATTTAACGGAATGTTTGCCGAACAAAACGCTTCGCATAATTTCATATAGAATTCACCTGTGATCGGTTGATTTTGCGCATTTAAATGTTTTTTTGTATTCACATGTTGTGACACACAGGATTTTCTGTCGCATTTTATATTTACATTGCAGATATTACAATGTATGATAGTACCTTCCATAATTCCAAAGTCATCTCCAAATTCTGCAATCCATCCTTTTAAATGACTTGTAGAAGAATCAAAAAAAAAAAACCTTGCAAAATATAAATCGAAAACGCAGAGGGAATACGAAAGAAAAATATGTACAATCAAAAAAAAAATAGCTAACCGAAATGGAATTCTAAAAAAAAGACGAACTGCAAGAACTACACTAAATATTGTTTAAAAAGATGTAGTAAATGAAACTGAAAACGCTTTGAAAAGTAAAAAACAATAAATACACCCAATCTAAATTATTTGTAAGCAACACTTAACGATAGCAACACTAACCTATTCAGATCAGATATAACGCCACGCGTTCCGAGCTCGGCGCAGCGGTCCCCTCTCTCAACAATTAATCTAGAGTCACGTGAGTTAGTGGGGGTTTAAGACATATTTTTCACTAACACTGCTTATCATACTTCAAAATTTCA
Organism: Dynastes maya; assembly: GCA_029619315.2. NCBI lineage: Eukaryota > Metazoa > Arthropoda > Insecta > Coleoptera > Scarabaeidae > Dynastes > Dynastes maya. The sequence continues at coordinate 29,876,155 of JAROYE020000008.1, forward strand.
ACAAGCTGCGTCTCCATGGAAGCGAAAGGCATTTTTGGTGGATATGGGAATCAGAAAGGATGATATTAAACTTTGGAACGATGAAACAGTTCACTAAAACCCTTACCACAACACTTAATTCGTACTGGACGCACGTTTCGATAGCCAAGCTATCATCATCAGCAGCAAGACTGAACATTTGGAACGATATTAACAAAGAAAAATAGATGGGATAGACAAGTTTCGACAAAAAGACAATTTTTCAAAATTCTTCGATTAATTGAAAAGTTTCAAATAAATATGAAACTATACCAACATTAAAGTTAAACAACATAGTAAATCAATTTAGATCCTTCAATATCAAAAATATGAAATATTAAACAAGATTTGAGGAACAGAAATATTTCGATTTGAATTGGGTGCAGCGTTGAGACAAGGCTTTCGCAAAGGCACATCAAATTACATCTTTCAATTGAAGAACTACAGTGAGTAGTTGAAAATACACTATTTGGCCAAATAAATTCTAATAAATTTCAAATAAACAGATAAATTCAAAAATCCAAAAACGTTTAATCAAATGCATAAAAAAACAACTGTTGCACAGGGATTGATTGTAAGAAAGACATATAATTATCAGATTTAATAAATACTGTAAACCCTTTGGCATTAAAAATTATTCAAGTTTCATTCAATTCTATTCGAAAAATAACAAAATTAGGTCAGATCCCACACATCTAATATACTCAGTGACATAGAAATTGCAACAGCTAGAAGGAGTTGGAATTTTCGGATGAAATTTGGTAGGAATATTCACCTATGTAATAGTAATAAATGATCAAAATTTGAATCCTCTCAGTGAAGTAATAAAGTTGTTACTGAAGTTTTTACCTCTCTCTCAGCACTGGTATTGAATGTTTTCTTTTTGCGGTGTTTGTTATAACATTCTCGATTTGTCTTGTTGTTCTCATTGAACTGCGGTTCAGCTAAGTGTTAGCTATGCCTAGAGTAAGAAGACGAGCAGTGTATCGGCAATTAAGCGAATTCGACAGAGGTCGAATTATTGATTTGCGCGAAGCTGGTTTTTCATTTAGGGAAATTGCTAACCGTGTAAATCGAAATCGGTCTACTGTAATGTGAGTGCGTCGTGCATGGTTTGAAGATGGCCAGGAATGTCGTAGAAGAGGAACCGGGGCTTCAAGAGGAACGAATGAGCGTCAAGATCGTCGCTTAAGACAACTGGCTGGCATTTAGAGACCGATTTTCCTCTACTCGGCTAATTGGGTTAACATCATATCGTCCGCAACTTGTGCTTCCTTTGACTGCGGAACATTATCAACAACGGTTACAATGATGCAATGAAAGATCTCATTGGAATCTTGAATGGCGTCGTGTTGTGTTTAGTGACGAATCAAAATTTTGTTTAGGTATGCACGACGGTCGTCAGAGAGCCAGAAGAAGACGGGGTTTAACGACGGAATCTTCGATTTACCGTTGAGAGGCACGTACACCGCACTGTGGGGGTTCTGGTTTGGGGTGCGATTACTTATGGCAGCAGGTCTCCCTTGGAGTTCATTCGAGGCAATATGACAGCACAACGGTACATTGCGGAGGTGGTTGGAACACATCTTCCGCTATACTTACAAGAGCTCGAAGATCCATTATTCCAGCAAGATAATGCACGTCCTCATGTAGCAAGGTTTTCCTTGAACTTCTTTGAACAGGCTCAGATTAATCTTTTGCCCTGGCCTCCAAGATCTCCAGATCTTTCTCCCATCGAACATGTATGGGACAAAATGGGTAGAAGGTTGCGAAACTGGCAGCGTCCTCCTTTGACTTTGGAGGCTTTGGGATATGAGGTGTAACTTGTATGGGAGGCAATACCCCAAGACGAGATAAACCACCTTATTCAATCAATGCCACGGCGTGTAAATGAATGTGTAAATCAGACAGGCGGCCCCACACATTATTAACAATTATTATAAAATGTTGTTTAACTGATAAAGATTTTCCTCTCAAATTTTGATCATTTATTACTTTTACATAGGTGAATATTCCTATCAAATTTCATCTGGAAATTCCAACTCCTTCTAACTGTTGCAATTTCTATGTCACTGAGTATATTTTTCAATAAAGTCTGGTTACAATTTTTGGCGACCTAACTTCTGAGCATTTGACAATTATATCAAATTTATACTGGACATTTATATTAAATTTAACCTACAAAATATTAATGTCAGAATTTCTGACATTGAACGCGTGGTTAACAGCAATAATTACTTTGTGCTCGTTGCAAAATGCAACAAGTTGGTCACCCGGGGATAAACCTAACTCGAGTACGCTGAATTCAACGGTGCTAAGCGTTTTTAAAAGTTAGCTCGCGTTTTCGAGCAATTTCAATTTAAAGATGTTAGGCCCAAAGACCCCAAAGAAACGTAATTTTTATCATTTATTGAATTTAAATCGATGGAAATCGATCGACATCGTATCGACGAATACACATCGAATGGAGACTATTTGAAAAAAATTGACAAAATGTTATTTATTTTTTCAGATAAAAGGGAAACATTTAATCTTGGCCATGTGAAGGGTTGTAAAATGTAAATCCAATGTGCTAAATATTTTGATAATTTATGGAGTAGGCTCTGAAATTATCAAAATATTATATGGGGTGGTACGCAGATGTAGTAATAAATGCTAGGACTACGATGAAAATGGTATAACGTAAAATTTCAACTTCAATCGAAATAATTCTTTGTATCCAGCAGAAAACATACAAGATTTCTGTTACATTGTGCACAAAATTTATGGCGCAATTCTTTTTATAGACTTCCACATATTCTTCGATTAACGAGATTTTTATTTCGCTGTAGAATAACTCTTTCAAGCGAACTTCTACTCACCAATAATAGCGCTAAAAGTTTACTTTTAATAAATTTTCTAGCAACTTGGAAGCTTTCACGTCAGAATTATATTCGACGGTAATATAATACACCTATTTCACGAACAGTCTATAGACTAGCAGCTCGTCTATAACATCTATGCAGCGTAAAACGTTACTGCAACACAATTTTCCCCGCGAAAAGTCATGATGTTTACACACATCGACATCGTAGTCATCTTGTCGGAGCTGGGGGAAAACGGTGTTCTCATGGAGTCATTCCTCGTGTTCACGTTGCAAAATTTTACGATCGTCTTGCTATAAAATTTCACGAACGATGATTGTTTCTGCTTAGAACGCAATTGTTTTTACAGTCGATTTTATGTTATTTTCGCTCCCGCACTAAATACAATTGGTGTCGACAGTTCGCGTGGGACGGCTTTTGTTTTTGTTTTGCTTTCGGGCGTCGTTCAACTTCTTTTTTCTTATTTTCTAACGGTATTTGATCGTTGGAAACGAATAGTGGAATATTGACGTTGTTATGACAATAGAATAAGTGCATGAGCAATTTTTTCAAGTTACGTAGTATGAAATATCTTTTAATACAATGAAGGAAAGCTAAGTTAAACATTTTTTTAAATAAATTGTACCAAGGGAGCGTTGACTACTAGATGGAGCTATTGAGATTTTAACTATTTTTGTAAAATTTGATATTTTTTATTGTCGATTTCAGTGGTGTGACTACTGAAATCGACCGAGCAGTTTGTTTAAAATGAGCGTCTAAAAAAAGCAATTTTGTGAAAAAATCAAAATTTTACGTGAAGGTTTCCGTTGAATGATTTTTTACGAGTTTAGTAAAGACCTACTTGCAACACAACAACAATGTCTTGAATCGTTTCGTTCAACTTTTCATAATGAAGTAGCATCAGAAGAGACTGTTTACAACCGGTTTGCAGAATTTTGTCTTGGTCATGCTTTCGTCAGTGATGAATTTCGTGAAGGTCGACCAAAGTCAGTTGCGGATGATTCTGTGCGCAACATAATTGAAGATGATCGACATGTGACTTACCGTGAGATAGATGCATCCTTAGGCACATCGAAGACTGCAGTCTATTCGATTCTGCATGAACATTTAGATGTAAAAAAACATCCAAACACAAGAAAGGCCCGTGCCCAAAAAATTCGACAGAGGGACAAAATCCGTATACAACATCGTAGTAGGCGACGAAATTTCGATGTATTCCATTACAAATTTTATTACAAAATTTTCTTTTATCCTTACCAGGGGATATTAAAATGAAAAAAAAGTAGTTTCATCAAGATGGATGCCCTGCAAACTCTACTAATTTGACTTTATTACTATAACTACTCAAAAAAGAAAGGAACAGGTCGGATTTACAGCCGGCTATTCATGTATTGACAAAATAAATACAATTAGAATGATAATAGAACAATCACTGGAATATAACACGCCTGCATAATTATTATTTATACGAGGGATGATCGTAAAATAAGGTTCCCATATTCTTTAAAAATAGACAGCATTCTTTATTTCCTTAACATTACATATCGTTTTACAGGTAAAAACTTAAGCTATTTTTCGACATAATCGCCATTTCTATCAAAGCGTTTTTGCAGACGGTGCTCCAACTTCTGTATCCCCATGTTGTAAAATTCTGCCGCCAGTCCTTTCAAGAATCATTTCAATTGTGGTGTTGGAAATCTCAGGAATCCGAAGAGCGAGTTGACGAATGGTGACCCTCCGATCTTCAAGCAGTATGCTCTCGACCTTTTCAACGATTTCCTCTGAAACTGATGGTCTTCCGCTCCGCTCTTCATCGTGAATTTCCGTCCGACCTCTAGCGAATTCCCTACACTATTTGGGGACGTGTTGTACAGCTGTACACTTATCTTCATAAACTTTGGTTAATTGACGATGAATGTCTATAGGTGAAACCTTTTCGCGTTTAAAAAACGTATCACAGCGCGAATTTCGCACCTGGCGGTAGCGGCGATCGGGAGTTTCATCTCGGACGGCTGCTTAGCCAACACTGAGCGGCGTAGCCAGACAGGAGTTGTACGTATATAGAGTGGGAGAGCTGCTGCACACGCCAATGTTGTCGGATTTCACCTAACACGTCTTATTGCTGCTGTAGGGCTTTGGCAACCTTATTTTACGATCATCCCTCGTAGATTATGAAAGAGCCTTTGACTTTGTGGACCATGAATGAATAGCATATGGGTATTGCTGAAGAATAAGGGTTTACCAAACAAAATAATTCAACTAATTAAGGCAGAGTATGCAGAATATAAGTGCAGAATCCGACATAGAAGCTAACTGTCGGAATATTTCGCAGCAGAAGTCGGTGTTAAATACCTCTAAACGCCTCTGCTCTTTTTGATTGTAATTGATAACGTGATGCACGAACTACAAAGAAACAGAAGAGAGGCCTTCAATGGAAAATAACAGGTGCTTTAGAGGATCTAGAATACGCAAATAACGTGTATTTGTTTTCACAAAGTATGACGAATATGCAAAATAAAGTAAATGAATTGAATGAAGGACAAAACTACTGATGATCAACACAAAAACAACAACTGATGTACAGATAGAAGACATACAAATAGAGAAAATAGAAGAGTTTTCCTATTTAGGCACACGCAGAGAAACGTTTACTTGTATCAAAGCTGCTTTCTTAGCGTTTCTTTCTCCGCTTAAAAGAAATATATACTTGTAATGAAATAATTGCATTTCTTAGCTTAAGACATTTGTTAAATTGATTCAAGAAAGTCTTGTAGAAAATTTGAAGAAAGCAATTTTTAGTATAAGTAAATTGCCGTTATAACTCAAAACAATATTTTCTTAAGGGTAGTTAATAGTTTCCTTAATTCCAGAAAGCGTTTAGGTATTGTTCATAAATCAATAGTTTAATTTTCTTAAGATAAAGCATTTATTTACTTACAATTCTTGAAATGCATATTATTTCTATGCACATTATTAGTTGCGCTTAACTTGTTTAAAGCAATACAACATATCCGTACATAATGCAGTAAGTTATTAACATTGCTTGTGATTTTAAAAAGGCTAAAGTAGAGCTTATCTTCAGAAAAATGTTCAAACAAAAGTGAACCTAATGTAGAAGTACACATTAAAAAAGTACCTGGAAACAATAACTAAGATAATATGCTAATAAATAGCTCCTGGCATTGATAGAAACACTACCGGCAAAAACAATGTGAGAACAGAAAACCATTAACGCCTCTTGCTCCTGGCCACATTCCTTTTATATCAATCAAAGTAAGGAAATATAAATGACTAGGACACACCTCAAGAAAACCCATACAAACCCCATGCCACACTGTATTACACTGAACACCAAGAGGAAAAAAAAAACAAAGGCTAGACCATGCAACATGTAGAAGAGACTGGAAAAAGTATTACAGAGAGAATACATCGAAACCACATCCACGGAGCTGACTACGTAGTAGACAGCGTACGGGATGGAGAACTCTATCCCAATAGGGGCACTCCCAATAGGGAATAATGAGTATCGTTATTATTTATTAATCAAAAAAGATAAAATTACTTTTTTATTTCCACCTCTGTAATAAGTTTTCCCCATAGAATTGAAACAGACTTGTACACGTCTATTAACAGAAAAAAAATACAAAAAAATGAGCACGACATTAATTCCAATATTCTATTTCACATTTTTTTTTATTATGCACAGTTGCAAATTTAAACAACAAAAAAAACATATCGGGAACAGTTTATTTACCATTGAAACGCTACGTTCAAGCGATATACAGCTGCGCCAATTTAATCTCACCTGATGTAACTAAATGAAATTTATTGGTGCGCCTCCGTATAACGTATTCGCGTTGCGAATTTTAGGAAATTCGGGGCTTAAAATATGATTTATTGTTAAGTTTTTTCATCGATGGAATAAATTTATAAATGAATAAAATATAGCCGTGTGGAATAAAATTTCAAAGATGGAAATGGTCCGGAGTCTATTATAGTACTGGATTGTGTATCTACGTTGTAACAGGTAAAAAAGGAGAATTCATAGAGCCGACGATCGTTCTGTTCAAATCAATTACGTCTGACGTATCGAGATACGAGATTTTGATAGGGATAAGGCATGTGAAGGAGATGGAAATGTGTAGCACTGAAAGGTGGGCACATACAAACATGAATAACCTTAATTTCAATCGATTTATATTCGGTTTCTTTTTAGGCACGACTTCGAATGAGGAACTTTGATTTTATCTTTATTAACGAGCTCGTACTTGTTGGCATTTGTCCTCTTTGGTAGAGTTTTGATGCTGATAGAATACAAACACTATAAAATTTTTGGGTACATCGAGAGAAAGGATTGTTCTGAGCTTTTCAAGTTATTAAACATACATACAAATAACTCTTAAATTAAAGGAATTAAATTAATTGTTTGGCTATCAGATCGAATCAACATGTTTTTATCATTGTCGTAATATTTACATGTTAAAACTATCATCAAAAGTATAATTTGAATAAGAGAGTTACCAACCACAGTACCTCTAGCAAACTTACAATTAATATCGGTGTACCCCAAGGCTCAATATCAGCACCTGTTATTTTTCTACTTTTTATCAATGATCTTCCTCCTAACATAACAAATAACTTTATCACTCTTTACGCTGACGATATTGCCTTGGTGGTATCTGATAAGAACGACTATAACCTATCAAATAAACGTAACTCTATGTTGGATATGATCTGTAACTGGTTTATATGGCTATATGCCGACGATATCAATATAATTGTCTCCATGCCAAACGCCAGTGATCTCTTCATAGCGGCTTGTTCGATTTTTGATGACATCAGTAACTGGATGAATGCAAATAAATTGGTTTTACATGCCAACAAAACCAGCTGTATGCTCTTCTTTAATAAGAGGAAATACAGAATCAACCAACTCAACTTGGCCAGCTTTGATTTTGAATTGGGTAGTACATCTAGGTTGCTTGGCCTCGTTATAGATGAGAATTTAAAATGGTCTAATCATGTAGAGCAGCTATGTCCTAAGCTAGCGAAGTCATGTTATGCGTTTTACCAATTGCAAAGATCATGTAGTGACTTCACCGTTAAATCATTTTACTATTCGGAATTTTATTCAAGAATGCGCTACGGAATTATACATTGGGGCTTTTGCGTTGACGCAGATCGTATCTTTATTTTACAAAAAAGAGCGATTAGAACACTATTTGGTTTGAGACAGAGGGATTCTTGCAAAGAGGTTTTTAGGAATAATAACTTATTAACGTTTTATGATGTGTACGTCTTGGAAGTACTGTGTTTTGTTTTTAAATTTCGTGACTCTTTTAATGTGAATTTGCCACACCCTTATGGTACTAGAAACAGGAAAAACAAAAGATGTTTGTTTACTATCAGAATGTTTACGTTGCTAACTTCTGTTTCTCGGTCGTCCCTGGCATTGCCAATGTAATGACTTGATATTTAATTTTGACGTTTAGAAGATCGAATTCGGTGTCGCAGGTGACGTAAGGGATTTTGACGGTTATTTCTAAATACAGTGTGTTTTGTGTGTGTATACGTGTCATTTTTACAAATAATGTTTTCAAAATCTAAATAACTTAAAATAACCTGGAATTTTGATTATACCCAGTAACATATCATTAACTGAGTTATTTTTTTTTCAATAATCAAAATGTCAGAACTCGAATATTAATCGAAAGCGAGGACAGATTTGATTGTGTTCCAGGAACTCTTCCGGTGCGCCTAATGACGATAAATCCTATTTCTCTTCCGTTAGATGTGTAGAAGCATACAATTTTGCAATATGATACTTGCAAATGCCCATCGAGTTTTTGAAACTGGAAGCATCCATCTCCAAGAGGATTATTTATACTTATATTTCAAAACTATGATATACAAACAAAATAGGCCCTCAAAGTAGATGCTTATAGGTATATACAAAAGGTACTATAATTCAATTTCACTAACTCTGTACGCGAACCATCTACATAGGGATATAAAATTTAATATTGCCAGTTTGCTAATGTAACATAACCGTTGCCAAAGTATATAATGTACATATGTATGTATTTACTGGTTCTAGTGCTCGTGTATATGTATATATGTATGTAGATACATATCTATGAACTGTACGGAAATGCTGGTTGGAGGAGGTCGAATAATTCCCTCGGAAACGCCGGTCTAAACCCTATAATAATCCGAATGGTGGCATAGGTACTGAAGCTGCAATGCGGTGCGAGTTCGCCGACTCCGAGAGGTTTCCGAAAGCGGGCCTGCCGACGCCGTCGTTTTACGCACAGCCTCGGTAATCTGATTAAGGAAAAAGTTTGCACATTAATTTGGGAGATTTTAGCGTATGCGGTCGGGGATATTTCGGAGTAATGTATGGTCGGCAAAAGTGTGTGGTATGTTTTGCGAGCTTGAAAAAGGCAGATGCTGTGTATGTATGATCTTTTTATATCAAAATAAAGTTGTATAGTTGGAGGATGTTGAAAGGAAATGGAAGATAACACGACAGGAAGGTTAGAAACGAGAAATACATTCAGTACAAATCCTTGAGTTCACGAGGTGGGCGCCATAAATTTTCGGCTTGATAGAGAAACTTAGTAAAATATAACAATTTTTATTTTTCAATATAATCTCTCCTAATTTCAATATATTTATTACAACGATCAGTTAATGATTCTATACCTTTGTAAAAATAATCTAAAGTTTTTTCCTCAAAATGTCTTTCTGGGACGAGGTTCATCGTGTCGCCGCCGTTCCATCTATTCCCTTTTGGATAGAGGACCATAATACAAAACCATTGTTTCATCTCCTGTACCAATGGATTCCAAAATAAGTTTCGGGTCGTCTCCACAGATGCTTAACGAACGCGCACATTCGGCCCGACGTGCACGTTGGAGAGCAGAAAGAAGATGCAGTACTCATCTTGCACTAATCTCAAATGGTTATGGAGAATTCGGCGAGTACTTGTTTCAGAAATGTTAGACATCACTGCTAATTCTTTCACTTTCAAACGGTGATCTGCTAATACCATTTCTTCAATAATTGAAGCGTTATCAATTCAATTCGCCGACCATCATCATCAAGGGATTCTTGCTCCAAACAGAAACATTTGATTTCGACTTAAGAAGGTTAAAAATAGTAATTGGAATGTGTTGAAAAATAAAAAAAAATTATTCTCAAAAATGTGTAAGCATTGCATTTTCAATTTTGAATTTCCCGCTAGAATGTAATCTGGCAGGCGTCGTAAACCAGGGAGACGTTAGGCATGATGATCTCCCTTAAATGGTTAAGCAACAAGTTGAAAATCTCAAAATTATTGGTACTTTTTTGACAGTATGCATGACATAATTAACATTTCTAAATTTTCGTCATCGATTGCTTTTCTTAAACAAAAAATAGACCAAGGAAAACGAACGTTTATCAAGGAAGGTATATTTTAATTTTCAACTGAAACACGCCATCAGATTTGCCTGGGTGGCAAACACGATGATAGTAATAGCAGTAATTATCATAATGGAAAAGTAATAAACAATTCATAGGGGAAGAGAGGATTGGAAGTTGTCCGTCGAAAATTACTGAATATTTTAAACTACGGGACCTATAAGTATGTAGTTACATTGGGCACTCATTTCGACGTATTCACTTGCCAGTTGCAACAGTTGTATATTTATGTTTAATATTAATAAATGAGGTGCCGTTATTTTTGTGTTTTAAGTGATTACATATTGTAGTATTAAAAATACATCAAGCAAGATCGCTGTCATTATCGCCATAATGAATAGCGTTCAGTCAAGTGCAACCCGACAACCTATGTCAGAGTGATTCTCTTTCTGACCCATTTTCAATTCTTCAGCAGCCTCTCTTTGTCCCCGCCATTTTATTAGGTAAATCTATGTTCAACCAATGACCCAATCCTGGTGAAACAGCAATATTACTCGTCTTCGTTCAGGACCTAAATGTTCGTCTTTAATGTAGTTTTTTTCTACAAATACGAAGAAAATAAATTATTTCCTGTCTTTACATTCACTCCGCAAATTAAATATTAATTGGGGATAAGTAGGCTTCGGATTTTATGAAGAATGCGTATCTTGTATTTTTTCCATATATGTCTACCCTTTTTCATTTCAACATATTTACTATTAAAATATGGGTAAAAAAAGAATTTTTTTTTGCATAAATTGCACTTCTTTCATATTTTGTTAAAAATTGCAAATTTTCATTTTTAGGAAGATAATTCAATTTTTAAAAAATTTACATTTACTTTCATATCGTACGATATTTATTATACCGAACGGCATTAATGTCAGGTAATTTGGAAAAAGCATCACGTTAGGTTCCTTGATAGTTACTTGTTTACCTATAATACAATTAACAGATTATCCACTGCTTTTTCCTGCTACAGAATAATGCAGGTTTACCTGCGCAGCTCAACTACATGTAAATAATCTGTCTAATACCTTGTTTTTAAAGGAATTGTCGCTGACTATAATGCAGATGATTAGACTGGGCAAACAGCAGTAACAGTCAGTGTATGTGGTGCGGAGTCGGCGATTATTTATTTCACGCGTTCACAACGTCAGTACTAAATCGATGCTGTATGCGAGTAGTTCTGTGTATATGTAGGCTGTCGTAACTTATTTCGTAATTGTACGCTTGTGTTTGCTTTAAAAATGTCGCAGTTAGGTACGTCGCGAAAACGACCAATGGCAGACACAGGTAAAAACTTTATAGTGGACATGCCGGACTTAATTTTTGATGGCGCTAAAATTCAATGTTTAGTTTGTAAAATCCCTTTAATGTGTTGGTCCAGAAGTCATTGTCAGCGTCATATTGAAAACAAATAGCATTCTTCTGCAAAATGTGGCATACGAGATCAAGAAAAATTTACATTTGATTTATGTGTTACTCTTATTTTATGTAATCTATCGTTTCGTTTACTAGACAAAGAAGCATTTGTCTTCTTCTGGAATAAATATGCGGACTGTAAATTACCTAGTCGGACATCGATACGAAGTGCAGTGCCATTTGCTCGTGAACATATAGAAAAAAGAATGAAAACGGAATTGAAAGATAAAAAACTGTGGTTGTGTATCGACGAAACAACAAATCGTCAAAAACATTCTGTGGTTAATGTAATGGTACGTACAAGGGAACCCCATCGACCGTCATCCTCCTTCTTACTTGCTTCCAAAAGAGTTATAAATTGTACTGCCGATGAGATTTTAAAGGTGGTGTTGAACTCATTGAACAAATTTGAAGTTTCAACTAAGCAAGTTTTAATGTTTATGAGTGATGGTGCCGCAAACACGCGTTCTTTGGGCCGATCTCTTAAAGAACACAGTGGTAACTTCTTACATGTAACGTGTAAAATCCATACTCTAAATCTTGCGGCACAAACGATTCATACGTGTTTTCCACTAGTAAATGCATTGATTGCTAGTACAAAGGCAGTGTTTCTAAAGTCCCCGAAACGTACCCGACTATTTCACAAACTATGTCCTGATTTACCTGAACCACCACAGCCGATTGTTACACGTTGGGGAACATGGTTGCAGGCTGCATTTTACTACAACAAATATTTTGATCAAGTAAAGAAGGTAGTTTTAAAATTCAATCCGACAGAAGCTGCAGCAATCAAGAAAAGCCAGGAAATATTTCAAGATAGGTTAAAAGAGATTTACAAACTATTCACAACAATTACTTCGGACTAGCGGAGGGAATAGAAAAATTACAAAATGTTTCTATGTTGCTAGTGGATTCTGTTCAAAATGTGAATGATGTTCACGCATAGTTGTGCGCTGTAGAAGGCGAAACAAATTCGTGTGTAATACGAAAATTTGAAAGTGTTTTAGAGAAAGACTCCGAGTTTCTTATATTAAGACAAATTTGTGAAGGTGCGCGTGAAGATGCATGAAGTTGTTTCAAATATTATTTTAAATATGCAAATATAACATCGCTAGATGTCGAACGGTCGTTTTCGAAACATTTATTCCGCACGTCGTGCTCACTTGACTGAAACAGCTGTGGAAACATATCTAATGATTCAAATATTTAACAGATGTTACCTAGTTTGCGATTTCACGGAAGACTTTTAAAACGGCAAGTGTTTCACCACGTTTTATAATTTATTTCTTACCTTCTATTTTATGTGTAAACTTTTATGCGCTCGCCACGCCTCTGGCTGTTACCGCATATTTGCCCAGGTTACTTACAATTTTATGAAAAATATATATCTAATCTTTCTTTCTACAGCAAAATTCTTATATCTTTTACAAAATAGTGCATATTTTAAAACCATATCTTGCATATTTTCTTCATATTTTCGTAAAAACATCTGCATATATATATGTGTATATTTCAGCCGTTTTCTTTGCATAAAATCCTAAGCCTAGCGATAAGTCGTCAAGTCCGGTAGTAAATGTCCATATTTTACGGTTGCTGATACTAGCTAGGTGACATTCCCAGACCTAGGACCGTAGCAAAATTATTTTTTAACTTGGTTGTACAATTTCAACATTATAATATATATTTTACTTTCCATATTCTAAAAGAACGTTCTACTCTATTGAATGCTGTTTTTTAACCTACGTATATATGTATATATATATATATACGAGCTGTTTGTTTAGGGTATTTTTATTCTAACATTATTAGGTTGGCATTTCGTAACGGTGCACCATATCTGACCTTTTCGTTAGAGTTGAAGCGCGATGACCCTATCGATATTCCAGTGTCTAACGCCGCTAGGATATTCTAAGATAATGAAGACACTGATTGCCATTTAGACCACCTAACCCTAAAATTTAACCTCTGGGCGTGTTTACTGACCGTTATTTTTGAAAGAAGAGACAGTATTATATTGATTGTGTATGTAGTACGGTAAAAAGTTGTTTATATACGAAAAAGAATGAAATAATACACAACAAATGATAGGTGTAAACTTCAACACTAATTACTACAAAGGCAAGATCCAACGCGAACACGCGGTAAACAAAAGCTTGAAGATTCCACCGCTACTATCGCGCCATCTACTGTACTACTATGTATACCAGCTTGACGCGTGTCAAGTGCCTTGCCGTCTGAAATAATTACTGTCGCAGCGAACGTGTCCTATACAACACCCTTTCTTAGTGCTTCCAGCTTTCCATATGATTTAAGAAGATGCAAAATGTATGAGACGTCACGATAAATGAGTAGGTGTTATTAGGCACGGCAGCTCTACTGAAGACGTCTCCTAGACCTAGATAAAGGCGTGAAAATTTTAAATTACAACGGGGTTGTATAGTGGCGGTGTAGGCTTGAAGTATATAGCCTATGACCTAATATTCATCTATATAAGGTTTTAATATAGAAATATCTTCATGTAATTATGCCCCAAAACTAAACACTTTGGACTTAATTAAAAGTATGTCCGCTGTACGATTTCTGCAAGCTATTACTGCTGGCCTCTTGTTTCGCTTGGCAACGGTCCATGTAACGCATTCGCCGTGTCATTTTCATATTTTAATGTTTGGTCATCGCCAGCGGTTATTCTACAAGTACTAATTAAAATTCTCAACTGGACGGAACTCGTTAATAAATTGTTTTTAATAAATGCATGCTGTGTAAGATGGCAGTTTCGTTTAAATTTATTAACGAAATTTATTTTACGCTATTTACATAACATAAAACAGGCATGGATTTTCGTGGAATTGTAGATGGAAAGATACCCATGTTATATTTCTGTTTAATCATATTACAAATATTTACAATGAAAAAAGGATAATGGTCAGCCAACCAATACCACAGTACTGAATGTAGGCTTTCATGGTTGCTTTCCATTAAAGGAGTGTCTTTTGGGTTTTGCAGCATTGCTTGTACGAATGTGCTTGACGTTTCCTTGAACATACTTTCAGCTGCTTCAGAAGTTTTCTAAAAACTGGTCTTGTTGTTTGCAGTTTCTTAACACAGTTAATACAATTGCGCAAGCGTTGAAAAATACTTTTGGAAATTTCAGTCATGTTTCACGCTCAGTTGTTGTTTAACAGTCGTTTATGCCAGTCGTTGTTGGCATTGCTGTAAAAATGAAAAAAACCGAATATCTAGCCGTCAATTCTTGCATTTGAAAGGCAATACTACGCAGATTAACGCCGAGATAGACGCAAGAACCTCATCCTGGACTGCGACGCAAACGCGCACCACATCCCGTGAGGCAACTTGTTACTAAGAATAGAAGGGAGGTGCTAGATGTTACACAAGCCACTCTTCGTCTTAACTCAAATGTAATAAACTGGTATGTCTCCCCAGAGGCCTTGCTGTCAGACCACAGACATATAAGTTTTGAAATCGAGGCGGAAACATACCAAACTTCCACTATCAAAATTCCAAGGAAAACTGATTGGTGTTCTTATGAAACACACATTAAAGAGGAAGCAGATGAAGCCTGTACCGAAATAGAGAATATAGAAGACCTGGAAATAGCTTCTTCTCAACTGCGTTCTCTAATTCATAAAACGTTTGACGCAAGATGCCCCAGTATACAGAAAAGTACAGGCATAAAGTGTCTTGGTGGAACAGGGAGCTTCAACTACTGCGAGCTAAGACTAGAAGGCTGTTTAACAAAGCCCTGGGCTCGTACGGAACTTGTCCGTGGAAGGAGGATCCTTAACAGCACACCAATACATTACAGACATTCTGGAGAACCATATTGTCCCATTTGCTCCATTTATTGGCAATAACTTCATCTTAATGCATGATAATGCAACGCCGCATGTTGCGAGACGTATTAGTGAATATCTAGACGAAGTCGGGATTACCCGTATGGATTGGCCAGCATGATCTCCTGACTTAAATCATATAGAGCATGCTTGGGACATATTGGACAAGCGAGTAAGAAATAGGTCTGCGCCACCAGCTTCACTCAATCAACTGCGTATTGTTCTTCTCGAAGGATGAGAGAGTATCCCTCAAGATGATATCCGCAACGTAATTCAAAGTATGCAGAGCCGTATACAAGCTGTAATTAGAGCCAGGTTAGAGCCAGAAGTACCATGGCTCTCACCTGTTCTTAGTGGCAATTGTTTAATTTAATTTCTAATTGTTTTCAAATATTCCTAGTTTTCTTTTGATAAATAAACTCCTGTATACTATATGTCTTGTATTTTTTAATCATTGTGTGTCTCAGAGGCTAAATTATTACTTATTTTAATTTAAAATACAACCTTCTCGTTTAATCATTTAAAAAATATAATATAAATAGGTGGAAACTTTTTATTGCGCCTGAGTGTATTTTACTTGTTATTTTCAGCGATAAGTTATTCAGAGAATAACTTACTTAAGTATAGGTCATCTCATACCTATGGTACGCCACATAATAAGTATTTAAAATGTCCAGGTGTTCTTATAATACGTTGAGCACGGTGTGGCATTTAACTTATGTCTCACCATCTGAAAGCTCTAGGACGGTGCGGCTTTAATGAATGCTTCAAATGTATTTTATACAAAAACGACGTGACTTTACCTAATGTGTCACCCTAATGGTGAGTGAATAAATTTTATTAAGCAGCTATCCATATGCTTCCCGGCTATGAATATTAGTGGAATTATAGTATGCAAAGTATAGTTTATGTGTACACAAACGGCCAGGCATTAACGTAATGTATCAGCCAAGAAGTTGCAAAATCTTCATAAAAAAATACATAAATAGTATTAAAAATATGAAAAGTGTAAAGTAAGTCATTTCATTTATTTTCGTGCGAATTAATCTTATATATCAAATATCTTTTCCAGTAACAATATCAAATATACAGGGTGTGGCGTTTAAACCGTTGATTAACCGAATACTGAGAATTATTGCTAGCTGAACACTGAAAATTTATATTCGGGAATTTTTGGTACTGGTCTTTCAAATAAAAATCTGAATAACTTAACTGAATTATTTCCGGTTATGCCGGAAACAAATGCCAACTTGCTTATTTTAAATAGAACTGCTTGTATATTTTTTCATTTGTTAATAGCACACATCATTCTACATAGGTTCTGCTAAGATTTCCCTACACCTATCTTGGAGCGTTTTTGAGAAAAATGGATTTTAATGAATTTAGACGATTTATTGACAGCGGAATGAAAAGTCAATAATTCCGAAAGTGTTTAAGTTATGTGGTTGAATTTTCATGGTTATGTAGTCAGTGCATTGTACTACTGTACAAAGTTAAAAAATTATAAAATTAGTAATACAGGGCAATTCAAACGGTTATTGACTTATATTAACCAATAAGGCGCAATAACTCACTTATTTTAAATGGAACACTCTGTATATTAATAGCGCATGTGATTTGCTTGATTATTCCCTATTATAGTTAATTAACACTCCCTATATCTATTTCTGATAGTTTATGAGTTTTTTTGAATTTTTGTTTTAGGAATAAATTCAGATAGAAAATTGAGCAATATAGGGAAAAATACATTAAATAAGAATATTACAGCTAAACAATTTGAAAATAAACAATAACATTTTATAAAATTTGTTCAAAATTTCCACCGCTCGCTTCTAAACATTTGTCAATTCTTTTTAAAATGCTATGATTTATCGCTTGGCTGATTTGCAAGTGTTCTAATGATTGAAAGGGTTCCAATACCTTTCCAATCATGTTGTCCTTAGTCGTTACTGGCTCCCCATACACCTTGTTTTTTACACATACCTTTAATCCAAAGGCCTCAAGTCCGGAGACCTTGCGAGTCAGTATTACCTACCCAGTGGTCTTGAAATGTGCGTTCTGAAATTTTACCAACTAGACGTGTTATGGTCTGGCGCGCCATCTTGCCGGAACCAGGCGTTTTCCACCTCTTCATTTCGCAAAGCATTTAAATATGAGAGGAGAACTTCCTGTATTATATTTAAATATCGCTCTCCTGTTAAATTATGGTTATAAATGTGTAGTGAGAAAATGCTGTTATTTTTAATTGCATAAAACACATTAGAGTTCCATGTGTATTAGAATGCATGTTCACGAAAAACACAATTTTCACTAGCCCAAAAATGGCTACAATGGCGATTTAATAGCCATTTTTATAAAATTTTGCCTCCTCGCACCATATAATTTTCGTTGTCCCCCGAATTGTTCTGCTAGATATTACCAAATGTCCTTGACAGTATCGCAAAGAGGTATTAGGATATGCAGAAAATTACCCTAACACGTCTATTTGGATGTTCTCATTATCTACCAAGCACTTCTGCCTGTGCCTTCTGCGTTGGAAGCTTCCAAACCGAATGCAGTTTTCCAATAACTGCTTTATTGTGTTATGATTAGGTTTAGCTCTTTCGGAGTATTTTTGTGCAAATAAACGACACGTTCTATCGATCATCTTGTTGCATTCGCCGTAAATAATAATTACGTATAAAAAGATCTTCATAAAATTTCAAATTCTTCATTGCCGTGCTCTTCTATTTGACAACTGGAAATCTAACGCTTCTATCGAAAAATGTAAAATCGTTCCACAGCCTTCCTAAGAAAATCAACAAAAAGTTAAAAACAACTTCTAACGCAAAGACAATTATACCTTGTGAATCAGATAAATTTAATTTGAAATAACAAGTAGCTGCAATTAACATTCACTTATCTATCTTTATTTTTTGAAACATTCAATTAAATGCCACAATTTCGAATGAAAAAATCCTGGAACTTTAAAAAGAATTTGCTGAAATATTTAGAATTGCGCGGTGGAAATTTGTATTAATTATAAACTTTTAAAAGATTTTATTGTTTAATTTCAGTTTGTTTGCTTGTTATGTTTTTATTTCAAATAGTTTTAGTTTTCTTACTTAAACTGTTTATTCATTATATCTCAAATTATCGGAATTTATTCTTAACAGGAAAAAATTAAAAAAACCCATAAACTGGTAGAGATTATAGGGATATGATAGGGAGTGGTAATTAATTCTTGTAGAGAATAGTTGCACAAATCATATACGTCGAAAATATACATAGTGTTCCATTTAAAATAAGTGTTATTGCGTCTTATTGGTTAATAAAAGTCGATAACCTTTTGTATCGCTCTGTATTATTCACTTTACATCTTTTTAACTTTATACAGTAGTACAGCCTACAAAATCAGAAAATTTCAACCTCGCAACTTAAACACTTTCTCAGTTATTGACTTTTCATTACGCTGTCGATAAATCGTCTAAATTCATTAAAATCCGTTTTTTTTTCAAAAATGGTCATAGATAGGTAAAGGGAAATCTTAGCAAAACTTATGAAGAATGATGTGTGTTATCAAAAAATTAAAAATATACAGGATGTTCTATTTAAAATAAGCAAGTTGATATTTGTTTCCGGCATAACCGGAATTAATTCAGTGTTGCTAATATTTTTATTTGAAAGACTAGTATCTATCAGAAATCATTGAATACAAATTTGCAGCATTCAGCTAATAATAATTCCCAGTATTCGGCTAATCAACGGTTTAAACGCCACACCCTGTATAATAAAGTTCACTTTCTCCTTTGTTGGACTAGGTGTATACTAAGTTTTGTGTACAGTGTTGGATCGACAACCTTATGTATCAGAGGTCACTAGAAGTAACTTACAAATTCATCTACATAAAATATTACTCCAAAAGCCACAGCTGCATCAAAACTCTACTAAAAGCATGCTTTAAATTTCAATCCAACAAAAATTCGGTGCAGCTGATATCTATTTTATAGCTTCCATTTACTTCAGCGTAAGAAAAGCTTGCTTCGTAATTTTTTAATCTTCTCTGTAAAACATAGCAAACTTTATCGCAAGTGATGTTAAACATTAATACTCCCTCCGTCCAAAAATATGGTATACATTTGGAATTTATTTTTGTCCGAATTTATGGTATACATTTACAATTTTAATCAATTACATACTCCTATTAAACTGGTGTACTATTTAATATAATTATGAACAAAATTTAATTAATGAGGGATCTAGCTTTGTCTACGGCTTCTTGGGAACGCACTAAACTAGATGGTAAGCGTCCTTCACGCCGAAGTGTGGCCTTATTGATATGGGGAATCTTATACGAATTTCCTCCTTCAACCAACATAGTTGATTCCATACAGGTCTGCAATGTTAGAAAAACATTGTCAAGGGTCTCTCTGTCTAAATCGTCAAAGGCTTTTTCAACACATTCGATCAATTCGTCAACTGTTTTTGGCGAAGCTTGTTGCAAAGATTGTATGGAATTGAAAAAGCCAAGATCCAAAACGTTTAAATCGGGACTGTTTGGTGGTTGTGATTTAACTTGAATAGACCAGCAATCTGTAGAACCATGAGTCAGAAGTTCTACATCGTGGTCGCAAGCATGAGGTTTTGCATTATCCTGTTGTATAAATATCGATTTTTGCTTATGACTTATGGGAAACTTTAACTTGATCGCTGCAATGACGTTCTCAGGAATCATTTTTCTACATTCTGCTGAATTGACGGACTCCACATTTTTTTTACAAAAGTTCCTTTAGGTCTATTTTTCGAGTGTCGTTTAGCCGGTTCTTGATAAACAAAAGGCCATATACCAATTTTTCCATTAAAAAATTGTTTTCGATGTGAATCGTAACGTGGTCGGGCGACAGCAGCCATAAACATCACTTTGATTATGAAACGTTTGCTCTTGCAACTTCGGTAGGGTTCTTCTTCGTCTATCATAATGTAATAAGAGCGCTTGTTTTGGGTTAAATAAAACCATTTTTCGTCTATGTGGACATAATCGTACAAATCTTCAAAACGTCCATCCGGTCTCACTTTCGACAAGCAAAACTTTAATCTCTCTAACTTGTTTTGATCTGTTAACAAAGGTTTAACAGTAGAAGGTATACGCTTTATTTTCTTTCCTCGTTTGTAAATGTCGAACAATGTAGACTTTGGAATATCGACAGCAAAAGACAGACTACGAATTGACCCTCGACGATTGAAAGAAACGTCTTTAACTTTGGCGAGCTGTTCAGAATAATCTTTACGTTTCCGTCCACATTTACCTTTCTTTTTTCAAGTAACATCAGCACAAATTTTACCGTCATTATACTGTTTTAGAGCCACTTTCCAAATTCTAGACACGGACAAACGGGTTACCCCAAATTTAGCTGCAACTTTATTTATACTCCCATGCTTCAGCTTCTGGCCTTCTTTCAACTGCAACAATTTTTGTAATATACCATGACGTTGCTCACCGGTTAATTGCTTGAACTTGGAATTCCTTTTCAACAAGCTTACTTCATTATTTATAACAATATCTGCCATTTTGTGAACAGAGCGTGTGTAAAATTAATTTTCATAAAATGACGTTTTAACTCTATTGACGTTTTTGACACAAACAAAATCGGACAGCAGCCGACTATGTATTAGTTGTTTGCCTAGCATCAGAATTTCCAACTAAGTATATTTCATTATAATTCTTTACTAATGTCTCATTAATTTTCAAAAAAATTTCAAATGTATACCATATTTTCGGACGGAGGGAGTACAATTTAGACGCCAGGAAAGATACCGTTGATAGAGTTTGCAAAGCCACAACATTATAATTGACGGTTGCACATGTTAAATAAATTTATAAACTCACAATATTATCGATTTAACATTTATTCAATTAGTTCCATTTAGGAGATGCTATTTTGTATTTACTTGCTGTTCTGGGGGAAACAATCTCTTTTCGGTGGAATTTCAACTCCCGCTAGGTTCAATTTCCGCATTACCTTACCGTAAATCAGGCTAGGGGGTGCAGGCGAGTGCACGAAAATTAGATTCTGACCGAACCAGAAGTACTACTTCGTCTTAAAGTGATTAAAGGCCACGAGAGGTGGCGTGGTAGTCTCGGAGTCTCATATATTTTGGAGACTCGGATTTGCCCCTTAGCGTAAGCACAAAAGCGGTTTGTGGGTCTCCTTGTTTCCCCTGTATGAGACGAAGAAACTATTGGAGTCCCCTTTTACTAGAATAAGCTTCATCTTGTTACGTCAAGTCTAATCGAGTATTCGTAAAGACGGCTGGGGGTGGCCCGTTCTAGGAAAGAGATGAGATTGTTTCGAGTGAGCTTCTAATTTTTTGTATGTGATTGAATTTGTTTTGGAAGGTTTACAGTTTTTGTTCTAGAGGTGTCCTGTCAAAAATGACAAGTATAATTAATCCGGAATTCTAACCTGAACGGATTCTTAATAGGAATACATTTTTCGTAGATTTCAAATCATAATTTAAATAATCAAACCTCAGAACCGGAATTTACTGACTACTTTGAAAGAAATATTACATTTCATTTCAAAATTTTCTCATTTCCTTTCTTAAAACTCAACTTCTAACCTGAATTTACCCGAGAACGATGACTGGCGAATATTTTATCAACGTAACAACGCAAAATTCTTAACCTTTATCCAGTAGTATATTTCTCATTCTGGTCCGCAATAGAATTGTGAAGGCAGCGAGCAATTAAACCAAACCAAAGCAAAATTAACTAACGGAAAAATGGCGTCTCGTTTAGATGATTTCCTGATTCCACCAGCCTCATAACTTCTACAAGCAGGCAGGGGTGTGTTTAAATTTAATCCGAGGGCGTACTAGGTAACAGGGTTCATCAATATTAGTTAATATTTGATATTCAAATATTTATTGAGGTAATTAGGAAATTCATTATAGCATTCAGAGGTAGTGAGTAGAAGAATGTGGGTTCCTAATGAGTACGAAATAAATCTAAATATTGAAAAAGGTTTTCATATACTCTAAAAGGGGTAAACGATATCCCACAATAGTTTAGATTATAACACTAAGCACGTCGACGATTATTGATACCGTGGAATGCTAACAGAGGACGCCGCTGATAATACGTGTCATTCAATCAACGTTCATAGCGATATATATCGTGTATAATACTAACATCAAATCAACATGCACCTAACGCAGCTTGACCCTATGGTTATTGCTGTAATGAGACGAATTAAATTCAATTGTTGAAGGGGGGTAAAAGGAGAATCCTCCTCATCCCATTGTAATTCCCATGGTATCCAGTGACTGTAACGTATTATGCAAATGTTATAATTTCGCTATTAGGCGTAAACGAGCTATTGTTTGGGAATTTACTTGGATAATCACGTTCAAAATTTATTGAATCACTGAATATGAGCTTTTATTACTGTAGTCGGTTATGATAGCTTCTCTAAGGTGTGCTTGGCCCCGTTTAACTTTAGGAACAGTCTAAACGTTTCCCCTACGTAGAAGTAATCAGGTTCTGGTGTCTGTCCAGAGGACGTATGTTAGGCTATCTCACAGACTGCTACAGATGACCGACTCAATGTATAGAAGTTATCCGGTGAGATAGCTACATACATGCAGAGAAGCATTTACTTGTATCAAAATTGTCCGCCTATAAATAATTCAAGACAATTACTGTTTCATTTATCCGCAATATAATAACTGTTTTAAATCAAACAAAATATTTTCTTAGCTTTTCTTTCTCCGCTTAAGAGAAGTATACACTTGTAATGAAATAATTATATTTCTTTGTTTAAGATATTTGTTAACTTGATTCAAAAAAATCTTGTAGAAAATTTGGAGAAAGCGATTCCTAGTATAAGTAAATGGTCATTATAACACAAAACAATATTTTTTTAAGGATAGTAAATAGTTTTCTTAATTCCATGAATAGTTTCATTTTTTTTAATGAAGCATTTTTTATTTAGGATTCTTGAAATGCATAAAATTTATATGCACATTATTAATTGCGTTTACCTTGTTTAAAACAGTACGACATATCCCTACATAATGCAGTAAATTATTTACATTGCTTGTGATTTTAAAAAGGCTAAAGTAGAGGTTATCAATAGAATAATGTTCAAACAAAAGCGAATTTAATGTAGAAGTACACATGAAAAAAGTGTCTAGAAGCAATAACCAAGATAATGTTAATACGAATATCTCATGGTATTGATAGAATCACTACCGGCAAAAACAATATGAGAAGAGACAAGCATTAAAGCTTCTTGCTCCTGGCCACATTGCTCTTGCATCTCTCAGTTTATGCCACTAATCTTCAAAAACAACAACTGAAATGTTTCCTGGCGCCACCTAGAGAGAGTAGTTATAGTCATGCCGTCCTAGATAGTAGCGGCGGAACTGGAATACAGATACCATACTTACCCATACAATGATACAACCTTTAACGTACAACGTTTCATAAACATTTTTAAAAGATACCGGTTAATGTAATTTTTTTTTTGTTATTATTTACCACGTGTACTAATTTAACTATATTTTTTTTAAATATATAATAAATAATAATAATGAAAAAGGGATAAATGAACTTAAATATTAACTCATTAATTATTAAACTACATAAAAATAATCCCTATTTAATTGCATTATTAAAGAAATAATATAAAAAAAGACTTGTTCATTAGTTCATTCACTTGCTCCTAATTTTGATTATTAACTTTAGGTTTTTTTTCCATTATTGTATTTTTTTCCATTATTAGATATACTTGTAGCTGGCCTGATGTGTTTTTTGAACACGAAACTGGTCGCTCTATAAGTGAAGGATAATTCTATTACATTTCGGTTCCTTTTATGATCCTAAATGGACCCCTAATTATCGGATAAGGGAGATTCAATCGATAACTAGCAGGGGAGTCTTTTGCGGAACTATTTAATGTGATATCTTTATTTTACTTATGGGCAAATTACACCCCCTAAATGACAATAAATAAATAATTTTCTAAAATCCAAGCAAATATGTAGGTGCGCAAATAATTATGGCTGGTAGTGTACATATACAGTGGTAAAATTGGGATGGATTTTTGTTTCCAAACCCGGTGGGAAAACAAGAAGGTGCTCTCGGTTACGAAACTTGAACTATAACTTTTACAGGTTCGGCAGAATTTTCGGGCGACTCGTATGCATGCTAGAGAAAGATAGTTATATACAACGTAATATGATCGTTTGTGCGGATAGGTTTCCACTATTCTACCGCTTCGCATTTGTATTGAATTCATAGTTAATATTATCCTTACTTTATTGGAAAATCTCCTTATCTTTGTGTAAAATCTTTTTCAAAGAACAAAGTCGACAAATAATAATGAAACCAACAACCGCCATGTACGGACGCGCGTTTCACCGTCTTACGGCTCATCAGCGTACCTCTGTGGAAGTTGGCAGATGTATTTGAAATTGTCGTATATATACGAAGATAGCTATTAATTTCGACATTTTCAGTGATTAGAGTACCTTTAATTAGATACTCTCATCCATACTAACAAATTCGACAATTCTACAATTAAAATCAAACAATCCTTTATTTGCCGCACAGCTAATATTGTGATCTAAATGAAAAAGCCATCTTACATTCGTCGTCCCTCATACGCCAAAAAGACTTAAAGATACTGTATGTATAAGTGAAATTATTTCTTTTTAATTTCAACCATATAACTTTTATTGATTTCTCTATTTAATATTATTTTAACATTTAAAATGCATAATTATTTTTTTTGGTTATGGGAGCGGATTACTTCTAGGTTCTTTTATTCCTTATAGGAAAATTTGATTCCAGTTACGAAATTTCGGATTACGAAATGCTTCTTGGAACCAATTAATTCCGTAAACCGAGGTACCACTGTACATAGCTATATGGGAAGACAATCCAATTTGTAACTTTTCTATGGGAGACTTTTTATTTGTGCGGTTCCAATCAAGTTATTGGTTTGCCCATGAAAGTATTCTTTGGTCTGATTGCGTATTCAGATACATTGAGGAATGATTTTATGGTCCACAATTTTAGACTTATTATCTAAGCGTGCGATCTCATAAATTCAATTGTAAACGACATTCGCGATAACATTAAATTTAAAGCAAATGTAGCGTTAAACCACTTTGCCACACCCAAGACCAAACGTCCTTCTCTCAGACTTCAATCTATATAACAGTAAAAAGCCATAGCATAATCTGATACTCCCCCCGAATTCTGAAAGGCTCCGAGATTGAGAAATCCTACGAGATATGACTGATGAACTATTTCATGGACCGTAAAATTTTACTTCCTGTAAATCACTAATACGCGCTTTCAAAGTTCAACTACCTAGCTAACGACGACAGAATGAGAAGACGCAATAAAGAAATGAAAAAAGAGTAAGAAAGACGGGAAAAAGAAAAAGGAGAAGCTCAAGGATATGATCTTACATATTTTCCACGTCGCATCTCGCTATGGGGAGACAGACGCTGTGTGGAGGAACATAATTCCAGTACGTGTGATACACACCCGGACCTTGTGCTGTGTTAAAATTGAAAATAAAAATTACAGCAATAAAACGGAGGCGAAACCTTATTCGTCTTAAATATGACGAAGAAATTGAGCGTCAGACTGGATATCTATGATGTCGTTAAAATTATACGCCGGCTAAAGATTGCATACGTGCACCCTCTAGACGGTAGACGCATAAAATGTTATAAACTTCCCAATGTTAAAAAGAAAGATCTTAATTTAACATTATGGCTCGTAATTTTGAAACACAAATTTAAAACCTTTAAATATAATGTTTTAAATTCATATCAATTTTACATCTGTTAAAATTATTTGACATTTACAAGCTAACCTTAGAAGAAAATCTAATTGCTCTCACTTCTTACCGTAAATTGAGTGAGTAATTCGATTAGCGTCAGTAATTTACTTCTCCTATTACTTCTTCCAGGAACCAATACTCAATCAAATTCAATTTAATTAGTATCGTCTTTTTAGGAACCACTTTATCGGAAAAGAAATCAAGAGCATCGCAGGCAGACAGAGAGGTTAAGAAGGGTAGCGAGGGTTGGCAGTACAAAGTTATTACTCGTAGATGCATTTAATTAAGCGAAAAATATTATTTTTGCCCCCTCTCGACAGGGTGACCAACCTCTGAAACGTTGAATTGGAAAGGTTAATGATATCGGCATGGGGGGGCACAAAAATCATACAGCTTGACTTCTTGTAAGGTTAGATATGAGTCATTAAGACCGTTCATTTTGTCGAGATTTTGATACGATAATAGGGGCAAAGAGGTTTGATGAATAGTAAGAGCGATTTAATAGATTGATGCTCTCTTAAAATGAACATTGGATGAGAAAGTTGTTTTTAATGAAAGTAATGTAAAGCTCTTTGAGAGTTTTTAAACTATGCATGTTCTTAAGCTTGAGGCATTTATTTTAATAGGTTGTTATAGAACTCGTATAAATTGTAAATAAATCATTTTGTCACGAGTCGCATATACAGGGCGTTACAAAATTCGTGGACATGGACTATGGGACGAAGTTAAGTAGCAAAAGCCGAAACAAATGTTCCTTTATCATTTTTTAATGTAACCAATGTTTCCTGACTAATAGCGATTTAAAAAATGAAAAATAAAACACGTACACATTTGAAATATTAGACAACTGAACATGTGTAAAACAAAACATGACTAAACATGAACCAAGAGGGCTTTGCAATCATTAACAAACAAATGTGGTGCGTAAATAACTAGATGACATTCCTACTCCTATCATTAGAGGGGTACGGTTTTTGTATTTTCAATTTTAACGTATGAAATAATGCCTCAAAACTGCTCAAATCGTGAGTATTACGATATGTTGATGGCTCTTGGTGCTTCAAATAATAACGCAGATCAAGCAGCGCCATTGTATGCGATGCAATTTCCTGTGCATCGTCTGCCAAATGCTAATGTCTTTAGAAGACTAGAAGACACAATTCTTTTCACCAGGTGCGTTACAATACAACCACGTAGAAATGCTGGCCGTCCTCGTTTACGTGAAAACGCAGTAAATGATTTGACAGGAAACGATCCTTCCAAGAAGTACTAGGTGCGTTGCGAGAGAATTGAGAACAAATCATGTCCACGTATGGCGTGCTCTGAGATGTCACCAACAGCATCCGTATCATTTCACAAGAGTCCAGTATTTGGAAGATAATGATGGTCCACTTCGGCAAGCGTTCTGTGAATGGTATTTAAATCTCGATCTGAACATCCAAGAATCCACCCTGTTTATTTACCCAAGATAGTACTTCCAATATTCATACTCAACATCACTGGAGTTATGAGAATTCACATTTAATGACGCCTAGAAATCGCCAACGTCGCTTTGGTTTAAATTTTCGGGCTGATTTATTGGATGAACGACTGGTAAGGTTGTTGAAATTACTTTCCATTATTTTTAATTTATTAATATTTTGCCGCACCTCATAAATGGAGAAAATTATTTAGATATTCTGCAACAACAGCTTCCAGCTGGATGATGTGCCTCTAAATCTCCAGCGAAATATGATTTTTATGCTTGACGGGGCAGGTTCCCACAATTGTACGGGATTACCCCGACAATACGTTGAATGACCCTTGGATTGGCACGGGTGGTTTAATATCTTGGCCACCTCGATCACCAGATCTTACACTTTGTGTTTTCTTTCTATTGGCGCTTTGAAATCGTTAGTTTACCAAACAGCTGTGGCCGATGTTAATGAACTAGAAAACCGTGTATTTCAAGCAACTTAATAAATAACACCGCAGATGTTACGTAATACAGTTCAAGCAATAGCGAGGTGTGTTGAAGCATGTTTAGCTGCTGACGGAAAACAATTCCAACAAATGTTATAAAGTGTTTCGTTTTATACATTTTTAGTTGTCATCTAACATCTAACTATTGTGGCAAAATGTTTTGGAGAATATCTAAATAATTTTCACCAGACATTCGAGATGGAAGAAAGTGTGATCCAATAGGCATACCGTTTATACCAAATATTGACAAAAAATAGGTTCCTCTCACGGCATGCGGATTTTCTGGTACCCACATATGGTTGCCTCAATTTTGAGAACACCCTGCATAATTTTTTCAGTGTATATTATTTGAGCGGTTTATCCAAGCAATTCTACTAGCTAACATGGCTTTTGGCACGTGCAGATCTCTAATAGAGACCAGCATACAAAATTAAAACGTCCAGACAAATTTTTTCGCGATAAAAAATGTTTCCACTAAAATATTTTCGCGTTGGAGTAGAGATACTATGGCAAAGGAGTGCAAAAATATTTGCACATTCGCAGAAATCTAAACTGAAACAAATTATATTTTTAAGCCCAAAGTTCACTTATCTCTTAGGACACCAACCACGACACAAGCGACTTCGCAGAACGAAAACCTGAATTCTTCACAAAACAAAATTAATTTAGATTATTTACAATCATTTACATAATCTGCTGCAAATGATAAATTATCTGGGATCCTTTACGCCAGAGGGCGCGTCGCAAAACCGAAAAATTAACATTTACAAGTCGGCAAATCGAATTGAGATAACGACTGTGGATGTCTTTTGCCGTCTAGTTCACGGTTACATCGTCTTGTTTCGATTTTTCTTTCCTATTTTTTTCTCTTTCTTAGTGCCTTCGTAAAAGTTCAGGAATACGGTTTTCGTGTATTTGGACCGGACGCAAAAGGAATGCAGATCTTGGCGTTCACGTCGAAGGCCATGCATCAATTGTGAGTGAGTTACGAGAAGGAAATTCAAATTAGCGATTAAGGAATGGAAGATATTCCGATTCGTCGGGTTCAACGTGGAGGAAGAATGCCTGCTGTGGTGGGGGAAAGGAGAAGTGGGATGATACATCATGCAAATTTTGCTTTAAGAGCTTTATTTTTAGGCAAATTGGTAAAATCGTGTAGAGGGCGAAGAAATAAAAGTAGTTCAATTTATATACAGCTAGAGTTACGCTATTACATCATCTGAAAAAACATGTTTATTATTCATCGTCATTTGAGGAAAATATTTATCGCTTGGATTGATAAATGAGCCTCGCTCCAATAAAACCATTATGCAAGCTCGCGCAAAAATTTGAAGAAACTGGTACAGTTAGCGATAAAAAGCGATAGGATAGACCAAAGTTAGTGGAAAACGAAGTCAACGCAACTTTAGTCTTACAAAAAGTTTAGGACGCTCGTGAAAATGCCGCATACGATGTTTCTAGTGCTGATAAAGTGGCAAAACGATTGAACATGAGTTATTCAACAGATTGGAGAATTTTGAGAAGGCAACTTCGTCTGTATCCTTATAAAATGAAAATACGTTTCGAATTTAAAGAATAAAATAAGCCGATTCACTTTCGTTTTGCAAATGTTAGCACAAATGCAGAATAGCGTTGAATGGCTAGGCAACATCTTTTGAACAGATGAGGTACATTTTGAATTAAATTGGAGTTAACACACGTAACTGGGGGACTGGTACGGCAGTGCCTAGCACGCCGGGCTATCAGTATTTCAGTAGCTCTTAGTTTTCTGTGGTTCCAAATTTGGCGAATGCTGAGGGTGAACATCCTAACACGCTCTAAAGGCGTAATAATAAATAAATTCACGGCCGGCCGATGCCCCCTGTAATTGACGGAAGCTGTGGGGGATGTGAAGGCGTAAATTATTATTATTATTATAACTACAATTGTTCAGTAAGGATTACACGATGTTAAGGACACCGTTTAATGCGATTTTACGTCAAATTTTCGAATAGGATCTTATTTCTATGAAGGAATGGAATATGGACAAACGAAAACGGTAACGACAAATGGGCAGCCATATTTTCGAATGTTGCAATGCTCTGTATTACCAGCATTACAGAATTATGGTATTAACAACATTGTTTTTATGCAAGACGGTGCTTCATCTCATACAGGCAATAATCTAAATACACTACTACGGAACACATTTGGCGATCACGTAATTAGTAGGCAATTTTCCGAACAGTTGGCTTTCTAAGTCACCAGATACGAATCCGACTGATGAACTAATGCCGTACATAATTTAGAAGAACGACTATTTTTAATTGAGCATCACGGTGGTGATCCTAAGTTCTCGTTGTTTCTCATTTTAAAAATAAAGCCCCATTTCTTTACGAACAATTTGGTGTTTTTTTTTTGCAGAATTTAAAAATTTGGCAAAGTTAGAAACTGGGAATATATTTTTGATTAATCACATATAGTATACTCTATTTAAAATAAGAAAGTTGTGTTTTGTATTAAAGATATTAAACACCTTGTATACATAAAAATGATGTTGGGTCATGAATCACTTGATCCCAAGTAACTTTTGTTTAAAACACTTTTCGATCGTGAATAGGTAAGCGGTAATCCACCTATAACAGATTTTTGCTCGATTCTCTGTGTTTATCTTAGCAGTATATATAATAGAAAACAAAAGCTTTTAACGTTTTTGTTACCCAAATTTCTTTACTTCAAAGGTTTGCTTAAAATCTTGTGTTAGAGCATCCTCCAACTTATAATTTTAAAATAAATTTTCTTAACTAGAGATTGCGGAAATATATTTCGACGTGACTGTAAAACATTACTTAGCACATTATATTGGTGCTAATTCAAAGTTACGTCTCTACAACAACATTTTCCCTTCCTCTCGCTTTCCCTAATCCAATTTCCTCCTCGGAAACGCTAAACACCATCTGAAACTGTCAACTTAGCTTTTCGACGGGGACCAAGAAAAGATGTTGCTGAACAAAACCCGATTATCTACATTACTTTCTCGCAGCTAAGCGATAAACATATTACAACTATGTACATTAAGTGCTAGAGATACATTTTCGAACTATATAGCTGTTAGCGTAGTGGAAGGTAGTTTAAGGCTTTGCTGTTCCCGGCTTTTAGTGTGTAAGGCGTGTTTCCCTCTCTAGACCAGATATATCGGCTTTTGATAATTTTCATCGTTCATAAAAATAATTTTTATAATTATTTTCTTGTTGTATATTTGTAAATACAATAAAAATAAATTTAATCATTAATTGCTTTCTTTATTTTCTGTAAAATATTCTTGTTCTCAATGACAATAGAACTTCTATATTAGCGGTAATAGCTATACAGCGTGTCCCCGGATTAACGCATGGTTAGGTAAGACAGACAGAAAATTAATGAGTTGAAATTTCATCTATTGGGGTTCAGCCATGCTTGAATGGTAGGTACTTTATGCCATAATGTTATTGCCGAAAAATCAAATATATCGTGGAAATTTTCCAAAAAGAATTTTTTTCAATTACTAAAATGTATTTTCTATAGGAGGTACGACAACAGGGTTATTATAAAACAATGTTCAGAATAATAAATTATGCTAGTACTTAGTGTGTAAGCATGGCTGAACCCCAAAAGGATGAAAATTCAACTCAATAATTTCCTGTCTGCCTTACCTAACCATGCGTTAATCCAGGGATACACTGTATATAAGTGGTTGCGCTTCTCGCTACTAGATGGCACTTCGGGTATTTATTTGTCGAAAAATAAAGGCTAAATGTCAAACTTCTGTTGTGATTAAACCATAGAATAACTTAATAGAACGGTAACTCTGGCCATGAACGTGGACCCGTATTTTGGCGCCTCTCGTAGATATACCGGAAACTATCAGCAGAATACGCAAATTACAAATTTTCTTCAATTTTTGGCAGATTCTGTGTTTAATACAAATATTAGAGCTCAAAACAAATTTAAGCTCATGGACATAAGTCTGTACAAGAAATGTAAAAATTTGTCACGCACAAGTCTATATACGATAGAGAAAGAAATTACAGCCCAAGCCGTCAACGATGCAAGCGGAAACTCACTAAGGTCAGACCAAGTCGTCAGCGATGTGGGTTCGATCGGATCTTGCATAGGACAGCTCTAGTCGTCAGCGACGCAAAAGGAAAGAACAGGAGAGAGCTCCTGTATATGAAATTCTACACAACTTTATATACCCAAAATTTGTCTGACGTATCATTTCTTATACATGTCGCATTGAGGCAAAAACAATGTCAAAATAAGACGTTACACAGGTTCATATACACTGTTGCTCAAGAGAAACATACAGTGACGTGAAAAAGCAAGTGACCAAAATGAAAGTTAAACAAAATTGAAAAAAATAGTTTAAAGAATTAACATAAAATTATTCTACTAATTATTTTATCTTGTCTGTAAATTTACGTCAACGCTACGTGACGAAGAGACAAAGGTTTAGGAGTAGGTATTTTTGAGATATTTTATTTAGAATCAATAGGAATCTGCAACGATAAATCCTAGTTTTAGGATATTTCAAAACACTTTATTTATAGAATGTCTGGTTTCCGCTGCAAAATCTTCGTTATTTTCAAATCTAAGAGATGATGGGCTTATAAGGGACCTTTCAAGCAATAAACGGTTTATTAAGTCTCCGTTAGGGAAAATCAGAATACAATAGTAAATAAGTGGAATTTTAACAAAATGTTACTATTAAAATTAAAGGCAAAAGAAACAATATTCTAGTTCCAAAGAGTTTGTTATATAAAAAAGATTATATCGCTTTTACAAATTTGAATTTTTAACAATCACCTAACATAAACGCTGGCAATTTTATATTTATTATTTTAAATGATTTCCAAATATTTTAAACCAAAACATGGTCTTTTGAAAAAACATAGTAAAAGGAACCCTTTTCGAACTCCTGTCCTGAGGATACTGGGAAATCTGTTACAAATTGATGTACAGTCACTCACAGTCGTATTCGTACTGCATGCACATAGAACAGAAATAGAACAAAACATGTCTTATTTGATAACAATAATACAAAAATACAAAATTAACACACAAATTTATTTTTCACATTTTGTCCTTTGGAGACAACAAAATGAAACAAAATTCATATCACATTCATATTCGTACAGTAACAATAATCTGGATTCCGCAGTGTAATAAAAAATCCTCAGTACTTAGTATAGTAACCATTATTTTTAATAACCTCATCTAATCTCTTCGGCATAGATTCCATCAATGTTTGCGTTATATTCGAAGAAATATTTCTCAATTCTATCTTCAATTTTTCTTTTAATGTTCGCTCACTTGAAATTTGGTGTACTCTCGTTTTATTTTTAAGTTCAGTCCACAAGTTCTCTATTGGGTTAATGTTCGGG
The DNA here is from genome assembly GCA_029619315.2 of Dynastes maya. Lineage (NCBI taxonomy): Eukaryota > Metazoa > Arthropoda > Insecta > Coleoptera > Scarabaeidae > Dynastes > Dynastes maya. Next base: position 29,909,961 of record JAROYE020000008.1, read on the forward strand.
GATTGGGAAGGAGTATCTAACACTTTAGGGCAATTATATAATAGCCATTCCCGAGTTATATATATATATATATGCGTTTGCTGCAATGCGATGTAGGAGAACAAAAAAGTAATTCTAAGTAGGAAAATAAATAACGATTCTTATAAAACTAAACTAAAGAAAAACAAATTCGAGTACTTCTACTACCGATTTCGTTTGAAATTTGCCGGCTAAAGCAATGTTCGCCCATTTCAACTAACGAACAAACCCTCACTTCTCTCTCCTCGCGCTCGGGATGCGTCAGAGGCATTTGAGGCTGTTCGTCTATTTGTTGGTATTTACGGCAATTCGCAAAATATCTTTTAATGATCTGTATAATCTCTGCGGTTGTATAAACTAACATAATGTATTGAAAATCCACGATCTCTTGTTAGAACCTTACGAGCGCACAGAAAGACAAAGAGTGCGTCAGATCGGCTACAGCAGTTGCGCGCGGGGAGGCTCGCCGGCGGGGATAAATGCAAGTATACCAGATCGCACTATGTACAATATCTCTCGCACCCCGGTGAAATGTGGACCAACGTGTATAGGTTTTTAGTTTAAAACTCAGAAAGAAATTGCAACTTTTAGCATTTTTTGAATATAATTCAAACAAAATTGCTTGTATTGCAGTAGTGTAATGCCCGCAAATATAATCATGATCTTCGTCTGCTACTTCACCACACCCATTATGGAACCACTGTAATTTATAAAAACTGCTGGGGCGATGAATACAAATAATGCCATCCTCAATTTCATCTTCTTTTCTATTTAACAGGAAAAATTTAGGTCTTGTGCGGTTTGAGTGTTTACATCAATTGCAAATAATACGGGAACCATTTACTAAAAGCAATTTTGAGCTACTATAAAATAAATTGGTCCTTTGCACTCTGTGGGCTGCCTTTGTGCTGTTCAAATTCAGCCACTTTGTATACTTATTTCGAGTTGATATAAACAGTTCACCATCCATAAATTAATTAAATTAATTCTACCCAAATTGCATAGAAATGCGAAAGCTTTGTTTAAGACATCTAATTCAATAATTTGCAACAACACGATACATCCAAAAGTAGATCAACCTGTTATTAGTTAGAAAAGACAAAATGCGTACAACTTTAAAACCTGTCAGCTGCAGATGGTTACCGATTTTGGAGATCAAAGGATTCTAAACAATTAAAACTTAGCTTAGAGTATCATGAGATCGGTCACTTTCCAAACTTGCTGGATTTCTTTCTACAGGATGCATCCAACAACTCCGGTGTTAATAGAACAAAACGACGAATCGGGTTCGTCCCATTAAATTTACATCTCTGCGTCGAACCTAGGACAATGACGACTCAAAATCGATGTTCAAATTGCTATATCTCGCTCGTGAATCGGCGAAATTGAATTAGCGACATGCACCGGACGTGACGGGCGATGCGCCTGGCAATGAATTTTGAATCTACCGCGCTAAATATATCGGTGAATTCCCTAATGGTGTCCAGAACTAGATTGGAACTACGCAGTTGTCCGGTACATGAGCAGGATGATACGGCCGAAGGGGATAAATGAATTAGTGGAGTTGGGATGGTACGGGCGAATTGTTGCGAACACTCTGGTGACGGTATTAAAGCCGGGACGTTGTAAAATAGTTATTGCATTTATACAGGGTGTGAGCTTAGCTTGTATTCGTTACCATACTTGAGCGCAAACTAAGAGGTAATATGTAATATCGTAATAACAAAAGCTTATAATTACTTTAAATTTGGTATATAGAATAAAGCTCAGTATTTAGATCTATACAATTCATTTAGTACCTAACTTTGACATTATAAAATTTTATTTTTTAGTGTTATATAGTGCTCGTATACTTCTGCCCTACCATAATTACTAACTTTTAATTGGTTGTTATGTGTGGTATCCAATAAGAACAGAACAGCGTATCTAAATGTACACTATTCATAAATATGCAGTATTATTTAAAAGAAGTCTAATGTTGGCGCCGTGATTAGCGCTGTTCAGCCACGTGTATTCAGATACGTTCGCATATGACAATTCTCAGAGCAACGCTGCTTCGTTCAATTTTTATCTTTTGTCATTTTAACTTTTGCCGTTATCAGCAGTTTAATTTCCGGTATCACCGGAAGTGACGTCAACTTTCTTATTTTAAATAGAACATTCTGTATGTTTTTACAATTTTAAAAAGGTAATCAAAAGGAGAATCCAGAGATACCACGTATGTTATACTTTAACTTAAGAAATATAATGATATGCAGCAATAAAGATTTTGGTAATCTATTTTTGTTGTTATGCAAAGCTGGCTAGGGAAGAGCGCTAAACCGTTTCTTGTAGTGTCAGATTGATCCAAAGAGCTCGTTACTATGTAAAGTAATCATAAGAATTACCAACTGTTAAATTTCAATTCCAAAAGCGTAAATTATTCACGTTGTTTATTCTTATTATATCTTCCACTTGTCATACTTTTGTTCTTTGTTCTCATTATTATTTTCGCTCATTTTAACATGTACAGTTAATTGCTGTCATTTCTTTACTCTATCGAACTCTTGTTTTTTAGTTTTTTTTGTCGTTACTTTTATAACGACTTTGGTACGAACTATATAAGCAAAATTACTGGGGCAACTTTAATATTATGTAAATCTGATAATTATCACCTTATTTGCCGTGGTTACGCAACAAATTGCGCAATAATTTAAAGTTTAATCTTCCGTTAAAGCAGTTCGCTCTGTAGATTTTATCCTATCTGTCCTTACATAGCGTAAAGTTCAAATATTTCCAGCTGTACCAGAATATTATAATTAAGTACTTAAAGTTTATCTTACGCAGTCCATGCGGAGGGCATTCTAAAATCAACAGAAACAACTGAAAATTAAGCACATTGTCTATAAAAAACCAAGACATTTGAACAAACCTACCGTAATTAGTTAATTGTAGTGAAGTTCGATAAAGTAAAAAAGAAAACAACGATTAAAAAGACAAGTTAAAATGACATAAAATAATAACGAGGATAAAGAACGAAAGTATGACAAATGCAGGATGTAATAACAATAAATGACAACAACAATTTATTCCTTTAGAATTGAGATTTGACAGTTTGGCGATTGTTATCACTACTTTGCTTAGCAGCTGTTTAGATCAATCTACCGCCACAAGAAACGATTTGGCGCTCTTCGCTAGCCAATTTTGCGTAACAACAAAAACAAAATAGCAAAACCTTTATTGCTGCATGTCATGATATATCTTAAGTTAAAGCATAACATATGTGGTATCGTTGGATTCACCTTTTGATTACCTTTCCAACAACCTAAAAATATATAGGATGTTTTGTTTAAAATAAGAAAGTTGATGTCACTTCCGTTGATACCGGAAGTGTAATTGAACTGCCGATAACGTCAAAAGTTAGTTCACAAGAAATAGAGATCGATCTACTTTTTCTCAAAACGCTGGCTTCTGTCGTTCAAAAGTTAGTATGGAGGAGGGATACTTTAGGACCTCACTGTACAATTTAAATTATGCAATTTTAATTTAAGATCAATAAATAGCTTTAAAGACAAATAGTTATTATTTTACATTAGTGCTAGCTGTTGCATAAGTCAGATATAAAGATAATGAATAGAAGCATCCAACTGAACCTAAAATTTTCCTTCCTGTTTCGATCGTTTCAAAGAGCGGAACTACCCTACACCAATTCCACTTATCTTTACCACAAACAGTTAAATAGAAAAATAATTAGGGCCCCAAAATTTACCAAACGATTGAATCACGGACAATTTTCTGTTGATGAAGTTCCGCTACATCGAGTGTAAATTACACTTAATATAACACTCGAAAATGTCATCTCTTCAGCGTACACCAATCACCGTTACAGAGACGACAAGCTCGTATACAGGCAATCATAAGCTATTGTTTTTTTTCACGTTCAGACCGTTGTGGTGTCTACGTCTAATGGTCGAATACACGAATACGAACGATTGAACTAAAAAGTAATTTCCCGAGTCGAAGTTGGAACCCAAAATTAGTTCGTGGGACGTCAACAATGTCGGAACCTGCGGACAGGGAACGTTAAATTCGCTTGTCGATGTCGGAGAAGGCTAAGGGAGACAGCGCTTGAGTAAACACGGTTTTATAGAGTTGAAATTGTACCCAGATAGAATTATAAGTAGAGCAACGCAACTGCGCTGAAAGCCAGTGGCGGACCCATAAAAGTTTACACAAAATAAATTAAATGTGATACGTGCTCAAACACTTACCGTTTTAAGAGTCCTCCGTGAAATCACAAAGTGGATAATGTCTATTTAACATTTGTAACATTAGATATGTTTCCAAAATTGTTTCGGCAAAGTGAGTGCGGCGTGAAGAAAAAGTGTTTTTGTATGCCGAAAACGAACGTTCTACATCTAGTGACGTTATATTTGCGTAAGTAAAATAATCTTTCAAATAACTTAACGGTTCTGTTGACTCACCTTCACAAATTTCTTTTAATGTGCCAAAATCAGAGTCTTTATCTAAAACACTTTCAAACCTTTCTAAAGCATAAACATTTCCACACATAACACACATAACCACAGTTTTTTATCTTGCAACTCCGATTTAATTCTTTTTTCGACATGCTCACGAGCAGACGGCACAACTTTCTGTAATGCTCTCTCACTTGGTAACTTAAAGTCCGAATATTCATTCCAAAACGAGACCTATGCTTTCTTCCTTAGTAAATGAAATGGTAAATTACATGCAATAAACACATAAATTAAATTAAAATTTGTCATAATGTCGTGTGGAATTTTTTTTTGAAACATGCCCTGCACTATTTACGTGCCGTAGACAATCACTTTTCGACCAACACATTAAGTCTATTTTACACACTACACATTGAATTTTAGCGCCATCACACTTTAAATCAGGCATTTCTGCAATAAATTCTCTTATTGTGTCCAACTTTGGTCGTTTTCGCGACGTAGGAAACATTTTCAAAACAAACGTAGAACTACGATATAGTATACGACAGCGTAGATGCATACACAACAGATCGGCTTTCGAATCGCAGTTATACTGACGCTTATACCGAATTGTCCTGGCCGTGTTTATTTTGTGTAAATTTTTATGCGTCAGCCACCGGCTTTCAGCGCAGTTTGCGTTGCTCTAATTATAAGAGTAAAAATAGTTTGCTGTGTAGCCACTTTTACTGTGTAATAAATGCACAGATATTTTGTCGTTTTTCTTAGTATTTAAAGAACGAGGAGCAAAACTAACTGAGTTCGAATTCTCTTCGTTTTTTCATTGATTATGACTTTTTGTGGGACGAATTATTCAGTTCTAAACAGAAAATTATCAACTGAAATTTTCGACCAACCCTACCGTTTTAGCTCTTTTGGTTTACGAGCATTCGAATCTCCTCTAGTAGACTATCGAACTAGAGACAGCATGTATATGTGCTACATATAGATAGGACATCGTTTTATGGTGGTGAAACAATTTCGATTACGTTCTCACTACCTCCGTACGAATTTCTCCTACTATCGAAACTGAAACGCCCGTCGTTTAGATTATCCCCGCGCCCGTAAACGGTCCAAAGCCATTCCGCTTAATTCAAACTGCAATCCAGGACTCGGCAGTGCTGGTAAAATAACGGTCACAATGGCCGGACGCGTCGGAGCAGAACCCGATTACCTCCAGCGAGTTCCGAGTACGCTATGATCATTAATCACTATTTTGTTTATTAGTGTAAAGTGGTGGCACTAGAGCAGGCATTAGCGGTAATTGTAGTTCGACCTAGATACAACCGAGTTTGCCGCGAAACTATCTAAATAGCTGGAGATACTCCATATAGTTGGCGATGAATGTATACGGGGTACATACGTTTATATATATACAGCGTGATTCAATTTTATTTGGGGAAATTTACATGGCGTATTCTACCAACCAAACTGAAGAAACCACATATAAACAAATATCCAAAAATGCTTTGTACAGCTTGTTGAAAGTTTTTATAATGAAAAATTACATCAAAGAAAACTTAACCTTTAATAACAAATAATCTGAGTTAGTAGTGTACGAATATAGAGTTTTAGTAAAGAAGGTGTTCAAAATGGATTTTCTTCATTCTTAAAATTAACTGTTCTCTTGTATTGGCAAATGTCACATACGCTTTATCTTTTAACCCAGCTGAGATTGAATTGAACCCAGCTGTCATTTGCAATTCTAATGTGGAAAGTCAATGAGATCATTCTGAGCATCACTTCTTGCCTCCAAGATTAAACTGATTTATTTTACACTTCTTACAAATAACTAAAACGATTTGTTTGACGACGTACCCCTTCACTGGAGAAGTGACAGTCGGGTCCAATTGGATGGTGATCCACCTTATTTTGGATTAACAGTACCTACGACAATGGTTTAAACATTAATTATCCACAATGTTGGATTGGGCGTTTAGGACCAGTGCTGCAACCTCCAAGATCGCCAGATCTGACCCCGTTGGACTATTATGTGTGGGGCACGTTAAAAGATAAAGTGTATGCGACACCTGTCAATACAAGAGAACAATTAATTTTAAGAATCGAAGAAGCTTGCAATTAAATGCGTCAAAATCCACTACAAATACCCGGCGGGATTGATTCGCTGGTTGGGCGTTGTAGAAAATGCATTGAAGTGAACGGATTACATTTTAAACACCTTCTTTAATAAAACATTCGCAATACTAGCATTTAGTGTAATTTTCCTTGTTATTAAATGATTAATTTTGGTTTAATGTAATTTTACATTATAAAAACCTTTAAGTATTTTTGGATACATGTTTACATGTGGTTTTTTTCATCAGTTTGGTTGGTAGAATACGCTGTTTAAGTTTCCCCAAATAAAACTGAATCGCCCTATATATTGAGATGTTTTTGCTTTATAAAAGTATGAAATAATAAATTAGATGACAATCAAGTCCCGTTTGTTATTTCCAACCTTCTACTTACAGATTAATTTTGAATGATTCGTTTACATTAATGCGTGTGTAGTGTATGTGCTTAAATTTCCTCTTCGGAATCCGGATTCCTCTTTTCAATTGAAACTTGAAATCCTTTTTGTGGTAAACCCTTCCAATCATTTTCTTTCGCTTCTTCGGTTAGATTCGCTTGGTTATTTTCTTTATATTGTTTCTGTTTCATCTTGACAGTGTTTTAATACTTCTTGGTTTACTATTTCAAATACGTTTGAGTTTTAATTTAAAATTTCTAGATGATCGGTCCAAAAATACGTCTTCTGTCAGAAAGTTATTTTTTTGTATCTCCCTTGTTTATGCGTTGTCCCGGTATTGCCAATCCAACAACTTGATACTTTTAAATTTGGCGTTACGATCAAAAATACTATTTGGATTTGTTAAAAAACACATACCAGTTATTGTCATAACTAAAAATTTCGTTAATATATCCCAACTTTACATATTAACGAAATTTTTAGTTATTATAACTTGGAAATATTGACATTTTTATCTTTACAAACAATATCTATAAAGAAAAGTAAAATACTTACGTAGCGATAAATCCTACACATTCTAAAATCATCACCACACTACAGATTTCTTAAAAAAAGTGTGTGCACGAACGTATGTTAGGGCTACCGTATACGCAAGAAGTGAAAAAGGCAACCCAAATAATAAATAGTGTGACCAGTAAAGGTAGTATGTTATGAAAAAAATGCGCAAAATCATATACTAAAGTTATTTACTTAATAACTCACAATTTAAAAGATTAGTGTCAATAAACGGCGAGGTGCCAAATAGGTGTTTTACCCTACTATAAGAATGCGATAAATAAACAACAAACCAAGTATGTATGTTAAACAATTTAGATGATCTATTTGAGATCGTTCTGATACCTGTTTTCAGTTAAACGCAATTTAAGCAAACGATGCATCAAGTTAATGGTCGTCAACTTACGTTGCTATGAGCGATTAGAATCCTATAATACGAATCTAGTATTATTCCAGAGAAACATTCACTTGTATCAAAGCTGTCCACCTTAATTCAAGATAATTACTATTTCAATTATTCGCAATACAATAACTGTTTTAAATCAAGAGACATATTTTCTTAGCGTTCCTTTCTCCGCTTAAGAGAAGTATATACTTGTAATGAAATAATTATAATTCTTTGTTTAAGACGTTTATTAACTTGATTCAAAAAAATCTCGCAGAATATTGGAAGAAAGCGATTCTTAGTATAAGTAAATGGCCCTTATAACACAAAATAATATTTTCTTAAGGATAGTAAACAGTTTTCTTAATTCCAGAAAGTGTTCAGGTATTGTACATAAATCAATAGTTTCATTTTCTTGAAATAAAGCATTTTTGCTTAGAATACTTGAAATGCATATTATTTATACGCACAATTCCGCTTACCTTGTTTAAAACAGTACGACATATTTGTACACAATGCAGTAAATTATTCACATTGCTTGTGATTTTAAAAAAGCTAAAATAGAGGTTTTTATCTACTTAATGTAGAAGCACACACGAAAAAGTGCATAGAAACAATAACCAAGATAATGCTAATATAAATAGCTCCCGGTATTGATGGTATCACTATCGGCAAAAACAATATGAGAAAATAAAAGCATTAAGGTTTTTTGCTCTTGGCCACATCGCTCTTACATCTTTCAGTTTATGCCACTAATCTTCAAAAACAGCAACTGAAATATTTTCTGGCGCCACCTAGTTCCAGTAGTTGTAGTCATGCCGTCCCGGATAATAGCGACGGAACCAGAATATAGATACCATACTTACCCATACAATGATATAGCCTTTAACGTATAACGTTTCATAAACATTTTCAAAAGATACCGTTTAATGTGTTTTATTACTATTTACCAGGTGTACTAATTTAACTATGGTGTTTTTTAATATATAATAAATGATAATAATAAAGAAAGGGATAAAGAAACTTAACTCATTAATTATTAAACTACATAAAAACAATCCCTATTTAATTATATTATTAAAGAAATAATTTAATTCTACTGTATCCTATAAAAATTTTTTTTTTTCATTAGCTCAATTACTTGCTCCTAATTTATTATTAACTTTAGTTTTTTTTCCATTATTGTAATTTTTCTTTTGTTGGATATCCTTGTAAGTGGCCCGATGATGCGTTTTTTTAACACGAAACCGGTCGCCTTATTTATTATGAATATTTTCTTAACTTAAAATTAAATGATTTACTTGGAAGAAACATTTTTCTGTCTTGAATTTTCTTTAATTTCTAGCCCTAATAAAACATTTATTTAATCCAAATAAAATTTCAAGAAACTTATTTTCTTATATTATTTACGGTCTTGAAATAAAATTATTTTCTAGACTAGAGACTGATTTTTGCAAGAAAGTCTATTTTCTTGATGCAAGAAATTATTTCTCTGCGTGTAGATTCTTAAATTGATATACTTCTATTTCTTATTTAAATTTATCTTAAAGGCAACTTGTCCACGAAAAGGAAACTGACACCTTTTCGTGGATAAACTTAATAGAAGGAAATTTTGCATTTAATTGATCTAAGAAATCAGTTATTGAACATTTGCTGGTGTTAAAGGTGTAGAATATATTATGAATTTATTTGATTTAAAGCCGAGGAAAATAAGTATTCTTCAGGTCACTTCCAAAGTTCACCACGAAGAGGTTAGGATTAAGAGCAGATAAGCTGTTACTCATTGCCGTTTCATAGGTTTGTTGATAAAAGGTACTAGTCTACTACTATTTGTTGTTTCATACAAAGTCTTGCTAAAGAAACTAAACGAACAACCTTTTCACTATCCATTTGATTATCTAATAAAAGTTTTACTAAACATTTCAACGTTACCTTGACCGGAACGCAAGAAAAAAGTGAACTTACATCAAATGAGACTAACAATCCGTTATCAGTAATCACAATGTCCTTAATTCTGTCAATAATTTGTAGGACGTATGAATTTTGAGCTGCGAAATCAGGAATTTATACTGATGAGAGGCTAAATTTATCAGGTAGGAGATAGAATGAAGACCCACTGTTTCCAACATTAATAGCACAATTTACTTGCTTTCCAGATGGTTGTCTGATAAATTTAATCACTTACCAAGGCAGATTCCTGATTTGAAATTCGGTGGTTACAAAAATTCAATTGAACTGCGGATAACACCAAAAGTTAATTTGCAAAAGTTGGTCACTGAATTTCTATATTCACACTTAAATGAAATGTTAGTCGCAAATAAATATAGAGCCTCAAGAAAAACATCGCCACACGATCTCAACCATCTAAACGTAAAAATCAATTTTCCCTGCAGTTTTCATCAATCCACATCTCGCGTTTAACCATTGGAAAACTCCGGAAACACCGAGTATTTCTATCTCGATCTTCCTCGCGTTCGATCTTCGTCTCGAGAACGACCTGAACTTCGCTGTGAAGGTAATTCTCGGAGCGTACCGCAAATGGACCGTGACTAACCCACGGTCGCGGATAAGAATCACCGTCACCGAAGAGGAAGGAATCTTAACAAGATCGCTACGCGGTAGGATTGTCACAGTGCGCTCGCCGTGAACGAAAAATCGCTTATAATCGCTTATTAGACGAGATCATAGCCTGTCGATATCGCACAGAGATCGTATCTTGCCTCCTTTGAGGCATGCTTCCTTAAATTTTATTTGGAGTTTAGCGGAAAATTGGCGTTTGGCGGTTGGTGAATCGTTTTCTTTCTTTTAAGTTAGAGCTTCTTTTATTCAAGGACTGGAAGTTATTCTAGGCTTGGGCAAAGGTGAAATTATATCTGATAAAAGTAAGATATTTTGACAAATTGAGGTTATCAAACTAAAACATTTTCTAAATAATTTAAAAAGTAGTTAGATTTTTGCCATAAAGTTGAATACCGTAACAACCTACGCCTAAATTTTTAGGCCAAATATCTACTTCGCAACAAAAATTTCGAATCGACCATTAGGAACTGCAATTTTCAATTGTTTTGTTTACTGTTGTCACGGTGACCAAACAATACTAACACCAGAAATTACTTAGATGCAATGTTCAAATGAAGGAATCACGTTTAACTGTTAATATCCGTTTTACTTTCAATATTAGACATATTTCTTTTCATAAATCTATACTAGAAAGTATTGCAGCTTAGGACAACTATTCGGCATATTCTGTTTATAAATATGTTCAGAGATATTTGATATCTAATGTTTTTGCTTATATTTACCTTAAAAATTTAAGAGGAATCGAAAATCAACGAATATTACATTAAAATGTTATACATTTATTGTGTATTTTGTTTAAATCTAGTAACTTTTTCTTTTGTGTTTGATTTCAACGCACTGCTCATACAGTACTTTTTGAATACGTTTTTGTGAATTATCTGTTTAACTAAAAGAACCTTTTACATTTCTTGTGTGAAGGTAAACTGTTATTCACAAATGGATGAAGGGGTTAAGTCACATTTTTTTTTAATTTACTTTTTATTTTAATGGTTATGTTTTATGAAAACTCAAATGTTTGACTACATATTATTAATCCACAACCCCTTCTTACTCATCAAACAAACTGCATTTGTAAATAATCATTCAATAAAAGATACCAACTAACCCCATTAAAAATACACATGAAAAAAGTGCCTAGTAACAATAATCAAAATAATGCTAATATAGCTCATGGTATTCTTGGTGTCACTCCCGGCGAATAGAATGTGAGAAGAGAAAAACGCTGGTAAACGGACATGTTTCTGCCTACCCGGCGTCATCAGCGTCGTTCCGAACACAATCCCTTCTTACCGTTGTTATTCACCTCTCGAGTTTATGCCACCAATCTCCACAAACAACACTAAAATATATTTCTTGGCGCCACCTAATGCTAAGAGATATAATCATGCCGTCTAGAAAGTAGCGACAGAAATAAGAGTGTAGATGCCCAGCATCTGTCACTTACATGACCGTAGCGCTCAGGTGCAACGCCTTTTTTTTACATTTCTTTTTTAAGTTTTGAAGGGCTAGCGGTTTAAATGGGACGCCAGTCGTCAACTGAGCCCTTCATCTCATACCATTCGATTTTATTCAAGAAAAACGAAGTTTCAAAGTAAAAACCAAACACGTAACCGAGCATCGTTTCGTGAAAGATGTATTTGTGGTTGATATTTAATCGATTAATTATTATTATTTGTAATTGTACATGTATTTGGACGAAACTAAAGTTTTAATGATACAGTAATTGCAATTTCATTCGAAATTTTGTTCAATTTCACGAGAAAATTTACAGACATGCTATTTAATCAGGGTCTTTAATTTCCTATTATATGGTGTTTTACCTAATCTATCATTATTTTTCCCACGATCATTTTTAATTAGGGTATTTGTAGAACAAGTTATTATAATTGTGGCAATACGTTCACTGTTATGAATATGACATTTATATATATATCAGTATTCAAATGGCTACGTTCGGTGATGCAAATTTAAAAACATCTCTTCGTGTTCAAAAATAATTTTGTTAAATATAACGTAAGAATATAAAACTATTTAAACAATGAAATCTTCATGTTTTTTGTCAAGTGCAACGGACAGTTAGGGAATTGAGTTGGAATAGCATTTTTTTTTCTTTTACAACGTGTAACTCACAAACAAAACATACAAAACAGCCGACGTCACAGTTTTTAGGTTATCCCGTTTTTATCGTTTCAGAAAAGGTTTATCCCTTATACAACACTAGAAAAACATTACAGGTATCACTAACAAAGTACGGAAATATCACTACATAGTATTTTTTTAAATAAAACCAATATAATTTGGATGAACCAATTCAAACCGCAAGAAACGATCTGAACGTGTGAATGATCGACGACCTATTGCAAAATACGTCACAGCCTGGTGACATCAAAGCGCTCAAGGCTTATACTTATTTATCGGAGGTAACGCCTAAGGCCGGGCGCAAGTTGACACGCAGTAAAGTGAGGTCAGGTAAGGTGACTCACCTCACCTCACCTCGCTTTACTGCCTGCCAACTTGCCCCCGGCCTAAATGGTAGGCCATGTTATTGCAGAATGGTGCTGCTCATGTGTGGTAGATTCATGACGTGTGAGTCACTTGCGCCAAGTAACATGGTCGGGCTCGTGCCAGTAGCCTCGTCATAGTGATGGAAGATGGCAGTTCTGATCCGTTCACCCACCGATGGCGAGGATAGATCTGTAATTAAGCTTTTGAACGCGCAAAGCGTGGGATGTATTGAATTTCACCGCCAGGTCAGTCTGGTGTTTATCGTCGCATCACAGATCTTCTGGGACAATTATTCGAACATCCTCTATATATGATGATCCCACTCCAATTGGTTGCCAATTCTTCGCCGGTTAACATTTCCGAAGTGGCAGGTAGCTAAAAAAATGGTCCCACCGTATGACAAATATCTAAATTTTAATGGGGATTACGTCGAAATGTAATTACATGTAATGTTTCTTGAAATTTGCTGCTTCCAACTTATTCAGAAATTCATGTTGTTGTAATTGTAGAGGCAGTAGCGGATACAATTACCGACACATTTTTGCGTTAAATATTAATTGAATAGATTAATAAATATCGTTTGTATTAAAACAAGTAGAAATATATGTTTAATTCAATGTTGACTAACACCTTTTTCTGTTTGCTATAACCACATTTATTGAGTAACAAAGTTTTAGCGGTTTATTTTTATTGAAATAAATGAAAAACGTTAAACGAAAACAAAATAAAATCGATTTTGTTGAATCAGAAGCCCATTTTCTCTAAGTGTACATAAATGAAGACAAAATAGAAATTCATCAGGAAATCCACTCGGAATACTGCACCACAAGTAGGACGTCGTATTTGAAAACCTTTCTCGCACATTCATCTAACGTTGTATTGACGCTACAACATTGGATCGACTTTACAGTCAGCACCTCGTTCGTGCGAAAATAGTGAAATCTTTCTCACGAACGCCTTCTTCGAAGCACGCAAATATGATGGCAGCTAAGCCATTGTAAGCAGCCCTCTGTTATATCACGTGAACTTTATGTATCTATGCACATATGTATGTATGTAGAATATCTTCCGCATTTCTCGTAGCACCTTAAGTATGTCACTGGGTTTCTTCCTGTCGTATTCGAAATATGACATTTCTATTTTGGTCTTTGGAATGTGGATAAATGAGATGGAGATTTTAGACCGTATGAATGAATATATGCATTTTGTATTGTGTAATATCGAAGTATTACATCATATAGCTCGATGGTCGTAAAATACTGGCCCCTCATTTACCTAATATCCTGCACACATGGGAAAAGAAAACAAATTTTCTTAAGCAAAGGATAACATAAAAGAACCCTTGTGAAACTTTATGGTTTAATGGTGATCCATTTTGAGATATTATTGTATGCAACGAACGATAAATTATTGTAGCAGTTCAAAAACCTTACCGGCGATGAAAATAAAAAAAAAGCAAAATAAAAGAAACATCTAACCCTCACAAAAGCCTAAAAAGCACCTACGACATCATCAGGCATTTATATTCTAACCACCACCGTCACCTCAGCAGTCAAACTGCACCGTTTCTCCCTTTCCTGGAATCCCCCGACAATCCGTCATATTTAAATACAACGCCCAATGAATTATTCCCATCGCTAAGATGTAATGGTGGCGACTGTATTGTGTGCTCTAGCTACTGCTTTATCCAACGTCTTGTGAATGTGTATGTATGACGTTATGCGCGTTTTTGAACCTGAAAAAAGCCTGTGTCTTGCCAGGAAGATGTATATGTATAGGTATTATAAAGGAAAATATATGTATTCATACATAGCAGCATGGTATGAATATTTTACAGGAAACTACGAGAGTATCTGTCTATTTGTGATAGATCCAACATGAACGTAGACAATATTGTTAGAGAAACTAAAGTACAATATCAACAAACAGGCCAAATCCATGGTTAACCAATCTATAGTTTTTTATGTATTGTTGGATACGCAACCAAATTCGAAAAATTCATTTAGTGAATATATA
Organism: Dynastes maya; assembly: GCA_029619315.2. Lineage (NCBI taxonomy): Eukaryota > Metazoa > Arthropoda > Insecta > Coleoptera > Scarabaeidae > Dynastes > Dynastes maya. Next base: position 29,924,983 of record JAROYE020000008.1, read on the forward strand.
CGGTGATGTACAAGGAAAGCTCCAATACTCCGCTTAAAGCATTTTATATTAGAAATTGACTTCAGGTCGGGGGCACATTTTGTATTAAAATTACAGTCGCTGGGGGCTACTTCGGACAATTTTTGAGGTTTTTTTACTAATTACTCATATATTATTTCATTCATTCATACAAAACATGCTTTTCTAAATTCCTCTGTGCATGGACAATACTACGAGGGAATTGAAATTCATAAAATGTTTTATTTCTTTATATATTAAAAAAAAAAAAAAATTGTTGTCCGATAAGGTAGTACAATTTCGGACAAATGTAAAACAAGCATAAATCGATGATATATCCTGCCTAGAATTAACTTTGGACACAGATTTGTATTTTTAAATTTTTTTGAACAATTTTGAGGAAAAGTAATATTCCAATGAATTAAATGAAGTGATATCTTTATTAATAAAATAATATTCAACATATAAACTTAACTTAGAGTAAAAAAAAAGTTAATTCTCTGTAAACATTAATAAATCAAAAAAATGGAAATGTTAGTCTTAACGGAAATTCTTTTACCCTAAAGTGAAACTTTTTGGAATGGTTGCAAACTTATACTTTTCTCGTCTCTCTTCAACAGGTTTTGATAAAACAAAAGCAAGTTCGTCTTTTGCAGTGATGCTTTCGTCGGGGATATTAGGAAAAGCAAAATACATGCCATCACCAATTTTTTTCTTTCTTAGAAATCGCACTAGGTAATTCTCCATATTTTTCTAGAATTTGGGCAACAAAATACTACTCATTTTCGGAATAATCGTTGTTTTCATCTTCGGGAACATTGTCGTCAATTTCAGCAAAATTTTCTTGGGCTTTGTTGCTTAAAGACTCTTCTTCATCCAAATGCACTGTCACAGGTTTTCCAGGAACAACTTTGAGTTTACTTCTTTTCCTAGTAGCTTTTTTCTCGGGCATTCTAGTTTCCTTCAAAAACTCAAGTAGTGATGCCGTTAATGCCGTGTCCAATACTTCGTTGTCAGTTTCTTCAGTGTTCGGGAGACGCTTAGGGACTTAGATTGTCGCAGCTGACGATTGATTAAAAACGGAATCGCGTGATAACGTCAAAACAATGTTTGGACATGTTTAAGCGCAATACGAATGAGTTTCTGCGGCGTTATGTGACTGTAAATGAGACATGGACACATCACTAGATGCCAGAAACCAAATGTCAGTCGGCAAAATGGGATAGTACTATGCAGATTTATTGCACCGATTCGACGCTGAATAAATTTCTCTACCATCATGATAACGCCGTGGTCATCTGGTTGGCAATTGCTACATCAAAACTAGTCCAGTTTCGGTACGAATTGGTGTCCCGCCCGCGATATTCACCAGATTTGGCTCCCTGTGACTTCTTTCTTTGAAAAAATGGCTTGGCGCAAAGATGTTCATGTCAAATGAATTCTGTAAAATATTATTATTTGGATGGCTTAAAAAAGTTGGAACATAGCATACCGTTCATACCTAGATAACGTAAGTCTTTTGAGTGAAAAGAAACTTTTCTGGTTGACTGTACTCTCTTTGCTACTACACAAAGAACACGAGAGACATTTTACTTTATGCGTATTATGACACTTCGCCACATTGCCGAAGGCTTCATCGCGTGCACCATTTTTATTGTGTCAGGCGTTTTTTTCGCGCTAGATACAGATAAGTTATTGCATATTCTTTTGAGAAGAAGCATTTTGACCTCGGAAAAGACTGCGTTGCATTTATTTATGTTTCTGTTAGAATATAGGATGTATAATATTATTGATAGTGGTCGTTTAAGATGAATGATCTATAATTTAGCGTCTCCTTCCTAAGCGGAGGGTTATTTTTTCCGGTCATTTTGAATTGAGATTATTGTATTTATGAAGATGGAAAGATTAAATTATACTTTCAAATCTTGAGGTGGAACTACAAGAAAATATAAACATGAAAACATTATATAAGCAAAGGGATTTTGTTGCACTCAACTAGATTGTCCAATTTTATTGGGTAACCATATAAGAATCCCTTTATATATGACTAGAATTAAGTTGCTGAGCGATAAATAAAACAAATAGCAAACGGGTGCATCCCATGGTATTATTAAGATATAATCAGTTGGAGATAATCATTGTGACGTTTGACAAATAGGGAGCTGGTAATTTCCCTATTCAGTAAAAACCGTACACAAATTAATCTAGAGACCCTTGCACCCAAAAAAGGATTAATCTTCCTACTTTTGTTATCCCACGGACTTAAAATTCTTTATTAACGCACTTATAAGATGTATTCCGCCCCTCTGAAAAACACCGCAGGGGGGATCGTGCGACAGCGACCCCCTGCGGTATAATGATGTACTATCTCCCTTTTACCACGGTTTTTTCTTCGATATTCGTTTAAGATGTTTACGTTAGGGGTTCGAAATGAAAATAGAACTTAAAAAGCCTTTTTTGAAGGCGCCTTTCTGGATTGAAAAAATAATCTTGTATGCTTACACAGGGTGTTTCTGATATGTCTCCAATTCTATACTTTTACAAATACCGATAGTTTCATTTCTCAACGGGACAACCTGTATAGTACGCTTCGTGTCAATGCATGATATTACTCGATTTGGCAGCGGCAAACAAAGGAAGAAACGATATCCCAGTTGTAAACGGAAGAAACTAAGCTCTCTATATATATGTGGAAATAAAAGTAGCACTAAAATAAGTCATCTTCTTACGTACTTTACGTACTACAGTTCCAGTTTGGCGCAGTCGAAGACTATTGTCCGCGCGTTCAACGTCTTAAATTTATTGCCCATATGTTATATATTTGTTCGCAATAAAATTTAATCACTTAATAAAAGCGGAGGGAAAAATTACAAGCTAGAACACGGTCAATAACCGTGTAGATTTTATTTTAACTGTCAGGCTATAACAGTAAACAATTTACGCTCGGTTAATGTTAGAAAATATATGAGGTCTTTAAGATTATGATTGTTTAATTTTGGACTAAATAGTATTTCGTCCTAAATTATGGTATACATTTCTCTAAAATACATGGATTATCCAGTCTTCGAAGAAATAATAAGTTTTTATCTGTTTAACTCTTAAATTCTTAATGACACGACATTGTGGACCCCGACTTTAATTTTTCTAAGTTGGTTTATTTTGTACAGGTGCCGCAAACTCTTAGAATTGTAAAACATCGCCTATTGTACAAATAGTAGGAAGCTAAAACTTTCTGATGACATAATGGACCTTATAGAATCTCTTTTAGAAATATTTGCGTGCATACAGGGTGATCTGTAGCTAGTGAATCAGGCACGTTACTATTTTAAATAGATCACCTGAACATTATCACGTTTTTAGTTTCTCGTTCTAGAAGTAAACCCATACAGTATGAATTTTATATATCTATTTCTAACAGACTTCGAGATATTTATAATTTTGTTCTCAATCGTCTAAATTTAGATTTATCTATTTCATTCAAAAAATCCAAAATGCAATTACGTTCTAGCGTAATTTTTTATGAGATTAAATTGCACACTTGCCTCTATCTAAACAAGGTATTACAGCGCCTTCGAAATACACAGGATGTTCAGTATTGAACACTAAACTTTGCTAAACTCAAACACCAGAAACGTCATTTTTCTAAACACCATCATATATTTCTTCTGTGTCCACCATATAGGAAATTTATACCTCTAACGTTTCTGAATAATAATGCATACCGCGTTAGAAAGTTCCTTAATAAAGTGAGTCGCTACAATACATGGGTCCTGTTGCAAAATTTGCTCACTATAAAAGTATAAGCGGGAGAATCGCGCGACGAGGATGAATCAGTATCAGTAATAATCTAACCACTGCCATGAGTAGGCTCTAGTCAAGCGATGCGTAATATCTCTAGTTTATTTCTTTAATTGATTATCGCTGTCTTTCTCGATCTTTTGCTCTTTCGTTAGTTTTAATTCGCTTTGTTTGCATCTCTTAGTTATACTGTTGAATTTTATTCTGTCTAGGGAGTTGTTAAATGGATATTATCTATCGTAATAATAAGTTCAATTGAATCTGTACACATACAAATAGGATTCGTTTTGATATAAAGTTCCATTAATTAGATTTAGAAAACATGTTTTTGTTTTGGAATTCAATTTACACTTAAAAATTTGTTTTTGATATGCACCTTCTATTATTTAGCAGTGAAGCCGAGCTCATAACTCAAGCACGTACGATAGGCGACGGATTCACTAACTAGCATCTGACGTGCTTATACATAGGCGCCAACGTTATTCGCTATATGTATGGGACCGGCGCTTATAAATGAATCCTATCCAACGCTAGTATATCTAACATTGAAAGTACGAGGATGGCATGATAAATACCTGTTTTAAGGAAGGCAACGCAATTGTTTCGTATTTAGTAAATTTATTTCTCGGCAAATAATGTGGTGCATACATTCAGCAAGATAATGCAAAACCTCATGCTTGGTACAATAAAGAAGGCTTGCTTGCTGAAGGATTAAGAAATGGATGATTGTGTCTTAAATTTAAATTACAGCCACTGAATAATCCAAAACAGGAAGCAACAACTATAAAATTGAACATAGAGAAACTTCACCACGAAGAATACAACAACTTGGTGCAAAGAAAAAAGAGAAAGGCATAATTTGAGACAGTGAAGTTGTGGAATTTTAATTGAATTTATTCAACTGAGGTTTGTACAAGCAATAAACATTAATTTAAACAAATTGTTTACATTAATGCAATGACCTTAACTCGGGATCATATCTACCGCTTGAATTGTGTCGTGATTTCGATTATATATGCATATAATTACAATCAGAGGATGTGGAGGATGAGGTGTTAGAGGTAAGGGAGGAGATATGCCAGAGATTAGAGCATAACGACCACCGCCCATTCCGTAATTATTGCAGGTATTGCAAATCATCTAAACAGTGGCGCTATTGTCACAACTAACCCGGTGACAATTTGATGAATAGATAATGTTCGATTTATGAACGTAATTTCGGTCATCAAACGCGTATAATACATATAAATAGACACATATGGCATGCATACGTATATGAGGCGATTTATGCTCTTGCAATCCCCCAGATTATGGCTGTAGATTTATTAGATTATCAATATCAAAAAGTATGGAGTAAAGTGGCTTGGAGAGTTTAATAACGTAATTAACAAGCAGTTAGAACCCTTGCAATTCTTAAACAGTTAAACAGTTGTTACATCGATATATCTTCTCCATGAGCGAAAAGAATCGAGGACAACATAAAAATAAAAAGAATTTCGTACAACTTGCGGGCTCGCACAAACTTGGGGGCTAAGGATATTTCATTCGGCAATTATTTCACTTGAATAATACGTTCCGGACGTGCCAGCGCATACTCATTCTCAAACTCAGTACTTAGAACGCAGAAAGTTCCCCAAAAAGCTTCTCACTGTCCCGCGACGTAATTAAAGTGAAATAAACCCCGCGGACTACGTAACCGTAATAATTTGTTATGTGTGTGTGTATTGCCGACGTTATTCCTCACTTTTGGTTTTAATTAAAGCCGCGGCCAAGATTAAGAGCGCGCTCTAGAATGGATGTAATAAAATCTTACGGAATAACAATCGACGAAAAGTTATGCTGGTACGTTAATTTATCTAGTAAGGGAGAGAATGACAAGACTCCCTTTCGCTAAGATTGTAAAAAAAGCTGGCCTTTTTTTCGTAATTAATGCAGAGATTGGAATTACGACGTCCTAACGTCACCAGAGGGTGCTTATTAATGATTACGCTGCCCTGCGAAGAATTTGTGATTAGGCAATTTGTGATTTTCTAAGTTTGTTTTGACGTACTAATAACCAAACCAATGGTTGTTTGTCTCTATCGTATAGAGCTTTTTTCTGTACAATCATCATAGTTTTTAGTACCTGCACAGAACTAATAATAATATGCTACTGTTTACTAAAAATTGCCTTTATTTGAGAAACACTGCTAACATTACAGTATTATTAGGTGAAACACCGTCGAGGAGTCCTTATATTCGGAATAGTCTATAAATAATACGGGAGAAATTCCGACGCGCGACGGGGAATCACTGAATGGGGAGAAATACCCGTAAAACTCAGCTTCGAAAAGTCTACATTTAGTTTATTGCGTGGCACTTAAATGATAAGTTTGGTTCTTGTTTGGCGGAGTAATTTGCTGCAAACATGTCTCGTCGCAGTTCTAAAATAAGTGTTTTGTTCTCCTGGTTTGAAGAACAATGCCGCTAGTGGTTTGTTTCGGCGTATCCTTCTTGCGAAAAGAGAGAACCAATTGCTTTCGTTTTGATGTATAAAATACCTGCTTATTTCCTCGATAGATCAGTACCTCCCGATATGAAACACAGTACGTATGTACAAACATAAATTTATTAAAACAGTTCCCCTAATAACAACAAAAAAATGTTTTAAAAAATGTGAGGTACCCCTCTTGTATATATATGTACGCATATGTATTGTAATGCGGGTTCCTTACTTGTTTGTGGGCGTATTTCTATGTACATTTGTATAAATGCGTCTTTAGTACATATTAAATCGCAACGTTTGTATCTGTGTCTTAAATTCGCAACGTATAATATTTGTATGTACAATTGTAAATGCATCTAATACGAGTGTGAGGCATTTTGCTACCTTAAATGTGTCTTCAGTATCGCAACACTTATTTGTATATTAAATTCGCAACGCTTATTGTATGTATTGTGCATTATTAGGGCCACCACCACACCCTAATGGAACTCGAACGTCTGGTCGCGGAGACAGTAGAAGAATATAGCAGAGAACGGCTACCTAGACGTTCTCGTTATTTTGTGTATTTGCTATACCACCTCTAGTATGCATTACTCCTCTCGCTACTGCCACCTATAGTAGCGGAAAAAGTAAGGACCAAACATCGTGCGGGTCCGAGCGTTGCATTGCGCATAGGAGAAGGAGCGACGAAGCGACGGATGGCAATCGTGATATTTCGTGACGCTCGTTCTCCGATGAAATTCTGGAACTCCGATATCTGCGTTATGTAAGCTCTCCCGGTGATGATTGTCGGTTTAATGCTCGACTGTAGTGGTTCTCTGTCTAGCGTGCATTTTATCTCGAAATTTGCAATATAATAGCGTGCCGAAGTTACGATTATTTGGTTTAATAGCGAAACAGTTCACTAAAGCCCTAGCTTGGCTATCGAAACGTGCGTCCAGTACGAGTTAAGTATCGTGGTAAGGGCTTTAGTGAACTGTTTCAATGTTTCAGTGCCACAGATTTAGAGTACCCGATCAGTGGTTTAATAGCATTTTACGCCGATTTTTACTTTGTATGCAAATAGTTCTATCACATTTGTGTATATTATATGAATTGAAATATGTTTTTGTGATAAATACGCACACACACACAATATTTTAAATGAATACACATACAATATACATATATGAGTTTATGAGGACGAAAACAAATAGAATTATGAATTAATAATTGTTTGTATGGTTTGCGAAGCAGATCTAATGCATTGGATTAAAGTAACAAGGAAAGCTATATCCTTTTTAATAGCGACAGTGTGGAGAGAGTCCAGGAACCATACAGGCGATTGCCATTTTTTTGTCTTTAAGGTATTAAAGGTCGTAATACAAGAACTTTAAAACACATTACGTATCCAAATATTGAGTCGGCAATAAGACCAGTACTCTATGGTGTTGATATTTCTATACCCAAAATTATTACAAAGTTTAGTGATGATGAGGAAGTTGACGAAACCTTAGTTGGTGCGGAGACAAATGTGCTTCAACCTTCATCTTTAAATCAAAATGTACCTCATGTGTTTTCGCAAGAAGAACTGAATGGTTCAATCAGAGATTTAGGATTTCCTAAAGATCTCTCCGAAATACTAGGATCTACATTAAAACAAAAACAACCCCTTACTTCAGGAATCACGTTTTACTAGTATCGTAATCGCGAGAGTGAATTTGTCGAATATTTTGAACGGCGTGGACCACTTGTATATTGCAAAAATGTCGCTTACCTAGTTATTTTGCTTGGTGCCTCTGAATATAGGCCTACTGACTGGAGACTTTTATAGACTCATCAAAAAGAAGCTTTAAAACTGTTCCTTTACGTTACGGCAACTTTTATGCTTCTGCTCCTGTTGATCATTCAACTCAACTGAAAGAGAATTACCAACACCTCCAAGAGCTTCTAATCGGGATAGACTACAGAAGTCACAACTGGCTATTATCCGGCGATCTAAAAATTTTAAGCCTACTTTTAGGTCAGCAATCTGGATTCACGAAATATCTAAGCTTTTTATGTCAGTGGAATAGTAGAGTTAAAGAGAAATCGGCCAACAAGAGAGCATTTAACACCTGGCAACAAGAATGCGCTGCATGAAAATCTAGCTGATCTTGCAAAAGCAATGCAGCAATTTGCTAAAGCGCTAATGAATATCATCAAAAAAAATGCGTGGATAGCTTTTAAAGAAATTGTAAAGAGATTTCTGAGAAATAATAAAGACTCAAATTATATGAACATTGTGGGGAACATGCTGGATAAATTTAAAGGATTAGATTGCAATATGAGGATTAAAATTCACTTTTTACACGCACATTTCGACTATTTTCCCCCTAACCTTGGTAATGTCAGTGAAGAGCAGGCTGAGTGATTCCACTAGGAAATTAAAGAAACGAAGTAAAGGTATCGAGGGCGATGGGGTACCAATATGTCGGAGGACTATTGCTGGATATTGAAGAGGGAAGTTTCTATGGCCGAGTATAAGAAAAGAAAACCAACAAACGGAGCTTTTTGGGCAAAAGAGAAAGATTTTCTAAGAACATCAAAGAGTGGTTAGTGATCTTTTTGCTATATTTTTTAGATTCTTTTCATTGATAGAGTTTGTATTGTTTTTATATATTTTATAAATATAATATGATAAAAGCATACTTTTTATATGTATTGTGACGAACAACCGAAGTCCGTTCGATTTAAAGACTGTGTGATCTGTAAGAGGACGTAAAATTATATTTTACCTTTTGTACTCAGTCATGTATCGATTTTGTGAGCTTTTGTTTTATTAATTAATTTTACAAATACCAGAAGCAAGAGTGTATCTTGTATATAGTGTGGTTTATGTTGAGCTTTCGTGTACGTATTACGTAAATTCAATCATTACGGAACTTGGGCAACGATGTAATTTCTTAAATTGTTTTGCTTGTACGCGTCACGTACAAGGTCTCAATGCCTCATTAACAACGTCACTCCAAATACGGGTATATAAACTGTCCAATGGGTATATAAGTCGGCAGAAGAAACCCCTCTGAACGGCGCAATCGAACGGCCGACTTTTGCAATAGCCGACGGAGACTCACCCACGTTACGCATTCAGGCGACATTTGCCCACTTTTTGCGAAGTTTTAATGAGAAAACAGTCAATGTTCCACAAATGAGCGGCCTTAAGCTGGCTCTTGTGATGATATCCGAGCCGCGTATAAGTCCGTATCCCTTGTTACCGTAACCGAAACGTTAAGATCCATAAAGCGTAACATATCTTTTCTTTGATAATTTTTAAATAAAACCAAAAAATCAGTTAAATCATTGCACAAAGTCCAGATCTGAAGTTAGAGTATTGAGATATTTGTAAACATTGAAGAATTTAAGTTAGTTTTATTTCACTTTTAATGCAAACACCGTAACTAGACTTAGTTTGTTTCTTGTCTTTCTTGTCTTTGTATATTTTGACTATTTTATCTCAATTTCCGAAAGATATTTTATTTTACTATTTAGAGAATTTTATTTTGGTTAAATATTTGTAAATAAGATTAGTTGTTATTGCTTACTTTTTCTGCTTCTTTGTTGAACCTCTGGACATAGGAGCTATCACAAGTAGATTTGTCAGTGTACACTGTGCTTAATTAACATCACAAGCCACTCATTTTTTTTTTTTTAGCTACTGAACCCGTAAACATTTTTTGTTGTGACTAGAAAGCACGTGTTGATTACTCATTTCACAACAGCTGTGCTTATCGAGACAGATAGGTATATTTATTCGCGTAGCGACATCCAGCGACGGAAGGTACAACTATATTATAAAGCCAATAATATAGGATTCCTGTCATAGACAAACGTGAGAATATATCATTTAAAATAAGTAAAGCTTGGTTACAAATTCAAAATAAGTTGGTTAAGAAAATGTTTGGTAAAGCTGCTTCACATTCAGTGTGTGGAAGTTTCCAAGATTCATTCTGAAAGAGGACGAAGCGATCACAGCCTTATATTATTTATGTAGATTTTCTGTTATAGAATTATTTTTCCCCAAAAATCATTAAAATTATTTTACAATAGCCTCTAAAAGAGAAACATGAATTTACACTGTAAATTTCCTTTTAGTATATTTGAAAATACCATTTTAACTTTATGTCTGGCATGTATGCATGTATGTATGCATGCACATACATGTATTACAAGTATGCATACATGTTCCAGTTCAATTTCAACAAGTTCTCTCGAATACGGCTAGTATAACCCGGCCTTCGTAGTCGAGTTAAGCAACTACTTGGCCAAGTACGCCTTGATAATAGAAGTTATGCTGACGAGGTTTGCATGCCTATACAATACATATGGAACATGCAGCGCTTTCTACGGGGGCACTAAGATATACTACAGTGAGCCAACACGTTCGAATAGGGGAAGAAAGTTTCTGCGCTTACGTGTTGCACAGGTGCACAATAAGATTTCACCTAACGTACCTATACCTATATATCTACCTCCATAGATGACAGTAGCGTAGAATCCATTGATCGCTTAAGTTCGAAAAATGAGTTAGCCGACAAGAGGAAAGTATTTGGCTGTCGTTTTTTTGACAGGGACGTGGGATTGTTGCGGATTAGTGCTTCGGCCAATAGTTTTCAGATATCGACAAGCGGCGAGTAAAGCCTGTTGGACTTTTACTTGTCGATACCGGTCGGTGGAAGGATTTCCTAACCCGTAGTGGTAATAGCTGCTCCAGTACGGCTATATATCACGCTTTGGGAAAAAGACGGAAGTGAAGAAAAACGGAGAAACATAACGGAAATCACTGCTATGACATGGGATTTTGATCGAAGGATTTATAGATTTTTATTTTTAGCTGAGATGTATAACCGATTTCGAGGTGTTAGAGTTTGAACAAGTCACTTTGTTTTTAAGAAGTAAATTCATCCGCTTTTGCTTCTGTTTGCTATAGTCATGGTTTTAAAAATAATAAGAATTTGAATTACTTACTGTCGTCAAGATCTTACGAAGACCTAAGACCTGGTAAAGACCTCTTTATCATTTATGATTAGGAAAATGAAAAGGAGTTCCTAAGAATTGGCCGAATCTAATTAACGCGAATTCAAAGTGCAAACACTCAGTTTTAAATGCGACAGTTTCGAAAAAGTATTGCCTTCTCAAAATGCATACAGACAAAATTCATAAGAAGTAGAAAAGTCACTAGATAAATAGAGTAAATAGTATTGAATTAGAAGATGAAACAATTTTAATATCGTTGCCAGAAACGAAAGAATAACTAAATAACATTGTCCAAATTACCACATGCCGTAGGACAAAATTAATTTCAAATAGATAGAAGATACGATGAATAATTTGAAAGCCGCAGTTCATGTGTTCCAAAAAGCAAATTTAAGAAAACCGACAGCTAATATTTTTCGAGAGTCTTAGGATAACGTCTGTAGGTGATATTTCCTTGGATTTTGACATTAAAGAAACTACTATTTCAGCGTTTTTCGCGATATTTAACTCCAAATTCGGGACCATTAAACTGACATAGTTTTGTGATAAGAAACAATGAGAAATTAGAAATAAATACTTATAGAAAAGAAGACAATGCTATAGTAAATACATTAGATATACCGGGTGATTCAGCGTATCTGTCAGTACAATATCTTTGTTAAAAAAGGTATTGATTTAATCTTTTTCATATATTATGAAATTAGAATTTAACATGTTTCTGGCATTATCAACGAGGTATCATTTCAGATTTAACCGGAAGTCACATAAATTTTCGTCTTTTAAATTGAACGGCATACTTCTTTATTGTCTATCCGAGAGAGATTTCCTTCTTTTTTCAATCATAAAGCTGTTTTTTGCGCGAAGAAATAAATCTTGCTCCCTTAAATTTCTCGCCAGTTTGGTGAAATACATTTCGCAGGGTACGCGTCTTTCGGGAAAACGTTCTCGATGCACCTAATCTGCGGGCAGTACGGTGATTACAACGACACTCTTCAAATATTGAAAGCATATTAGGAAACAGAAATTATAAATGAGCATAACTGAAACTGTCAAAAATAAATTTCTTTTCCATAACTTACTGTACAAGAAATCGGTTTACTTCGATACATTCAGCGATTGCTATATGAAAACCAAAGTCCACTGCTTATCAAGAACGTCAGTAAGTTTTATTATTATGTTGTCAGTGGAATTTTGTAGCATAGAATAGCATATTTTAAGTCATCTATTCGCGTCACTATATTCATTTCGAAATGCTACGTCTAAAAATAACTTTATTCATCGGAAATTCACTATCAATTTATATTTGGAAAGCAACTATCAAAATTTGCTGTGGGTAAAACAATCGCTATCGCGATTAAAATAAAGGAGACGAAGGACGCCAATTGATTTTCTCACTTTGAGTCGAATTTTCATCGAGGTAACTCGTATTTTGGCTGCGCTCCCAGTTTCAGTGTTAATATTTCGAATCGTAAAGTAAATTCAAGATAGAAGTGGTTAAGGGTTGGTGGTTAAGCATAGGCAGGTTTCCTGTAAATGTAATATTAACAGAGTTTATATTGACATCGCCATAAAATTCAGGTTAGTTTCAATTTTCAGTCTTAATTTTTCATTGAAATCTCAGGCTGGTGTAGGCTATTGGAAGAACGCTAAACTGGTTATTTTATCATTGTTGTTCATCTATACTGCAACTATTACTACTTCTGTTTTGTATCTTTTTCTTGTAGTGCTCTATGTTTATATGCTAATACCAATAAACTCTATTATTATTATTATTATTATTATTATTATTATTATTATTATTATTATTATTATTATTATTATTATTATTATTATTATTATTATTATTATTATTATTATTTGTTGATTTTAAAGTTCATCTAAATTGCCGAGAAAGTGTTTTAGAACACTTCCGAACCCTTAGTTCATATAATTAATCCATTAACTTTCGAAAATTTAATTTTTTTTATTAACAATTTAGGACTTAAAACATTTCAATGTACTGTTATTTTATGTATATATTTTTCTCGGTGTAGGTTGATACTTTCAGCGTTTACACGGTGTAATGTATGAGCTCCCTTTACTTTTGTAAGTACCGTTTTTATGACGATAAAGATTAACTAATCGCCAAATCATTTTAAAAGAAGTACAAGCTGATATTTAGACACCCTCTTTTTCCTCTATTCGGTCACATTTTCAAAGCTTAGTTGTAGGATGAAATCAATATCTTTAAAGTGCTCCCTCTTCTACGCCACCATCATCATCGTCGCTATAATCTTCAGCATTTCGCTAAATTAATTAACCCTATCCCGACCGATACCTAATAACTTCATATTCGTCAAGCCAAGCATAAATTTTAATTTTGTCTAAAGCCTTAACCTTGCTGGAATTCCGATGCTGTATAACGTAGGTATATTCAGTTCTATGTAGCTAGTTAGTTAGATTTGCTTTTCTTAATATAGAATATCAGGGTGGCTAAATTACCTTCACCCTTCAGAGGGTGAAAGGAGTAGTGCAAATCTCTAAGAATCCCTATATGTATGTATCTAATATCTCCAGGGAGAATATGAGGTATGGCGATAGTGTAGCACCCTTTTCGGAGTGGATTATTAAAACGATACCCCTCCTACTATCGCAGAAATATACAGCGTGTCTTATTTGAAATAAGCAAGCTATCAAAGGAATTCCGCAAACACACGCAGAGAAATGGTTACTTGCATCAAGAAAACTGATTTTCTTACAAAAATCAGTCTCTATTCAAGAAAATATTTTTATTTCAAGACTATAAAAATGTGTAATATAAGAAAGTAAATATTCTCTTAGGGTCAGAAAATCAATAAAATCCAAGACATAAAAATGTTCGTTCCAAGTAAATCATTCATATTAAAGGTAAGACTGCAAAAATCGTCCAGATCTCTAGTTCTATCGAGAAATTAGGCGACCATTTTCGTGTTCAAAAGACACATCATCAAGTCAGCTACAAGGATATCCAATAAAAGAAAAATTACAATAATGGAAAAAAAACCTAAATTTAATAATTAAAATTAGGAGTAAGTGAATGAGCTAACGAAAAAGTTTCTTTTTATAGGTTGCAGTATAATTAAATTATTTCTTTGATAATGTAATGAAATGGGAATTATTTTTATGTATTTTGATAATTAATGAGTTCATATGTAAGTTTATTTATAGTGCACCTGGTCAATAGAAATAAAATGAAAAAAAAATTACATTAACCGGTATCTTTCGAAAATGTTTATGAAACGTTGTATATTAAAGGTTATATCATTGTATAGGTAAGCATAGTATCTCTATTCTGGTTCCGTCGCTACTATCTAGGACGGCATGACTATAACTACTGGAACTAGGTGGCTCCAGGAAATATTTCAGTTGCTGTTTTTGAAGATTGGTGACATAAACTGAGAGATCTAAGAGCTATGTGGCCAGGAGCAAGAAGCTTTAATGCTTTTCTTTTCTCATATTGTTTTTGCCGGTAGTGATTCCATCATTACCAGGAGCTATTTATTAGCATTATCTTGGTTATTGTTTCTAGGCACTTTTTGGATGTGTACCTCTATATTAAGTTCACTTTTCTTTGAACATTATTCTGTAGCTAACCTCTACTTTAGCCTTTTAAAAATCACAAGCAATGTAGACAACTTACTGCATTATGTACGGATATGTCGTACTGTTTTAAACAAGGTAAGCGCAATTAACAATCTGTATATAAATAAAATGCATTTCAACAATTCTAAGTAAGAAATGCTTTATTTTAAGAAAATGAAACTATTGATTTATGAACAATACCTAAACGCTTTGTGGAATTAAGAAAACTATTTGCTATCCTTAATAAAATATTGTTTTGTGGCCATTTACTTATAGTAAGAATCGCTTTCTTCAAATTTTCTGCAAGATTTTCTTGAATCAAATTAACAAATGTTTTAAACAAAGAAATACAATTATTTCATTACAAGTCTATACATCTCGTAAGCGGAGGAAAAAAGTGCTAAGGAAATACTTCTTTTGATTTAAAACAGTTATTGTATTGCAGATAATTAAAACAGTAATTGTCTTGAATTACGGACAGCTCTGATAGAAGTAAACGTTTCTCTGTGTGCCTTTAAAAGAATTACAAATACTTAAACTAGTAGGCTAAAATATGTATTACCCCCCCACCCACCCTACTGAGCTTTATTTTGAAAATTTAGAATTTTTTTCCATTTGCACAACTTTTGAAATCGTCTGTAGCAGTCACTTTTAAAAGGTAAGAAGAAAAAACCTTAAAAATTGCAACGATGTATTTATTACAGTTCAGTTATGTACAGGATAGTTTAAACAAAACTTCAATTTAACACGAATTCAAACCATCTAAATTCTTAGTTATTTCAATTTTTTTTAATAATTAAATTATTAATTATTTCAATAGCATGCCATGAGAATGGCAGCTTAAGTGATTCTGATCTTAAATTTGTTATTATTAATAATATCTAATTTTAATTTTTGTGAAATTTCCAATTTTTACTTCTTAAACATGACATATAACGTTTTTAACTTAATTTTTATTAATGAGAAATTCACAGAAAATAATTTGATCGAGTTGGCTATAATTCAATTAGCTGAAGTCAAATTTTTTTAATTTTTAATTTTTTCTGCAACCCAAGGAATGGTTTCAATCAATGATCCTGTATACTGACGGCAAGGTAAGTATTTCTGTCGGCTTAATATGCCCTCTTCATGATTCACCGTATTTCAATCCGCTCAAAGATCTGACAGCTTTCTTTTGTAGGATGAACAACCGCTCTGCATTCGGTACTAATCCCCAAAGCGGCACACTAAAACTAGGTAGCAGTGGATGCCGCGATGAATGCCTTGTTACATCAGCAGCTTCGTAAGTTGTTACTTGTTTCATTCTTCTTATTGCGAGGATAGCTTATTTGTGAAGACAAACTTTGATTGTCTGTGGTCAGCCACAGTTTTTATGTTTTTGCCGCGTTAATTAGCATCAGGCTGTTGGCAGCGAAACAAGTTCCAGGTGATTTTGTAATTTCAGTGGATTTTCTTATGAGCAATGAGCCTGTCCTTGCCCCGTACAAATATTGAAATACCCGTCCGCATAGAGACATATTTCGACAATGGTTGTGTCTAGTTGTAGTTGGAATCTTATTTCTTTTACAATAAACATTCTCGAACTATAAAGATTGTTTTTAAACGCACCTCGTATACTTTATTATAATTATCATCATCATAGATACCCTCCTTCAATTCCCAAACGTTTCATTAACGTAAAATTCCTGGATGTCAGACGCCAACGATATTATTAATAATCCGTAGGCCAGACCGCTCGACATTGGGGTACCCAATTTGGGCAAGTATAGCAAGACGACGACTTGCGTAACCTTCTGCGTGTATACGCTGTGCAAGGCTGAGCTTTTGAGGCGAGAGCAAGCAGCGGTAGATAGATAGGGACATAAGAAACGAAGGGAGCGCAACTAACAACTCTGATAGTCATAAATATTATATTAAATAGCTTTCTCGGTCCGTAGAACTCGCGGGTATCAGCCGAGGAGATGGAGAAGTTGGGGCCACACGCTTATTACCTTAATCGAAAACGATGGCTGCATTAGTAAGCTTGGTTAGAATTATAAAGATCGTGAATATTTCTCGGCGTGTTGGTATATGTTTTCCTTTTGTGAAGTGTCCCTCATCTTCTGTACAGTGAGAAAAAAAAATATTCAAGTGTCATGTTGTTTGAAATAAATATGTTGTTCATATAATTTGATTGTCCCAAAAATATATTTTTGCCAATTTAAACTCAATGTTCTATTGAAATATAAAGTCATAGCAACTATCTACAATAATCAAAATTAAATATTTTTTGAATCAGCTAAATATATTGATTCATTTTAACTACTTTGTATTTGTAAACTGTTTACTCTATAAAGCAAATAACTATTTTCCTCAGATCAACTATACAGGATGTCTCACGAGGAGCTGCATCGGTGGATTTATATTATACTGGAAGTAGCTGTTAACTGTTTTGTTAACCTTATATATTATTACATTTTTGAATTCCTAGTACAATTTAAAGGTATATTTGATGAAACAACTATATTCCGATTTCTAACCATGTGTAGCTTTTGAAAATTTTTGACAGATGGACGAATGCATTTGAACTTTTATAACTGTGAAAGTGTTTAACTTGGAAAATTGAAATTTTGCAGAATTGTTTACCATATAGGGCAAGATTAGAAACCGAAAGAACTTTTCGGAAACATTATACAGAGTGTTCGAAAATTATGGTTAAACTTTTAAATGGAAAAATTGTCAAAAATTAGTTTTTTTAAATGCAATACCTGTTTTCTTTTTCTCATCAAACTGCTCTAGATATTATTGATAAAATGATCTACAATCTATTCAAACAATATTTCCGGTAACAATTTTACCGTCTATACATCGCATGAAAGATTCTATATAGAAACAATTCGTTGTTTGTTCTCTGAATATTTTTGCGTATAGGAGAAAGAAATTAAACATTGCTTAAGAGCGTTTTATTTCATTCTATCAAAAAAAGCAAATACTAGTGTGTGGCATTCTTTTAAATGCTTCATAATCTGTTGAATTCCCATGCTATTGTCGAGTATAGTATTTTGCGCTTTTTAATACCCATGCACCGAACTATTGTCGAACGCTACAGGATTTATCGCCAGACCGATTCCGCGGTATTTTAACGACCTTTCGTTCTAATAAAACATTTTCTCCGATCCCGCAAATCGTAAAGATTGAAGACAATGGTGCGGCGATAATGGGAATTTTACGCAACCGACGACAGCCAACGCCACTGCTAACTGCTAGCCAAACCCCATTGTTTAGAAGTTCGCTGCTCCGCTGCGATCGTATATTACGACCGATACACGCAAAGGACTACTGTTTACGTAAGCCGTAAACAATATAAGCGTCGAATTGAGCGCGGAAAATGCGATTCGTTACGTGGACGCGTACAACGCCGATGCCACTTTATAAATCGTCGTAAGTACAGCGTAGATAATCTCGTACATGAGACATTTCTTCGACTTAAGTACTGTGTAAATATAGGCGAAGTGGGGTAAGTATATTTAGTAGCATTGTATGTAATAAGCAATAGTAGACTAGTATCGTGTGCAAAATCGACGATAACTAGCGTGAAATATGAATATCTAAGCAGTAAACAACATGGATGTAGAAGAGGGCATTGTGTGACAGCAGCAATATGGGTTACAACTAAGCATTTGATTCAATAGATCGCACAAGAATAGGTTGAAGTTTTATGGTATTCGAGGCAATGTTAGAAGACTCATACAGTCGTACCTGTCAGATAATACGCAGCTAACAGATTGGAAAGATCACATATCGAAGGTAATGGAGACTCTGTTTGGGATAGCCAAGGGATCCCTTTCGGGTCAGAGTTGCAAAAAGACTGCCTAATATACGACTTTCAGGAAAAAATAACAGAGGACTGCCCAGAAAAGTATGCAATGATGAATAATAACGATATCAAGGACTGTAGGGTAGTATGGCAAACAACACGAAGTATCGGCACACTGCTCACCGCACAAAATATTAATGAAATCAATTCGGAACAGCTGTTTCGAGGGCTGCTGGCCAACCTCATTATCAACCGAATGACCGAATAAATCTGAGCGAGAAACATAAAACAACTCTAATATAAATCTAATTCTATCATACTTCTTTATCCCTCTCTCGGGAAAGGATATATGTATTTACAAGTACTCGCTATTTGTCGTTTAACACTAAATACATGCGTAGTAAATACGGAACGAAAAAGGTCTGACTCTGTGTCCATTCCACCCTAATAAAATAGAGCAAGACAGCGATACGTTCCTTCTCGTCAAATGTGTTTTTCTTCCGTCTATACGTTTTTAATTCTAGCCATGCAAGATGTGCAGGGCACGACAATAAAGTCTTTTGTCAATGTAGCACGTAATATAAAAAACATACGGTCGTTTTACTCCAGTAAATCAAAAAGATAGGAGTAATGAAGTGGTAGAAGGTCTCTGTTCAGTAAGTTTCGATTCTTTTTTCTATATATAGTTTCAAATGCGTTTAGCTCACGAGGCAAGGTTACGTTCTTAATCAATTTCAGGTTCAAGTAGGTACAACAAAGAGCTTAAATTCATAAAAAATGTAGCAATTTATATTCGTTACTCCTCTATAGATGTCGACCGCATTCTTCAGAAAGTCCAACATAGGCATTATGTAAGAAATTCCACGACCTTAATCCCGGTAAAAACCCGCGACAAGAAATTTGTGAAACTCCCCTTCCACAGAAACCGGACATGAAAGAAAGGTATTTATAAAATTGCATGTAATGACTGTGATAAAGCCTATATTGGTCTAACAAAACGAGCAATAAGTACCAGATTCAAGGAACACATCAGGTGCTATAGGTACGGCAAAGCAGAAGCGTTAAATGTTGTACCACAACACATAAACGAGACCGGGCATAATATTAAATTAAAAAACCTGAAATTGATTAAGAACATAACTTCGCCTCGTGAGTTATACGCATTTGAAACTATATATATAATTTAATTAGATGTTCTCATCCACACTAGTATTACCTTTCTGGAACATTCTGAAATTTTCCGGAAAATCTGATCAATGGCCGAACAGCTTTCTGGAACCTTCAGGAATTTTCCATGGACCGTTTATGAACCATTCGTGTACCTTCTAGAAACTTCCATCCCCGAAAATCATCGATTTAGTGCAGTATAATGACCAAAAGTGGATAATTTGTGCCGACTTAAAAGTGGTGGCTCTTTTAAGAGGTATGCAAACGGGTTATACCAAAAATATGTGCTATATGTGCATGTGGAATACCCGTTTTGTCGGCGACCAATGCAACGAACGGAACTGGCCCTTACGCGAGGAATTTAGATTGCGACAAAACAACATTATTGAGATTCCACTTGCCCCGATCGAAAAAGTTTTGTTACCATTGCTTGCATACTTGATTGAGATGTCATCGTGACCAACTAAGTTCGTGTCTTTTAGACTATGTATAAATTCAGTATTTCCTGAGGTGTGGTCGGTGCTAGAAACAGTGTTGATGGGTTTGTTTTAAAATTTAGTATAGGATCAAGTAAGCAAGTTATAGGGTGGAGTACGAGGTTTTTCGTTTTTTGGATTGGTGGTGTCAAAAATAGAAATCATCAATAGTTGTCGCTATTAATGCCATATTAGCTGCTTCTAGTAGGCGACAATTGTCAAAGGAGCTTGGTTTTTCGCGGTGGGCAATGGGTCGCCATCTTTACAAACTGGGGAAGGTAAACGAACTGTGCAGAGAAGTGCCTCGTGAAATGATTCCAAAGCAGGTGCAACGACGAATGCAAACCATGTAGAATTAATAGAGCTTGATTTTTAGAACATTTTTGCTATTTCAGTTTAAATTCGCCATTTTTTGACATATACTGTTATGCAACTCACTGGTTCACTTATACTCTATTACTCGTATAGGTCCTAGTTCAATTTTGGCACCATACCAGCATATTTTCAAAGAATGTTCGCAGTTTCAACGTTACTCCCGCTGTTTGTGCCGCAAATTTAATTAGAAACCAAGATTATAGTGCACACACATCTAGCGTAAAGGCAAGCATGTATATTTATATCTAGCTACAGCGTTTAACGTGGATTTATCAAACAAGCGTATATAGCATGGGCGATTAGCTTTTAATTTATGGTACGTATGAACGTAGGTATAGCAAATACGAAATTTGCAATCGTTGAACTACAGATTTATGACGATTTCGAAGTTATATGTTCATGTATTTAATGTAGTATATGGTTGGCATCGGTTTTCAGAATTCTGAGATTAAAACTCGTGAATTTTGGCAAAGCTAGAGAACTTGTTGGCAATAGTCATAACAATAATAATTAACGCTGGCCACGAGCGGTACCGCGCATCGGCGTAGAATCAGTTCGGACCGAGAGGAACGGTAGTATTACTTCGTCTGCGGAGGAGTACCG
Source organism: Dynastes maya (assembly GCA_029619315.2). Taxonomy (NCBI): domain Eukaryota; kingdom Metazoa; phylum Arthropoda; class Insecta; order Coleoptera; family Scarabaeidae; genus Dynastes; species Dynastes maya. Next base: position 29,946,275 of record JAROYE020000008.1, read on the forward strand.
ACATTTTCGCTGCCGGTCGTTTGCGCAACTGTTTATCTGTCCTAGAAAAATTATGATTTCGTCAGCAAAACGACCGCGGTTGGACAAACTTCGAAAATTTATTGCAGAAATTCCAGACTTAATATATGCAGGTGCTAAAATTAAATGTGTAATCTGTAAAATCCCGTTAATGTGTTGGTCCAGGCAACATTGTCTACGACACGTAAATAGTGAAAAGCATGTCTCAAAAAGAAATTGCGCACGAGACAATGAAAAATTTATATTTAATTTATGCGCATGTAATATACCGTTTAATTTACTAGACAAGGAACCATTTATCTGCTTTTGGAATAACTATTCGGAGTGCAAATTACCAAGTCGAACATCGTTACGTAGAATTGTGCCATCTGCGCGCGAACATATTGAACAAAAAATAAAATCGGAGTTGAAAGACCAAAAATTGTGGTTATGTGTCGACGAAACAACAGATCGGAAGAAACATTCTGTTCCTAATGTAATGGCACGCAAATTGGAACCTCATCAATCAGCACCTTCAATTCTATTAGTCTCCAAACGAATACAACAGTGTACTGCCGAAGTAATTTCAAAGTTAGTGTTAAATACATTGGACAAGTTTGAACTTTCAACAAACCAACTCTTGATGTTAGTGAGTGATGGTGCTGCAAACATGCTTTCTGTAGGCCGGTCTCTTAAAAAGCATTCTGCTAATTTGTTACACATTACGTGTAAAATTCATGCTCTCAATCTTGTGGCGGATAGTATCAGAAAATGTTATCCTGAGGTAGATGCTTTAATAACGCATACCAATGCAGTATTTGTCAAATCACCGAAACGTATTCACGAATTTCACAGACTGTGCCCCCGTATACCAGAGCCACCAGAACCTATTCTAGCTCGTTGGGAAACATGGTTGCAGGCCGCGTTTTATTATCATAAATATTTTGACAATATTAAGAACGTGGTTTTACAATTCGATACAAAGGAAGCTGCCGCTATCCAGAAAAGCCAGTCGAAATTTAAAATGGATTTAAAAATCATTCACGACAATTACTTCGGGCTAGCAGATGCAATAGAAAAATTACAAAATCCTGCGGTGCCGTTAGAAGAATCTCTACAAATACTGCAACATGTTCACGCACAGCTATGCGCGATTGAAGACGCAAAAAATGTTTCTGTTCTAGAAAAGTGTTTTTGAGAAAAATTCTGATTTTGGCATATTAAGACGCATTTGTGAAGGTGCGTCAACAGAATCGTTAAGTTATTTGAAAGATTATTTTACTTACGCAAATATTACGTCACTAGATGTAGATCGTTCGTTCTCTGAATATAAACGCATTTTTTCCTCATGCCGTACTAGTTTTGCCCAAACAACAGTTGAAACATATCTAATGTTGCAGATATTTAACAGACATTATTCACTTTGTGATTTCACGGAGGACTAACCATACAAGTCCAATTTTTTATTTGGGAATATCTCTTGCTAATTGTAGAGGCCAAATTTTAAGTTCACATGTATCAAAAGTGTAAACAATATTGCAACCTTACAATACTTTCCAAAGCGCTAAAGTTCATAGCTGAAAAGTTAAGTTTCGTTATTTTTCCGAAAGCTGCATTTTTGGACTGTTTACCAACTCATTAGTTCAAGTATTGCCTTTTAGATTAATATTCTACAATAACGAAAATTCTGGACTTATCCTTTCATCATAGAACCTCTCTATAAATAACTCCTTTTTCTTCTGACTATCTCATAACTTCAAAGTTTTTTCAGTCCTTACAGGGGAAGGAAGGAAACAAATGGAACCGGCAAGATAATCGCCCCCTTTAGCCATCCAGATATTTCTTTTTCGTCTCTTTTTAACTGCGGCGAACGCTCCAACCGCGGGATATATACCCCCCGCGATTGTCAATTATTTTTAGCCGGTCCGGGTCTTAGACCTGACAGCCTAATCAATCAGGATGGGTTTAAGTCATGAAATCATAAGCCGTAATTCTCGTGGAATCTACGAGACGAACTTGAGTGTGAGCAGGAGGTAGGTAGATAGGTACCGGTACTACAATATCTCTACTGTTATTAATAGCCGTCTCGTCCGGACCGGTATTGCCCTCGGAGGAAAAAGCTGGATGGGAACGTCGTGCGGAGACTGCAGGGACGTATTTAGTTGGAGATATTCGTGGTTTTTAAGCATACTGGTTGAGGTATATTTGAAGGAATGCGTTTTTGAGTAATAGATTTGCTGTTTTCTAGACGTTAATGTCAAAAATTCTAACAATTCTTAGGTTTTGCAAGGTGGTAGTCATTACTGGGCAATTTTGGGACCTACAATCTCTGAAATTAGTCCTATATGTAATATGACATTATAAATGTTACATTTAAGAAAGAATATGTATAAATTCTTATGTAATGTGGTGTATGAGAGTGTGTAATTTTACAAACGGTGTTGTAATAAGTGGTGATAATAATAACAGCAATAATAATTATATTTTGTTTTAAGTAATAATAAGAAAAAAAACAGAAAAAGAGAAAACAGATAAATGCAAATGCAGAATAAAGAAGAAAATTGCGAGGCCCACTTCAAATGATAATTTATACGTTATCCTTCATCTGCCACTGGACCTTAAATTTTCATAAAAAAATATCTGCTTATAACTAAATAAAGAGCATAATTAAACTAAAAGTAGATATACATATGAAAAAATGCCTAGTAACAGTAACCAAAAATGAATGCTAATATAGCTCATGGTATTGGTAGAATCATTCCCGGCAAAAACGATATAGCAGAGAAAATAACACTAACACACGGACATGTTTCTGCCTACCCGGCGTGATCAGCGTGGTTTCGAGCACAATTTTCTGCTGCGTTTGTCTCTAAGTTTATGTTGTTAATCTCCAATACCACGAGCATTAATTTTTGGTTAAAAGTAGGTATTCTGACCTACCGTTACGTTTTTATGACATGTTTAAGGTAAATTCCAATGTGGTAACAAGGCTGCCGCGAGCTGAATGTCAAAATTTGTGAAAATTACATAATATGACGGTAGTACAAGAAATGTCTTACGATGGGTCTTTTTAATTTTTAATGGTTGTCACTAACATTAAAATAGGAGCCCAGGTGAAAGTAGAATCTCTGCTGAAATACTCAAAGGAGGACGCCAAGACTTAAGGAAAAGACAAACTTAAGGACTTAAGGAAACAGACCTGATTAGGAATATTTGGAGGGAAGAGGAGATACCAGAGAAATGGAGGACAGGAATGACAGTTCCAATCCTCAAGAAAGACAGCGTAACGAAATGCTCCAACTATAGAGTAATAGGTCTGTTCAACGCCACATATAAAGTTCTAACGAAAATTATAAGTCTAACGAAAATTACAAGAAAGAGTTTAGATACACATGCCGAAGATTCCATAGGAGAATGCCAAGAAAGCTTCAAACAGGGCAGGGTACAACATACCAATTTTTTCTCCTAAAACAGATCCTGAGCAATAGCTATGAGGTGCATCTACTGTTCGTTGACTATAAACAGGCATATGATTAGAAACAAAATATATGAAGCAACTGAATTACAACGCATTCCAAGAAAGAGTACTGCTAGAAATAGAAAAGTCAGAGGAATTTGGAATAGAAAAAGGACTCAGACATGGAGACCCCCTCTCTACAATTCTGTTTAATTTTCTTTTGAAAATAGTGAGGGAAAGTAATTTTAATAGAAAAGGGATTATCTCACTTGATTCTCAGCTAAATTGGAAGAATCATGTCAATACGCCCCTGTACTCGTGTAAATTACGCCATTATCCAGAGCGATTTTTCTCCAAGAGTGAAAGTCAAGCCGTAGGTAAAGCCATAACCGACGCGCTTAAATTTAACCACAAATTAATCAAAATTCTTCCTGCAGATACCCTACACTATACACGTAGTATAGACGCTCAGACAGGAATAACATCTTCATCATTCACCTCCTACATCGCCTTCGATAATTTTTAATTTCCTAAACCCGGTAGGGGCGTATCTTCGCTCCGCTGCTGTTGTTTTGCTCATCGACGTTCGGCGCTTGCGGTTTATTAATGTCCTCTCGATCGCGCTTTTAAACTTTCGACGGTATGGTAACGTAATGTTTGGCGCTGTTGTACGAAATTGCTGGCATTCCAGGTGCTACAGCGGCTGCTAGTCTGTCGCTTGAGAAAAATTTGGCGAGTTGAGGAATTTTAATACGCCGTAGAGGATGAAGTTTTGGCGCGGTATTCCTGAGTTTTAATTTAGTACGGCGACGGGGATGTAATAGAGTCGGTAACCTAGGTGTAATCGGCCAGTTTTAGTCGCTCGGGAGCACTAATTTGAATACTTTCCGAGATTTTATAACAATATTTTAGATTTTATTTGTTCGAAGAAGTAAATCTCGAAATACAAGACGAAAATTTTAGCTTAAAAATGTAGTTAATTTTTTTGTAAGAAATACAAATTTTTTAACAAGTTAGTCTATAAAACGATCTAACTCAAATAATCCTTGATACTTTAAGCATAGCAACTTATTACACACCTAACTCATCTAATATAGAAGCACCTATCCTCGCTGTATTCATAAATACCAAAAGCAAACAGAAAGATGTAATAACTAGAACAAATAGTAGAAATGTTTAATCGCGTATAGTCTAGTCCTATGCATGCTTAATTAAACATAGAAAACCGACATTAGTACGCAGAGAACACAAGCAGATCACCCACAGAGTGGCTATAAGCATGAACGCCGTCAAAGAACAAACAAACTAAGGCGGCCCTGGAACAACTAAGTTACAATGTATACCTACGATATTATAATAGTTGGCTCATCCTGTTAACGTATACGGAACGGAGTCAAACACACATGATCGCTAATTTACGACGAATTCTAACGTTTGCGTTAGATATTATTACAAACGCCCACGTTGAGCTGTTCGTTTAAAATTATAAGTATGTATGTACATGTCTTACATACATATGTATGGTATGTAGTTTATGAAGTTAGATGTTAACTACAATATTGTAATAGATAATATGAATTTACGACCCCATCAGCCAGTGCATTTGTCTAAATTTCCGTCAAGGTTGCCTTCGTTTTTGTATGTTTTCTCTTAATTAACTTCCTATCAAAATGATATTTTATATCGATAAATTGTGAAAACTTGTGTCTATTTAATTTGGGCAAATAGGTATGACCTGTCGGTCTAATCTTTAGAGTTGTTGTAACAATAAGCGAATTAATTCAAATTGAAGAACTGAAGAAGGAAATATATGGTTTTGTATCTGCTACCAACAATTTTTTTCAGAAATTTAATTATACCACAATTTTTTTTGGAAAACGATCCAGCAACTTGGAGTGAAAACGCTTAAAGTAGTAAACGACACAGCTGAGAGGGGTATTAAGCTAATTGATGAATACAATAATATTAATTAAAGATGAAGAACAAAAACAATTTTTGCTTCAAGTTGTTAAGGACTATAAAGGCCGTTTTTCAGATGTTAAAAACAATGTTTCAGATTTTAGAATAGGATCATATAGATATGTTTAACATATAATAATTTATGTAGGTTACCTTGTACAAATATATATTTTGCAATTATTAAATTATTTTTAATCGAAAGTGTTTTATTGTATCTATTTTTGCAAGCATAAAACACGGCTCTCGAATTTTAAAACCAAAACCTACTAAGGGACAAATTATAAATCATTCATTTTTTTTTGAAGTACAAACTTTGATAACGATTTCTACAATTTTAAAAACTATTTTCCTTGCTATCTGTTTATTTCTTTGTCCATTACTAGGTTTTGAATTTGGACGGCCAAACTGTGGAAAAGAATATTTATTGTTCTATTTTGCATATTTTGTAGAGCAGAATTACTTTTCATGATGCATTGCACATACCAGTAAACATACAAAATAAATATAACTGTGGTTTTGGAAAATTTATTGTCTTTTATCATTCTCATCAGAATCAAGTGGCCGGTGGCACCACTTCTTATGATGCGATCCAAATAAAATTTGACGGAATGTTTTTTCATCGAATGGACTCTTTTTAGGGGGTGGCACCTTAAGTTTTCAAAAGTCGCCAAAGACGGGCCACCCTAATATATATGTTACCGTAACTTTAATAAATGAGGGTAGTATGCATAATAACCGGGTATTATACATAACATCAAGCGCTTCTGACTAATATGATAAATATTTTGTATTTTAAAGAATTAACCACATTAACGTGTTATTATGAATAATATCCAGCACCCTCTGGTTAGTATGCTAAATGTCACACTTATGCAGGTTTGAACCTGCCTGTGTGCAAGTTTCAACCTGTCTTAGTTGCACGTGGTGTCTGATTGCTTGCTTTTATGACAGTCGAGGTTGAGTGTTCATTGAATGCAGATGCCTTGTGTTATCTTGATATGGATACCGGTCGTCTTAACACAATGGAAGTTCGTTTTAATGAAAGTTTATTGAATGCTTTTAAGAATAAGAAGGAAAATAGTGGGATAATGAGTAAAGTCAAAATCTAAAACCAGTGGGAAAAAACCTGAGGATTATCAACGATTGAAGCGGTATGACATTATGAAATTGAGTAATAGTGAAAAATTAATATACCCGGTGAGTGACGAGTGATCATCAGTGCGTTATTATGTACATACAGAGCAGATCTTCAACATAATTCACGAGACACACTTGGCGATTGGACGAAGAACAAGAATTTTGAAGCAGCTCAAACACAAATACAAAAACATCACTCAAGAACAGGTAATAATGTGTTTGACATTATGTGAAAAGTGTGAAAAGAAATCAAAAGTGGCAAAAAAAGGACATGTGGTGCGTCCCATGATTTTTAAGGAGATGAACTCAAGATGACAGGTTGATTTAATTGACATGCTACGAAATTTGTACAGTTGCGGCCTTTGAAAAATAAAAGAGCAGAGGAAGTTGCACATAACCTGCTTGATATTTTCACAATTTTGGGCGCTCCTAGCAAGTGATAATGACCGTGAATTCTGCAATCACATCATTCAAGAAGTATGCGAAATGTGGAGTGAATTGAAGATAGTTCATGGAAAGATGGGACATAGCCAGTTGCAAGGCTCTGTGGAGCGCGCAAATCAGGATATTGCAAACATGCTGGCGACTTGGACGGAAACAAGCCAAAAACCATGAAGATATAAATTGCAGCCTATATGAGGCCATGTTTGGGGTTCCAGCAAAAGTTGGCCTTACAACATCATCACTTTCTACTAATGTCATCAGAAACCTGCACTCTGAAGAAGATCTGGAAACCTTAATCGACTCTTCTTCAGGTGCTTTAGTACGAGGTGAAGATGGACAAACAGAGAATGGTGGCGAAGAAGATGGGGAAGTAATAGAGAATGGTGAAAAGGAAGATGGACAAACAGGGGACGGAGATAGTGTTGTAAAGGACATTTCGGGGGAAAATATGATTTCAGACAAAATCAACATTATTAAAAAGAAGAGGGAAAATGCCATAAGTGTATTGCAGTGCCAGGCAAAAAAGATGAGGCTAATGTCTGAATCGAAATTTCCAAGAGGCAAGATTTGAGATACTGTAAAAATACAGGTTCCTGATGTCGACAGGGGTAGAAGTGACTCCAGGAACGTTCTTGAGGTCACTCTGCAGATGGATGCTGATGGCAAGATGTATGAGATTGGCACTAAGGAAGGACGATTGGCTCAAAAGTATTCTAGGAACCAGAATTTAATTTCACAAGAGGAAGTTCCAGATGTAATTGTGACTCTTCGCGAGTGTGCCAGGAAATCTTCAATCACAGGTGGTCAAGGTTTCAAGAGATGTAACTGCAAGGGAAAATGTCTTTCAGGAAAATGTAGCTGCAAGAAGCATGGGTTACTCTGTAATTCGAAATGTCATGACAGTTTGCGATGTTCTAACAAGTAGAAGGTTGTTTGTTTACAAATGGTAAGAATAAAACATTTCCTCATTGAATAAATCATTGTATTTTTATTTCACAAGCAATGATGAAAATTCCGTACTTCCTAAATATTGTAATTTATCACTTCAGCCAAGAGGGTTTGGGTTGTATGTAAAATAACCGATTAAAATAATAAATTGCATACATATTATTACATTAACCACCTTTATTAGTTGTTATGCATGCTAACACATTTATCAAAGTAACGATAACATATATATATATATTTTGATGTAACCCATGTCTGTCAAGGTTTAGCGGTTAAATATATTAATTATTATTACTATTATTGTTATTAATACACTCCAATTTTTTTGTAAATTATTTAAATGTAAATTGTACTGTATAAGTAGTTGGAAAAAATAAATTTTCCCAGATTGCACAATTAATAATAATAATAATAAACAAATATCTACTACCAAAGTCATTAGTTTCTTGTCATACTATTTTTAAAAGTAATCTCCCGACAAATACTTGTATGTCAGTGCAACATGCTGTTTCAAAGGTTACAAAGACAGTCTTTTTACGTACCAATTTAATTTAAATTTCTTAAATAAGTCTAGTATTATTTATAAAGAATAACTTCTTTCGTAAATCAGTAATAAAAGAAGTTTTTCCTCTTGTGATATCTACAGGCTAACACAGTTCTATCTATAACACATAAGCCATAATCAAATGTATCATTGCATGGCTTACCTGTTTATGCATGTTTGTTTCTTCTAATTAGAGCTAAATTCAAGCTCAATACAAATGAAAGGTCAAACTATATTCACATATACGAACCTATTTCGTGTATATGCACCTGTGTCGTGTCTATATACGTTGCATGGGTACATAATTACATAGTTAGACACCTTCCATTCGTTTCCAGAAGCAACGTAGCGTATAATTTTCCAAAAATAAAATATTTAATAGTTACGTGTATCGTGTATACACAGATACGAGGGGTGAGTTCGTTGCGTGGTTTAAAGGGAAGTGGGAATCAGGTTCCAGGTAGGAAATTACTGTATATTGTTGAAGATGCTATTATTTTGATAAATTTACTGTTTAGGCAATAAAACATATTTCTTACCTATTAACTTCTTCTTTGGCATTTTCTTAAAGTTTCTTCTGGAGCAGATCTTTCGTGGGGAGTTGATAAGATTTTTATACATCAAAGAGATGTCCATGATGCAGAATATTTACATTTTAAAAACTCACTACCCTCTTTTTGGTATATAGAAACTTATCCTAATCGAATTTTAAAAACTTATATCTGCATTTCCTTTACCATTTTTGCATATTTCCTTCAACACAAAGCTTTCCCTCTAGATTAGGAATATCAAATACTTTTCCTTCCTGCTCAAAGTAACCACACGCGTAGAATATCTTACTTTTCGTCCTTCATTTGCCTTCTTAATTTCTTATGCACCCTCGAACTGCGTCCATCTCCTTCCCTTCAGGCCGCAACATAATCTAGTTTCGGCCGTCCTCTTCCCGATATAACCTCAAAAACTTCAGGATTTTTTGCGGCTCGCCGCCGCCGGTGTTGTCGGCCTCTCTTTCACCGACCTTCCTAATTTTCTCCGGTGTCCGTGCTAGACGGAGATCGTATCTACATAGGACTGCTTTTTATTGCGGCAAGATTCAAGATTCTAATTAAAAAAGTGACTGAGTTCGTAGTAGTTGATTTTCGTCGCCCTAACTACGTAGGTTGAACAGTATTACGGTGCTTTTTAGCGAGAGGAAACTGTCCCCCCTTATTAGGTAATCCTCCTTCGCGGTCTGGGGGGATGGCGAGAGATTTTTATTTGGGATAAGGAAAGTGAATGCATTCTGTAGGTGGTGGCTCAAAGAAGAAGGGTTAAAGTCATGTTTTTTAATGGGAAAAACTGAAAATGAGGGTAGGGTTTGGAATGGTGAATGGTATGTTAGACTTCCTTCTTTCTAATTATTTTTTTTTGTTTAGAAAATACAGGACTAACTGTAGCCGCTTAAAAAAGTTAATTGTATATATGTATATATAAAATAATAGGAATAATAGCACATGGTGTTGAAATAAAGTTTCATAAATTTGGACTACTTATAGCAAAGTGGATCCCAGCTTTTGAGAATCACTGGCCACGCGACTATTACAGCAAATCGATTTCTCCATTGATTTTATCGTTGTAATTGAGTTCAATTAATGAAACAAAGATCCCAAGACATCGGTAGGTTTCGAACCTCCGACTCCAGTTTGACTGAGGAGTGCGCTACTACTACACCACGTAGTCTGTAGGAACGAATCCTTTTTATTACCTAGACGTTCAATGCCTGCAGATGCATTGCAACATCTCGACAGATCTTCATGTGTCAAATATACACTAATTAACGAATATGCATTGGCTTGCATCGGTGAATGCTGAAAAATCGTGATTTTACTGATGTCATTAAATTTGTTTGAGACTGAGAATCTTATTTCATTTATTAAATTTAATTATATTGGTAAAGTCAAGGAAACAGATTTTTCAGTATACGTATATGGATGGAAACCAATACACATACATACCGGGTGCGCCATTAGTGTGTCGTCGGAGTTTAACGTGAAACTACCAAATATGGAGAAATGAGATTTTCTGTACGTGTATAGTATACCACAACGCATTTTGTAAAATTATTTACAAATAAACAGGGTGTTCCAAATTTCCGCAACCGCCTTCAACATTTTTATTTTAAATAGGTTGCTATATTTTTTATTGATTATTTTGATAGATGCTTAAATTAATTTTTTTTTTAATTTTTTATTAAAATTTTGACAGTTACAGACCCCGACATTTTAAGATCCAGAAAGCAGATGCAGTGTCATGAGTTACTATTTTGTTACAAATTAGGGGCTAAATGTTTCAAGATGATACAATGTAAAAATATGTACAGGGTGTTAAATATGTCGTGCAGAATTTATCGAAATTCAAACGCTTTTTTTTCGATTTTTTTAAATAGAACCTACGGGGGATGATCGTAAAATAAGGTTCCCATATTTTTTAAAAATAGACAGCATTCTTTATTTCCTTAACATTACACATCGTTTTAAAGGTAAAAACTTAAGCTATTTTTCGACATAATCGTCATTTCTATCCAAGCATTTTTGCAGACGGTGCTCCAACTTCTGTATCCCCATGTCGTAAAATTCTGCCGCCAGTCCTTTCAAGAATCTTTTCAATTGTGGTGTTGGAAATCTCAGGAATCCGAAGAGCGAGTTCACGAATGGTGACCCTCCGATCTTCAAGCAGTATGCTCTCGACCTTTTCAACGATTTCCTCTGAAACTGATGGTCTTCCGCTCCGCTCTTCATCGTGAATTTCCGTCCGATCTCCAGTGAATTCCCTACACCATTTGCGGACGTGTTGAACAGCTATACACTTTCCTCCATAAACTTCAGTTAATTGACGATGAATGTCTATAAGTGAAACCCCTTTCGCGTTTAAAAAACGTATCGCAGCGCGAATTTCGCACCGGGCGGTAACGGCGATCGGGAGTCCTACCTCGAATGGCTGCCTGGCCAACACTGAGCGGCGTAGCCAGGCGGGGGTGGTACGTATATAGAGTGGGAGAGCTGCTGCACACACCAATGTTGTCGGATTTCGCCTAACACGTCTTATTGCTGCTGCAGGGCTTTGGGAACCTTATTTTACGATCATCCCTCGTATATTTTTCATATTGCTAGCAATTCCCCTGTAAAATTACCTTTACGATGGTACCAATAATATTGCACTTTTTTGGGAAATACGTCTGTAATATTTGATATGCGGCACATCTATTACAGCTAGATGGCCAGGATTTTCAAATAAAAACTGCTATCTAACGAAACATTTAGTCTTTGCTTAAAATTTTCACATAAAGTTATCTTTCGTAGTTTCTCTTTGCTGTCATCGCGTTTGAGTCTTTGTTATAATTTTATTAGGGCTCATTTATTCTAATTTGAATTATTTGTATATTCATTGTTAGTTATTACGTATGCACTAAATTTGCAATATAGCCATATATCACTGCAAAGATGATTTAAGTGGCTATCAAAAGGATCAATAAAAAATATAGCAATCTATTTAAAATAAAAAAGTTGAAGGCGGTTGCCGAAATTTGGAACACCTTGTATATTTATAGATAATTTTACATAATGCGTTGTGGTGTATTATATACGTGCAATAAATCTCATTTCTCTATCTTTGGTAGGTTTCAGGCTACACTCCGCCGACACACTAATAGCGCACCCGGTATATTCATTTATTACGGCAAATGTTCGAAGTTACCATCCCCTTTCTGAATATACAAGGTTACTCGCCCAGTGAGCGGTACGCAAATCTATTCTACGTCAATAATGCAAAATAACAACCGCTCAAGAATTAAATAAAGTTACTACACTACTACACACATGCAAGAGCACTGAAGTACTTAACGTGTACCTATGTACTTCGCCAATAGAAGCAATACGATTAAAGCAAACGTACCTACATAAGCAGGATGGTAGACATCAATTAAAAATGGGGTTGTTAATAAAGGCTGTACAAGGAAACACGGACCTTTTTTTTGCGAGCCTCAGGGCATCTTATTGTTCAATTTCTATAAATAAACCTGCTCTAGCAATCTTTCAGAATGAATTTCTGGTAAGTACACCAGCGACTACTAGATGGCGCTATTGAGATTACCATTACTATTTTCATAAAATTTAATATTTGTTATTATTTCAGCGGTCACAGCACAGAAATCGGTCGAGCAGTTAAAGCGAGCGTTTAAAAACTTATTTAAATTTTGGGAAAAAATAGAAATTTCACGTGAAGGTTTTTGTTGGATAAATTTTTACGATTTTATTAAGGCCCTAATACAACAACAATGCATCGAATTGCTTCATCCAATTCATTCAATTTTGCACCAACATTTAGGTGTGAGAAAGATCCGTTATCGATGAAATCCGCATGATTTAAGCCAAGCGCAAAAAAAGGCTCGTGTCAGTTGGTGTAGGGAAATGCTCAAAAAATTCAACGGAGGAACTCCAAATCCGTATACATCATCGTAACAGGTGACGAATCTTGGATATATTTGCACTAGCCGGAAATCCAACAAAACATTGTTCACGAAGCACTTCCAAGAAAACGACAGCTTGTTTTTTCTCGTCGTGCTGGATATATCGGAAGCATTACTTTGGGGAATCGAAGAACAGTTAACGCTGAATGATGTGCAACAATTTGTTTCCCAGAAGCCATCAATGAAATAAGGGAAAACAATCGACACCATCGCATCATCCTTCATCATGACAATGGCAGTTCACGCACAGTACGTCAAACAATTGGTTATTTGAAGGAGAATAACATCGAATTAATGTCTCAATGCCCATATTCACTTGATTTATTGCCTTTATTTCCGATAAAAATGCGCGGACAGCGGTTTTTATCACCTCAAAAAACTGTTGAAGCCTTCAAAGACCATGAATTGCGCTTGAAAGGGTGTATAAATCTCAATGAAAAACAATAAAACGATTTGTACAAAATTTTTTTTCCTACATTGTAGTGTGTGCAACGTAATGACCTTCTCCCCAAAGCAATCCTTACTGAAAAAATTATCTTAGATGCATTCCAGCACTACGTATGACAAAACATATTTCTTTTCAGATAAATTGTACACAAGAAGTCTATTACGAAAAGCTCCGTTAGAGTTTGTGCATAACTCTGTATAAAATCCAACAAAATGATAATAAATTAATTGTAAACATGCATACATAACACGAAATCCATTTTGGAAATGATTAAAATGAACTTCCTAAATCAAAGCTCCCACTCGTAAACATCAGAAAGTTTAAAATTTACCAATTTCCATGCTCATTCCATGCTTTTTTTACGTTTTCTCCCAGTCAGAAATTAAACTTTCGTCCACCTATTTCACCCCGTCAAAAGGAAACAAAAAATACCTCGGTTGGAACTTCCCCGAACCTACATTATCGTACATAGGTACCTCTCGTTTCCCCGTCGCCATTGTGTCGTTAGCAATTTACCGAGTATAAACGAACCGTTGCAGACAAAAATTAAAAAGGTTCCCCCTTCGTTCATGTCCGACGAGTTAGACTTATTAATTTTACGGTAATTCGTTAAAAATTACCAGGGAGCATGCTATTTTCGTATATTTTGACGATATTCCCGGCCACGTCGCCACCAACCACGACGGTGACACTCTCTACATCAAAATACAATAATTTGAAGATTCGTATTTCGCAACCGTCTGGATCGTAGATATGTATGTGCACAGAAAAAGATGGAAGTGGATATATAAATGGACTGTTAGGGATTAAACGGTAAATCTGAAGTAATGTGTTCCTAGTGCAAAGGTAATTGATACCTTTAGTGAATATGAATGTCGGAAATGTCATCAACGTTGTTATTAAATTAAATACGAAGATGAAAAGATGTTTTCAGAAAACCCTACATAGAGGTTTTCATTACGAAGATTTTTGCAGTATTTACAAAGAAAAAGATGATGCACAAACGTTGCACGCTAAAGCTGCGTTCACATAAGGAATTTGCTCCTTTCATAATGAACGCAGCGCAGTCAATTTTTTACTCTTATAGATTCATCTTCGATCTGTTAAACCTGCAGTTTTAAACATTTTTTTGGGTAGTAGACTTGGAAGGACTTATGCTTTAATGAAAATTATTTCCTTATTTTGTAAAAAGCTCTATATCCTCTACGATTTTAATGCAGTTTATTCAAAATTCTTACGTTCTAGTTATTGTACCACTTCATAGTATATAAATTACTCCTTCCTAGTCAATATTTACATATAAATACATTTTCTTTTGCTTTTCACTTCGTTTTTATTCGAGTTTGACTTACAAGTTTGCAGTATATAACAAGATATACATCCTGGAATACGAACATCAAAAACAAGCGAAAAGGCTTCTCTCCCGGCTAGAATACTCGCAGAATCAAATGCACATATACTAGGTGTATACGTTTCCAGTGATTTATGCCCAAGTGGGAGTGACTACTACTCCTAGCCCTGGTAGCAGCTGAAGGTAATAAATTAATCACCTAGCACTACACCTCGATATATCCACGTTGTACGCGCTCATGTTGAAGTATAGGTGGTGCTGGTAGCGGCCGTTATTCTCAAAAGGATGTAAAGGCAAAGAGGTAGCAACGTAGCTGTAGCTATCGGAATAAACGGATGTAAAACATGCAGTATAGAATCAAGATCTATGCTCATAGGGAATTTTCCATTTTGAGTGTTGGATAAGTGTCAAGGTGTATAGGAAATGTATAGGAATTTGATGAAGATGCATTGATTCACGCGATTACAACTGCCATAGCACTACTTCCCTAATGAATTTCAATATTTTTATCTCTGAGAAGTTTAATTTTACATCAGTCTCATTACAATTTTTGAAAAGGCCGTTGCCGGATAACCGTAGGGGACTTTTCGCTGAAAATTGGGACATATATATGAGCCCCCGGAAGTAGCCTACTGTCCAATTTTCAGTTCTGAATATTGACCGGTCTGAGTAAAAAAAAGAAAACCAACATTTTTTTAAAAAATTAATATTATTTATATCTCACGATTGGTTTGTCTGATCGATATGAATTAAAAAGGAAAATATATAGTTTTTTAAAGGCTATTGAAAAAATAATTACATTTTTCACAAGCGCAATCTTTTTTACTTTTTACTTTTCATTTTTTTTGTAAACACAGTTATTAGTAACTTTAAAGATGACTAGTATTAGTGTAATTTTAAAGACTATCGTAGCTTTTACCGATGTTTCGTCGTTTCGTCCGCACTTTTATGGGACATCTTCAGGACTGTTACTGCATACTGACTGGAGAATATTCATTCCGGAAGGGTTTACATAGGGCTTGTTTCGGATCGATGGAGCGGAAATGTGGATTTCCACGTGTAATGTAAGGGGTGGCCATCCTCGCGATTGAAATTGTTGGAATGTTTGAAAATCTCTACTGATTCACGGGGTCAGTGTGTGTAGTAACAGTCCTGAAGATGTCTCAGAAGAGTGTGGACGAAACATCGGCGAAAGCTACGACAACAATGCGGTTTCCACCGGGAAGCCAAGAGTATATATTTGCCTAAATTGCTTGTAACGTTAAGGCACTAATTCGTGAGCGGGTCATGCAAAGCCATGAGCACTAAAAACCACAAATAAAAATATTTCTAAAATAGTGAATAATGCATAAATTAAAAATATTCTTATAAATAAAGTAGCCAGAACATTACGACTCTCCACGTTATCTTTAATGGCAGAATTTATGAACGCTTTCGGGGATTTTAATAAATTAAGGATGGGAGGCGTTCACGCACATATTCAAAATAAATATCCTTGTGCACATTATATTCATTGCTATACACATCAGTGCAAGTGTGCTTATTTTTTAAGAATCTGTCAGCAATTCTTTCTTTTTTTCAAAGATCATTGTAAACTAACGGTAAAATTTTAACATAATTTTTTACAATCGCGCCTCCCCCTCATCAAAAAGTGAGGAACCGCCGCTGGCTATCATGCTTATCATTGTGTTTTAATTACTGCATATGAGTAGTATTACAATCACTGATATGCACTACATTTAATAAATTTTTAAATGAACAAATATAATTGAACTTTCCGTTGGTGTATTTTGTTTCTCGCTTAAAAGTTGTTTGCTGGACTCTGGGGGAAAATCGAGGGAAGAGACCACCAGCACTGCATAATATTTTCGATAATAGTTATATTGTTAAATATTACAGCAATAGTAGAAGAATTTTGATTTAATCATTTCCTTATGGTGGCATTAATAAAATAAATAAAAATGGATATTGCCCTCCTTTCAATGTAACTAGATGTACCAGCACAACAAAAATGCGCGTACATCGCAAAATACATTAAGAAAACTTAACACCTCTTTTCACTCCACAACCCCGTTTTAATAGATTAAAGGGCTTCTGCTCCCTTCATTCTCGAATACCCGGTGCTAAATAAGCGAAATCGACAAGTCTATAAGGCATTAAACGCGACAATATAACAAAGAGACGCCGCCTGTCTTTAATCCTGCCTGAAACCCGTTGAAAGAGAAAAAAGTGATTCGGTCTATTAAAATATTCTTGACAGTGGGCATGTGTTCGTGACGCGCTGCTGCGAAAACGATTATCGAAGGACCTAAAAGCTAAAAGCGAATTCGACACGCCCCTAATCTAAAAAGGGCGGCTATAATTCCATTGCGAATAGCAAAACACGTTTTGTTTGAATCGCCTGGACGGATTTAGTTCCACCATCGCGGGAGATAATAAAAAAAAGCCTTCCATTCACAGTAGGTCGTAAATAAAGTATTTTGTGTTGGTATTTTTTTGTTTCCGTAGTGAGCAAGGGTTAGATGAGATTAAATTGAATTAGATGTGGTCTTTAGCTTGTCCCACTACGATCCTTTCATACACATACATATGTATATCGTAGCTTCTGAATTAATAGAAATATATCAAGGTAAGTTATATCAAAAAAATATAACGCAAGCAGTGTAACTAACATTATAGTCTTATTATTAGAGTTTGTTAAAAAGGTGGTACCGGCAGTGGCGCACCGCATAAAAGTAGGTACGTAATATACAATATTAGTGAAAAATAATATTGTTACCTTTTCCTGTCGTCTTGATGTCCACTGTGGCAATTGGCAACCGCCCTGGTAAGCTGCGTAGAATTGCAACATCAGCAACGCTTCCATTGTCGATTCATTCAGCCGTCGACGGTGTTGTGAATACGTTGTCGTATACTTCGAAAATGAACGTTCGACATCCAGTGAAGTAAGATTTGCAAATGTCAGATATTCCTTTTCCTCATCTGGGCACTCTTGATTTTCAGTTATAGACCGAACCTTTTGTAAATCGGGGTTTTTTTAAAAAATTGCACCAAATTTTTGAGCAACATCGACTCCTATAGTGTTTGTCAAGTTTTCTAGAGCGGCTTGTAAATTGTTTATGTTTTCTAATTGCAATAGCTTGTGCAACTTCAGAATAGTTCATGGAAATTTCATCTATTTGTTGTTGAACCTCCGAATTGGAAAAAAGTTGCTGACTATTTCGAACTGCTGCAGAATCATTTGAATCAAGTTTCAAGATGTAATTTTTCTCTTGTGAAAAATATTTCTGATAGTAAGATACTACCTGGACCCATGTTGCCCATCGCGTTATTACAGGCTGAGGTGGTGGTGGTAATTTCGGACACAATTGTTTGAACACATGGATGTGTTTGGGAGATTTGATGAACACTTTTTTGGTAGATGCTATTAACTTATCCACCATCGGATACTTCTTTCGAATGGTTTCTGCTACGAGGTGACATGCGTGTATGAGTCATCTTATATGAAGAAGAGTCGGAAAGCATATTTTCAACATCCTACCAACTCTCAGCATTGTTGCGGCTCCGTCAGTAACGAACATTGTGACTTAGGTTCCTGTGATACAAAATTCTCTCAACGAATCTTTTATTATCTTGACAACGGTTTCTGCATTAGTGAATCCTTTTACTGGATAACAACAATGAAGCTGGTATACCATCACGTTTTAAAGGACGTGCTACAACATGAAGGACCCTGTGTTTCTGAGCATCAGTTGTTTCATGCACACATAGGCAGATTTTTTTATTTCTCAACTCGTCTTTTATAGATTCCTTTACTGTAGGTTGCACACGTGGCAAATTGTATCGTAATTGCATAGATGTTGGCAGCTTCCATGAGGGAACGTACTTAGCCCAAAAAAGACGAAGGTGTTCATTAAATACTAAATGTTGTGGGATGTTGCACACACTTAACATAAAAATAAAATCATATAAAAATTGCCAGTATGGAATACTGTTTCTTAAATTCAATACATGACGTTTACTTTTACAATGTTTTCTACATTCAAACCTATCGCGACTTTGTAATCCGCTATTGCATATTGTGCAATAAATATGCGGACTTCTATATTCTAATCCAGGGAAATGCTTGTGATATTTATTCACATTCGAAGGGAACGTTACAGCCTTTGGGCGTCCCATCTCCGCGTACTTATTTGGCGTGCAGCGTGCAACGTACTGTCGCTTTGAACTCTCTCGTGATACTGTCGAGATCGACTACGAGTTGTAAATTACCCCTACCTACGCCGCTAGCGCTACGCTACTGCCATCCGGAACCACCTTTTTAACACACTCTACTTATTATTCAAAGAGAACTTCATTGTTATGACAATGAATTTGAAACGTTGCTGTAATATTACACAACGTGTAGCTACTACAATGTAGCATTGTATTCTTTAGTCTACAATATCGTATTGGACAGAGAATTAGAAAAATTGATTTCTAAGCGATGTAACTCACTTTTTGTTGTCACTCTGTCGAGCCCAAATTACTCAAACCTATACCTCTTAAGCATACAGTGTTTGGTTAGCAAACCTATTGTTACTTTGACTGATTTTTTTTTATGTTTGTCTAGTGGGTCGGTTGTAAGTTTAGGCCTACGTCTGTTTGGCAATTGCTTGGATTGTCTCTGTCTTGGAATGCTAGCTCACAATTTCGTCATTTCTTTGCTTTTAGCAGTTGGGGAGTATGCTCGTGCTGATTCACCTTGTTTGACATTCCCTCCGTAGTAATTCGGTTACCTTTGAACGGCTACCCAGTTTACTCAGTGCTCACGCAATTCCATATTAGTTTCAACTTTGTCTGATGTGTGGAGCCTGAGCAAGGGTTTACTCTTATAATGTCCATAGGTTATTTATCAAATAATAGGCACTATTTAGTTTAAAATTTGATGCCAAGAAAAATTCTAACCCACGCTAAACTTAATGCCCCCTCTTAGACAGTATACATATTTAATACAAAATTCCACGTATATCTTTTACTACGGCGATCCCGCAAGAAGTAAAATAGAGGGCAGCACTCCGACCTCACAACCATGTGTATGCCGGTTATTTCACCTGTGGGAATCGTCTCGGTAACGCCAATAAAACATCTCCAGCGCAGATCAAAAATATAGAGCCTAGCGCTCTAGCTATAAACTAAAATAACCGTACAGGATATTCACATTCCGGTTAGTTCCTGTTTCTCTTGAATCCGTAGGGAACTGAGTTTACCGGTATACCATCTTAGGTTAGGTTGGAGTCGATTTTATCGACGCGAAGTGGAGTTGTCTTTCTCTAGCGTCAAGGTTTCAGAATATAGGCTGGAAAGTGATAGAATTTTGACGGAATTCTATCCGAAAAGGAGACGTAGTCATATATACGCTTACGATATTGAATATCAAGTTACGTTCAATGCGAGATTTGAATACGAAGCTTCGAAAATGAAAGTGAATCCCTATGCACCCCTCCCACAGGATAAGAAAATTATTCATCGAGGTGGTTAAGCATTTTTCCCTGGTCTGGGAGAGATTTCCATGTGAAATTCAACCGATCCTATGCCGTTGTTATGAAGGATGTTTCCCAGAATGATCGTGTTGGATAGAATGCGTAGAAGGTTGAAGCGAGAGCTTTTGAACGACAAGGAAAGCATTATAAGAGGTGTTTTTCGACAGCGCGTTAATGTGTTTGCACTGTTCCGTAATATTTAACGCTGGCGAAATGTGTTTATCGTGTTACTTGCGTTTATATGTGTAGACAAATCTGGATGCGCTGGTATTATCTGATAACGCATTCCAAATTCGTATATATCAAGTGTATTTGGATTTGAACTCCCAGGTGTTTATTATCGGTTTTCTCTGTAATTGTCAAGGCAATATTTACATGTTTAATTAAACAGTGTGTCTGTGGAGGGCATGTACTGAAGCATTAGTAATCATTATTTTGCAAAAGGAAGTAATATGAATGTTGTGTAGACTAAAATGTGATGACGAGTGTGACAAGAAATCAAGATTTTTTAAGGCTATCAGTATATTGATTTAGTGCAAAACTGGAACAACAAATGTTGCAGGAGATGAAGTGCTATAGCATCGATGAATTCGTTTCCCATTTGGATATAGTAAACCTAAATAGAACTTTTTCTACATTCTGGGCGGTTTGTTATAGGCTGTACTTTATTCAATGTTTATTTATTCATATTTTTATATACACAATGTTACATTTACTTATAAATTAATATTGTTATTCCATACCGTTGGTTTCCGGGTTGGAACCGCGTCGTTGTCGTCGCTTTTGCCGACGTTTCGTCCACACTCTTATGGGACACCTTCAGGGCTGTTATTGCACACTGACTGGGAAATATCCGTATATCTTATTTTCCAGTACTGCATAGATCACAATGTAGTTAGCGTAGATCGCTAGTCTGACTCCCACCGCTGGGATCCTATATTGGCCGTAGGTCGCTACTACCCGTAAAAAATGTTATTATCGTCATTATTATTATTCAAGTAACAATAATGATTGAATATCCGTTAAGCTAAGTTATTTCAAAATATATGTATATAAGATGATATTTAATTATCTTCTTTTTGATTTTACTGACAATCAGCTACATTTTCAAAGTCTTTCCTCAAAACCTTCATTTTTCTTGTGACATTATTTATTGTCCACTCAATTCTAATACTAGAATAGAATGTTCCAAGTCAAATTTAAATGCGTTTTTTTCTCAACTGCACTAAGCGCAAATCTATCCCCCTAAATTAACCAAAATAATTCCTCACAAATTCTCCAACACTAAACTAAATGCAAACGAAGTCGCCCTTATACAGCACATGCATACACACACATACAAAAAACAGATAACCACAGTCGTACCATCGACTGTAGCGTACCGCCAGCGCCGCACCAATTTCCATAATTACAATTTGGCTCGTTAATTAGCATCGCGGCGCGCTAATGGCGTCTAAATTATACAGATATGCGGGGGCACGGCGACGCGAGGCGTCTCTGCTGTACTTATTCGAGAGAATTAGCGTCGATGTGTCGGACGGTTTGTTCGAAATCCCGCCGCCAGCTAGGTATTGTATGAAGAGTGAGTTCGGCGCTCGTCAGTGAGAGACCAAGGTGTGTTTAGATAACTGTTCAACACGGTCGAGGTGACATTCCAGTTGGAGCTTTTATATATTTTCGCTAGTACCTTCTAATTTTGAAAATTACAAGGCTTTAGATCTAATCGTTTAGGCACTAGAGCGTTTTCGAATTTGAAAATTAGAGTTTTTAAATTGCTCCAACGTATGATTTTCCATATTCCTCAAAGTGCTAAGCGTCACGTCCATTGCTTTACACAAGAATATTTTGAGGTTATGTTTAAGTAAATATTATGATGTAACGGGTAGCTTGGCGGTCATTTAAAAATCAATTTTAATAACTATTCTTGTTAATATTAGAGCTGTTATACGGACCCGGATAATTTACTATCTGGATATCCGAACCTTGATATCACCCGGATCCGCTATCCGAAACCTCGGATCCGGATCTGCTATCCGAAACCTCGGATCCGGATCTGCTATCGGAAACCTCGGATCCGGATCCGCTATCTGAAACCTCGGATTCGAATCCTCTATCTGAAACCTCGGATCCGGATCCATTATCTAAAACCTGAGATCCGGATTTGTCTTCCGAAATTTCAGATCCGGATCCGTTATCCAATAACTCGGATTTGGATCTGCTATCCAGATTCTTATATCCGATCGAATCCATTATCCGATAACGTGGATTCAGCCCCGCTCTCTGACAACTTTTCCGAGAAAATACCTGTAGTAGGTTGAGTAATTATCAAACTATGTAGCTGTGATAGTCACCAGATTCTGAATGCACGAATTTTCATAACACAAATTCGATGTTTCCTTTATTAAACACTTTCTATACTGCAAAATAATAACGGATCCGGATCCAAGAATCGGATCTTAGGGCCCGGATATCGGGATCTCAATTTTTTCGGATACCTATAGCACTAGTTAATATAATTGAGTTTTTGTTCTAACTTTTATTCACTGCAATAAAGGGTTTTTCATACTATGCACTTTGTACAAAATGGTTCTGTATCCTACTGCATTCGTCCGTCAATAAACTTCCTCGTCAACTTTGGTCAAAAATTCAGTTAGAGTTGTCCACAATACCTCAATATTAGCGCATGCAAGGTCTCTACATCTCCCCGATAGCAAAATTGGTAATTTTCGGAAAGTATGAGTACATATACTATAAAATTGATTGAGTTTAATAAATTATTAAAATATCTCCGACGAATAAGCAACGCATGAAACTAACATCATCTGTTTAGTAAAATAGCGCCCTTACTAGAACGGCAAGGGTATTAGCCGGTAATGAAGAGCACTACTAAACCCATTAAACCTTTCAGACTTTTATATAGTGCCTCTTAGAGACCCTCCTTTGGCCGTGCACGGTCTCAGCGCACCAATCACTTCATCTCTCGCTTTCTGCCTTAGCTAGAAGAACCGGTACGGGTCATAGCAAGCGGTAGTACCAGCATATATATGTGTATAATGGAGGGCGTCCATTCCTCACAATAATTCCTGCTGGCTCATTGTCGGTGCCTTTTGCTGCAGCCGGCTAGCGCAAAGGGGTATACCTCTGGGAATTTTTCGATTTCCTTTTTTCTCCCTCGCAATCGGTCTTCTTATTCTTTCGCTAGCTCGATCTTACACCTCTTCCAGCGTGCCGCGGCGGAGTCTAGAGATAAAGTTTTCATTATAGTTTCATTTACGTAGCTCTTCATCAAGGAGAGAGCTCGGCGCGAGTTATGAGGATTGAGTTTTCTCTCTCTTGCTAGACGTCCTTCGAGATAAAGCAGCTCGTTATTCGATATAATTGTCTAAACGTAGATTAACTCGTACAGATTCTCCGGGGAGCGAGGTATGAGAAAAGGAATATCTTCCTCGGTATGTTCCTTTCTGTATTTGTGTGTGTCTTACAATTTAAGTTTCTCGACGTGCCTCCAGGAGATGTAATTATCCCGTAGCAATTCTTTTTACTCTCTAGTGCAAGATTATGAGGTATTATGATGGACTTCAGCTCGATCTTTTCGTTTGAAATTTGAAATGGAAATTTGGTGGAGGCGCCGGTTTATTAAAGTTATAAGTATTGAATTTTTAAACAAACGTGTACTTACGAACTAATTGGTTTTGTATTTTACTAGATTTTCTACTAGTTTCGAGTAAATCCTTTTCAGGTTTAGAATTGCAACAAAACGCATAAATTGAAAACATACTTACAGTAATATAAAGTCAAGTTGAAATATTAAAAATTCACTTGAACATTTAATATATTATAATCAAATACTCAAAACACGTTAAAGAAAAGTATGACAAGAGAAAACGGTGAAAATTGAATCAAAACTCGCAAGAAATGCACCTGATATTAATGTCGGAAAAGTTACTGGATCCATAGCAACAAAATAATAATCAGTTATTACCTTTGAATAGCTATACGTTTTTGCCTAGTTTGGTCAAAAAATTCGCACCTGTTCTTGGTGTTGCCATTTCCATGTCATGAAGGTATTTTTTTAGATTTTGCATCACACTCTAGGAATGATAGTTAATGCCCATTACTCCAAGATATCTACTGTATATTTACAATTTTATAATGAAGTTAACAAACTCTTAAGTTAGGAATTGAAGTTTTAGTGTTGTATTATTGGAGCATTTTGTTTACCCTATAATTTATTTGACCTTGATATGTAATTTTTTTGTAGTTTATTTGTGAATTGTCAACGGTAGGAGTATTATGCTGCTCTGTCTTTGTCCGGTGATTTTGTTTATTAAATTTATATTGTAACTATTATTGTATGCTGTTTGATTTATAGTATTAAATACTAAAATTCTATTGTTCGGAATAGGTAGAAAATTGATTGCGCTGTTTATACAGTGAGGTCCTAAAGAATCCCCCTTCCCATGCCAGTTTCTGAACGACAGAAGCTAGCGTTTTCGGAAGAATCGGGCCGGTTTATATTTTTTGTGAGCTAACTTTTGCCGTTATCGGCAGTTCTATTTCATTTCCGGTATCACCGGAAATGACGTCAACTTTCTTATTTTAAATAGGATATCCTATATATTTTTACGCTTTCGCCAAGGTAATCGCAAGGCAAATCCAACGATACCACATATGTTATACTGTAATTTAAAAAATATGGCGATATGTAGCAATAAAGGTTTTGGTAATCTGTTTTTGTTGTTACGTAAAAGTTGGCTAGGAAAGAGAGCCAAATTGTTTCTTATGACGCCAGTTTGATCTAAGGAGCTCGTTGCTAAGTAATCATAATAATTGCCTAACTGACAAATAGCAATTCCTACGGCATAAATTATTAAATGGGCCCAATTCTTCTGAAAACGCTAGCTTCTGTCGTTCAAAAGTTATTAGTGGGGGGGGGGGTCTTTAGGACCTCTCTGTATAATAACTAAGCGCTAGTTTCTTGTGATGATGGGTATCGTTTGAAGTGGTGGGAATAATACAGCCTCTTTTTGTTGGTTTCCCGTAAATGTTAAAATCCATTTTGTTCTTTTTGTAGTAGTAAGATATAGAAAATTAAGTGAACTATTGTCTTCTATTTCCATAGTAAATTTAATTTTAAATTTATGGAGTAAACAAAATCGTCTTGACATCATATTATTGTAAGTGAAAATTTGAATCGATTGCAACGGAAAGTTCCACTGGTAAAAGATGTGGTATCATCTAGATCATCGGCTGATGCGTCGGAAGTTATATAGACGCTAAGATAGCATGCGATGTATCTTCTGGAGTATAGATCGATGAGCTAGTTAGTTGTAAGTTAGATGTAAGTAAGATAAGATACATATAAGGCGGTTGTGACAAGATAAATAAAATTAATGTTAAATAAAGTTAAATGAAAGGTGTCTTGGAGTATCCTTTTTTAAAGCTACCTCCCAAGACCCTCTCGCAAGGTAAGTACCAATATATTTATATAATCTAGACAGGTCTAACGGGTCATTACGTGACAGTATGTTTTAAATTTATGTAACATTTTGCAACAATATTAGACCTGAAGGAGGGTTTTCCCAAACTGGTCGCAAACACACATAGTAAAATGCAAAATAAATTAAATAGGAAGTGCACATTTGTCAAAATTTATTTAACTCACACTTAATTATGGACGTGAACATTATTAAGATTTTACTTCTGCTACTCCTTATAATACACTACTCTTTATTGGTATGCATGCTATAATTTATCATACGTGCAATGTACAACGGCCTGCTACTATCTCCACTATCTGAGTAGCAGCGAAAGCCCCGACTATAAATACAGATCTACATGTATAATTCAGTAAAGGTGGCGGCTACGGCCGATATATTGCGGAGAGGGTCGAGTATGTGACTAGATTCCGGGGAAAAGGCATGAAAATGTATTCTGCGATGAGTTAGAAGGTGAGAATGTACAGTTCGAGTCAAAAGAAAGTTTACATTTAACATATAACCGTAACGGCAAACAGTAGATCGACCTAACGTGCTTTATTTTTTTTTCAAAGTATTCTCCACAAAGTTTAATTCACTTTTTCATTCTTTCAAATCAATTGTTAAATCAATTGTGTTAGTCATCAGTTGCAACAGTCGAAGTCGCCATTTTAAAAGCGTCGATTGCTTCTTCCGGTGACAGGAACCGTTGACCACGGAACCCATTCTTGATTCTAGGGAACGTAAAAAATTGTTGGAACCTAGATAAGAACTGTACGGAGGATGATCTAACAACTCGGTATTTTGCTGCTCTAAAAGCTCAATCTTTTGAGCTCCATGTGAATTCGCATTATCGTGGTGGCGCGTGATTTGTCGTTGTGGGTTGGTTTTTTGGTAAACAAACGGCTGTATACAAATCGGCATTAACCGTTCTTTAGTCTTCTAAACGAATTGTAACAACATGAACTGAAATTGAGAGAAAAATTGTGTCTATTTTCTTCGACACACTTCGGGAACGAATAACTTTTGCTGGCTTCTCCTCATTTGAAACACCCACACAACGGATTGGCGTTTGATTTCGGATTCACAGTAATAACTCCATGATTCGTCACTACTCACGATACTACAAACGTTTTTTGAGCTTCCGTTGTTGAACCGGCTTAAAGTTTTTCGACACCAATTAACACGAACCGTCTTTTGTGTTTCAGTTAAACGGGAAACTAACTTTCTTAAAACCAATTCATCATGCAGAATTTTTTGGATTGAGATCTTTGAAATACCTGAAGATGTCTCAATCTCGCGATGCTACATGTCGACCTTCCTTGATCAGTTGGCGCACAGCAACGATCTTTCTTTGGGTCTGTCTGCTGTTTTTGGTGGTCCTATCCTGGGATCGCCCTTGACGCTGGTGCGTCCACGTTGGTATTCGCAGTACCAGCGAGAAATTGTCGACTCATGTGGCCCTTCATTACCAAAAATAGGAACCAACTCAATGACACATTGTTGTTGAGATAATTCTCTTCGAAGGTGGTAAACAATTCTTGCGCGATAATTTCCTCAGCTCAATTCCATTTTTCTTATCAATGACGTGTCATTTTTAGACATTTGCTGTGGCTAAATTACTTGTCTTATCTTGATGCAACGTTGTGCCTAAGTTTAATAAATATTGAAATTAATTTGGACAGGTGACGTTTCATTGGTGGCGCCCTTTACGCGGCCATATACAAAACTAAAAAGACAACACTTGTAACCGTCAAAATTCACCAAATCGATATCGTAATTGTCTCTCTTACGAGCCACACATTGTTCGAGTTATCAAGCGCTGTCTTTGCGGTCTAATAACGCATATCCGCGCACATATGCCTAGTGGTCTCGCGATGGATTCTAGAGGGTATATTATAGCAAATTCCAGATCGATTATTTATTAGCAGCTTGATTAAAACCGAAGAGATGTAATGCCACACATTGCGACTACCAGGTAGATCCCAAAACTTATTACTGCTCGCGGGCAGTAGTAAATTCGTAATTGCTGCGCTATTAGCGGTTTTCAGCGAAGTGAACAATTCGAACAATTTCCTCGACATTCACGGCTAGGGATGGTCGAATCAATTATCGAGAAATATTGGTGAGAAGGGGCAGATATTATACCGGCCAGTGTTGGAATGGGGTAAACCATACTCTAAAAAACTGTGGTAAATCAATAATATTCCTAGCACTAATTCACAACAATAGGTGACGTAAATTTTAGCTTAGTTTATTAGTCTTTTAAAAGCATTCTTTACTAGGTTGTGGTATAGGGAACTACAAGTAAACCTGCGCTACCTTAAGTGAAAAATTGACCGAACGATTTTATTTTTTTTTTTTTTCAAAATACAATCTTCGAACTTTTATCTACGATTGCACCGGTTATTTTCGCGGGGTTATTAAAATTAATTTAAATTAGCCTAAAAAATTAATTTAAAGACCGTAAGTCCTTTCAAATGAAAGCGAAAAGCGTATTGATTTCAATTTTTGATGTAATTGGAAAGATGTGATAAATTAAACCGGTGCTATCGTGAGTTTCGAGATTCAAAATTCAATATATTTTATTTCATTCAAATATACTGAAAAATAATTAAGATCTCTTGGCGCAGGCAATTAACACCTTTTCAGAAATTGAAACTTTATGACGTGTACATATATAATAATAATAATAATAATAATAATAATAATAATAATAATAATAAACATTTATTTTTCCCAACAGGCATATTGCCCAATAACAGGAGAAATGTAGGTAAGTATATACACAAAATAAAAACACAATGCAATACATGAAAAAAAAATAAAGAGTAAATTTTTACATGTTTTACTTAAATAAGTCACGTTTATTAGCCGCCCTGGACAAAGTATACGTCGGCGCTCGTCTCATTGTGTTAGTCCTTGCGAATGGAAGAATGAAGCCACTATCAGATCTTGAATTCAAACGTGGCACAAGAAAATTCATTCGTTCCAGTATGCATGGACAATCTATGTCATTTCTAAGCAATTTCTGTAGAAATTTCTCGCAGATGCCATCCCTCCTCGTACTCAAAGCCAGCATGTCGTGCCTTAACAGAAGTCCATCCTGTGGAGTACCTCTCTCAGGGTAACTTCCATCAATCTTAAATGACAGGAATTTTAAAAATTTCCGATGGATACGATCTAGATTTAGAAGGTCACAAGCATATAAGGGATACCAAATTAGAGCGGCATACTCCAGTTTACTGAGTACAAAGGCAAAGTATAACGACTTTAATAAAGAAGGATCATTGAAGTATTTAGAGACACGCATCACAAACCCCAGAGATTTAATGGCTTCAGAACAGATACTGTTAATGTGAGCTTTAAATGCGAGAGTGGTATCGAAGTGTACACCCAAATCCTTAAACTCAAGGTTACGTGACAAATTGGTACCTCTGATTTGGTAGGACAATAAGTACGGTGAACAAGAACGCGAGTAGGTAAGTACACAGCATTTATCAACATTTAACTTGAGCTCAAAAAGCTCACACATTTCTACTAACATAACAAGACCATTTTGCAATTTCCTCATGTCATCAACGGAAGATATTTCCGAGAAGATTTTAATATCGTCTGCATAAGCAAGGGTGGGAAGGTCAATTTTCAAAAGCAGGTCGTTAATATAAAGCACAAACAGTAACGGTCCCAGATTTGATCCCTGGGGGACGCCAGAGGAAAGAACAAAGTTACGAGAGCAATATCCGTTATAAGTTACATAACACTTTCTCTGTTTCAGGTAGGATTCGAGTAGTATATATATATATATATACGCTTGTACTACAGACGAATTGAAATGAATCTTTATTTTTTGAATCAATATCTATTTTACTGGCTGATCAAAGTGTTCATAAGTTTTATATAAAAATATCAAAATCAGTTTAAGTTTTCAATTTTACTCCGTTTATCCTGAAAGACAAGTACTTCAAAATCTTTCTCTGAATGCTCTCAACGAGTCGATAATGCACCTCGTAATACGGATGCCAGACCACACCACCATACTCCAGTTTGCTTCTCACAAATGCACTGCATAATGATTTTAACGCTAACGGATCCGTAAATTCTTTGGATATGAGGAAGCCAAGTGACTTGAAGCCAGATGTACATACATCGCGAATGTGTTGGACAAAACTCAGTTCATGGCTAAAAATAACCACCAAGATCCCTGATGACAAAGTTAAAGGCGATGGCAACCTCATCGATGGAACAAACGAAGTAAATTGGTTTAGGTTTCTTGGTAAAAGAAATAATGCGGCACTTTCCAATATTCAAAGCAAGCCGATTATTACTACACCAGTCCACTATTGTGTTCAAACCCTGTTGTAGCTGCATGCCATCGGAGACTTTATTGACTGCGCAATAGATTTTCACGTCGTCCGCATATGCTAAAGAGCAGCATGGAAGAGGAACTAGCAGATCATTAATAAACGTGTTAAAAATAAGTCCAAAATTTGATCTTTGCGCTACGCCTGAGGTAGCAATATATGCGTATGATTGAAATCTATTGTAGTAAACGTAATAATCAATAATGTGCAATAATATAATAGTAATCTCCTAATTATTTATCTAATTTAGGAAATTAGATGTATAGAAATGATAAAATTTTGAATAAGTTTTGTTATCTTTATCGTTTTATATTATTTGCTTGCGAGAGATAACATAATTTATGTTGCCTACATGTCAACTTTAACGGGAAGAAATCATAGACCGTGCACTAAACACAAGGCTGGGGCTAGAGAAGAACCTTAACGTACCTTTTATAAGTAATAAAAATTTTGAAAAAAGGATGTCATATTTCTAAATTTTTTAATATTCATTGACAACATGCTACAAATGTTATAATACTTTATCAAGTGATATTCTCAGTGCGTAACAATATTAAATTGTAACACCATTGTTGATGTAATTTAAGTTCTTTTAAACACAATTATATTTTGAGTGGCTATTAAACGGAAAACTATTGAGCGAAATATGTATTTTTTGTGTGCGTTTTGCGCCTCCTTTTATAATGTAAGTAATGTTTTTTTTGTATCTTACATATTTTTCTTAAATTTGCCTTTTACTGCAAGAAATGTGTAGTTAACAGGCTCTAATTCAATAATATCCATACACTACTCGTAAGTTTCTTATTTTAAATAGAACACCCTGTTTCTGTTACTGACAACATAGTAACGATTCTATAGCTATTAACGATTTTTGGAAATTATACGTTGAAAGATAAAGAATATATTTTATTTATCAATCTGATTTAGTCCAGGACTGTACGGCTTCCTTCGGCAAACGGTTCTAAGTTGCACAGCTCCAGGCAGGACGTCCTCATTGTAAGTTACACCCGATACAAGGTGAATTTAACATTGCTTTTAATAATTGAATACGGTCTCGGCGAAACGGCTACAACAGAAGGAGGGAATGAAAGACGAATTTTATGTGGGTTTTGTCATTTCAAGGGGACGCCCTTCTTGTTCCTTCCCTATCTTATGTTGGTAAAGGAGATTGTACGTCTTAAATCGTGTTCGCGGTAGACATAGCCCGCCATACACCCCGGTTTTGAGCATCTTCTACAGCTAGTTTTAACAAAATCAGCTCTTGAAGTATGCATGAAGATACCGCGTCCCCTAAATCTACATCTGGGTAGGGAAATGAAATTTTTCACTATTAGAGGGAAAAACTGGCGATATGGATGCTATACGGAAGTGTATATCGTTGTCGTGGCATCTAAAGCTTGTTAGAGCAAATTTAAAACTGCGAAAATGGGTATGGAAATGAGAATTTGTTCCCTAGAGAGGCTACGAGGTTCTTTCTTTTTTTGGATTAAAAAACTGTACAACTTTACTATATCAACAAACAAACAGTCACTATAAAGAAGTAGTTATCAACGGCAACACTGGTTTTCGGTTCGGGAACGGAGGGGGGATATAATCTAAACTCGATATTCGCTGTGGGATTCCATCAGAGTCCGCACAGCCCGTCCAGACAGACAGAACACCACGCGCTATCCCTCCCTTGACATTCCCGTCATATTTCGATCGGGCTCGGATTCTCGGCAAATATTTGCCATTGTTGCGTGATACCCTTCTTCATTCCTAGACCCTACAGCTTGCAGGTGTCGTATTACCTAAATTATAACGCAAATATTTTGAGATTACGCTGCCATATTTCGTATTCTAAACACGTACGTCAAGAAAGGTATAAGAAAAGAAAACTACTTTATGTAGAAATATTTAAACATTTAAACGCGTTACGAGATAGTTGCCTGTGTGTAGTAGAAATATTACCGTGTCTATAATTCACGTCTTTAGATGGCGCTACTTTCTATGCTTGATACATAAATCATCCAACACACCGCAGCCGAACATTTGTATTTTCTTAAAAGGGAAGAATTGTCTTAGGTTTTCTCGTATGTTTCTGTGTAAGTGGAAGCATGCATAGTGTAGGTTATTCGAATTTAAAATAGATATGAGCAGTATCTTGGAACGTTATGACTTTTAACATTTTTATAACCGCCATAAATCTGTTTTTGGTAAGATGTACATTTTATATATTTATGTATCTTTAAAAGGAGCTATGGACTATAGAACTACTCAAAGGAAACCGTGTAGTCGAATGTGTCTGTTATCCTCAAGTTTAATACGTTTACTTTTATTGGTTCTCTAAACAAATTATTTGTTTATCAACATCACCAACTTTACTTGCAAGTCTCAGAAGTGTAAGAAGTATGCACTTACCTTCAGCGATTTTCTCATTTTCCAAGTCCCATGTCGCAGCGACATCTTTCGATAGGAGCACGAACAACAGGTACTTGATCCAGCCCATTTTCAGTTCCTCAATGTCCTCTACACACTCACTTACACCTACAGAGTTCTGAAACAAGATGATTCTTATGAATAAACAATAACATTTTACTTAGTAGTATTGATGATGGAGGTGTTGAAAATACACTACATTATGAAAACTATATTATGAAAATTTTTAGCAAATGTTTCGAAAACGGTTGACTATAGGTATAGGTCCCTATGCAAGGTGACCCTAGGGGAAAAAATCTCCTGGCACTTTTGAACTTTGTAACTTTTGTATTTATTGCGTTTCAAAATACGTTTCACAGTACTTCTACTTACACAAATTTCGTCTGAAATTTGTCGGCTAGAGCAAAGTTCGCCCATTTCAACTAACGAACAAACCCTCACTTCTCTCTCCTCCTGCTCGGAATGCATTAGAGGGATTTGAGGCCGTTCGTATATTTGTTGGCATTTGCGGCAATTCCCGATCACGCAGCCGAGTTTCCCAAACGTTTAGGCGATCCTTTCAATCGTCGAATGCGAAGGAATAAGACGATCCACGTACTCTAAGGCAAATACATCGGCTGTGCTTTGGTAGGGATTCCCAGCAAAATACCATTTAATGATCTGTATCTTCTCTGTGATTGTAAAACTAACATAGTGTATTCGAAATCTATGATCACTTGTTAGAACTTTACGAGCGCACAGCCAAACAAATAGTGCGTCAGGTAGGCCTCTCAGAGCTACGGCAGTTGCGCGCGGCGAGGTTGGCTGGCGGGAACAAATGCTAGGATGCCAGATCGCGCTACGTACAATATACCTCGCAGCCTGGTAAGACCTGTGCCAACGTGTATATACTAATACACGGGGAGTTCCATTTAAAAGAACATAACATTGAAATGCAACTTTTTCTTGGCTCATCCTGTACGTAAAACTTATTTTAGATTGTGCTACTAATCCACATCTATGACTTTCGTACAGGAGGTGTTTTCCTATTACCAATAGTAAAGGTGCTATCGCAGAATCTCACGCTATTGTTCTACCCTGTATATCTTTATAAACGGGTGTTTTAAATACTGTAATATATTTGCTTAAACCCGTAGTATACTGGTTAGCATGCCTGTCCGGCAAACGGGAGATGGTAGGTTCGATTTCTTACCGAAGATGAAATTTTTCAAATATTTAATTACGTCGGAGACACCAAGGAACTTATGGATTTTCGACTGTCTCTTATCAGGATTATTGCTCCGAGACAACTGCTTAATGTAAAAATGTGAAGTAGAAAATAAAACATGGATATGTTCAAAAATTTAAAATAAAATCTCAAAAACATTCTTGCGGAATGAAATAACCATATTTTCTAGTATTTTAAAGCGAAAAGTACAAGAATATCGATTTGGAGCACTGTAAAAGAAGTTATCCATTCTCTAATACTAACAGGTCGTTTTCTATCGTTAAACTGTCGACTAAGGTTTCTACTACCGATTACCGAGGGGGTGGGCAGGACCGGATTAGGACGGTAAGTTGTTGAAAGGAAATTTTCTATTTGAAATTACTTCAAGTTGAGTTGTCGTTACAAATTTCAGGAATAAAATTGTCTGTATTATTTCGGCAATTGGCATGTTACAAAATACAATCTAAATACTAAATGTTTTTGATGTGATTTTGTACTTTAAAATAAAAAATTTTAAAAAATTTTTATTCACAGTCACAAGCGTTTTGTATTTTCTCTTATTCAATTTTTTCAAAAGAAATAACATTTTTGGACTGCAGGTCTCTTTCCTAAATTCCTATCCTGTACTCGTGCTCTTACATTCGCCCGAAAAAGAGGTCGTAGGTTCAAAAGCCCGACCAGAGCACGCTTGAATGGTAGCAACCCTATCTGTCCGTTCGCGAAAAATATATATCCACCCGAACTAGAAAGAAAAAGCTATCGCGGCTAGGTGCTGAGCGTGCAACTGGACCATCGCCAAGCCGCACCAGCAACGGCCAGAAGAGCAGATAAGGGTCCTATACGTATAGATCTGAGTGTGCTACTCCAGCAAATACCCTCCTTCCATCTTTCCACCTGAAATAACGACCCTGGCCGTCCATCAAAGGGCTCGTGGTAAGGGACTATGGGTAACGTAGGTAATCCGCCCGCCTCTGATATATACTCTTGCGCAAAAATCATATCTATATACGACCCTCCTTTCCCCGGCGATACGCCCCTTTGAATCCTTGAGGTTTTTCACTGGGAGCAAGGGGACTAATGACATCTGGGAGGAGAGGAGGCGTTAGGCAGGCGTAGGTGCATATTTTATGGAGTATTACACGCAGAATTTATATTCGTATCTTTTAGAATTTATTTTGAAAGGAATATGAAGTGGTATGATGTAGGAAAATAAACTTACAGGGTGAATCAAATTTAAGGCTTGTACCTAGTTATTTATCCAACATAAAACAAACAACCTTTTCATCCTATCTCCCAATAGAGACGAAACATTTCAAATATAACTTCGAACTTATACAACCTACAGCAAACTAACCATTTACTGGAATAGAACTTCAAGTTTCGAAAATATTTAAAACCAACTTCTAGAAAGTTCTATCAGCTATTATCACTCGTATCTTCACTATAGCGACCCTTCTTTAAGTTGAGATCGTAGAGAACACAAATAAATCAATGTAATAACAACGATCTGCTGAAGCCTGCGAAAAGGAACAAGGCCTAGTGAACATTTATGATGCACTGCATCCTTTCTTACGAGGGTAGCGTCTTAAGTTTATACAAACGACCACTAGATGGCTCTATTGAGATTTGACATTTCCATTTCCGTCAAATTTTTTGTTATTGTTGAAGCAGTGACAACACAAAAATCGGTCGAGCAGTTTGTTTACAGTGAGCGTTTCAAGAAAGCAATTTTATGAAAAAATTGAAATTTCACGTGGGGGTTTTCGTTGGGTGTCGTATTACGATTTTAGTGAAGGCCTAATATAACAACAATGCGTCGAATCTCTTTGTTCAACTTTTGGCAATAAAGCATCATCAGAAAAGGCTGTTTGCAACTGGTTCGCAGAATTTCGTCTTGGTCGTACTTTCGTCAGTGATGAATTTCGTGAAGGTCAACAAAAATCGGTTGTTGTTCCAAAAAACAACCATGCTGTGCGTAGCATGATTGAAGAGGATCGGCACGTGAGTTACCGTAAGATAGAGACATCCTTAGGCATATCGAAGGCTGCAGTATATTCGATTATGCATGAATATGTAAGTTTGAAAAAGATCTGTTTCCGATTGATTCCGCATAATTTAACCCAAACACAAAAAAGGCTTGTGTTAACTGGTGCAAGGAAGTGCTCAAACAATTCGGCAGAAGAACATCAAAATACATAACAACACCGTAGCAGGTAACGAAGGTGGAATATATTCGTACGAGTCGGAAAGTAAGAAACAATCAACTGTTTTGGTGTTGCCAGATGAACCGAATCCAACAAAAGTTGTTCGTTTATGGAGCACCTTCAAGAAAATGATTGCTTGTTTTGGTCTATGTAGCAAGCACTTTGGAGGATTGAAGAGCAGTTAATGGTGTATAATAATCTGTTTACCAGAAGTCATCGACGAAATCAAAAAAAAACAAACGACAACGTTGCATCATCCTCCATCATCACAATGCCAGCTCTCACACAGCACGTCAAACAATTGATCATTTGGATGAGAAAAACATCGAATTAATGTCCCGTATTCGCCTGATTTATTGCCCAACGACTTCTTTTTGTTCCCGAATATCAAATAAGAATTACGTGGACTGCGACTTGTAGTACCTCAAGAAGCTGTTGAAACCTTCAAAAACCATGTTTTGGAGATACCACTTTTAGAGTGGAAAAATGTTTCGAGACCCTTGTGCAACATCTTGTACTTGCAACGGTGACGAAATTATACCATTCAATCTTACAGCCCGCGATCTTGCAGACGAAAAAATACTACTTAATGATAAGTCATCATTCCCAAAGCCTCTCGCTCGTAATATGTTTGGAGGTGTTACGTATTGCGTAGTACTTTTACCAAGTTTTCAGAATTTTCCAATGTATACTCTTTCATATATCGATCGATGCAGTTCCCGGTGAGACACCCTGTATATTATTGTTACTTAATTGTCTTACTTAAAACCCAGTACCTACCAACTCTCCCTCGCATAAAAGTCAAAAAAGTCAAACTAGCTATTTGCAGTAAGTACGTTGAAACGTTGCAATACATTTCATAATCACATCACGTTATTATTTTGTTATGCAAGCCTACCAATTCCAATTCGACCTGTGTTTGGTGGGTTCATGGCGTGGGCGGCAAACAGAATAGGGGAACGTATAACTGCCAAGCTAAAACTTATGTGTATGTACTCGTAGACATCAGGAAATCCTTGCGAACAAACTAAATAAAGATCGGAGGGGGATAAATATCCGCTCGCGCGCTAGAGTCGTAGTTGACACTCTCCGAGGCTATGATTTAGTTCCGCTTAGCTAACTGGAGAGCTTGAGCGCGGGCAAAACATTCAATTTTCTGATATCTTCCTGCTCCGTCAGGACTTTGACGGATGGCGTTCGCGTTTAAACGGATTCAACTGTTTCGCTAGTAGTTAGTAGGACTAGGAGTAGCAGTAATAGAAGTGGGAAGGAGAGATGGTGCTGCTATTGATTCCGTTTTCTGATTTGAATGCACATCGAGTCTATGTAGTATTGGATAGCTCACTTGCATCTCAGATGAACTAATTCAGTTCGCTTTTACCTTTTTTTATCGTCAAATAATGTTTTTTTGCATCTACACAGTGAGGTCCTAAAGTGCACCCGCCATGCTAACTTTTGAACGACAAAAACTATTCTTAGAAAAAATAGGTCGATTTATATTTTTTGTTAACTAACTTTTGTCGTCATCGACAGCTCAATTGTATTTGCGGTGTTACCGAAAGTGACGTCAACTTTCTTATTTTAAATAACATACCTTGTATAGTTTTACGTTTTTGGGAAGGTAGACAAAAGGTGAATCCAACGATACCACATATGTTATACTTTAACTTAAGAAATGTGATGATATGCAGCAATAAAGGGTTTGTTGTTACGCAAAGTTGACTAGGAAAGAGCGCCAAATTGTTTCTTGTGACGCCAGATTGATATAAAAAGCTTGTTATTAAGCAAAGTAATCACAATTGCCAAACTGTCAAATCTCAATTCCAAAAGTGTAAATTATTCTTGTTGCTTATTGTTATTATATCCTGCATTTATCCTTCCTTCCTTGTTCCCGTTCTCCCATTTTGATTTGTTTTGTTAATTGTTGTTATTTCTTAACTTTGGTAAGTTTGTTTAAATATGTTAGTTTTTGATAGACAATATGTCTGCTTTTTAGGTTTGTTGTGTTGTTACATTTATGATGACTTCTGTACGAATCATGCAAACTTGCTGGATCATTTTTAATATTATGTAAATCTGGCAACAATTAGCACCTTATTTGCCATGGTTGGGCAAAAAATTATACAATAATTTAAAACATATAATCTTCTTTTAAGACCCCCTGTCAACTATTTTGTTTAAATTAATTTTAGAGAAGGTCATAAGAGAAAGCAAAATTCATACCGGGGGTCTGGGGGGTCTGGTGAACCGACACAAGCATCAATGTGTGGCGTTTGCAGATGATATGGTACTATTAGCTAAGTCAAGAAACGAATTAGAGACTACCTGGAGGAAATTGGAGGAAAATGTAAAGAGATACACATTAATCAAAGTAATACGAAGTATATTATAGTTGGGAAGAGAAGTAGACAAGAAACAGTTACCTTTAGAAATCAAAATGGACAAAGCTTCAGTTTCGATGTTGTGCAAGAAGTAGAATAACTTGGAGTAAAGTTCACAAAGTCAGAGAGATAGACAATAGAATAAGCAAAGGGTCCAAAGCAGCAGCAGTCCTTGCTGATATGTTAAAGTCCTAAAATGTGTCGAGAGAGGCGAAGATAAGAATACACGAGACAGTAATCAGAACGTCAGTATTGTATGGAAGTGAATTATAGATTTTAAACCAAAAAGAGGCGAGCAAGCTAGAAATGTTCGAAAGGAAGACGCTACGGCGCATATATGGAGGAACAAAAGATGAGAGAGGGAGCTGGAGAAGGACTAACAAAGAAGTCATGGAAATATTTAATAGAACCTCTACTGTCCAGAAAATCAGAACGCAACGAGGTAGGTGGTTGGGTCATATCATAAGAATGTCGGATAGCAGAACACCTCCGCAAACGATGCAGATGACAGTAGCAAAGAGGAAAAGAGGACGTTCAAAGAAAAAGTGGTTGACAGTGGTAACTGAAGATTTGAAAAGAGTGGGAATATTGGATTGGAAAACAAGCGCACTTGACAGAGGTAAATGGAGAAAGGTGACGAAGAAAATCGAGGAACTGAAAACGTAGTTACCAGAAGCCATGGACCTAAAGGCCTTACTTAGCGCAAAGTTCAAATTTTTCCGCCTATACAAGGGCAATGTTCATTATGTTCCACTTCGTGGTAATTGTTGCCAAATTCACCGAATATTAAAATTAGGTACTTGATGTTTATCTTAGGGGGTCCATGCGGAGGCCATTGTAAATTCAGCGACATAAAGAACTAAAACTTAAGCACATTGCTTACCAAAAACTAACAAATTTAAACAAACCTACCACAATTAATCAATTACAATAAAGTTCGATAAAGTAGAGGAGAAATAATAATTAGCAAAACAAGATGAGATAAGATAATAACGAGTTCAAAGAACGAAAGCATGACAAATGCAGGCTATAATAACAATAAATAACAAGAATAATTTACGCTTTTGGAATTGAGATTTGACAGTTTGGTAAGCGTTATGATTACTTTGCTTAGCAATGAGTTCTTTAGATCAGCCTGGCCTCACAAGAAACAATTTGGCTATCTTTCCTAGCAAACTTTACGTAACAACACAAACAAATTACCAAAACCTTTATTGCTGCACGTTTGTTAAATTAAACTATAACATATGTCATATCGTTGGATTCACTCTTCGGTTACCTTTTCGAAAGCGTAAATATATGCAGACTGTTTTATTTAAAATGAGCAGGTTGACGTCACGTCCGGTGGGATCGGAAATTCAATTGAACTGTCGGTCACGATAAAAGTAAGTTCACAAAAAATACAAATAGACCTAATTTTCCTAAAAATGCTAGCATCTATCATTCAAAAGTTAATATAGGGAGGGTACTTTAGAACCGCTCTGTATATAAGCTGCACTGATTGTGAGATTAATGCTCATTTAAGCAGTGGATATTGGAAAGTTATGAAACTGTAGTGGTTGGAGTAATCAATTGGTGTTTTTGATTTACTATTAAAAAGAATATCAAATGGTTCTCTTCAAATTTATTATAATGAGATTATCGTAATGAGAACTTCTGGGGGATAATATAAAAACATACTTTTTTATATGCATTGTATTATTTATGTAGTGAAATGTTTTAAAACAGGAAAATTGTTCAAAAAATTGTAGTTTTTGTAAATTGGTTAAATAATTAGATGAACTGGGGGTTCGGAAGTGTTCTTACACTTTCTTTCGGCAATTTTAAACGAATTTTTATATCAGTGAATGGAAATTAACGAAACTGGATTTCTAAGACGATGTCATATAAACTTTATGTTTATATGGCATTCATGGAGAACTGCCAATTCTCAAGCTCCAACCTTCACTTCTACTTCGAAATTTGACTACGATTTGAGTATTACACACTTTGAAGCTTAGAACACACACAAAATACGAGTTACCTCGATGAAAGCTTGGCCAAATGTAATCAAATTAATTGGCGTCCTACCTGTACTTGATTAAATTATTTAATACCCCCACTGTGCAAACCGTAGGCTCGGGGAGGAGTAGAGGCTTTCGAAAAAAAAGCTAGTATCCGCCAGGGGGAATTTCACATTGACCGTGTGAATACTGAATACACTATACATGCTTGAATGACAACTGCGTTTGACGAAATATACACCACTACAGTAGATCTTCTGTCGACACAAAAGCTTACGTGATACAACAAAACTAAATACAGATTTGAAATCAGGGACACCAAATTACCCAAGTTTAGCTAAAAATAACACTTCACATTCAATAAGATGTAAATACACCTTTATCATTTTTAATGGTACACCAAAACAAGTTACACCAGTTGCTTGTCAACCAGGGTTTCATGTCTCTTTATGTCATTTTCAGATGCAAATAATCTACTAATTGATAGATTCCTGTTAGCTACAGGAATCTCGTAAATAGTACATACGTGTCACCAGTTTAATCTCTAAAAACGCCCCAGATAATATCAATGCCTGCATTTTGACGCATTTTCAACAGTACATATTACATACATACATACATAGATATTAGCATAATGAATTAATCATGACATTTTCCGTTATGAATGCACGCAAAACGACATGAATTTATCACGATTATGATATAGAAAATTGCGTATATTATATTATACTGTGTGACGTAGCCTTGCACATATTTCGGTGTAAATTAATAATATTCACGATATTAAATGGAAGAGAGAGTCTAATGGTAGTTATTTCGAATAATTTGTGTAGTGTAATAAATTTGAACTGATTGCCAATTCTGCTAACACAAATCTGTCATCGTTTATTTACTTTTAGAAAAATTAAAAGGATTCCTGTCGAAGTGAAGTGGTTGCAATAATCGTCCGATTGATTCAATACTGGAGGAAGTATTGCAAAGCACCTTATAAATTTATTTTCGGGTCTATGATGTTTCATAGTGGCCGGTTCGTCACGGTCGGTTTGTGGTGGCCAGTTCATAGTAGACCGTTTCATTGTAGGCCGTTTCCCCGAGGCCGTTTCATCGTAAGGCATTGAGAATGCGTATACTAGCGATGAACAGAATCGAGTATAAATATTCGATAGTAACGAGAACTTTTATAAAATCGTGAGGAGATCGAATAAAGGGGAAAGAAGAAGAAATGTTTGAAGAGGCGATAGCGCCAGGAGGTTCTTTTTTAGTGTATGACAGTGATCCCAATAATAGGATTTTAATCTTTGGTTGCGAGGAAATCGAGTCGTTGTCAATGTCCCCCCCGCTATTGGTCTCAATAAACGTTTCCTAACCTTGTAAAAGATGATAGTTTCATCGAAACGTCCATTGTACACATGAGGGTATAATAATTAACCTTCGCTCAAGAATTTGACCATTTTTATTTCACCACTCATTTATTTAATACGACTACTTGGACAGGAGGACGACCGTAAATAGTGCGAGGTACAGTGATTTGTTGGCGTATAAGCTGAAACCAGCAATTCGAAACAAACGCCGTGGTCTACTCTCAAAGAAAGTTTTGTTGTTGCAAGACAATGCCCGTCCACACACGGCCCATAACACCATATAAAGTATCAACAGGTTGGGTTTTGAGGCCCTGGAACACCCCCCCCCCCCCCAACAGCCCTGATCTTGCTCCCTCAGACTTTCATCTCATTCGACCGCTCAAGGAAGCTTTGAGAGGTCGTCGATTTGCCTCAGACACAGACGTTCGGGATGCAGTGCAAAAGTGGCATCACGACCAACCGAAAACCTTCTACCAGGAAGGCATACGGAAGCTTGTGGCTCGCTGGACCAAGTGCATTGCTAAAGTTGGAGACTATATCGAAAAATAATGTATCTGTTGAACACCTATCTTTGTTTAATGCAGTTGAAGAACTAAAAGTGTAAGTAATTTTTGACTTACCCTCGTATTATTAACTTAAATTAGGATAATGCAGAATAGTTTGGTTAAATAAAGAAAACAGTATTGCAGACTTAGGTAAGATAAATGAAGCAATACAATGGTAGCATCAAAGAATTACAACGGTATATTCAATTTGCTGCAGGCTAAGCGAGACTATTTTTCCTCAATTACAAAAAAATACATATCAATCTAACTGCCCTTGATTAAACTATAAAACGCCAAGTATCGTCTCCATAAAAATAGGTCTAATCTCAAGAATCATCTTTCTTAATCACCCTCTCAACAAAAAAACGAATCGAAAATTTTCAGATTATCACTAATTAAAGTCCATTAGATCTTCCCCAATATTTGCCGCCAGAACTAGCACGTGTTAGGTAGATCACCCCAAAACGTCTTATTATTATTAGGGCGACACGATCTAGGTAATAAATTCATCTTTTCGCCGGTTAGTGGCGCTGTCATCGTTGCGTTTTCATCGCCGCCTTGGTTGTTACTGCGATGAATCAGCATAAAATCTAGATTAATGGATTGCTAGGCCGGCAACCGCGATTCGGGTGACAAACTTTCGAACGCGAAGGGCAAAAGCATGGGCGGGGAGGACGGGAATATGCCCGCGGGGTACCAATACAAAGTTTGCGCGGTGTGGTGGCGATGGCGTCCGCATATGTGTGCGAAAAGCGACGATGATGGGAATCGGGACATCTGCGTCTGATCGCTGTTGACCTGGCTAATGGAAACGGCGTGTTTTTAAGCGCGAATGCATAAAGTATGTCCTTGGATGTGTAGTGCCAATGGGGTGGGGGAAGGGATGGGAGGATGATAGCGATATGGTAATCTATGCATCGAATCCGTGATAGTATTAAAATGAAATGTAAAAATACATGGAAATGTCAGTGTTATAGGTTACGGTTATGATAAATCTAAGTTCGGATTTTTAGATTTAGTCCAAAAGGTTCCTTCTCGTTTTAACGACGCAACCTTTCTTTGTTTAAGAAGTTTCGAATCTGGGTGAATCTAACCATGTTACCAACTCCAATCCTTGAGGCAATAATACTAATTCATTAGCAACTCAAAGCAAGCAAAATAAGAAATGAAAAGTGAATACGATGGCAGTTTGACGGGAGAGTTACTTTTCAGAAGTTGGCACCAGTTTCGCCACGTTGCTGCCTTCAGCCATCTTTTAGAAGCCCACTGTCAAAATTTCGCGCAAGTCTGTCAATTAGTTTACGTTTAATAGTCGCTTAAAGGAAACAATTTCTCGTTTTATGGTAAAAATGAAAAATAAAAGAACCTCATGTGTTGATTGAACGAAGAACAAGAGTATGAAACACGCAGAATATAATAACAACAGTAAAAAAAACAAACAATTTGCATTTTTAGAATTGATATTTGATAGATTTACAGTTGCTGTGATTGCATCGCCTAGCAACCAGCTCCTTGGATGAATCTGGTGTCATAAGGGACAGCTTGGTGCTTTTTCTTACCCAACTTTATATAAACATAAAAACATTTTATCAAAACCTTTATTACTGCATTTTCAAATATTTTTAGATCACCTTCCATTGAGACGAAAACTATTAGTTTCAGCGATGAAGTTAGATGCTTGGGAGTTACGTTCGACAAAAAAACTAACATTGAACTCCCACATCTCGAACTTACAGAAAAAGGCTATCGGTATCATTAGTATGACGAAAACAGCTTGGTAAGAGCTGGGGTCTTAAGCCTTAAATGACCTTCTGGTCATATACAGCAATAATCAGATCTACGATCACCTACGCCCCTTTGGTTTGGTGGTCCTGCTAAAAATAACGCTGCTTCACATTCAGAAGGAGGCTTTATCAAGCGCCCTCACTGTTAGGAGAAAGATCTCAACATAAACTATCTGATGCACGTTGCAAAGGACACAATTTCTGTGCAATACAATTTTGATCAGCCTTACAAGGTGATCATTGAAAGCCGCACTGAGTGGGTATCCGGCGGCCCCAATGTGAAAGAGGTACCCTGGCGGTACACGAACGGCTTCAGAATAGAAAAAGGCGGATCAGATATAGTTAGATGTAGCATTAGTAGTCCTAACATTTTTCAAGCAGAGATTACTACCTGTGCGCCATAAAGAACCTCGAGAAAGGGATACGAGGTGCAACCATAAATATATAGCGACAGTTAGGCAGTTCTGTATGCTAGTAAGGCCTATCGAAATGAATGATCGAAATGAAAAGGCAGATAAGCTGGCCAAAGAAGCAGCAAATATGCTTATTACTGGTCCTGGCCCCTTTTGTGAACTTTAGAAGAGCTACATTAAACAAGCAATTAAGGACATGGGGGGATAATCAGAGGGCCTCATACTGGGAAAGTATTCCAGGACAAAAAACAGGCGAAAGCATCCATACCAGGTTTGCCAAGGACGGCAAAATAGTGCTACCGTTCAGCAACAGGTCATGTAGCCTTAGAATATCACTTATTCAAACTATTAAAAGCTGAAAATCAAATTTAAGAGGAACTGAAGACGGCAGAACACATTTTATGTAAATGTGTTGCCATCAGTCGCACATGACACCAACATTTCAGTAGTCATAGTGACTAAAAGCATCTGTGTCATGGCTATAAGTTGAATCGTCGGGTTCGTTTCTCGATTATCTTGTAAAAATAT
Organism: Dynastes maya; assembly: GCA_029619315.2. Lineage (NCBI taxonomy): Eukaryota > Metazoa > Arthropoda > Insecta > Coleoptera > Scarabaeidae > Dynastes > Dynastes maya. The sequence goes on from JAROYE020000008.1 coordinate 29,991,271, forward strand.
ACAGAGTGTTACATTTAAAATAAGGAAGTTTGTATTACATCCGGTGATATCGATAATTAAAGTGCCTATAGCACCAAAAGTTAGTTCACAAAAAATAGAAAGCCATCTGCTTTGTTTTAAAAACTAGCTTTTATCGTTGAAAAGTTAGCAGGCGAGAGTGGGATAAACTAAGATCTCACTGTGTAAATAAACAAAATCATATTATTGGAGAAAAAAAATGACTCAAAATTTACATTTAGATAGCAAATTGTACAAAGGAAAGCTGTTCTAACATTCTCTATCATACATACACTTCCCCATTACTAACTTCGTTCTTTCGACGACGACGCAGCCTAAATCGCATTTTCGAATATTAGGGCCCGTTACGTCGCGTTTAGATATAAGTTAGGGTCTCTAAGTGAGCATCCCGGCACGAAAACGACAAAGAACGACGCTCGGGCACCCGCTTCACGTCGAATCTGCGAGCCTGTACTGCAAGGTGTCGCATATGTCTGGCGCTAATTCAATTGAACGTCTTTCCGCGTTGCAGCGACAACGCCATCAGACTTTGTCGGTCCTTTCTCCTTCCCTCTCTTATTCTCGCAGGCAGCAACTCTCGGCTACCCTTCTTATTCCGGACGGTGTCCGTCTCAAACCGCTAGGCAACTTGCTACTGTCCCGTTTGATTCCCCACGAGATTAGCCTAGCGCGACAGTCTGAATGCCCGAACTGGCTGGAACTTTTCCGATTTCTTGCCCCGTTTTCCCGACGCTACTAAACTATGCTATATGTGTTGCTGTGTGGATTTTTGCTGCTCCTATTGTTTGCGGAACTTTTATACGAACTTTGAAAAAATGGGGAATTGCACAAAATTAATTTATCTATGGGAATTCTTTTACATTTAATAATTAGACCGTTTAGTGGTACTTTATGCTGTTAAAATCCTTCTACGCCGTGTGCTTCCGTGTTCATTTACGACGACATCAATAAAGGTTCCAAATGGAAATTGGTAGTTCTTTTAAAGATAAACTCAATAGAAAATTAGGCGCAGGCATTCCATGAAGCACAAAAGAACAATCTATTGGTTTAGTAAATTAGGTATGCTATCTGTCGGGTAATATTGCAACGGCATTTCTAACTGCCACCGGTGCCACAAAACATGAGAAAAATCGAATCTGCATCTATAAGGTCACAAAAACCGTTCAGTAATAAGTGTTCCAATATCGGTAAGTATTTATGTTGTTACTTGTGGTGTGGTGATTTCACCTACCGAGTGCATGCTCGGTAGAGAAGTTCCTCTAACCTATAGAAGTGTTATTAAGCCGACCTTGACTTATCTTGTCATCTGTAATTATATACATAACCAATCACGTTCAACTCGATGTATGAGTTGGTACTCTTTCGGCAGTTTAAAATGAAATAACAGCAGTTGCTAACGTCTTACGAGAATGAAATTGGTAGAAGCAAAACTATCCTCAAACTTTGACGTTACGCGAACTCTCTAAGGTAACACGTTACTCACTAAAATATCGCGTACTTTTAAATAATCAAAACTTGAGTTTACCTTAGTTTTGAAATAAAATTTAAACACTAAAATATTATTTCGAAAATAGAACATTTCACTCAACGGCGTTTTGAATTAAAACAGAAGGATCGTGGTGGCGTCCCTTTGTTTCTTTGTTCACGATAGCATTTGTTGAATCGCAGCCAACTACGATAGACATCTCGAATATCGAATCTTTCATATTTCTATTAAATTTTCTTTATCTAAAAATATTATATTTCAGCATCTAATATGCCATGCGAATTCGCGTTCTACAGCCTAACTCTATGACCTTAGAAAGTATAGACAACTGAAAAGCATTTCCTACCGTACTTGACTTAAAGTACAGAATAAATCTATTTTCATAATTTCGCATTTTAAATATGACTCAGTATATTTAAAATGCGAAATTATGAAAATAGATTTATTCTGTACTTTTTTTTATGGAAATGTTACATTAACAACGAACACTTACGACGTGAAGCAAATCGAGCGAAGATGAATGATATTGCTGTTCTTATGGGATTATTATATTGTTTTGATGATTTCTCTGGTTTATATTAGTTCTGAAAAGTGTAGCTTTCAACATTGTGTGGTGGTGAAGTTTTCCTTTACTTTGGTGTAATTTTCTCCTCGCACTGTTGGTCTTAATTTCGAACTTTAGTTCTGGTGAGTCACTTGCTTTTCCGTATTTATCGTTTTTCTGTATACTGTTTTTCTGCTATTGACTCCACTGCGATTTCTTGCGCTTGTACACCTAGCAACAGTTGTAAGCGCCCAAACCATTATTTTTATATTTTACCCCTGTACTCTGTTCGAGATCGTTCTTACAAAACAAAACAACACACATCATCTTCATTATTTAATAATATTTTAAGGTGTAAATAGAACAAATTTTAGGTAATTTTCATAACAAAGAAGTAAACATTAAATAAACATTTACTTTTGAATCTCAAATACAAAAGGTGAAATCGGAGGTCAACCGTCTGTTTCTTCTTTGGAACTTGAGGATTCATTGGGATTTATCTCTATAATTATTATGGGTTAATATTGCAGTACTCGATATGAAGTTAGCCACACATTTTTTAAGAAAAGCTCTTCGCAACAATGCAATGTCATCTTTTTCGATTGCTCTTCTGTTGTCTTTTTTTTCTATATTTAAAGCCAATTTCGTTCAACAAAGCATGCAAAGACTGTTTGTACAATTCAACAAAATCATAAACCAATTACAAAACTGTTATTTTTTTGTTGATACATCTTACAAATAGTATTCCACACTTCCATCTATATCTCACTTCCATCTATATCTCTCGCAGATACCTTGTTTTTGGCTTAGTACGAGGTCCTTTTGGCAAGAGATGGAAGACAAGATTTTGCAAGTTTTTTGATAGTCCAAGTAGCCTGTCGAGTCATACCAAGTGCTTTGCTTACTCTTTGCAACCATACACACTTAATAAATATCATTATAAGTGTAGAATATCTGCCTCATAAACAACACTCAAAGGTAATAAGGGGCCCCTGTTTTATTTTTCTCTCAAAATATACCAGAGCATTAAACACAAGCACCTGCGCTTTGGAATCCAACCACTTTCCCGGTATTATTTGTAATAATAATAGTTAACCTGTTTGATGCATTGCCTTTACTCAAAATAACTTACCAGGGACTTTGCAGTCGTGCTCTCTGTATTCTAAAAAGAACATCTTGTTTTTGCAAAATATAGAAACAATGTAAAAAACGGGCGAGAAATAGTAAATAATAAACCAAATACACAAAACCGATCCTAACCTACATTTGACAAGTGACAACAGACACTGCAAGGTAAACAGAGCAACATTTGAACAGTGCAGTAGTATATATGACTATCTTTGTCTGTCACTCGTAGAAAATTAAACCATATAGATCTTTGTCTGTGAGACAAGCGCAAATCTTGCTTCCTTTTTCACCGGCAGTACTTGAGAAAGATAATCAAATTAATAGATTGTCTTTACTCATACGACAAAACACGTAGGTAAAAACTGAAGATAGACAAAGTGTATATTTGAACAATTTTCCTTTCAAACAACATGTTAACGCTTTTAGTCATTGCGTATTAATTTTAGGGTTTCCGAATTTTACAAATCCATCAAGAAACCTGGAGTTAGAAACCGGTTCTTCAAAAGCGACAAACGCTACCCAAAAGTCTGATATGTCAGCATTGCGAAAAGCTTGTGCAATTTGAATTATTTAATTTTGTTAATATGATCCCACTATCCTACCTAGTCACATACACATCTACCACTAAAATCAATCGAAATGTGAAAATTCCCTATGTCTATATCAATGACAACAACTTCAAAATTCAATTTCCGATAATCTTAAAAACCGATTACTTCACAGCCAGCGCGAGCTCTTCCTTCCGCCTAACCGGGCCGATGACATAAGCAAGCTCCATCCGATTTACTCTTCCCAACATTTTCCCCCCTCCTTTCCGCCCTCGATTTTCTTGCCTTCTCCACGTTTAAGACGTTTAGTTCGAGGCTAATGTGAAGAGAGATCCGCGTGTTACACTATTAATTATCGAAACGCTCCCTCTAACAAGGAACAGCACTTTGCCGCTGGCGAGAATTAGTTCTATGCGCTAGAATCTCGTCTTTATACACCCTCCCGTACTTCGTCGTATCGTACTGATGCTCGAGGCTCGCTCGTTCCGGTTTAGAGTCGGCCGATCTGCTCGCCGAGATTGCTCTGAGAACGCACTCGAAGTCGAGGCGTTGCGAAATTGATATTTTAGGTGAAACAAGGACAGATTCGAAAATGTAGCTTGCTTTGAGACATATCTATACGTGAGAGACGATCTGATTGACGTAATTATCGCAAATAGTAATGACCGGAACGTTCTAAAACGGTGGAATGGTGTTAAGGAAAGAGACCGTCAATGGAATTCAACGTGAATTTGCTTGATTTGGTTTGTAAATCATTTTCATATGTTTTTTTTTTATTTACGACTTATTTTTCTAATGTAAATATAAACCCTACACTTACGTGATGAGAGGGACTCGCTTATAGGTACAGTAAGCAAAATAAATTATAGCTCCCGCTGTCGGCCACCGATTGTCAATACTACCTTCCTCAAGACAGAGAGCAGGCTTCGGGTGTTTTCGGAATCACAGGTAACAGAGCAAAATAACATATAGCAGGCTTTATATGGTATTAATACAGTTAAAATTTGTTTCCATTGTGGGCGGTGAGAGCATTGAAAAGTATTCGTACTTTGCTGACAATTAATTAAAAAATTGCATTATAGAAATCATAACGCTTATCTATTACTTCTAGTTTGCCCGCGACTGAAAATTAATGCAGCTTTACATTGTTATTTTAAACGAACTTTAGATGAATCAGTTACATAAAATATTTATGAAGAGATTATATAAAAGTTTGTGCACGGTTTTCGGAAAGCATTTGATAATATCTCGTCAGACTCATGGATAGTGTCGTGCACTACTTATTTGGACGGTATTAAGATCATACACTTTTGAATGTATAGAAAAGCGATAGCTTATTACTAGAGCGGGCCAAATTGCGCCATCCAACAGAATCGGAATCAGGCGCAACGGTCGCTTATTGTAAATAGCGTATATGTGAGTCACAGCAGATATGTGATATTTCGAAATTAATTATATATATATATGTACACGCTGAGGTGTTTTTATTTTCATTATGATTTTTTATTTGATTGAAAACGGTATGCGTTGTAAATGGGACGTAATAAGGAAATAACTGAGAAACTGAACGCTTTTTTTATTCTGTTGTACTTAATAATGTAACTGTAAATAAAGATATAATAAATAAATTCTATCCTTCTTAATAATGCGGATAGGCTTGTTTAAAAAGTTGCACCATCAGATAAGTTTCCACATTTGCCTCGGTGAAGGATGTTCGCCGAGACGAAAAAATGTTCTTATATTTCGAAAACGACCGTTCCACGTCTACCGAAGTAAGACAGGCGTAATTAAAATAATCTTTAGACTTAGTCAAGGAATCTGCAGATGCCCCATCGCACATTTATCTTAATCTCGTGTAGTCCGGATTCTTTTTTAAAACACTATCGAACTTAGCTAAAACTCGTCCACTTGTTGCATCGTTTATACTGTGTAACAATGTACTAACTTCGTCCACGACTTGCACTGATTCTACCAACGACAATCCAGAATTTTGCAAATTTTCTATCGCGTCTACTAACCCTTTGTAATTGTTGCTAATATTCTTCAGATGTGTTTCAACAGAAATATAGAGAAATCCCTTCTGGCTCATCCTAATAGCTCTAGCTTCGGCAGGGACAAATTGCAAAATAACGGATTTGACTTCTTGAAAATGTTCATTATAATAAAAAGCGGCTTTTAACCACGTTCCCCAACGCGTAAGAATGGGCTGTGGTGGTTCTCGAATACCAGGGCATAACCTGTGGAATGCCCTAGTCCTTGAGAAACACTTTTTTTGTGTTTGCTATTAATGCATCCACCTCCGGGTAACACTCTCGAATAGTTTGTGCCACAAGATGTAAAGCATGGACTTTACACGTAACATGTAAAAGTCCTTCACACTTTTCTTTAAGGGAACGGTCTACACTACACATTGTTGCTGCACCATCGCTCATGAACAACAACAGTTGACTGGTTGACACTTGAAATTTTTGTAACGTTTCGAGAACTACGGCCGTAATTGCTTTACTAGTACACTGTTTTAATCTTCTGCTGGCTAATAGAATTGCAAAATTTGGTTTAATAGGATCTAATACGCGCACTATTATATTCAAAATAGAATTTTTTTTGCAATCTGTCGTCTCATCAAGACATAGCCACAGCTGTTTATCTTTTAGTTCGGCTTTAATTCGATTTTCAATGTCCTCACGTATTCGTGGAATATCTCTCCGTAACGCTGTCCGAGATGGTAGTATCCACTCGGTATTGTATGTACCCCAGAATTTTCGAAATGCTTTTTTATCAAGTATACGAAGTGGTAGACCACATACCATAAACGTTAAAAGCAATTCTAATTGAAATTGACGTTGTTGTGACACACCATTTCTTTTATTTCTGTGGTGTGCGCTATTTATATGTCTTTCACAATCACGTTTGCTCCAGCACAGTAGTTTCTTTTTACAAACTTTACAGAAAATTGTACTCCCATTGTAGTGTAAATCCACAAATTCACTAAGAAATTTATTAACTTTCGTAGGTAATGGCCGTTTATTTTTAATAGTTACGTTAGACATAATCACTAAAGCGAGCACACCGACGCTTGTTTCTAGTATGCCACGAAGTGGTGCAAACGTAACATCTGCAGAGTCGTCATTTGTTGATGAATAGAGCGCGTCATCCGTAAATGAATAAGCGCGCTGTTAGTTCGTAGCCGTCGATGAATGAACTTTTTTTTTGTAGTGGCCCACTGTGAACAACGCCCTATTTATCAACGAACACCCAAACTGCAGGTGTATATTTGCGCGTCTTCACGACGTAATAGACAGTGGTTTTGGTTCTCGTCCTAATAATTACATATTTAAATTACCTATGTTTACATACATATATGCGCCCGGCAGCCTGATTGCGAACCTGGCGCGTGGCGCTCTTGGCCCGCTCTACTTATTACTTATGTTAGTAGGACAACAAGCATCTGTTACAGTGACAATAATAATTAATCAAGGAAAATATAGCGTAGTATACTTTCTAAATCAACTTTTATTAGCAAAACAGATGATGGTTTTTATAAATTGGGCATTTTGAAATAGTTATATGCAAGATCGCAATTTAGTGTTTGCCAGAAAAAAAATATTTCAAAAGAGGATGTCCCTCCTATAGAAATTTCTTTACGACAAACTGCAATAAAACAATCGCTTGGTTCTGGTCAGGGTTCCAAAAAATGTGATTGCAAAACAAAATGTACGACGAATAGGTATGCTTGTCGTAAAAATAATGTTCCGTTCAATCTTTAGACTGCACCGATAAATAATTCAGTTATTTTTTGTTGGTGTCATTAATTTAGTTATTGATAGGTATTTATTTGATCTTAAATAATTAAAATTTTTAAATCGTTTTCTTACAATTTTGTTGTAAACTGTTGATTTTTTTTAGCGTACCTAATTAATTTTGATTTTATTGGTAAAAGAATGTTTTATTCGAGCAAATAACCTTTTATAAATTTGTAAATCTGCAGATTGACTAGTCAATCTCCAGATTGACTGATTTCCGCACATTGCCTGTAACACATATGAATACACAATTTCTAATTGTATATTCATATATTAAGTAAAGGAAAACGTGTGCTACATAAAAAATCCCTATATTTGTAAATTTCCTCCGTTTGATAGCATTTAACCTACTACATAAATTTAAAAATCAAATAAATAAATAAATGTATAAATAAATAAATAATTCCGAAGCAATTCGTGTCCCTCTCGAAGAAAGCACTACCAATCGAAGGAGACGGACAAATAACGCAAGTTGATATACGGGCAGCTGTCGCATCGGGTAAACGTATCTATTCCCGATAGAATTAGTTACAGATGCCCCCGCCAGTCGGCGCTTGGTCCTTCTTATCTCCATCTCCGCAATATGGTGCTTTCGTATAGAGGCGGGATAGAGGGCGCTGTTGCGTTACACGACACCTTTGACATTGACATGTCATGTCGATCGTTATTAAATCGGCTTAGAGACGTTGGTCATCTTATTATATCTTTGCAGGGTCTCTAGATGCGCAATTGGCTGTCGATTGCACTTGGTACATGGAGGGTCTTTTACTGTATATCGTTCCTCTTAACTGGACTAGTATTTACGTACGTGTTGTCATGAATTTTTCGTAGATTCAGCTAAATGACAACATAGAAGCAAAGAAGAATGATTTTTGTAATTACTTTTTAATAATACTGGTCAAGAACAGGTAAAGTACTGGAGTAATATAAGTTTCATAGTTAGTTTCGTTTAATACACCTTAAAACTGACCTAAGGTCCTTACTCATCAGCTTAGTAGGTTTTAAAGATGTCTTGCTTATTTTACAGCTACATACCTTGCTCGTTGAGAAATAACATTATTTTTGCTGTTTTTGACGAAGTTGGTATGAATGTTTTGGGTTGAGTTTGTCCTGGTGTGTTTCTCAGTATGAGGTTCTTGTTTTTCTTGATTTTCTGTTCTTCTGTAGATCACAGGACTCTGATCATAGGAATTATAAAATACAGGGAATATATGAATATTAATTCACATCAATGTTGTTACTTTTATAAGGCGTATAATGAAATTCCTTGATTGCTAACCAAAGCATGAGACTGATACCAAAGCAAATATTTCTCCAAAAATAGTATACTACTCATTTCGTTATCTAATATGCTTTATATATACATACATACAGTGCGGTCCTAATGTCCCCCCCCCCCCATGCTAACTTTTGAACGACAGAAGTTAGCGTTTTTGGAAAAAATAGGTCGATTACTATCTTTTGTGAACTAACATTTGCCGTTATCGGCAGTCCGATCGTATTTCCGATGTTACCGGAAGTGACGTCAACTTTCTCATTTTAAATAGAATACTCTATATATTTTTACGTTTTTGGAAAGGTAATCGAAAGACGAATCCAACGATATCACATATGTTATACTTTAATTAAAGAAATACGACGATATGCAACAATAAACGTGTTGGTAATCTTTTTTTATTGTTACGCAAGGTTGGCTAGGAAAGATGGCTAAATTGTTTCCAGTGACGCCAGACTGATTTAAAGAGCGCGTTGCTAAGCAGCGCATAACCTGCGTTTGTCATACTTTCGTTCCTTGTGCTCGTTATTATTTGATCCCATTGCGTTGTTACTATCGCTCTGACGCCATAGAAGGTGAAGCACAATCAATTATTTCCCGACATGTGAATGGTAACTTGAGATTGTACTGGACCTGCAAGAAAAATATGCCACTTGACCCTGCCTCAGTCGGGACCGAGCTTCTTTACCACTGGGCCAATGAATCGTTAAATCAAATCACTACAGTAAATATTAGACAAAGCATCGGGATTCTCCTCCCAAGTTTACTTAATCAAAATAAATATCGATGTATGTAGATGTTAAAAAGAAACATCATGTAAGAAATTACGTCATTATCGAGATAGAAGGAGACGAGAAAACCCCTGTGCAGGAGGAAGCAACATAAGAAATCCATGTATCCATAGGTATAAAGGTATATAGCGTACTCTTTGCATCGCTTTCTTTCTCGCCTTCTTTTTCTCTTTATTTCGCGAATCTCTTACGCTGAATTGACGTTAAATAAACGAAGCATATGAAAAGGTGTGAAATTACTCTCGCTGGCGCTTTGTACGTGAAAAGGGATTAGACGTGTGAACGAGAGGACTTCCAGCGTACAAAGAGATCCTATCAAAAAAGGAACCGTTTTAAAGACGCCCGAGGAGGAAGCGAGGACACCAGCGAACGCGTTAAAAAAGGACAAAGCGACACAGAGTGGAGTAGAGTCTCTCCACATAGCATAGTACCGATTCATATAAATTAAACCCTCGTAAGTACCGTGCAGCAGATTGAAATTCGAGCCGTCGGTCGTGTTGCCGGTTGGTAGAAGTGAAATGATTACTCGGGCTGTGACGTATTAAGCGTTAAAGATGTAAGTGGAATTACGAATGATGATGATTGAGATGTAAGAAGTATATTACGTTGAAATTCCTTTTTTACCATTGATTCTTCTATATGGATATTTCTGGTAAAGAAAAATGAAAGGATTTCGTTTTTAATAGAAAAAAACAGTAACTATATAGTGTAGATTTAGCTCTAATACCTTCTCTTCAGTTTTGACGGATCTTTCTTAGAGAAGCTGGCAATATGAGTTGATTTAGCATTAAGGCAGAAATCCTCCAGAGCAGCTTCAGACTTTGAATCTCAAGTCGTTTTTTCGATTCTACACAAATATATCTCCTTCGCATACAGGATACGCAAAACATGCAACCACAGTTATTCCAGAGATGCAGCTATGCATACATTAGACGCTCTAGTTGGAGTTTGCTTAACAGATATAATCGCGGTGCAGTAATTAGTTTTGACTGACCGACGAACTGCTTGCTCGAGGGTTCGGGGTCCTTTTCAGCCATCCCAACACGCCCGTAGAGAATTAATTACGTTCGCAAGAGATCTCCTAAGGCAATTTGGCGTATTAACATCGTGTCCTCTTTCTACAAATAACGCTGTACAAATATAGTTGTAACTTGTTTCTTTAGAGTCGTTATTTCAACTAGTAATAATGATTAATACAATTAATTGCGAGCAAATATATGCATCTTTGATTGATATGTAATTTTAGATTACAAAACGTTTTGGATTGTGAGTATATGGATCCTTAAAAACCATGCAACAATTTGGCATACAAAAACCACATAAACATCTGACAAACTTCTATAAGTTCGTATTTGGCTTGTGCTAGTAGCTTGAATAGATTCGACTCAAGAACTAATCCATTGTTTGGATTGATTACTTTAATTGTTCTAGTAACTTTGTGAAGTACTGAAAGATTAGTGTGTTCTAACGAAGCGTACACTGTCGTTCATAAGTTAAAGGCTACCTATCGAAAAATATAAAAATCGATATGATGAAAATATAACCAAGATTTTAACATGTCACTATGTAACTTGTAAATAAAATCGTCTAAGTTTAATTTAACTACCGCATTTCTGGGAATTGTACGTGCATATCTCGTTATACGAGATTCTATGTTTTCAGTCAATTTTATAAAATTCTTTTCAGTTGTGTGGTAGTTTACTTTTTATATTTTAACTGTTAGCGCTTGCAGTTGTGTTAAATTTGTTTGCTCGGTGTGAATAAAAATAGAGAATTGAAGATCGAAAAATGCAGTGTAATACTTGGTCTTCTAGTGAAGACAGAAGTGAAATAAGCTAAAACAACTGAAAGGATTCGCGAAACAGGAGAAAATTTTCACCGCCCGCACTTTGGGAGACGGAATAACAACCATTGCCGACAACATGCATACTACGTTAATTAGTAGATAATCACTACTTCTTTAATAATATAAAAAAGGATGGCGTAATATGACATTGGAACATTGAAATTAAGAAGATTTTGGTAAAAATTACCGATTTTTCGTTTAAACGGCATTTAAAGACCAAAAAAATTTCGCCACAAGCTGTCGTGCCAGGAGAGGATTCCGTGATGGTATGGTGATGTTTTTCTCTGAATGGAGTGGGTAATTTTGCCAACATTGAAGACGTATTGAGAAAAGGATGACGCAAAGAAATTTTAAAACAGTACGTGGTTTCCTCTGGTTTATCATTAGTCGAGGGTCAGGTTGCTTTCAGCATGATAAAGATCTCAAATACTCTTCAAAGCCCTGCAAACATTTTTTACAGCAGAAATAAGAAGAGGGAGTCATCAAAAATACATGCAGCCCACCACAATTACCGTACCTCAATCCTACATAGAAATTGAGGGATGAACTAGACCGAAGAGTATGTCAGGGAAGCGTAAGTTCAGCAAAACATTTATGGAAACTCTGAGTGACATGCTATGATTTCGATCCTGAAGTTTTAAATTTTATTGTCCTTCCCTATTCCTTTTTGTATTTCAATTTAGGCTTCAAATTTAATTTAACCTTTTCCTAATTTTATTTTCATATCTTTTATCTGTTACTCGTTTCGACTCTTCACCAACAATCAATTTCAACATTTAAAAATGTCAATTTCAAATTTCATCATTCTGCTTCTATAAACATAAAATTTTTCATTTCAATTTTAGCATTTTATAACATGACTATGTATGACACGTAAGTATTTCACTATAAATAAAAAACAATATTTGTAAGGAGTAAAGGAGGATTTCATATTTCATTTTGACATTATCAAACCTTACAACTTGGACCATCTGCAGGATTAAAATTAACGTAGAAATTGTAAGTAAATTAATAGAAAGAATGCCAACTTGAGCCAAGCTGTAATAAAACACAGCTGTGTGTATGTAATAACGTATGCATTGTTTGTAATATAATACCATTCGAATTACAATATGAAACAAATATATATACATGCTTGCTTCTTCTCATTAGAAAAAATTGCTTTCTTCTTATTTAAATCTTAATATAGATTTCTGAAGGTGGTCTTAAGCTTTAGAGCGGTAGTGTATTTGGGACAAAGCCCGTAGACGTTACTCGAAAAATAAATTACAATACCTATAATGGTTGCAAAAGGAAGTGAAATACTTTACTCATGGACGTTAAAAACTCGCCCACAAATTCAATTATCCCCGATACTAAGCTCCGCCTTACCAAATTAACAAATTTATGCGCTGATTGCGCGCCCCCTCGCGGGAATAAAAGTAACGTAATGGACAATGGTCATAAAGACGGGTCGGAAGGTCCCCTTGCATGAATGCTCGGGTTGAGAAGAGGTCGTGGTGTGTCGTAAAGTGCGGCACAGACCCCAGAAGCACTCAAAACGCATATATCTTACTAGCATTGAGAGAGAGTGCACAATGATGTTTCTGAAGGCTTAGTTGGTCGCCAGTTGAAATTAACAGATGTGTGGAATTATTTGTTATAAATATGATAAAAAGTTATACGATATTAGAAAAATTCCTTCTTCTAAATGTTACAAGGACAATATAAAACATCCTCAACTTCTATAGCTTAACATAAAAGTACCAGAGGAAGCATCAGATTTGTCGACATGCTTTAATGACGTTTTAGTAAATTTAATAAAGAGAGGTATTGTTAAAGCCCGTCTTATCAAAGAGAAATATCAAACACTATTGCGGCAATATCGCATTCCCGTTTTGAATTTATTGTCTGTATACGTTTTCCGTTCTAACTTAAAGATCAATATGGTATAGAATTATCCAATGGAAAAACTCCATCCTTTTTAAAAGAATGTAATAAAGCATTATTGAAGAAAGCAAACTTCCTATTATAAAGCGATATTCCGTGATATATCCCTAGGAAATGGTACGTATTGTAAACAATTTGTGTGGGGAGCACACAGACGCGGAAAAACGAAGAGGGTAGTAGAGATAACTGCCTGTATCGCAATATGCTATGGCCATTTCAGTGCTAGCTGACCCTTATCATTATTGCTTCTTGTATGTAAGAGAACAGCATCAAGCTCCCGTCGCCTCCACCAACTTTACCGGGCACATTCGGTTAGATAGAGAGACGGTACGAACTCTTGGCCATTCAGCGGAAAAGTTAAACGTAAAAAAAGCGACGTCAGCGTTCGCGTATAATTTAATCAAGGCGGCACCGTGAGCGTTCCTGGTTATACCCGAAAACAAACCCCGGATGGCGCAAAACCACGCGTATTAATCATTTTAAACAATAAGCGGAAATCCGCAGATTCAGCGGAAATTCGGCAGTCCGAATGCTGGGGTGTTATTACCTACCTAGAAATGGTTGGATGTTTAGTTGGAGGGTAGACGTTGTGGATGTTTTTTTTAGAGGGCAAGTTATTGAAATAAATATTAGTCTACATTAAACTTGCATTTGAAATGTAGACATAATTGATTTTCATATAGAATCTGCAATACAAAATTAATATAATAAGAAACTCTACAAAGGTAAGAAGATCAAGAGATGATACACAACAAACAGGGATAATTGCACCAGCTTTCTTGGGCTGGAAATAGATTGCTGTTTAAAATACGAGGTTGGTATGACAAGTACCTGTGTTTGGACACAAACGCTTTGTGTCAAAATCTGCATTACCGACTGTGACTGCATTACCAACTGTGTCACTTATGTTTGAAGGCATGTACAGAACTTGATTTCAGGTTTTCTGGAATATTATTATATTTCCTGTAAATGCAAAAGGAAAACGATCTTTCAAATAAAACTATTGGGTGGCGAGGGGACGAAATCAAACCTCGAAATCGCGTAGAGAGATTGTGAATGTCTGTCCTAAAGCGAATTCTATTGTAAAAATATGGCGGAATTTTACTAATTAGTATCTTATGATAAAGAGTTAGAGTCTGAACTTCTCTTCTATTGCACATATTGAGGCATTTGGTGTCAAGTTCACTTATGTGAAATATGTTGATATTTTCTAATACCATATATGTAACGAAGACAACTGCTTTGCATCCTCTGAATACCATACGACGTCATATAATCCAAACAAGAATGATAAACTTCACAACAATATGTAAATGTGGGAAGTACGTAAGCTTCAGAAAGAATTTTTTTTAATATTTTGATTCAAAACTGATCAAAACTGATATAATTTTTTTAAAGTAATATAAGATCGTCGTAAGCAATTATCAATAAAGTCTCGATAATGGAAAGAATTATTAATTACTAATCCGAGGCTCTTAGCACTGTTTACAATTGGAATAGAATTGTTAATACTGACGTCGTAGCGAACTCAAAGTGGCGCAGATGTCTCCGTTACCAAAGATCAATACCTTCGACTTCATCATTGTTGAAATTTGAGATAGCAACATCACAATCACAAAGCGCAAAGGAATAGTACAGTTGAATGTTATCAGCATACAAATGAGTGAAAGACGCCATATATCAGGGAAATAAATGTGGGCTTAAAATAGAACCCTGCGACACTCCTTGTTTTATTTCTAAAGGTAGAGAGGTTTCACTTCCTATCCGCACACACTGAGATCTGTTTGACAAAAAGCTGGTCAGTAAATTTAAAGAATCCGAGCCAAATCTCTTACTTGATAGTATTTCTAAAAGTTTACTATGAGGCACTGTGTCAAAGGTCCTAGACAAATCTAGGAGCACAAGAACAATCATCAACCCACCATCTGAAGCATGTAAGATATCATTCGTCACGCACAGTAAAGCAGTTGTGCAACTGTAGCAAGAGCGAAAGCCAGATTGAACATCTGGTAGTAGATTTCCATTTATAACGATCTTAGATATAACAGGCAAAATGCTAACCGTTCTCAGGTCCTTAAACTCCTGAATCAAATCACCTTTTGGTATCGGACAGCTTGCTTCCAGCTGGATGGGATTGCATTTAGTAAAGTGCAACTGTTGATAATGTGTATTAAGCCATACGTCACGCACGATATATGGAGAAAAAAGCCGAATCATATTGGTGTCAAGTCCATCATATCCAATTGCAGTAGACTTATCATTCCGAATAATATCCGCGATAGTATTATTATCTACTAGTCGAAAGTTAACATTGTTTGAATTATATTG
The DNA here is from genome assembly GCA_029619315.2 of Dynastes maya. Taxonomy (NCBI): domain Eukaryota; kingdom Metazoa; phylum Arthropoda; class Insecta; order Coleoptera; family Scarabaeidae; genus Dynastes; species Dynastes maya. The sequence continues at coordinate 30,006,968 of JAROYE020000008.1, forward strand.
TTGAGAATATTGCGGTGCGGGATACTATTTATAAAATAATTATTTATTTGCATAGGATCAGCTAATGATTACGTGACTGCAAATGAGAGATGGATACGTCGCTACACGCAGGAAACCAGGTCAGTCGGCGAAACGGGTTTTTGAGCATTTCCTTACACCAATTGACACGAGCCTTTCTTAGTGTTTTGGTCAAATTATGCTGAATCCATCGGGAACGGTTTTTTTTCACATATAAATGTTCATGCAAAACAGAATGTACTGCAATCTTCGATATATCTAAGGATGCCACTATCTCACAGCAACAACAACCAATTTTGGACGATCTCCACGCTAGCCTAGTATTTCTCGTAAAACACAAATAGAGAAATTGTTCACCCAGTGTAAAACAACAGAGAGTCACTATGGTTTTCTTTTTATTTAGTTTGGTGCCTATTTTGGTGTCGAATTCTTCTTAAATTGTTCTTCAAAAAATATCAATTTTGAAAACTGACCAGACTAAAACAAGATTTCAATAATAAATCTTATCCAATACAAAATGTATTAACTACAACACAACTCCATCGCATCCGAAAAGCGGTACACAACGCATCTCCCGTCCCCACAACACTTCCGTCAAACGTGCGGCTAAATTTGTGAACGACTCGAAAAAAACGAGAAGAACCACCGTGCTGTACGGGCTGGCGAAATCTAGGGTAAACTAACATTATTTAACGCTGTCGGCGTAGGTGTCAAAAGCACAAGAGCTCCCCGTTGATAGATCGTCGCAAAAATTATCTAACCTGACGTGCACTGCATGTGACGGACCCCAGCAGCCGGTTCACGAGCTCTGCGTGCTCTCCCGTAATTAAGTAGCGCGCTTAGACATGTTTACACATTAGATATTAAGCGCGTGTACATGCCGTAGGGTGGAACAAAAAAGGCGGTGTATAGGTATGACGCTTTCTGCGTGGTACACTAGAAAAAAAGGTAATTAAATTTAGAATAAAATGTATTTCCTAATTTAGTTTTTTATATTATATTTGCAACCGGTTTCGGAAAAATTTCCTTCTTCAGACAATATAATTGTCAAATATCAATTGACTTTTGAATCAAAAAGGTCATACGATTATTTCAACCGCTTCAGTTTAATGTAACGGAATCAATCAAAGTTATAGTAATATAAATAGACAAAAAAGGGCGCATAGTTGAACGTGTAAATAAATTGTTACAAACACTTGTATAAATAAAACTTATACCTTATTTATGAATAAATAAAATTACCTAATAAATGAAATAAATTCACGAAATGAACAGATATACGTACAGATATACCGTAAGAGCGAGCGTACTATAATCAGCCAGCATAATCGGCATTTTTCGGAAATGCCAGAGCGAAGTTGTGCCTTACACGTGTACGTGAACGAATACGCCGTTTAGAACGTGAGCAAGGTGCACAAATGAATTTGCGTTTACGCAATTTTGACAAGCAAATGACATTCCACAGTGATATTCAACACAGTACACGTTTAGATGCGCTGAGTTCGTGTAAAATCGGGTAATCATAGTGCGCTCGCTCTTATGGTATAAGACAAACAAAACTGCTAAATATGCGCTAACTGTAGTGATCGTGCTATAACACATGGGCTGAAAAGTCCCGGGCCTAACACATAGATGGCACTAGTTTTATTGCATTCACCTGTTTTGCAGTTAGTACTAACCTTAAAAAGACAGCTGTTAAAATTTCATGATATTCTATTCATTAGTTTGTGAGTTATTGTGCTAAGAATGACGCTACTTTTGCTATTTCCAAAACAATTTCGTGTTTTAATTTTACACTGCTTCTTGATGGGAAAAAATACCGTTCAAGCGAAGCAATGGCTTGAAAAGTGTTATGGGGACTCCGCTCCATCAGAAACAACAATAAAACGTTGGTTTGCTGACTTCAAACGTGGTCGTAGAGATACCGATGATGCAGAACGCAGTGGACGTCCAAATGAGGCGGTAACACCAGAAAACATCAAAAAAATCCACAAAATCGTTTTGAATGATCGAAAAGTGAAGTTTCGTGAGTTAGCTGACATCGTAAAGATATCAAAAGAACGTGTTGGCTTTATATTGCATGAGCATTTGACTATGAGAATGCTCTGTTCAAAATGGGTGCCGCGTTTGCTCACTGTTGACCAAAAACAAGAACGTGTTGATGCTTCTGAGCAGTGTTTGGCCATGTTTAAACGTAACAAACCGGAATTTTTGCGTCGATATGTGGATCCATGGATCCATCACTTCACTCCGGAATTAAAACGATCGTCATCTGAGTGGACAGCAACTGGTGAACCTCGTCCAAAGCGCCCGAAAGCACAACAATCGGCTGGAAAGGTTATGGCCTCGGTATTTTGGGATGTGCGTGGTGTAATATTCATCGACTATCTTGAGAAGGGAAATATCATCAACAGTGAATATTATATAGCGTTACTGGAGCGTCTGAAGGCCGAAATTGCAAAGCAACATCCGCATATGGCGAAGAAAAAGATTTTGTTTCATCAAGACAACGCACCGTGTCACAAGTCAATCAAAACAATGGCAAAACTACATGAATTGAACGTCGAATTGCTCCCACATCCACCGTATTCGCCAGATTTGGCTCCCAGCGACTACTGGCTGTTCGCAGACCTAAAAAAAATGCTCGCCGGTAAGAAATTTCGCTCGAATGAAGAGGTTATCGCTGAAACTGAGGCATATTTTGAGGCAAAAGATAAATCGTTTTACAAAAGTGGTATTGAAATGTTAGAGCGGCGCTGGAATGATTGCGTTGTTCTTGATGGAAATTACGTTGATGAATAAAGCTAATTTTGAACAAAAGAAAACGTGTTTTCTTTGTCAGGCCCGGGACTTTTCAGCCCATGTGTTAAAATAGCTTCTCCTGTAACCTATTTTTTGTAAAAATGCTAGCTTTTATTATTCAAAAGTTAGCATGGGGAGGGGGACTCTTTAGGGCCGCGCTGTATATAGCTTTTTACAGACCAATTAGGCTCAATGCTTAGTGATTCTTTTCTACATTTTCCTATCCTTTGTTTTAATCTTCCAGTTTTCTCTCCATCTCTTCCTATATCTCCTTCTCTTCCTTCTGTTACATAGGTCCTCCCCATGCTGCCATTTTTGCTACTCTCACTTTCCATTCTTTCTATATGGCCCAGCCATTGTAATCTTGATTTTATTACCTCATTTATTTTATGGTCCTTGTATTTGCTCATCGGTCCTTCTTACACAACCCTCTTCAGTTTTCCTTCTACCGAGTATTCTTCGAAGCATCTTTCTCTACCATCGCATTAAATTTTTTTCAGTATCCATGTCTCACAACCATAGAGTATTGTTGGTCTTAAAATAGTTTTATATATTCTGAATTTCGTATTCGCAGATAGGTATTTGGATGTTAGCAGATGGTTTATCGCTCCTACGCATCTATTGGCCTTCATTACTCTCAGATTAATTTATTTCTTCTCGAACATTGGCTTGATAGTAGTGCACCCAAATACTAACATTTTTTATTTCTTTCGCATTCCATGTGCCCTAATTTATGTTTTCCTCCAGTTTTTGTTGTTCTCACGGTTGTCATTTTGCTTTTTCCTTCGTTTACTATCAGTCCCACTCGTTCTGCTCCCTTCGCTAACCTTCGTGTGTTTTCTGTTAAACCTTTTCTGGCCCTGGCTACTGGTGCAATATCATCAGCATAACCTACGACTCTTACTCATAATATCTCCCATCCTGTTCAATTGACTATCTCTCACAATTTTTCCCAAGACTAAGTTGAAGAGTAGTGTCGACAGAAGGTCGTCCTGTTGGAGCCCGTTCTTGACTTCAAATTCTTCAGTGAATTCGCCTTTAACTTTAACATTACTTGTTGTTTGCTTCAGCGTTATTCCGATTAATTAATTTATAGGGAATATTAAATTCTTTTATGACCTGGGATGTTTTTGCTCTTTTTACTGAGTCATAGGCTTTCTTAAAATCCACGAAGAGCACCACGACAGGGATCTTGTACTCATAATATGTCGTTAATAGTTCTTTCATGGTAAATATCTGGTCGATTGTTGATCTTCCTTTTCTGAACCCTGCCTAGTATTCACTTATCTGTGACTCCGTAGCCTTCTCTAATTTATATTTGATAATAGTGATAGATTGCATCCAGAACCGAGATCCCTTTGTAATTGTCACAGGATGTGACGTCTGCCAGGCCTTTGGAATTTCTTCTTCTCTCCAAATCTTCAAAATGTACCCGCATACTTTATGTTTTCCACGGTTATTCCGTTTTTCCTGGATTCTTATTGTCTTTTAGTTTTTTTATGACTTCATCTACTTCTTGTCTTGTAGGTTCCTCCATTCTGTTGATATTTTCTAATTCTGGCTTTTGGTTCTTGGGGTCATATTCTACCTTTTCGTTAAATAGTTCGCAGAAGTACTCTTTCCACCTCTCTTTTATTTTTCCTTCTTCGTTTATTACAATAAGAGTGGCTTTATAGGAGGATTTTATAATGTTCAAAATTTTATTTTAAATTTCAAATTAATTTTATACTATATTAATTCTCATTACTTATCGTTAACGTCATTTATTCTGTTCAATAGTTCTGTAGCGTTGTACATATGCATTTTGTTTTTGTTTTCCTGAGACACCGGTGTCGCGATGTGTGTATACATTTGCAGGCAGACTTCGATTTAAGACTCGGTTTAACGATTATCGCCATGCATCTCTTACTCGTTTAGTATAGCGTCGCTTTACGCGTGTCCTAACTTGTAGCGTATGCACTTAGTCCTTCGATTTCCGTTTCGGCAATGCCAATATGATTTTTAAACTGCGATGTTGGATATGCATTAGAAATATTGAATTTACGTGTGGTACAACCGTTTATTCTTTCCTCCTTCCTACCTAATCCTTTTCTGGCGTTTTCTTAGTAAGTTCCTCGTTAGCTGTGGTTGAAAGTAGACGTATATTTTGTGATTTAGAATCATCATTTTTGGGAGTTTAATTACATCGTGTTGTTGTAGCATCGTTAAGTATTTGAATTGAAGCGCTTGAAGCCTAATTGAAGCTTTGTGGTGATATCAACATGCCGATTTACCAATTCTGGGATTTGTTCCTACTTCCCCGAGGTGATAATATTCTTTTTCTTGTCCCATCCATCATTTTGGATTTATTTGAAATTTGTATAGTATTATCTTTTTCCTGTTTCTTATTTTTCTTGTCCCTACCTCATTCCCTGTTCCTTTCTCACTACTTTCCACATGTTGATTCTAACGCCTGTCGATTATTTGGGAATTTCGCTGGGGTCTCGAGTACGAGAAATGTCGCTGGGGTTTAGAGAACGTAAAATTTCACTATGATCTCGGGTAGGTAGACTTCCAACTTGAAATTTGGAATCGATCGCTTATTAAAGCGAAGTCGTTGCTAAGTTGCTTTACATACTTGCTTTGTATGCGATGAAGAATTTGGTCACCGCAATATATTATATTAAGCAAATTTGATACAATCATCAGGCTGTTGATTCAGTTGAGACAGTTAACGACCTGCTGTAATTCCGGATTACTTTATTTATTTATCAGCTAAAAACATTTATTTGCTATTTGCTTTTTGTATTCTACTTTTAAGTGTTTTTTTATGCTGCCTTCAGCATTTAAATGTTTAAATTTATTTACAGTTAGTAATACTTAAGAACTTGATGTATAACAAATTCTTTGAATATCTATATATATATTGTTCTTTTAACTATATTTCGTATAAAACTTGTTTTTTTTAAATCTTCAATATTATTTTACCGCAGATTGTAACAACAACTTGTCACACACGGCAAAAACAGTATTGGTATTGTTATTTACTAGTTGCTTTATTTTCTCTGTATTAAATGTAACGTCGATCTTACCTATAATTTTTTTGTTTATTCTTGGCTATTTATCAGCGAGAGCATTTATAAGTTTAAATTTGTAATTTAGCTTTTGTTTAGAAAATTGCCACATCTCATCAAATTATAGAATATAGAGACCTGGGCCCACCCTTATATTGAGTATACCAATTTCTCTCGAATAGAGAAGTTCTATGTCGAGGCACATTTAAGTTACCTGTGCCACGAGTGGCCATCTGTTGTTTCGTCCACACATAACCACAGTTTTTTATCTTGCAACTCCGATTTAATTCTTTTCTCGATATGCTCACGAGAAGACGGCACAACTCTCTGTAATGTTCTCTCACTTGGTAACTTAAAATCCGAATATTCATTCCAAAACGAGACGTATGCTTTCTTCCTTAGTAAATGAAATGGTAAATTACATGTAATAAACACATAAATTAAATTTAAATTTGTCATAATCTCGTGTGGAATTTTTTATTGAAACATGCCCTGCATTATTTACGTGCCGTAGACAATCACTTTTCGACCAACACATTAAATCTATTTTACACACTACACATTGAATTTTAGCGCCATCACACTTTAAATCAGGCATTTCTGCAATAAATTCTCTTATTGTGTCCAACTTTGGTCGTTTTCGCGACGTAAGAAGCATTTTCAAAACAAACGTAGAACTACGATATAGTATACGACAGCGTAGATGCATACACAACAGATCGGCTTTCGAGTCGCAGTTATACTGACGCTTATACCGAATTGTCCCGGCCGTGTTTATTTTGTGTAAACTTTTATGCGTCAGCCACTGGCTTTCAGAGCAGTTGGCATTGCTCTACTACACACCTTACAATTTTCTTTTGAAAGGTGAATAAGTCAGCCATCGTGGAAGAATCCTAAAATATGAAGCCATATCGCAACCTAGATTCGATATAAGCAAAGTAAAACGTTTTAATAGAATCTAAGTCGGTACTGTTCATAGGGAACATAAAATCTAAATAGGGTAAATGATTGACTTTTCAATGCAAGGCCCCAGCCATTATATTAACCCGTAAAAAGCGAATGCCCACTAGCAAACAATTAAAACTATTAGATCAACTAGATATTGCTTGAGTGAACGCTTTCTCTGTCAGAGTATGGTCACTTCACAAATTCTCCGAAAAACAACACCCAGTGGACGATATGATTATCAACTATAATTTTTCAAAGCACAAAATAGTACCATAGTTTCAAATATGCGGGATATGGCATCAAAACAAGTCAACATTACGACAACAAATGTAGAATGGCGGAATTAACGGTCTAAACCGGGGAGTTTTTTTGCGGAATGTAAAGTAAATTATCGTTTATGCGAACGATGGAAGCCTTGGAAATTAGTTGAAAAATGTTTTTAATTAAATTAAATCGACTGCGCCGTATATGCGATGGGGCTTTTCGGGAGTCGGAAAAAAGTTCAAATTTTAGCGAATGCACGCAAAAGTTAGAAACTACGCGACGAACCCTGCTAATGGGATTAAATCCTCATAAAAAGGTTGTCATAGAACATAATTTGAATTATATTTCTACGAATATATCTAGCTGGGCGGGTACATTTTGCGGAGCATGGTGGAATGGGTAGATAAAAATATGATATCTAAATATAATTTTATATTAAAAAAAGAAAAAAAATGATTTTATATGTACAAAGTGTGTAAATAAAATAATTCAACCGCTTTTTTACAATTTTTCGTATCCGATTCAAATCACGATTACACATTGCCTCCTTCAATGTAGTTGGAGCATTGGAGACGGTTTGTCCACTTTTCAGAGCAGTGCTGGAACGCATATATCTGAATCGCTTTTAGCTGGTCGGTTGCGGCTTCTTCAATGTTCTGCAATGTTTGAAAATTGTACTGTGTGAGTTTCCAATCTTGGGAACAAGTCACAAAGATTCAAGTCTAGCGATAAGGGCACTTACGAGCCGCACGGATGCTTTTATTTGGCAAAAACGCTTCAATTGAAATTACTGAGTGAGAAAGTGCATTGACGATGCTGCATCTAGGTGTTTCTGATGTTCCGTCTCACATGAGTGACCCTTCTTTGAAGATTTTGATAAACTTCTCGGTAAAAATACTGGTTTATCGTTTGCCCTTGGGGCGTGAATTGATTTGATCTCTGATTTCTTATTCTGGCTCTAGCGCTTCGTTCCTGAGTCGTATTCAAAAAGCCAATGCTCGTTACCAGACATGATACGTTCCAGAAAATGGGAGTCAATTTTAGTCTGCCTTAAAATATCAAGACACGCTTCTCTCCTGTTGCAATTTAGATCATTTGAAAGATTTTTCGAGACCATATCCGCACAGACTTCTAAAAACTTTACGTTCAAAACAATCAGTTGTATGCAAACAACAACGTGGATGCAGAAAAGGACTTGCATATGAGGATAACATGGACGCTGACATGAATACACTATTACACGCAGAGAAACGCGTATCAAAGCTGTCCGTGTTAATTCAAGACAATTGGTGTTTCAATTATCCGCAATACAATAACTGTTTTAAATCAAAAGAAATATTTTCCTAGCGTTTCTTTCTCCGCTTAAGAGAAGTACAGGGTGGCGCAATGGATATTGACGATTTTTGAAACGCCACTTTTCGAGTATGAAAAAATGGAGGGGGCAATCAATAGCTTAAAATATTCCGTATGAAATGCAGTTTATTAGGCATGGATACGTGGCCATTGCTTCAACGCAGCTTTTGCGTTAAGGCGTATCACCGATCGGAGTCTGTTATTGAAGTGCAACGACAATTTCGACGTGAATATAATGTTCCCGAGCGTGGTAGAATTCCTTCGCGCAACACAATTTTGTTGTGGGTTGCAAGGTTTCGTGATCATGGAAGTGTACGAAATGAATATGTCGGTTCTGTAAAAACTGTGCGTACACCAGAAAACGTAGAACGAGTACGGCAAGCTGTAGTAAGGAGTAAAATTCCCTCAGCAAGGCGTCAAGCAATAGCATTGAACATTACACGAAGAAGTTTGTGTCGAATTTTATACCAAGACCTACCTATTTCATCCCTACAAAATTCAAATTGTTAATAAAATTTTACCGCAAGATTTAGCAACACGAATACAATTTTGTAGAACATGTCTTGATTTAATGAACCCAAATGTTTTAAACAATTTAATCATGTCGGATGAGGCGCATTTCCACTTATCAGGATATGTCAATAAGCAAAATTTTCGGTGCTGGACTGCCGAACAACCTCTGCATTCCGAAAAATTTTTCGAAGAAGATGACCGTACAGTGACTGTAACTTTTCAACAGTATTTCGAAATGCTTCAAAATTTTGTACCTGCTGAATTGCAGCGACTGGAGGTAGAAAATAATGCCCTATGGTTCCAGCAAGATGGAGCTACAAGCCAAACTGCGCGAATTTGCATGGCTACTCTAAGAAATATGTTTCCTGGACGACTTGTATCCCGACATGGTGATTTTAATTGGCCGCCAAGGTCAACAGACCAGCCTTGATTTTTTCTTATGGGGATATTTGAAGGCTAGGGTTTTCGAAAATAGGCCTCAAACGCTACGAACTTCAAAAGCCAACATTACTCAAGAAATCAGAGCGATAAACCAGGAGATGCTGCTCTAGAAAACTTGACGAACACTGTAGGAGTCAATGTTGCTCAAAAATTTGGTGCAATTTTAACGAAAAATTCCGATTTACAAAAGGTTCGGCCAATAACTGAAAATCAATCAACATTAGGAAAAAAAGTAACTCAAGTCTTATTCTTTTACGTTTTATTGTAACGCCGGTCGTCATTTGATTATATTGTGTTTATCCCCATTTACACTGAATGTTGTAATTTTACAATAAGTGATCACCTTAGTCCCGGTGAAATATACTTTACAAATTTAAGTATTAATGTTTTATCAAATTTAACGAATTTTATCGGCACTATATTAACTGTAAGTATTTTTGAATTGTCGACAAAATGTTTCACAAACATTTTTTTTTGATTCTATACTCCTAAGTTACATTACTTTCTATCTTCGTTTCTTAATTATACATCATAATGTTTTTGTAAATAATTTATTTCGCCTTGCATTTCATTACATCACAATTATTTTTCATTATTACTGTACATATATAGAAACACTGTTACAGAGCATTTTCAGTCACGACTTTGACAATGTTTTGAAAAACGTGGTGGTCATTTAAAAGACATTATTTTAAAAAAATATTTTTTGTAGTAAAACTGTATTATATGAGTAATAAAAATATATGTTTTTGACCTTGGTCGTTTCATTAGTATATCCATAACACTCTACCAACCGTCAATACCCATTGCGCCACCCTGTATATACTTATAATGAAATAATTGTATTTCTTTGTTTAACGTTTGTTAACTTGTTTCAAGAAAACCTTGCAGAAAATTTGAAGAAAGCGATTCTTAGTATAAGTAAATGGCCATTATAACACAAAACAATATTTTCTTAATGACAGTGAATAGCTTTCTTAATTCCAGAAAACATTTAGGTATTGTTCATAAATCAATAGTTTCATTTTCTTAAAGTAAAGCATTTTTTACTTAGAACTCCTGAAATGCATATTATTTATACGCACATTATTAATTGCGCTTACCTCGTTTAAAATAGTACGACGTATCCGTACATAATGCTGTAAATTATTCACATTGCTTGTGACTTTAAAAAGGTTAAAGAAGAGGTTGTCTACAGAATAATGTTCAAATAAAAGTGAATTTGATGTAGAAGTATATATGAAAAAGGTGCCTAGAAACAATAACCAAGATAATGCTAATAAATATCTCCATTCCACTCTCTACTATGCTACGGCGTGTTTTTCTGAGGATTGACTTGTGAAGGGAAACATGTATTCTTTGCCCAAAAAAATGCTGTGCGGGCGTCGTACAACGTCAAATACAACGCAATGTGTAGAGGCCATTTTAAAACAGGACAGACATACTTGAACCGTTTGTTATGTGCATTCTCACATAACACAGTTTGACATGAACTGCTACACTCATACATCAGATCTCAAAAAAAAACAGCATATTAGTGGACGTATATGTCTTATAACTCGGGGTCCACAGGTCCACGTTATTTTGCATTGAAAGTGTGTGGTGTGCACCGCACTTATCATGGAACTACATACATAATGCACTAAACTCGGCTATTTCCTAGTTTCGATTCACAAAATTGCTGAAACGATGGGTACAAATAACGCCATCCTCAGTTCTATCGTCTATCTAACAGGAATCCGGTCTTGTATACCCCAAGTTTGTATATTAAACTGTTCTAAAATGTCTACAAGATTTTTTTTAGTTTAACAAAATTTATGAATAAATCTGCTAGAACCTAAATGTGAATAAGTTACATCTCCGTTAAGGCAAAGAAGGTCATTTGTGCACATGATGCTTTGCTCCCACCTACATATATATAACTAATAGAATATAGTTTAACTTTACTACAGATTTATTACATATTCTACGACTTCTTTTATCCTCGCCCTAACATAAGATTCACCACCGCCAAATCTATAACGCATTTGTCGAACAGCCGAAGCTATACTGTTCAGTTCTGATAAATGACCTCGATGACGACGGGTCATCATTTACCGACACATCTCGATCTTTTACGGCCGTAAATAAGCGATCGGATGAGCAACATATTCTCCCTCCACGCGGGATCCCCATAAACAAAACACCCTCGCAGCCGAAACTAACCTAAACGAATATAAACGACTGTCTGGGCCTGCGTTAGGACCGTTACACGTGCGCGCCGGGTTAATGGCAAAATCTGCCCTTAATTCCGATGATGGTCCCTTTCGGTGGTCTATTAGCGATCATCTAGCGATTATAGTCTTTACGGAATGTAACGGTAAGATCCATAACCGGGTAGTAGTCGTTCCTTAAATCTTCGTTTTGGATGCGTTTGGGGGTGGGATAATTTGTTATATGGGGGTGAGTATATTATGCAGAGCGTCTTATATAAGTAATCTTATTCTAATCATAAAAAGAACAGGCCTACTAGTTTTTGTGATTTTTATCTTTAAAAGGAAGTTTACATTCTACCCTTGAAGTTTAAACACGAACTTATCAAACATCCTATATATATTGGCTATTCCAATTGTCTAGAGTTGTAGAATTGCGCCTATTAGGCTAAATGAAAATACACTTGTCTCCTCCATTGGAGTCAGCTTAAAGCAACATGCAACACTAAATATAACGCCTTAGAGAAAGCTCCATTCAAATAAGGTTGAAACATCAGCAAACCAGTGCAATTACTACGCAGCTACAGCCGAGCAACCACTCTAGGTAAATGTTATTAAGTTAGTTATTTAAATTATGTTACATGTTAACTTAGATTTTTTCTTTTAATTTCAAATTTATGCTTACATATTTATGTTTACATTAGTTATTATTACTGTGTATAAACTTCTATATCATATAAAATATGATTTCTCTTGCATTCTTTCGCCAGTAAGAAGTATTAACACTACAATTTTCTTATATCTATGTTAATGAATAAAGCTGGCCACGAGCGGTACCGCGCAGTAGCGTAGAGTCAACCAGGCCTCGCGTTCCACTAGAGTTATTCTGCTAATAGAGATGTTTGCTGCCGCAAATAATTTCGCTCATCTTTTAAATAAAAATTAAATAACACGTGCTCAAACACTTACCATTTTAAGAGTCCTCCGTGAAATCACAAAGTGAAAAATGTCTGTTAAATATCTGCAACATTAGATATGTTTCAACTGTTGTTTCGGCAAAACTAGTACGGCATGAGGAAAAAGTGCGTTTATATGCAGAGAACGAACGTTCTACATCTAGTGACGTAATATTTGCGTAAATAAAATAATCTTTCAAATAACTTAACGATTCTGTTGACGCACCTTCACAAATGCGTCTTAATGTGCCAAAATCAGAATTTTTCTCAAAAACACTTTCAAATTTTTCTAGAACAGAAACATTTTTTGCGTTTTCAATCGCGCATAGCTGTGCGTGAACATGTTGCACCATTTGTAGAGATTCTTCTAGCGGCACCGCAGGATTTTGTAATTTTTCTATTGCATCTGCTACCCCGAAGTAATTGTCGTGAATGATTTTTAAATCCATTTTAACCTGACTATCTTGAAATTTCGACTGGCTTTTCTGGATAGCGGCAGCTTCCTTTGTATCGAATTGTAAAACCACGTTCTTAATATTGTCAAAATATTTATGATAATAAAACGCGGCCTGCAACCATGTTCCCCAACGAGTTAGAATAGGTTCTGGTGGCTCTGGTATACGGGGGCACAGTCTGTGAAATTCGCGAATACGTTTCGGTGATTTGACAAATACTGCTTTGGTATGCGCTATTAAAGCGTCTACCTCAGGATAACATTTTCTGATACTATCCGCCACAAGATTGAGAGCATGAATTTTACACGTAATGTGTAACAAATTAGCAGAATGCTTTTTAAGAGACCGGCCTACAGAAAGCATGTTTGCAGCACCATCACTCACTAACATCAAGAGTTGCTTTGTTGAAAGTTCAAACTTGTCCAATGTATTTAACACTAACTTTGAAATTACTTCGGCAGTACACTGTTGTATTCGTTTGGAGACTAACAGAATTGATGGTGCCGATTGATGAGGTTCCAATTTGCGTGCCATTACATTAAGAACAGAATGTTTCTTCCGATCTGTTGTGTCGTCGACACATAACAACAATTTTTGATCTTTCAACTCCGATTTTATTTTTTGTTCAATATGTTCGCGCGCAGATGGCACAATTCTTCGTAACGATGTTCGACTTGGTAATTTGCACTCCGAATAGTTATTCCAAAAGCAGATAAATGGTTCCTTGTCTAGTAAATTAAACGGTATATTACATGCGATAAACGTAACGCATAAATTAAATATAAATTTTTCATTTTCCCGTGCGCAATTTCTTTTTGAGACGTGCTTTTCACTATTTACGTGTCGTAGACAATGTTGCCTGGACCAACACATTAACGGGATTTTACAGATTACACATTTAATTTTAGCACCTGCATATATTAAGTATGGAATTTCTGCAATAAATTTTCGAAGTTTGTCCGACCGCGGTCGTTTTGCTGACGAAATCATAATTTTTCTAGGACAGATAAACAATTGCGCAAATGGCCCGCAGCGAAAATGTCCGTACTGCTCCGCAGACGAAGTAATACTACCGTTCCTCTCGGTCCGAACTGATGCGCCGATGCGCGGTACCGCTCGTGGCCAGCGTTATTAATGAACGTTAGCAGTAGTAGAAGATTTTCACTTTAATTTGACAAATGTTTTCGGTTGTGGACATCGTCGTTCAGAATAAGATGCATCCTGCTAACAAACACATTATTTATTCCACTTTCCCCCAAAACAGTCACAACTACCTATTATTTATTTCTTATTTAGGATCAACATTTTTAATCAACAGTTTAAGAACATCAACGTCGGTGTGTTTTGTTTACTGTTGTCATGGTAACCAAACAATATTGACGCCAAATAACACTCAAATACACAACTTAATGTTATACCGCGGAGTTTGTGCGCATCGCCAGCTTTAAGTGTGTATTACTCGTGCTTCAATATAGAATTATTTTCTGGGGGAATGTAGTCAATATTGAAAGAAATCTTCGTAATTCAAAAAGCCCCTAGGTATTAGAGCTAAAATATTCAGATTCGTCAAAATAACATCCATTTATATATTGAAAACTGCTTTGTTTACAAAACATTTACAGAAAGCTTTTTAGAAAATATGTGCACACGTTTGTTACCGTCTAAAACACATTTTACTAACGTGCAAAAGCAAGTGATACACCAGTGACAGAAAATATTTAATCACCTTCCAGAAAAATAACAACCCGGAGAAAATAACTAACCAGTTAGTCATTCTACTCTACTAATGAATTCTTCGCTAAATCTACATATCTCTGTAACGTAACTATTCTTTGAACCATTTTTAATAAATGTATTAAAGATTTAATTGTTTAACTTATGTTTTTTATAAATTATTTTCACGTTTTCAATTTGCGCAAACGATTATACAGTGAGGTCCTAACGTTGTTAGAAAAATAATCAAAAGGCGAATCCAACGATATCACATATGTCATACTTTAACATTAGAAATATGATGATATAGAGCAATAAAGGTTTTGATAATCTGTTTTTGTTGTTACGCAAAGTTGGCTAGGAAAGGGCGCCAAATTGTTTCTTGTGACGCCAGACTGATCTAAAGAACTCGCTGTTAAGCAAAGTAACCATAACAATTGCCAAAGCGTTAAATCTCAGTTCCAAAAGCATACATTATTCCTGTTATTTATTGTTATTATATCCTGCAATTGTCAAACTTTCGTTGTTTGTTCTCGTCGTTATTTTCTCTCATTCTAACTGGTTTTGTTAATTGTTGTTTCTTTTTTTACTTTATCAAACTTTATTATAATTAATTAATTATGATAGGTTTGTTTAAATTTGTTAGTTTTTGATAGACAATGTGCTTAAGTTTCAGTTCTTTCTGTTGTTTATTTTACAATGGCCTACGCACGCACCACGTAAGATAAAATTTTGATATTCGGTGAATTTGGTAACAATTACCACGAAGTGGAACATAATGAACAATGCCCCTGTTCATCTGGAAGTATTTGAACTTTGCGCTAAGTAAGGATAGATAGGATAAAATCTACAGAGCGAACTGTTTTAACAGAAGATTAAAATTTAAATGATTGTACAATTTGTTGGCAAATGAGGTGATAATTGTTGCCCCATTTTCATAATATTAAAGTTAACACAGCAATTTTACATGGTTAGTACCAAAACCATCATAACAGTAACAGCACAAAAAACCTAAGAAGCAGACATATTGCCTATTAAAAACTAACAAATTTAAATAAACCTACCATAATTAATTAGCTGTAATGTAGTGCGATAAAGTGAAGAAGTAACAACAATTAATAAAACATGTTAAAATGAGCGAAAATAATAACGAGAACAAAGAACGAAAGTATGATAAATGAGGGATATAATAACAATAAACAACAAGAATAATTTACGCTTTTGAAATTTCCTCTATTTACGGAAATATCAGAAGTGGTAACGTCATTTTACAAATTAAGAAAGTTGGGACAACACATATACGCTTACATAACACATTTTTTTACAATTCTATCTCCCTCGTTCCCTTCCGTGCCACATCCCACCCGTCACTTCCGACTCCCGTGTTATTCACATGCTAGTTGTTCGCCCATCAATGTTTGATGAGGTTACAATTTGTACATGGAAAACTACTTAACTTGATCACATCGAATACCAGTAGAATTGCATAAACTTTTTTGTGCAATTGCCTAGTTTCCGGATAAACTTTTATATTGGTATAATCCAATTGAGTTTGAAAATACATTGAAATATGTTTTTAATACTTTAGCATATTCGGGTTTAAATTCCAATATCGTATTTCGAATACACCTTGTATCTTTTGGTTTTAAAGTTCATTTTTTTTCTCTAACGGAATTGTTTAAACTCCTTTTTTCGTTTAGAGATCCCGAAAAAGCCAAAGAAAGTAGAAGCGCCCCCTGTCCTCTTTTCCCTTTGTATTCTTTGAGATTAAGTTTCATACACATCTAGGCTTTCTCCGGATGTAGGTCACATAGGAAGTTTATTGCGTTTCAATTCCTCGCGTGGATTGCTTCTCCTAGGCGTACAACATCCCCACGGAGGTAGTTTCTCTTGACGGCCACAGCTCCTCTTTCCTCAATTTCCCTATCTAGCTCTCTCTCTGTCTTTCTATCTTGCTCGGGTTCCACGTTCGTACGTCTTACTTCTACTACTTCATCAATCATCACCCACATCGAGATAAGTGCATTTGCGAAGATCGGGTTACATAAATATTGAGCGCGAAAGCAGCATCGTCCGCTGTAAGATCGAGGAATTCTCGCTGAAGACGTACGACGAAGTATGTACAGGTAAAGTGGTCGACATTTGGCTTTTTACGATTGACAGTCGATTAGGGCTTTAAAAGGGGATTTCCCGGTGGGATATAGATGTAAATCATGCAAGAAAATGTGTGGTAGCAAAAGAAAGAAAGGGGAATACCCAGTTATTTACAGCAATGTCTTTATACCTACAATCACCTTAAAAAGACTACGCCACTAGAAGACTAACACAATTGACTTAGTTTATCTATTTGTAAAATTAAATTATACAGAAGGCTTTTGCCAGCTTTCTAAGGTAGAAAATATATAATCTTGAGCAACTTTCTGGCTCTAAAGAGACTTTAGAATTCATTTTTTGGACAATGTACATAAAACTTAACTCCTTTTTTAAATGGAATGTAAGATACTCTTAGATGATAATCTATCAATGGTTTTAATTTTCATGATAAGCTGGCATCATTTAATATGATTTAGTCTTTTTGTATTTGGTGATAAAGTGGCTTATATGCAAGTAAGAGAGCTTTTATAGTTTTCCGAAATATATGTTCCAAATTAACTAAGTAGTATGTGTGGTGCGGACGGTACCCATATCGTGCGTGTTTGCTACCATCGTTAGAAGAGCAGGACCTGAATTTCTTGAATTTTGAATTGTTTCGTATTTACATTGTGCAAAATTTTAATATTCTTTATTGTCTACATTATTCTGCTTGGTAACATTTCTGTTTAATTCAAAAAGGCATCCTTTTGAAATCTAGGAAAAGGAACAAGAAATCCCTGATGACCGACTTTCAATATTTTTTTTCCGTATTGCTGCCAACAGGAAGGAAAACAAAATGTAATCGCTAATATCAAGGATTCTCTTTAAATGGGTCTAATAACAAACAATCTCAAAAGACAAAGATGGATCAGATCAATGAGCTCCATTACAGATGGTTAAACTCCCTTTACTCTATCTCCCCCCCCCTCCCCCTGCTCCATCCCCTGATGCACCTTCGTAATAGCGTTACACGAGGGATAAGAGCCGAAAAGAAAACAAAGAAATAAGCCCAAAGGTCACCACATGGATACGTCACAGGCCAACGATCTATACGAGAGCGCTGACGAACTTTTCAAATTATTTCCTTTTAGAAGAGAAAACAAAAAGAAGACGACGCTAGACTACAACGAAGAGGACTTCGCCGCCTTCGTATAAGGAAACCCGGGTAGATGGAAAATGTTGCTTTCATAAGCCGTAATTCGATTTATGCCAATCGCGAAAACCCGTCGGAAATCTCTTTATCTCCGGCCCGCAGCGCAGAGAGAGGAGTAATAGAAGAGATAGAGAGGATAAGTAAGCGGGGGAGGTAAGGGAATAAAGGAAAAAATTGAGAAAATAAACAACAATCGCGCATCGCGCTGGAAAAACAAAAATATCCGCTGCTAAAGCAGCGGAATTTCTCGTTTAGCAAGTCTATATATTTACAAGGGTAAGGGACGATGGGACGACGATGGAGAAAGACGACAAGGCAAGGAATAGGAATGGGGGTTCTCTTTTTCTTGTTGTGTTTCTTTTCGTTGTTAAAAAACGTCGGGGTCATCCGACTTAATATTTTTTCCACTCGGTTTGATATTGAAGAGATTTTTAAATTTATCATCCGTTTCTCATGCTCGTGAATTTCTTTGATTATTTCTACTGCTTCAGGAGTTTTTCGGAATTGGAATTGACTGGCAATTATTAATGCTTCGAATTCAGGAACCTTAGGAACGAAACTTGGTAATTTTTAAATGCGGCATTGATACAAGATTCGAATGTAACCAATATTTTACTGGAAATGTTCTTTTAAAGCCGCATCCATAATTTCTAGCGAAATCTCAATCTTAAGAATCTTTTTCTACATTTTGCCATTAGCTAAATACGATAATTTTGAAAAAAATGTGTGCAATAAATTAAAAGCAACAAATCTATCATAAGAAGCCCGGTCGGCCAATTGAAATAATAGCGTCTCAAAACATTTTAATTATTGAAGAAATGGTATTAGCAGATCGCTGTTTGAAAGTGAAGGAATTAGCACTAATTATTCAGTTAGATTTCTTCCTTTCCCTTGCCAGATGTGCATTCTCGGACTTTCAGATCTTTTAAAAGGTTTTTATACCACCTTCCTTTTCTTTCCAATCGCTCCTCTCTTTAATACCATTTTTGTCATTCTATATCCTTCCAGTCTTTCTACAAGTCCTGCCCGTCTTATTCCCTGTGCTCTCATTATTGACATTACTTTCAGTTCGTTATACAACTCTTTAGTTGTTCTGTGCTCCCAACCTTCCTCTGTATTTTTCGCACCAAATATGGATCTTAGTATTTTCCTCCTTTTTTCCAGTTGCTGCAAGAATCAATTTCTCGTAGGAAGAAATTAAGTCTTTAGACAATTTAAAATATTTTCTTCCGAATGTTCAGGAACTACTTATTCTACCAATTGAAAAAAAAATAGTCCTTTCGAATTCTTAGGTAGTTAGCAGAACGTTGTAAATTGTTAAAATTGCACCATCTTCTGAGCGTTCAAAGATCTTTAATAAACTGACAAAAATTTCGCTTCGTAAACGTAATTTTGCAACTTCATTAACGCAAAATTACACCGTCCTACACGATTAATTCGTTTACCCCTACATCGCTACATAAATCCACATATTCCCAGTCATAAGCGATGGTAATTTAATAAAAATTTTTCTTCTAGATTACACACAGCTCGCGAAGTGTATACATACATCGAGCACAGCTTGCGCTACTTACGCTTACGCTTGCTGAACGCTGCGATTTCAAAAAGCGAGCGATAAGAGCGCTTTGAAAGGATGACGTAATTAAACGGGGAAACTTCAAACTACGGCTAGGTAATAAGATTTTAGGTTCACGACTTGTGTACGCTCCGTAGCTGTCGTTGTTAGTGCTTTAGCTAGGGGTATACGCGGCGTAGTGATTTCTGCTCCTTAATAGCTACTAAGTATAGGAGCTGCGGATGTACATGTAGGCATAAACAACTATAATACGATATGACAACGGCAAATGCTACTAGCGACCCCTGTGATCGTAGCTATTTGGGAGCGTGTGGAACGTGTTTACGTGGCGAGAATTAGCTGGAGTGTAGAGGAGAGGTTCTTGCTTCGGTGTAGTAGGTTGAAATTCTGCTGTGCAGTCGCGTAAATTGAAAAATAATTTATTAAATTTGTTCGTGTTTACAAACTCGGCACAAAATGAGCAGAATTCTAAGAAAATAGCAAGTTCTTCTCTTAAAATATGTCATAGTATGTTGCAATTAATGACAAGGCACAACAAGATTAAATTTGTATTCACATTTTCTGAATATTTTCAACTAACGAATTATGAATATGATATTCAGATGAATCTATGAATATTCTCTATGCAACGGTTTCATATTTATGTAGTTTCTAAAGTAAACATTAAGCCAGTGAGATTACTTAAATAAAGTAAATTTGCTAATCCATAGGATCTCTAGCAAACAGTTGTAATCTAAGCTTCTTTTTCTACAAAATTAAAACCCTTAAGTCGTGAATTCAATATTTATGATTTTGTTTTACCCAGTACTAAAACCAGAATTAAATTATTTAATCTTTCGCTGTTAAACAGTATATAAGATAATTCCGGGAGAGCTGTTCCAGTGGGATAAATGTCCCAACTATTATACTTTCTAAACCACCTGAGTGATGCCCCTTTTTTAAGCATTTCTGAGTTAAATGTGTGATCGCTTCGTACTCTCTCTGAACGAAACTTGGAAACTTCAACACCTTGAATGTGAAGCAACAACTTTATCAGACATTTTCTTAACCAACTTATTTTGAATTTCTAACCAAAATTTAAAAACTATTTGTCTTAAGCTTTCCTTACTTTAAATGATTGATTTTCACGCTTGTCGATGACAGGAATTCTGTATTATTGGCTTTATAATATAGTTGCGCCTGCCCTCGTTGGATACCGCTAAGCGAATGAATATACCTGTCTGTTTCTATAAACACAGCTGTTGTGCAATGAATAATCAACATGTGCTTTCTGATCAAAACGAAAGATGTTTACGGGTTCAGTGGCTAAGAAAAAAAAGTGAGTAACTGGTGATGTTAACTAAGTACAGCGTACACTGACAATTCTACCTGGGGTTGCTCCCATGTCCAGAGGTTCACCAAAGAAACAAAAAGTAAGCAATAACAACCAATTTTATTTACCAAAATAAAATTCTTTAAACAGTAAAATAAAATGTCTTTCGGGGATTGCGATAAAATAGTTAAAAGTGAAATAACTCAAATTGATTGAACGGATTTTCTGATTTTATTTAAAATTATCAAAGAAAAGATAAGTTACGCTTTACAGATCTTAACGTTTCGGTTACGGTAACAACCGATACTGACTTATACGCAGTTTGGATGTCAGTGCTTCACAAAAGCCAGCCTAAGGCCGCTCAATTGTGGAACATTGACTGTTTTCTCAAACAAACTTCGCAAAGGTCGGCAAAGGCTGCCCGAATGCATAGAGCGGGTGAGTTTTCGTCGGCTTTAAAATGCCGCTCGATTGCACCGTTTAGAGGGATTCCTTCTGCTCAGCTGGAAGACGTGCAGTAAAGACGCAAGCTACGAAATTTGGACGGTTTATATACCCGTATCTGGAGTGACGTTGCACTTTTTGTTAATGACGAATGCGACCTTATACGTGACGTGTACAAACAAAACAATTTAAGAAAATACATCGATTCTTGACGTAATACGCATAGTTATGTCTTAAATCGTGCACCCTCAGAGACAGATGCCCCAGATCATCTGTACTGTAGTGAACAAATTATAATTTCATATTTTGTATTGTCTTTCTGAACAGATGTATTACAAACATGTGTACTTTGGATATGCTAACAAGATACCAGAGAAAAGTATGTGTACCTAAATGAAGGCAATGGAGCCAAGAAAACCTAACCGAAGCAATTAAACGAATAGAGACGGGTAAAATGGGCGTTAATGAGGCTGTGAAAAATTATAATATTCCGTGTACGATCCTTCGTCGAAGAAGGCAATCCGGTATTTTAATAAAATTTCCTCTAGCACGTCAAGGCATATTAGGTGTTCAAAATGAAAAATGGGGGCTATAATAAAAGCCCTGTGGAAAGTCGGTTTCAGTCGAAATTTCTTGATTTTAATTTATGAAACAAAATTTCGTGGTTAATCAAGTCGAAAGCTTTGGAAAACTGTATAATCACTTCAGTTTGACCATGCCTATCTACAACTTAAGTAACGTGCTGAAATATAACCGCCAAGTTTGTGATGACTGAACGACCCGAGATAAAACCATATTGACAGTTGGAGGTATACGAACGAATGCTGTTATAAATGCTGGAATAGAGGACCTTCTCACATACTTTGGCAAAGTTAGATAATATGGATATCGGTCTATAATTAGAACTGAACAATCGCCTTTCTTATGTACCGGTACAACTCTTGCTACTTTCCATCTGCTTTAGATAGATAGTTTAATAATTATTTGAAGAGGGAAGGCAAACACATATGTGCAATCCCGGAACTAAGAAGCTAGGTAGTAAGTCATCACCCGTTGTCTGTTTAGTAGTTCCTTTTCTGTTGAAGATGAGATGAAACGTATGACTGGCAAATGGGGAATATTAAGAATGTGTAGGTTGATGGGTAAATATTCCAGCGAATGTATTAACAATATCGAACCATTATCATCTTAAAGTTTGCCAGGACATTGAAATATAGGTCTACTGCTTCTATTGTCTTCTCTGCCAGGTATTGACACAGTTTCGTTATGTGGTACATGCCTCATAGCTGTCGCCAAGCTTGAGTAACTTATGATAGATTCCGTTTTTAAAGTTATTCTGCTACATCTACTAAGCATTAATAACAGTTGTCTTCCTTGTTCTCAACAGCGGATGTTCACAGCGATGGTATACTAAAATTTATAGGTTTTCAGCATCATAACAGTAAAAAAGGCATTGCTTGACCTAACCCGAGGAACTAATGCTGATTTTATGATCTACATAGAAACCAACTCAGGAAAAACTAATTTGGAATTCAAAATTTATTTTCTATTGTATTGTGTTGTTATTGTTGTCTTATTTAGACACAGTAGAAAAAAATATTCCGCATAGCAATCTAAAAGATTAAATTTTTGAAACATACAAGCAACTAGAACATGCATTCCTTTGGCATTTCCGCTTGATATCGGCTTTGAAAATACATCCGTTCCCTTTCCCATATCTGTACATCCAGCACAGGACCTCTCGTTTCAATCAAATTATAACTTCGGGATTAATGCCCCAAACTCTAATACTACTACCGTTGCTGCTTCAGACAACCAATATGCATACATCAAAAATATACCTCTGAGCTATCTAGAAAGGAAAGTTTCCGGATATACCTATGTACTAGGATCATATCTAGCAGCGCATAGATCCGAACGAAAGTTGGTAAACTTTGCGTCTGACATCGGCTGCTCTGTTGTAGGAATTAATTCCACAGGACAGGCCATAACTTCCTATAAACGTTAATAATTCAGTAAGAGCATCGCCCCATCGTTTTTTTTTATCTCGCTAAATTTCGTCCTCCACCCCTCTGCTTTTCGAAAAAGGCGCGTCGTTAATATTTAACGTTAAATATTGGGACTTCCGGCACGGTTTTTAAGTGCTATCGTAATCGAATTTTAACTTCGAGAAAAAGCTTTTAAAATTTTAAAAGAGAGATTGGACGATTTTAGCCGAAGCGAGCGAGGAAGGTAACGGACAGTAGGCGTCTCTGAGAATTAGCGATCAAAGTGACGCTGTTAATATGGTAAAGCGAGAAAAATGAGCGTGTAAAAGCTTGCCTGTCACCTCTAAGAACGTTAAATGGCGTCTAATTCGCTCGAAATCTAGATACTACGCGAAGACGTGGAAAAGAAAATCAAATCTATATTAAAAAATCAGTGTGTTGAGGGAAAAGTGTACTGGTGCAGCAATTGCAAGGATAATACTTAGTATGTTAGAAAATTTGCAAGTGCCACCACGTCAAGTGTTGATATTCATGAGCGATGGTGCTGCGATAATGCGTTCGGTGGGCCGTTCTCTTTTTGAACACGGTTGCAAGTGTTTACATGTTACGTGTAAAGTACCTGCTTTACATCTTGTGGCAGAAACTATTCGACAATACATATTCACCCGACGTAGATTCATTAATAGTAACTACAAAAAAAATGTTTCTCAAATCTCTAAAACGCCTTCGATCAATTCACGCACAGTGTCCCGGTATTTGTGAACCACCACATCCGATTCTTACATGTTGGGAAACACGGTTGCAGGCAAATCTTTCTTATGCTGAATATTTAAAACAAGTAAAAGCTATTATTGTACAATTCAATCCTGCTGAAGCTGCAGCTATTATGGAGCCAGACAAAATTTTAAATTTTTCCGTTGAAACAGAGTTACAAACTATTGGTAGCAACTATAAAGGATTATATTACGCAATAGAACAATTACAAAATAGAACGATGTCGTTAGTGGAGTTAGTGCAGTGGGTTAGTGTCGAAGTACATACACTGTTACGCACTTTTACGCACTGTACATGACGTAAAATATAATCGCGTTTTAGAAAAGTTCGAGAGTGTGTTAAAGAAAGATTCTGATTTTACAACATTAACACAAATTGGTGATGGTGCATCGACTAGTTTATTAACTAAATTCAAAGAGTGTTTGAATCATGCATATATTACATCCGCAGATATCGAGCGATCTTTTCGAAAATATAAACACCACCAAATATTCTTTCACCACGGCGAACATCGTTCAACGAGACAACCGTGGAAACATATCTAATGCTGCCAACTTTTTACGACTCTTATCCAGGATAATAATACTGATAATGTTGCTTAATGTTCGGCAATTTCGATGCAACCCGCCAACCTACTTGATAACGCCGCTTAAAAGGGTGAGTGTCACAACTTTTCAGATATTATAATTCTTGATTGGTTCTGTTATCATTATTCGATTTATTACTTATTTTTTGGTATTGTACTTACTGAAGGAAACGCAAGCCTACGCCGCGCACAGATCTTGCCTCGCTTTAATCATAACCCTTGTATAGTTTAGTTAATTAATTTTACACTACCATGTATGTACGTCATCTTACACTCGTGAAACTTTGTACCCATTACTTCTAATAAACTTTCTTCCCTTTCCTCTCTATAGGGAGTTCTCCATTTACCTCACATCCAGTTCATATACCCTCTTTTACTGCCGTACTCGTAACTAACAGATCCACAGATATAATGCCCGCTCACATCTAACCAACCTGGTATTATTTCGGTAATTACGACGCCATTGTCTTACCGTCTCTTTAGCGCGCGCTAACTGTGACGCATTACTCTTCGGCGAACTGGAGGTTGGAACGTATAAGGTGAGCGGGCTTTCAGCCTTGTATGTGTACAACAGATAATCCTGACGCGGTGGTAATAAAAGCTAGCGACACCCTTGCCTCAGTGGAAACCGAACACGCGAGACGATATACGACAGCGTTTTACCTTTTTGTCTTCGCCAAGAAGACGCTAATCCGCAAATAACAACAACGCTGGTAATTCACTGCTCATCGAAACGCGACGTCTATTTTCTTGCCGGTACCAGGGCTACCTTATTAGTTATAAAGTAGCGCAGTCAGTAGGATCATCGCGTCCGCACGACTTTGGGAGTGAAGGGTATTTTGGAGCGCGTTAGGGCGTAATATACCGCAGATTCTCACCAGTGTGTTTTCATTAAAACTATTTAATGGCGTTAGTAATTAAAATACAGCAGTAGCGCGCGGTTTCGCAAGCGTATTCAGGCAGGTATTTTGATGCTAATTTACACTATGAGAGTGAAAAAGGGGAGAATAAACGCTTGTTCTATTACGGAGGTGGACTTTAGAAGCTATTTTGGGAAAACATGTTAGGTAAATTTTATTTACGAGACTGCGTTTTTATGAGTATTGATATGAAGGAGAGGAAATTGGTATTTATTCCCATCATTTCGTGTGGTTTATTAACAATTAAAGCATTCTAGTACAGCACCAAATAAGAGACATTTTTGTAGGATTTTCATCAAACGAAGCAGTGCACGTCATCAACAGAACTTTCAGACAAATAACATAACCCAACAAAGGTAATCATGACGTAACGTTAAATTGTATGTTTCACTAAAAATGACTTGCGCTATGTTGACACATCTGTTTTATTAACATTTGTTATTTAGGCTACTGAAACATTTTTGTCTAAAATCGATAATAAAGAAAATATTGCACGGTCAACTTTTATAAGGCGCCCTGTATATATTTCCTTGTTATTATTTGATCTATTGCAATGAATATTTACGTCAGTGAAGAGTATTAAAATATTTGTAGATTTATCTCTTAATTTTTTGGCAAACACAAGAAAATTAAGATATACCTACTTACTTTTCACATTACAGCAAAAAGTAATAATTACACAATTCCTTAATTAAATAATTTAATAAGCGTTAGGAAACTCTTATTTAAAGCTCTCTCTTTTGGTACACAATATTATAAAGTCAAGGTCCTTTTCACATTGAGTCACACACTCGTGTTTGCAGCAGTCACGGCACACGCACCTAGGTCAAAACTGTTATTACCAACTTATTGGTGCTATAAACATTTCTAGACAGTATTAAAAACGAATTCAGATGTCAAACTGCTATTGCTGGTCTTTCTGGACAGACGAAGACGAATAAGAATAAAACGTCTTATCACATGGTCGGGTTGAAAAAGGCTTGTTTCATACCTTGTTTGATGATTTGAGGCTATATAATAAAAAATCTTATTATAACATTTGTGTTTGTACGTACGGTAGTTAGGGTTACGTTATTGCAGGACGATCCATTAATTAAAAATGTTAAATTACCAATACTGTATTTATTCATTTTCATCTTTTTCATTAAAGTTAGGCACACATTTTTCTATAATTTGTTCCCAAGCGTTTTTCTTTACCACTTTATTACTATAGTTGTCTCATTTGGAATTCCATACGGCACCTCCACTTCCGTTTGAAGTCCTTCTATATTAATATGTAAACCCAAATATGTTTTTATTCAACCAAAATAATGCTAATATAGCTCAAAAACAACAATGCGAGAAAAAAAAACAGCAATGCGCTAGCCGACGGACATGTTTCTGTATACCCGGCGTCATCAGCGTCGCTCCGAGCACAATCGCTTTCACACCATTGTTATTCGCTTCTCGGATTTATATCAGTAATATTCACGAACAGCTCTAAAATATATTTTTGACGCCACCTAGTGCCAAGAGATATAGTCATGCCGCCTAGAAAGTAGCGACTGAAACCGGGGTACAGATGCCCACCACCTTTCGTGCAGCTCATGGGCATATAATTCCTGTATTAAATATGCACATGAAAAAGTGGCTAGCAACAATAACCAAAATAATGCTGATATAGCTCATTATATTGACGGAATCACTCACGGCAAAATACATCAATGTGAGAAGAGAAAAGTGTTAGCCGACGGACATGTTTCTGCCTACCCCGCGCCATCAGCGTCGCTACAAACATAATCTCTTCTACACCGTTGTTATTCGCTTCTCGGGTTTATGTCACCAATCTTCACAAACAGCACTAAAATATATTTGTTGGCGCCACCTTGTGCCAAGAAATGTCATGCCGTCTAGAAAGTAGCGATAGAAACCGGAGTACAGATGCTCACCAACTCTCGAGTAGCTTACAGGCTGCTTAACGCTAGATGGCGTTGCGCCTAAGTGTTACGGTATCTGCACATGCCGGGTAGGCAGAAACATGTCCGTCGGCTAGCGCTTTTCTCTTCTTACATTATTGTTTTTTGCTGGGAGTGATTCCTTCAATACCATGAGCTATATTAGCATTATTTTGGTTATTGCTACTAGGCACCTTTTTCATGTGTATGTTTTTATTTATTATCTACTAGAACAGTTGGTCAAACTGCAGAGTAATCGTCACCGGTAGAGTCTCAATTTGAAAGGTTTCATTAAACGTAACGTATTTTCAGCGGTGACTATCAGAAACACGGTGTTCGACTCCGTCGCAGGTTACGCGACTCGGCAACCGCCGAGACACCATGACCCCTTGGAACACGGTAATGACTTAGTCTGAACGCCTCAATTTTAATTATCGTATTTCCACTGGTGACGGTGGCCGGTGGTCTAATGTGAAAAGACTCTAATTGTTCCTGTACATCTAATTTAAGAAATATTTGACATAATCTAAATATTAAAACATCTGTTTGTAAATTGGCATGTCTATATTCAGTTGTGCAATACACTAAAAACGTCATCAACGACGTGCACCGCTTCGTTCGATGAAAATCCTTTAGCAAAGTTTTATTTTGTTAATTTTAATTAAATACTTACCTAAAATTAACAGTTAACGATATGTTTCGAAGATCTAGAACCTAGAACAAGAAAGAAAAATATGTAATGAAAAAACTTTAAGGACAAACTTATTTATTGTATAATTCTTCACTATCTCTCACTTCCACACTCCCCCTTGCACTATCTCGTTTCTAACTTTCAGAAGCGGGGCATACAGTTTCTCATTCACTACGCGTAAGTTTTAACAGTAACGAATTGCAGATACGATCTTATTAAAGCGAACCGGTTCCATGTTCGCGCCGCGCCTTGGCCTTTGCAGCATGAATGAATATCGTTCGCCCTTATCCTTACTTAACACCCTCGTAAACGGCGGTAATCTCACAATGCCGCCCCCTTTCTCCTCAATCCACTTCGCTTCCATCCCAAAGGACACGCTACAATTTCGAGGATGTAATGTATTCATACGTATTATAAGCATCTTTGAGATACTGGAGGTTCTACGCGTGTTTAGATGCCTATTTCGCGCAAGTGTTTGTAGACGTATACCTTTTATGAAGCTCAATACCATGTTTATAGTGTCGATGTTTCGCTATTGTTCCACGGGAAAATGTCAGCGCTTCCTAGTAGAGTGCCATGCTTACTTCATAGCCGGCTTGGTTTTGTGTGAGCGTATCTGCAGATGTGTACATGGGTATTGTTTGTCTTTTTACTTATTTCTTGTACGAAAATATTTACCTACGCAAAGAAGGTATTAACTTAAATGTAAGTCGTATACATGAAAGAGGTTAATCAGTGTTTGGAGCAAAGTTTTATAAGAATGTGGATCAATTTTGTTGTGTTAGAGCAAATTATATCCAAAAGAATTTGATACTTACACGTGTGCAAGAATCCCTCACACCTTCGATTAAAACATTTTGCGTAAAGCAGTAATAATGAGACCAATAGTTTCAGGTATAGACTCAACTACGTATAAATTGTCCAAATGGCTAGTAAACGAATACAAAAAATTACTCATCATAGTCTAGAAATAGAAAATTCACTAGATTTTATAAATAAGATAAATAATATTGAATTAGAAGATGGGGATAGCAAATGCACCATGGTACATAAGAAATGACGATCTGCACTGAGATTTAGGAATTCCCACCGTCAAAGAGGAAATCAAGAAAATTGCTAAGGTTCTACGACTATTAGAACACAAGGATCGGCTAAGAAGATTGTCTTGTGTAAGCAGAGCATTGTGCGGGTCTTAGTGGTAAAAGAAAAGAACATAAACTTCAGGACATTGATGAGGTTACTTTAGATTTTAAGGCATTCATTTGTTTTCTTAAGAAAGAAAAATTAATGTTTGGTCTTAGACCAGTTTTAATCACTAAAAGGAAGAAAGATGTTGATGTTTTATCACCCTTCCCCGGCGTACCGATTTCAGAAACCATAGAGTATTTGGTTGAATTCTGAAAACTTAATAAAATAGATGACGTCAAAATTGCGAATACAAAACCCTAACTTCACTTTGTAAGATCGTTTTCCACAGAGGGCAAAAAGGAGGTCGTATATTTTCCTAGAATCTGGCCTAGGTATGAAGATGATGTTTTCGCGATTTTTGATACTAAGGAACGTACTATTCCGGATTTCCTCGCGACACTTAATTCAGAATTTGAAACTATAAAATTTACAGTAAAATAAGAAGTGAACAATCAACTCCCGTTCCTGGATAGGTTAGTAATTAGAAACAACTGGAAAGTGGAAATGGACGTCTATAGAAAGGAAACAAACAGTAATAGATACATTATAACCGGCTCTGTGTGGCACTGTGGTCAATACAAAATAGCCGCGATTAGATTCTTAATTAATAGATTGGTGATATTCCATTTGAGTAAAAGTAGGTACAATAAAGAACATAAATTCATAAAAACGTGTAGCTATTTACAATGGTTACTCTTCTATAGATGTCGATCGCATTCTTAAGGAAGTCCAACATAGACATTATGTCAGAAATTCCACTACCTTAATCCCGGCAGGAACCCGCGATAAGCAATTTATGAAACTTCCCTTTCACAGAATATCGAACGGTATTCGTAAAGTCTTTAGGGGGCAACACATGAACGTATGTTTCGGTTCGCGAAATACACTCGAAAACCTTCTTGGCAATCCGAAAGATAAACCGCACATGAAAGAAAGATCGGAAATTTATAAAATTGCATGCAGTGACTGTGGTAAAACCTATATTGGTCAAACGAAGCGAGCTATAGGCACCAGATTCAATGACCACATCAGGTGCTACAAATACGGGAAGACTGAATCGTCAAGTGCAGCATAACATATAAACGAAACCGGACATAATATTAAATTAGAAAACCTGAAATTGATTAAGAACGCAACTACGCCGGGGAAATCAGATGCTTACAAAACTATTTCCATAAAAAGGAACACAAATTAGATGAATAAAGGCTATGGACCGCTATCCTGCTCAAGTCATTTTGATTTATTAGGGTAAGGCGGATACATGTTTTACGTTTCAGCTGCAATGATAAAAGACCCTTTGGTCTATTTTTCCATATATTTCGCATGTCTTAGTTTTAGAGTGTATAGGCGGCAAGAGTAGGTATCTGTAAATATTTTCTTGAGAGTAGGAATTGAGCAGGCATGTTAGAATTAGAGTTTTTTCACATCATTCGGTCGTACGGTTTATAACGAGGATCCACGAAATGTTCGAAACAGCTGTTCCGGACTAATTAATTAATAACTTGTGTGGTGCGAAGTGTGACGATACTTTAGTGTTGTTTGCCATACTTCCCCACAATCCCTGCTATCAATATTAATAATAAACTATTTGGACCATATAAATGGAGTTAAAACAAAACACTATAAAGAAAGTTACGAAAGACAGATTTTGTCAAAGAGGTCGTTGCCAATATTACTTAGGAAACATCGGCTAATTTGTTTCCCAAACTTGAATGACAAGAATCAGTAGACACACCAGGTTGTCGAGATAAACCAAAGTCCTTCTCTGATAAATTTTAATGCGGCACTTAACTGTGCTTCCGTGGAGTTTAGAAATAAATTCTTCTTAAAAGTTCTTCCAAAAAATCTTCAAGACTATTATCCATCGAAAATGGAAATGAAGTATTGTTTCTAAGGCTTCCTCTAGCTTATTTTCAAATATCAAATTAAGTCTACACATTTTTCATCCCCCATATGTTTTCGAAATTACCTGGCGATAAAGTATTTTTAATTAAACTCAATTAAAACTCGCAAATGGAACTCTTTTTCCATTTCCTCCTCCTCAATTTTCTGACTCCCTTGCACCCCTCCCCCTAACTCCCACTGCCGCTATTTCCCACGGGAGACATTCAAGGCTTAATTTGCAATTGCCCCTCCGCAAAATCGTCATCCCTGCTTCTTGCTTTTTATTTATTTCGATATTATTATATGGATACACATTGCCCTTCTCGTTCTAGCGTTAATACCTTGCTCTCGTCATCGTTTTTCCTGCAGAAAAGAGATGTCTCGAGTTAAAAGGGCCCCCTGGCCTATCCGAGAATACAAGGCGAAGCGAGAAAAGATGCTGCTCCCAGAGAATCTTGTAGAATACGCTCTGATTAAAAGTAAACCTAATCAGATTCTCCATGCGTAAATTAATTAGATGCATAAATAGAAAGATGTTTAAATTTGTCGCAAGCGAAGCTGTAGAGGTGTGCCGGGTTTCGTAATTACGGAGTTGGAGCTAAATCTGTCTGAATCTGCTGCAATTAAAGCAGAATTTCCGCGATTCGGGATGTTATCTAGTGGTAAAGAGAGGGGGAGCGCCCTAGCGTATTAAATAAGGAACTAGGACGCAATCAAAATGCAATTATTGAAAGTGGAAAGTGCCAGTGAAGATTGCGCTAATTTACAACAGATTTGCGTTATTTTTTATAGAAAAAATGGTTATACTACAGTTACAGATAAAATCTAAATATTCTATAACAGAAGCTCTATGCAATAATATCTAAATAATTAAAAAAAAGTCAAGTGTTGCTCCATTTGACCTATTCGAAATTGAAAACGACGTTGTATTAACTAAAGCACAAAAAAAAATGAAAGCTCGAATTATGGACTTGTAATACCGCAGTGACATCTTCAGGTCGTAAGCGGATACTATTCCAGCAGCATTAGAGCGATTGCAAAAGCTTTTCTGTCGGCGAATCAATAACAAGCGCTATCGGAAGCGACCTTACCGACCGAGGCGACACCGCTTAAGCTTTCGTCGTACTCATAGGCGGTAGAATTAGTTTACGAACGCCGCCGGTAGAGTGCGCTATTATCGTCGCTCTGTGTAGAAAAATACATTATTTGAATAAAAAACATCGTTTTATAAAACAAATAAATAAAGGAGATATTATTTTTTATTTTAAAGGCAAGGGTGAATATTTTAATATTTTATATACCTTTGCGAGAGATTTTCATTATTGTTTTTATTGTTATTCTGCTAAAACAAACACACGCTAGGGAAACATACATCAAAACGCTCATTAAAGAAAAGTTGTAACCATTGAGCGATTGTAATCAGATAAAAAAGGTAGGTAGTTAGCATGTTCTACATTTTAAAATATGTATTATTTCTCATGTATATATCTAATTAACGCGTCAAAAGAAAAAAAATTATAAGCACAGAAAATAGCAAACAAAAGAAATCTTTCTTTCCGAATAATTTTGTATATTTAATGAGGAAAACAGAATGTGTAAAGGAAAAGGAGTAATTATATTTGTTATTCGTATATTTAGGTAGATAGGTGTCGCATACTAACCGTGTATAAGGCTGTTTATCCGATTAATTTGCCTACCAGCGCACAATACGTGGTTCGTAGTTGTTATTATTATGCAATCTGTTGCTTATTATGCTAGAGCGGCGTTAACAAGCACAATTTGTTGATATGTATCTTTTGGATCAATAACAAAAGAAAAGAAAAAAGCAATTGAACAAGGTAACCAATGCTACCTATTAAAGAGAGAAAGGTGATTCCAAATCCGGCCGTAGAACAAGTGTATACATATGCAAATTAATTAAAATCCTCGACTATTTCGCTTCATAAATAATTCATCCTCCTGTCACTTCGCGAAAGGAGCATAGAGGTCGCTATACTCGCACAAACGATATCCATTTTACAGTAGGAGAGATTATTAAAATGGATTTAATATCATATATCAACGGTAAAACGTCGCCTGTCCGAATAGTTTACTGCGAGAGCACTTAAGTTTGATAGAGCGTATCGGGAATATTACAACCCGCCGAATAGCAGTAAAATATCTAAAAAGCGCACCTGTTACGCTGAACTTTTTATCGCGTTCGGGTCGGGGATTAATGTGCGCATTATAAAAACGGTACAATCGACGACGAAAGGAAGTGAAAAAACCTAATCTCGGCGATTAGCGAATCGCGTTCAATTCCGGATATTGTCGTACTTCGGTGTACAACGGCGACCACCGAGGTGCACTGAATTAATATGGAAATTTCGTCTATTACGCAATGATTCGTGTCGACAATCTTTGCGTGTATCGCGAGAAGGCAAACAGAACGTTTTATCGTGCAAACCGCGTACGTGCCACCGTTTTTCCTCCTCTCACCCTGCAGTTACTCCTGCTCAGCTCCCCTGAGGGTTAAAAATACAACCCATTTCTTGTGTTCCAATGTAGCTGGTCGAGATAACGTACCGCGGAGTCGTTGTATATTTAATTAAACTATTAATTTAACGCATATCGCGCCGATTTTTTGTGTGTAAATATGGCGACGGCGTTGCCAAATCGTTTTATGACATCCTACTTTATTTATCGATAAAAATGAAATCTTTCTCAAGGGTTGATTTAGAAAGTAAGCAGCGATTAAAAGAACTTTTCCATTGTGGTTTACGGAACACTGTGTACATGATTTTTAATTCGCCTAGAATTATATTTGGTTTGCAAATACAGGGTTGGGATAAAATATGGATCTAAGAAAATATTTTTAAAACGGAAACGATGATATTGAGGAAACTTTGCAGGTAAGTGTAATAACGCATACTGCAGTTGATTTCGATTTCTTTACCCATAACTTTTTTATTTAAATGGGACACCTTGTATATTTTTGCATATTATAATAGACCTTGTTTTTCCGGATTCGTCCATATTGGTTTTAATACCATTATCTGTAAAGAATGGAAAGATAAAACACTTCATATTTACTGAACAATTAATTTTATTTATTATAAATTAATGACAAAATGAGAATCATCCGATATAAACAAAAAATCATTTCAAATATTCAAACTGCTCGCCATTTACCTCCTGACAGTCAGTTTTAGTTTTAGTTACCTTTTCTAAGACTCCTCTACGGATTAATTCACATTCAACGACTATTCTTTGTTTCAACTTTTTAAAAGTACAGACCCCGGCCATTATTATTTCCTCAATCCTCTTTGGCATACCGTCAATGCAGCTTTTTATTGATTTTTTTTTCAATTTCGTCGTTATTATGCTATACATCTTCAATATACTGTTGTAATTCTTCCTTTGTAGTTGATTCTCGTGTATACGATGTTTTTCAAGATATTCTACACATTTTGAATTATATTTCAAAGAGTTTCAATTTTATTCGTATGCGTCTATTTTCGCGGTCAATTATTATCATAATGGGAAAGAAGAAGGATATAACCACAAAGAAGAAAAACACGAATTTCTGCTCTTCTAGAAACGGGAAAGTTCTCTCAGCGTGGAGTTGCACAAAGAGAGGGTGCATCACATCAAACTGTTTTGAGAATCGCGAAATAAATTAAGGAGAATATTCCTAGTACAAGCAGTGGCAGAATATACTGTGCCGGCAAACACAAAACAACTGTAGGAGATGATCGTCGTATAGTAAAAGTGGCTATAGAACATCGTTTTTTATCCACTAAAGGTGTTCATAAAATTATTAGTTTAGAAGGTATACAAATACCAGCCTGAACAGTCCATAGACGTCTTCATGAAGTAGGATTGAAATGCAGACAGCAAAGAAGTCAAGACTGACATCTAAAATAAAAGTGACACGGTTTCAATGGACTAAAGAATACAGTTGAAGAATGGGGAAAGGTAAGTTTCATTTATCATCTGTATTTTTGGTCAAATTCATCATCATGATTCTCTTAATGGCTCTTTACGTTTTTTACTTTTTCCTAGATTATATATAGGGACGAATCACGAGTAGAAGTGCTAATGGAGAGAAGCCAATTTGTTCGTCGACGTCCTTCAGAGCGTTATAAAGAGGCATGTACGATCAAATCTATTAAACACCCCATATCTCTAATAGTTTGGTCATGTATTACGACAGAAGGATCGGGAAGACTATCCTTAAGTGAACAATGGAATAAAAACAACACTATTTAATACCTGGACCATATACTTTCATGTAAGAGAGTGCACAGTGTCATAAGGCAAAAAGTGTAATGCGATACCTTGAATCTAAAGATCTGCGTGTACTACCTTGGCCAGGTAATTCACCATACATAAACCCAATTGAAAATGTGTGGAATATCTTGAAAGACATCGTAAGTACACGCAACGCAACTACAAAGGAAGAATTACAACAACATATTGAAGATGTGTGGCATAGTAGCGACGAAATTAAAAAGCAAAAGCTGCATTGGCAGTACGCCAAAAAGGATTGGGGAAATAAAACACAAAGGAGAAACAAACAAATATTAGTAAATATATGTTTAAATTATAATTACTTGCATGTTACATGTAATTAAATAATAATATTGCCAACATTATCAACTGTTTTCTTAAATTTTACCTCAAAATCATAATTTTTATGTGGTCCTAATTCGATTTCCAGGAACTGTAGTTGGTCATCTAACGTAAAGATGTAATTTGAGATGACCCCAAAGGAAAAAATCTAATGGATTAAGATCTGGAGAACGTGCAGGCCACTCAATTAATCATCTACGTCCAATCTACCGATTTGTAAAAGTAGCATTCAAAAAATTCATAACTCGTCTATCGTCCATCCTGTTGAAACCAAAAATTTTGAGATAACTTCCCATTGTGCTGAAGTGCAGAAATAATTTGGTTCAAGTTTCAATTCAAGTTTTCATCTACAGAAATAGACCTATAAGCCTGTTTTCTAGAATTCCCATCCAAACATTCAACTTTTATGGATGTTGAGTATAGACTTCATGAATCCAGTGGGGATTCTCATTCCACCAATACCTTGAGTTACGGCAATTAACTGTTTCATTTAAACAAAAAGTTGCGTGGTTAGAAAATATCGCATTAGTTGCAAAATATTCGTCTGCATTACAAATTTTCATCATTTTTTTGCAAAACTCCAACCGTCGGTCAAAATCATCATCTGACAGTTCTTGAATGATGTGTACTTTATACGGATGGTGTTTCTCTCTTTTCAATATTTTCCATACAGAACGACGACTTATACCATGGTTTAGTGCCAAATGTCTGGTAGAAATTTGAGGTGATTCTTCTAATTCAATGGCAATGTTTTCTCTTATACCGTCGTTAGTGTGGTCTTCCAGTTTTTTTGTAAATTTGTAACCAGTCCAGTCAAACTAAAACGTGTTATTTTTTTACTAACAGCTGAACGTGTTATAGGATTTCTTTCAGGGTGCAAGTCATTAAAAAGATGATACACTTCTTGATGAGTTCTAACACGATCGCCAAAACCGATCAACATTCAAATTTCAATAGTCTCTTTTTCATTTAAATGGACCATTTTCAGCCGCACAATTAATAATTAAATAATCTATAATTAGTAATTAGATAGACGTGAGTTAAATAAACTTAACAGTTCTTCAACAATTACCTACAAGATGGTACACGTTTATTTTTATTAATAAATAAAAGTTCAAGTTGTTTATGCTTAAGTTAGCAATTTCTATTCGACCTTTTGATTTTTAAAAAGAAACAAATATAATTGCCACAAACTTCTTTATTAATAAATTTTCATTCTGACTGTTCACATTAACTACCGAATCCTCATTAAATAAAAGCATATTATACGATCGTATATACCTCAAGATTCCTGGAGCTCGAACCAGAACGCCACGCTATATTCCGGAAGCATTCCGACTTCGTACTTTATCACCGAGTTTATCACGCAAGCTTTTCTTCATTTTGCGTAATAGTACTAAAACCAGTATGGACGAATCCTGAAAAACAAGGTCTATTATAGTACACAAATATACAAGGTATCCCATTTAAATAAAAAAGTTGAGAATACTTCCGGTTAAACCGGAAGTACAGTAACAACAAAATATTCGAAATCAGATGCATTATGCGTCATTGCACTTACCTGCAAAGTTTCATCAATATCGTCGTTTCCGTTTCAAATATTTGCTTGTTTCCATACTTTATCCCAACCCTGTATATAAGAAGTGCTTTTTGTTAAATTCTAAATACGGAATCATTTTTAATTCTTCTCAAAATTAGACTATTAAAAGTAGCGATTATAATTTACGAAACTACTCATTTGAGTTGTTACAATCGTACAAGTTCAGTGACGTGAAATCTTTTACCATAGAATTTATCTCATGAAAAGCGTGCTTCATTGCGTTACACGAACCTTCAGGACATTATAAACTAAAGCACAGGCATCGTTTATAATATTTAATTAACAAAACCTTGATAACTTACCGTCGCTAAGCCAGCGTTAATATTGAGCATTCGCTAATGCACCAGGTTTCGTTTTACTATTCAAGCCAGCGGTAATTCAATAATACGCACACAGACTGTGTATATGCTGCAACGTTTCTATGAAACTTGTCAGTTGGCTGGTGGCAGCATTTATCGGACAAACGTAACGAATATGACACGAGGACTGGTTTTATGTAATATTGTTCAACCAAAATGCACGGTTGAAATCGAACATGGTAACGTCCTAAGCGAAGCGTTGGGTTATGAGATGATTATAGTCGATGCGATGTCTTGTTTCTCGTGACTCTGTTGTTCTTTTAAGTAACATATTAACAAATTATGAGGATGAGGCATTGATGCACGAAGATACAATATTGAGATTAGTGTCCATATTAACACGTTGAAATGTATGTCTTTTACATTCTGTTGTATACATCTTACTTCTTACTTATTATATACTTTTTACTTATTACTTTATTCACGATGCCCGACTTTCATAAATATTTCTTAACTGCGTAATATTTGATTTCTTATTCAAAGCAAACTTTATGAATTTGTAGATAGGGTCTATCGCCTGCTATCTTATTTATTTAAATGATAAATTATTTTATTCAAGATAGTCTGCAATTACTTTTCAACCTCCCATACATTAGGTGTCACACAACTGCAAATATCATTATATCTATTAAATTTTAAAAGTTTCTCTATAGTGCTTCAATTATAATTCAAGCGTGCTGTAATATTATTCCTCTCAAATGCGTCTTATTCACAATCCGTTCAGCTTAATTTCATATTTAGTGTTGATT
The DNA here is from genome assembly GCA_029619315.2 of Dynastes maya. Classification (NCBI taxonomy): domain Eukaryota; kingdom Metazoa; phylum Arthropoda; class Insecta; order Coleoptera; family Scarabaeidae; genus Dynastes; species Dynastes maya. The sequence continues at coordinate 30,045,581 of JAROYE020000008.1, forward strand.
TGTATTCCTTTACTGTATTTTTATTTTGAATTAAACAATGTTTGTATTTCTATTATCCCCCTTCACTTTAAACAAGCGATCAAAGAAGCATTTACATCATTTCTCTTATTATTAACGTTATAAATCTACTTACGTAGGAGATAGGTGAGATAAATATGAAACGACTTTCTTATGTTTCTGTTACACATGTATTCATTAAAAAAAAGAAAACAGTTTTAATGTGGACAATATTATTATTTAATTACATATAATGCAAGTAAGTATATGTTTACTAATATTTGTTTGTTCCTCCCCTGTGTTTTATTATTTCCTCAATCCTTTTTGGCATACTGCCAATGCAGCTTTTTATTGTTGTTTTAAATTTCGTCCCTATTATGTCATACATCTTCAATATGTTGTTGTAATTCTTCCTTTGTAGTTGAGTTTTGTGTACTTCCGATGCTTTTCAAGACATTCCACACATTTTCAATTTGGTTTATGTCGGCGAATTGCCTAGCCAAGGTAGTACACACAGATTTTTAGATTCAAAGTATCGCATTACACTCTTTGCCTTATGATACGGTGCATTGTCTTGCATGAAAATATATAGACCTTGAGTGGGATCCAATGAACCAATATAGGATATTAAATAGTTTTGTAAAACTTTCTTATATTGTTTTTGTTCCATTGTTCCGTTAACGAAATATAATAGTCCCGGTCCTTCTGTCGTAATATATGTACGACCAAATCATTAGAGATGGGGGTGTTTAATAGATTTGATCGTACATGCTTTTTATAAACGCTTTGAAGGACGTCGACGAACAAATTGGCTTCCCCCCGTTAGCACTTCTAGCCATGATTCGTCGCTATAAATAATCTAGAAACAAGTAAAAAATATAGAGAATCATTAAGGGAACTATGAGGATGAATTTGATCAAAAATACAGATGGTAAATGAAACTTTCCTTTCTCCAACTGTATATTTTTTATATCTTTCAGCCCATTGAAATTGTGTCACTTTCATTTTGGATGTTAGTCATGAAGACGTTTACGGGCTGATATTTGTGTATCTTCTCCACTAAGAATTTTATGAACACCTTCAGTGGATAAAAAGCAATGTTCTGTAGCCACATCATCTCTTACAGTTGTTTTGCGTTTGCAGGGCCCACTATGTTCTGCCAGCACTTGTACTAGGAATATTCTCCTTAATTAATTTCGCGATTCCTAGTTGGATGTAATACACCCTCTTTTTGTGCAACTTCACGTTGAGAGAATTCTCCCGTCTCTAGAAGAGCAGAAATTCTTTCCCATTATGCTAACAATCGACGCGAAAATAGAAGCACACAAATAAAATTAAAACTCTGAAATATAATTGAAAATGTGTGGGATGTCTTGAAAAACATTGTAAGTACACGAAATTCAACTACAAAAGAAAAATTACAACAACATATTGAAGATGTATGGCATAATAGCGACGAAATTAAAAAAAAACAGTAAAAAGTTGCATTGGCAGTATGCCAAAAAGGATTGAGGAAACAATAAAACTCAGAGGAGGAATAAGCAAATATTAGTAAATATATATTCAAATTATACTTACTTACATGTTGTATGTAATTAAATAATAATATTACCAACACTACCAACCCATTTTTTTTTTAATTTTACCCCAAAATCATAATATTTTTAAGTTCTAATTCGATGGCTAGGGACATTTTAAATTTAACGTGTTAATACGGGAACTCATATAATCTCAATATTGTATTTCCGGGTACGAATACCTCTCTCTTGTAAATCTATTAAAGTTACTTAAAAGGGCGAAGGAGCCGACAACGAACTAGATATCGCATCTCATATGTAAACGTTTTGGCCAGAAAGTTACTATGTTGGATTTCAATCGCACATTTTAGCTGAACATGATAGTACATACATATGTGTATATTGAGTTGCGTTCGCTGTAGCTCGAATCTGGCTCACGATTCTATTATGTGTGACAGGTTAATTTCCGAGAAATAATTCGACGGGTAAATAAAAAATGATACGCTGTAAAAACAAATGACGTACAGGATCGCCTTTCCGATGAATACAAATTTGTTTTTAGGAATGGATTCATTTTAGGTTAATACATTAGAGAAATTTCCAGGGACTTCAATCTTTACGGGATTAGATGACGATTTACCGATAAATATCGGTGCATGCGCACGAAAGCTGGTTCGTGGCGACACAGAAAACGATTTTATTACAAATATTTCTTGTATCTTCAATTGAAAACAATACATTTCCTAAATTTTTAGACATATAGCGTGTCACAAGACCGCTAAGAGTGGGGACCGATAATATCTTGGGAACTATAGTATGGTGATGAGAAAAATTTTGTCATAACTAAAGTGGCAAAGGGAAGTTTAATGAAAATATTTTTAAATTCCAAACATGACCGCTAGGTGGCGTAGTTGCTAGGGTCAACAGTAAATTTTAAATTAGCCGGTAAAAGTTCTAGGATTGACTATAATTTTAAATGTTTTATTAAAAAGCTTAGTTAATTATGCACCACTTTGATAGAAGATGGTGTTGACTTGCAAAATTCTATTTAAATGTAATCAATGCGTCCGGATTGAATTTAAATAGAATTTTGTTAGTCAAAACCATCTTTTGTTTCAACACTTACTATGAACAACTCAGAGAGAATCACTATGGATCGTTTAAGATTTTATGTACCTGTCACAATTATCCAACAAATGCTAGTTTCCATAGCAGGCTTAATTCTGCTATTGTATCCAAATCATACTAGCTTTTGTTACCTTTATTTGAAAAGTGATCAAAAACAAATAAACTAATACAGGCACAATTTTGTGTGTAGAAGAGTAAAAGTTATCATTCCTTTGTTTCATGGCTAACTAAGATATGTTTAGATATTATTAAGCAGGTATTTGTAACTGACAATGGGCTGTTTTCGTTATTATTTGGAAAAAGGAAAAAGATATTACTGCGCTGCTTTCTCGACTACTTTAGTCTGTCAAAAATCTTCAAACGCACCATAAGAAAAGCATATTGTTCCATTTGAATTTTTAAAGATAACTGAGAAAAACTCGTACCGTTGGGAATAACGCCATCTGTTACATTTTTTGAACATTAACAGGTGGCACTAATTACGACGTTTAAAACAGCATTGAATGCTCTTTCAAACAAGACCACGTTTTTTAAATTCGGGTAAAAACTGCAGAAGTTATAGGAGGTTTAGTTTTACATGATGCAGCAACGCCTACTACGCTTATTATTCACAATATGACAAAAAGTCTTAACCAAAGTGGTAAGTAATTAACTAAGCTTTTTAATAAAGCATTTAAAATTATAGTTAATCCTGGTATATTCAAAATTTATTGTTGACTCTAGCAACTGCGCCCTTTTGCGGTCATGTTTGGAATTTAAAAATATTTTCATTCAATTTCCTTTTGCTACTTTAATTATGAAAAAAACTTCGTTATAGCTATTGCAGTTTTCAAGATATCACCGGTCTCCATTTTTAGCAGGACACGCCGTATATTCTACAGCTTTCTTCCTCCTACAGAACAACTATTAGCTTCGTATTATTCTACCAACGAACAAATTAAAAACAACACACCTAATCCAAGCTAACAGCAACGTTAAGCGCGAGGAAAAACCGATAATTGTCGACGTCTAATCGTATTTTCATTTAAAATCTCGACCGTTTCCTCCATCTCTGCTATGGTCGCGTATGTATTTTTACTAAAAACGACTGCCCTAGGCGATCCGCTGTTTCATAGGACGTCCGACGTATGTACTCGTATAATCTTCCTTTCTCCCACTCCAAGTCTGCTCTACACACACTACATGCGCACGAAGTTAATCCTCCTCAATGGAAAGGATTTGCAAATTGTTCGCTACTTTACAGTCTATGACTGTAGCTTGAAACGTGAATAGGGACCACCATATACATAAATATGTGTGTAAGAGAAAATATTCCTTTGTAAATCGTTGTAAGCTATGTTGTCTTTCTTTTTTTTCCTGATTCTATTCAATAATTCTGTACGTTATTATATGTCATTTTGGAGTTAGGTGTGATGTGCAAATGCACAAAATAAAAAGAAGGATAGTACATGTATTATTTCCCTGGAAATTTTTTCTAAGTAATATGTGATTTGTCATGTGAAGCATGATTTTAGCTAGAATTTTGGGGATACAAAAGCATTGTGTAGAGTTAATCTCTACGATTTCTCGAAAATTTGAATTGTTTAAGTCGGAAAAATGTCTGTTTCACATAAGTGGCGCAGCCAGCAGGATGCAGATTATCTACAAAGTAGATTTCTTGAAACACTAGCATAAAATTTCTCTCTTATTATTATATCTGTCATAACAGGGACCAAATCTCGTCCTAAAAAATCAATTAACGAAGTTCCCGCCGTCATAATTTAGTTCCAGCTACTACGTAAAAAGACCATAAAAATATCGCTTCCCCTTTTTATTAAATAAGCCCTGATATCATCGATCGCGACACTCGCGTTTTCAAGCCTAGCAAGGTCGCCCCTATTCCACCCTCTACATCACCTCTTTTTGTCATCGTCATCTCTAAAATTCTCCCTTTTCTATGGCAATCTCGACGCCTATCACCGCGCTCTTGGAAATCTGGAGTCAATAGCCGATGGCTGGCATTATTAATGATATTGTTTTAGCATCGACGGTATCCCTCGTCGGCAGTAGGCAAGGTCTGAAGGTGGTGGCCGTCCTTTTGTTAACGCGTCTCGGCTGTGCGAGCGATGGTTCTTGTCGGTGCGGGAAAAGCGAAAGCCGGGTGTAAGAATGGCGTGGGTCGGGGGTTGGAGGAGTTGTGAAAGGAGGTTTAACGCAAAGCCGAAGTAATATTCTTCGAATCTCAGGGTCGTCGTCGGCGGCGGATGAAATGAATTGTGAGAACTGAAGCCGTGATAAAAATCCGTAAAAATAGCTTTGGCTGAGAAGAAGAAGAAGAAGAAAGTATATTAAAATTGATTATATAACCTTGTCTTTATTGTTTTCTAACGGCTAAGGGGTGGCGGAGTACAATTAATAAACGACTTCTGCTCTTTTGTAAAAAAAGGGAGATCCATTTGCGTCCCATAAAAAGATTATTTGCTTCATTACTTTTAACTCCAACGTCTTAGGTTTTGGGGAAAGTATAAGTCCCGTGTTGACCGAATGCTGTTAATCTGTGCCGGTGCATTTGCCCAATCATAACGTTAGTCGAAGAGGAATTTTAGTGGAATCTATTACTAAATCCATTACTATATATGTATATATATATATATATATATATAATATAAACATATTACGAAATATGTTTTATCGATTTATAATTGTTGTTATCACTGCATGCACAACTAATGAAATAGTTTAACTACGCAGATATCGGCAAATACCTGTTCCGGAATGCAAATATTTTAATATGGATCAATTCCGCGCAATAGAATTAATTAATAAAAGTCGATCGCAAAACAAATAAACATAAATTGAATGAAGTGAAACTGCTGATCGAAATCAAATTCTATTTGGTCGATTCGATCGCTTGGGTATATAAATCAGAACGACATGTATTTATATACTAGATGGACTTGAAATACATAAATGGAATCCAATGAACAAAATTTAATTGGCTGCTGGGGTTTTAGAAGACAGTTCCGGATAATACAGATACTAGTGTGTTCCAGGTGTTCCATGCATACGTCTTACTTTATAGCTAACAACACCTCATGACATTCTTCTTGATTTTCTGCTGCTTTATACACCGTGAGGAAAAATTATTCATAAAAGCTGTATCGTTTCTTTGTATCAAGTGTTCATTATGCGTCCTAAGTAGCTCATAACATGACAGCACGGAGTACACGATCGCATGCGAACGCTTTAAAAAAATCGTCATGCACACGAGAAGCAGTATCGAAACATCAAGTCTTGAGCTCCAACAGCGAGTATTTTTACCGGGTAGCATGTTGCGATGCAATAAAGGCAGCTTGTCGACGTAGGTACAAAGAAATTTTCCATAAAATGTACTCTATATCATTTCCGCAAAGTCGGCTGCGAAGTACAAATATTTATAACGGCATGCTTCTGTCGTCAAAAGCAAACTAAAAACGCAGCTGGTTAATGTACATACTTGCATTGTATTTTTTGGTGGGGGTGCCGGTATATCAACGCAAAGGGTTGAAATATTGATTCCCGCGGTATTCTAAGAGATACTTCCACGAAGAGCAACAGTGTCTGCAGTTTTTTCATGTTATTATTCTTATTTTTGTAGTAGTAATAATAATAACAATGTTTATTTCATTCTCTACACACATAAAATAATACATATTGAAATACGTGACTAATATTAATTGGTATATGTAAAGAATGAAACCGCAAGGCCAGATTTGATTTGAGTACATGGTACTCAACCATTCTTCCATCTAACCTTGGGAATCAAAAAAAAAAACAAATATACACATGAAAACTATATGCCTATAATTAACCTAAACTAGATTCTGTGTGGCCCATCGAACGGAACTACCTAACTACAAATCGAAAGAAGGTGTAGTTAGAATAATTACTAGAGCAACGCAAACTGCGCTGAAAGCCAGTGGCTGACGCATCAAAGTTTACACAAAATAAACACGGCCGGGACAATTCGGTATAAGTGTCAGTATAACTGCGACTCGAAAGCCGATCTGTTGTGTATGCATCTACGCTGTCGTATACTATATCGTAGTTCTACGTTTGTTTTGAAAATGTTTCCTACGTCGCGAAAACGACCAAAGTTGGACACAATAAGAGAATTTATTGCAGAAACGCCTGATTTAAAGTGTGATAGCGCTAAATTCAATGTGTAGTGTGTAAAATAGATTTAATGTGTTGGTTGAAAAGTGATTGTCTACGGCACGTAAATAGTGCAGGGCATGTTTCAAAAAAAATTCCACACGAGATTATGACAAATTTAAATTTAATTTATGTGTTTATTGCATATAATTTACCATTTCATTTACTAAGGAAGAAAGCATACGTCTCGTTTTGGAATGAATATTCGGACTTTAAGTTACCAAGTGAGAGAACATTACAGAGAGTTGTGCCGTCTGCTCGTGAGCATGTCGAGAAAAGAGTTAAATCGGAGTTGCAAGATAAAAAACTGTGGTTATGTGTGGACGAAACAACAGATCGTAAAAACATTCTGTGGTTAATGTAATGGTACGCACAATGGAACCACATCGACCGTCACCGTCAATTTTACTAGCTTCCGGACGAATACAACAATGCACTGCCGAAGTAATTTCAATGTTGGTGTTAAATACATTGGAAAAGTTTGAACTTTCAACAAATCAACTGTTGATGTTATGAGTGATGGTGCCGCAAACATGCTTGCTGTAGGTCGATCTCTAAAAGCATGTGCTAACTTGTGCATATTACATGTAAAATTCATACTCTCAGTCTCGTAGCAGATAGTATCAGAAAATGTTATCCGAGGTAGACGCTCTAATAGCACATACAAAAGCTGTGTTTGTAAAATCCCCAAAACGTATTCGGGAATTTCATAGACTATGCCCCGGTATTCCTGAACCACCGTAACCTATTCTTACTCGTTGGGGAACATGGTTAGAGGCTGCATTTTATTATCTTAAATATTTTGAGAATATAAAGAACGTGATTTTAGAATTCGACCCAAAGGAAGCTGCGGCTGTCAAGATAAGCCGCTTGAAATTTCAGGATAGTCTAGTTAAAACAGATTTGGAAATTATCAAGAACAATTACGTGGGACTAGCGGGTGCGATAGAAAAACTACAAAATTCTTCGGTGTCGTTAGTGGCATCATTGCAAATAGTGCAACATGTTCACGCACAGCTATGCGCGATGGAAGACGCAAGAAATGTTTGTGTTTTAGAAAGGTTTGAAAGTGTTTTAGATAAAGACTCTGATTTTGGCACATAAAGACAAATTTGTGAAGGTGCGTCAACAGAACCGTTAAGTTATTTGAAAGATTATTTTACTTACGCAAATATAACGTCACTAGATGTAGAACGTTCGTTTTCGGCATACAAAAACACTTTTTCTTCACGCCGCACTCAGTTTGCCGAAACAACTTTGGAAACATATCTAATGTTACAAATATTAAATAGACATTATCCACTTTGTGATTTCACGGAGGACTCTTAAAACGGTAAGTATTTGAGCACGTATCACATTTAATTTATTTTGTGTAAACTTTTATGCGTCCGCCACTGGCTTTCAGCGCAGTTGCGTTGCTCTAATAATGACCCACCATGCTGCTGCTTATCAAAGATGAGCTGGCGCATATACTTTTTAAATATGGGAGACGACAAACCTTTGAACCTGTGTGGGATAGCGTTGTACATCTTATACAGGTTGCGTCATATTTCTGCATATGTGAAATAACTCGTTTAATATTAGAGATAGAGGAAAATAGCATTAAGAAGAATTGAATGATATCTACACAGCTACAATACTATTTGATCACATGTTTCCGAGCTTCAACTGTTTTGGCGTGGCCACGGCTCCTTATTTTTTTTTTTAATTGCATGACACCTATTTTTTCACACCATCTGATAGAGAATTATTTTCTCTTTCTGATTGTCTAAACATTTCAACACCTGACATAACAAAAATTTCGAGAAAAATGCAAACAAAGATTTCATCGCGGTAAGCCGTGGACACGATATGAAAATCGTAGAGCTGTGGATTAAAATTAGGTATTTGAAGTTTATCTTACGTGGTTCATGCGGAGGCCATTGTAAAATGAACAACGTAAAATACTAAAACTCAAGCACATTGCCTATCAAAAACTAATAAATTAAAAAAACCTACCGTAATAAATTAATTATAGTAATGTTCGATAAAGTAAAAAAGATGCAACAGTTAATAAAACAAGTTAAAATAAGAGAAAATAAGAATGAGAACAAAGAATGAAAGTATGATAAATGCAGGATGTAATAATAATAAACAACAAGAATAACTTACGCTTTTGAAATTTACATTTGACAGTTTGGAAATTGTTTAGCAGCGAGCTCTTTGGATCAATCAGTCACAAGAAGCAATTTGGCGCTCCTTCCTAGCCAACTTTGCGTAATAACAAAAACAGATTCCCAAAATCTTTATTGCTGCATATCGTCATATTTTTTAGTTTAAAGTGTAACATATGTGGTATCGTTGGACTCTCCTTTCGATTACCTTTCCAAAAATATAAAAATATATAGGGTGTTCTATTTAAAATAGAAAGTTAATGTTACTTCCGGTGATACCGGAAATGTAATTGAACTGCTGATAACGGCAAAAGTTAGTTCATAAGAAATATAGGTCGACCTATTTTTTCTAAAAATGTTACTTCTGTAGTTCAAAAGTTAGCACGCGGGGAAAATATTTTAGGGCCTTACTGTATGTGTGCTTTCAATATCAACTGAAATAATTTCAGTAGAGATTGGACTAATGCATATCTGCAGTTCATTACTACCAAAGTGGTTGCTCGATCATGGCCAAAACTATAGGGTGTTGTGTATGTTTCAGTCTGCAGATAGTGTATGTAACCTCGTCTTCAGTGAAACAATTAATATTGCTACAGAGGGAACATTATTTGTGCCGTCTGCTATAACATTTGTGGTACAAGGTAATGAATAAACGCTACTGAAATAGTTTGCAAAACTGTTAACAATTTTCTGTGTGGTGCCAAGAACTTCATTATCGTAAACCACGCTGCCTGCAATGCGACGCTGTTGTTTTTTATTGTGAACATAAATATGTAAGTAAATAAGTAGAGCACCAAAGTAATTTTAAAATTGCAATGTAGTATATGTAATTATAATTGTTTTAAACACCGTAAGTGTATAAGTTTAAACATCAGTTTCGAACGTGGGATACACTCGTGTTAGCTAAATTTAAATGTCGTTTATCATGCCATTTTGTTCTAATACGCCATACGCTAAAGCGGAGACCAAATCGGATGATAAATGACTTTATTATGGAGCGGCGCGTTATTTTGAATATGTATTCCGCTCCTTTACGTTGTAAGCCATTGTTTATCGATAACACGCCGTTAGAGACAATAAATCTTCTCGAAATTGATATTTTTTTGGTGCGCTATAGAAACAGGGCTTGTTATACGTGTAATAGCATGATGTAAGGAAACTTTTTGTGGACTTATAGTTATTGCATTGTGCCTGTGATATTTTATGTAGTGTTCGGTTCATGCTAGACTATAAGACAAAATATTTTAAGTATAAACGAGTAAATAAGAGTAAATGATAAATTGATGATCATGCTAATACGTTGGCTACCACCTCATATTTCGAGGGACTTTGTAGAGACCAAAATACCTTGTTGCTTACTTCTTAATTAGTCAAATCTATTTTCATGAGCTGCACAGCTGTTTCTTCCAATTTTCCGCGGCAAAATTGTGGAAAAATTTATTCAATTTGAAGCCATTTATTTTCCGAGGAAATGTTAGGACAGTATAACATTATTCTTTAAAAATTAACATACTTGTAACAATTTTAACTTTCTCCCACTTCTGGTTTTAAAGTAACGACGTTGTCGACAATTTTCTTAAATAACAACTCTCGATTGCAAATGACGTCAGGTGTAATTCGACCCATTTCTATATTTCTAGATTTTGTGATCTAACAACATAGATTTTTTATTTTAAATACCCCCATAGCAAAAAATCACGGGGCGTAAGGTCTGAGGACCTGGCGGGCCACTCTACTGATCCTCGCCTACCGATCCACTTCCCAGGAAATCAGTTGTTTAAAAACTCCCAAACAGGACGTGCAAAATGCAGTGCACCATCTTGCCGAAACCAAATATCGTCATTTGGAAAGATATCTGCAAGAGCAAGATTGTAATTTTATATACATACATGATGTTATTGTCTAGTTGTTGACGATGTTATTCAAATGCTTTTTCGTCTGTTGGATATTATTACCTTTTATGTAAGTAACATATGGATTTGACTATGTACGATATCTGAGTGGATTGCTATTTCAGCTGATATTCTCTGATGACGCGTAAATAAAGTATGCGAACGCTTAGGATCACATAAAAGGGAGTTTTTTATTTCAATTGGCTACTATCCCCAGGACCTTTCTTCAAAAACCGTTGTCCCCTTGATATCTTTCTTTGGGGATACTTGATAACTTTAGTGTACGCTACGCCTGTAAATAACCTCGAGGGGCTGCAATAACAAGTAAGTCATGGATGCCACCGAAACCAAGCCAACGGAGAGACTTTCGAAAGAGTTCGAAGGTCCTTGCGTCGGTAGCTGCTGTGAAATAGAGAGAGGACACTTCGAACATCTCATTTAAGTTTTCGCTTTTGTTGTTTGTTCAGGAATTACATTGTTTGTTTGTTTGTGCAAAATGTTTCGTATCTCCGAAACCGTCCATTTGCTGATCTATTTTCATTAAGATAGTTCTGCATATTTTGAGCTACACTATCATCCTTCAACGTTTGTGATACTTTTTAACACCCTGTATATGCGTCGCGCGGTAGCGAATGTGCTAATTATTTACATATTCTTAAAAAGAAATTAATTAATTACTCAAGCTTTGCGTAGAGTAGTTAATTGGATAAACCTTAATACAAACAACCACTCCCTATTTCGTTTATTACTTACCCTGCAATTTTCCACTTTCGATTCACAGCACAAAAAATCGCTGATCGTTGTTTGTTGCTTCTTTTAAAGCCCGTACATATCGGTATAGGTTACGTATTCATTTCCGAACGATTGAGCACTCTCGCCGGAACTTCTGCGTTCTGTTTGATTGCCGAAATTTAATCAGACCGTTGAGTCAAAGTGAAACTTCCCCTACTAGCTCCCGTATTTCGCCTCCATCCACCCAAAATCCATCCTCTACACGCTTCTAACCCTCTCCACAGCGTCATTGGTAATATGGGTAGGCCGTCCGGGCTTTTGGATGCCTTTTGATATCCCAGGCGGCCGGAATCTGTGTGCACTCATCCCAAAAAATTAATCCAGCACTGGATGCGTTTTTGTTTTATTTTCGTAGGGGTGCAAAACGAACCAACACCAACCTATATATATCTAGCACGCGTATAAAGATCCTCCAAATCCGGGAAACGTTTTATAGATCTTATTTTAGTGCGAACGCCATTGGTTCGATGAATTTCGCAAAAATATCGAAAGCGAGGTATTACGCGTCAATAGCGGAGATTTGGAAAGGACGAGCGGGCAAAAAAAGTTGGAAAAATCCGCGTAAAAGCTCATTTCGCTCGAAAATTGATTGATCTCGTCCACATTGATGAATTTCGCTCCGATTTCGACATGGGAAAAAGGTTGGAGATTAGCAAAATTTACGTGAGTGTAAAATTAATTTTCCGAAATCACAAATACTGAATTGGATACTTTCATGCCTGCTAGATACATACATATATTCGATATGTCCGCCGAAAATATTGTGCAGTAAAAAATCAACAACTCTGTATAACAATTTAAACAATAACGATATTTAAATAAATTTATTCATCTCAAAAAGGAAGTAAACATGATTAGCGATGAAAATATAAATCAAATACCTACAATAATATTAGAATTTCAAACTAGGGAAGAGGAAAACAAAGAGAATTTTCTATTCAGTGCAAACGTAAATATTTTTCCAATTTACATTACGAATTTACTTCATATTCGTCTCGCGAATATTACCACTACATGTCTAACCAATCGTAAGATTCATGCAAAGTACATCCTTCGCAAACGAATCCAATCAACGCCACCTAGCGTCTGACTACGAGAAGGATGATTGCATGCATAGAATGAAATATTCCGGACGTATATTTCTTTCGTTCGATTGCGAAGCGGTTCACATAGTTTGCTGTAAAAGTGGAGGTATACTAATAGTCATACTAATAGTAATCTTAGGTAGAAGGAGAGGATCCAAGTTTGCAATATTCTATGTGAATAATAAAATATTGACAGTAATGTAAAAAATACGTTGGCAGTTTTTTGCTGTCGGATAACTGTGGCATTTTGATACAAGCTGACCAAGTTTCGCTCATATTCCAAAGGTTGTGTTGTTTTTATAAAGGTTTAATCAACTAAAAATTGGTGAAATTGTGCTAGAACGCAAAAGTGTTATCAAGTTCTTAACCAAGGAGCGAAGTGGAAAAATATTTATGACAGGATGATTAATGTTTATGGGAAATGTGTGCCGTCATATTTTACGGTAAAGTTTTGGTGTAAACCATTTCAATGGGACAGGGAATCAATTCAAAATAACTCAAGACGCGGAAGACCCCTTCAAGCGAGAACCAACGAAAACATCAAGAAAGTTGAGGAAGTGGTCTTAGCAGATGGAAGAATGATTGCTGCTGAAGTAGGGATATCAGAAACTACAATTTTAAAAATCTTACATGAAAATTTAGGAATAAATAAGGTGTCAGCACCTTGGATTCCAAAATTGTTTACTCCTGAACAAAAATTGCGTCAGCAACAAATTTGTGAAAAAACTTGGCGGCATTGGCTGACGATAAAGATCTTTTTTCAAAAGTTATAACCCACCGACAAAACAAGAATCCATGCCATGGCTTTATCTCCTTTATCTTTAGAGATCTTCGCCACCAAAAAAAGCAAGAACGCAGTCTTCATCACGAAAACTGATGGCTACGGCGTTTTGAGATGCATATGGGATATTATGAATTGAATATATGGAGAGAGGGACCATAATAACAAGAAAAATCTCTAAGGAAACAATTAAATTATTGAAAATGGACTTGGCACCGAGCGACTATTGTCCCTTCCCTGAATTTAAAATTACCTGAGAGGACTACGTTTTTCTTCGGGTGAATGCCCGAAAGCGGCGGTGGAAAAGTTTTTTGAAGACCTAGGGAAAGGCTTTTTTTTAAGTGTATAGCTTTATTAGAAAAACGTTGGAATGTTGGAAAGTGTGTGATCGTTAATGGGACATATGCTGAAAAATATTTTTTTATTTCCTAAATCGTTTTCTTCAGGGTTAAGTTGATAATATAAAAATCTCCCCTCGTAGAGACGACAACTGTTTGTTACCAAAGAGATTAAGACACTTTGAAGCGACTGTAACGAGGAGGCATTTTATTGGCATAAAGAAGATACCCAGTTGGAATTTGAAGTGGAGCTTGTTATTGTTGCAACATGAATGTGTTTGTATATTTTCTATGAATGTCATTGCTTGAAATAGGAACAATTTCTGGAAACCAAAATATATTTCGGAAAGTTTCGAGCTTACAATTAGTAAATATTCAAATTATCACCTTTAGCTTTTTCAGATTGGCAATCGTTTAATTCTATTCTGTTTCATCCTTCCTTTTATCGTTCCATACAACATGATTACCACTTTTCAACAGAATCTGGGACAACTCATTTCTGACTATGTCCAGAGGTGCAATATCGACGGCCTAAGCTCAGTTTTCTGCATTTAAGCCCAGCAGATACCATCTGTTCCCATGGCAATGTTAAAATTATTCACCGATTACTATTCCGGATTATTTCCTAGGAAGCATAACGCTGTGCTAATTAGAATTTTGGCATTCAATATGACATGCTGCGTTGGATCGCCACATTATTAGGTTATTTATGTAAAAATAATTGTGGGTGGTATGCCACGAAACTTGATCGATTAGAATTGCATATTTGCGTTGGAACATTATGAAAGTTCGTTAGAAAGCTCATATCGAACGCTTTATAAACCAATGGCTATTGAAATTTACTAATGAAATAAACAAACTGGAACCTTGATTGATGCGCATGCAATCATATTACACTACAATGTGCCAAGGTGGTTGTCTTTTACTCAATTATGTTGTACTTTTTAGTTTTGTACCAGTGACGTCTTCTCCTTAGAGATCCAAAATGTAAAGATCCGTTAAAGTTGTTCACTGCTTATTCTCTAAAGCCACTTAAAACATTGCAAAAACTATTCTCTTAGCAACTTTTCAAAATGGCTATCAAACTTTTGCATAGCCTCATCTGCATTCTTGGAAATCCTTCCACGCATTTGTTTTTTAATGGTTAGGAAAGAAGAATGGGGACAAAGCGCAATGTCTGCTGTAAGTTTGTTACGTTTTTTTTTGGAGCACAGTGTATGTGCGTAGTTTTATTTCTGAAATCATACAAGTTGTCCTTGTCTATGTGGCAAGCTCTTCAAATTTCAGTCACATTGTATAGTTTCGCTTATCTTAATTTGTTAAATCTTTCGTCTATGTTTTCTTGTAAAATGGATTGGTTTGACCTTCTCTACTCATGTATGCTCCTGCTGTTGGAAATATTGTTTATTTACGGCATTTCCTTTTAGTTATTTATCCTGTTGTCATTTTTTCTGCTACTTTGGTTATCGGATACTTCATTGGATCTGCTTTTCGTATTGACGTTAATTTCCTTATAGCTAGAATACGGTTAAAATTGTTTATTTTTCTTGAGGATCTATACTTCCCCTCTTCCATGTCTTAGTAACCCTTTGTGTCTTTTCTCTTAATATTTTATTCAATTGGAGGTGTTTACATTAATTAGGGATATGTGTCGAACAGCTGATTTGGTTAAGTTACACGAGATTGACAAATCTTGGGTGCGTTCTGTAGGTCTTTCGAGTAGCGTGTTTGTTCACATTACGGCCATGCAGTCTTCTGTTGTTTTCGATCATTTTACTGCTCCCAGCTCTTTTGTTATGTGTGGTTTTTCTTTATTTGATCATTTATATTCATTCAACCTTATTTATGTATTTCTCCATTTTAACCATTCAGTTTAGCATCTTCCGTTATCATACCTTAGTGTTTGATCCACGTAGTTCTATGACGTGTTTCCGACTGGGGAGAATTGTATTTTCCACTGTATTTCCGGCCTTTTGGTCGTTGTATCGGATCACTTGTGGCCTTGTGGTGTAGTTGAGATGTTGTGGTAGTGTTTCCGAATTTATAGTATTTTGAATTAATTGAGTGGATATTTTGAAAACCTGCTTGTAATTTCCGCTGCTGATATTTGGTTTTGGTTATTAGATTGGAAATATTTGACGGGTTGCTGCGAAAAAGGATTTGAACACGTCTCTAACATCCATCTTGGAGTTGCCACGTGAGGTCAAGATCATTATTTTTTATTGTTTTAATTGTTTATATTTCACATTGTAATTTTGGGGTTCCGTTTATTTCTTACTAGGTTTTTTTTCGGGTATACTGTTTTTGGTATCTCGTTTTTGGAGATTGCTGTTTTTGGATACAGCGATTTTGGCTTAACGTTTTTTTGGGAATACTTATTTCTGGATATATCGTTGTTGATACTTTCCTTTATGAAATATTGAATTGCACTTTTTTTTGTAATCGTACTCTGTGTGTGAGATTAAGGGAGTTTACTACTACAACGTTAAATTTATCGGTTTTATTTTTCTTTTAACTTAATTCAAATTTTCCCCATATAATTTTTGATCACCATCTCCTGGGTTCCTGTTTACCCCGATCGCCTGACAGGGTTATTTCAAACAGGTGGCGCCTTCATAAAATTAAATTGTCTTGGTCAGTGTATTGACCCACTCCCTCGCCGACGAGCAGGTTGGCACCCTGAATGAAGGATTCGCTATTCATGAAATTATTAAATTGCTGGAGAAAGTTGTTTGCATATCCTTTCGTTATTTTGTTTTTTTTTATTTGTTTTTTTTTGCAATTTCAAGGCGCTAAAACGTAGCAAGTTGTATGATGGGCATACAGCTGCAAATATTGTTGATTTCTTGCGTCTAGTTTTTACCACATGCACCCCATCGCTACTTCATCTTTCTAAAGATTATTATTATCATTATTAATAACAATAGTTCTTTGTTACCCAACAGGCAATGCCCAATTACAGATATGTGTAAATACCAGAAATTACAAGAAAAATGAAAGAAAAGCTTAAATTATAGAACAATTAATCAAAAACAAAAATTCACAGCGTCGGACTAGCTTTCTAAGGACCATATTTTCATGCAAACAAATCTCCCAGATTATCTGCTATACGAGAAAGTGTATATGTGGGCGCTCTTTTCATAATGTTCGTTCTTGCGAAAGGTGCTATTACATCTAGAACTAAACCGTGGAACCAAAAAAGACATCGGACTAAGTATGCAAGGGCAATCAATATTGTTATTTACAAGTCTGTAGAAAAATCGTTCACAGATGGTAGCTTTTCTTACAGACAACGACAACGTTTAGTGACGCGCCAACAAATCATCTTGAGCGGTACTTCTTTCGGTATAAATACCATCTGCTTTATAAGAAAGAAATTTCAAAAATTTGCGATGAATATGGTCTAGTATTAAGGAATCACATCCGTAAATTGTATACCAAATTAAATTTGCATCCTCCAATTTACTTAACACAAAATAGTAGTATTACGATTTTAGTAATGATATATCGCTGACATATTTTAAAACACGCATAATTAACACCAACTATTTAAATGCCTTTGCTCAAATACTCTCAATGCGTAATTTGAAGGTAAGGCCTGAATTATAGACAACTCCTAGATCCCTAAATTCGGTTACAGTACAAAGTGCATTTCCGCAAACAGAGTAAGATGAGGTAAGTGAAGAAATCGAGCGAGTATAACTGACCACACAACACTTTTCAACATTTAGCTTGAGCTTAAAGTTTCGACACCATGCAGCTAACATATTTAGATTGTGTTGAAGCTTGTCAATATCCGAAGCAGAAGTGATTTCTAAATATAATTTTATATCATCGGCATATCCAAGGACGGGACAGTCAAGTTGAAGCAGCAAATAATTTATATATAATATAAAAACCCGAAGATCTAGGTACGATCTTTGGGGGATACTGGAAGAATGTATGAACTTAAGAAAGGAGGACGTGGAAGGAGCTCTAGTGATGCGGACCTTGCCATGAAGGAATTTTTCACCTCTTGAAAAGTTATTAAAGGAATGATTTTTTGCAGTGCTTTAATAAATAACTTGTGAAAATAAATAAATGTATTAATTTGGAAGACCTTCAATATTCACTCTTACTCAGTAATTCATTAATGCAGAAGCTTCTTGTCTCGAATTATCTATTCTTTCACTCCATTAGAAATACATCTGGCAGCTTCCATAGAATCCCATTGTCTATTTGCCTTGCTCCTTCGACGGAGATTTCTTTTCCTGACGCTCTTACGAGTTGAACAAGCTTAAAAGTGCAGTAATTTGGATGATGGCAGACGACGCAACGGTTAGAATACTAACAAACGTGGAGTTCCTTCATCGCGTAATTTTGCGAAAAGAGGTAAGTACAGAGGTGCGTATCAACCGACGCCTCTGTATTATGCATAAAAGAGGGTCGAGTGGTCTCGACTCGTAATTCTAGTGCTTTCGTAGTAACGCGTCGAGTCGACTGGAGGCGTTGTAGTGAAGACGACGGGCTGGTTTTGAAGTAGACAGGCAGTAGTAGGCAGTAGGCCTATAGATATTGTCTAACAGACGATGGGATGCTGGTGGCAGCGGTGTCGGTGGTGTGATAACAATGACTTTGTTAAATCGATTTTGTTCACGTCTGGAGAATTTCTATCTTTAGATATGCCTGGATTTACAGAGTTAAGGAATAGGAGTCTAAACGAATTTAGTCCTTTAAATTAATCTTATTTAATTATCTAAAATTGAAACGTAGGGGAAGGTGGAGCACAGGGTATCTGTTAATAGACACGCTGTTTCATTTTCGACCCTCACCACGAGGATCTCACTATATGCCTACTTGATTAAAATGTAAAAACAATTAATTTTACTGGTATTTTTTATTCAATCATACGCTATCTTACATGGTTGAAAAGAGAATACAAAATTCTATTCAGCAACCTAAAAATTCAATATGCCGTCCATTTAACTTAAGAAAGTTGAAACGAGTATCTCAAAAGCTGCCATCTTGAACTTTTGTTCAACATCAATTTTAAATTGGTCTTATCGAAAACAGTGACTTTCATTTGAAACTTTTTTTCGTATCCCTTATACTTACGAAGATATTTGACATACAAGAAATTGACAGTTTTTAGTTTTTTTGAAATAACTTCTGGCGGGCTTGACATGTTGAACTTTTTCAAACAGATTTTAAACCAACACATAAAACTGCAAAACATTGCCCATTTAACCAAATCTCCATCATCAATGATAAGAAAGTTATCTATACAATCCCACTCGATTTGGGACAGCCTGTATACTGTTATTTCAAAGGGGAAGTAAACCATTGTTACCCTTACGCTTATTGTGAACGAGGCCTATAAATGCATCCAAACTATGCAGATCGGCAAATCCGGCACAAGTGCGTATATATCTTGCGGCTTGAATAGCAAGCCGATCCCAACCTAATAAATAGCCAAACTGAACTCCGTGTGGACATGTTCTTTGTCGAATCACCAACGGCTTCACCCATACATGATGGGTGGAGTCTCGTATTTTTAATTTATTATCATCCTTTCGTATTGGGATAACATTGGCTTCAATGTTTTCGTTATGTTTGATTGTCAATTGACAAATCCTCAACTATTGGACAGTTCATCAGTTGCTGACAGGTACTCTCTCGCACAGAGGCTAACCCCGCACGCAGCAAACAGTATTATTATTATGCTACATTACGATGCGTCGTTGGATCATAAGCTCCGTGTCGATTCTAACTTTTAAAGTCTTTAATTGTAACACAATGAAACTTTCTACGACAACAAATTGTTCACGTAGTAAATGTTAGCCATATATTTGTACACGCGCTTTATTCTTGACCGCATATATTCGATTTGAGCAACCGCTTAATCAGTCAAAATTTGTCATAACCTAACGATGCCCAATTACACGGAATGCACTTTATCCCAATAAATCTAATTTTTGGACGGTCCAGTTTAGTTCAATTCTCGGTTCTTCTTTCTAAAATTATTCAAAATCCAAATATTCGATCTCCAAAAGTTCGTGATCCTGCCCATCACTAGTTTGTACATACCTACTTATTCTTCAAACAAGACAATCACTAAGGTATCGGCACACCCCGCACTACATAAAATAGTTAATTAATTTGGAACCTACGTTTTGGGAATTTGCGGATTCCCATTGTCAACCGTACGACCGACTATTCACGAATTACCCAAACATATGTTCCAAATTAAATTAAATTTTTAGCAAAGTTGCTAAATTTTGCGTCCTTTATGAACTCGAAAGAAAAATGGACCTGTGACAAATGACTAGATTTCTTAGAGAAACCAAAAACGATAATTTTCTTCTGTTACATCTAGCACCTTTATTTGGCTTTGCAAAGAAAAACTGAAAATACATTCTCAAGGCCACTTACGATCTTCTATTTAATAATAATATGCTTTAATTCACGAAAAATATACTGCCATGGAAAGTTCCGCTGATAAAAGATATAGTATCATCATGTACATTATGCGCCGATACGCCGGAAGTCAGATGCCATGCTGAGACAGCATGCAATGTATCTTCTGGCGTATAGATCGATGAGCTAGTTAGTTGTAAGTGGGATGTAAGTAAGATAAGATAGAAACCAGTTGCGTGCAATTAAGTAAAATAAAGTTAGATGAATAGTGTGTGGGACTATCCTTGTATGAGCTACCCCCTAAAACCCTCTCGCAAGATAAGTATTTATACGTTAGCGAGGCATTTTACGTGACAAGTGGTGGAGGCGCCGGGTAACGATCCCGGTACCTCTCGCTCACTTCTTCATTGATTTGGTTATTAATTCCCGGATGAGAATTAAAATTCCAGGCCATACACAGTTACATCCTTGGAACATTCCCTAGGATTACTCTACGAAGACCTAGGTAATGTCCATTTGGTAAAATTATTTTGGCGTATTATTACCTATATCGATCTAGAGAATTACGAAAATAAATTTTCATTTATTAAACAAAATTTAATGGAAATTTCGGGAATTTGCCAACATAATTATACTGATATTAATTTATTATGTAGAAGTAAAAATAATTGAATGGGAAAAGTCAATAGTTCCCGATTTATTAGGACATGCTAGGGTAAAACGTGGATATATAGACGTTGTAGGTAAAATTTCGAAAACGTTATTTGGTACTCTTACTACGGAAGATGCCAACCGTTTTGAAAAATAGTTTTTAGAACTCTCAAATAAACAAGTGGATCAGGCTCACATTTTAAAGCAACAAACGTCACCAATAAAATCAACCATTGAAACCGTTAATAGTACTTTAGAACATGTGCAGCTCAATGAAAATGTTATTTCCTCCAATCTTAACAAATTGAGAGAACAATATAATGGAACTTTAACCGCTGTGAATTATTTATCGGTTTTGTCATTTTTACGCCGACAAATTTCCTTTCTTAGTGAATTAGTTGATCAATTCCAAATTGAAACAATAGATTTTGTAAATATTATTTTAACAGCTAAACAAGGAACAATGGAATATGAAGGAGATAAATCATCTAATGTGACCAGGCGTATGCCCTTCTTTTGCTAAAAATTTTATGACCGCGTGGTAGTCAAGTTTCGTTCCCTGAAGCATTTTCATGCATTAGTCACGTTGTTTGGTTGGCTACTAAAAACTACTACTCTTCGAGCCTTAATATATATAGTGTAGGCCTCGCACATGTCCAACTATGACGCAATGGAGTTCGAACACGCTAGAACCTGTATAAACCTGTCAGGCCGAGAATTTATGACGTCTATCTCGTACAAGTACAGCAATAGGATTATGTCAGTATCGATTTAAAAACTAACATGTAACTTTCTTTTTAACTGAATATGCAATAGAATTAAACAAAATAAGTTTATAAATATTTTCAATCTGTCCACGATATTGTAGAAGCCATAGTTGAAGACGCCTTGTTACAGCGTTGGACATATTGAATGCTTGTAAATTGTTTCTTAATGGTTCCCCAGCTTCGCCAGTTCTCTCAATGAGCTGTTCACGAGTGTTGATTCATGTAGCACAAGCATGGCTCTTCATAAATCCCGACAAATAAAAATCCATGGGTCTCAAGTCGGGCAATCTTGATGGCTTCGGTGTACTAATCATTATGGGCAGATGAGCCATCATGTTGGTAAAGAAAATTAAGCATGCAAGGTATCTCCGGAGTGAATCTGGCCTATTGACATTGAGACACCCTGCATATCCCCAGCCGACACTAGTTCCGGGAAAACTACAACATACCACTGGCAGACGTAGAAAACGACTTTATTTGGTCTTAAGTAGATAACGTTATTTAAGATTCTTAATTTATTTAATGAAATATAATAGGGTATTGTTGATAGTAGTTTTCTAATTGAATATAATGCTTATGTTTACTAAATAGAAATGCTTTAGGTTTGGCCGCATTTAACTATTCATAATTTTAAACTACTTATAGTAGTAGCATTTTATTTATACCTTTTTAGAATTGTTGTAATTCATCTTCTCCGCATGAAATTTCAATTAATACCTAATAATTACAATATAATAATAAATAACACCTGCTATCATTCCTTTTACATCAAACATCCAACCACCATCACCGCAACCTGAATTAACTGTAAACGCTTTCCGGAACATCGTATACGTCACTCAAAGTATCGTGGTTGAGCGACAAGGTGATGTACCGCGACTTTGATACGATAAAGTATGCAGGCAGGATACGAAACCGTAGCTGCGACGGAGTATGAAAGCAGCTATCGTAAGCTGATCTGGCGGCACACTTCGCGAACAATGACAGACGCTGAGGTAAACACGGATTCCCGACGAACGTTGACTGGCAAGCATTGTACATTAAATACAATACCTACATAGAGAAAGAGATGTTGGAGACGCAGAAACAAGGTTTGTAATGTTCCATACTATGCTTTGACATCCTGTGCGTCAATATGCAAGTTTGGGGCTCCCTTATTAATTATTGTTGAAAATTTCTGTTCAATTAGGAATCGCGACAAAAGCGAAATAGATATAAACCGTAAAAATATGTTTCTAAACAAGAAAACATTAATAATATTGGCTATTAACATTTTAGTATATCAAAGTATCTTCAGTGAAATTTCTTGTTATTGACTTATGTGATCCTTTACAGGTCTTTTTACGCTACACCGTGGTACGCTACGTCAGGTTTGTAAAAATAAAAGAAAGCGAAACAGTGTGACAGTAAGTGTGCAGTGAACAACCCTGAAGGTATTCCATAAGAGTATGGACGAAACGTCGGCAGAAGCTATGACAACGACGGGGTTTCAACCTGTAAGTCAAGGGTATAGTGTTATTGACGACCGCGAAAGCCTGAGTATCAAATATTTTTTTTGTGAACCATAATAATTAGGGAATTGTTACGTACCTTAAGATGAGTTCTTGAATGAATCACTAGACCTTCAAATTGTTAAGACACGCGAGCTAAATTTTTCTGGGTGCTACCGAAAACTTAAAATCTAAATCGTAATTTTATCTTAAAATTTTTCCGTTCTTGATGTATGGCTTTCAAAAATAAATTCATTGTGCTGCATTCAAAAAAAATTGGTACAAATTTAATTAAAGGACTTAAAATATTGAATATTCTGTCATTCCTATTTTCAACTTCTAAAGTCCTGAACCAGATACGGCACGTCTTGACGGCAATACAAGTACAGGGTTGCCTGAACCACTACCTAGATAACTACCTAATTCCATTCTCTAGGAAATATTAAATATTGCTCCGCCTTGCTGATACAATGCAAGATCGAATCGCAAGATTTTATCCCTTCCTCAATACAATGGCATTAGCTTTTTACTGCTCTTCTTGTTCGAAAAGGACTCTGGCCACCCCCACCTCCTTCTTTCAAGCTTTGGAATTACCTCTTCCATATTGTCCTCGCTGTTCGCTACAACATCAGGATTTTGGTATATAGAAGTGCCCAAATTAGGGAAAGGATTATTATTACTATAACCGAAAGGGATATAATCTGGAGGAGGTGTGTTGCGGAGTATGGGGAGAACTTTTGTGAATGAGATGTGCTTCGCCCGCTTGAATTGCCGTAAATAACAATTAGCCGGTTATAACGATAAAATTTTATACTCACTGGTAGCTGAAACGACGTTGCTCGCCTGCTGTTGTGGTGGTGGCCGTAGGCGGCGGACTGGTACAGCGAAATTAGCCATAATCGCTTTAAACGAAGGCCGAATTAATTTATGCTGGTATTGTTCGTGTTTCGTATTGTTGTGTAACGCATACGTATTTTGTAGAACAACGCGAGATGGTTTTACAATGGAGAACGGGTATTAAGCGCTGTTTAACATTCAAAAAAGAAGGTAAATTGATACAATACCGTTTGCAAGGTATTCACTTTATTTGTAATATGTGTATTACTTCTTCTGCTATACTATTAAGATGCTCCTACAAAATTCTTGTTACTTTAGACGTCGGCCCCTTGTGTGCAAAGAACGCAATCAAGTGGCATAGAAAATTTGTAGTGAATAGGGAAACACGGGTCAGGACGGGTTATTTAACGTTTAAGTTAATTTTAGGACAACTAGGCAAATATTGAAATTACTTGTTTTGCTTTAAAACTGTTTATTGAATACTCTAAAGTTATCAATGAATTTATATATATATATATATATATTTTTTTTTTTTAAGTACATGTATTCAATCTTACCCCGTGGCAGGGGCAAAATGAGAGACAAAAGTAACTTAATTGAAAATAACTTGCATAAATGAGATTTTGTTCAATTTTCACACAAATATGGGCTTCTTCGTATGTCCACCGATTGCAACCTGCGCACCGAATGCAATCTTCTGCGAAATAGTCGGCACAATAAAGATATTCGTCTTCCTCGGCGTCACTGTCACTGGACTCTTCTGCTTTCTTCCGTGATTTGCCTTGAGGAACCATGACAGGTTTTGTAAATATCTTATCTTGTAAATATCAGCTTCTTACTCTTTAGCCCGAGCGTTGTTGTACCACTTCTAGAAGTGCTGGACTAACATGGAAAGAAGACACTCCTGCATTTTCATTAGGTTTAAAAATGGAGAGAACTGATGTCGAAGGCGTGTTTTTTAAAACCCTATGATCATTGTTTTGTGGAAGTGATGCATTAAGATGAAACAAATTAGGCCTACTTGAAGCATTAGAACGGCCACAAGAAATACGATTGCGGATTTGTGCAGGGGATAAACTGGAAGTTGGGGACTGTGGTGGGTGTGGAAATTCTGCCGTTACCGGCAGTCAATTCTACAAAAATGCCGGTTGTTCTTGATGACAGAAAGTCCTCATCCCTGAATGCGTTCCTGTCAACCGGCCATATTCCACGTTTTCGACAGCCATTCACTGCATTGGTCATTGTTGCTGCTGGCGTATATGCCTGACCAAACAATTATGCGACTTGATGGAGGATCACAACTCTTTCTGGATGCGTTCAGACCTACTTTCGAACCTCATCTTCATAGTATTTACTTAACAGCTTCGTGAAAAACAAATCAAGTGGCTTCAACCGATGTGAGTGAGAATAGCTCCATACTCTCTTGCTAAGTTTATCTACTCAATATTTTTAGTATGACTCTTGAATTAATAGTATGTGCTTCTCGTTTGATGCTTCTGTGCACTTCGCGAACCTGCAGAACCAAGTAAAAAAGTTCCTCCGTGGTCCATCCACTTTTATTCACTTCTGCGGTAGAGTCTGGTGGAAGTCCTGTTTCAAGCTGAGAAATATGTTTCAATAGTGACATTTTCGCTACTTTCTGCTGATGTTAGGGTTTCTTTAAGGTTTACACTCACGCTGTCAACGCTAAATGATATTCTTTCAGCACTCAATTTAAATTTATCAACTCGATCAACCAGTAAATTAAAAAATCGGACCACTACTACCTTGTTAAATCCTATTGCTCATGCAGCACATGTAGCTCCTGGTTTTCTAATGAATAGGTTAGGATTACGCACTAAAAATTCTTTGGCCCAATACCTTCCAGCCGAACGGTCTTCTTGATTAAAAGAATGTTTGATGTTGCTGCGATCAGCTAAATGGCAAGCTAACCAAACATTTGTACTTCCGTAATAGCCAAACATTTAACAAGTTCTCTTTCTTTTTCATCACTTTCTAAGATTATCTGGGGAACGTTGAATTGCTTGAAGCCTTGTAGTAACCCATTGAGTGGTCTAAAACAGCCTCCATGCCCGCCCTCTTCAGATCATGCATGTCAAGTCGTTTTATGTTGATATCACGCCCCGTTTAAAAAAAGACGCCATTAATAATTATGTGACAATAAAACTGTGATTCATTATCCACTAATTAGTCTCAAGTAAACACATAGTTATTAGCAGAATGTTATTGTTTGTGTCATCAAATATGTGGGGCAATGCCGTCTTGGATTGGTTATTCAAGCCTGACAGTAACAAGATGCACAAAAAATTTTGATAGCCGCTGTTATTATACCTTCACGATGTGAGCTACACGATTGCAATATTGAAAATTAGAAATAACAACAGTATATAATTGTAAATTAGTAAATACTAACGTAAAATATTATAAAACAAGCGTAAAAATGCTGGTATTTGTACAAAACGCGGCGATGGAATGCCATTCAGCGCTACCAACTTAGCGCCCTCAATTACTACACCTACTTTACTATGTTTCTGCCAGCTCACTACACCTTGAGGACAAAAAAGACCGATATTCCGACTTGCCCTGCTATACTGTCTTGCTTCGTGTTCCCCTACTTGCAATGATGTCCCCTAAGGATATTTGAAATACTCAACAATTATCGAAAATGTATTTTGCACTTGTATATCGGCATTTTAGCTAAAAATGATTGCTGTGCAGTGAGTAATTTTAAAATTGGGGAGGGTTGCAAAGGAATTTTAAAGCAATATACACTACATGACATTGAAATTGCAACACCAAGAAGGGGTGCGAATCTTTTTTAGCACAAGGATTAAGATAATCTAATTTTATTTTCATTAATATTCTGTTGATTCCCTTCCTATTAATTTCACACTCTCTCACTCTTCGTGGCATTGATTCCAGTAGATGGTCGATGTCCTCTGTGGTATGTGTCGGAATCTGCATATCGAGAGTTCAGTGTTTGCGAGTTCTTATTCTCGTTTTCCATAATGCCTCATGCGTATTCGATTGGCGAGAGGTCGGAAGATCTGCCTCTTCGAACCGGTTTAGAGAAGTTTTCGCTACATGGGAACCATCAGGCGAAGGTGGCGATCCTGCATCTCACTGGTTCTTCTTCGGCCCCGCTTCAACGACTTTCCTGGTCCTCCCTAGTTCATGACTGGTGGATCGGTTCCCGTTAAGGCGATTTGCAATTTTCCTGAACGAAAGACCACCTTCGCGCAAGGCAGCAATTTGGCCTGCGTCGAATTCGCTCAACTGGCGGTAATTTCTACGTTGCCGTTGTCCAAGCATAATCAAACCCTTAAAACACGTTAAACAAAAGTATGACAAGAGAAAATGCTGAAAATCGAATAAAAATTCGCAAGAAATACACCCGACATTAATTATTACATTTGAATAGTTAAACGTTCCTGCCAAGTTTGATCAAAAAATTCGCACCCTTTCTTGGTGTTGCAATTTCCATGTCATGTAACGCACGTATAATACTAGCGTTTATTGGTTTGCAGTTATAAAAGGTAATTGACAGCGAAATAAGTAAATTAGGACAAAAGATCTATGCTCATATAGTTAATCGAAAACATAGGTAAAATATAAACACTCAAAAATACATACTTTACATAATTAAATGGGAAAGACAATGAAATATCAGGAATGTGAGTTAAAGAGTTGCGTAAAAGAACAGTTGAAAATATTCCGCTTACAGTAAATACGATTGCATGTAGAACACACAAAGGAAGCGTAACAGCTAATTAGTTTTAGCAGAATCCAAATAAAAGATGAGCGAGCAGCTTGACGCAAAATTCGCATTCGTGTATCACATTTAGAACAATGCAGTAGTACAGTTTTGTCCACGATACAATTTATCCAACTTTATCCTAATGGTAATCATCAAATTCTTGGCATTTGTTTGTTAAAATCTCCAAAGTCACGTTTTGTACTTTTTCACTTGCAAATCCATCCTAAACCGGTCCTGTCTATTGCGACACTATAAAAGTGTAGAAGATAACAGAAAAGAAAAGGAGGCAATCAGTGAATAGCTAAAAGGAGCACCCTTCCATCAATTTACATGAATTCAACGATCCTTCGAGTTGCTTTCCATGAGCTTACGACATGTCAATGTACAAGATAGGCGCCATAAATTCTCGACCTGATATAGAAAAAACAAACTTGGTAAAATATAACAATTGTTATTTTTCAATATAATCTTTCCTAACTTCAATGCATTTATTACAACGTTTAATTAATAATTCTATACCCTTGCAAAAATAAACTCAAGTTTTTCCCTCAAAAAGTCTTTTTGGGATGAGGTTCATCGGGTAGCCGCCATTCCATTGATTCCTTTTTGGATAGAGGATCATGATAAAGCCATTGTTTCATCTTCTGTGACAATGGACTCCAAAATCGGGTCGTCTCCACACATGTTTAAAAAACACGCTAGAACCTATATAAGCCTGTCAGGCCGAGAATTTATGGCGCCACCTCGTAGATTGATTTTACAGAGCGTCACACCCTTATAGTGTTTATCGAGGAACTAGAAGAAATGGAAAGAAGGATGAAAAGACGTAAGTACATATTTTCTATTCGAAATACATGTTCTAATTTATTGAGCGCAATACATCTCTCCAAGGATTAGAATTGCGAAATAAATGTTACACCTACCTCAACGAGCAAACACCTCGACGACTAAAAAGACATCCCTACATCCTAGAGGCAGTAACCCGTGATTTATTGGCACTTAGAAGTCGCGGTATACGGTCGGTAACACGTAAGTACCTATACCGTTAAAGCTTACGCGGCGAATTTATCAACACGGTAAGTGGTGCTACGTCAAGAAGGCCTGTAAAATCTCAATTCTCCAAAAACGAAGATCTTTACGAAGGCTTAATGTTAATTGTAATCAATGTAGTGGATATATACTGGAAAAGAACTAAACGCAATGAATTCTAGTTTCCTAGAAACAAATTTGATTTAACGGTTTCACTGTTATTGAAACTGACAGGCAAATATCAAAAAATAGCGCACCGTTCACATATAAAAGCAAAAATCATTCGCATTAGTACGGAATTACAATTAAATTAGGTAAAATGTGTTGGGATGGCGTATTCTTCATGTTTAATTAACAAAAATTTGCGTGAAACGATCCAATTTGCTTGAAATCGCGTTAGCTGATCTAATTTTGAGTTTAAATTACAAAATTCCATCGCTAAATGCATAGCCGGGAAAATAAATGTATTATACATGGATATTTATTTGTATACGTCAGGGATAAACGTTACATAAACTCCACTAACGAGCGTTTCAATCTAAGTATGCAGTATGAGATTTACTAATAATAATAATAGTGTGTCCCTTTCTATCCTTAGAAGACTAAGTATATGTGTATGTATATCAGCTCTGCAGGCATTAAAATCCCTTGGCATCAATTTTCTTTATTATTTCTCTCCACCTCTTCCTGTGCATGGTTAAGTTTTGCCACCTTTCCACCCCCATAAAAATCTTCTTCGCATGTCTCTAGGCATTTCCTCCGCGGTCGCCCTCTCCCTTTTCTGCCGTTTCTTCTGCTCAATACTCCTTTCGCCCATCTATTATCATTCTTGATATGTGTCCCAGCCATCGTAATCTAGTTGTCCTTATCATTGGTTTTTGATATAAGTGGTTAATTTCCGAATTTATCCTTCTCCATCCATTTCCCTACTCTTTGATAACCCCGAAGATCTTCCTTAGCACCTTACGTTCCCAAGCATTCAATTTCTCCTCCTCTTTCTTGTTCATGATCCAGCATTCAGAGCCATGACACTGCTGGTCGTATTACCGATTGGTACAATCTAAATTTCGCTGTCCATGGGACGTTTTTGGCTTTTAGTATATTGTGTGACATTCCTACCGACCTACTTCCCCTTGCTATTTTCTTGTCTATTTCCTTTGTTTCGTCACCTTTACTAGTTACTGTTACTCCAAGGTACTCGTATTCTTGGGCTTTCTCGAACGTGTATTTTTTATGCTGTTCTGTCGTTATATTGATTTGTGTTTGTTCCCTGTTCGTGTCGTTTACCATTTCTAGGTATTTCCTCGGTAATATACAGTTCATATTCTTTTGCCTTTTCTTCAAATGTCTTAAACGTTCTTATGAGTTCACTTTTTGATCTAGACAACAACATCACATCGTCTGCTTAAGCGAGTACTTGGTTTCTATTACTGTAAATAGTTCCTTGGGCTCTTACTCCACTCTCTTTAAATATTACTTTTAATAGACAACTACACAGCACCGTTCACAGGGTCCAACGTCCATCCGTTTTCCTACGTGTCATTTCTATTAGATTAATGACCTTGTTTGGAACTGGAGTGTCCTCAGAGCATGGTACAGCTGGCCTCTTATAACCGAATTATAAACCTGTTTGAAATCGATAACCAGTACTGGTTTGAAATCACCGACTGCACTTTTAGTTTGAATTTAAACAAATTTTGTTGCTGTCCCAAATAAGCTCCTTGACAAAATTAACGCATCATATTGATGAAAATAAAATTAAACTAAATTATAATCAAAACTCACAAATTTGGTTTAATAAAACTTCTTTTAGAGGAATAAGAAATCAGGAACAATACTGAATTATGAAGGAGTATTCCTCCCATTCTTCAACAATGCTGCATTTCCGTACCAGTTGTATCTGTTGATGTGACAGGTGGGAGTCTACGACTTCGGACCTTCTTTTTAAGATGGTCCCATAAATGCTCAATGGGGTTGAGGTGGGAACTGTTAGGTGGCCATTTCATTAACGAAATATCAACAATATGCAGGTAGTCAATAAGGTGTCCAGCCACATTGGGACGCTCATTATCTTGTATGAATAAAAAATTAGTAGCCACAAAAGGAGCAAATGGCGTTAGGTGTTCAAGTACGATGTTTTCCAGGTAATAATTCGCATTCATAAACCCCAGACGTATGGGGACCAACTCCGTATGAGCACCGAAGCAGATGCCACCCCAAAACATTACAAAACCACAACCAAAGGGGACCCTTAGAGAAATGTTGCAACTTGCAAATTTCCTGTCCTTCGCCAGACATGCTTACGTCCATCAGGAGATTTTAAGCTAATCGTCGTTTTTCTAATCATTAACAGACCAATGTTGATGATTTCCGGTAAAACGCAATCTTTGAACTTTGTGCTCTCTGGTAAGTAATGGATTTTTTGCCAGGCTCCTGCTCCTTAACTGGGCTTCATTTAAACGCTTTCTGATTGTTCGAGACGATATTACAACATTAGGAACCGCTGGTAACTAATTTTTTCAACACATTCCAGTAATTCTCCGGTTTCTAAGAACGGATTGTCTCAGAAAACGGTCACCCCTTTGATTGGTACATGGTGTTCGTTCTGGCCCTATTAGGTTAAATCGTTTAACCATGCAACTTATGCTAGAATGATTTCTTCCTTACGTACTGGCAACACAACGCATCGAGTACCGCTCATCCAGCGAAATTGATGCCCGTACTGCCTCCTCCACCGATAAATTTCTTTGGTGATTCATTTTCCTACTTTGAAACGCTCGTGACACAATCGATAACATAAATTAGCTTAATAACTTGTCTTAATCAGCAGTTGCTGAACGGATTTTAAATTAATTGTGGTCAAAGGAAGTCCAAAGCCTACTTGTAAGACAGTTTGTGGATATTATTATCTCTGAATGTTTTTGAGAAATGTTAGTGGTACATTAATTTTGTAAATACATTTATTGTAAATATAAAATTTTCTCTGTATAAATAAACGTTAAAAAATTTAAACTATATTAATATTTTGTAATAATAAATAAAATTGTCTGCTTTTTTGTTAATTATTAAATAAGTAATTATATCCCTGCGCATATTTTAATGTTTTTCACACATTTTCATAGAGTAGTGTAACCACAAAATGTTAACATATATTTTTGTTTTAATTATTGATCCTTTTAAACCTTTTAGCGTTAATTTTTAAATTGGTTTCAAATAAACTTTAACGGTCACAAAACGCTCATAAAGGTTATTCGCATGAAATGTCAAATAATGAACCGGAAACAGTAACATATGATTGGACGATTTACCAACCGTGGATTGGATTCCCAAAAGAACTAAAAATTGTTGTTATAACCCTTTTATAAGAAAAATATTTCAATCCTACTCATCCTTGTTTATTCGTATTAGAATCTCCACTTCTAATAACTTTGTTTTCTCAACGATTTGCGTCTTCCATACAGTTGATAATGAAATAAAGGTCTTACTGACCCATCAAGGGATAATCGCAAAGGCTTCTTAGAAAATTTCCACTCGAGTAGGCAAAATTTTAATATAGATGATCTGTCTTTTGTATAAATGCGAGCTATAAAAGTTGAACAAGAGTTCAAGCGAACCGCATCAAATTTATGTACCCTCGCCCGTATTATCTGCTCTTTGTTTTCAGCTGCGTATTGTATATTTTTAGATTATTAGCAGTATTATTATTCTACGAGAACTTTGTTTGATCGTCGGGTTTTCTCTGCGAACCGAAAATCTTAATTAAATGTAAGTTAAAAGAGACATCTTGGGATTGTTTCTTTGGAGCCATGATGTACATTTCAATGAAAAGGAGATGCTAGACAGATGCGCTTAGGAAATTATTTTGTTTTGCCAATAGAATTTCTTTGTGATTGCATGCAATTCTCCGTTTCATCTTAAAAACAAAAGATTATAGAAACATAGTCGATGAATATTAACACCGTACACTTTTCCC
Organism: Dynastes maya; assembly: GCA_029619315.2. Taxonomy (NCBI): domain Eukaryota; kingdom Metazoa; phylum Arthropoda; class Insecta; order Coleoptera; family Scarabaeidae; genus Dynastes; species Dynastes maya. The sequence goes on from JAROYE020000008.1 coordinate 30,078,337, forward strand.
AGCGCTGCTTCCACTTCTTTAATCCATCCAAATAGTAGTTCTTCTTGTGAATGCGATGGCTTCCTTACTCGATGAAAATCTCTGTCCTTAGAACGAATCTTTGAGCGTACGAAAAATTCGCTGGCATGGCGGCCAGATCTAGTGAATAGGGTGGATGGTCTATCAATTCAAACCCAAAATTCGGTCGTTTTTCGGCGATTTCTGCCTGCACCTTGTCAAGTAATGATGTGTGGCTCCGTTATTGTTTTCCCTTTTTCATGATAGTCGATTAACACAGCTCCACTATCCCAAAAGATGGTCGCCATCACTTTCCCCGCTGATGGAACAGTATTCCCCTTTTTCGGAGCCGATTTACCCTTTGCAGTCCACAGTTTCGAGTATACTAGTGTCAGGGGCGGATCCAGGATTTCGAGAAGGGGAAGTGGAGTCCAAAATGTCCGCTCTTTTTGCAGATAATCTTTTGCCCGCAAATATGCATGATAAAAATGCATCATATTTAGGTAAAACAATCCAGAATGATATAATTGAAACTTGCCATGAATTAATCAGAAAAAAGGTTGTTGATAAAGTAAAGCATGCGAGAGGATTCTAAGTTTTAGGAGATGAAACGACTGATATTTCCAGCATAGAGCAATTTTCCATTTGTATACGATACTTGGATTCCAATAAAAAAGTGTGTTAGGATTTGTTCCGGCTACTGACGTTTCTGGAAAAGCTTTAGCAGATTCCATTAAAAATATCTACATGATATTGGCGTGGACTGTTCATTCATGTATGGTCAAGGATACAACGGAGCTCCAGCGATGAGTGGCGAATTTGATGGAGCACAGGCTTATTTACATTCAAGTTTTCCTTTGGGAATTTACGTACACTGTGGCGCACATAGCTTTAGTTTGGATATGAATGCAGCTTGTGAAGTATATGGTATAAAAAGTGCGTTAGGAACTATCAGAACAATCCAAGTATTTTTCCACTGGCCCAAGAGACAAAACATTTTGAAGAATGAAATTTCCAAAATGACGAGAAAAAGTGAAAAAAAAAAAGAAAAATTAAAGTCAATTTGTCCTACGACATGGGCTCAGTCTCACGAAACAGTATCAACATATGTGGAACTTCAAACTGCTGTTATTGAAGCTTTAGAAGAAATAACAATATGGAAAAATGGAGAAACTTCATAAAAGACTTCTCAACTTTTGGCGACTATTTTAACGATCGAATTTCAAATCTCTTGTCATGTAATGGAATCGATTAATTCTATCGTCTTGCCTTTGAGTCGGGAATTACAGTTGAAAAAATCAAGATCTAGGAAAAATCACGATATTATCAGATAATTTAGAAAATTTCAAGGAAAAGCGGAAAAATGCAGATTCATGCTTCCATATTATTTATGAAACTGTTGCTGAAATTTGTTCTAAGTACGAGATCGATTTGTAATTAATTCCGAACAGCCGTTTCGAGAACACGTCGATTCTCATCCTCAACCATATGACCGAATTAATTAATAAATGTGTGTTGTGCGGAATGTGCTGATACTTTAGTGTTGTTTGCCATACTACCCCACAGTCCTTGTTACCATGATTGTTTTAAACTCTTTTTTAGGCTTCTCATCTTACGTAATACCTAGGCAAACATTTAATCAAATGCTGAATAAGGTTTGGAAAATATATCAATCTAAAATCTACAGAATCAGAACAACCAACGTTTCCCTCTGCTTTAATTTTCCCGAATTTAATTTGACGCTAAAATCCGAACACACACGTAAGAGGGATAGGGTGGATGGTGGGAAGTCGGGTGAGGAGAGGAGAGACCTTCATATATGGTTGCGTAAGCGACAGGGGGAATCGTATAAATCATCGAAACCATCACTATTCAATTAGATGCTTGATTTTATGTGGGGGACGTTCTGTAAATGACAGGTTTAACTTTTGAATGATGTATAGTGGGTACCTTTAGCGGGATATAGCGCGTCAGTCGTAGCTCTCACAACTCGATTTCGAGCCGGGTCGGCGGCGCGGCGTTTCGACGTTACGGAATTATCTTCTGCGGACGGGAATTTCGGAAATTGATAGGGATATGGAGGACGAACATGTGCGGAATATGGAAGATCTTCGGGAAGATGGTTTTTTAAGTTGAAAAAATGATTACATCATAAAAATTGTGTTTCCACTGTGTGTTGTGCATCTACTTTTGTCAAACATGTGTATATTGTATCAAGAAAATTTTTATTTTGTATATCCACAAAATAATATTGTCTCATTAGGTTGTAACTCATTTCTCAGTTCCATTTTCTTGGACCTAGAAATTTTAATATAGATGATCTGTCTTTTGTATAAATGCGAGCTATAAAAGTTGAACAAGAGTTCAAGCGAACCGCATCAAATTTATGTACCCTCGTCCGTATTATCTGCTCTTTGTTTTCAGCTGCGTATTGTATATTTTTAGATTATTAGCAGTATTATTATTCTACGAGAACTTTGTTTGATCGTCGGGTTTTCTCTGCGAACCGAAAATCTTAATTAAATGTAAGTTAAAAGAGACATCTTGGGATTGTTTCTTTGGAGCCATGATGTACATTTCAATGGAAAGGAGATACTAGACAGATGCGCTTAGGAAATTATTTTGTTTTGCCAATAGAATTTCTTTGTGATTGCATGCAATTCTCCGTTTCATCTTAAAAACAAAAGATTATAGAAACATAGTCGATGAATATTAACACCGTACACTTTTCCCAGCGCTGCTTCCACTTCTTTAATCCATCCAAATAGTAGTTCTTCTTCTCTTGAATGCGATGGCTTCCTTACTCAATGAAAATCTCTGTCCTTAGAACGAATCTTTGAGCGTACGAAAAATTCGCTGGCATGGCGGCCAGATCTAGTGAATAGGGTGGATGGTCTATCAATTCAAACCCAAAATTCGGTCGTTTTTCGGCGATTTCTGCCTGCACCTTGTCAAGTAATGATGTGTGGCTCCGTTATTGTTTTCCCTTTTTCATGATAGTCGATTAACACAGCTCCACTATCCCAAAAGATGGTCGCCATCACTTTCCCCGCCGATGGAACAGTCTTCCCCTTTTTCGGAGCCGATTCACCCTTTGCAGTCCACAGTTTCGAGTATACTAGTGCCAGGGGCGGATCCAGGTTTTCGAGAAGGGGAAGTGGGGTCCAAAATGTCCGCTCTTTTTGCATATAATCTTTTGCCCGCAAATATGAATGATAAAAATGCATCATATTTAGGTAAAACCATCCAGAATGATATAATTGAAACTTGCCATGAATTAATCAGAAAAAAGGTTGTTGATAAAGTAAAGCATGCGAGAGGATTCTAAGTTTTAGGAGATGAAACGACTGATATTTCCAGCATAGAGCAATTTTCCATTTGTATACGATACTTGGATTCCAATAAAAAAGTGTGTTAGGATTTGTTCCGGCTACTGACGTTTCTGGAAAAGCTTTAGCAGATTCCATTAAAAATATCTACATGATATTGGCGTGGACTGTTCATTCATGTATGGTCAAGGATACAACGGAGCTCCAGCGATGAGTGGCGAATTTGATGGAGCACAGGTTTATTTACATTCAAGTTTTCCTTTGGCAATTTATGTACACTGTGGCGCACATAGCTTTAGTTTGGATATCAATGCAGCTTGTGAAGTATATGGTATAAAAAGCGCGTTAGGAACTATCAGAACAATCCAAGTATTTTTCCACTGGTCCAAGAGACAAAACATTTTGAAGAATGAAATTTCCAAAATGACGAGAAAAAGTGAACAAAGAAAAAAAAAATTAAAGTCAATTTGTCCTACGACATGGGCTCAGTCTCACGAAACAGTATCAACATATGTGGAACTTCAAACGGCTGTTATTGAAGCTTTAGAAGAAATAACAATATGGAAAAATGGAGAAACTTCATAAAAGACTTCTCAACTTTTGGCGACTATTTTAACGATCGAATTTCAAATCTCTTGTCATGTAATGGAATCGATTAATTCTATCGTCTTGCCTTTGAGTCGGGAATTGCAGTTGAAAAAATCAAGATCCAGGAAAAGTCACGATATCATCAGATGATTTAGAAAATTTCAAGGAAAAGCGGGAAAATGCGGATTCATGCTTCCATATTATTTATGAAACTGTTGCTGAAATTTGTTCTAAGTACGAGATCGATTTGTAATTAATTCCGAACAGCCGTTTCGAGAACTCGTCGATTCCCATCCTCAACCATATGACCGAATTAATTAATAAATGTGTGTTGTGCGGAGTGTGCCGATACTTTAGTGTCGTTTGCCGTACTACCCCACAGTCCTTGTTACCATGATTGTTTTAAACTCTTTTTTAGGCTTCTCACCTTACGTAATACCTAGGCAAACATTTAATCAAATGCTGAATAAGGTTTGGAAAATATATCAATTTAAAATCTACAGAATTAGAACAACCAACGCTTCCCTCTGCTTTAATTTTCCCGAATTTAATTTGACGCTAAAATCCGAACACACACGTAAGAGGGATAGGGTGGATGGTGGGAAGTCGGGTGAGGAGAGGAGAGACCTTCATATATGGTTGCGTAAGCGACAGGGGGAATCGTATAAATCATCGAAACCATCACTATTCAATTAGATGCTTGATTTATGTGGGGGACGTTCTGTAAATGACAGGTTTAACTTTTGAATGATGTATAGTGGGTACCTTTAGCGGGATATAGCGCGTCAGTCGTAGCTCTCACAACTCGATTTCGAGCCGGGTCGGCGGCGCGGCGTTTCGACGTTACGGAATTATCTCCTGCGGACGGGAATTTCGGAAATTGATAGGGATATGGAGGTCGAACATGTGCGGAATGTGGAAGATCTTCGGGAAGATGGTTTTTTAAGTTGAAAAAATGACTACATCATAAAAATTGTGTTTCCACTGTGTGTTGTGCATCTACTTTTGTCAAACATGTGTATATTGTATCAAGAAAATCTCTGTTTTGTATATACACAAAATAATATTGTCTCATTAGGAAGTAACTCATTTCTCAGTTCCATTTTCTTGGACAAAGAAATTTGTAAAAGCTTTACTAAGAATGAATCCCCATGATGTATTCGTGAGAAATACCTTGAAAGAAAATGATATACCGTTAATTTCGCTTTCATCAAGATGAACATACGAGGGTGGTAGAAAAGTTTCAAGTGTCATCATGAAGATGGCGTTATTCATCAAAAACATTCGGACAATATATGGCGCATGCATTGAAAGATACTTTTAAAAATTTCATCCATGTTGGACTCTCAGTTATTCTTTAACAGTCGTTTGTGTCAGTTGATGTTAGTGTTTCTATAAAAATGGAAAAAGTCGAATATCGAGCATTCATTCAATATCTTTCCAATACAGAATTTCGTTTATATTAATTCGAAAAATTAGAAATTGAGTTCACAGTACAGTTTCAACAATTCTTAAATAGTCGACGCTTTTTAAAGAACGCTTGGAGAATGTCGTCTTCAGTCAAATCAATTCGATTATGAATATTTGAAGAAGCAAGACCATTCGTAAAATTCTTGCTGGGAATAATTGTCCAAAACTTCGAAAAATTGTTTTGTTTATCGAGAAATGCAATGTAAAATGCAATTCTGTAGTAATCACCTTCTTGAGTTTCAACCTTGCAACGATCTTTTTAACAACTGTATCGACGCGGCATTTTCATTTCGATTTCGTACTTAGAACAAATTCAGCAACAGGTTGAGGATGGAAATCCACGAGTTCTCGAAACGGTTGTTCCGAATTAATTAAAAACTTGTGTGGTGCAGAGTGAGCCGATACTTTAGTGTTGTTTGCTAGAGTTTAAAACACTTTACCGTCACCCCTACTGCTACAGTTCAATAAAATTGAACTAAAGAATTACGATAAACTACACTATTTATGTTTGTAAAGTCACTACTGATCTCTCTCGTGGTTGGTTTAACAAAGGGTGAAGGCTGGAATTTAAGGGTCCTAAATTAAATCTGAGTTCATTCAAATGTTTTTGATTTTACAAGTTTCTATGTCTTTATAATAATTTCATTTTATATTGCTGTTTACATTCTTAATTGATTTTATGTCATCAACATTATATTGTTTTTAAGCATTTAGGAGGCACCAGGTTTATCAAAGCTTTTAAATTTAAAATAAGACAGCTCTTTCTACCGGACTCTGATTGATCTTTAGATTTTCCCAATACATACTTGATCGCAATCTCTCCATGATATTTTTATAAATTGCTGAATTTTGTAAACGCAAAAATGCTGATTACCGATGAAGCCACTTCTAGTCGTGCCTTAATGGCACTGTCAGTCAACATTGTTGTGCCAATGACAACCCATAACAATAAGTGTCAAGTCAAATTGCGGGTAAAGATCTTTGTAAATGTTGTTACACCTTAATTTGCAATTTCGTTAAATTCATCTTTAAAGCACTCCAAACAACATTATTTCATTTCACGCCAATTCCTTTATTTCAACATATTACGAAATAGAACACCTGCGAGGATGACTTCATCGCGTCAGTAGTGCCTAGTATTCGTGTACATGCTCCAACTAAATTCATTCGCCTAATTCATTCTAAGATCCGATCTTTATTATTTAATAAAACCATTAATATCCATTATTTCAGAATTCTATCCTCCATCCTCCATTCTCCATCCTCCATATTCCATCCCCCGTTGTTCACCCTTCATATTCCATCCTCCATCCCCCATTCTTCATCCTCTATCCTCCACCCTCCATCCTCCATCCTTCATCCTCCATCCTCCATCCTCCATCCTCCATCCTCCATCCTCCATCCTCCATCCTCCATCCTCCATCCTCCATCCTCTATGCTCTAACCTCTATCTTATATCCTCTATCCTCTGTCCTATAATTGGCATACTGTTCTGCAAAATAGGTGTTTTCGAATGTGATGAGCCCCTTCACCATTTCATTTAATGCGGTCGTTTCTCAGCAATTTCTGTCTTCAGTTTGTCAAGTAATGACGAGTAGTATGCCCCCTTGTTGTTTTTCTTTGGGGTTCAGTCGAAATGGAAATTGGTGTTTTATACAAATTGACGCTGCAGTAGAATACTAAACCATTCTTTTTAAGATTTCCTTTTCAAAAAATTTATTTTCTTGAGCAAATTATTAAATTTATATGTTATCGTTTTGATATTATTTTGTACCATCACAGATTAGATTAGAACAGAAAACAATTTCTGATTGTACACAGGCCTAAATTTACAGCAGATCTACTAAGCAGGGACAGAAAGTCAATTAAAACAATAGTAGGCCTGCTAACAGGACATTATATACCCAAGAAACACATGAGTAACCTTGGCCTAACAGAGGAAACAGCATGTAGATTATGCCAGGCGGAAGCAGAGACTGTCGTCCATGTGCTGTGCGATTGCAAATGGGCGCGGAATATCCAAACTCCGTAACCTACGTAAAGGGATCACTCACAAGACTGCTAGGGTTGGTGAAAAAGACAAAGCTAACGTAATTGATCTAATGATGTAATCTAATCTTGTGCTACCAGAAATTACTATTGGAATAAATTAACATAGAATATGGGTGACAAATACAATTGTATTCAATACCTTTATTTGATTTTATTCACCCCTGCAACATTTTACATTCGGAAACTTACCACGTAGTAGCAGGCAATTTAAAATACAAATACTATCCCCTAACACATACGTAGGATCCCTTGAAGAAGACGGGGGTGGCATTAAAGTTCTTTCTTTGTATCCGATAACACCATCAGCATTCGAACCATCCACATACATATATATATATTTATGCTCGGATTCCAATGAGTTTTTCCATCTTTTTTACATCTTTTTCTCATTACTTCTACCTCGAAATATCCTTCTCTTATTCTCTCCTGCCATTTTTCCTGCCGGTTTTGCGGAATTTTCTCCCATATAGGTATATGGATATCTTCTACGTTGTCGTCATCGCATCGTCTTTTATATTCCTGTGTATATATTTATTATTCGAATCGTGGACCACCCTGGCATCCCGCTTTATTCGCGCGAGTTTTATACGCGAAATTTTATTACGACTTTCCTACTACGTAACTGGCTTTTGTTTGAGGAATCGTAGAAGGAAACTCAAGAAGAGGATGAAGTGGAAGAGGAAGTCTTACGGCGCGCTTTAGGAGAACGCCAAAATGACTAGCGCGCTGGGAGTTGCTTAAATATTTATAAAGTTAAAGGAGACTACAACCAAAAAAGAGAAATAAAGATTGGGTACATATTTATATACATAAGTGGATTTTGGTATATTATATAGATATATCCTGATGCGTTAGTGTTGAATAAAATTTACTTACACACACAGACCACGTTTTACTTTCTTTTATTCTGTTTACGAAACACATTTATAATTAGAGAAAAGAAAAAGACAGCGACTCTTTCATCCAAAATTCTCAACATTTCGTCTAACGACTGAAAGAGTTGACGATAAATCCTGGCGATTTACTTGTCAGCTTTGATGTCGAATCCTTATTCACCAAGGTTCCCATACCGGATACAATATCCATTATTAGAGAGTTCTCCATCTCCAATGACCAACCGGATGATTTGGCTGACTTGGTTGAAGCCTGCCTTTCCTCTACCTATTTCCAGTTTCGGGGTAAATACTACGAGCAAGTTTCAGGCGCAGCTATGGGATGTCCTCTGTCTCCTGCCGTTGCTAACATCTTTATGGAAGCGTTCGAACAACAAGCCCTATTATCTCACAACCTTTAGCCAAAGTATTGGTACAGGTACGTTGATGACACATTTGTTTTCTGGCCCCATGGACGCGAATCTTTAAACAATTTCCTATCGTTTTTGAATTCTCATCATGATTGGTTGCCTTCCTTTCCTAGATGTTTTCGTACACCAGCGTCCTGACGATGCACTGATAGATATCTCTATGGTCTCTCTCGCCATCATCCAGCCCAATTCGTTTCCTCAAGAACTGAACCACATCACTGAAGCTTTGATCCGCAATAACTATTCCAGGAAAGATATTCAAACAACCATTAATGGTTACACCAACCCTCCTCCACAGCAACTCCCCTCATCTAACCCTACTTTCCGTAAGCAAGCATATCTATCCTACATTCATGGTGTCGTCGATTGCATCAGTAAGATTCTCTTCAGGAACGACATAAAAACCATCTTCAAGCCCAACTTCAAACTCTCAGACTACTTTCCCATCAAAGATCGCAATCATCTAGTGTCTACCAGATTCCATGTTCGTGCAATAGTGTGCACATCAGTGAAACAAAGCGATCAGTCAGCACTCGTGTTATTGAGCACGAGCGTTGTATGCGGTTGTTGCGTGTAGCCGGGTCCGCACTGGCTGAGCATAGACTGGAAACTGGCCACCAAATCCAATTTAACTCTACCCACATCCATTACAGTAGAAAAATCCGTGAATCAATAGAGATTTTCAAACATGCCAACAATTTAAATCGCGCGGCTACCTCTTACATCACACGTGAAAATCCCAACTGGTTAAACCTCCTAGCAGCCGCCAGGCTTCATCGATGCATAACAATTCCGTTTCTTTGATGCATAAAGTTTCCGCATCATCGACGCATAACATTTCCACTTCATCGACGCATAACATTTCCGCTTCATTAATGCATAACTTTCCCTCTTCATCGACGCATAACGTTTCGGCTTCATTAACGCATAACTTTCCCTCTTCATGGACGCATAATATTTCCGCTTCATTGACCCAAAACAAGCCTTATACAAACCCATCTGGAATCAATGGAATTGGAAATTTTTGTATACCACTGCATTCTACTCAAAAAAGTGTCTCAAGTGTGTCAAAACTACTCCCCTGTAACTTCACAAATATTACACAACTGTAACTCAAAAACAAGAAACGATAGCTAATTTCTCTTTTCAACAATGAATTTATCTTGAAAAACCACATACAGCAATACAATCTCGATGTATTATCCATTAACCAATAGTTAACGCGTTACCATGTAAAACAAAAACAGTATCTTGAGTAATAACCTTAAATATCACGCCAATGAAAAAAAAATGTTAATTCAATCCCATGACCCAAAAAATCTATAAATCATTCAAATCCAATATCAAGCCTAAGCATTCCTTGACAGTTTAATTGTGTATCATCGCAAGTAGCCATCTTTCTAGTCTTCTCTTGGTAGTAGTTTCCCTTCTCGCGTACGATAAACGACAGCACGCCCTGTACGAGCTAAAAACAAGATGAATAGGTATGGAAATGAGTTAAACGGACCGTCAAACGACACCCCCGGTCGCGTCGTCGACTCAGGGCAGGTCATGCGCTTCATAATTGACTCCGGAGCGTCAACGTTTTAGTACTAACTTCGAGCACACACATACATCACGAGAGAATTTTTCGTGGAGCTGACACTTTCGGGTGAAGAGCGATTTCTCGCCGGTCTAGCAATGAATTCGTGAATCTTTATATGAACAGGCTTCATTATGGGCAATACCACAGGTATTTAATAGTGCTTTTCAGGTGTCAATTGTAATTCAGTGCAGTTTCGCACTATAACGTCTTGGGAACTCGCAAAGCTTGATTGATCATCTTAGAAACGCTGTTTAAGTTATAAGTGCATGCCATATAGAGCGCTCTGTGTGTTAATAAAGATTTAATAATGTTTAGCTGATAGTTTTGAGACTTTCAAATTTTTACGTGTTGATTTAAGCAATTATTTATTTATGTCACCATATTGAAACAATTAAATTAATCGTTTCTAGAAGCTTAAGAGATATTATATTTTATTTGTAAATCTATACTGTATATTTAGATATTTCCGTATTGCTTGAATGCTTCTGTGTAATTTGACAGACAAATGCAATTTTAGTGAATCTATACCGGTACGGCGGATGAATCCTGCGACAGCCGTCTTCTGTACGGGAAATAAAGAGGTTAACTGTTGTATAGCAATTATAAGGCGTGCAGAAACACTGACGAAAAAGTGATGTATTCAGTTGATGTTACGTTGACCTTTAGTCTAATGATTCTTTTTCAATTATCCATTACAATACGCATATAACCTATTCCACTGTGACCTTTTCAGATATGTTGTGGTTCCTCTATCATTAGATCAATTACGCTAGCTTTGCCATTTTCACCAGACCTAGCAGCCTTGTCAGTGCATAGGTTTCGGTTTTTGGATATTCCGATCCCAAGAGCTGTATTCCTGCTAGTGCTGTACAATCGCACAGCACGTGGACAGCAGTCTCTTCTTCCGCCTGGCAGAATCTACACGTTGTTTCCTCTGTCAGACCTAAGTTGCTCATATGCTTCTTATACAATGTCATGTTAGAAGGCCTACTATTGTTCTAACAGATTTTCTGTCCCTGCTTAGTAGGTCTGCTGTAAATTTAGGCCTGTGTCCAATTAGAAATTGATTGGCCTGTTTCTGACCCGGGATACTCTGCCACCAGTCATGACATTTTTAATTGTTCCATTGTTTAGTAGTTGCTTTAACTACTTTGTTTTGGGTTTCTGTCAGTATTTGATGAGCCTGCTCGGATTAATTCAACTGCCTTAACATTCCCTCGATGACCTGCGTGTCCTAGCACCAAGACCAGGGCCACCTTAGATCGGCTGCCCAATCCTTTGAGGGCAAGAATTAGATTTTAGAGAAAAATGGAAGAATGATCGCGTTATGTTACGTGCAACCATTTTCACTTTTAACAAGTACACGAGTCGTATAAAAATTCTGCCAGACTTGCATGTAATTGCAGAAATTACTTTGTTTCCAACGAGTTCTGGATTTCACAATGATATCTACCTAGTAGGCAACCTAAAGTACTAATAAACCGTAAAAACATTAATAGTAATCATGCGATTACCATCAAGTCCTCTATTACACAAAGAAATTACAAACTACACGTTACCAAGCGAAAAATTCCGTCTTTATATATACTGCAATCGCTGAGCCAGTAGTAAAGCTAAAAGCAAATAGGCAGTAGCCGTAATTTCAACGATTCGGAACGCTTCCACCGCTATAAAACGGCGGAAAAGTACGTCCCGGGGTTATTGGCAGGACTCTCCGATTCGTCCGTACAAATCGACGGATGATGATGATCATGATACCTACCGGCCGGCTAGCTAGCCAGCAAGCTATATAGACTTAGCGGAAGAGAGAGCTTCGCAAGCCTCGAGGGCCTAATCGTATATAGCATTGAGTTGGATCTTTTCTTTTTTCCAATTTTTTTTTCTTGTTTCCGAGGAGCGGTTTTGCAATCGAAGATATCGCTCCCATAGGCGCGTTTTGACCACGATGATCTGCAGGCTATATTACCGCATGCTAGGGCGATTTCCCGTTTAGGGATTTCTTGGTTTCTTTTTTAGTTTCGAAATAAATGAGGTAGAGGTAAGAGGAGGATGTTATAGATTCTAATGAATTTATTTGAATTATAAGACCAACAAAGTCCTATTAGGTATACAGTGAGGTCTTAAAGTGTCCCCCCTCCCCCCATACTAACTTTTGAATGACAGAAGCTAGCGTTTAAAAAAAAAGGTCGATTTCAATTTCTTGTCAACTAACTTTTGGCGCTATCGGCTGTTCAACTGCATTTCTGGGATCACCGGAAGTGACGTCGACTTTCATATTTTAAATAGAACGTCCTATATATTATATTATGTTTTTGGAAAGGTAATTGAAAGGCGAATCCAACGATATCACATACGTTATACTTAAGAAATATGACAATACGCAGCAATAAAGGTTTTGGTATTCTGTTTTGTTATTACGCAAAGTTGGCTAGGAAAGAGTACCAAATTGTTTCTTGTGACGTGAGATTCAAATTTCAATTTCAAAAGCATAAATTATTCTCGTTATTATAACCTGCATTTGTCATACTTTCGTTCTTTGCTCTCGTCATTGTTTTCTGTTATTTTAGCTTGTTTTGTTAATCGTTGTTTCTTTTTTACCTTATCGAACTTTATTAATCGGGTACTCTAAATCTGTGGCATTGGAACACTGAAACAGTTCACTAAAACCCTTACCACAATACTTAACTCACGTTTCGATAGCCAAGCTATCATCATCAGCAGTAAAACTGAATTCAGTTTTATCGAACTTTATTATAATGAATTAATTATGGTAGGTTTGTTTAAATTTATTAGTTTTTGATAGACAATATGTCTGTTTTTTAGGTTGTTTGTGTTGTTACTTTTATGATGGCTTTGGCATAAACCATGCAAAATTGCAGTTGTACGCGACCTCTATGAACTAGGAGAAAGAATGTGGAAGAGGACTTGCTTTGAATATAAAAAGAGATGGAAACAGCTGTGCAATGAAGCCATGGGTCTTCTAGGACAGGAGAGCTGATCAATATATAATCTCCCCTAGCTTCAAAATGTTGTATTACAACTGTTTGCAACTCACTATCGTTCTTAAAACGACGTCCCCTAAGGTCTTTTTTTTGAATGAGAAAATAAATAATAATCACTTGGAGTCATGTCCGGACTATACGGTAGATTTTCCACTTCTTGAAAGCCACATTCGCGGATGGCAACTTGTGAAATGGCGGCAGTATGGACGGATGCATTGTCATGCAATAATCGAGCACCTTTTGTCAATTTTCCTCGACGTTTTGCACGAATATTATCCCAAAATTTATGTAGCAAAGACGCATAATATGTACTGTTGAGAAGCTAATTTAACCATTTCTTCAACAATTGAAGTGTTTTGAGGTATTATCTCGTACTTATCGTCTTCAAGGCATTCTTGCCCCAAGCGGAAATATGTTGCCCATTTTTTACAATAAAACAGGAAGGAGATAAATCACCATAAACGCCGTCTAAACGTTGTCTGATATGATTAGGCGTATGCACTTCCTTTGTTAAAAAATTAATGGCCGCGCGGTACTCAATTTTCGCTATCTGAGACATGTTCATGCTCTAGTCACGTTATCTGGCTGGCTACTGAAAACTACTACACTTCGAGCCGTAAGTTTGTGTGTTTGTGAGTTTGAACACGCTCGAACCTGTATAAGCCTGTCAGGCCGTGAATTCATAGCGCCTACCCCGTATTTTGTCATAACGTAACCTACATACCACCATTGCTGAGTCAAAACAAGTAGGTAGACGTACCTACATGTGAATAAACTCGTTTTGTAAGTTGTTTGAAGTTACCGAGGTTACTTAGGTATAGCCAATGCCAAAACATTAATTTAATAATTGCTTGGTTCTAATACAAAATTACACAAGCATTCTGATGTTTAAGTTCGCACAACATACTATTGTTGTTTGTTTAAATATGCTCTAAAGTTTATCTCAAAATGTTAAATAATTTGGATAACATTTGAAACATTATTAAATGTGGTACTGTTGTCGCTTGTTTTAACAATACTGGTGCAATGGATTCTGTGTAACTGATTTAAACATGCGGATGGTTTGAGGGAACCAGTTATTGATTCAATCACCATAACCTTTTCTTCTGGATAGAATTAAATTATTTTCCTCTTTCTAACATTTACTTTTTAATAATTTATCCCGAGAGTTTTTGTGCCTGCACGTCTTTACATGTAAAATCGCAAAAATAAAAAACAAAAATAAAATAGATTGGTGATGGTGCTAGCCCTGTACAGCACAAGCGCGCTTTTTCGCGCTCATATCTGCAAAAGTTATTAATGGCTGAAAAAATATACCAATTTCCGGGCATAAGGCGCCAATCAGGGGCGAATAATTCCACGGGATATTATAACGCGCTACATAGAAAATTATGAATTTTAACATGCGAGTCACACGCGGCAGTTATACACGGCGCACTTCAAAATGTTTATAAACACAATACGAAATTTGCCGAGCCGTTTCGACGGCCACCGCCGCTACCACTCGACTCGTCGTTTCGAATTTACATAATTACATCTTTTATATTCGCGCGTGCCCCTGCCCCGGTAATCCACTTTATAAATGTATGATACGAGCGTACCCCATAAATAACTTTAATAGCGGCTAATTTCCGTCGGTGTAACACGCCGACAAGCGACGCGTTTGAATACAATTAGTTTTTTGTTTCCCGTACAGATACTTCGACGTCGCACGGTGGGATTAGATCAATTTCTAATTGGGCAAAAATACATTCTAACCATCAATATATATAATAAGGGTATCCATGGATGGTGTTACAAAGAGGAAAAAGTTTTTTAATATGTGTTTTACTGAAAAAAGTTATCCTTTATAAAAAATTCTGCTTTCCTCAAAATGTCCAAAACTATGTTTAGATTTGACTATAGTCCTACATTTACTTGTAAATTTAATATTATTGCAGCTGACAGTTTTATTTTCAATTGAACAACAATCACTCTTTGAAATAAACAAGTAAATAAGTATCAATTCTCAACATAAAACGGATTGTAAATTTAGTGTATCGTAGCAGACACATTAATTTCATCCACCGCACCGCTTATTGCTTGTTTTAACAGATCTGAATTATGATCTCCATCACGAGCATACACGTTTTCTTTTAACGCTCCCCACAGAAAGAAATCCATTGGTGCCATTCAACTGGATCATTTCTGCCAATCCATTTCCCAGGAAATTGACGATTTAAAAAATTTTTTATCTGAGTTGAATGAGCTGAATATCCATCTTGTTGCCAGTAAATGTTTCTTCGTCAGGGTTAATGTTGTGCAACTAAGGTAATACAAACGTTTCTATCAAATCCAAATCAACGCGTTGAGTTTAATTTTGTTCTATAGGATATGGACCAATAATACAACTATAGAAGATACCGCACCATTCATTTACTTTCTTACAACGTTGACTTCTTAACCGAATTTTAAATTGTGAATTCACCGCAGCCCAATGTCTTGTGTTCTGAGAAGACACGTGGCTGTTAATTGAAAATGTTGCTTCGTCAGTAAAGAAAATTTTTCTATGAAAGGTTCTATCTTCAACGAACTTCTCTCCAACCCATAAGCAAAAATCCAACCTTTTTGCATTATCTCGACCTCCAGGTGTTTGGGTTATTGTGGGTTTATTAGCTAAGCTTTTATTATCTTTATAAATTAGTTGTAACAAACTTTTAGAAACGTTTAACTCTAGCGAGCGTTACCTCAAAGACAATTTCGGATTTTCCTCTATCGAACTCATTGCTAATATTGTGGCATAATGTCATTTTCGTCATATTTCGTACGTTCTTTCTTTAAATCTATTGCTGATCCAGTTTCGTTAAACTTATTTAAAAGAAAAATAAAAGTATCAGCTGCAATAATATTGAATTAATAAGTAAGTGTATGTCTGCAGTCAAATCTAGATTATGTTTTTGAACGTTTTGAGGAAAGCAGAATTTTTTATCAAGAATAACTTTAATAATGATAGCAAGGACTGTGGGGTAGTATGACAAACAACAGAGAGTATCGGCACACTCCTCACCACACAAAATGTTATTAATTAATTCGGAACAGCTGTTTCAAAGGCTCACTGGGCCCCCATTTTCAACCGGGTTACCGAATAAATCTGAACGAAAAAACTAAAAACTTTTACTTTAATTCTACCATGCATGTCTATCCCTCCTCTCGAGGAAAAAGAAGGGTATATATGTACAAATGTGTCTAAACATGTAACTGTGTATATCTATTTCCAAATACCTACTTTTCTATCGCTTAACTCTAACATGCTGGGTATATATGAAACGGCCAAGGGTTTTATCCCGCCCTCGTAGAAAAGAGCGAGACGAAAGGAAGGTTACTTCCCGCTAATTCTCTATCTACGCACTCTAAGGATACTAAACAAATCAAACATAAATTGCAGAACACCGAGACTCGGTCTTCGTCAAGTGTAAACTGAAAGGTTCTTTTACCCTAATAAATCAAACAAGCAAGAGAAATGAAGTGGAGCATTATCCTTGTTCATGACCTGCGAATGTTGCATCTCTTTCTTAAGGTACATTGTCTCAAATGCGTCCAATTCCCGAGGTGAAGTTACGTTTTTAATTAATTTGAGATTTTCCAATTTGATTACATGTCCTGTGTTATTCATATGGTCAGCTACACTTGACGCTCCTGTTCGACCGAATGTAGGCTTTATCACAGTCGTTGCATGCAATTTTATAAATTCCCGACCTTTCTTTCATGTCCGGTTTGTCTTTTGGATTACCAAGAAGGTTCTTAAGTGTATTTCGTGAACTAAAACATACGTTCATGTCTTGTCCCCTAAAAACTTTACTGACTCCTTTCGATATTCTATGGAAGGGGAGTTTCACAAATTTCTTGTCGCGCGTTTCTACCGGTATCAAGGTCGTAGAATTTCTTACATAATGCCTATATTGGACTTTCTTAAGGATGCGGTCGACATCTATAGACGAGTAACCATTATAAATAGCCACATTTTTTATGAATTTAAGCTCTTTCTTGTACCTATTCTTGTACCTTATAGAATAACTTTTTTCTGTAAAACGCATATTAAAAAAGTTTTTCCTCTTTGTAATCCCATCCATGAACATCCTGTATATTGGTTTCCGTCGGTGAAAATTGATTAATTACGTTGGACATACCAAGGAAAACATAGATTTTTACATTTTAACCATGTTTGGTTTTAGTGTGTGGTTATGAGATAGTGGGGAATTGATAATCTGGCAGAATGGGATGATTCAATTAAGTAGGAGAACTTCTTCGCAACAATATGATCGAAAGAAAACATTTTATTCTGTTCATAATGGGCTCAGTAAGATTGTCTGATTTGCACTGATACTTATAGGCGTGGGTCAGTGTGTAAGGAATAGGATAGGTGGCGCTGTATGCTGAAGTAATGAAACATGTTGATTCTTAACATGATTTTGACATGTTACCATTTGTTATGTTCCTAAAAAAAATATTGTTAATATAAGATATTCTAACATACTTGATCAATAACTTATCCCTGCAAAATAAGAAAAATAACCAGCAGCTAAAGCCGTCATCCCGGACTAAATAAATCATTCCCAAAATCGACCAGACACACACACACACATCTACTTTCCACCCTGCTTCCTTTTTCAAGCCAAAATAAAACGTTACGTTTTTGGAGTACGATGGTCGAAATTCGCCATTCCGTTTCGCTACATATATATATTTCTCCTCGGAAACGAAATAAAATATATATATATGGACGCCATCCGGGACCTCCGAGGAGGTGACCATGTGGCGTTCGCAATCATTCATTCGAATTCGAACCGAATGGGTAGCGTAGTGTTTCCCGATATCGAGGAAAGGCCAACCGTATATTTCGTAGAAGGTATACCCGACGAATGCTGATGCGTTTTTCGGAACCGTGCAGCTCCAGCCAGCGGTGACTTAACGGTGAATTTTGCGGATATATTTATTATTGATTCTATATCTAGCGGAAAATTTAGGGGCGTGATAGATTAGGTACGACGCATTGGGCATTCTTAACGAAATAGAATGGATTTGTATAGTCTACGTTCGAAAAAGTCTATTGAATCGTGAGGAAATAGTACATCAGACTATAGGATTTTAACAATGGTTATTTGTATCATCGTGAAAACTTCATCAGAACTAAGTAAATAAGAATTACTAATCAGTATGTATGCAATTGCTAGTAATATCAAAGGCAACATCTTGAGAAGATATCATAAGTTTCATCCGACTGCTCAATGCAGAAAAAGCATATTGGACTTGTATTAACATACAGATCATATAACTGGAAATATCTTTTTGACAATAGATCATGGCAATTCTCGAACCAATGAAACCATACCTAACACTAATCCACTATTATGAACTGCTGCGAGCATTGAATTAGCTAGTTCATCACATTTAAACAGATTACTACAGAATATACCTAATCCTATGCAATTTAATAGATCTTAACTATATGGACTGATTCAATGATTAATTAAGTAGTATTCATAGTGTCTGGAAAAGACAGGATTTCATATAACTGGACAAATTTAGCAGATGAGAATGAAATAACAATAATTAACTCGAGTGTTATTAAAATTGGCAACCCCTGTCAGTATCAGGATCAGAACGGATATTCACCTTCACAGATCATTTGCTATCAGGAGGAAGTACGCCATTAACTTTAAAAGACGATGAATTATGGTGGCATGGTTCCAAATTTCTACGATGCTCATCCAGTGACTGGCCTATTTCTGAATTCACATGAACAGTAAATTTTCCAGATTGTAAAGTTGTAATGATTACAAACTTAAATCAAACCGAAAATACGTTAAATATATTTCAAAGATACTCAGAATTAAACAAATTGAACAGAGTTGTTGCTCACTGTTTAAGGTTTAGAAATAACGTAGAGGCCCATCTTCAAAAGGAAACTGCCAATGCTACAATAAAATATTTATCCTCAACAGAATTAAATCGAGCAAATCACGCTTAGTTAAGTTTATTCTGTTATTGCATATTTTTCCAATAAATACTGACATACTTACTACGAACAGTAATTATTCTTCAACAGAAACGTGCATTTCTCGTTTTTTTCTAAATCCCTATATATTTTGATTGTTATAGCGACAGTGTTTGCCGATAGCTTTGTTTATGTAATATTAACGACAATATTGTGAGACTCAATCATTAAAGTTATAACAAATCTAATAATGTTGCCACTCTATATATTGTTATATTCAATATTTACATCGGAATTCAACTGTCAATCTAGAACGTATAGGGTGTTCAGGATAATCACCCGATAATCATGAAAAGTCCCTCTAGCGGATAAAAGCCAATTTCGAAAGCCACAATTTTCGTCCCAGGCCGACTGACCTTGGAGTGGGGACGTAAAATCCTTAATATAAGCCCAGATAACGACGATCGTAGAGTATCTCGGACAAATCCTTTTCTTTTTATTCTCCTAATTTCGCAACTCTTCAAAATTAATGTAAAATTCTTCTAAAACAAACAACAGGGTATATTGAAAGGTATTTCAAACATTATTTGGAACATTAAGTAGATTTCGTTAAGGTATCTTCGTTTTTAGTAGTAAAATTCGTCATATTTATGTTGTCAGTGGTTCTTTTGAGCATAGAGTTGCATAATTCTATCTGGTAGCGTCACCGCACGCACTCTCTCATGTTATTTCTATAAATAACTCCATTCATCGAAATTCGTCATTCGTTTAGAAAGAAATCATCAGAATTTGCTGTGGAATGGAACAATCGCTATCGCGATTATATAAAGGAGTAGAGGGACGCCAGAAATTTCATCAATTCTGGTTCAGCCGAATCAACTAGTGTTTTACAGTCTCAGTTTAAAGAGTTCGTCATTGAAATTTAGACTATAATTTCAAAGAAGAAAAGGTTCGAGGTTAGAACAGGTATATTCCTGTAAACGTCATACATAACATTGTGTTTATATGACATCAGCTTCATAAAAATCAAGGAATACTTCCGATCCTACATATATAGGTAGTCTGCAATCAATAATATGCGTGAACTGCTGTTTCTCAAGTGTTGATGTTTGGCCTATATTATATTAGTCATTCTGTAACAAGAAAAGCAGAAAAGGAGACAAAAGTCATCGTTAAAACCATGAGTAAATAACAAAGCCGTGGTACACACGTCTGTTAAATCACAAACTAAAACTTGAGGACACCAAATCCTAGAAATAAGAATGCAACATTATACAAAATTGCAAGCCGTTGCAAATGTATTGATACTTGACAATTGACACACAAAAGTGAGGTTAATCCCATGCTACAAAACCTCTCATATATCTTAGTTATCAATTTTGGCGCATTTGCTTTGCTTTGTTTGCGCATTTGTTGCATTTTTCTTTTCGTGACAGTTAGAATTTTCGTTTAATTTTCAGTTTCTCTTGAATTATTTAGTTTAACTGCGGCAACATTTCAATCATCAATTACCGCAAACAAAACCATTAATATTATTGTTGATCGAAGAAAGAGTAGTCAAAAAAATTATTGCATATACTCAAATGCTTATTATGTAACGTTCGTAACGTTTTAATGCTGAAATCAAGATGTAAAAAGTTTAAAGTGTCAAAGCTGTTGGCCGAAGATGGTTCTTTTTCTCAATGCAATATCAGGAAACTAAACCTATGACATTGCCAGTCTTAAGAAACTAAACGTGTTTCTATTGCGAACAAAGTACAAACATCGACATAAAAATTAACATTTTCCACACAGTGGGGGTTAGAATAGCGTACAAGGAAAACTACATGCAAATGTCGACAAAGGTTTTGCATTCGAAAGCAGACGAGGAAGTAATTACCAAATATCAGCTTCAGGCATAAAGAAACTTAACAGTCTAAGACAATTGCAATTTGTGTATTGCGTTACAAATCGACTTGAACATCTGTCTACCACTGTAGAACTTTACAGTTTAAATTCTAAGTCGAGAATAATTCTTAATATGTTTGTCTATCCCATTACATCACCATTACCGAAAAGGATAAATTCTTAGAAAGCTATTCGTTGACGTCCCATAATCCTATATCTAAGAAATTTATATATATCCTCCCATACGCCCATCCCAAGATTTTCAACGGACAAGGATCATCCCCCATCCGTTAGGATGGACAACACGATAGCTACGGGAGGTCGTTCCCAATGGAACAAGGCTCGGTAGAGGGACACCGACGATGCGTCCAGTTTAATCTCATGGACGGTGCACACGGATAAACCCTTTTGGCCGCAAACCATTGTTTGCGTCTAATACACAAAAGGGGCTTGCTTAATACGAGGATGTTACTGCCGCGTGACGTTTTACTATTAAGGTCGGGATTTAAATTAGACGACTGGTGTAGTAATAGAACTACGAAGAAGAACATACGATCCACAATTTTAGTAAGATAAAACCGTTGCAAATATTATTTTGAACTTTGAAACAAATTTCAGTGATATTTCGGATGATCAAAATGGAAGTTTTTAGTAATATTTTAAGCACTTCTTGTATTAAAAAACAACCCCACCTTCTAAAGTTAAGCAAAAAAAAATCCAATTTCGCCAACAGATTTTTTCTCATTTCATACGACAAATACTCATTTCGAAAACGTAAAAGAACCAAGAAATAGAAGCGATATGCCACATTCAATAAGACCGTTTATTCGCCTAAGAGACGTAAGCAAATTTCAAGTTAAAAACGAGTATGTATTGAATTCCTTTGAAAGATTTGATTACCTGTCGAGATTGATCTTAAGTACCGAATATGTTGTATACATATACATACATAAACATGTTCAACGTTTCCGGAAAAAGAAGCACTTTGCGATTCACAAAGAACGGAAATTGAATTTGGTTTCTTGTTCCAAGAATTACAACCTGTTTTGCGCGCGTACCTGGGAGTTAACTTCCCATTCTCAGCGTGTATAAATGGTTTGAATTCTCCAATAAAGGTTGAAATTGACATTTTTGCAGATGTTGTTTATAACCTTGGGGGAATTACAGTTAAATTTGTTTTAAGATTTTCTTTGGTATAAAAATATCATATGTCGCTGAAAGCTGTATTTATAAGTCTTTAATTTCGGCCCAATGAAATGTAAATCACAAAAATATCTAATGAATCGATAACAATCGATTGTTATTGTCATTAACTTCTGTGCTTTAAACAATCATGTTACTATAAGCAATAAAATATCTTAGCTGACCAAACAGAGAATTACGTCAACAAGCCCAAAAGGAAAGCGCGTACGGAACAAAACTGTTACGAATATTCTTGATTTTATTTAATGCCCCATTAGAAATTAATCTCAGTACAAAAAGAGATATTTTGAAAACTGTTTATTAAATATCTTGTCACTCTGAAATGGCTGAACTATGTTCTCAAAGAAAAAGATTTTTTTATGGTTATGATACACCTTTATGGAAAATAATAGCGGTTTTCAATTCCAAAAAAGTGATCCTAAGCGTGCTGTAATGAAGGTGCCACATGTTAGTTTTTGGTAAAAATCAATTCGCATGAAGAATGATAACATTCAGCAATTTGTTTTACTTGATGGAACCTGGATCTTTCAAGATGCAACTATTGGCAAATCTAAGGTATACGAAGGACACCTTTGAAGTGTTTACAAAAACAATGAAAGAAGAAACAGTTTTGGTACAAATCGTTTTATTGTTTTTTAAAATATTTGCCATTAGTATTTATACACTTTTGTATGCATTCAATCCAAGTCTCGAAATATTTTTTCCAATCTGAAGGTGGTGTCTCCAAACATGGTATTTGAAGGCTTCAACAGCTTCCTGAGGCGGTGAAAATCGCTGTCCAAGCAGAAAAAGAAATCGTTAGGCGATAAATTAGGTAAGGATACATTAACTCGATGTTTTTCTCCTCCAAATAATCAATTGTTTGACGTGCTATGTAAGAGTTGGTGTTATCATGATGAAGGATGATGCGACGTTATCGATTGTTTTTCCTGATTTTATCGATGACTTCTGGTATAGAAATTATTATATACTATTTAGCATGCACTATTCTTCGATTCTCCAAAGCAATGCTTGGTATATGTGCAGTACAACGAAAGAAATAAGCAATCATTTTCTTAGATGTGCTTCGTGAACGATCAACTTTTATTGGATTCGGTTCGTCTGGGGACACCTAAACAGATGATTGTTGCATAGTTTCCGACTCGTACGAATATATTCAAGTTTCGTCACCTGTTACGATGTTGTATACGGATTTTGAAGTTCCTTTGTCGAATATTTTGGGTAATTCTTTGCACCAATTGACACGAACCTTTTTTGTGCTTGGGTCAAATTATGTGTAATCCGTCGAGAGCAGACCTTTTTCACACCTAAACGTTCATGCAAGATCGAAAGTACTGCAGTCTTCGATGTGCGTAAAGATCCCTCTATCTCACGGTAAGTTAGATGCCGATTCTTTTCAGTCATGTTGCGCATAGCGTCAATGTTTTTTGGAACAACAACCGATTTTGGTAGATCTTCACAGAATTCATCACCGACGGAAGGACAACCACGACGAAATTCTGCAAACCAGCTGTAAACAATCTTTTCTGATGGTGCTTCATAACCAAAAGTTGAACGAAGAAATTCGGGGCATTGTTGTTGTATTACACCTTTATTAATATCGTAAAAAGTCATTCAATCCTTCACGTGGAATTTCCATTTTTTCACAAAATTGCTTTCATTAAACGCTCATTGTAAACAAACTACTCGACCGATTATTGTGCTGTCACTGCTTTAACAATAACAAATGTAAAATTTTACGAAAATGATAAATATCGAATCTCAATAGCGTTATCTAATGAACGCGTGTAAAAACTTAAGACGCTACCCTTGTATTTCTTAAATTGTTTTCAAAATCAACTATTTAAGAATTTGGAGAAACCTTCTACTATTAGCTAACTACGTATCATAAAAACAACATCGTCATATACAAATTTGAAATTCAGCAATGGCTTACGAGCAATACGAACACCAACAATACCAGCAACACCTTAATAACAAAAGGTAAGATAAATAAAGAAAAACAAACAACGCAAATTTGTTTCCTGTTTAGAAAATGTTGCTAAAGGAAAAACACACGTTTGTGGAAAAACGTCGCGAATATCTAATTTAGTAAATATGGCAACAGGAAGTCCAAATACTTTACGTGAAAACATCGCAACGAAATTGCTTAATAATAATAATAATAATAATAATAATAATAATAATAATAATAATATTAATAATAATAATAATAATAATAATAATAATAATAATAATAATAATATTAATATTAATAATAATAATAATAATAATAATAATAATAATAATAATAATAATAATAATAATAATAATAATAATAATAAAGTTTATTGCCAACAGAGAAAATTCCAATTACTGGACAAGTAATTAATTAAACAAATTACAAAACGAGTACAAAAAACAAGTAAGAGTAACAAGTTACAAAAAATTATTAAAGTAAGAGCATGACTATCCTTATGTATGTAAAGTATCGTGAAAAATATCACATTGCGAAGATATGAGATTAAAGTTTGTACAAGTCACATAAATAGGTGATTTTAAAAGAGCATTGTTCGAGGAAACGGTAGATAAAACTATTATCGAATACCGGACACCAGAGCGTGGGATTATAAATTGTAATCTTTGAAGTAGTGCAGAGCAGTCAATGCAGCTATTACACAATTTCCAGAGAAACACCAAACCGGAGGATATGCGCCGAAAGTTAAGAGAGGGTAAATTAAATCGGAACAACAGTAACATATGATCAACGCCTCTCGGTGGGTACACTCTGTCTTGCCGGAACCAGAGGAGTTTAGCAAATTTGCGTTGGACCAATTCCAATTGGCGTTTATGCGTTAACATAAAAGCAAAAGAAGCTACGAAGAAATCACAAACACTATTGTTGGCTACACGTTCTAATCAACCTTTGCCTGTATCTATAGGAAGAGAAACTTCAAAAGACTTTACCCTATTCAAGGACACCTTCATTAGTAAACAGAAAAATCTTGATTTAAGTACCAATAAAACTTTTAAGTTAGTTACTGAATTGAGGAGGACTACCAGAAGCAAATTCATAAAGCCAAATAGTATAAAGTTAACTAATGAACGTCACTCCTCTGGTGTGGTAAATGAGTATTGACGGTAGTGGCGATTTCTTGAAAGTGACATTAAATATTCAAGACAGGGTCAATAAACTTGAAAAGCATAAATCGAATAAAATCTTTAAAACTTCAGGAGTTGACCGGCTTTTTATAATTATGTAGTATACAATGTGCCAAAAAATTATTTATTTCAATGTTTTAACCTTATGGAAACTTATGAAATTAAATAATTTTGAATTCGAATCTACTGTGGCCACAGATTTAAAAATCGCTATTATATTAATGGGTATTATATCACATAGTTCGAGACATCCTTACGGTTGGTGTAATATTGATAAAAACAAAATGAAAGAAAATGTAAAACCAAGAATGTTCAGTAATGCACTAGAAGGTAGCTGCAAAAAAAAAAATTAAAATTCGTTGATTGTTGCGTCAATAAACCCATTCTTCAAAGAGATGACAAAACGTTGGAGATAATACCTCCTCCAGAGTTATATTTAATGTTAGGGGCAGTAAACACTATTTACAATGTAATGTTGAAATCTCACCACACAAGGTACAGTAAATGGACCAAGATATTATATAGAAAAAAAGACCTTTCATGAAGGAACTTTCAATAGCCACTCTTGTCGAATTCTGTTAAGAAAAATTGATATCCTTCGTTCATGTTACCCCCTAGAGTGTTTAAAATATGTAAAGTGTTTTTCAAGTATTAATAAAATTGTAACTCCTTGGAGAAATATTTAAAGACATTTACAAAGACTGTACTGAAGAATTAAGCAACATTTTTTAAGTTTAAATATTAATATTACATCAAAAATTCATGCCATTTGATATCACATTAGTGAATATTGTGAAAAGAAAGCTACTGGCTTTTATAGTAAACAACCACCGGAAACTACACTCAGATTTTAAAAAGGTTTGGAATTGCATAGTACAAAATCAGAATCCCAGTTTTCTTCAAGATTTGTTTTCAGAATTTTGTTTTTATAATACTTCATATATATAAATCAAAGTTTTGCATATGTCAGTCGAAAGTTAAAAGTGACCAGTACATGTCATATTTAATATATGTAGTTTATTTATGAAAATTGAATTCTAAAAATTAGCCAATGTATGATTTTAATTTTAATTACATGTAATACTAGACATCAAACTAAACTGTAACTTCGCATCAGTGTAGCTTTTGGAATACAGGAACTCAAAGGCACCTCACTTATGTACTTCTATGTTGCTTGAAGTAATTACTGCTATCGTTAACTGCAATGGGTTTGGCATTCAGCATTCTCTTAAGTATTGCTGTTATCTTATGAATATAGGTATTCATCCATTTTCTGAAACATCTAGGTCAGCCAAAACTGGGATCCGTCACATTCCCCTATTATATTCTTTAAGTCTGTTTCTATAAAACGGTTTTCTTAAACACGACAACACCAATGTTGAACTTTTGAAAATACCTGATTATATTTCCGATTTAACTATGTTCTTCTCATACCTGCACAAATAACATATCGCTATCGTTGTGATGATCAAAAAAAATTTAATACATGGAAGTCACAATGCAACATAAATCAAAGAGCGATTTATTACGCCGGAATGACCTTCCTCTACTAACTATAGCACCCCCCACCGAGAGGGAAAAGACGCGCGGCACGAAGTGAGACAAGGGGGAAAAAGCGTATCCGCAGGGGGTTAGTGCGGAAAACCCCCGGCGCACATCCATTAGGAAACTCTAATTTCCCCCGACCGCAAGCGCATTAGGGCGTAGCGCACTACGATCTCGATATCATAACGTATGTCTTTCGGAGGACCTTCCGCCGATGCTGTTCCTCATCCCCCGCGTCTTTCCCTCCCCTTATCCCCTTCTAATATCGGAAGTTATAGCGGGCGCGAGAATTGGAAACCGAGCGAAGTCTCTCGAACTCACAAGTTCCAAAACGGATGCCAACCAAGCGAACCGTAAAGCTTTTGTGTGGCGAGATTTAAAAAGTGCCTGAAATGCGAAGATGGAAAAGGTCCAAATGGGGATGTTGGAGTACGAGAGGGGGTAATATTGTAAGACAGATGACGATTTAGTAGTGCTTATCCCGTAACAAAAATAATACGAAGAAGTAGAGGTCTGAAGACCAGGAGAAGCATTCGTTTCTAGCAGAGAAGGATCGACAGAAACTAAAAAATATAGTACTTGATTTTATGGGCGGTGTTCTTCTTTTTATAGCATTTATCCCTTTTTATATAAATTTTATAAACGATTGGAATTTATTTTGAAAACGATTGAATCTAGAAACTTTGAACTGAACGCAATACTTGTAAATAAGTCACTTATGGTATATACAATGCCAGTGTTATATTATGTTTCCCCCTTGCGACGACTAAATATTGATACTATCTTAGTGATCACATGTTACATTAGTTTAATGGCTAAGCAGCGGCATTCTGTATTCCACTTTCCGGTCTTGCACATACACTACCGGCCATTGAAATTAGGACAACTAGTGAGTTATTGCAAACGTGAATAAAAACGGTAATAATGCAAAAGAAAATAAAAATTTATTGCTAGAAATAAAAATATTAACAAATAAAGAGAGTTAATGCCATAAAAAATAAAACGAAACATTCTCATTAAAATATTAGGCTATATCTTTTGTTCATCAAAGTACCCTCCTTTAGTTTGCAATACTCTCCGGGCCACTCGTGGCATGCATTCTGTTAGTTTGATTAGAGTCTCACCGGAAATGTTGTTCCACTCGGTTTGGAGAAATGTCCACAGGTGCTCTTCCGAAGTAGGACAGACTTCTGTCGTCCGTCGAGCTTATCACACAGTAATTTGATAGGGTTCAAATCCGGACTCTGCGGGGGCCAGGGCATGATTTGCAAAATGTTCTGTTCTGCTTGAGACGTTAGATAATTTTTATAGAACTGTGCAGAATATTTGGGGTCGCTATCATGCGCAAGCACGAAGTTTTCCCCAATTAATTAATCGCAATCCGGACGTTACAGCGTTCTTTTCTAGTATTCGTCCATAATTTTCTTTGCACATAGTACCGTCGGCTTTTACTAGATCTCCAATCCCCGCACTGCTAAAACAACCCCAAACCATCACTGAACCACCACCGTGTTTTATTGTGGAAACGACACAATCGCGCAACTTCCTTTCGTCTTTCGTTTGTCTCACGAAAACTGCGCTTCAAACACTTCGAACTTGGATTCATCAGTCCGAAAAACATCAGTCCATTTAGGCAAATGTCATTCATAAGTCTAACAAACGGCACTGGATCGAGAACACTTCTCTGTGGCATATCTACAAAGTTATTGATAGTACCAGAGCAAACAACACCACTTGCATAAGTCGCCTGCGCTGTCTGTTACCTATTGGTCAAATATGTAAATTGCTTTTACAGAAAAACCCTATTCACATCTAATAATAAGAAAAGTCCGCCCACTAGGTTTCCATCTTTCTGAATTTGTGATAGATTCTGTATTATGATTGCTTTGTAACTAACAACTAATGAGTATCTTTAAAAAATATATAAAATTTGATGTACTATAGTTTAAGCACTTCGATAATGGTTTAAGGGTAAATCAACTTTATTAACAACTGTAAAGCACTGACACGATAGATTTTATGCCAATTGTAAATTATTGAATATAAAGCTTTGTCAATATGGTCCAATGAAAATATAGCACTATCTTGTACGAACCAAATCGAAAATACAGTATCTACACGTCTTATTTAAGTTCCGCATCCATACGAACAGAAAACATAACACCATCACCCTATCCTTTATTTTTAACACTCCACATCTTCTCTAGACGTAGAAATAGTGAAGGTGGCTCCATTCAAGACCAACAAGCAAGAACGCAGAAGCATTTTTCCTCCGTGCGACCGATAAATAAGCGGTAAAATAGACTCCCGGGGTAAATTGAAAGCGACCATCCTCTGCGTAATTTCCGGTTTCTCCTCCCCTGCTCCTCTGGAGCGCCCTTTATCTCGCATTTCTTTCGAACAGAACGGACGCGCTAGAACGTTGAGCGCTAGGCGAGAGAAAAGAAAAGAACGAAGACGAATATTGTACAAAATTGAAAGGAAAAAGGGAAAGAAGTCTGGTGTTGCTGGAGTCGCTGCTAATTAAGAAATATACCGTGGAAGGTAAATGCAATTCCGCAGTAGCAGGCGATGGTATTATATTTGCCGGGACTTAATTTCTATCGTCGCAAATAAAATTATCAAGGCTCCCTTTCCTTTTAACAATTTCTTTTCCTGGTTTCTTTTTTCCTGTTTCGTACTCACCGTGACACCTCAGTAAAATGCTATATAATAGAAAGTGATTATTTCCCATAAATAGTACATTTATTAAACAGTTGGGGCAATTAATTTGCTATTAAACCTTCTATTTAATCTATGTTATCGTTTATAGTGACACTACCATACTCTATAGGAGCGGCGAGTTAGGGAAATTGGTCAATCAGTGTGCGTTACAGGAAGGTGCAACGCTCACCGATTGGTCAGTTCTGATAATTCGCCGCGATTATCGAGTATCGCAATTCCATTATAAACACACATCAAAAAGACGACTCTTAGAAATTTACATTAGCACATGCGTTCATGAGTGAGAGAAGGAGGAATAACTACAACCAAACTCACTTAACTACGAACGACGGTAGGCAACTAGTTAAGAACAGTGAATTAACATTTCGATGTCAATTAAAGGATAGCAATAGATTGTTCTATTTCAGTAACTATGTATTTCGGCGTAGAATTTCATAATTTTACACAAATTAAACGAACAATGCAATTTTGAGTTACAATTGAAGCTGCAGAGCGCAAATTGAATAACATTCTTCTGGTCTTTGTTTTATTAAACTTGTATCTGATATATGTACCTGCGCTACCTCAGTAAATTCGGTTAATTTTAGTTGAGATTCCGTATGAACATAGTCAGCCGGTTTTAACTTTAATATTTAGGGGATGAAATGTTTTTGGTTAACTATCTGTTAGTCTCTATAATCGTTCAAAAAACTTTTGCTGTGCAATGAACTTTCTAGCGAAGAATGTTACACATCTTTATATCAAGTAGAAGCATAACACAATCAGGTGAACACGAGATTATTAAAGAGATAAGGCCGAGTCTTTAAAGATTTCTTCTAAGGTGCAAATAGTGTTTGTCCTTATTCTTCTTTTATTAATGTTATTTATTTACTTTCAATATATTTGAAAACCGTTCTTTTACGTGTGATGGCAGCACTACGAAGAATATAAGCTTAGGTATTCTCTGTTCTGAAATTGATTTTGTTCGTGGCAAATTCTATCTCTTCGTCTGATAAACCTACCCTGAATTATCCCTTGCTCGCCCCAATGTATTACTGTCTCGCTCGGTTTTCCTCAAGCAAAACTTTGAATTATCACAAATTTTGTGCTAAATAGAAAATATAAAAAAGAAAGCGAAAGCAAACAACAGCCGATTCTCTACCTCATCCCTTTCTCTCCCATTCCGTTTTTCCCTTCCCTTCGAAGTGGTCTTCATTAACTTGTTTCGCTGTTTTTTCCAATTTTCCCAAACCCAGGAAAACCCTAAAACCTAACCTCTTGTTCGGCTTGTTCCGCTAGTCGATCCTCCTCCTCCCTTTTTGCTCTTTTTCCTCGAATCGCCGCCTTCCCAATCAGATTACGTTTCCGCTAAGTAGAGAGAACTAAAGCCTCTACGGAACCTACCATGTACGATCGACTAGAGAGTCAGAGATCGAAAAGGATCCCTTTTTTCCGATCTGACAGGCATCACGCGTCCGCAGTCGCGTCCGGTCCGAAACTCGAATTGATGGAAGGACGGGGATGCTTGAAAATCGACCTCCATTCGGTAAACTAGCGATGGATACCCTTCGAGCTAACCAGCGCTGTGTGTGAACCGCGGCGGTTCCGAAACAAAATCGCATTAATAAAGATTGATCTGTAAATGCTGCTCAAGGGGCAACGGCCAATTCTCCAACCCTAGTTTTCTTTTTCTTCTCCTTTTTCCTTTCGGGAAAAGATGAACAACGCGAGACGTTTTGGGGATGGATTCCTGGAGAATTTTAGAGATCGATATCTTGGTGTATGCGGACGTATTTTCCTTTAGGAGGGAGTTGGTTCCTCAGCTTGCCTGTACATGCGAGGTAGATAAGTGGATGTGTGCTGAACAAGACTTAGCGAACTGACCGCAGGGCTAAGGAGGAGTTAGTCCGAGGAAATGGGGATTTCGAAGGGATCAAGAGGTAAGCTGCGATATTTTGCAAACGCCCAATCGGACTAAACGGATATAGAGGGTGGCTTAGTTCTCTATTGACATGCAGCAGTACTTTGGATGTTTTTGTATTACCCTTAATACATTAAGGAAGGAAGTCATAATAAAGCGAAAGGATTGTTCAATAAATCCTTAGAAATATTTTAGCTACAATACCAATTACCATTTAAGTAACGAAAATTTTAATTGCTGTGTTGGTTCAACTATCCTCTAGGTACGAGAAACGTATCCACTTACACTGCATTGACGACCCATCTAATTCAACCAATGAGATGTGCTGTAAGCCGGCCATATAAACATCACGTTTACCAAATAAACCCTACTCTTCTGGCGAATTCCGAAAGTTTACTCCACGAAATCTTTTTCAGACTACCAGCTATTACAAAAGCCTCTCCAAGCAGAGAAAATCCGATTTTACAATTAGCAAAACAGTAACAGAATATATGTTCAACGGTCTCCTTCTCTTCCAGGTAGGTGTTTTCTTAACCGACCGTCGGGAGTAAGGATTGAGGTTAGAATCCTGACAGACTTTTATTAAGCTCTAGAAGCTTCCTGGTTTTATCTCTGCTGGGCTACCTAAATAGCGTTGCATAATATAAACTTATAGACCTCAGGTTTGGAAAAATTCTCGGGCCAAAGGGTAAGATGCATTTCCGCAGCGTTAAGTGATAAACTAACTGGAGATTCTGGTTCAAGCGGAGTGTGTTTAGCCCCAATTCTGACGAGGGCATCGCATACCTCGTTGCTATCAATGCTAGAATGTTTTGGAGTTCAGATGAGGGTAACCTTGTAAGCCAAAACATTAAAGATGTTCCTGCGACAGCTGCGAGTCTAGACGAAGTCTTCCTCGCCTCAAGAGCTCGCAGTGCAGCTCAGCTGACCGAAAAAATTGTTATCAACTTGTGCTTGATACCCCTACTCATATCGATTCTAGTTGATTCTTGTCCTCAGGTAGGTTGATTCAATAGGCTTGAAAGAATGATTCGTAGGCGGTGCAGCTTTCATGGAACCATCGCTTGCACTAGGAACATTGGGTCCAGTCATCTTTGTTCAAGTCTTTTTTTCCAACAGCTTAAATCCCCACGTGGATGTGAGTCCAGTACCTCTATTACATAGCAATATATAACAAGACCTTTTTAATAAACTCAATTCCTCTACAGCTCATTATATTCTCCACCGTTTCCACCCTCTTCCCCAAAAATATAATTCCTGCCTTACTCCTTTCATGTCCTCGCTTTTCCACTTCCTTCAATTCCACCTCGGCGTTTATACCCGTTAAACAGCAATCAATTCTAAGCAGGCATCGCGTAGAATGGCTAATGTTGCAGCGTTGAGTAAAGGTGGCATGGAACAAAGCGGAAACGCCGCTTTCCGGAATCATGATCGCCTGCACCTATTGGTATTCAGGGCGTGCAACTCGCGCGATACAGAACCTCCAGGACGGCACGTCGGGATGCCCTTACCGGCACCGGAAGAAAAAATTACCGAAAGTGTAATTAAACAATCTATCTTCCGGACTTAGGGTTGCATAAAATCACCGGAACGTGCGTAGCATTCGTCGGACGCGGTTAAAAACGATATGGATTTAGATTCATGGCGCGTAGTTGGTGGTAGTGGTGGTGGAGCAGTTCTCAGTAGCTTTCTTTTTATTTTAAGAATGTCTGAATTACTGATGTTAGTGAAATGGTCTAGTATTTCAACAGCAGCTTTCCAACCATTCTATGGCATCTAAAGTAAGTCAACAGTTTACAAGAACAAGAACAAACCAAGGAAAGATGCTGCTAGTGGTTATCCTCCTCAAGATTCACGTTTGTTTGTGTAAAATTGCATTAAATCTAACTTAAAATTTAGTATTTCTGTTTACTATTACAGCTTGACTTTCCACATCCTTTACAAAATTTAGATGAAGTACTAATTCCAAGCAATCGGAATTGGCAGCTCTACATTTGCTTGATAATAATCTTTGTCGTACCCAAAACATTCTTATTGGCATATCTTCTTATGTATCTGTTGCACATTTGCATAAAAAGACGTTATCGATAAAGTTAGGAGGGTGATAATATCTCCTGATTATGCAGAAGAGATAATTCAACAACAGCTAAAATTGTAAGTTCTCCTGCTTCTTAGTACAAACATCGAGATGAGTGCTGTACTACCTACGACATGAGAGCGTAGGTTTTCAATTCGTTCTCATAGTTACAATCGAAAAGATCTTAAATTTACAACACAAACAATACTTTCATCAATTTCTTTGGCAATCAAATTTGCTACTCTCAATGAATTCCGTCTAGAAATAATCACCTTCCTTTTCAGTTTAGTGGATTAAAAAGTATTACGCATGAATCTGGATTTGTGGAGAAGCCAACGCAAAGGGAAGCATGTTTGACCTTTCGCTGAACTTAGAACGTGTCAAACGCAAACAGCCGAAACGGAAATAAGTACTGGGAGAACAAAGTAAAATTTCTCCCATTGTTTTTTTTTCCTTTATTTCTGCTGTCCTTTCTTCTTCGTCATACGAGACGTGCGGTGGAAGATTTTTGTGCGTGAATAACATCGAAGCGAGAGATTTTGAGGGAAAAAGAAAAGGTTGCCAACCGAGCGAAGATCAAAAGCGTCCTCTCCACCAACCCCCAATTCGAAAGACGAACCAACGAACTCGCTGTCGTCTTGACGAAATTGTTTTTCAAACATTATCGGTTGCATAATAAAGACTATGAGGAGGAACTCTGTCGTAAGCAAAAAAAGGGGGGAAGTAATCCAAGAAAAGAAATCGAAAAAAGACGACGAATAGGCAGGAAAGAATTCCAAATGGTTATTCGTGACCCAAATATCGAAATTCCTTTTGTGTTTGACGTCGAATATGGAAAGACAATGTAATATATAAATGCCCTTGCGTGTGAGGGACCGAAGGAATTGGAAAGTATAGGGAGGCGGGAGTAAGCGTAATATATCGAAGGAAATATTATATTCGCTTTTGTTGTTGTTTCCCTGAGGGATTATTTCTGGAAAAGAGCTTTTTCTTCTTTAGCAGAAAACGAAAAAGTCCATTTAGGCATTAATCGAGAATGCTTTAGAATAAAACGTTGCACGTAAGGTCTTCACACAAAGACATATTCCTTACTACAATGGTATTGATAAAATCTGAATGCACACACGAATAAACCCTAAATAGGCTTTAATTTCTTCTTCGTCGCCTACATACACAGTTTTTACCCTCCTTTTGTGCTCCTCTTCCGTAATTCTAGTCTACAATCTGATCATATTTTACATACCTATATATCTCATGTTCTAAAGCCGTTTCTAAAAGAGAATATGGAATGTTTCGCGCTACGCTGGGTTTAATTTTGTATTTAGTTAAAATATATGGTGATTCACCTTACCCCAGATATTCCTTTCCTACCCTCCACCACAACCAGTCGGACAGAATGAAGCAAGACTACTACCAGCGCGCGGGCACCTACCTCTAAGCGCTACGAGGTAGCAGCACTGTCGAGATAGCACGGGAACATTTCTAAACGGTTGCTCTGAAGCGAACGAGTTTACCTTTCTCGCAACAATTTACCCTTTGTACCCCCTCTCCGGCCCAACTTCTCACTGTTACTCCATTATTAGAGCGAGACGGAGCCGCACTGTCTGGGTAGGTAACTTCGCCTATACAGAGTGAACGCTTCAGAAAATCCGCAATAATTATATTTGGAAAGCAACTGCAAGAGCAAGGTCCTAGAGACAAAAACAATTGCAGTCAGTAGTAAAATTCCTTCAGGCTACACGGGTGCTAAATGAAGCATCTACGGCCTTGGATATTTTTGAGCAATTCGGAATTTTCTTCGATTTATCTCAAGGGTTCGATAATTTGGACTTTGTGTCCACTGTGAAAAACATTCTGCGAGAGAAATGATGCACGCTGGACATCAGGGTATTGATTTTGGATTAAATTGGACATAGCCCAAGGTTTCCTTCTGGGTCACCTAATGCTTCTTATATTTACGAATGATGCGACCAATGCGGATGGCACCTCCGTTGCTATCTTTGCTAAGTCCATAACTGAGCTTGAATTCAAAATAGACTGTGCTGTGAACGGATTTTCTATCTGGTATATACATTTTGATCGGCGACCATTTATCTCTTCCCAATTTGGCGATAATCTTGGTTTCAGTTTTTGAAACAGTCCTGGTATTGTTTTTCCATCTCGGATTGCTCAGAGTAAATATTAATAGTAAATCTTTCGACGAATAAATTTACACATCATCTGTAAAAAGTTAAATTCAACTCATTACACGATTGTACAACAAAGAAACTGTATGAGTACAGAATTACTGCTGACGGTTAGATGTTACTACTCTTACAATAAAAAACATTATTACTATTGGTATTAAATGGACTTGTTAGAGCAGACACTGAACAGTAACTTGAGGAACGAGAGAAAGATTCATAAGAACCAAGTCTTCAAACAAAAGTAACTGGATTCAGTGTTCATTGTGCAAAAAGTGGTTGCATGAAAGGTCCATGATCTACCAATCACTTTATCAAACATGCGAAATTAACATCAGGAAGAAAAGACCGTTCACCTCTCCTCATCTCAGTAACCGGGAGTTTTATTCAGATTTTAAACTCTGTAGTTAAGAATATTTCTCTACCTATATTCGTTACTTCAAGGACATGCTGTACATAAATCCTTCTGTTCGACATCGACGAAGGGGAATGAAAGCGCACTGAATTACTTTCCGCTTTACCTCTACTTCTATCCAACTTCCATAGAAGACCGGCTACATCTCCACCGCTCTCTTTAAATGGAAATCGCGAAGTAAAATGTCAGGCGAATACGTTATCGAGTGGGAGAACGTTCACGTTAAGGAGGGCCACTTATCGTTAAATCACGGTCCAAATTGACGTATCTGGGTTTAATCAAATCTATCGTACACTACGATTGAGAAAGAGAACCAGAGATTCGGGTTATTTTCCACGAGTACTCGGTGAAAGTAGGTAGAAAATATATCTGGCGTTGGTGGTAGTAGTAGTGCCGGTATAGTAGCGGAAAAATCAACTGTTTTCATTCGATTGGAAACGTCGAAGTAGGTGATTGGTAGTGAACTTCAAATTGTCGGATTTGCAGACCGATTACGATGGTAATTATTTGGAATTTGCATACGTACAGTTCATAAATTTGTATGTACGCATGTTTGATAATTCTAGATGGTTGTGGAGCATTTATGCAGAACTCGATAAATCCAACTTTGAATGTAATGGAGTTAATGACTAAATCGTGTAGAGAATACTAAGTTCTAGTAAATAAAATACTAATAAATAGATAAAATATGTAATTGTACAGTGGAATCTATATTGTTAACGCTAAAGTACAATAACTCTTTTGCTGGGATTTTTCTAGTTAGTTGTTGCCTAGGAAGATCGCAAATAATTACCACCAAGAAGACGATTCTACCGACTAAAGACAAAAAGTAACCTAGATTAAAAAAATATTGTTTCTTGTAAGATTGAATAAAGTGAATTTGTGGAATTTTGCACTTGTATGTTGCTCTTCATATATTTATCCTGAAAATTTGAATGCCAACTGACTTTCTTTGAATACCGATGATTGTGAAATATTCGATAACCGTTATGAAATAATGAGAAAGGACCACGATACGCTAAGTCGATGACTTGGAAACATTTTCTGAAGTATTTTTCTATCACAGACTATAAAATTGCAAAGATATATGGATCAGCTGTTGTTTCGTTTACAACAAAAAATGCGCAGCTATATACTCTAAGTACAAAAATCCGGTATTTTTAGCTCTTCAGTACAGGGAACGTTGTCAGATGCAAGATTAACGCGGTTTAAAGATCTAGGAGCTTCAGCGCTTCAATTCCTGAAGCATTCAACGACCACTTGATGCTGCTAATAGCTGTACCAACAACAATGTATACAGGAAGCAATAAACAAACTGAATGACGCACAAATTATTTGTAAGGCGTGCAATGAATTTCTTAGAAGAGGAGAACTTTTGATGAAGAATGACTTTCCGTCGTAAAATTAATAAAAAAGATTTTTCTCCTATTGCCAACTCCGTTATGATTATTAAACTGGGGCGATTATTCTGAAAATTTTTCGTTCTTTTCGTTCTAAGCGCCTTTTCACCTGAAACGAAATTGACAAATAATGGATTTTATCAAAGTAGGTCGACCATTCGGAAAATTGCATGGCTTTTCATTCTGAATAACTTTTTTAGTAACATGCTGTGGACGGAAAAGGAACTTTACCTGAAATAAAAATAGTTTTTGCACAACTGTATAAGGTCCACTTGATTTTTAAAAATCGAAGGTAAACTACTAATAAGTTTCAAACCAAACAGGACTTATTTTCCAAAAAATAAATTCTGACTCAAAAATTTGTTGTCCATTATATACATATCTTTGTCAATGAAAGTGCTCTGCACCTTTTACTTTTCCTTTTAGTATTCTGTTAATAGATACATGTATCTATTAGATAATACATTTATTATTATTCTTTTGTTTTCATAGACTTTGTCAAAGCATTGATAATAATGTTGGAAAATTATGAAATAAGGGGGAAACTGCTAAAGTGAATGAGAAGTTATTTAAAAGGAAGAACTCTTTAGATCAAATTACAGGACATAACAAGTTCAAACACCCATAGCAAAAAAGGTGTTCCTCGAGGAGGTATACTTGGTCCAATCCTCTATTTGCTTTATGTGAATGAGGCGAAGTTTTGCTTCAACCATTGTGAGCAATTTCTTTATGCAATAGACGCATTAATTGTTTCAACGCAATATCAATGACATTGCAAAACAAACACTAGAAGCAGAATTTCGAGCTTTTCAACTTTGGGCTCATGAAAAGGGACTAATAATAAACTTAAAAAAAAAAACTAAGCTAATGCATGTTACTATTCCCAACATGAAAATGTCAGAGAAAAATGCAATTATATATCACTCAATATATTGCTTAAATAGCAATAGAGAGGTCAAATTTAACGGCTCGGTGGTCTAGTGGTAAGAGGGCCTGCGCTTGACTAGGCAGAGTTTGGCACTCTGTGTTCGAGTCCCGCTAAGATCAAAATTTTCTTAGCGAGTCCGGTACACTCCCGAGTCACCATTCTCAGATGGGGTACAATTAACTGCGCTTCACCCTTTACGGCGAGGGGATGATAGTAACAAAGCCATGGAACACTTTACACACACAACTTACACACTTAAGGCTCCTGAGGTTATGACAAGCTTGAGAAACTTATACACCCCGTTGGACCATCACCACACTAAAAAAATAAAAGAAAATGAGATTGTACTGAGAAAGTCATCATGTCTGGAGATTGTACTATTTAAAAAAAAATATTAATAAAACGACTATAGAAATCAATTATTTTGCACTGGAATCTCTGTTGGACTGTGAATTAACAATACGGGGCACTGCCGCGGACCATTTATCTATACATTAATAATTCACAAAATAGGATCGTTAAACACATCCACAGGAAATCCTCATTGGATGCGTGAGACTCATTTTCAGGGGTGTCAACGTTTGGTGTGGATTATTTAATGAACGTAGCATTGGTTCACATATCTTTGAAGGAACAGGGCAACGTTATCGACATTTTTTTACATAATGACCTTCCCGAGTTAGTGGAAGATATTAATCAATCAATTCATTAATAGAGCGCAAGAATTTGTAGTAGCAACAGGATGGTGCTCTGCCTCGTAACTCGTGGTTGGTTGTAGAATGTAGGGTGTTGGGTGTAGAGTTTAAATGACATATATGCCAATAGATGGATTGGTACTAAGGGCCCTATTCAATGGTCAGCTCGCTCGCCAAACTTAAGCCCACCGAACTTTTTTTTATGGAGGTATTTGAAAGAACTTTGACGATTTGAAACTTAAGATTCGGCGTGCATGTAATTCCGTTACAATGAATATGATCACAGCAGCAACTTCCAGGAAATCAACTGGTCGATTTAAAGCGTGTATTTTGTCGAGTGGTGGTCATTTTGAACAATATCTGTAAGTGATTAATTTTATGAATTATTAATATTAACGTTTTTGTAAATTTTTTTTATTTAGATCATGTTGTCTTTGTAGTTTGCATATGTATGATGTAGAAACTGCATTATATTTATTGTTGATATGATTATTTTGTATTAAATATTTCTTGAATGCAATTTTCGTTTAAAAAAATTGTTATTATTATTACTATTATTAATATTATTACTATTACTAATGTTATTGCCACTATTGAGACTACTTCTGTCTAGAGTGAATCTAGTTGCCCTTTGATAGCAATATTCGCTAGTTTTAGTTCCAACTTCGATGTTACAGTAGCGCAAGTTGAAAAATATAAAATTTTCTCTCTGCAGCAAATTCTGTCCCCTTCTTCGTATTTCATCCTCTTTTCTCTCTCCCTTAAATGATAGGAAGTGATAACACAAAGAAAAGAAAAATGTCTCCTAAGTATATCCATAAAAAAAGAGCGAAAAGCGGCAGCTTGTCGACTGACGATAACAACGTTGACATTTCCACTCGCGTCCCGCTTCACATCTCTCCTTTCCCCCACCCCCATCTATTTAAATAATATTCTTAAGTAAATACCTAGGAGAAGCCCTGGCGAAATTCAGTGCCTTTACCGAAATTCGACGACGACGACGAAAGCAGAAGAAGAACAAAGACTTGATTAATATGTTTCCTTTGTTAGTTCAAATAATTTCAACGGAGACTCTCTGCCTTGCCGCGACGATAAAACGCGACGCTGTATTTACATAAGAATTGCAAGAAATATTATTTCGGAATTTGCAGAGAAAAAGGGGGGCGAGATAGGTGGAGAAAGGGGGATTTAGGGATGTTGACGCTGGGCTTCGCTAATGATCAATTAAAACTTTATATTTAAGTTTCGACTTGATGAAACTCTTGGTAATGAGATGACGACGAATTAGATGAATTTTACCTCTTTAATTGCTTCGCCCGTTATTTATATATAAAGCCCCCTAAGCTATATAGTTATAAATAAAATGAAGCCTTAAAGGATATTCAGGTTGGAACTTTCAGAGTACCCTTGAGCACCTTGTCTCCTGTCCCGTAGAGGAGAACAGCTTTTAACTTTAGAAACCAGGCATCACTGACAAGAGGCCCTTTCCAGGATGAAAATAACCGATACCAATGAAACTTGATAAAATTATATATCCCATAAAGCTGTATAAGGGACCATTTTCCGTTTCGTCTAATATAGCTGATAACAGCTGTTATCCTTTCTTAAATTAGATGAAAGCTATAAAAACTAAAACAAATTGATATTTATATAGCATTTTACCCATGCCATCAACATTTTGTAAAGCCGCTATTGTGTATTTGCCAAATAAGTCGTCCCCAACTCCCACTTTTACACCTGCGAGCCATCTCAATTGTGAATAAACTGAAATGCTATATATACACAAGATGTATTAAGCATTATAAATGGTTAATAATTATTTATTTTTGTTTGTATTTTATAAGGACAATACACTGCAGGGTTTACTATTTTTTAAAGTGTATATAAAATTTAATAAAACATTTCTACGAGAGGTTAAATTAAATAATATAACGGCTCGGAGCCCCAGTGGTAGGAAGACCTGTTCCTGATCGCGGCAGAGCTAACAGATGTGTCAAAAGTACCAATCTCCATTCAAATTCCTGTTAAACATAAACATTACTGTGGTTGGTAAACAATCCATTCTCGACCTAGTTTCTATCAAGATCTGGTAAAATGGTGGGATGATCCATTTTACCTTCGGGCTCACAACAAATACAAAATTTAGCAACTTTGCCAAATTTCAAGCTACTCTCTATCTCCAATGATAAGCGAGATCCCCATGGTGAGAGTCGAAAATTAATCAGCCGGTATAGTGGGTTTCAAATGGCTCGCTGTGAAGATTATAATGAAAGGGAAAACAAAAAACTTTATTTTTCTGTAAGAATGGGGATGAAGAATGAATTATTTTGGAAGCGCAAGATAGCTGTTTTACAAAATTTGGTAAAATGGTATATAAATCCATATGTTACCGTTAATTTGATAAATGTGTTAGTATGCATAATAATCGGGTATTGTACATAATAACCAATAAAGGTGGTTAATGTAATATGTATGCAATTTATTATTTTAACCGGTTATTTTACATACAACCCAAACCCTCTTGGGAAATGTTTTATTCTTACCATTTGTAACCAAACAACCTTCTACTTGTTAGAACATGGCAAACTGTCATGACGTTTCGAACTACAGAGTAACCCATGCTTCTTGCAGCTACATTTTCCTGAAAGATATTTTCCCTTGCAAACCTTGACCATCTGTGATTGAGGATTTCTTGGCACACTGAAATGAAATTCTCCTTACAAATGGCAAACTGGTTCCTAGAATACTTTTGAGCCAATCGTCCTTCCTTAGTGCCAATCTGATACATCTTGCCATCAGCATCCATCTGCAGAATGAGCCCAAGAGTGTTCCTGGAGTCACTTCTACACGTCGACATCAGGAACCGGTATTTTTACAGTATCTCCAATCTTGCCTCTTGGAAACTTCGATTCAGACGTTAGCCTCATCTTTTTTGCCTGGCACTGCAATGCACTTATGGCATTTTCCCTCTTCTTTTTAATAATGTTGATTTTGTCTGAAATCATATTTTCCCCCGAAATGTCCCCTACAGCACTATTTCCGTCCCCTGTTTGTCCACTTTCCTTTTCACCACTCTCTATTACTTCCCCATCTCCTTCGCCACCATTGTCTGTCACTTCCCCATCTTTTTCGCCACCATTCTCTGTTTGTCCATCTTCATCTCGTACTAAAGCACCTGAAGAAGAGTCGATTAAGGTTTCTTCTTCAGATTCCAGGTTTTTGATGCCAACAGTAGAAAGTGATGATGTTGTAAGACCGACTTTTGTTGGAACCCCAAACATGGCCTCATATGTGCTGCAATTTATACCTTCATGCTGGGCTCTATTCTTCATTAATTGAACAAATCTCAGACCCTCAGACCAGTGTGGAGTTTGGTTTGTTTCCATCCAAGTCGTCAGCATGTTTTCAATGCCCTGATTTGCGCGATCCACAAAGGCTTGCGACTGCCTATGTCTCGGCTTGCCATGAACTATCTTCAATTCACTTCACATTTCGCATACTTCTTGAATGATATACTTTGCAGTATACTAGGAGCACCCAAAATTGTGAAAATATGTTAATAAGCAGGTTATGTGCAACTTCCTCGGCTCTTTTACTTTTCAAAGGCCGCAACTGTATAAATTTTGTAACATAATCCTGGTAAACGAGGATGAATTTGTAGTCATAGTCAGGCTGACTCTGCATGTCAATTAAATCAACCTGACATCTTTGAGTTCATCTCCTTAAAAATCATGAGACGCACTACAAGTCCTTTTTTTGCCACTTTTGTTTTCTTTTCACAGGTTCCACATAATGTCAAGTACATTTTTACCTGTTCTTGAGTGATGTTTTCGTATTTGTTCTGCAGCTGTTTCAAAATTCTTTTTCTTCCTCCATGTCCAATCGCCAAGTGTGTCTCGTGAATTATGTTGAAGATCTGTTCTATATGCACATAATAACGCACTGATGATGACTCGTCACTCACCGGGTATATCAATTTTTCACTATCATCCAACATCATAATGTCGTACCGCTTCAATCGTTGATAATCCTCAAGTTTTTTCCCACTGGTTTTAGATTTTGACATTCGCACTTTCTCAACTAAGTTCTGGTAGCCTTCTTTACTCATCATCCCACTATTTTCCTTCTTATTCTTAAAAGCATTCAATTAACTTTCATTAAAATGACCCTCCATTGTGTTAAAACGACCGGTATCTGCACTCAATGAACATTCAACCTCGACTGTCATGAAAGCAAGCAATCAGATGCCACGTGCAACTAAGACAGGCTGAAACTTGCACACAGACAGGTTCAAACCTGCATAAGTGTGACATTTATCGTACTAACCAGAGGGTGCTGGATATTATTCATAATAACACGTTAATGTGATTAGTTCTTTGAAATA
Organism: Dynastes maya; assembly: GCA_029619315.2. Taxonomy (NCBI): domain Eukaryota; kingdom Metazoa; phylum Arthropoda; class Insecta; order Coleoptera; family Scarabaeidae; genus Dynastes; species Dynastes maya. The sequence continues at coordinate 30,122,119 of JAROYE020000008.1, forward strand.
TCACATTAATCAGAAGCGCTTGGTGTTATGAATAATACCCGGTTATTATGCATACTACCTTCATTTATCAAAGTAACGGTAACAGATATACCAATTATTTTTGACATAATTCAATAAAAAACGAAAACATTAAAATTTTCAACGGGCAATTGTAATTCCTTAAGGTCAATGTCAGACGAAGCAGAAAGTACACATTTATCAAGTTTCATTAAAATACTTAAATTATTTCGGGTTTAAATAGTTTCCTTGTAATAGCGATGTGTCAGATGAGGATCTACTTAATTAGATAATAGCGTCCTAGAAGTTGCAGCTAGCTGCGTTGTTATAATTGACAACCTATTTATCAAAAGATTTGCAAAAGCAACGTTCTTGTGTTTCTCGACATACACTTCCGAGCTGCAACCAGAGACGACAAACATTTTTAACGCGAAAAACAGAACAGTGCGTAACCCGAACTGACGTATTTAGATATTCCCTTTGTCTCTGCTATTGTGCCGCAAGAAGCAAGAGGAGTCATTGCTGCTCGCCTCTTTTCGAATCGTAGAAATAATGAAAGCAACAGAAAAAAGACAATTTTCTCTCGCTCGATCGCGTGTGTGCCCTTTTCCCGAAGAGAAAGGTATTCTTTGGTACGGAGGAATTTATACTCGCCGTAAAATACCCGATGGTTTTACTCAGGTGACACTTTAATGGAGCTATAAGATAGAGGAAAGTTAGAAGGGGAACCGCAGCTAAATACATGATGTTCTAGTGCAAAGGAGGAAGATGATACGAAGAAAAGGAGATTACATATGACTATACGCCATTTGTAATCAAAATTGTATCGATACCTAGGGTTTTTTATATTTTTTCTGGTCCGAAAGGATAACCCTTGTCACGGAGACGTTTTAGTCGCACAAATTGTCTCACAAATGGACGCTGTTGTAGAGTCAGTCACGGCACAACTCTCATGTGCGTGCCCACACGCACGAATGTCTGAGTCGCGTAACTTGCAAGATTTACGTGAAAGATCAAATTCACTTTCGCAATACGACTTCTCACAAAATGTTAGAACTGCCCGCAAGTCGAAACTAGCCTTCAAATAGAACTTATTGTTTCAAAAGATGATTTCTGGAATTTCGTAGTTTCGTTTGACCATTTGCAAGCTATGACGTGAAGAAAATTCCAATTATAAACTAATTTGACAAATTTTATTGTAATTTGCCGTTACAGTACTATTGATGTAAGCATATTTTTCAAAATACTGACGAATCGGAAACAGATCACGACTACGATGCAATTTCAAACCGTCCATGTGTCAACGCGCCTCATCAATATTGATTGCTGTCATAATTAATCCGCTTTTTGTTATGATTACCATACACAGTATACTCAATCGTACGTTTCATTACAATTTCGTTTTTATGTTTTCTGTTGTATGTAACGATATGTCGTACAGACGGAATGGAAGGTTTATGCTCTTCGAGGCCATGGTTTACTAGCTAGCTTCTTTATCTTTATTGTAAGCCAAACTCCAAACATGCTATATCCCTAACATTCCTTTTTAGCATAAATATATTGTTGTTATGATTTCGTTGTGTTATTGATTGTTCTTGCTTGTTATTGATTGTTTTTGTTTGGGGCCATGGTTTACACTAAATTTTTCTATTCAGCCACTCCAAAAACAGTTGCTTATGCCAACATTACCTTGTTGCACTAGCCATAATAGGAAGTCGTGGAATCAGTGAATCCAAACTCTAACTTTGCTAGGACTACAAATAATGAAATAAAAAGTTCCCATGCTGATGCTCCGCCATTATATTAATTCACCAATCATATACTACCTTCAATGCACAGGTCTCTACAATCCTTCCCCGCCTTCCCAAGCTAATAACACTTCATATGCTCGGTTGCACATATTTCCCATATCTTAACTATGTAAACCCAGCTTTTCTATCGGGATACGAACTGAAGTTAAACTCTGAGAGTATCTAGCCGAGAAACTTTACGAACAAGGCGTGAAACAAGCGCCTCACACTTCCTCCAAAAACTCCCATATTCCGATACTTCGGTATAAGTACTATCACACCCCGAAAGTGTGACGTACATTTTATCCTAGAACGCGAAACATGTTCAACCCTTTAGGCGCTACAGCTTGTTCACGTTGCAGACGTAGCATCTATAATATAGAATGGGTGAGGATGATGTTGTATCGCGTGTAGGTTGTGCGCGCGCGAGGGTTGGAGTTGGGGTGGACTAACCTCTTGAATTACTAAAGCAAATCCACGAAGTCTTACGGAAGCGCTGTTGGTAACACTTTGGAAAGTTGCTGTATTTCTTAAAGTAAGGGGAAGAGTTCTTTTTAATATTTTAAAAGAGAAACAAGAATATTTTCATGGCAATGTTGAAGTATTTCTCAAATTAATTCGAGTACAAATTTTTTTTCTATAAATTACAGAAATATTGCAAAATAATAGAAGGTATTACAATAAACCTAAGCAGAAGTTAATTCATATTGAGGCATTTCTTCGCATTTTGAGAATCATACCGCAAAAACTAAACTACTTATCGAGTTCAAGAAGCTGGCAATCGATTCTGCTGATTAGATTTTATCTAGATACGTATAATTTGAGGTTACGTGGAGAAAATTTAATAAAACAATCTTGAGGTGTTGAAGTTCAAAGGTTAAGTTTGAATTCTGCATGGAATTTCAACGAATGTTTTTAATCTTTAATTGGAGGCTAGAAAACTTCACAGCGCACAGCAGTCAAAAATGCAAATCTAGAAGGACAATGTTGCATATCCAAAAATTTGTTTGTAAAATTTCTTTTGAAATTGAAAATAAATTGTTGATAAGGTAGGTTTGAACGTATTTAAAAATTCAGAAATAGGTCTGTGTGGTATTGTAAATTTCCCAATTTTTTTCTACAATATTTTTATTTGAAAATAGAAAAGTTAAAAAAGAGATTTTTATCTACCTAGATGTACAAAACTTCGCACTGTGCAGCGTTGCAGAAAAACATCGCCACACTAGATTACCGGAATTAATCGATCAACACAAGCTCCAACTCTTTCGATTAGTGGCAAGCGAGAAGCTGGACTATAGGGTTATTTCAGAGCGCAAACACGCGGCCTCAATTCGATGAAGTTTTTTTTTCCTTTTGGTGGTAACAGCAGGGTGATGAAACAGATCGGCTGTGATTGATAATCGCGCTGGAGGGGAAAAACTTTTCAATTTTCATTAAAACCGCTTTTAGTCATCCGACAATCACTCAGAGGCTCAGTGGATGCTACATGAAGGGGTATGAAGACAGGGATTCATTGGAAATGAAAATTTTTGAAGTAATTTTGGGGTATTTGAAAATCGTTGAATACTATGGTTTGTTTATGATTTCCAACTCGAAATAGATTTTGTTAAAAATAAAACGAATTCAAAAGAAAGATATTCATTCTCAAGTGAAATAACAATCACATCGAAGGAATAAGGAAAGTTTATTACACCTTCGTGATCACGAGGTAAATACCAAAAGAAAAGGTACACAGCAAAGTAAGAGGTAATATTACACGCGGACTACGTAGCGAAAACAATAGTATTTTCTTTATTTTTTTCCTCGGCAATCCTATAACCGCATCCTCTATTATATTCCTTCTTTTTTTCCTTATTCTTATTCATCTTTTTTTTCTGGAACAGCGTCTTTCCACCCTGGTAGACCGAGAACTCCTCTTCTTTATTTCACGTTACAGTGTTTCATGCTACGCTCCTTTGTTTCTACCTCACCCTTCTCGAAGAGGCTCTCCTCTTTTTGTCAGATCCGGGAGACAAATTGTCGGCCTGAAAAAATGTCACGTCCTCGACGTCCGTGGCATGCCAACCGGTTTCGCAGCTTCTCCGGACTCCGGTGTTAGGAGCGTATAAAAGAAAAGTCCCTTATCTGAAAGCGACCGGCATCCAGAGACCGGGGATATATCATTTCACGGAAGATGCGCAATTCTCATTCAATCAAAACAGACACCCTCCTACACCGTCGCCTCCTATGAGCCGTCGCTTCGAAAAGAGCCTATTCTCAGCCAGATGTTGGACGTTAGAGTGATGGGAAGAAGTGTATAAAAGTGCCTTAGAATAATTCCGGATAGAAAATCCATGCAGAAAATCTTATTTGGTACGACCTAGTTATGGAAGTTACGTCTTATTCTTGAGCTTAATATGTCAGCATGAAGGCCGAAAGCAACAGTTTACTGTATTTTGAAAAGAAAATAAATAAAATCTAATGATAGATCTAGAAAATTTAGAAAAAAAGGGGTTAGGATAAAAGAGGTGTAAAAGTTTCTTTAATTCCGTATATATGTTGCAGTTCTCAAAGTGCAGCTACGACATCATTACAGTCTATTAATTCTTCATTACACACTACTGAATCAGATGATCTACATGCTTTAAAAAACATTAAAGACTCGTAATGATAACATGTTTGGTTTCGTGCTTAACACGTTCGCTGCCCATAACGCTTATAAGCGTTCAGCTGTATTATGTGCATGTGCCATCGCCGCTTATAAACGTTTTTTGAAATTTTACACAGAAAAAGCAACTTCTTAAAGTTATTTCAGCTATTTGTTATATATCTACCTCGTAAATATCGTTTTACTATAAAGAAAGGCTTCGGCACTGGGGATGCTTGCACAAATTTTATGGGCAGCGAACGTGTTAAGGGCTGGTCTCCTGCTTTAGCTCAGTTATAAAGTATTCTCTTCAATTTGTCCTTTCCTAACAAGTAAAAAATTGACAACCTTATATACCTGTGGACAAAAGGGTTAACACTTTCTTGGTCGATAATTACAGACCTGTTGCAATTATTAATAATTATGCCAAAGTCTTTGAGATTTGCCTAGCAATGCATACCCCTAATACAAATCTTTCATCACAACACCAGCATGGCTTTCTGAACAAACGCTCCACAATATCTAATCCTGATGCAATGATAGTATAGCTTCTATCTGAATGTTTGCATGGTGATGAGGAAACATACGTTATCTACACAGCATTCAGTCATTAATACCAGAGATTTCCAAACTTATTTAAAGCGGGACCCCCTCTTGGTATGAATTTTACCATACCCAATTTTATTCGTAAAATATACAACAGCAACTACGCCAAATGACTGGGAGCTTCTAATAATCTGATAATAATGATCTGTCATGTTTAAGTTCTTAAATTTATGACAAGTTTTAAGGAGTTAAGGTAATTTTGTTTTATTTTCAACATTCCTTCGAGACCCCAAATAAAAAGTCCAAAGATGCTTTTTGAAATGTGGGGCTTTAGACCTAATGCTATATGTATTACTGCCGCACAATATTCCGCTAGGTATACCTTTAAATTTAGTTAATGTGTACTGATACTAGTTTCAAATTATGGTTTAATTTTTCTGTATATTTTGTTAGATGTAAGCGATTATATTCTTTTTGTTTGATATACTATTCTTGTTATGCTACAAATTAGCTGTTAGATACATCTTTATACATATAATACTGTCCTATAGTTGGATGTATCATCCGTTGGGTGGAGTAATTATCAGGGGTAATATTAAGTGCCAGCTAAAAAGTCTATACAAATTATATTTCATTATCTAGACCCATCTAACATCCATTATCTAAATAGAAGTGCCAGCATCGTTAAAATAGAATTGATGAAACATTTGGTAAACATAAGTCATATAATGAAGAGGATAGTCTCTCGTGGCACTTTGTTCTCGTGAGCCTTGTCCTTTGTAAATGAATAATAAGGTCTATTTCTACATGAGTACATGGTGTGACCAGGGAGCATTCTTTTTCCAATCTAAATGCAATAATAGATGATCTAAGAAAAGAAGTCGAGAATAAGAATTTCAAATTCAAAGAAATGTTTCACTTCAAATATTCCAGAAGTTTTAAAACTTACTCATTTGGATGAAGGTACGTAGTAGGTGCCATAAATTCTCGCCTGATAGGCTTATACAGGTTCGAGCGTGTTCAAACTCCTTCGCGTCATAGTTGCACTTGTGCGAAGCCTACACTATATATATTATGGCTCGAAGAATAGTAGTTTTTAGTAGCCAGCCAGACCAAATTGAGTACCACACGGTTGTTAAATTTTTAACAAAAGAAGAGCATACACCTCATCACATTAAACAATGTTTAGACTGCGTTTATGGTGATCTATCTCCTTTACATTCCAAAGTAAAGAGGGGCAACATGTTTCCATTTGGGGTAAGAATCCCTAAAAGATGATGAGCGGCCCGGTCGACCAATTGAACTGATAACGCGTCAAAACATTTCAATTACTGAAGAAATGGCTGTGAACAGCACATATACGTCTTTGCTGCATAAATTGAGGGACACTATTCGTGCAATACGTCGAGAAAAATTGACAAAAGGTGTTCGATTATTGCGCGACAATGCACCTGTCTACACTGCCGCATTTTCACAAGCTGCCATCCGCGAATGCGGCTTTCAGGAATTGGAACATCCATCGTATAATCCGGACATGGCCCCAAGTGATTATTATTTATTTTCTCATTTAAAGAAAGATCTTAGGGGACGTTGTTTTAAGGACGATAGCAAGTAGCTATGATGCAAGATTTTGAGGGAAAAACTTTAGATTATTTTTACAAGGGTGTAGAATTATTAATTGATCGTTGTAATAAATTTATTGACATTAGGATAGATTATATTGAGAAATAAAAATTGTTATATTTTACCAAGTTTATGTTTTCTACACCAGGCTGAGAATTTATGGCGCTTCGTATACCATTGATATCCTTTTTAGGTACGGATGAATCGTGCAGAATTTTACCGAAAATATTGTTTTATGTTGAATGAATATCCTGTAAAAATGTCGAAAGATAATTTTTATAATCAGCTTCAACAATCAAGAATGGAATAGAAGCAAATGAAAGATTAGAAGCAGAACATCTAATGTAACTGCTTTCACGTTGAAAGATTCTTATCATGAGTGGTATTAGTCGTATGTTGTTTTTCTTCATCACTTTTGGCTTCTGCGAATATGCTTTTTGTTTTAAAAAAGAAGTCATTATTCAACTTTTACTATTGTTAGCAGAATAAAATCAAAGGAATATTTTTTATAATTGTTTAGCTTTCAGACTAAATATCTCAGAAGAAACAAAATTTTACTTATACCTTTTCTATACCATCCAATTCATTCAATATACATAGTTACCCACTTTTAGCTATCTAACATTCAGCACCTAACTATAACCTCTATTCTTCTTATCGACATCGTTTCGAGTCTTCGGTTCGTCCGTGCGCGGAATAACTTCCAAGAACAAATTCTCCGGCACCTCGTTAAAGATTCTTCGACTTCACACGTCACAGGATCCACATTAGCATCGATAAAACTGCCTGTACCCTTACGGAACGAAGTCGTGTGCTTAAATGGCAGCTACTCAACATGTAAGGCATCAGCCGTATCTGACTGACCATCTGGGAATGTCAGACGCTAAAGAATGTAGAATAAATGCCTATAAATTGCCGTTGCATCTGTTATTTTGGATTTATTTAGAATTCTTGATGTATTTTATAAAATAAAGGGTTTCCCGATAAGAATGATATGTTTTTAAATGTTTTTAAATAAAACACAGAAAAAAAAGTTAATCAATTTTTTTTTTATTTTAAAGTTTCATCGATAGTATTTATGTTTTTAACAACAATTCGATGAACCTAATTTTCAGTTACTTTATGGAATAAATCCGCGAATGCAGCGCTCTATGTTGGTTTTCAAGTCCTCTACTGTCTGTAGTTTATTCGCATATACCAATGACCCCATAAAAAATAATCCAATGGTGTTAAATCGCAGCTTCTTGGAGGCCAAGCATCTGGTCGAAGTTGACCAATTCTTCTTGGATCACTCGTATCAAGAGAAATCAATGTTTCAGGAAACTTTTCTTTCAATAAATCAATGGTTTCACCAGAAGTGTGACATGTGGTACCGTCCTGTTGGAAGAACATGCCATCTAAATTCATTTCTTCCAACTGGGGCCACAACAAATCGATATCTTTCACCGCTCACTGTAACAGCATTTCCCCCCTTATTTTGGAAAAAATAAGGTCCGATGATGCCACCATGCCATAAACCACACCAGACAGTGACTTTCTCTAAATGCAAAGGCTTCTCAAGAATCTCATGTAGATTATTTTCACTGCAAAAACTGCAGTTTTGCTTGTTTACATAATCATCTTCATCAGAAAAGATGATTTTCTTAAAAAAATCAGGATAATTTTCAAGTTTCTCTTGAGCCCAATTGCTAAACAAACGATGCTTATGATGGTCAAGTGGCTTCAGTTCTTGAGTCAGCACAACTTTGTAAGGGTGTAAACCCAAATCCTTCCTCAAAATCCGCCAGGTTGTCATCCTTGAGAATCCAACTTCTTGAGAACGACGATTTACCGACACACGTGCACTCTCTCGAACACTGGTTCTTGCACCAGCAATGTTGTCTAGATTTCTTGCATTTCGTCGTCGCTGTGGTGTTCTTTTATCGTCTAGAGTAAATTCACTTTCAAACTTTTTCACGATTCGACGAGTTGCAAGCACCGTAGGAAGATTATTTCTTCCAAAATTTTCACATAACGAGCGACTGGTTTGGACAAAAGATTGATTATTTTGATAAAACTTTTGAATAATAATGAGACGTTCTTGGAGCGTGTATCTCGCCATGATGAAATGCTAGACTATACTGAACACAACTGTCAAGAAATCACATTTCTTTTCATTTCCAAAATGGCCGCCGTGGCATTTCGAAAACATATCATAGGTATTGGGAAACCCTTTATTTAGATTTCGTTTAAGGACAATGGTAATTACAAAATTTATAGCTAAAGAGAGCGTGGAAATCATTACTTGCACTGGCCGTTTCGATGATAATCAGATAGCAAGTCGAAAATTTACAACCGCTGTTTACCTATAATAAAAAGTTACCAAAAGCTAAATTACCTACATATATCCAGCTCTATCCAGACATATCACATAAACTAGAAAATAATCAATACGTTTCGCAGGGTCATTGATACACCATTCTTTCCTTTGTTTATGATGTACATGTAAAAGTGAAGCAAGTTTTTCAGTACCGTAACTAGTAACAACCACTAGGGAGGGCGGGAGACATTTTTTGGTGGGTAAAAACCTCTCCTATACTTTACAGGGTGTTAGAAAAAATAATTCGCATAATTGAAGGAAATTCTTATAACTTTATGATGCCTACATATACGAAGTTGTCTGTTTTTTTTTTCTATAAACATCGGTCCGAGTTCTCTCTTAATGTCTCTCATAGTTATATCTAGAGTTGGCCACGCGCGCCAACGAGCAGCGACGATGTTTCGATTAGGCCTCGGGTTCCACTAGAGCTATTGTACACTTACCATTTTAAGAGTCCTCCGTGAAATCGCAAAGTCAATAATGTCTGTTAAATATCTGCAACATTAGATATATTTCAACAGTTGTTTCGACAGACCGAGTGCGGCGTGAGGAAAAAATTTGTTTATATGCAGAGAAGGAACGTTCTACATCTAGTGACGTTATATTTGCGTAATTAAAATATTCTTTGAAACAACTTAACGGTTCTGTTGACGCCTTCACAAATATGTTTTAATGTGCCAAAATCAGGATCTTCCTCTAAAACACTTCCAAATTTTTCAAAACACAAATATTTTTTGCGTCTTCTATCGCGCATAGCTGTACGTGAACATGTTGCACTATTTGCACAGATTCCACTAACGACACCGAAGGATCTTGTAACTTTTCTATTGCCTCCGCTAGTCCGAAGTAATTGTTGTGAATAATTTTTAAATCCGTTTTAACCCGACTATCTTGAAATTTCGACTGGCCTTTCTTGATAGCGGCAGCTTCCTTTGGATCGAATTGTAAAACCACGTTCTTAATATTCTCATAATATTTATGATAATAAAACGCAGCATTTAACCAAGTTCCCCGACGTGTAAGAATAGGTTCTGGTGGCTCAGATATACGGGGGCACAGTCTGTGAAATTCGCGAATACGTTTCGGGGATTTGACAAACACTGCTTTTGTATGCGCTATTAAAATGGTAAGTGTTTGACCTGAGGCCTAATCGAAACAACGCCGCTGCCCGTTGGCGCGCGTGGCCAACTCTAGCTGTATCACTCGTAATTTGGATTATTTACTATCACCTCAACATAGAACGACCTGATTTCAGGAACAATTGTTGTTTATGGGTTGCAAACTCTTTAACAAATTGCCTATAACAACTAAAAGTACCCCCAATTACTGTAAATTCAAGTCTAATGTCAAAGAATATTTGTTAAATATTAGTTGCTATTCCATTCAAAATTTTTTTGAATTGTAGGGTTATTTATTATATTTTTAACGTATTTCCCATGTGTTAGTAGTATAGATTGAAAATTGCTGTCAGTACTCAAAACCGTAGCGTCACACTTCCTTTTAAATTAAAAAAAAAACTAAGTCACCATATCAACGAAATATTACACAAGTTTATACGGAAAAAAAAACCCATATCCTCTAAACCATACTGATATTTATATGGAACCAACTGCTACTATGTACAAAAAAATGGAACCCTTTCAAACTGGGAACTTACTTTTGAATAACCCTATATTTATTGACCATCTCCTGAAGTTACTAAACTGTAAAATGCTTGAAAAATCTTGTCAATTGTTTTGTAGATTTTGAAGGTATTTGCAGAAAATCCATTTTTCTCATACTCGAATTTTATTTTCATGGAAATTGTGTTTGGGGAGATGAGGGGTAAGGCCTAGATACAACGAAAATCATTTTTTATAATTTTCCGTTAAATTCTGAGACAGTTGTCAAATAAAATAGAAAAAAAATAGTTTCTTGTAAATATTTAGCTTGGCGTGCTATATGATCAACTGATGAGGTTAGTCATTTAACTATATAGGCTTATTTAGACTTTCTGCATAACAATTGCAGTTTTTTAAATAGTGAGCATAATGATAGACGTCTGTCTTCGGAAACCTTCAAAAGAACGCAAGGTTTCTTTCTATGACTTGTGAACATTTGCATTGAGCGTATAAATTATGTTCCATTTTCCAAGGCAGGCAAAAGTTCTCTCAGGCGTTGCTCTCTTTAGCCCCCTCTGGCCACGATTCCGATGCTATAACATTCTTTGAAATTAAGTGCACAAAAAATGGCAAAAATTAATTTGCTCCACTTTCACCCCCATATGACAACCTTCCAAAATTACTATGACTATATCTATTAGGTACTAATTAATATCTCAAGGTAGCTTCTTCATTTATAATACTGAGCACGCAGCTGTTTCCTTTGACGGTATAATAAAGGCGGAATTTAAAGCTATCATTACCGCTTTTCCGCATAGTCTATTGGCTCCGAATACCGCGTTCTATTTTAGGCTGGTTGCGTGCTTACGTCGGGCTACTAAGACATAAATATCGTTACCTTCTCGGGGTGAAATATTAGGATAAGAATGAGGCTTATGTAGTGTTATATCCTTGTCGTGCTGGAGTGGGAATATAATTTGGGTAATGTAAGGTAGATTGAAGATTTCCTTCATGCAGTGTGGGCTGGAAAATCTCGATTATATAGATGTTTACTGTTGAGTGTGTTAACATGTAAATAATAAACTTTTATACATAATACCGATGTTTTTGCTTTAGAAGTAATATAAATAAAACAATGTCACTACTTTATGTTTATTCATAGATAATTTTATATTTTATTTGAAGGGATTACATCTTGGTTGTGGCAGCCATAATAAAAAGAATTGAAAATACGTTTGACACTTGGGTAACATCTGTAACAATAATCATCTTCTTCAGAAAATGATTTGTTTTATGTATTCGGTTTAAGGTATATATAAAAACATTGAGATGTCCAGATGATCATTTTATTTTCGAGACATTTGTACAGATTTAGTTTTATATCTGAATTGCAACTGTGCCAAATTCAAATCTCCTCTCTATCGCCAATCAGAAGCGAGGTGCCTATGTTGAGGCTCGAAAATGAATCAGCATATATACAATTAAACTAAATTCGTAAAACAATCCACGCTTAACGTCTATCTCGATAATATCGCGCGAAAAGGAAGGATGATAAACCTTCTGGGAAAATGAAAATAGTGGATACTTTTATATATTCGAAACAATGATGAATATGGTGTACGGTTCCCTTTCCCTAGCCCAGCCAAAGATGGCGTGGAGGTTGATAAGCGCCACCCTATTTAAGAAATATGAAGGGGCCAGCCTGTAGTTTAGCGACGTCAAAATAGGGAACTTCGTCGCAGGATATCGAATAATACAAGTTAGATTAGTTTGAGTATGACAATAACGAGTTACTTGAACGGCCACGCAAATATTATTACAAATATAATTTTATATTAATTTTCTGTCAGCCTCTAGGTTAAAAATACCCCTACTAAACAATAAGTGCAAAAAAGCAACACAACAACATTTAACAACATATATTTAGAACAAACGTGTAAACATATGAGAATTATACATAAATAATTGTACGAGTTCGTTGTGACTGTAGTTGCAAAACAAAAATGAATAGACAAGTAAGTATATTCAAAATACGAAAAATAATTACCAGTAAATAAGCAAAATAAAGCGATGACGTAATAACGTATTTTCGAGATAACGGTCATGCAAAATTGAACGTTATACAAAATTGAACCTTATATACTATGTCCCTAAGGATCCGTTCTGTAGCGATATGACCAAATAAAATAACAAGAGTGAATAAGGTGTTGCAAAAACGGATAAACAAAATTTAGGAGCGCTACAGGATGGATTATATTCATGAACATAAATTTGGCCGACAATGATTTATGCGATCACTGTAATGTAATAGGAGACATGAATCACATCATATTAGAATGCAAGAAGCACAGTGCAGATAGATTGGTAACAGAACTTAAAAATATGGGGTTCCAGTTACCGTTAAACGTTAATTATATTCTCGCTCCGGATAGCTTTGAAGTAAACTTCTGTCTTTTCACATTTTTAAGTAGAGAAAATATTATGATATAGCTTTTGATACCCCTATGCGTTTCGATCCTTTGTGGGTTTTACCTTTTACCCTGTGGGGCCTACCTTTGATGTTTTTTTTTGTGAACCACCCGATCGGCCCCGAAGTATGTCTGTGTTTTTGATACTTGTGTTCATGTTGTTAGATGTCTGGGGTAACTGGCCAGTGGCGTCCGCCAAAGCCATATAATAATAATAATAATAATATTCATGAACGAAAATGTTACAGTCTAAAAATACCTTGTAGTATACAGCTTTCGCCCACAACCATGAGCTGGTTCTCGAAACTTCTCAAGTATTGTTCACGAACCGTTCAGTGGGAAACTTTGGGTTGCTCACACATTTCTTAGGGCTTGATAAGGGCTCCGAGAGTAGGCAAAAAGAATAGCAAAGCGGAACTTGAACGCAGAAACTGAAACAAGACTTACGTAATAGCGGTATGACGTCAGCATTTAGCTCGGTACTATGAATTCCCCATCGGGTGAATTTTACGGAAAACAGTACGATACTTGATTAGGTAGGTAGCCTTAGATCCCAGAAACGGTATTCCAACAAAGTGGCGGCAAAATAAGTGCTACAGCGTACCTCCGAAGCTACATACGTCCTTCCAAACACGCAACTAAACAAACAGTCTCTCGAAAACTAACGTTAATATCACGTGATTACAACAGGTGGAAGTGGGGATATGAAATGACTGTTTCGGTACTTTACTTAGGGATGTTTAAAACTAAAAATTTTCAATAAATATAAACAAATTTAAGTTTAGTGTATAACAATAGCAAAATGTAATTCTATAATGGGATTTTGACATAATGAATATAAATTTTCCTTCCAACAAGTGGCATCATCTATCGGGATAAACATTAGATAAAACGATATTTAGCGGGCTAATTTGTACAGCTGTACAGCAGGGATTTTACACCGTAACAACACGTCATTTTCTAAAACTAAACATGTTTTCTAATTTTACTTAATATTTTCTCAAGAAGAAACGTTAAACGTATTTTTATTTCCGCTTTATTATATCTATGCCTTAATCAAGATTAAATTCTTTCAGACAATTGAACATACAACTAAAAGAAATCCTATATTCATAGTAACTGCTACAGTAACATTCTCCATTCATGCAGCCAGCAAGTCAAACAAACAGAATTCCCCTCCTCATTTCACTTTAGCACATTGTACACGTTTTAATTAACTCCGTCTAACTGCTATTTTCGATCCAGCAGGCGCGAAACGAGCTGTACGCATTTTCGTCGGACAAAGGCTTTGCTTTTTTCCGCCACCAACACCGCCATTAGATCACCCTACGACCGTTGGATCTTGTGTCCGTGCTTTGAGCGACGCGCAGTGCGTTTCATGTTTGTTTTTGCGAGCACTGCGACACAGAAAACAAGATCTCTGCGTACGTTAATTTTGGTGTCTAGTCGTTTGAAATGAAGCGGTAATTTAGTGCTGGTATCTGTCATTGCTGCGGTAGCAGACTGCGTCCTATTGATATTCATTCTGTTCGGTATTAAATTTCTTCCCCCATTACCACGCTAACGCTCATCACGAAAATATCGCGCGAAAAGAGAAATAATAAATCTTTCATAAACTGAAGATGGTGGGTGCTTTTATATATTCGAGACGGTGGTGAGTTTGGCGTACGGTTCCCTTTGCCCTAGCCCAGCCAAAGATGGCGTGGGAGATTTATAAGCGCCATCCTATTTAAGTAATATAAAGGAACCACCTTGTAGTTTAGCGACGCCAAAATAGGGAAATTCGTCGCAGGATAACGAATAATAAAAGTTACCTTAGATTGAGTGTGACAACAACGGATTACTTGATAGGCCACGCATACTATCGTTACAAATATAATTGGACATTAATTTTCAGATACTCTATATGCTACGATACTATTACTAAGCAATGAGTACAAAAAAATACACAACAACGTTTAACAAGATTAAATATATTGACAATAAAAGCAATAAGTAAGCATGTGACATATATTTAATACAAACGTATAAGCAAGTATGAATACATATATTTAAACAAATAAATGTACAATTCGTAGTTACGAAAATAGTGACCGGTAAATAAGCAAAACAAAGGGATGATGTAATAGCGTCGTTTCTAGATTTACTCGGGAATAACGGTTATACGATATTTGACGTTATACAAAAAATAAGCCTTATGTCCTAGGTCCCTAAGGTCCATACTATAGCATTAGGGCGAAATAAATTAACAAAGTGAACAAACTATTGCAAAACAGTTAAACAAAATTTAGAAGCGCTACAGGATGGATTATATTCGTGCACGAAAAATATTGCAGTCTAAAGATACCTTATAATTAACGCTGGCCACGAGCGGTACCGCGCATCGGCGTAGAATCAGTTCGGACCGAGAGGAACGGTAGTATTACTTCGTCTGCGGAGCAGTACGGACATTTTCGCTGCCGGTCATTTGCGCAATTGTTTATCTGTAGAAAAATTATGATTTCGTCAGCAAAACGACCGCGGTCGTACAAACTTCGAAAATTTATTGCAGAAATTCCAGACTTAATATATGAAGGTGCTAAAATTAAATGTGTAATCTGTAAAATCCCGTTAATGTGTTGGCCCAGACAACATTGTCTACGACACGTAAATAGTGAAAAGCATGTCTCAAAAAGAAATTGCGCAGGAGACAATGAAAAATTTATATTTAATTTATGCGTTACGTTTATCGCATGTAATATACCGTTTAATTTACTAGACAAGGAACCATTTATCTACTTTTGGAATAACTATTCGGAGTGCAAATTACCAAGTCGAACATCTTTACGAAGAATTGTGCCATCTGCGCGCGAACATATTGAACAAAAAATAAAAACGGAGTTGAAAGATCAAAAATTGTGGTTATATGTCGACGAAACAACAAATCGGAAGAAACATTCTGTTCTTAATGTAATGGCACGCAAATTGGAACCTCATCAATCGGCACCTTCAATTCTATTAGTCTCCAAACGAATACAACAGTGTACTGCCGAAGTAATTTCAAAGTTAGTGTTAAATACATTGGACAAGTTTGAACTTTCAACAAACCAACTCTTGATGTTAAATGAGTGATGGTGCTGCAAACATGCTTTCTGTAGGCCGGTCTCTTAAAAAGCATTCTGCTAATTTGTTACATATTACATGTAAAATTCATACCCTCAGTCTCGTAGCAGATAGTATCAGAAAATGTTATCCCGAGGTAGGCGCTCTAATAGCACATACAAAAGCTGTGTTTGTAAAATCCCCAAAACCTATTCGGGAATTTCATAGCCTATACCCCGGTATTCCTGAACCACCGTAACCTATTCTTACTCGTTGGGGAACATGGTTGCAGGCCGCGTTTTATTATCATAAATATTTTAACAATATTAAGAACGTGGTTTTACAATTCGATACAAAGGAAACTGCCGCTATCCAGAAAAGCCAGTCGAAATTTCAAGATAGTTAGGTTAAAATGGATTTAAAAATCATTCACGACAATTACTTCGGGCTAACAGATGCAATAGAAAAATTACAAAATCCTGCGGTGCCGTTAGAAGAATCTCTACAAATAGTGCAACATGTTCACGCACAGCTATGCGCGATTGAAGTCGCAAAAAATGTTTCTGTTCTAGCAAAATTTGAAAGTGTTTTTGAGAAAAATTCTGATTTTGGCACATTAAGACACATTTGTGAAGATGCGTCAACAGAATCGTTAAGTTATTTGAAAGATTATTTCACTTACGCAAATATTACGTCACTAGATGTAGAACGTTCGTTCTCTGCATATAAATGCATTTTTTCCTCATGCCGTACTAGTTTTGCCGAAACAACAGTTGAAACATATCTAATGTTGCAGATATTTAACAGACATTATTCACTTTGATTTCACGGAGGACTCTTAAAATGGTAAGTGTTTGAGCACGTGTTATTTAATTTTTATTTAAAAGATGAGCGAAATTATTTGCAGCAGCAAACATCTCTATTAGTAGAATAACTCTAGTGGAACGCGAGGCCTGGTCGACTCTACGCTACTGCGCGGTACCGCTCGTGGCCAGCTTTACTTATAATATATAGCGTCCAAACCTAACCACGCCTTGGGTTCTCGAAGCTTCTCAAGCGTCGAATCACGGCCTGTTCAGGGGCGAACTTTGGGATGGCTCACACGGTTTCTTAGAACTAGGTCAGGTAATCGACAATACACAAAAGATTAGCAAAGCGGGAGTTGAACAAACAACTGGAACGATTCTTACGTGATGGCGGTAGGTCAGTATGTGGCTCGGAAATATGAACTCCCCATCGGATGAATGTTTTACGACAGGAACCGATACGATATTTTCGACGATATTTTACGACAAATTTCTGTAAAATACCTGGAAATTGTACTTGACAAAAAAAAATATCTCGAAGCCACATATCGACTTGATCCGGGGAAAATTCGTTAGGGCAAAGAATGCGTTGCTGCTGTTAATGTGTGGAAGGAGTCAACTAGATGTGTGCATAAAGCTTTCACTGTATAAGGTCTGCCTTCGTCCCATTATAACCTATGGCTCATTGCCTTGGTCAACGGTGGTTTCTTACCAACTGAAAAGGCTGGATAGATTACAAAATCAAGTCATTCGGATGATATTTGGAACTCCCTGATTCGTACGCAACGTCGAGTTGAGGGTCAACCTTGGGATGCTCAGTTTCACACAACGACTACGAGAACTAACAAAAGTACATGGCAACGCGCCAGCCTTTCAGGTAGCCCGTTGTTCAGGAGAATTATCGAAGAACCGCAAGACCGTCCATCACCTTAACGTCACGTCGACGACAGTCCATAAGATTGGAGTTACAACGATGTTTAAATCAACGACAGAGAAAGCAACCACTCCTTAATGATAAAGGTGCCTAGAGGCTACAAGTCTGGCTCCGAAAAATAATGTAACCACACATTTATCAACTTCCCCAATAACGCGTTGAGCAAATTCTAATCAGGATTCTAATCGCTCTAAATTCAAACATCTACAAGCGTCAACATTACACGCGCAGCAGTCGCTCTGAGTATGCATGATAATTTCCATTGGAACTAACGTGTTTTAAACATTTTCTTACCGCTCGCTAGCTAGGATGTACCCTTTTGCATGTCTGCAAAAAAGCTTGACGTGACGTGATGCGACATGACACAACTTAATATGACATAACCTTTATATCACCTTTCGCGCTCTATGTTTATAACGCTGATGCATCGCTTGTGCGTTCTGGGAACTTCCAAAAAGAGGGAGATTCAAGCCAACACCGACGCCGACAGTACCAATTAAATTTAAATTTTTACTGCTCCGTTAAATTCACACCTACACACTTTTTAGGTTTTACGACTCAATTGACAGCCGCGCGTCAGTCATACGATGCGGATTGTCCTCTTGTTGTTTTAATTAAAACGATGAGAGCGCCACCTTGCGGCGAGGAGGGCTGTGAAGTTGACGTATCCCATCCTCGATTCTCGCAAAATAAAATGCACGGAAAGAAAGACTGCTGTTTGCGTCAGGTAGGCCTAGAGTGTTGGCAAGACATTGTCGCGTTAAATGTTTGTCGGGATATTACGGAAGTACATTCAGAGAAATGGTTTCTTGCATCAAGAAATTATATTTTCTTGCAAAAATTTGTCTCTATTCAAGAAAATGTTT
Organism: Dynastes maya; assembly: GCA_029619315.2. Lineage (NCBI taxonomy): Eukaryota > Metazoa > Arthropoda > Insecta > Coleoptera > Scarabaeidae > Dynastes > Dynastes maya. The sequence goes on from JAROYE020000008.1 coordinate 30,140,816, forward strand.
TTATTTCAAGACCATAAAAATATTTAATATAAAAAATAAAATTTTCTTGAAATGTTATTTGTAATAAATAAATATTTTGTTGGGGTTAGGAAATCAAAAAAATCCAAGACAGAAAAATGCTTTTTCCAAGTAAATCATTTGGATTCAAATTAAAAAAATTTTCGTATTACATTAGCCGGTATCTTTTGAAAATGTTTATGAATCGTTGTACGTTAAAGGTTATATCATTGTATGAGTACGCATAGCATCTGTATTCCGGTTTCTGTCGCTACTTTCTAGGACGGCATGACTCTATCTCTTGACACTAGGTGACGTCAGGAAATATTTCAGTGTTGTTGTTGAAGATTAGTAGCATAAACTAAGAGATGAACAGTAATGTGTTCTCACATTGTTTTTGCCGAAGGTAATTCCATCAATACAATGAGCTATATATCAGCATTATCTTGGTTATTGTTTCTAGACACTTTTTTCACATATACCTTTACAGTAAAGTTCACTCTTGTTTAAACATTATTCTATCTTAGCCTTTTTAAAATCGCAAGCAATGAGAATAATTTACTGGATTATGTACGGATATGTCGTACTGTTTTAAACAAGGTAAGTGCAATTCATAATGTGGATATAAATAATATGTATTTTAAGAATTCTAAGTAAATAAATGCTTTATTTTAAGAAAATGAAACTATTGATTTATGAACAATACCTAAACGCTTTCTTAAATTAAGAGAACTATTTACTATCCTTAAGAAAATATTGCTTTGTGTTATAACGGCCATTTACTTATACTAAGAATCCCTTACTTTATAAAACGCGAACACAACAAGACGATGAACATTACCTATATCCTCACTTATAAAGCGCATCGCTTTATTATTATTATATTTCATATTACCAGAATTAAACAAATGTGCTTCTAAAGGAAGATATCCCAAAATTCTGTAATAAATACAACAAGCCATTCAACTCGACTTCAACGGGTAGATTATAGCAGTCCGGCTCGAGAGGAGGCGGCAGAGGCATAAATAGCACCTTAACTAGATTAGTACGTGTGGGTCTTCGATATCCCATTAAAGACGTTCTCCGAAACTTTGCCTTTCATACCCTTCACCGACCATGGAATCGACTACGGGCAAGAACCCGTTAATTCAGTGCACTTGTGCACTCTATACTGCCTCCCGGTATCGATAGTTGGATAATCGGGACAGATGCTTAAGTGGAGATCCAGGTTAGGGATTGGTGTAGCGGAGAAAGGTGTGGCAATAGGGTTGAGAAGTGGATAGTTCTACGTTGACATATTATGTTACACTGAAATAGGACCTTTCTCTTCTGTAAATCCTCCAACTATCAGGATATCGAATAGAAATGTTAGACTTATAATTTCATACGTTTCACTCATATCCTTCGAGACCTCATAATCTTCCATCTGCGCACATACAAGCACGTATATTTTAGCGAATAATAGGGATATACCTGCAATATGGAAATCCCCATACGAATATTACAGTGGAGACTCAAAGGTCCGATGGGAAATAATCTACGGCACACATACGTGATCCGTAAACCGTGAGAGGCAAGATTATCAGCTCGCCCTCCGTATAAAGACTATAAATAAGGCGGGGAAGCATCGCTTAAGCAATTACAAAGATATTACGGGAAGTTATACGAGCTGGGAGTTTGTTTTGTATCTTTAGGATTTTGGTAATTTATTTCTTTTTGTTTCTTCTTTGTTTCGTTTCCGGTTTGGATGGTTTTGGTGCTTTATTCATCTTAGCTAAGACCTATTTCCTTTTTTTTTATTTTTAGTGGTTTCTTGTGAATATTAAACTTCCCCTCTAGAATTTTTGTTATTCCCTGTTTATTTAAGCTGATGCGCTTGCAATAAGCTCTAAATGAATGACATAAATGGCAATTATTCAGAGGAACCGTAAGGAGCGCCTGTGAAATCAAAAGTTTATCTGCAACGACCTTCTGATCAATGGAAGTATATTTAACTCTGTTGTAATTGGATTGTTAAAGTCTGAGAATAAATTGTTGTTACCTTTATTACTACCGGAAGATGTGGAATTCCATCTGTTGAGTTCTTATCGGAGATGGTATTTGTTCATACCCAGTTCCTAACACATTTATTAATAAATTTCACCTAAACCAGAAAGTTCCTTGTAGATTATACTCTTAGTTTCCGGATTGGAACCGCGTCGTTGTCATAGCTTTTGTCGATGTTTCATGTTGGGGCTCAAACCTGGAAACCAAGAGTGTAGTGTTATTGGCGACCATGGAAGCCTACGTACCAGATACCTAGTAGATATTTGCAAACAGTTTAATCGACATGCTTGGGGCAGAGAAGGCTACTATTGATCCTATTGGACTCTTATTGGCTCTTAATCTGAGGGTAATTACCTCCGCGGGGGTAAAATGGCAATCTGGTGTGGGTAATGGGGTTATGGATTGCTTTAGGTGAATAAATAAAATGTCTGCAACGCAAGCAGGTTTATACTTGTCCACGAAACAACAAATACTGACAAAAATAAATTATTCGACAAATGGTCAATTTAATATTACCGATCACATTCCAGCCATTGCAAACCGCTAAAACATATGGACACTGTTGCAAGGTTTGTTCGCTATGAAACTGTAAGAGCGAGAAGTCGTGCGACGGGAATGATTTAAACTCAGTAAGAATCCAACCGCTGGCAGTAAAGCATCGCGGTAGACTCTAGCCAGTATACCCCCAGCTTATTTCTTTAAATGATCATTCTTGCCCCTCTCGATCGTTTCTCTTTGGTTATTTTTGATTTACTTTGTTTGTGTCTCGAAATTATACGGTAGAATAGTTTTCTTTTTAATTGTGTTCTTATAATCTAAGAAGTCGTTAAATTTTAACATAAAATTCCATTAATAATCTAAGAAGTCGTTAAATTTTAACATAAAATTCCATTAATTAGATTTAGAAAACATGCAAAAGTTTATGCATTCGTTATGGGCTTACTATCATTTGAACATTTAATATATTGAATATTTGGAAATGAAAAATGTAATCTAGTTTTTTTGTAATGTCTATTTATTTTTGGAATTCATAATTTTCCTTTTAAATTAGTAATAATTTCTTTGCTTCTATTTCCATGAAGCAAAGAAAACGTCCTTAATCAACCATTAAAGTCCATCAGGAAGATAAAAATCAAATAAGATGTAATACGTACTTCCTAAAATCTGTGTCGAGCCGATACCTCGAATGCTAGGCGACTGACTTGCGAATGTGTGCGGTTGTCTAGCAACACTGAGGAGTGGAGAGGGCGTCCCTAGCACAGGCGGCAACGTTATTCGCTATATGTATGAAACTAGCGCTTATAAATGAATCCTTACCAACCCTAGTATAACCATAGCACATGAGAATATGCTCGCAGTGTCAGGAAAGTTGTAGTAGCATCTTCTAGAAATGGAAATTTCCAGAAAAGATACTCTCTGGAAACGGAGTGTTTTAGGCAGGGAATAGGATGTATAAGAAAAGTTGGTAGTTAAGCTGGAAGGCAGTTAAATACGGTTAGTGACAACGTATGGTTCAAATAGCGAGCACAACTTGTGACGTGTGATAGAGACCCTTACACAAAGCAAATTTGTCCACATCGTGACGTCTACATCTGCAAAAGAGCACTCATCCAAAGTAGCGCTTTTTATAGTTTAGTTTCACCAGTATCGTCGACAGAAACATAGACAAACATCTGCGTGTTCCATGTAATAAAATGTTTACAGCTGAAAGCGTGAAACCTAGAAAATTGAAAAAGACATTCTGAGAAGGTTCATAAACAGTTCATGAGCAAATATATTGATCTTTTTTTAAAGAAAATGGAGTATTCTGAAGTTGAAGTCATTGCACTGTGACTTCACAGGAAAATTACAGCACTGCTCCCAAGTACGCGAAAGAGATACACTACCTAAAAGGTTAAGAAGCACTGTTAGACAGTGAAGAAGACAAAGTAGTTCTATGGTAAAAAAAAATCTAGTGGCAGTTTCTTTTTTATTTATCTAACTGGAAGTGTAACTTATCTGATGGACGTTATGGAACTTGATTTTTTCCATAATTTCACCCAAAATTCTCCGTTTTTATTGAACAAGGTTTCTTTACCGTTTTCGAAGATATTTTAGTGCAATACCAATCATCTTAAACGAATGCCTTTTGTAGGTTCAATTACAAGAAAAACACTTTTGTATTTAGAGCTTTTTGCAAGAATTTTTTCCCTCTGTAGGGTTGTTAGCGGCAACCGGTTTAACCCGATCCACCCATTCGCGAAACGAGAGAAAGATCCTTATCTATAAAAATGATTCATATCGTCCGCAATACGAGAAATCTTGACCTACATCCAAGAACGTAAGCGCCAACCGAAATAAGCGACCGGGAAAATGGAAAATTTCCAATGAATATTAATTCTGAAATGCGCCATCAGATTCCACACTTCCTTCCGCTGCTCCCCTCAAACTCGCAGCTCACATCGCTTCTTCCTTTCTCGTGTATATACTTATGTAAGTATACAGGGTGCTTTCGAAGATGAGTGATGGATTCTGAGGGATTTTAAAGTATTGTAAAATTGAGTTATTTTCCTATTAAGTAGTGTAGCAATGTTTAACGCATTAATTCAAAGATATTTCATTCTGGTTTTGATGATATTCTACTATTTGCCGAACAGTTAAAATACTTATCATCAACTTGGGTGACTTGGTAATGGTTTTCACTTTTAAATGCCTCTATCTTAAAAGCTGTAAGTATTACAAAAAATTCAAAAAATTAAACTCTAATATATTTTTTTTATTTCTACAAATTCCAACTCACCCGAGAAGTAGGGTGGCGTGGAATTTACCTGAAAGGTGCGTCTAATTGAAATTTTGTAGGTAAATAGGGGGAATTGAAATAAAAAAAGGCGTTTTTAGTAAATAATAAACATTTAAAATTGTTATTTTTAAAATAATTATTTTTCGATACAATGTCCTAACTGGAATGTTGTATACTTCGGATGCAACTTTATGTCATTTGTCTGCTTATTATTTTTGCAGTGCAGTTTTTAACTTTTGCTGATCGTAATGACATAGGCATACTCCAAATCACCCTGAAAAACACCCACAAATGGTAGCCCCCCCTTCCCCTCCCCCCAAATTTGAATTAAATGCTTAATTCAATGTGATTTTAAGCATAATTTATTGTTTTTGATTATCCTGATTTACTTATTACTGTTTATCTTTTTTGAACATTGCGAATAATTTTGCTTTGCAGGGTTACATTATTAAAATAACATTGCAGATACTGCAAGAAATTTAAGAATAAGAAGTTACTAAGATTTTGAAGAATCTCTTTATTATTCACTAAGCTATTAGAAAAAAGAAAAAAAACAAAAAATATATTATAATTTCCATATTTATGGTAAAATGTGCAGATTTTGTACGCGAGACAGGTTGGGTGGTGGAAAGCCTTACTAGACTGGTGGTTAAAAAATAATATAAAACAATTATGAACAGCATTTCACTGTGAAGTAAATGATTAAAACGAATATTGCTAAGAAAAACTATTAATCTTACATTATTTTACCACCCTTAAAGTTTGACGGTAATTTTTACGCGGACCCTGTATACGGAAAGATGGAAGGGCACCTTCTGCTCTTCCGTCTTCTTCTCTTCTTCCTTTCCATTGCCGGATCTGCTCCTCGCGGGCGACTTCCTCGCCGACTGCTGAATGGTTGGGGGCATGCCGGGTGTTCAGCTCGCGGTTGTGGTAGCGCTAGAATCCCATAAATTATTGTGGGGCGTATTTCATATGTGAATCCCTTACATAGCTGAACGGTTTTATTATTTACGAGATGGCGCGCGTATACCTACCGACACATATATTCCGACCAGGCGAGGAAGCGGATATATTGAGAATTGAGAAGCTCCCTCGTTTAGTGCTATGCGCTATAGTCGAAATACCAGGTTTGGAAAGAAAGCTATTGGAGGGAAATATGAGCGTGAAAATAAGTCTTCTATAACTGAAACCATTTTTGCGTATTGCCAATTACCACCAAAAGACGCGTACTTCAACGTAGAACGAAACTAAGAAAGTATCCAATCTCTTTAGTTTGGGAGCTGTAGTATTTTGAAATGTAACTGGGGAAGGTAAAATAAAAGTCTTCTCGCAATAACTCGGTTTTAATAAACGTGCTACCGGTTTCTAGAAGCTTCTCTGATCATCAGGCAAGAGTTACCGTACTACAGGAAAAGTTATGTCAATACAATAAGATACTGCTACTTAAACTGATAAAATACACTTCAATAACAATAAGATCACTTGTCGTATAATTAAAATAAAATCAAATATGTAAAAATTTATGTATAAAGGGGACAAACACAACATGTTAAATTTAATTTTGAAATTTGAAAAAGAGAAATTGTCCTAAATTTTTAAACATTCTAACGTCCTAGCGGTGAGACAAAAGAGCTTGTGCTCCTTTTAGTTGTAAGACTTTCCAACGTACCTATATAGTAGCTTTTTCGATGCTCAATTGAGCTTGCAGTCGTCTAATATTATAACATATCATAACACTTGTCTGTATGGACCGTGTATAATCATGTATATCCTTTACAATGAATAAATGAAAAAACAGTAATACTTTTTTTCTCTTTTTTCTTGTGCTGACTGACCCTACGGAGTATTTCAGCTTTAAGGTACGTATTGTATTGTTATAATTTACAACACTGAACGTAGCTATCAATAGCGGCACGTATAGCGAGTTCAATATGTCTACTCGTTCAACGTCAAAATCCCTCTGGCGGCTATGAGCTCTTTCTCAGCGGCTCCAACTCCTTTCATGGCCTCCTATCGCCGGAATGGAGGTGTTAGAAGAGCATTATATTACCGGATAAATAACTTGTCTCCTGTTCATTTTCTGCACATCCTAAATCTTCAATTTTGATGGAGTATTTTCCTACAACAGTTGACAGCATAAATTGAGTTATATCTTTAACATAAACGAAAATTAAATATCGTTCGTCAAGTAATCGTCTTGTTTGTCAGTAAAATTGAATATTGTACATACGTCACAGAGTAGCATAGATTCGGTCTTCCTATTGCGTCCCTGCATGGCATGCATTATGCTGTTTTTAAAAATGAAAATATTCCTTTGAAATTTATTATCAAATTATATTTCGAAAGGTATTGTTATCCAAATTAGCCGTGATTAAACAATCGCTATCGCGAATGAAATATAGGAGTGAAGGGACGCTAATCAAATTTTGGCTTTAGTCAAAATATTCATCCAAGTAACACGTGTTTGGCTGTGTTCTCATTTTCTAACTGTTTAGGGTTAGATTCTACCATAAATAGAAGTAAAAGTCAACTTTCATGGTTTAAGACAATACGTAAAACAATTCCAGGTTAGTTTTCTCTTTTCAAGTGTTAATACTCGTAGAATTTCATTAATTGATATGTAGTTTATTTTAAGAGTCTAGGAACACTCCCGGACCTACAGGCCCTACAATTAATTAATTAATTTCAAAAAATGTTTTTTTTTAATTTTTCCCTCGTTTAAAACGTTATACAGCACACAAAGATCGTTCAATAAGTTAACCTTACAAATACAATATTGTAATGAAATATTTGCGAGTCAATAGAACAAGTAAAGATAAGTGCAGCACACTTATTAACATTTAAATGGATTCTTGGAGCTTTATAACACCAGTCACCTAACTGAAAGACCTCTGCAAAAGTAAAAAGTTAGATATAGACATGATTTTATTTAAAAAATTAAATCATCTGCATAAGCAAGAATGTTGCAATCCAGAAATAGAAAATAAGTCATTTGTACAATTATTAAGGAAAAGCGGTACTAAATTGGTTTCTTGAAGCACTCCACTAGCTGCAATGAAAAACCGAGATAACTACCGAAAGTTTGAAGTCATTTGGGGCCAAAATATCTCGGAATTCAGGAATGTTACTGCCGATGTCCCTCAGGCCTCTATTTTGGGTCCTCTTCTGTATACAGTGTACACCCCAACATTGTCTACTTGTCTTTTGCATTGTCGTTGCCATTGTTATGCTGACGATACACAAGTTTACATTTCTTGTACTCCAGATAGCCTTACTTCAACTATCGATTTGCTTAATCAAGATCTTAACAGGCTTGCAGAGTATTCTAAACAACATTCCCTTGTTTTGAATCCACAGAAGTCGGCGGTCCTTGTCTTTTCTGGTTGTCGAGACTATTAGGAATTTGGGATTATATATGGACAACTCTTTTCGTTTTAAAAACCATGTTTCTAAGAGCCTGCAACGTGCCTACACTGCTTTAGAAATGATTTATCCCCACAGACATGATGACAGTGACAGTGACATGTGATTCTCTTGTTTTGTCGCAGCTTAATTTTAATGATGTCGTTTAGGATCCGTATATTAATGTTGTTACAAAGAATCGAATTCAAAGATTACAAAATTCTTATCTTTGGTATTAGGAAATATGATAAAATCAGCCATAAGTTGAAGGACGCTAACTGACTTAATATGGAGCGGCGTAGATTTTTGCGTAGTGCTTGTTTATTTCATAAAATAATTTCATCCAAAACTCCAACTTACCTTTATAACAGAATTGTCTTTCGTACTGATGTTCACCATCTTAATTTGAGGTTTAGAGGTTTACTATCGCCGCCTATTCACAGGCTAACACTTTTAAAGAGTTCTTTTTCTTATATGATTAGTAAAATATATAACTTTATTCCTCCTAATCTGAAGCCTCTATCCCCTCAATTATTTAAATTTTCTTTACGCAAGTACTTATTGCAGTTGGCTTAGTTATTTCCCTTCACTTCTTTTGCGGGCAATGTTGTGTAATCTCTTTGCTTGTTTTCTGTTCTTGCACTATTTTTTATACTTTAGATAGATCTTTTTATATACGAGTTAGATTTGCACGTATCAATTTTTATCATCTATTTTTTAGGTTAAGAAATTAGGTTATAGAAATCTGAGAATCTCCATTTCCAGATGTCGGTGTGTTATATATTTGCAGTAAACTGTAGACACCTACAGACACCTCCTTCCTGTCATATGCATTAAATCATTGTTGGATTTCGTAAAACGACGTCTTATTAAATCAGTTAGGATCCGAACATGCTTAGGGTCGGTTAGGGTGTGTAGCTATAATAAAAAATGTTCGGCTTAAGTCCAGGGATTTATCAAAAGACGCGTTCCCAAAGCATGCTACTGAATAATAAAATATAACCGAGAGAAGCTGGGGATTCTATCTTTTTTCTTTTTGGGAAAGCGAAAGAGGGGGGGAGGGATCGTTTTATCCTTTGTTTCTTTCTAAATAACTACAAGAGGATGCTTTGCTATTTATTCCTTGATATTCTTATAGAATTCATTGTTAGGATTCAACATCCAAATCGTTTTAGAAAGAAAAAAAATGAATAAAGTAGAAATAAACGTAAATCGGATTATACGAAACAGCAAATCTTTTCTTTTGAATTTTCCTTTTTGGTATTGTATTACGAGAACAACGACAATTCCAAAAAAATAAGATTATACACACATACTATTCCTCTTCCGCATGAAACGAATGCAACACACCGTCTCCCTTTCTCCCATAGACGTTATGACATTAGTGGCGGGCGGCTGGCGGTTTTTCCCGAAGATCGCAAAAAAGGAAGAAAGAGGAGCGAATAGCTTTAAGAGTAAGGTGGAGAAAGATGAGTTAACATCGTGTATAGGGGCGTAATACATTAATAGAAGGGAAGGTGGGCATTATTGTGCGTTTTATTCGGTTCCACTGTTACACAATTTAGATTACGCCGAATATAATGGGCTATAACTGAAGGGAGGAAAGAAGTTAGGTCGAATTAGATTTTGAAGTTTCACATTTTGAACGTCAAATATGGTGCGAAGTGTTTTAGATTTGTTTTAGACAATTTAATCAGCAACGTCAGTTAATTATTCCAATCACATTAATTCAATCAACCGCCAACGAGCAAAAACATTTATTCACAGTTAAAAGTATCTGTTGGATTAATTATACCAGGCTCCTTTTCTTTATTACACATACACTTTTCCTGTATGTAACTTTAAAAAGAAAATTGTCAACGCATTAGCGACATAGAACGCAACCAGTTACACACCAATAACGTATTTACCTATAACTTGTTATTTTTTAAATAATCAAGTTGCTGTGGAGGGAAAAAACTATTTTTTTATGTCAAATATTTCTTCAATAATTTATTCATACATCAATTTCAAATTAAGTACATTTTGATGAATAGTAGAAAACTTATTGAAATCATGAACAGGTACAACAAAGATAAAAAGATGGCAATGATATCATGGTACCAGAGGAGAAATAATTGAAGAAGGATTAGGGACACGTTTTCTGTCAATTATCCTGAAGGCCTATACCTTGTGAGAAAAATATTCTCAATATTTTTAACAAATTCAAAGCAGAATGTTGTGCTTTAAGTTCCTGCAAAAAAAGAAATAAAACCAATCACGTTTTAACATGACACATGAAACTGAACATCCTATGTTATGTAGAAGAACGATTTGTAGGGTCACTTTTAGATGTAGCCAGACATTTTGAAGTACAACTCGGTATACAAAATCCTGAAAGAATTTAATTATAAGCCATACAAAATATTAAACCATCAAGAGCTTTTTTTGCTCAAAACCTAACCCGATTGCAGTACCCTCAAAAAGTCAATGTCTGGATTGGAACAATAGGCGATAGACTTATTGGCCCATTTTTTATTAACGGAAACCTTACTGCAGCAAAATTTCTCGATCTTTTGCGAGACCACATCATTCCATCAATTGAGATGCTAAATGTTGATGGACCTCCAAATGGATGGGGCTCCCCTACATTCCACTAATGCCAGTAACAATTTTTTGAATAACACATTTCAAAGATACCCGATTAGCAGGTTTGGCCGCATGCCATAGCCGACAAATCAGCCGATTTGTCTCCAAATAATTACTCTCTTTGGGGTTATTTGAGTAGTAAAGTTTATAATAACCTGCAAATACTTGGACGAATTGAAAGACCGTATACGTCCTGCATGTGATGGAATAAACTCAGAATTTATTAGGAATACGTTGCGTTGTTTTCAAGAACGCCTTGCTTATTGCCTTGAAAGGCAAGGAGAACACTTTAGAGAAAACTTTTTGTGAAATTGGACTCCACCTTTATGTTGTTTTGTTTGTCTTAATTAATCGCTTCAGAGATGAAATTTTGCACTTTCTTTCTTAGAAATACAACCAAATTCTTCATAGCATTGTTTTGCTCCGTACGGCCAGCACAAATATTATTTCCGTACCAAATTCTATTATACTTTCGTAATAAATCTTCACGGGTTCGCAATATATTTAAAGTTTCATGTATGCTGGAAAGTTTAATTTTTCGGTACAAAAAAGTAAATTATAATGGATTTGTAGAATAGCTATTTTATTTGCAGTGAAATAGATCTATTACGAACGTAATAGCATTGACAACACTCGGTTTTTCTAGAAGATCATGGTTTCACGCTTATCGAATCGTAAACGTATAACTGGTTACCTACTATGTCGCTAATGCATTGACAATTTTCTTTTTAAAGTTACACATAGGAAAAATTTATGTGTAATAAAGGAAAATTAACCCGGTATATTGCTTGATCACATGATTCTCCGCGTATATCGAGCCTAATAAGCAAATAATTAACTTCAGTTATACTAAAGTTTCAAAAGGACGCTGTAAACGTGTAACCCATCGTTAAATCTTGATGTAACTTTAGAAATACACAAGGATTTTATCGTGAAGACTAATTTACATGACCTCACAAGTGTGAGTTAGGTTTTACCCTAGTCTCTAGTCCAACACATGCATCCCGTGTATTGAATAAGCTGGGGGAATCACTTTATAGCAAAACATAATTATTCGTACGTTGTACGCGTAATCCGATAGCGGCGCGAAGGCATACAAAAGGCTTCCTTGACGCCTTCGTTCGCGGCGTGTACTCGCACCGCATGACACCTGTCGGAAATTCAAAGCGTTGACACGTCTTCAATTACCAACACCCTCCGTTTCGTTGCGCTCTTCTAACTCAGCTGCCTACCTCCGGCTTTAAACTAGCGCAACAGCACCATCAGCATCTCCGGCAGGTCGTACACTATACCGTAAACGAACCTCTTGTTCGATGCCCTCCAAAGCAGTTCTTCGACGTCGAGGTACGACACGACTCCTAACTACCGCGGAAACGCCGCGAACTACGCGAGAGGGGTGAGAGAATGGCGAAAGGGTGAGAGAATTTCTACTTGGCATCGAATTACCTAAATTGTTTGCATAGTCGGCTGGGTACGATGCCTCATGTTCCACCGGTGTCTAATTATAGATCTATAATTGAATGCGTTAGTGTACCGTAGCGAAACGATGGTGTGGTGTAGGATTTGGCAACACCGGGACATGTTTCCAGGCAAATCAAAATGAAGATTGTGAACCATTTTTTGTCTTTATTTAATGCGTTAATAAGGACTAAGAATCGATTTTGGTATAATTTTGAACTTAAAAATGATGCTTGTCTAAAAAAATGTATTAAACCTTGAAAAAAAATGAAAGTTTCATCGAATCGTCGATTGTACACTTGACGATAAAATAAACAACTTTTGCTCAAGGATTTGTCATTTTAATTTCATTTTTAAACTTTTACATCGTTATTTGTTAAATGATGAGTACGCTAAGGCAGAAGACGGGCAAGACGATTTTATGTGGGCGTTACTTTACTGCAATATACGAAGTTTCTTGTCTGAATTATATTCAGTAGAAATTTGGTTGTTTTATGTTTACAGTAGATGCCGCTGTGTTATTTTTTCCTAATATGCTTCTAATTTATAATTACTCTTAATGACATATTTAATGTTTGGTTAATTTACTTTTGGTAATTTCAATGATAAAGGTTTGTTGTTAAACACTTTTCATTATGTTTTTTTTTTCTCTTTGTTCTTTGTTTTGGTTCTTTTTATTGTAACTAAATTTACCTAAGTTCATTGTAATAGAATCCCGCTCTTTCTGGTGGCGACCGTCAATTGAGAAAGACCGCTTATCGAAAATCTGCTTGTGACTGTTTGCCTTTACTTAATGTAGGACTTAAAGATTTTCAAAGTATTACAGTATGAAGTACTGTGAATGGTTCTGTATTCAGTTTTTGTTTATATCATCATTATCGACATTGTCGATGAATCATTTTACGACGGTAGCGCCTTCATTGATAATCGAAGTATCATTATTAATCATATTTCATTAATTTATCTTATAGATCGTTATTTTCCACATTTTAGGTTTTTTTTTGTTGGGTTTTCGTTAAAGCATATTTTGCCGAAATCCACTGAAGGGTAGAATTTGCGTGTGTGTATCCACAAATAAGATTGCGTCCTATTCAACCCGGGGACAGGACTAGCTCCGATTTAGCGCTGCTCGACCACGACAGCATAAGGTTACTCGAAAGCTTCAGTTGAGCATAGCCCAGATAAGTGGCTTATCGTTTTTTTTTGTTCTCTGTTTACAAAATTTTTTTTTTAAATTTTAAACTTATTTTTCTTTTAACTTTATTTTATTCAAGTAATTCTCATTAACGTACGGATATACTCTAGGAATCTTTTATTATTACTATAATCCTTATTAAAAATTTACAAAATTTTTGGAAATTTGCGTTTTGAATATTTTCCAATTCATTATTTGTTTTTTTTTAACACAACTTATTCTAAAGAATATTATTATTTTGTTTTTTTAATTTATAGATTTTATATAAGTAATTTTTAACAAACTGCCTTTCATTGTATTATCAATGTTAAATCGAACGTAGTGGCCACCAACATTATGAAAATATCGTTCCGTCCGGATCTTTTTCGAATTTTTAACAGAAAATCCAAAATAACATGGACCTGTGTGCCCAGAGCTATGGAACGCATACTTCCAGTAAAATGTTGGTACAGTAAAAGATGCAAATATGGAATATACTGGTAATATGGAACATGGTTTCTTAATAATATATATCGTTACATATATGGAACGAGTCGTGAACTTTAAATGAAAAATACTACTGACATTTAGTTTTTAATACGTAACGAAATCTAATCTAAAATGTTGACAACGTGGGTTGTTGGGAATATGAAATACCACTATTCTATATTCGCACACCCGCTTCTTCACACATGTTTTCTATGAAACATAATCACGCATTCATTCCTTCACAATAATCCCCCTGGAGTGCTACGCACTTATTCCATCTCTCTTCCCATTTCTGGAAACACCTCTGAAAGTCGCCCGAAGTTAGACCTTGCAAAACCGTCGTCGTCTCCTTCTGGATATTTTCTATGGAGTCGAACCGTTGTCCTTTCATGGGACTTTTCATTTTTGGGAACAGCCAGAAGTCCAGTGGTGCCAGATCTGAACCTTTCAAACCTACTACTTCACACACAAAACTGTGGAAGTTTATGCCTACGTCGTTGAATATCGGCCAGTGTTGTCAGTTCGAGCGTTCGGAACAATTTCTCGTTATTTAATTGCCATACCTCGTATAAGCACATTGTTGTGATATCATAATTGTTTTTTGAGTTCTATTTGCATATAGTTGCAAGTTTGCGAGACAAAGCTGTGTTGGTGGCCCTTTCTCCGAATTGTCTTACATATTGTGGTATTGATAAAACCAATTTTATTTTAATAAAAAGTGTCCAATCAACAATTATTAAAAAGAAAGCAATGTATTTACGTCCTTGTACTGTACAACACCCTGTATATTCCGCCAACGTTCTTCAATATCCCCAACCGGTTCTCCAATATCCGTCATAAAACCGAATATCGATAACATATGGAAATCACGTTCGGTGTTAACATGAAAACGTGACATGTCTACGTCGATGCCGAATGGTCATTGCCGATCCCGTGAGAGTTGGATGCCTCCCGGCAAGATGTTGGGTCTCGGATTCCTTCTATATTTCGTACATGTATGGTAGGTATTATGTACCTATGTAAGTAGAGGATAAGCAAAAAAAGGAAATAAAATTGATGTATGTATGCGATTGAATGACAATTCGATAAAATAAATAAAATTACAAGGGCTTTCCGCCCGAAAAACGTGCAGAATTTGCATGAATAGAAATGAAATGTCTAAAGTGACCATGATAACGTAATATATTTTTGTATAGAAACATGTTACTGAAAGATTTGCGTTTTGAATTGTAGTTTTCTAGATTGTGTTGTCGACTGAAGAGAATAGACTTCTCTTGTATGTAAAAAGTGGTACATGCTTGCCATCTGGTGTCCCTCATAGAGATTCTATGCACTTACGTAGATCTATGCAAGGTTGCTATTTTTTCTTTTGCATTGGTTGCGGATATTTCTGCTTGCCAAGAAGTATAAAAAGTTTTTTGTATGATTTAATTCTGCTCGTGTGTGTAGTACACATAACAAGTTCAAATTGTATGCAAAAATGCTTCTACAGCCGCTATAGTACATTATATGAGAACATACTTTATATAAAATTGGTTGATGAGATCCTAGAATTGTTTTACGGCAAATAAATTAATTGGGGATGTTAAGGAAGTATTGGTCTTTGAATAACTACACAAAGCAAAGGTCTTTAGCAAGCCTATATATGAGGACGATGATGAATTTGACCATTTAGTAAGATCTACTGTGAGAGGTCTTGCAAGGCTGAAGGTGAAGAGTTGTCACTGATATGTGTGGACGAAATAAAAACTATTATTAATGGTACAAAAAATGGTAAGGTCCCAGGATGTGATTCGATTATGAGTTATATTATGGAACACTTTCCAACTGAAGCTGTCGTAGCAATATATGCCGTCGACACTGGGTTATATTCGTCATCTCGCGACGAAAAATGTTGACAAGACGTTTCCAAAGCACGCTGGACCTCACACCATCATGGTTTACAAAGTGGAGACTTCATGTCAATGAAGATAAGTGCGTGGTCACCCGGTTTACGTACAAGCTCAGGAAAGCCCCTTCGAAATTAAAAATTTGACAATCACAGATCCCTTGGTCTAGGTCTGTGAGATACTTGGGAATTATGTTGGATAAACGAATGACTTGGAGTGACCACATTCTATATGGCTAAAGGTTTACTGATACCACTACTCTATGTAAAGGTAGCAAGCTCGATCAACGACTAAAGCTCTTGTTATATACGTTGACTCTACGTGTCATCATTATATTCGCGGGCAGGATAGGACAGCTCGAGAGGGAGCAGAACAAAACACTGAGATGGATAGCACAGGCCCCGCGATTTGTGAAGAACAGCAGAATCCGACAAGATCTGGGAGACCCAACGATATATGAATTCCTGCAGAAGATGTGGAACAAGACGTGAGAACGAGCGATAAATGTGAGTCACCCTTTGATTAAACAAGTGGTCGAACCCCACGATAGGCCACCAACCAAGAGGAGAGTGCGCAGAATCCAGAACGTGATCCAACATGAGGATGATGTATCTGAAAAAGAGGATTAGTTGGATTACTTTTTGCGCCACTTCACTGTAAAACTTGGAAGAGGATGACCAAAGGGCCAAAAGGTACACTGCCTAGCCCTGGAAGCGATAGTAGACAGAGTGGAGTCCTAAAATTGTTTTCGGGAATGAAAGAAAGAATTTATTACATCATGTCTTCATTTTTTGTTTAATAGAATGGTATAGTGCCTTTTTAGGTGTTTGACAAAGCTATCTTTTCTTATAACTCTTATAAAACTTCTTTTAGTTCTTACTTTGAAATTTAAGAAAAGCAAAAAAAATCATAAAACTTTTTAGTGGGAGTAGAGGCATTTATAAATGTCACATTGCTCATTTACACGTTAGTCATTTCTTTATTATGTATATATAAATGTGTTGTCCAAATCAGCATGTTGAAAACAAAACTTAACCGTCGGTATGTCAAGGAAACGAATGAGTTGATTTAAAGTGCCTATGTGTCATACAATATTTAGTCAACAACGGCAACCACACTAATTTAATAATTTTCTGATGAACTGAATATCGCTTAACTTTTTTGCATTTTAAATGTATTAAACTTCACGGCCATTCACCACCGTCAAAATCATTTTCCTAATCAGAAAGCCAATCCTTCAAGAGCGTATAGAACCAAATCTACCCCATTATGATTTCAACTAAAATATTCCCTCTGCCTCTAGCTCTTACTAGTACCCGACTACCCTCTGGATTTATTTTCTCCTTCGTTCCTTCGAAAATACTTCCGGCAATCGCACAAACAAGACATCGCATAAGAATACTAACAAGCAGAAGCTTCTCCTAGTCCGCAGTCGTTTTGATAACCAAACGTAAATGCCTTAGCGTGAAAAATCTCCGGCGAGCTGTATATAGGTGCGATAAGCAAATTCACCTCCTTGTCCAGCGGAGGGTTTAAAAAAGGGAGCGAAAATTTCGTCAAGGGTCACAAGAATTCCTTTTTATTGCGAGCTAGGCTAAAAACTCGATGTATAGGGGTGGATTCCTTTCTGCTGCGGAGTTTCAATCACAGCACTCGAGATACAATCATATTTCCCCAATAAATAAAAATTTAAATAATACAATTTACCGCGCGAAGTACTATAGCGACCATCGTTAACCCCCCAGCAGTCCCTATGCGATTTGAAATATTACACCGGAGCTCTCTATTTTCGAATGCAGGAAGCATACATCGGACGAAGTCGGCAATTTGCAAGCGATTTGCATTAATTTGCATATCAATACCTGCATGGTCGGATGAAATTCACCGCCTATTTTAAATTTTCGCCGCCGGTCCATGCAGTTATTGAACACGTTTGCTGTTTATTGGCCAACATTGTATAATGGATTTTTGTATCGTGATGCAGTAGAAAAAAATACGACTGTTATGTTTTGAAAGGGTTTTACAGTCGATACATAAATATGAATATTTCTTTAATGGAATTAGAGTCGATTCACAAATAATTCATATTGTTTAAATATTGATTTTGTAAATGCATTATCGTTGGAAAATATTTAGATGTATATTTAGAGGTAAAATGATATATTTTTATTTTTGAGTCATAATACAGGACCTTTTTGATGTGGTTTTAGTTACAAAGCTCAAAACGTATGTACACTTAAGAAATACAGTTTCTAATCAAACACTTTACCATCAACCTTATCACCTTACTAGCATTAGTGTTCCAGTGCCGTTATTACAGCTTTTCACTAGATGGAAATACAAACTCTTAGAGTTTGACAAAAATACTTTTCCGTATTATCCTTCATTTTGCAAAAGAGAAAATAATAAAAGACTTACAAAAGAATTTACACAATACATAAATGACAGATTAGTTAGAACAATGTATGCTTTGAGATATTTTTACTTACAAAATTACTTATGTTTAGAATAGTATTCAATGCTCTCACTTAAAGAAATGAGGGTGTTACATGGGACTTATAGTACTCAATGTTCTCACTTAAAGAAATGAGGGTGTTACATGGGACTTTAGTGTGACTCAAGTAGAGTGATATTTTCATACTACTCGATAACCGTTCCCTACCAAATTCTTAGAATTTGGATTACTATGTAGTTAATATAATAATAATATATTAATATGGCATTGGAAACAATCAACTATCGGTATCTTAAAAATTATTAATTGCAGAAATTTTGAAATTGAATCAATTACTAATACCATTGTATTCCGCTAAAATATTCTAACACAGCTATTTTTCTTGTTCGCACCAGAAATCGGTACCAATTGCTTATTTTAATTTGAACATTTTGGATACTTTAACATTTCTTATAAGATTTTAAAACATATTTATATAAGATTACTTATAGACAACTGTTCTTGAATTGTTTGAAATGTTAAAAAAAGATTTGTCGTATACAGCTCAGACGTAGAGGAATGTCTTTTTCTCGCAAATGTTCACCCATTTTTGTAATGTGCTCTTGAAATTTTTCCATTTTTTGTGATACAAAACATATTCCTTGTTGTTGAAACCCTCACGGGGCAGCGATATCTGGATTTTTTCAGGGATGCACTTGTATCTACTCTTGCAGAAATTTTTCCAAATAAAGATGATCCTGACTTGCCAAATAGCGATATTTGGTTTCAGCAAGGAAATAATCATTTCATCTCTTGAATAACGGCGTTTATTTTTGGTTTTTGCTACTAATACGATTTATGTTTTCCACTCTTTAAATGACTTCTATTCGAAAATTCCCTTATTAAATTTTAATGGTACCATTTAGACAATTAAATGATCTATCAAAATTAAAAAAGATTATCATTACATGATAACCAGAGCTAGTGGAAACTTAAAATTGATTCAAAAATGCTTATTCAAATATAAAATCAACCTGTCCTAGCATTTCTTCGAAAAACAAATTACCTCAAATTTGATTCATGTATATCATCATTTTGCCGCGGACAATATATGAAAGTTCACAGTAAGTTATCCTATTTTAAAATATGACTTTTCGATTTTTGTTAGCTTTTTGAAATTCATTTAACTCTACGTCTTATCAGCGTACCCTGTATAAAAAATAGTTTTCATAGTGATATATCGAAACCTCCCAAATTTCGTTTCGGGTTCTACGATGAACTTTTTTTAAAAACACGATTTAAGATTTGTCCTTATTATATATTGGGTTCACAAAATGCAACGTGACGGCTTGAGACTCGAAAGAATCCTATACTTTGTTTTTCAAATCTCCTTTTATATTAATCCAAAATGAAATTCTGTACTTTATAATTAGTGCTGACGTGGTAACTTTGAATGTGGTTATGCAATGCTGATTCAGCAACATTCAATATTGTTTGTACGAATGCAACTCTTCCCTTCTTAGAGTGGAAATGCGGGGGTTTTCATGCATTTAGATGTTAGTCCTTTTTCTTTTAAAAATATACACGTTGGTCCACATTTCACCGGGATGCGAAAGATATCGTACGTAGCACGATCTGGCATATTTGAATTCATCCCCGCCGGCCAGTCTCGCCGCGCGCTGCTGTAGCCTCTCTGATGCACTTTTTGTCTTACTGTACTAACTGTAATTTCTAACATGATCTGAGAATACAGAAAAATTAGGCAGTAATTCTGTATTAGTACATTTTGTCAGAAGTTATTGAATTATAGTATTACGTGATTGAGCGGACAAGCGTGCGTACCGCTGCTCGCTTTATGATATACTGCGATTAGGTGCGATCTATCAGTGAGACTCGAATACTCTGTTGCCATTCACAAAGGCAATATCCCGTTCGTATCTGGACCGGCGTGTATAATATGAATAAAATATAGGTAGTTGTAGAAATTGGTATGATATATAACAAAATATCCACGTGTTAATCTTAAAATGTTCTGGTAGTTTCTTTTCTTTTAAATCCCTAAATTGTTCTTTTTGTATTTCCAGTACAATAACATAATTAAGCTAGTAGAGAAATATCTATTTTTCGAAATAACTGAAGAATGCTTACATTGCAAAGCTCAAAAAGCATGTATGCTTAAGAAATACAGTTTCTAATCAAACGCTTTACCACCAACCTTATCAACTCACTAACACTAGTGTTCCAGTGCCGTCATTACAGATTTTGATATTCCTTACTAACGAGGTATTTACAAAATAAGAAATGTTAGGGTATATCACCATAACAGCTAAATCAACGCGAAACTCATTATTTAATAACCTAAATAATGCTAATACAGCTCATGGAATCACTCACGGCAAAAGCAATGTGAGTGAAGAGAAAGGAAGTAGCCAATGGACGTGTTCCTGTCTACCCGCTATCATTAGCGTTGCTCCAAGTGCTCTTTCCTACCTAACATCGCTGTTTGCCTCTCAGCTTACGCCAATTTCCAAAAACCAGCGATAAAATAGCTCCTGGTGCTACCTAGTGCCGAGACATAGTGGCATCTGTATTCCGGTTTCTGTCGCTATTTTCTAGACGGTATGACTATATGGCATGGTTATCGTTTCTAGGCATTTTTGCGTGTGTATTCATCATTTAATTTTCAATATGGGTTGGTGAGAGTATAAGTACGTAATTTTTTAATTTTGCGTAATAATCTACAAGGTTTATGAGTCAATAGAGAAGCGTATAACTACACAAAACAAAAAAAAAAACAAATCACACGGTGAAGTCCTCGTGGCTTACAAAGCAATCGGTGATTTCATTTTATTAATGAAATTTCCCCCTTTTTACTTAGAAAACAATGAACTATCGAGGTTGGCTGTGAGAATGAAAAGATAGAATCCATACTTTCACTCGCAACACCAAAAGCACTCTCAACCTTTGCATTGATAGGTCTATCAGGATGGCTCTTCCTCATGCGTCAATTTAATTAACGCGGTATGTAGAGAGCTCTAACGTCGCCGTCATCGTTGGTGTCTGATTTGTTCGTTTTTCAGCTCACTTACCACCCTGTAAAAATGCATATTCGTGCTTATAAATACGCGTAATATAGACGTGAAATGCGGAAAACGCGAAATCCATCAATCACAGCCCTCGCAACAATGGCATGCCATTCCCGTACACGTGATGCTTCCGCGCATTATGCATATGTTTAGCCCCTTTCTATTATATGTAGATATACATATGTATATAGACAGGCACCCGTCATCTATTGTACAGGCATTGACATCATATCGTACGATAGAACTATACGCACCTGTAGTTGTGCTTATTGTCTATTGAGGGCGCTTCCTATTCAACTACATCTTCCCCTCTTGCTCCGCTTGCCACTCCGGAGTCGCTATATGGGCTCCGCAGCAGAGGTCAAACCGTCCGTCTGTAAACCGCTAAATTATGGTCATCGAATGATGATGATGAATTGATGCCAGGCATAATGCGCATGGTAATGAGGTAATGTCAAATGGATCCTCCATTGATGTTTATCCGAGTCTATAGCAGACTGGGAGGAAACTGACGTTCCATTGGATAGGTATTTGATTTACTCCCTTTGGACAAATACGCGCATAATGTCTAACGATCCCTAATCCTAATACCTCAAGTGAAAATATTTAGAGACTTGGGTATTTTGTTTGACTCTTCATTACGTTTCAATGACCACATTCGTGATGTCTGCGCATCAACCAATAAAGCTTTGGACTTCACTATGAAGTCCTGCAGATAATTTACTAATCCTACAGCTTTGATGTCTATATATTATGCCTTTATCAGAAGTAAATTGGGAGACGCTAATTGAATGGTATCCACACTATCTGCACCTACAGCTTTCCGTTGAACGTGTGCAGAGGCGATTTCTAAAGTATTTACCATTTAAGTGTGGTGGTTCTTACCCAGAGATTGTATATAGATTACAGCAGTCTCTTGGATCGTCATTCGTTGGATTCACTTGGTAGCAGAAAAGAGAAACAAAGTGTGAAATTTATAGTGCACCTGATCCACAATAAAGTTGATTCTCTTTCTTTGCTAGCCCAAATAAATTTTGTAGTGCCGACACATTTAACCTTTCAGCGCCGGGGTGGGATACCTTTGTGTCTCACGCCTAGTATTTTTATTGTATTTTTAACAAAGATATATTTTCAGAGTCCTCGATTTTTCTAATTGTGTGTAATTTATTGTTCATTCTAGTGTATACATTATATCTATTTTTATTCGCAAATAAAACAGTTAAAAAATATATATTCCTGTCGGGATACAAATGTATCCTACTCCGTCCAACATGTGACCTTTCTTGTATCAGCTGATTGGTTGCGCGGTTTGTCATTTGACTCACTTTTGAGTGTACAGAAGTTTGTTGTCATGATAATTTTACTTGAGAACGTGGTTTATTAGTAGTGGTAACAAAATGTCAAAAAAGAGAAAATTAGACCTTTCGAACGAAGAAGATCAACAACTGGCTCTTCAATAGCTTGAAGAGTCCGATGATGAAGAGGTTATGTCTGACACATCTGAAATTAAAGATCTGTCGGAAGTTGAAAGTGATCAGGAACGTGTCCAAGAGGTAACTTTTTCAGAGCTCATATCAGAAGAAACAAACATAGACGCAGAAGAAGTTGATGATCCATTATTTGTCGCGAAAGAGGGTACAAAGTGGAACAAAATTCCACCACAACTTTCTCGCCGTTCAAGGCAAAACATTGCTACCACCAGACAAGGCCTTACTATTCACTTACAAAATGTTACTACTATTGCTGAAAGTTTTAAGCTTTTTATAAAGTCGCGGCTTATACCAATCAAAAAGCCGAACATGTATATAAAGAATATAATCAGAAATATCCAGATAAAAACAAAACGTGGGTTTCCACAAGTGCGACTGAAATGTACGCAGTCTTTGAAGTTCTCATTACAATGGGAACTTTGAAAGCAAAAAGAGAGACCCTCGCTTTTTTGTGGAGTAAAGATGCTCTTTGCACTAGACCTATATTTCCAGCTGCAATTTCACGGGACAGGATAAAATATCTTTTGTCATTTATGAGATTTGACGACATGGAAACAAGAACAGAAAGACGAAAAACTGATAAGCTTGCCGCATGTAGACAAATGTTTGATATTTTTAGTGACAAAAAAAAAAGAACCAAAACAAAAAAGTAAAGAGAAAGGAAGACGTGATGAAAATTATTCAACAACCAACCTTTACAACTGAAAGTGCCAAAAGTAAATAAACCAAACAAAATATGTCAATTATAAAACTTATAAATTCTAAGTACATATGTTAGACAAAAAATAACGTGGTGACATCTACTGCAAATCTAGTGTAAACATAAAACAACCCTTGACAATATGAAATGTAATTATGTTAGTAAAATAGAACTTGACACGTTGCAATATGTCATTAACAGAAATTATAAATTTTGAAGCATAGAAAAGATAACGTAGCGACATCTATTGTAAACACAAAACAACCCTTAACAGCAAAAAATTAAATTATGTTTATAAAGTATAATTCCTCACGTTACAACTCTTAGTATAAATTGTTCTTATAAAAATACAAGGGTTTGCCGTCCCAACATTTTTCTCTGTGTGTCACATTCTCTTCGGTCCGTCTTTTGTATATTCTTCTCGAATTTTGTTCTTAATTTCCAAATTAGTTTTTGCATTTGTTTCGTAACTTAATGGTTTGAACTTGGTGGTTTTTATATCAATTTTAAAATAATTTTTCATCAATTTTTGTGTGACTTTGAATAAAATTGTTATTACAGTGCAAACTGTGTGGTTATCGGGTACAGAAAAATAGAGCTCTGCAAATGTTTTGAGTCCCGTTCCAAGAGGTGAAATGGGTTCTGGCTTAGGACCCAGCAAACTGACGGACAAATCATCACCAACCGAAGCGAAGAAACCACTAAAATCGTCCTCACCCAAAACTTTGTGTTAAGTCCTTGTTTCCAATTTTATTTCTAGGTTTATTATATCCCAAATAGTTTTATTATTGTTGCTTGAAAACTCTATAATGTTAGTTACTGCTGTGTTAATTAGATGCGTAAGTGACTTAAGTATTGCGTTACACCTTAATAATGCTTAGAAACTTAGTTTCTAATACAACAAATTATTGAAACAGCTCGTAAAGAAATTGTGACATCCTTAATATTCACATGACTTTAAATTGTTATTTTACCTGTATACAGCAAAACTTCATTAACAAATCAATCATTTGGAAGATAACCACCCCCATAATAACATTTCACTTCTGATAAACCTAGGAATTTGCTATTTATATTATTTTCACCATGAACTTTCTAGTTTAGTTCCCATTTCACAATGTACTCGTTCAGGTTATTCTTAAATTGTATTACATTGCTTCTTGTATGTAAATTTCTTCAAACTAACAGTCTAATAGACCCGTTTCTTCTATTTCCGCCCCTTAAACAGTGCTACTGTGGCGTTGCCAATGATAACAAGACTCGCGATATTGAGGTTTTGAAAGTAATTGGTGGGACTGTGACGGGTTACCACGAATTTCCCTGGCTGGTGCAACTGCAGCATAAGAACTATACCGTTTGCGGTGGAACGATTATTTCCGATTTATTCGTGCTGTCAGCCGCCCATTGTTTTCGTAACGACTTCGAGCAGACCAAGTTGAAGGTGGTAGTCGGACAGCATGATACGTGTTCGAATAATAATGACGTCACCGTGTTCTCAGTAAGGAAAGTCATTCAACATGAGGAGTTTGATATTAGAACCTACTACGCGGATATAATGTTGTTAAAGTTAAGTATGCGTTTGACTTTTAGTAAATTCGTAGCTCCAATTTGCCTTCCCAGATTTAAATTCGACATACAGCAGTTGTATTATGGTCGGAGAGGTTTGATAATGGGATGGGGCGTTTATGAAATTGACTCACTAGCTTTATCATGTGAACCTAGGAAAGTCTACGTGCCCATTCTGTCGAAGAACCAGTGCAGTAACGTGACCTTTACCTCAGCTGTATTCTGTGCTGGATATCTCGAAGGCGGTACGGGATTTTGCGATGGTGATAGTGGAGGCCCTTTTCTGCTAAGGAATGATTATGGACAGTACGAGGTTATTGGCATCACCTCTAATAGTTTTGGATGTGCTGAACAGGGCCAACCTGGTGTCTATACTGATGTGACAGCGTTTCTTCCGTGGATTCTGAGGCATCTTTACGGATCGAAGTGGTGTTGATGATGTATCGATATCATCTTATCAAAGTATAACGAAATAGAACTGGTATCATTTTTTTGTAAAATAGAGATAAAGCTATCGATGTATAGAGATCATCTGCTAGATTCTAGAAGGAATCTTAATATATTTGTACCGTTGTTATTTAGTTTATTATTTATAAGAAATGTACTTGATGTTTTAGTTATGAATGTAAATATTATTCAAAAAAGTATGTTTGCTTCTCAAAACTGTAATGCCTAAAATATAATATACACTACCGGCCATAATTATTTGCCCACCTACATTTTTGCTTGGATTTTAGAAAATTATTTATTTATTGTTATTTAGGGGGTATAATTATTTACCTCCAAGTAAAAGAACGATATAACCTTAAGTAATTCCGCAAAGGACTCCTGTGATACTTAGTTATCGATTAAATCTCCTTAATCCGATAATTAGGAGTCCAGGTAGGGCCAGAAAAAGACCCGAAATGTAAAGACGACAATTCCCTACTAGAAACACCACCACAGCCAACTATGACTATAACACTCACGCTATTGTTTTTGCATACAAATGCAAATTGGAAGCCCAGGCTCCAAGCTAGCAAACCGACTTAGTTGAAGAACTTAACTTATCTAGTGATCATCCATAGACCTGGACGTTGGAAATACGTGAGAGATAATACGATACGCCGCGAAGATTAGCGGAATTTAATTTCCAACCCTCGCTGGTGGCATACCTGCTTCGCTAGTTGTGTAAATTAACCCCAAAGCACCGTTGGTTAGCTGAACGCTTGCGAAGCGACATCGACGGAGGGAAAGGCGATTCCGAATTTGCATTTTTAGCACGTCGCGCGCCGTTTTTCACTTTTTTTACGGTCGAATTTGATAAAATAAACGATGAAGCTCAGGTCCGTCGACGTAACAAGCCGCGTACACCACCATTGTTGCTAGTTTCGGACCGGTGCGTCGGGTAGTTAATTTTTTGAGCGCGAACCATTGTTCTTTGTCGTTTCGCCATTTTTTTTTGTTATTATTTTGGCCGCTGCGTGTGTACCGATGTAATTAGGAGGGTGTTTCGTTGTTTGGGAATCGTAAAAAAAAGGTCGAACCCACGACATGGACGAAATAATAAAAGCTACGGTGTTTAAATCAAGTTGACCATGTCCTTTTGTGTTCGTTTAACCTAATTTTGCATTCAAAAGCTCGATGTTGGTCGTATTTCGAACTTACAGTATTACTCAATACTTACAAAATTAAATCAATTATAAAGCTGTCTTCAAACAATCCTGGGCAATAAAGAATTTCATCCCTATACATCGAAAAGTTGGGTGTGATGCAATTTTCTGTGGACGGATAATTACAGGAGAGTGTTATCACCACAAACCAGAATTTCAACGTCAAAGTAAAGAATGTTGACTTCAACCCTCCACAGAAAAAATAGTGGTTACTGATCGAAATGAGTAAACCGGGCACAATCGGTCTTTGCAACGGAATCGGATCAGTAGCATGGGCCGCGGAATATAAATAGTGTATGCGTGAGACAGCCAACAGAAGTGAAATAAAGCGAGTATATATACACGTTGACGTGTATTTATTACCATTATTAGTTTCCTTTCGTTTGAAAACGGCATTTGTTGTATATGTAATGTAATAACCAAAGTAGTTTCTTCAAAACTCTGTTGTACTTAATACCATAACAATCAATAATAATGTAATAAATAAACGTAACTTCTTAACATTGTGGATAGGATTGTTGAAGTGGACAGGATTGTTAAAAAACTTGGACCATCGGGTATGTTTCCACATTTGCCTCGGTGAACGTTGTTCGCTGTGATGAAAAAATGTTCTTATATTTCAACATCTACGGAAGTAACACAGGCATAATTCAAATAATCCGTAGAGTTAATTAATGAAACTGCAGATGCACCACCACACATTTGTCTTAATCTCGTATAATCGGAATTTTTTCTTAAAACACTGTCGAACTTTCTATAACGCGACCATGTGTAGCAATGTATTAACTTCGTCCACGACTTGCACTGACTCTACTAACGACAACCCAGTACTTTGCAATTTCTCTATTGCGCCTAGTAATCGTTTATAATCCCTTCTGGCTTTCCTTAATAGTTGTAGCTTCCTCAGGGTCAGAAAATCAAGAAATAAAATCGCAATGTTCAGAATAATAAAAAGCCACTTGCATCCATATTCCTTAACGCATAAGAAACGGCTGTGGTGGTTCGCGAATACCGGTACAAAGCCTGTGAAATGCTCGAATGCGTTTGGGAGATTTGCTATTAATGCACCCACCTCCGGATAACATTCTCGAATAGTTTGTGCCACAAGATGTAAAGCATGAATTGTACACGTAATATGTAAAGGTCCCTCACACTTTTCTAAGAGGACGGCCTACACTACACATTGTCGCTGCCCCATCGCTCATAAACGTCAACAGTTGACTAGTTGGCACTTGAAATTGTTGTAACGTATCGAGCACTACGCCCGTAATTGCCTTGCCAGTACACTTTTTTAGTCTTTTGCTAGCTAATAATGATGCAAATTTCGGTTTAACAGGCAGGATCTAGTACTCGTACTATATTCAAAATATCAATATCTTTACGTATACTTGGTAGCTTTTTCCGTAACGCTGTCCGTGATGGTAAGTTCCAGTCGGGATTGCATGTACGCTGAAACCGTCGAAACGGTTCATTATCGAGTAAGCGAAGAGGTAGACCACAAACAATAAACATCAAAAGTAAATCCAATTTAAATTGGGTTTGAGGTGGTACGCCATTTTTCCCATTTTTGTGCTGTACACTATTTATATGTTTTTTACAGTCGCCTTTGTTCCGACACATTAATGGTATTTTACAAACTCTACACAATACTTTAGTTGCATTATAGTTCAAATTCGGAAATTCACTGATAAATTTAGTGACTTTATTAGCCGATGGTCGTTTGTAATGGAAAATTACCGATTTCATAATTGTCTTGCTTGCTATTTTATGTTTTACATAGATGTCAATCGCCCGCTTCTTGTTTATTCACCTCAGAGAAGACTGCACTGTCAGCGGTCTAGCCTTTATTGCAAGGAAAGAAGAATTTCCATATATATGATTTTTTACACTTAATATTAGATTATTATCACTGTGACTAGTATACATATAAGAACATTTTATGGTAGTTTTAATAAAGTGTTAAAATCAAAAGTTAAAGCTTTTCTTCTACGAGGGATGATCGTAAAATAAGGCTCCCAAAGTCCACATATACCTCAATAAATTATTATTATTATTATTATGTACTTTTAATGTTACGATCATGTGATTTTCACAATAATGTTCCATAATCTGTCACCTGTTTTTTGATAGTTGAAAAACATTTTCAATTGATTTATAGTAACAAATGAAAAAATAAGAAATACAATCTCAAGTAAGTACTATTAGCATTATTTGTAAAAGTAAAACATTTTAGTAAGGATAACTTTCAATCATCGCATCCCACGAATTGTTGAGATAATTTCTATCTATTAGTTTATAAATGTAGGTAATTTAGGCACGTAATATTTAAAATTCACTTCCTAGTTGCAAAACAAAATATCTTTTGTAAAACGTAAACAAATTAGCAGCTATTTTCTATCCTTTTTGTTCGAGATTATCGTATGTCACTAAATTCTATGCGTATGAATACTTCTGCTTTCGATACTTTTTCTGTATTTGAGACAAACCACAAGATATACTTTCGTTTGGTAGAAATCTGTGTAATTGTACTCATTTTGGAACCGGTACTATACATTTGTAATAGAAATGACGGTCAATTTTTAATATTTCCAGTTCCATCACGATCGTCCGCTTCGATAGCGATCTACCTTACCGGCCGTGTCCGGACTATCTCTAACCGCTCAGCCAATTTTTCAGCCGGTGATTTTTTTTTTAAACGCTTCACTCGGGTAACGTTTAATTGCTTTCCGCCCGCCCGCTCTCTACATCCTCCCTTAGCTTCCCCTTTCCCCTGCGTTCGCGACTAATGATTTATGCCTTCCTATTATGACCCTAATCAGACTTACGGTACACGCTCAAGAGCGAACGATGGCGCTGTAGTCGCTCGCGTTCAAAATTAATTTGATTTACGACCCGCAATAATTAAACCTATATAGTGTTCGCTGCCTATATATCCGGCCGCTAGTCCCCACCCCCGCATCAAGCAATCGCACGACCTCTGGCGGACGGCGATGTTCTACGATGCGTTGTTGTTTGTTGTTGTTGTTCATGCCGACGTTGTTGTTGTTGTTGTGTTGGCAGCATTCGCCGCTAACTAGTCGCCGTATTATTTACTTAATTAGTCGCGCATGAGATCTAATTGCGCAAGGCGTTAGAATGTCATTCAGCCGTCGCGACAAGTACGGAGGGCTGAACGCGCTGGTTCAGTAGCGCGATTAGCGATTATCGTGCAATAAACGGGGGATGGAATGAAGATTTTGCACATACGCT
Source organism: Dynastes maya (assembly GCA_029619315.2). NCBI lineage: Eukaryota > Metazoa > Arthropoda > Insecta > Coleoptera > Scarabaeidae > Dynastes > Dynastes maya. Next base: position 30,170,858 of record JAROYE020000008.1, read on the forward strand.
TTCGGATTAACGTAGTCCTTAATGGCTTTAAATAGGGATGGTGATTAAGTAATTGGGCGGTAATCGCCTTCAAATTACATCGATTCTCGATTTTGCGGTCGTATGAAAGTGAAGCTTGGCGTCTAAAAGTATAGAATTATATCTAAGGAGCTTAAGCAAGTGAATGATGCCCCACTGCGCATTTACCAACTATTCAAAATACCTGCACGTGAATTTCAGGCTCCTGACATAAGCCGCAAGGGAGATATGAGGGAGAGAACCTCTTATAGCAAAGTCATTTTTCTCTAAAATTATGAGCGACATTGTTACGTATATGGTAGCATTACTTTCATGATCTTTGCTGAGTTATTAGGGTACAAAGAAATTAATTTATTCCTATGGAATACGTTTGGGGACTAATTTCTAGAGCGATACCAATAAAAATAATCAATAATAATTACATAGTAGTTGCCCACTATACACAAAAGCTTCAGAGAGATCGATTTGATGGAACAGATTTAAAAAATATACGCAATATACTGTGTTGATAAAAACTACCGCTTTTAAGATCGCTGTCGCTACGACGAATACCGTTCAGCCAGTAACGCTCCGGCAACATCTGTCATTGTTACACCTTTTCTCTCAGATCCTATTATTTTTAAGGTCAGGCTTTAATAGAGCCCTTAGACCTTCCTATCTTATTTCCCGGGACGGCGCCGGCATGGCGGTGTTCTCATTCTCACCTAGATTCCGCTTATTAAGCCTTGCACTGATTTAATTAGCCGGTGACTCGATCCAGGGACCAATCCCCATTACGGGTTGCTATTGTATCGCTCGATCGTCTGATGCTAACCCTCGTAGCTTCTTCAACCGTGACGACTCTCATCCAAATCGCCCCTGCAATCGAAAATATGAACTCCCAAACACTCGGCAAGTCCAAGTCTCTCCTCAAGGTATCATTCCTAACATATATCGGCATCCCAGCGATCATTCTGAATTTGTTTTATTGTCGCTCTAACTTATTGATATGAATGGGTACCGCCGAACACCAGACAGCCGCTCCATGTGTAATTTATGGGCGGATTATGGAGACGTAAATGCTTCTTTTCTGTCTGGCAATCAGTTCACTGTTTCTACATACGAGGGCATATAGCATTCCTACGGTTTTGTGAACCTTAACCGATGGGTTACGGATGTGCTCCCTCCACAAGAGCTGGACCGGCGTCCAGCTCCATACCCAGGTATCTAGCTCATGGAATCTCATCACCAGCCAACATCAGGCCGATCGATGGCAGAATCCTATTGGTAAAACGAACGGCGTAGAGGACCAGGCGTCAACATGTGCACCGCTCGACCACCTTGTCAATACCTCTCTGAATGTTTAAGAGATCATGAAACCTTTCATTCTTGTGAGTATATCATTGTGCCGTCTGCGTAAGTAGCCATCTTGACAGTGAGCGACTCCAGAATATCGGACATGTAAATGTTGAACAGATCCGGAACCAACAGCGAGTCCTAAGGAATGGTCGTCTCCAAAGTTCGTTCGGACGTCACTGCGCTACCCACTTTGACGACGAATTACCGATCCAAGAGCTGTGACTTAACGATTGACATCAGTTCAGGTCCTATGCCTGAGTGGGCGAGCCCACATCAACCCGTTATACCAAGCCGAGTCGAACACCCTATTGACGTCGAAAAATACGGCAATGGTTATCCCTCATTTGCCAATCCCCTCGAGTATGTCATTGGTGACTCGCAGGGCTTGAAAGTCTGTAGACAGTCCAGACCGAAACGCGAAGTTTGTGTCAGGAATAATATTCAATTCGTTCAATTCATATTACAATCTTGTAAGGACGACCGCTTCGGCTGCCTTAGATAAATCTGACAAAATATTAATTGATCTTTAGCCCTGCGAGAATCCCAAGTCGCTACCCGGCTTGGGTATCATCACGACGGATGCTCGTTTCCAAACCTTAAAAAAATACCGCAGTTCGAAGATGGAGGCCGTGTGACGGTAACCCCTAACATCAAATTTGTATTTTTCTTAAACTAGGGGAGATATTGAAACGCAATGTAAACGGAACATTACATATTTGTTAGCACTTGATGATATATTTTTTTCATTATTTTTGTTGAATTTTGTTGAACTTTAAGAATCTAAGATGTAACTTCATGATATTCTAGACAAAACAAATTCTCCTCCATTTTCTCGAGCAAATTACATTTTTTTTGATTTATTTCATTCCTCAGCGAAATCCCGGAATCAAATCGTTCAATTTTCCAAATATGTACCTAACGGATCAACGAGGGCTCCCTCTTCCTTAGTTCAAATCTCCTCGATCAACCCTTGACGTCGCATTACGACGCACAAAACTATATATAACAGGAAGCAACCTTCCGAGTTCCGTCTGGAGAAAATAAGACACGTTTCTAATCAAAGCTTCGTATTTACACACCACTTCAATTTGCCGAAGTGCCACGAATGTTGACCATTGTCCGATCTACCCCTGCTGGTGTCCGAATGCCCGGCTATACACACTACACGTGGCTACACATGGCGGGCGGACCGCTTCCGTTGGGAATCGAGAGAGTTGCTTATACGTTGGATTAGGATTTTTATGATTATGTTCTCTGCGGACCTGGTCCCTTGGTCCGATCTCATCCGAATCCATACAATGGACATGTGTATACATGCTGTATCGAGAAAGGCAGCTAAATTTATTTCGTAAATCGATGTTTGGGCTGACTTAGCTCCAGCCATGTCACACACATATACATACCATCTCACAAAAGGAACGAAAAAGGTCGGGGTAGGGAAAGTACACATTCGGAGAAGGCGTCGGGGGTAGAGGAAGTAATTTGCAGCGCGAATTCTTCGTGTTGGGGACTCTATTCTGAATGCCTTTCAGATTTGGTCCCATCAGTCAGGTATTGTATGTGGATGGATCTTTTTTTCTACTACATTTTCGGATAGTATTCGCCTTTCTTTGGAAAATGATAAATAAAAAGAACCTTAGATACATAAATAACTAAACTCATCCGTATTCTATTGAATATGAATATCGCTTGATGAAATTGACGTCTCCATCCGTATCATCGAAAGCAACAATCGGCCGCAATGAAGATAATTTAGATTATAGAAAATATAAATGACTTCTGCCTATAGATATACAACCTTGTCGACGTCATAAAAACATGAAAATACCTACAAAATATCGTCTATGATAATTATTTCAATTTACCGCGTCGACTTATAAACTCATCTCTGTGATTCATTCAATCTTCACCTTCATCATTTGATGAGTTTAATCAATTTTTGATGATTTCTGAGTACTTCAAGGTGGTTACCTTTCCTCTTGAATTGTTTAGCCGTTAGAAGATTCGTATGAATTTTATAAACATATGTTCCAATTTTTTCCCAAAGATATAGGAAACAAAGATATTATAGCATGAAATACTTGAAGACAAAGCACCCAGGAGTATGGGGGCCATTAGGAACTAATACATTGTTTGATGTTGTGATCCCGACCAAAATTTAAGAAATGTAACTCTTAAATTTCAACCAATATTTCGTTTTATTTCAAAGCTCCATCGGGGCCATAAATGAGACAATTAGATAGCCAATCTTCTGAATTTGAAATAGATGTCAATGCAACGTAATACATATTAGGAGCTTCAATTGATGAAGCGTCGCCATCCATGATGAAATAAATCAAAATATTGGTTGAAATTTAGGTTATATTTGAAGACCTCATGCAGTCTTAAAAAGCACGGTACAAAGAACATTTGAACTTTACGATTTTTGATTAGCAACAAGAATTTTACGAAGAACATTGCCAGGTTTTGGTGAACAAATTTCGCTTGTAAATTAAGGTAAGTAAATAGATTCCTGCTCAAAATAAGTTCTAATTGGTTTTTGCGTGTTAATATAATAGAAGATAATGGCTTCAAAACAAAGAAAGTGCCTTTATATTCGAATTCAGAGAATAGAAGCGCCATCACTGCCAGTCGAAGAGGAAATTGGAGTCAGCAAAGAAGCTATTCTAAGGAAACGTTAAAACAATAAGCACTGCTTGATCATAGAATTGTAGCTGTGAAGTAGATCGTCTTCCTTTCTAAAAGGACCCCATATTCTCATTTCCTCCGTATACCTCCTAACGTTATACATATATGGTTGTGTCGTGTGATGTGACATAAGCTTCGTATTGCATGCTGGAACACTAAACGCGCTAGAAGGATGGAAAAACCGACTGTACTACGAAGCGATGCGTACACGTCTAGCGACAGCAGAAACGCCGCTGGCACGTATTGATTGTCGCCTAGTACTGCGCTAAGAATTTCCCACAAGGCCTCCTTCGCGTGCTATACAATACTCCCTGCCTGCTCTGACATGCTTTTGGTTCTCTCTCGTATTGTTGTTTTGGTTATTGCTCGCGTCGACTGCATACGAATCTAATTCCAGTTGTTTCGGCTATAACGTTGACGGCTGTTGCTTCTCTCGTTTGTTTCGGTTTTCTTATTTGCAATATCCTTCGCACAGCTTAAGGTATTTTATTTAGAATTTATTATCGTTATATAATAGCGGGATTTTTCTTACATCCGCGTGGAATTGTTAGCACTCGCTTGTTATTAGTTCTTCATTTAGATCGCTCGTGAAAATGACTTCATTACATTTAAAGTCGCTTAATTTCAGAAGATGGTCAAATCAAGATCCATTCTAGAAGTAAAACGATTCGTCTTTCTTTTCCAAAACGTTAGCAATAATATACGCAAGCGACGACAGCACAGGATGAAGGTAATAGCGCCAAGATTAACACCCTCCTGTCGCCTTAACTTAGCAGCAGCGTTTCCACCCCTTCTATTCCGCCGATTCTGACTAAGACATAAATTATTAGTCTAATGTACGACGCGAGTGCCACCTACCTACTTCGCACCAGTTCGAAACTTGTGCGTGAAATGGCAACCTTCTTGAGAGTCGACAAAGACGATAGAACGGTAGAGAAAGAAACAAAACGAGCGAAACAACCGAGAATTTCTCTCTAGAATTAACAGTAAGAACAACTTTCCTCGTTCACTTCTCGGGCTGATATAAGCGTCGCTAGAAATGATATCGTTCGTTCTTTTCCAGCTTAAAGGATGTATTATATGGTTTGAGAAAGTTAGAACAGTATTTGAACTGTTTTCTCCCTTTATTTTTACTCATAAATACTAGACGCTTTTAACGATACATGCTGAAGAATCTTCTTGTTTCATTATTCTGGATGCATCAAACTGAAAGGTATAATCTCCAAAGTTACATATTCTCCAACATAAGAGATCTATTTCCACAGTTATCTATCTATCTATCCGTGGCTTTTATACAGCTTCTATCTGCCATCTACTACATCCCTCGCGCAATTTATTTTTATCGTATAGGTTTTCTTCCTTCAAATTCCTTTTCTCCATTGCTTCTTGAGTCTGTTTATTCCAATGTAATCTAGGACGCCCTTTTTTTCTTCTTCTATTCGGTTTCCACTTCCAAGTTCTTAATGGTGTTCTTGTCTTATCCATTCTTCTCATGTCGCCGTTTTTTCGTCAGCTCTCGTATTCTTTTATTTGGGACTTTATCTAGTAATGTTAGCTGACAACTTCTTCTCCAGGATATCATTTCCATGGCATTAATTCTGTTTTTCATTTTTTTATTTACCACCCACGTTTCTGATCCGTACAGAGTACAACTTTTTACTGTTGTTTAAAAAATCTGGTGTTTAATCTTTTTTGTAATATCGTTACTCTATATGACTGAGTGTAGCTGACGTGTTATAGTTCTTCCTCTTTTTATTTACTCATTATGTCTGTTTCGTCTGACCCTGACTTCGTCAAAGTTATACCCACATATTTATATTCGTCTATTGATTTTATGGACCCTTTTTCAATCTCTTCTTCTGTATTTCCAATGGCCATGTATTGCGTTTTTTCTAAATTTATCTCTAGTCCCCATTTTGTAAACTCTTCTTCCAGTTTCTTTGTCGTATATGTTATGTCTTCTCTGTCTTCTGCTAAAATTATTTGATCATCGGCAAATAAGAAGCTATGTTTGTATTCATTTGTATTTATTCCCATTTTCTTGTACTTTTTGTTCCAAGCTTTAAGAGCTTCGTATATGTATATTTTAAATAAAGTCGGCGAGAGACAATAGCCTTGTGAAAGTCCTTTATTTATTCTAAATGGTTTCCACAGTTCTGTTGCAAATAACGAGCTACCACTAAGAAGACATAAACAATATGATAAAAGACTAACGCGTTTTATTTTAGAATCACTTTTCAACAATGTAATTGATGTATAGACTTTACCGTATAATTGTTGGCCGCAGAGTCCGCAAACATTCCTTTCGTTGCTGAGACTCTTCACTTGTTTGCACAGGCAAACATTCCAACACGCTTAAAATTTAACCACTGTCCGACCAACTGTTCGTCTTAATGGAGATTATGTAAGATAATTACGACAAGTATTTTACAACTGCGTAATTTAAAACTTCAACTAAATAAAATCGGTTTGTGGAGTATAGTGTGAAAATAGAAAATTGTCATTTTAGATTATTCAGTGAAATAAAAGAAAAGAACGCGTAGGTTTAAGTTACGTGTTATTTATTTCAACAAATACAACTAATTACAAAGTCACTTTAATATGCCAAATGCCTACAATTAAATACAGACAGGCAACGCAATAATTTGAGTGAAAAAGATTTGTTCCCAATGAATTCCCCATAATTTAACCCAAACAAAGGACGGTTCTTGCCAATAGCCTCCCTACAGGGTACAACCTCGGGAATCTTCAGGAGATCTCCCTTTAACGGGGCTACGACATTACTTTCTGTAACAAATTGAAGAGAAGAGACCCGATATTTGAATCCTGAGGAACGCCCGATGTTAGAGAAAATGGTTCAGAGAAATAATAATAATAATAATAATAATATCAATTGATTCCATAATACACAAATTGTATAGAATAATTGTTGTAGTAAACATAACATTGTCTTCCAGTAAGATAAGACTTATCAACTGTTGGATGTTCCCAGATAAACCGAATCCAACAAAAATTGTTCATTCACGAAGCACTTCCAAGAAAATGATAGCTTGTTTCTTGTACTGGACATGTCGCACGCACTGCTTTGGAGGATCGAATAGTAGTTAATGCTGAATGGCACACAATAATTTGTTTGCCAGAAGTCATCGACGAAATCAGGAAAAACAATCGACATCGTCCTTCACCATGACAATGCCACCACGTCAAACAATTGACTATTTGGAAGAGGAAAACATGGAATTAATACCCCATTGTCCGTATCCACCTGATTTATCGCCTAGTGACTTCTTTTTGTTCCCAAATGTCAAACACAAAATGCATGGACAACGATTTATCACCTCAAAAATCTGTTGAAGCCTTCAAAAATCGTGTTTTGGATATACCATCTTCAGAGTGGAAAAAATATTTCGAGGATTGGTTCGAACGCATACAAAAGTATATAAACCTTAATGGTGAATATTTTGAAAAAAAAAATGAATCGATTTGTTCCAAAAAAAATTTCTTCTTTCATTGTTTTTGTAAAAACTTAAAGATATCCTTCGTATTTTACGTTCTTTGCATAAAGATTGTGGTGACGTCAGTAAGATCCGTCGAAATTTATTTTATTAGCACTCTATCTGCGGATAGCTGCGAATATTGAAAATTAATTTTCAAATTTGCCGTTAGATTGCATTACTATTGTTGTTAAAGGTACGATTGTACATCGTGACCTAAAATAGTTACAATAATAATAGTCAATTGAGACACAAAAATATTTTTTCATCTCAGTGAAAAGATACAAATCACGGGTACCTAGTATTTTTCCAAATTGTTCCTGCAAAAGTATGCTAACCAATATCCGCAGTGCGCCTTAAATATTAAACGTAACATGTTTTTCCTCGTGTAGGTTATGTATCACGTATATCTTGATGTAGCAGGCGAGTGAACAGGATCAAACGTAAAAAATGTACATATGTTCGTGAGTCGCTGTGAGGGAGCATCCGCAGACGTGTAAACTACGAAATCTTTACTGCGAAATCGAGATTTATCGCCGCGAAAGGCATTAATAATAAACAAAGAACGATAGCAGGTACGCATAGAAGAACGGCGGTTCCCCCGCTTGATACCTTGCAAGACGCTAAAAGCAAGGTACTGCGGCGCTCGCTTTAGCCCTTACATAAATTATGACATTAAGGACGGTAAAACTCTCGACGCGTTATTAAAATTTCAAAGATGGATTCCTTAAATACGGTCATTTTAATGTTTTATACTTTTAAACCGCCAAATGGACAGCCATAAGTCACGCCAAGCGGCTTACCGTAAGCCGCTTGCCGCCGTCGGTCTTTGCGGTGGCGCTAGGAGTCGTTCTTCTATTTTTTTATTTTTTGAAAGGTGAAATATGATTTTTTGCATATTCACCGCTTGACGGGAGCCCTTTCGGTTCGAGGAGGTGGGAAAAAGGTCCGCTTTATTACAATATTTACGTTGAAAGCAAAAGAATCGAGTAAATTCGCGAAAGGATTTTAAAAAATTATTTTCCTCCGACGTTTAATGAAATATTCGCTGATTTTATAGGCGCTATTTAAATGTGGAGAAATATGTCCCATTTGCGATAGAAATGTAAAAATATGGCAGATTAATCTTCTATTTTTACATCAATTGGAATTCAAATTTGAATACAAATTCTGATCCGTTAACCGTGATTGTAATTTTATTTCGTTGTTACCTATTTTTTTTTTTCTTGATTATAATTATGGTGCCTCTAATTTGTCTTCATTGCAAATAGCTGCATAATATAACATTTTTTTTTGCTGCATAATATAAATTTTTTTTTCTTTCTACTTTTTAGCATTATGCTTGCTATTTTTTTTTTAATATATTTACTGTTTTGTTGGATTGACCAATGATTGTCGCGCACTTGAATGTTCGTTCCCTTTTACCTAAATTATCGGATGTTACTGACCTTCTTCATGATCGAGGTATAGATATATTATGTATAACTGAGACTTGGCTAGATGAATGTATTACGAATGATATGCTTTATATTAACAACTATAATAATTTCTTTCGTGAGGATCGCGATAGTGGCGTTGGGATTTACGTCCACAATTCGGTTGGGTGTGAAAGATTGAGGTCGATAGCGAACAAATCTGGATTGCTTTGGGTAGTATTTATAAATATGTAATCGGATCTGTTTACAGGCCTCCCTCTTTTAGCACCCGAGAAATTTTTGACTGAGTTGGAGACTCAATTACTCACTGTTAGCTTGCTTTCGGAAAATGTAATTTGTTTAGGTGACTTAAATGTAGATATTCTAAAGGTTGACTCTCCTGTAACGCAAGAGTACTGTCATGCATTTCATTCACTCGGCTTAACCCAGTTAATCGCAGAGCTGACTCGTATCACTGATTCCACAGCTACTGTGTTAGATGTAATTCTGGTTTCGGATTTAGATAGTGTCGAGGAGTCGGTGATTGTCAGTTAGGAGATGTCAGATCATGACATGGTATTCTACAAAATATTATGTGGTTCTAGGTGCTCTCAGCCAAAATATGTGACTTACCGAGATTTTTCGCATTTTAGTTACACTAAATTTCTTGCCCATTTGCAGTCTATACCTTTTAATTTTATGTTCAATTTTAATATCCAGCAGAAGGTTAAATTCTTTAATAATCTGGTACTATAATTATTTAATTTTCACGCACCTGTGAGAACTGTCAAAGTAACCCGAGACAGGAAGCCATCGATCACGGATACTATTAAATTATTACAAACACTAAGAAATAAAGCTAAAAGTAAATTTAAGCGTACTAGGGCTGTAGTGGAGTGGAATTATGACAAGCAATTGCGTAATTATACCACCGTTGCAATCAACAACGAGAAAAAGTCGTATTATCAATACTTGTGGCGGTCCGATAGACGCAAGCGACTATGGTCCAGGTTTCATCAATTAAACTTAACACGAAAAAAGAAAACTGAAATTCCCTCTCATTTACTGGATTCTGGCAGAATGAATACTGCTTTTGTTTATAATGTACCTGATGTGGATGGTGATAGTGCTTAGACTATCCCATGGTATATGGAGACTACATACAATAACATTGGTGCTGTATTTTCTTTTCGCAATGTAGATACTGACATGGTATCAAAACATATCCACAGTATCAAAAGTAACGCTGTTGGTGATGATAAGCTCACCTCTCACATGTTAAAGTTATTGCTCCCACATGCTCTACCGTACATTACACATTTACTTAATTATTGCATAAAGACCAGTACCTTTCCTGATGTATAGAAACGTTCTATCGTGGTTCCTGTTCGTAAAAAAAAAGTTAATAACATTTCTGATTTACGCCCCATTAGCCTATTACCTACGCTGAGTAAAGTACTGGAAGAAATATTGCATGAACAGCTTGTAGATCACTTGAATGCTTTCAATATACTGCCCACTTGTTAGTATTAAAAGCAGGGGGTGGTTCTTATGCCACCCATCTGACTGCTCCTTAAGGTTTGGCAAGGGTTTTGGCTATTTTTTTTTATTCCTATTTTGTATATTTGTTTTGTTACTTGATAACGTGCTGAATAAAGACATACTATTACTATAATACTTATTCAAAACAAGGTAATTGGAAAACATACCCCTTCTCCTATTCACTCCGTTATTATATCCCCCCACAGTCACCTCACCCTCGTCGTAACCCATCCTCTCGCATGGAAAACTTTGTTTTACTTCGATAACTCGAACTCTCAACTTTCTAATTACAGCCCAGGACCGTTTAGCATGCAAACGACGTTGATTACTAAATACTAAGCTCTTCGGGACAAGCTCTATAAGGTTTTAATACCGTGAAAACATGTTCAGTTCGCCTCAGCTAAGTACTAACTGAGTACGACTACGGACAGTCCCTCTATCTCCAGAGTTTAGTGTTAACAAGTACTTCGTCTGATCCTCGCTATAAACTGCATAAAAAATGATGTGAGTTTTTTTTTTAATCCGTAGATACCAACTTCTCGGTAACCCAGTCGCTTAAATAATAAGAAGGGTGATTGGAGACTTTCTTTGTTTTGGAAAAATGTTATGCACGTTTTATACTATTGCCATGTAAAATAGAGTTTAGCTTATAAATAAATCAATAGTTGTAAGTTAATATTATTGCTACAACAAATACTATTATAAAAGAAAACATAGCTTAATTATGAAACAAATAGTCAACAAATTTGCCCACCTATTACTTAAGAAGCATTGTATGCTACTAGATTTCCTTATCCACGCCGTCCAGGAAAAAATACATTTATTCATGCGGCTAATATTTTAAGAAATATTTGTCATTTTCGTAAAGGTCAATGAGAAAATCGAAGCACAACAGCAACAAATGAAGCCAACAGAATAGCAAATGTTGCTTACAATCGTCACATGCCTGTGAGATCTATTACTGCATCTATTATGTCAGTTGGTTCAGTTAATAAAACATTATTTTGGTGTATGAGTTCTAGGGTGGCTATGAAATTCGTAGACTCAATTTTGTCAGGAAAGATTTTATGGAACTTAATTCACGAACTCCAAATTTGCTAGCTCGTATTCCATGGTTTGATGAGAGCAACTTTTCAAACAACGGAATACTCAATTGTCATGGTTCACATTACTAGTCGTCTGGAAATCCACACTGGATGAGATAAATTAATTTCCAAAGAAGGTGGAGCATAAATGTCTGGTGTGGAATATTGGGAGACCAGTTGGTCGGTCCATATTGTTCTAACGGCACATTAACAGGACCGCAATACCTAGATTCTCTAACACATCAACTACCTCTTTTGCTTGTGAATATTAATACAGTGCACCTGTTCAGCTGGACAGGATATTTCCGAAACGATACATAGGTACTAATGATTCTATAAAATGGCCAGCTCATTCTTCTGATTTAAGTCCTTTATTTGGAGACATTTAAAAAGTGTAGTCTATGATACACCTTCTAGAAATGTCGAAAGAGTTAAAAGGAGAATTTTAGGATCGCTTATGCCAGCATAGCGCCAGAAACTTTACAAAACGCAACCAGCACAGTCTTAATTAAGCGATAAAAAAATGTGTAAAACGCGATGGAGGAACTTGAGAACTTAATTTAATTTAATTTCGCTTTTACTTTGTGGTATTTTCTTATCATATTTATCTTTTAAACCTTGGGCACTTATGTTTTCGTTTGACTTTTATGTTTTATTAACATTTTTGATAAATTAACCTTTGTTTGTTACCTCTACAGAATGCAATCATTTACATCTTTTTAACTTTATAAAAATTATTATTTCCCAAAAAGTACAATAGATGGGCTGGGAGCTGTTATATCAGTGAATTTCCGGATTTGAACTATAATGGAACTAAAGTATTGTGTAGAATTTGCAAAATACCTTTAATGTGCTAGAACAAAGGCGACTGTAAAAGACATATAAATAGTGAACAGCACAAAAAAGAGAAAAATGGCGTGCCACCTCAAATCCAATTTAAGTTGGATTTACTTTTGATGTTTATTGTTTGTGGTCTACCGCTTCACTTACTCGATAAAGAACCGTTTCGACAATTTCGGCGTACAAGCAATCCCGAGTGGAACTTACCATCACGAACAGCGTTACGGAAAGAGCTACCAAGTATACCGAAAACAAGATCAAATCAGATTTAAAAGATAAACAGCTGTGGCTATGTCTTGATGAGACGACAGATTGTAAAAAAAAATCTATTTTGAATATTATAGTACGAGTTAAACCGAAATTTGCAATATTGTTAGCTAGCAAAAGACTAAAACAGTGTACTGGCGAACCAATTACGGGCGTAGTACTCGACACGTTACAATAATTTCAAGTGTCAACTAGTTAACTGTTGATGTTTATTAGCGATGGAGCAGCGAAAATGTGTAGAGTAGACCGTTCTCTTAAAGAAAAGTGCGAGGGGCTTTTACATGTTACGTGTAAACCTCATGCTTTACATCTTGTGGCACAAACTATTCGAAAATGTTACGCGGAAGTGGATGCATTAATAGCAAATACAAAAAAGCGTTTCTGAGATCTCCCAAACGGATTCGAGAATTTCACAGTCTTTGTCCCGGTATTCGCGAACCACCATAGCCGATTCTTACGCGAACATTATTCTGAACATTTCCAAGAAGTAAAACCTGTGATTTTACAATTCGACCCTTACGAAGCTACAGCTATTAAAGAGAGCCAGAAATGGTTTCTAGGTACTTCAGTTGAAACAGATTTAAAAAGTATTAGGAACAATTATAAACGATTACTAGATGCAATAGAAAAATTGCAATATACTGGGTTGTCGTTAGTAGAATCAGTGCAAATCATGGACGAAGTTAACGCATTGCTGTATGGTATAAACAACGCAAAAACGATCGCGTTATAGCAAGTTCGACAGTGATTTAAAAATAAATTCCGATTATACGAGACTAAGACAAACGTGTGGTGGTGCATCTGCAGATTCAACTAACTCTAAGGATTATTTTAATTATGCCTATGTTAGTTCCGTAGATGTTCAACGGTCTTTCCCGAAATATAAGAAATGTTTTCATCACAGAGAATATCCTTCGCCAAGATAAATGTGGAAACAATAATAATGGAATAATGGCAATAAAAATACTTCAACGTGTGCGTATATTTGCTTTATTTACCAAAGATTTTTATTACCTCAGCTTTTATTTCTTACACTGGGGTATTGATTTCAAAATATCACTTCTTTCAGCTGTGAGTCACACATACACTATTTATAGTCCGCGGGCCATACCACTGATCCGATTCTGTTGCGAAGACCGATTGTGCCCGGCTTAGTTATAAGGGAAGTTATCACAAATGTGTTGTAGATTTCAAAAGTCGAATAGAAAGTAGAGTACATATTTCATTCAAAATAAAATTAAGTTAGGTAGCGCCACCTAGCGGTGATGCATTTCATTTCAATAGACTATCACAAGATATGTGCCCCTAGCGTACATTTATAACAAAGTTTTCAAAATTTGAAAATCTCCATTCGTTTCCAAGATATCCCGTTGTCCCATTCCTCGCTGAACACGCCGTATACAAAAAATCAAATAATACACATAGAACCTTAAATAACACCACGTTACTCCTCACGAAAAACAGAAATATAAGGAATAGATACGTAAAACTTACCACACCCTAGAACTCAAATAAACTTGTCAAAACAGACAAAAAGAACAAATCTGGCATTTACAAAATTAGTGATATATGTGAACTTTGTTATATTGGCGAATTAACAAAAATATCCTAACTTCTTAATGTTGTCTGTAGACTTCTTCGCTAAATACATTGCCTGTGTACGCATTTTAAAATAAAACTCACTGACTAATTACTCTATGTTTGGATGAAAAACGTAGCTCGAAATTTATTCAAACTTTCCATGTTTGAAAAATGTTTCCAATTATTTTTTTTATTACAGAATATAAGTACTTAAGATAAATTAAGAAAAGTAGGATGCTTGTTTATAACTTTCTAACTATCCAAGTACATAAAAATAACGAGAATAGATTTAATAGTTCTTCCTCCACGTATTTTTTTTCTTTCTACCACATCCACTGCGTCAATTGTCTATCTTTTTCCCCCGTATACCGTTATGTTTTCGAAGCGAATAGTCTTTTTGTACCATTTCCAATTCCGACACGTCTATAAGAACGCCCTCGGAAGTACCTATGGTTAGGTTTGTTGTTGCTTCGCTTTTAGTGCACGTGAAAAAATTACCGTCACGCCACATATATCCTGTTTTATAGCCTGGAAACTGCCGGGACGGGATGCACTTTACTACTTTTCCATCTACGAAGGGCTTCGAGGGTGCTCTTGAAGCATTCCATAATTTAGTCCTTGTCCCGTATAAGATACATGTGTGTAAGACGCAAAATTTTGAAATTGGCGAAAGTAGCTCGAAAAACTAAAAAATAACATCAAGTCGAATCAGAGCAAATAGCAGGAACCGTTTCGAAGGGAAATAAAAGATAATGATCCTGACAGCCTAATAAAGGGGAAATGGCTTTCTGAATATCATACGCGTCTTCCTCCTGCTCGTCTGGGTCCTTCTCGTGAAGACTGATGATCTTCCGCAACGAACTGGAGCGTCGTCATAACCGAAAAACTGTATCGCGGGTCGTCCGCATGGAACTACGTAAAAGGCGGGGCGTCGAGAGGGAAAGGACGCATTGTGCAGGCAGTGTTTGCGGCGTCAACGCTTTATGGAAAGCTAAAAGGATGGGATGGCGCAGTAATGATTGAATAAAGAATGAAGAAGTGACGTTAGCGTAGATGAAAAATGTTCTTTGAGATTTTGTCAGGGCTAACAATGAGTTAAGTTTTGTAATTATAGAGACAGCATGAAAGTATATACAAAATCATACATATCAGGTTTCTTAAGTAACTTACCCAAACTAAACAAGTACTTGAACTCTGTGGCATTGGAACACTCAAAAATTTCACTAAAAACCATTACCTCTAAAGTTACAACAAGTGCTCGGCCAAGTAACACTGTGGACAAGAAACAATAAGTTACATATAAATCTACAAAAGACAAAAATAGTGCCATTTGGTAACAGGCACACATTTGGCGAAAGTATTGTTTTGAGTGGTGGTGATGTCTTGCTTTGCGTATCTGGATCTGCTTCGGTTCTTGACCTCATTGTCGATCGTCTTCTAAGATGGGAAAACCATATAGACTTGCTCTGTTCTAAGCTGACCAAAACAAATTTCGCACTACGGTCACTCTCCAGATACTGCGAAGCTATTATCCTGAGGAAGCAATATTTTGCGTATTTTCAGTCGTTGCCTGCGTACGGGATTACACATTGGGGTCCATCTGCAGACATACAACGCGTTTTCATTTTACATCCGTGTCGACTACGTCGTCGGAACTCCTGCAAGGGCTGTTCCGTCGTTGTAGATTGATGAGATTTTATGCTTTGCGTATGACAATAAAAGTAAATTTTGTAATATTGAACGTAATTACGAAAGAAGACATAAAAATTATACACTAATGACAGAAATGCACACAACGACAAAATATCAGAAACAAAGCTATTACAATGCATTCAAACTTTTTAACTGCCTCAGAATCCAAATTAAAAACACAACAATGATTGCGTTTAAAGTTAAGATAAAAAAACTTTTAATTGAGAGGGCATTGTATAACGTGGATGAGTTATTTGACTTCTGCTGGTGGGTAAATATGTCTCATTTATTTATACACTTTCCTTTGCTTATACAGTTTCTTTAATTTATAGACCGATTTTGTTTACACACCGATTTCATTTGTACACCGATTTTATTTATACCCCCGTTTTTATTTATGTAGGATTTAGTTATACGTGGATTTTATTTATGACAGCAATGGAAAATAGAAGATGACAATGAGAAAAGTAAAGGATACCTTCGAGTTCGATTCTCCACCACTACGGAAATAATGATGGTAGTTTTCTCGAAGATTTTTTCACTCAAAGCACTTCCCTTTCTTCCTGAAACATCCTGGATATGTACAGTAATATTGTTTTAGCTGCACATTATTTTCTTTAAATAGCAGTTTTCTCAAAAGCTTTTGATTAATTCTACTAATGTACACGTTCAGTATTAAAATACTAACAGTTAAACACCTTTCGCGTGTTAAAAGCACTTCACTTACACATAATCGCTTTATAACACACTCACTTACGCGCGCTAAAATGAGTCGAAGCACATTTTTGACACGATCGCGAATTTTCCAAACAACCATTAATCAAAATCTCACGTGTGCACTTAGCTAACCATATACAATGCTTACCTTAAATATTGTGCGCGGTTACCCTTAATTCCAGTCTAGGTAAGTACTGGTAGAGCAATACGAAGAACGAAAATTGTTCATTTTTCACCATTTTGACGTTGATTAATAACCTCGAGAGCATTAAGATTGCGACTTGGGTTTGAGTAAAAGGAACTTGCTTTAAAATTAAATTGAAACGTAGAGCTGAATTAAGACACCATCACGAGATAGCGCAGGTGGAACTCAAGGAAGAGGTTTCGAAAATAATTGTTTCACTGTCTTATGATGTAAGGAACAAAAAGGATTTGGATGATTATTGCGTACAAATATTTGGTATATATTATTTTTCGAATCGGCCTTATACTATGGGCAAAGTTTTATCCGTTAGTTCTTATCCAATTTAGTGTTATTGTTGTCTTTTCCGATTACATTATATTTAAAAAAAAGCGTTAAAAATAGATGAAACACTTTCATTCCAACATGAAAAAAGCTCAACTCTTTTTTAATATTATGCAGTGAAGAAATTATTCAAGATTAGTTCATTCAGGAAAGTAGGTGATAAACTACACCCTAAAGAGAATATTCTACGTGCAATAAAGAAAATTATCACCGAATTTTATCTATTCTATTTCTCACTCACAGCAAATCTTTACGTAAGAGAAAAGTTTGGAATTCTCGATATTCCCGACTGCAATTACTGAATTGCACCATGCTGGTGACAACAGATGTCGCATATATACAGGTTGTTTCTTAAATGATGCCACAAATTTTTAAAGGTCTTAAGTAATAAAATGTAGTTTCATTTTTGAAGCTCCACATTTTGGTGGTCACTGATACGTATACGGAAAAAGATACTGCTATTTCCGTGCATTTTTTGTGTGAAAATTCAATTCAATAGATGTAGCGGACAGATAAATTATATTTACTACTAATATTTGTGTATATTTAATCATTAAAACAGACCGCTATTCCTTTCACTCGCCACCAAGTCATACGTTGCCCTACAATTTAATAAATAAGCGACGTCGGGCCGCAATATCAACGGTAGTGAAGCAATATTTAAGAGCCACTTTAAAAATTCATATCTCGGTTCCCTTAATTGTTGGAGGTTTTTCGCTGGGAAATAATTGCATTTTTTTAACGATCTTTCAAATTTTCCAAATTTATGGCATTCTTTTAAAATACAACCTATATATACATACACATAGGGAAAGAAAATGTCTAGCTATACGAAAAAACGTACATGCGTATAACGCTAAACACGAATGGGTGATTCACCACAAGCGGAGGGGTTAGCGGCAGTTGACGGCTCACGAGGGTTACCGATGTGGTTAGTTACGAGGTAGACTGCATTATGTGCAGACGATCTTAGAAAGAATTTCTAGAAGATTTATTTTTCTCTTCTTTTATTTCATCAGAATCTGTTTTTATTTTCGACTTAACAAAATAAATATGCGAAACTCTCATTTCCAGGCGACCACGACTTGAAATTATTACGTGCGTTCTTGCACACAGTAGGTCTACATGCCAACGTTGTTCCAAGTGTACTAACGACTCGCATCGAATCGATCGGATTCCACTCAATCCCCTCCCCGTTCTCTCGCCGTACATATAGAGATATAGCTAATTTCACATTTTCCCAATGTGTATATGTATATACAGAAGACTTTGTGACTGGCTTTTGTGAAAAGAAACGGCAGCAACCCAACTTCCAGATGTATATTTTTTCATAGAGACGAAGCTTTTATTTAAACGGTATTTAAACGGTATGGTCAATACACAAAATTACTGTCCTTATTGAGCCGAAGAAAAGAAGAAGCCAAAAAATCCTAGAATTAACGTATGGTGGGGCATTTACAATTAAAAGGTGATAGAACCTATGTGTCTACAGCTAAACTTAAATGGTAAAGTTTATTCAGAATTATTAAGAAACGAACTTGAACCGTTTATTTTAAAGAAAAATATTCTACTTCCGGCACGACGGGGCACCACGCGATATGTACGGGACCTCAATGAGCTGTGAGCCTAAAAAGTGCAGTTGTGTGACCTGCCAGGTCTTCTGCCTTCACGTCCTTAGACTTTTCTTTATGCAGCTTCTTAAAAACCAAAGTTTACGTGATTGGTCCTAAGTCTGTTGATGATCCGTAACGATACATTGGGCGAGAAACCAATAACAATCTGTCCAACCTGTTGAAAAATGTTAGTAATTGCATTGTTAAATTAGGTCATTTTTGTAGACTACAAGGAGGACACCAATTTGAACATTTATTGAAAATCATGTAATTTCCCAAATAGGTTATGTTTTCAATATACTTTTTTTTATTTCTTTTACAGAAAAATTTTAGGTTGTGTTGTTACTGAAAAGCAAATAATTTGATAGTTTTAGCCCTTTTTTAACGATTGTTCTAAATCGGCGATTGTAGCAAAAAAATGTTATGTATAACTTTATTCAGAATTTTGAGATCTTTCAAACGATATTAAAAAAAATTGGTATTACCATTTAGAAAAGATATTATTTTGGGAGCTACTGGGATATCTGGCAACACTGAAAAGCAGTTAATATTCAGTTTTTCTTAATTAAGTAGTTTCCCAAAATTTTACTGACTACTAGTTTATAACTTCAAACAAAAAAGTTGCCCTATGTCAGGTTTAAATAAAATGACACTGTATATGATACAATATTTTGGAATTAGTGATAGATATACGAGGGGCGATTTACATATTATCTACCTAGCCATTAGAAAAATAAACGACGTTGGGAACCTGTTTCCTTCAAATAGGTGTGACATCTTGATACAAGCTGACCAAGTTTCGTACATATTCAAATGGTTGTGCTATTTTATAAAGATTTAATAAAGAATGAGTGAAATTCAGAAGAAATTCAGAAACCGAGAATATTTATTACAGGATGATTAATGTCTATTGGAAAGGTGCGTCAAAATATTTGATAGTAAAGTTTTGGTGTAAACAATTTCGATGGAGCAGGGAATCAATTCAAGATGGCTCAAGATGCAGAACCAACGAAAACATCGAGAACAATGAGGAACTGGTTAAGACCAGTTGCTAAGGCAAATCGAAGAATAAGGATTTCAATGGTTTTAAAAATCTCACTTGAAGAAACGAATAAGGTGCCAGCACGTTGGATTCTGAAATTGCTTACTCCTGAACAAAAATTGTATCGGCAACAAATTTGTGAGGAAAACTTGGCGGCATGGTCGACAACAAAAACCTTTCTTCAAAAATTCAAATGGGTGATGAGACGTGAGTGTATTACTGGAACCCACCGACAAAACAAAAATCCATGCGTCCCTCTCTTCGTCCAATAGGTTGATAAGGCATATTCACCACCAAAAAAGCAAGAACGCAGTCTTCATCAGGAAAACTGATGGCTACGGCGTTTTGAGATGCAGAAGGAATATTGTTAATTGAATATATGGAGAAATAATAATATTATTATTACTATAGAATTAGAAATTAATTAAAGAATTGAAAACCGCCATTCTATAAAAAATTCCTCAAAATTGTGAGCGAAAGATTATGCTGCTTCATGGCAATACCAGAGTTCGCAAAGCTCACAAATTCCAAAAATTAATCAACGTCTGCGACTTTATAAAGGTGAGACATCCACCTTACAGTCCAGACTTGACACCAAGCGACTATTACCTCTTCCCTAGATTTAAAAAAAAAACGCTTGAGAGGACGGCGTTTTACTTGGGATGAAGACCTACCGAAGAATTTTTTTTTAGGGTATAGGTTTATTAGAAAAACGTTGGGATCGTTAGTTGAACATATGTTGAAAAATATTTCCTAAATCTTTTTTTTTTCATGGCTAAGTAGATAATATAAAAATCTCCTCTCGTACAAAAGCTGTCAGGAGTACAATGTTAAATGACAACAAAAATAAATGTGGGTGGAATTACTACGTATATGGTACCTCATTCGCCCATCACCTACGTGTAATTGAAACTTTCTCTAGAATAAGGATTTATGTTACAGTTACAAACAATGCAATGTAATCCATTCTTCCATAGTAGGTTTCAATTACTGAAAATGAAATAGAGAACTTTTCTGGATAATTCTAACTCCTTAACAGAAACAAGTGGCAAGTTATAACTTCCAAAGAATAGAAATATTTACCACGAAGGTTATAAAGCTATCACTTTCGAAAAGAACATTAAATTTTTTAAATAAAACCTCGTAACTTCGCGTAATACCAGGAGCGGTGGAATGTAAGGGAGCACCGGAAAAATTGAAAAGGTGATTATAATTGGCTGCACATTTTTATGTGTGTAAATATTTGATGAAAAGATTTCAAAACCTTCTGATTGTAGCCCGTCTACATCAACACAATTAACACATAGAACTACAACAGCGCACCCTGTCGCATTAATGATCCGCTCTATCGTGGTAGGCCCTCTTGTTTTGTTTAATCGATTAAGCGCCGTTGTACCGTCGGAGATTAGCGCCAGCGGGCTCACTGCAAACAATATGCGACTCCCAACGCCCCCAACGTTGCTTTCACGTAGATATGTAAATGTAAATACTTTCTATTCCTATGCCGAACTGCTCCAGTTACTCGTTAAATTCGGTGGCCAATTCTTAGGAAAACGGTATTACCATCCTATAAAGAACCTTGATACCAGTAGTAAGAGAAGAAATCGCTGCTAGCGGTAAAAATTCACGCTAATTAAGCACCTGCTATCGCTAATACGATACCTGTGCTATTCTAATATCCTCGGATTAATTAACTGTTTGAGGGGAAATGAGACTGCACGGTTAAGACGATATTGATACCTACACTGGAATATTGTAGGATTAAATTCTTCTTAACAACGGGAGCAGCAGGAAATTAAAATTTATTATTTATCAGCCGGTAATTTGGGGATTTTAAGAGAGTAAGAGAATTTAGCTAAGACTCCTGGGGATGAGGTGATGGTGAATTAATGGATGCAAAGAGAAAAAGATTATCTACTTGTTTACTGAGGGCTTTTCAAATTTGTTTGTACTAAAGGTGTCCCAACAAGAGCGGAAAATTATAATCTTAAATAAAACACAGTTTTCTTGAGAAAGTACCGAAATTTTGATATATTCATCAAGTAGGATTTCAGTGATACTGCGTCTAACCTCCTCCATAAACTTTTATCTTCAAAAAACCCCAGGGAAAGAAGTCCAAAACCGTTAAATCGCACAATCTAGGCGGCCAATTCTGGTCGTCCAAATGGGAGATTACACGACCAGGGAATATCTCGTGCAATAATGTCACCACAATGACAGCATCCCGTTGGAACCACACGTCTTTGAGATCCATACCATCCATTTGAGGCGCAAAAGACTGGGTTGTCATGCTTCGATATCGTTCGCCATTGACTATTTGTACATTCCGAACAGCGTCTTCCAAGACAAATGGCCCAATAATGCTTCAAGCACAAAATCCACACCAAACAGTCACACGTTTGGGATGCATTTCCTTCTCATGAAACACAATAGTTTTCGTCATTACAAATGCGGCAATTTTGCTTGTTTACGAAGCCATCAACATAAAAATGGGCCTCATCGCTGAAGATGATTTTATTGGAAAACTCACCATTCACTTGCTTTTGTTCAGTAACCCAATTGACGAACTTTCTTCGCTGTGCATCGTTTGTAGGCTCGAGTTATTGAGCTAGTTGAATTTTGTAGGCATGAAGACGCAAATTTTGTGAGAATACGTTGCACAGTGCTTCTTGAAATGTTCAATTCCTAAGCACGATGCCGAATGAATTTTCCCGGCCACATTTTGGCGAACAGCTGTGATGTTTTCTGTTGAAAGACCTGGACAAACATGTGTCGATGATCTGACATCAGTAATCGATTCTGTCTCCTCCAGAGTTGATTACTTTTCGATTGATGTACTTGGAACATTTTGTTTACCAAAAATTGGACCTAATTTATGAAAAGAAGGTTGTGTCGAATAGCGGACTATTTTTAATAATGACGTACTGTCTACCTGCTGTCTGCCATCGAACTGTCATAACGATTTTCCTGTCACAGCATACCAACAAAAATTAAAATTTTTCGCTATTGTTGGGACACTCCTTAGAATACACTTAGTTCCCATGCTATATATGCTGATCTACATGATTTTTATCAGCATTTCGAATTGTATAGAATAGAGTAGAATAGAATAACACGTTTGATTAGTGTAATTACAGTAAACGTCAAAATGTAAATCTTAATCATAGAAAATGCACAACATAAGACATGAATATTCTAAAAATCTTGCAAAAAAAATTCATTTTAAAACTAATTATAACAATCCAAGTTAAAATGACATAAAATAATAACGAGCACAAAGAACGAAAGTATGACAAATGCAGGTTATAATAACAATAAATAACAAGAATAATTTACGCTTTTGGAATTGAGATTTGACAATTTGGTAATGGTTATGACTACTTTGCTTAGCAACGAGCTCTTTAGATCAGCTTGGCAATTATTGTAACAATAATAACGATAACAATGACTTTGAACTGGAAACTGAAGGTAACATATCTTTCGCGCAATAGATCGGTACCATTATTGCGCGAAGGATATGTTACTCCAGAATCTGGCACTTCTACTACAAATAAATACAAATCGAATGAAGTGAATGTTTTTGTAGAGGAAATATATCCTCTTCCTGAAACTAATCTCAACAGAAAAAAAACTTAAGCAAGTACAATCTGCTGTCCACCAGCAGTCCATATAAAAACAATTAGAAGATAGACTACACAAAAGGAAAATGTTTCCAATATTGGGGTCGAATTCAATTCAAAAGACTGGAATTACTTCATCTGTGAAGGGAAGTCTATTGAGAACATGATACAGCATCAAAGGTGTAAACAATGGGTTCATGATGTATGTATCAATCTTCGACTAAAGCAAAAAAATTTGTTTGTAACAGATACCGTTAAACTAGAAGATAAATTGTCGACAAAACTATTGGTATTGCGGCTATTGCAAAGTTTGACAAAGCGTCCTTTTTGCAAGAATATTTGAGGAATTTCTAATAGAAGTTTTTTTATTTATATATGTTGTTAAATATTTTATTTTGCTTTCATTAATTCCTAAAGTCCCTACTGAATTTTTAATTATCGATTTAAAAAGATTTTAGAAGCAACAACAGCCACAATTTCAGAAGTGGTACGATTTTACCCGAACTTATAATTTCGGGAACCCGTGTGAAGTTGTTAGATAAAATCATACAAAATTGTAAGAAAACGCAGCAAGATACACTTGAAATATTCTTAATATCCTCACTAAAATAAACAACTTCGAACCATCACCAGGCAGAAAATAACAAGAAATAATAAAATACACAATACATTCTTGCAAATTCTATTATCCTTACCATCAATTTCAATTCTAAAACACAACATCTTCCCTTGGAAAATACTAAACTTACCGCAAAATAAAGGAGAACCGGAAAAAATAAGAAATACGGCAGTAAAGACATTAAATACATCCATAGGTACCTAGCTTCTTGTATCGTATTTCTCTCGGTTCGAGGGAACGGTCGGGACACATCAAAGCGTTATTATTTCGCTTTTGTCTTTATTCCGGAACGGAGAAAATATACCCTCGGAATCGATACACATTTTATACAAACACTACCTGCCGCTGGAAATGGATGAAGCGATCCCCAGGCGAAGCGTACGATTCGTTCATATTTCATTGAATGAAGCCGCTCCGTTACGATTACTAAGTCACTCCGTTAAAGGGATGAAATGTATGTACAAATGATGATTCAAAATATTGAATAGGGAGATAATCTGCGTTCCTTTTATTTTAAGTTTTTCACTTACAGAGATTAAATTTATTACCTACAGTTAATATATGGGTGTGTTATATGTGTTTATGTGTTCCTTCTTCTAATGAGTCCTAGTTTTCTTTTTTCAGCAATATCAATATCCAATATCCTCTTCTAAAACCCCTTTGATCGTCTTCTCGATGGAATTTTTCTTGATTGCTTCTTAAAATTGTGTTTGCTTGATTAAATACTCTTCATTATTATTTGTAACTGTTTCTATTTCATTTTTACACTTTTCAATACTTTAAACTTAATAATTTCAGCAACATTTAGTTTTTAAAATGCAATTTCTAGATTTTTCTGTAGGAAAGTGTTTGTTTACTGTGAGAATGTTTACGTATCTAACTTCTTATTTATCGGTTGTCTGGGTGCAGCCAATCTAACAACTTGATATTTTTTATTTTGATGTAATGAGGGTCGAATTCGGTGCTGATTCGGTGCTGAACATATGTTTAAATCAAATAACGATGTAAAAAAAAATATTTTTTTGAATTAAGAAAATATATCTTTATCGCCATTTAAAATTACGATTTGGTTGACTGAATGCATACTTGTTTGGGTCAAGAACTTTTTGTCTCTGTGCGTCTTCTTTATTTTATACACTACGCGTTTGTCAGTGATATTTGTAATCGACTAGATAAATAAAATATTCGATTGTATTATTATTATTTTATATAACATTGCTCAAATAAAACTAACAATTGATTATTCCCGGCTTCCTTTCTTTTTTTCTTTTTTTTTTATTTCCGGAGATAAAGCATCGTTATTTCCAATTACGAAACGAACAATAATTCACCTATAGAATGTCCTAGCACTCGTAACAGTTGGAAATTTACGAATCGAGCCAGCGTCGCTGCATCTCAAAAACGCAAATTCCGATCGCGTAATTCAGCTAACGCAAAACCGTCAAATCCTGGCATTTTTCTACCGATTCGAGCGGACTACCGCTTCATTCAGCTTACAGCCATTTACGTCGGCACACAGAAATGTATGTAATCTATGTATGTACATACCTTACACCTACATACACGTATTGTACATCCGTTTTTCGAGAGATTAATCGCAATATTTTCGGACGGAAAAGCGATCGTTCGCTTTAATGTGCCGCTCTCGCTACCCGACGTAGTCTTCATTGCAATACCGGCACAAGCGGCTCTAGCTACAGCTTAACCAAGCGGATACCAGTCGACGGTAGGCGACGTGATTGTAGTAATACGCGTATTGATTCGAATTGATTTATTAATACAGGGATAATGGACGTAGGATATGCACAGGGATGTAGCGTCTAGCGTTAGTGCCGTAAATAAACGATTAATGCATTAGGAACAAACCCTTTAAACACGCCTACACTGAGAAAAAGAACAGTAATTTAAGCAATAAGACATTCAAACAACAAATAACCTATTTATGACACCACAACGAAACGATCAAATGAATTGTTTCTGGTATCTTTTAATAGTTAGAAGACTAAATCAACAATTCTTTATCATTTGCACAATATTTAGACGTTAAAGCTATTACTGAAAATATTATTTTAATAAGTTACAGGATATTTCATCAATCTTCATACGTGCGCCACAGATATATGTTATAATATTTATCAAATATTCAATAATAATAACATTGTAAGTCCCACAGCACGGCTTAAAACCCAATAACAGCTTAACAAATGATAATAACAATTTTGCTAACGAGAAAAGAAAAACAAGATCTTACGTATAGGTTGTTCCATCAAAAAAGATTCAGATATTTATTTTGATTGCGTAGCTATAGTTAAATACGTAGTAGAGTTGCTCTATTTGCGCCAACAGCCAGTGGCGGGCGCATAAAAGTTTACACAAAATAAATGGTCAGAAATAAAATATAATACGTACTCAAACACTTACCGTCTTAAGAG
The DNA here is from genome assembly GCA_029619315.2 of Dynastes maya. Lineage (NCBI taxonomy): Eukaryota > Metazoa > Arthropoda > Insecta > Coleoptera > Scarabaeidae > Dynastes > Dynastes maya. The sequence goes on from JAROYE020000008.1 coordinate 30,197,387, forward strand.
TCTTCCGTGAAATCACAAAGTGAATAATGTCTGTTAAATATCTGCAACATTAGATATGTTTCCACAGTTTCGGCAAACCGAGTGCGGCGTGAGGAAAAAGTATGTTTATATGCAGATAACGAACGTTCTACATCTAGTGACGTTATATTTGCGTAATTAAAATAATCTTCGGAACAACTTAACGGTTCTTTTGACGCACCTTCACAAATTTGTCTTAATGTGCCATAATCAGAATCTTTCTCTAAAACGATAAACGCATAAACATCAACAGTTGGTTTGTTGAAAGTTCAAACTTTTCCAATGTATTTAACACTAACTTTGAAATTACTTCGGCAGTACTTTGTTATACTCGTTTGGAAGCTGATAGAATTGTAGGTGACGATTGATGTGGTTTCATTGTACGTGCCATTACATTAACCACAGAATGTTTTTTACGATCTGTTGTTTCGTCCACATATAACCACATTTTTTTATCAACTCCGATTTAATTCCCTTTTCAACATATTCACGAGCAAATGGCACAATTCTTTGTAACGATGCCCGACTTGGTAATTTGCAGTCCGAATATTTATTCCAGAAGAAGACATATGCTTTCTTGTCTAGTAAATTAAACGGTAGATTACATGCAATAAAGGTAACACATAAATAAATTTTTAATTTGTCATAGTGTCGTGTGCAATTTTTTTTAAAGAATGCTGTTTACTATTTACGTGACGTAGACAATCCCTTTTGGACCAATTCATTAAAGGGATATTACAAACTACATTGCAGATATATTTTGGTGAAAATATTTCTTTTAGTCGTTACTAAGGACACCTTAAATATATCAAGAGGGAAATCCAAACGAAAATCCAAAAAATCGATTTTGAAAGATATCTTGTAGGTCATCATCTCCTCCATGGTTTAGAATGACTGCAATAATTTGCCTGCAGTTTCGATAGTTTATTGTTTCCTAAAAACTTTACGTAACATTTTAGAATGGTTCTTCCGCTAGTTTTTTTTAGCTCAGCATATATCCAATTTTAGCCTCTGATTTAATGCTATAAAACAGCACACATCTTTTCATATCAGCAGAAAAATTAATGAAAATCATCTTGAGTACTAGACGGATGATATAAATAATAATAATAAACGGTCTTTATTAAATAGGGCGAAATAACAAAGATAATGATGCTCCTTTTCGCCCCTAATGGTAACAAGTCGCTTCGAAGGGCTAATTAAGTGATATCAGCAGTTTGTAACTCTGAACGGGAACTAATCTCCAAACTCCTAAAACTAAGTCATGCTTTGTTCATCATAATTTTAAACGTTTTCACGAGAAAACAAGCACCGCACGACGTATCCCTCGGGCACCAATTAGCGTTCCTTTTTTATGGTAAACACCCGGAGACCTTCGGCGAGTGGGGGTAGATAAAACGAGGTCGCACCTTTAACATTTATCCGTCTCCCCTGATTCTGATGACGATTACGGGTAGGATCGTAACCGTTTTGTATCGAAATCAATCCCGCGCGGGACCCAAACCCTCGACGGATTAAACAATACTCCAATTAACTTCTGTTAAAACTGGGGAAACTGATGATTTCAGCGAAACATGTAATAGTCACATCGAGAGCGCCGCTTGGCAAGGCAAGAGCTGACTTCGACGAATCAACCGAAGTCGTTTTTATGTCTGACGACGCGTAAAACGTCCGCTCGGTTGATAATCGCTGGACAAAACTTTTACCCGCTTAGTTTCACGACGGTACGGGTTGAAAAGTTCGATTGTTTCGTCTCGCAGTTGGATCGGGTACCTTTTTCGGATTTAAATCGGTAACGGGCGAGAATTTAGCTTAATTGCGTTCGGTTTTAGTCTTTTCTTTTACGTTTTGGGAATTTGATCAGAATAATCTTTAAATTACACAAATAAAATTGAATTTACTGTTTTAACCATTTAAGGTAATGTAGGGTAAGTTGTATCGCTGCACAGTGGTCCAGAAAGCCATTTACCGTTTTTATCCATTTCTCGTTTTGAAAATAGAAGAATGAGGTAATTCAAAAGGTGATTCCTTTTAATTGTAGTTGATATCAGGCTACAAGAAAGATAAACCGAAATACGCCATAATACGGTAGATCCACCTAATACGTGGAAAGTAATTCCTTTCCTGGGCAACTTGAAAAAAAGTTTTCAAATAAAAAAAAAGATCATGTAGGAGATGCTATTGAACTATCGATAATTAATAGTAAAGTACACGTGAATAGAATGCCTAGTAACAATAATCAAAAATTAATGCTAATATAGCTCATGGTATTCGTAGAATCATTCCTGGCAAAAAACAAAGCGGGGAAAGGGAAAGCGTAACCGACGGACATGTTTCTGCCTACCTGGCGTCATCAGCGTGGTTCCGTACACTGTCCTTTCCTCGCCATTGTTTTTCACCTCCCGGATTTATGTGGTCATCCTCCACAAACAGCACCAAAATATATATCCCCACACCACCTAACGATGAGAGACATAATCATGCATGGGAGTCTGCGTTCCGAATTGTTGTCGCTATTCTCTAGACGGCATAACCTTTCAAAAAGCACAGCATACAGGCCTATTAGAAAAGAAAAAGAGGCACTACAGGGTTAATCTGATTTATTTTATGATTTGTTGAGCTTGTCAAAACTTATTTCATTAAGATGCATGTTTATTACTCCAGGATTAAATATTGATTCAATTTCGGTATTTATAAAGCCTCAAGTATGAAGGTCGTTAACGTGTCGATTTGATGTTAGGATAACGACCGAAATTAAAAAAAGATTAATTCTGTAGATTTCAACCAATATTTCTCTTTATTGGTTGAAATTTAAGAGAATTTTTTTAATTCTAGTCGTCATCCCGACATCAAAACCACGTATTTCGGTGTTTACGTCCGTATCCGATTTCCCTAATTAAAATTCGCAATTTTCAGAACAGATAACGTTACCAACAGCTCCAGAGAAAGTCCTGCGAAGACCGCTAAACAAAAACGCTATCTATATACCTATATAATTACACGTACACAAGTATATACGGATACACAAAATTAATTAATTCTTAAAATTTTAATTAAATTTACGATATCCGTCCATACCGTAGCTGCCTTGATGGTCGCGGACTAGAGAAAAATTTCCCCCGTTCCTGTTGGTATTCCGAAGCCGCGTTTCATTTTTTCCTCCTCGCAGCGTTCTCATAGCCAACCTTAAATAATTAAAAGAAAACCTAGAAGGCGTGCATTCTAACATTCAGAAGCGGTACTTTAAGCTATGGGGGATTCGCATGCCGTAAAGACAGGGCAATTTTCTTAATTAGAAGAGGCGTAGTCGAAGTACCTGTAACCCTGTAATGACTGGCAGTTGAACTAAATTCGTCTTTCACTGTGGTGCGGCGTGGAGGAAGAGCTACATAGGTACACAAAAGCACGAGAAAAGGAGAAAGGCAAGAGGAATAGATTAATTACTGCATCGTAAATTATGGGAAAATTGTCTTGCACGAGGAAATTCTTATATTTTTAAAGCTAAAACAAACTTTAGATTTATGTAGTCATAATTAAGAAGTAATCTTTATTGATAATGATACTGATAATTTATTGCCCAATAGATATAAGATCCAATTACAGGAATGGGTACAGCAAAGAATGTGGGTATTACGCCTAGAAAGTAAGTGCATACATATGTACTTACGCGCGAGGAGGAGATAGCACGACGGTGTGATTGACTTCTGATCAATCGCTGAAAGGAAGCGAGCGACGTTCTCGCGATAACGAGACATTAAATTATCCCAGCTCATGTCCACTATTTTTTTCCTGTACGCATTCGCTTTACAAGATCTGTATATCGTAACGCATGGAAAGAATCAAGCAGCAAATATTTTCGGCAAACGCGTTACTGGCATTTGATTAATGTAACTATGTAGTATGCTAGTGTATTCCATTTCCAAAATGATGATTGAAATCCAAATCGAAATATTGGCCCTTTTGATATATGCGAGCGCATGGAAATAGGATACCTAGCTCAGCTTTACCAGATAGAATAGTTCCAAATATTTTCATCAATTCATTGTTTAAACAGGGAAATAAACGAACCATTCGATATTTGTAATTTTAGAGCTACATCACGTCATTTCAGCGTTGATTAAACGATTTTCAACAGGGCGAAACGATGATGTAACAATCCCCTAATCGACCATTGACCATACAAACAAGAACGTTTGGAATGTATTCATGTAGTTGGGAGAACTAACCAGTTCGATGCTGACTGTAAATACCACTAGTCCAAACAATGAATAAAATAAATAAAGTATATTGTAGGCTTAAAAATAGCAAGGGTCTTTGATTCCGAAAGTTTAGACGATTGAAAATTGTTGATGGATACTATCAAGAGTTCATTGAAGTATGTAGTAACTTCCAGGTTTTGCCGTGCTTATTGCACTAATGTACTTGATATTTCGCTGAACATACTGTTCAACTTCCTCAAAAGCTTTCCAAAGACTGTCGCACCAATCTGGTGAACCGTATCTGTTCGGATTACGACCATTGTAGGTAGTCCTGTTCGTGGTTTGCACCTATGTGTTGCTTGGTCTGTAACCGTCTTCTCTATCAAAGTTGTTGGTGTTCTTGTGTAATTTCCAGGTACAGACTCACAATTCTCAATTTTCCATTACATACAATCTGTCTTCTCATTCAAGATAAGAAGTACTTGGCCAATCACGGTAAAACACGAAAGACAATGGCAGTGAAAAACAGCCGCGAAAGCCTATCTTTAACTATCCAGGGTTTAATTTGCATCTTTAATAACTCCATTAGTTTCTCTTGAACAAAAACGTGAGTGGTACTCATAGTTTCTGTAAGATTTATCAATACCTCTGCGAAAATATTCTCCCATCATCAATTCTTCGCAATTCAGCAATCATGCAGAGACACCATCCGTCTAAGAAAAGCGGAAAAAGAAGCCGGGTCGTGAAGTCTATTTTCTCGGATCTGTCGCAGACATCCGAGCATAATCAATATCAATTTAAAACTTAATGAATTGAAATCACGGAAGGGGAAGCAAGCAAAAGGACGTTTCGCAGACGTTCAAATCGGGAAAAGTTTGCAGTCGCGATCACGATAACTCCCTTTTTTTGTTTCTCGGATTGTTTTTTAATCAAAACTCCTATCACTACCTCTTTCTACTCCCTTTTGCGTCTTTTCAACGACTGCGAAAACTCTCTGCTTGCCTACCAACCTTCTTTTCCTTAGAGTATGAGGACTGGTGATAAGCGATTTTCACGACATCCGCAGAAAGTATTTTGCTAACTGTGATTAATTTGTCGGTTGCAAGAAACAAAAATCGAGGGCTAAAAATGGTAGTGCTCTTAGGAATTATCATATTTGCCAGAGTTGATTTTCGGTGGATTTCGTGTTGAGTGCGAGATGGGGGCATTACAGTTATGGTATTATAACAATTTCTTCTTATGATCATGCTTAGAAACGGCTCCAAATCTCTGCTATTAAGGCTGGTAGTAAATTGCATGATATGTATTAACCGCTGGATGTATCCTTGTCGCTGTAAATACAAATACAATTCTTTATTAAATGTATTTTCTGGAGAATCTTCGCTAGAAACCCTTAATTTACCACAGAAATTTCATCTTCTCAGCGGAAGCTTTTTTCTGCTGTCTCCTTTGCGGATGGAAATATTTTCCAAATTAAATTTTTAGAGGAAACAAATAAAAATAAAGTAGGTATTCTTTTTCGTAATAATTAGAGATTGTATAAAATGGTTTGAAACAATTCCTCTTGCCTTCAACAACTCTATATACAGTGAGTGTAGAAATTACAAAATAAAACTCATCATTTCTTTGAGGCTGATTTGAGAAAAATCCTTAAGGCATAAAATAGTTGTTCTTTCTTTCTTCCGAAGTGGTGACGTGATGACCAATTCTCTTAAATAGGACACCCATATTTTGAGAGCATCAATAGAAAGAGCTTTGTTTTGTGCGTGCAGCAATATTCCATTAAGGGGGTCTGAGATAAATAGGTTTTGCACTACGAGATGTGGCAATTAAATAACCGGACTGGTGCTACTATTGGCAAACAACGAGCACGCCACGGCAGGTTTGAACATGTCTGTGCTTGTAAATGCTTCCCCCACTCTGAGCTGGATGGACACGATTGTACGTCGCTCAGTCTCGCTGTAGCAATCGTCCGTTCAAGTCCTTACGCTAGCGTCGCGTCGGAAAAATGCAGAGTGTTCAGATCGAGCAACGAGTTCACCTCAATTTTCTTGTGAAACACGAGGTTCTAACTACCCTTCGTGAACGAGTGAGAAGACGAAGACCTGATTTGTGGAAGAGCAAATCCTGGATGATCCGCTAAGACAATGCGCCAGCCCATTCCGCCCTGTCTGTGAAGGCGTCCTTTGCGAAATCCAGCATCACCGTTTTGGACCACCCACCGTACTCGCCCGACCTGGCCCCCTATGACTTTTTTTATTTCCTAAGGTAAAATCGGATCTTAAGGGGACTGCATGGCCATGCAGTTCTAAACCTTTCTGAATTAAGAGAAGGTAGTACATAGTTTTATTATGGATACAATCATTAAATGCATCATATTCAACTGTTGTTCCAACAAATAATTAAAACTAGGGTGCCATTTCCTGAACAAAATGACATTTTAACAAAAATATGTCTTCGTTTTCTTCTTGTATTTTACGGGGATTCAAAAAAATGCAACAATACACAGCAGATTAAACGGAACTGTAAACATTGGGTCTACGAACTTATGAGATACCCAATGTGTTTCAATGTAATTTTAAACTATACATCCCACCGAACCTCATAAAAAATTAAAAAACATTTTGAAGAATCTCTATTCACAAGGATACAATCTTCCGAACTCACAGAGATGACTCACCCGGTAAATGTGAGCTTTAAGCAATACTCCATAATTAAGATTTCAGGACAACACCAACGTGACAGTCATCTTCCTCCTCTTCTACTGTCTGCTTGCTTTGTTCTGCCGTATCTCTCGGATCTACGACAATGTGGTAGTCGTGGTGATGGTGGTGGTGCTGCTGCTGCCTCGGTATAGTGCTAGCTAGCCAAGTGTAGCTTCTTTGCTAAGGGGAATTCGGGTCAGCGGCGTCAGGCTCTTTTGTGACGAACAATGGTTTTCTTTCCGACGGAACGAATTTCACGATTCCGTTTCAAATGTAAAACTTATTCTTTGCTTTAGCGGAGGAGGAAAAGGAAGAAATAAGATAGCGAAGTAATTTACTGAATTACGTCTTGAACTTCCTTTAGGAATGAGGACGGCAAAAAGCGCGATAAAGAAATAACGGTAATGATAGAATAAACTTAAGTGAAAGATAAAGTAATTCACTTCGATTTTCACAACAAAACTACGAGCATTGAAACGAAGCAAATCCCAAAATCTAATTTATATCAGTATATAGACTTGATTTTATAGAAGAACAAATTATATTCCAACTGGAAAATACATTCATTAAAAGAGTTATTGTAATACATTTGTGTGTATAGTAGTAAATTATACCTTAAAAGTGTATATGGTACTACAATATGGAGACCATTCACGCAAAACTCGACAATCCCCATTTTAGCTCGAATGCAAGTTATACATAAAGTGCTGAGTGCAAGTGAGATACTCAATTTTAAACAAAAGTGGATAAATACTGATGTAGCTGAATAGCAAAGCATCTCTTACACACAAACAAACTGCAACGATGGAAGAAATATCATGATTCTTGTAAAATTAGATGAAGCGATATATAGAATTTTGAGTCGCTTTTTGGCACTCTCGGGTGTTGTATACTACATGATATAGACATTGCAACACCAAGAAGAGGAGCAAATTTTTTAACCGAACTTAAAGAAACGTATAACTACTCAAAGGTAATAATTGATTGTAATTTCAAAGAAAAAGAACAAAAGATTAACACAATTTAATTTTACTTTTATTAATGATGTGCTGGGTCTCCTTTACCACTCTTCGTGGCATTCATTCCAGTAGGTGGTCGATGTCCTCTTGGGGTATGATGTCTGAAGCAACCTGCAATTCATGCCCGAGAGCTTCCAGTGTTTACGAAGGATTCGCTAAGTTCCTCAATTTCCTTCCACTCATGTCCCACACGTGTTCGATTGGTAATTATATGGAAGAATATGGGGTTCCATCACCTCATCAACGTAACACTGGGCGTTCATGGTGCCTCGAGACCTACTCCCATACACTATAGCACCTTGTACCAAACTCCCACAGCTCGGTGCACACGTCTTTCAACAGAAAATAGAATAGCACGACATTCCCCACGTCTTCGTCTGACCCTCATCCGGGCATCATGCATCCCTATACAAAGTCTGGAATTACTGAATACTACCCTATGCCATTACACAGTATATTCTCACACAGTACATTCGCAACCTACACTACTCCAAACGTTGCTGTTGAGCCGTAAGTGGTAACACAAGATGTGGTCGATGGGAGCCGAAAGCCCTGATTTAGTGATAAACGGTTCGAATGGTCACACGACCTGGTACTGAAGAACCGGTCCCTTAGTGCCATTAGGCGAAGGTGGTAGTCCTGCACCTCATTAGTTCTTCGTTGGACTTTCCTAGTCCCCTCTGGTCCATGACTAATAACAACGCATGATGGTAAACTGACTCCAGTTAAGGCGATTTGCAATTTACCGGAACGAAAAACCACCTTCGCGCAAGCTAACAAATCGAAAATAATTTACCAATCGAGGCACTTCTTCTCTGAGACAGTGCCTCTTGACATCCTCAAAATCTTGCTGAAATAAAAACACAATAGGATGTCAAGCTTATTTTCCCTTAAATACAACATCGCTGTTGCAACCAATGGGTCAGAATGTTATTACAACTTTTACAGCTTATTGTCTCCATATCATCTTGTTAGAAATTGTGAAAGCATTAGGCATTCCAGAAAAGATTTTGAAAGGTGCTAACAACATTAAAACATTTATGCACGATATCAAAGAATTGAGGTACGAGGGAAACATTATTGAAGACATAAACAGGCGCGCAAGAAGTGGAATTTGAAGACTTTACATTTCAAGATATCTTACAAAGCCACGATCAACCGTGAAGAATTGGAACAACTAACCAGGCAATCAAATCGTCATCATTCAGAGAATATTCACCACACCTATATCGAATTCCTATCAGATTACACGCATGTAAGCTTTCATCAGTAGAGATTATCCTTCCGAAACTCTTCCTGGTTTTCTGGAAATCTCAGGGTTCGCTTCAATTAATTTGCCGCGTGAGCTTCTGTTGAGATGAGAAAAGCTTTGCCAGAAACACACAAAAACGAGTAGTTATAAAATTTGACGTTCCATCAAGTCCCTTACGTTTTCATCTTTCCCACCCCCTTTTACGTTGATGCGTCGTCACATTTGATCAAATCGTCATCAAATCGTCATCATTCAGAGAATATTCACCACACCTATATCGAATTCCTATCAGATTACACGCATGTAAGCTTTCATCAGTAGAGATTATCCTTCCGAAATTCTTCCTGGTTTTCTGGAAATCTCAGGTTTCGCTTTAATTAATTTACCGCGTGAGTTTCTGTTGAGATGAGAAAAGCTTTGCCAGAAACACACGAAAACGGGTAGTTACAAAATTTGACGTTCCATCAAGTCCCTTACGTTTTCACCTTTCCGACCCCCTTTTACGCTGATGCGTCGTCACATTTGAAACGGCAAGCGCTTCTGGAGAGGGAATCCTTAATGGCGTTCGAAGTATTGGTATACATATTCAGACACAACGGGTGCCATTTTCAAATAAACAAGTACCACTATGTTCCGTATACACATGTACCCCATATACAACCAGCCGCAGCACTTACTAATGAGAAGCGCATCAGTTTTGACACGCAGCTCATTAGCGCGGATGCGGAACGACGTGGTTCCGGGCTTTGTGCATTACGCTAGATGGCGCTGAAAATCGCGGCAATGGATAGGCGGTTTGTTTTTGGTGAGCATAAAGTTAGCCAAGTTAGTTAACGTATTCACGAGCTTTTGATGGTAGGTATAAATGAATTTCGGTTCCCAAAACGCGTTTATTACCATTATATCTACAGTAACAGGTTTTCTTTCGGATTAAGACGCGTAATTAACGAGGAGGAACAACTAGAAGCGGTACCATTACCAAAATCCAAAATTTCTTTTACCACCATTAAAAGTAAACGTAACGTTTTAGGAGCATTTATGGCATGCCACGGGAACTACCATAAATTTTGAGTCTTTGTAGTTGCGATTGATTTGTTGTGAAACAAGTAATGGACTCGATCAAAGTATCAAAGGTGCATAGTTTTCTTCGATGATTACAATGGTGTAATCGAAGAACACATTTTTTCGCTGGAACAACTACATACACATATACACTACGTGGCAAAATTATGGAATAAATTCATTAAATTCGAAGCAATATATTTTTCGAAAAAATACTCAGAATAGCCAATTTTATTTATTAAAAATAAACATTTTGCATCCATTTTAAGTTTCAAAGTTTTCAAGTAATGACGTCATCAACAATTTTTTTAAATGACAACTCCCGATTGCCTTCTCTGGTTTGATAGATCATTAAATCGTTTAAATAGTACCATCAAAAAAGTGCGAAGGGACAAATTTTATTAATAACAAAAAGCAAAGGTAAACGCTGTTATTCAAGAAATGAAATGATTGTTTCCTTTAAACCAAATGTTCGAAATGCCATCCACCGACCTCTTGACAATAAGCAAATCTATAGACATATTCATTTTGTACATTGTCTTCAATCCTAATTCTTTTTTTCAAATCTAGATTTTGGTCTATCAGCATAGATTCTTGATATTAAATACCCTCATAAGAAAAGATCAAGGGGTGTCTAATGTGGCGGTTTGGGAGGGAGGTACACTTTACTAGTTCTCACCTACAGATGCAAGGGCAGATACAAGTGTATCCCTCAACAAATTGCTGCCCCGTGAGAGTTTCGTCAAAGAAGAAAAGACCAATGATTTTATTGTCAACTATCCCAGCCCACACATTAATGTTACACACTGAACAAAATATACCCAGTTTCTTTAAATTTTCTCTCGATTTTATTCGCTCTGCATTGACTGACATTTCTATCTGGATATTGCACACTTCTTGATGAGTTCTGGCTTTATCGCCGCATCCAACGAGAATTGAAATTTCTATGCACTGAGTTTCACTTGATCACATGATCCATTCTTAATTCACCTTCAAACATTTTTTAAATAAGAATAATGAGTATTTTTATGACAGTGTATAAAATTGATTATTCTGTATTTTTGATTCATAGGTAACTTCAATCGGGGCGAAGTCAATCAAGAAATTACGATTTTTTCAGATGACTAAAAATCAAATTTTTATATTTTAATGCAATTAAAAATATAACTTCGCTGTTGTTTAGGCTTTCGATTAGTCATTGAATCTTCTGGTTAGAACGCGATCGACTTCACCCCGAGCTTGGGGTGAAATCGATCACCCATATTAAAATACATAATTCTCACTTTAGAGCAATTTAGGGTGAAGACAATCAATTAGAAATAAAATACTTATGTATTGTTTATTTAAAAAAAATAGAATTCACCCGTCCGAGCATTCTTTCGAAAAGCAAACTGCTTCATATTTATTAAATTTATTCCATAATTTTGCTTCTCACAGTATCTGCTATTAAGAAAGAAAAGATTTCACAAAGTGAAGTAATCCTTGTATATTTACAAAAACACACAAAAGTAAATGCAAACCATTCTTGTAGGTAATAAAAACGTTTAGGTGATGAATACAAAAGTTCTGATTAAATGAAATTTACAAGAGCAAGAAAGTTTTTTAATAATATACTAAGCTCAACAAGAAAGCAGTTGATTAAAATTTATTTACTGTAATCAGTAAAAAATAAATTTCGGAATTATTCCCAAAATGGTACGGTCAAATTATCTACAAGGTATCCCTTCCAATAGGTAATTTTTTTATACTTCCTTTTCCGACCATTCTATCATTTCATTCCACTCAAATTACCCCGAATCTTTTCGAAAATAGCTGAAAAGGAAGCTCCATATAGAGATACATAATATAACCGCTCTACTTCACGCTACCTTCCGTTTCCTGCTCAGAATTTACCGTCCTCCTTACCTCGAAAGCCGAAAGCGAATATTTCGCGATGTACACTACCCGCCATAATTGTTTGCCCACCTACATTTTTGTTTGGATTTTGGAAAATGATTTATTTACTGTTATTTATGCGATATAATTATTTACCTACAAGTAAAAGAAAGATATCACATTAAATAATTCCGCAAAAGACTCCGCTGATACTTAGTTATCGACTGAATCTCTTTAATCTGACAATTAGGGGCCAAGGTAGAGCCATAAAAAGATCCGAAATATAATACAATCAACCTTCACTAATAAATATGTAATGTAGTGCAGGTAAAGATGACAATTCCCTACTTACTAGCCAACTAGAATTATGAATTTAGATTTAGCGGTTATTGTTGTTCCAAACCTTAATAAAATTATTTAAAATTAATATCAAAATGCCGCAGACAAGAGAGTTGCCTTTAGAAATCTGCACAATGATTGTTACTTTACATAATCTTCGCCGAACTGCCAGAAAATTGAAATTAAGTCGCCAAACTGTTGACTATAACGTTAAAAATATCAAGAGGCTGGCACGTTATTAAACAGAAAACGAACAGAACAACGAACAGTGACAACACCAGCGGAAGATCGTCGAATAATTATGACGAGTGAACAGAATAGATGAAAAACTGCACATGGAATATTACGAGAAGGTGGTTTATTTGACCGAATAGCGTTGCGTTCACAACTTTTACGCAAGCAAAATAAAATGAAACAGATGCAGTGGGCTAGAGAGCATTAACATTGGAACATGGGAATGTTTTGTCGGCCGATTTGAATTCTTCGATTCCAAGAGAAGAACGTTCGTTTAAAGGTCGAAAGGGGAACGAGCAGCAGAATCATGTGTAGAACCTACAGTCAGGCATGGAGGCAGATCGGTAATGGTTTGGGGTTGTTTTGGTGCCATATTCGGAGGAGACTGGAGTTTGTAGAAAAGAGCACTACCGGGAAATTTTGGAAACAAATGCTATACCATCTGGAATGGGAATAATCGGCGACAATTTTATATTTCAACATGATAATGATTCGAAACCTGGGCCGCAAATATTTGGAATCGGTGGAACGCGAAAGTAATATCAATATAATGAAATAGCCTCCTCAAAGCCCAGATGCTGATCCCATAGAGCTTTTGGGAGAGGAACTCGATAGACAGGTAAAAATAGATCCTCCAATTGATAGGGAGAATGCCGCAAGTGTGTGCCGCAATTATTAATAGTCGAGGTGGACATTTCGACGAAACGAATATTGAATTTTTTTGTGTTAAATAAATTTTATAATTGAATAAAGACTACTAATGCCTTTGTTTTAAGTGTATTTTATTAGATGCAAAATTGCAATTTCTTTTTCAGTTAACACTTCCTTTATTTATGCGTATTTCTTTGAGTGGGCAAATAATTATGGCCGGTAGTGTACGTTGTACTCTCTTCCTTCTACTACAATGCTTCTTATCGCGTGCACGGATTTATGCCGCGAAAGCGATAGCCAAATCCACACGACTTCGAGGGTTACTGGCGTACTTTCGAAATATCGCACTAGTAGAGCAGCCACCTACCGCATATATAATATGTATGTAGGTTTGTACGTGTACTTTGGAGTCTAGAGGAGGTACCAACGACCTATTTCTACTGTATCTTCCGTCGTTCTGATTTGTCGAAAGAACTTTACCTTGGCGTAAATCTTTCGCCCAGGTTGGGTGGTGGAAATGGCACGAAATGCTTCTTTTAGCTCTCTAGCTAGTAGGTTGAATTCAGATTTATATAGTCGCTTAATTTCCCATGAGATGGAATAGAGTTTTTATGAAAAAATATGCGTGGGATGTACAGATCTATTTTCACATTTGTATACAGAGGACGTAGATTTGCTAACGAAATTGCGCTATAAGCTTTATACGCCCAGAGAAGAAACATACTCAGTTAAGAAATATCTAGTTGATCCCATAGTTTTTACTAGCTCTTCGTGAGTAATCACTTTTGCGCACTGGGAAATTATTAAACTGAATGGAAAATTAAAATTATTAAAGCGAATGGAATAATGGTCTGGCGTAGCCGAACCCTATTCGTTGATAGGGTATTACGTAATCGGCTTTATAACATGTGTCGTAACTGAGGAGGTGAGCATTCTGCTTGTTTTTAGTGTTGTACTCCAAGTATATCAAAATATATGCTGATGATAAGGTGAATATTTTTTTGTAAGAATAGCTCTCTACAAGATGTTCTACAATGTACACTGCCCAACACTCTAACTGCTTGTTGCTGCTTTAGAAATATTGCTCTCGCCTCTGGTGTACATCCCTACACAGAGGAAAAATCTGTAAATCTTGCTGCTTCATCTATCGATATCTCTTTTATCCTTCTTATTGAGTACATAGCAGATGTAAGTCCTTTGTTCATTTCTTCCTTTCATGTTATCTGCAGTTCGAGTCGTTAGATAGAAAAAGACCCAAGAAGTGCACCGTACAACGTTTATCTTTAGGAGAACGTTTAGTGGTAAATATGAACTGCTGTGGTTAAGAAGAAGAATAGTTTATTGACCTCTTTTGCCTTACAAAAATAATGGGACAAAACATATACAACATTGCATAAGTAGAAAAAAAGCCAAACAAATATATATAAAGAAATTGCAAGACTTCAAACAAGGAATCAAAAGAAAACCTATCTCATATCCAATTACAGACCATGCACACTCGCCGACAAGCAGAAAGGTGTTCATCTGAGTATCTAATCACAGTCTACCGTCCAGTACCGAATATTGCGTGTGTCCCCGTGCGATAGACTGTGCTCAGGCACTTTTTAGCGTCCCACGTTCGGTAAAAAAAAATTATAATGAGACTCTTTTTTTAACAAAAATACTTCTTGCCTACACATGTAAGATAAAGAAGGAAATTGAAGGGAAGAGGTCATCAACACTGCTTCCCCTCGCAACAAAATGGAACTAAATGCAATTAAACTGTCGAAATAAAACATTTTCTAACGTGAGTAAATAAATATCATAACAATATATAACAATTGTTTAAGTAGATAAATAGATGTTACTGTTAATATTTGGTAACTTTTAACTATTTCCCTACAGAAGTTACTCCACTGCAGTCTAAAATTGGTCTCAAAATTGCTTTCCATTTTCTTGTTGAAAAGTGCTGTTTTTCTTCTTCTTTTGAAGATTTTGATTATAATATTCCCAGAACTTCGTGGCTTGAGATTTCGCATTGATCTTTATTGAACCATTTCATGGAATGTTTAAGATATTTTTTTGGGATGTCTGTTCTCGCTGATTCCTGGGAAATCAACAAAATATGTCTTGTCATCCCTAGCGTACCGATCCCAGAAACTATAGAATATTTGATCAAGTTCTTAAAAGTAAATTACATTGATGTTGTCAAAATTGCTGAATACGAAAGATGAACTCTCTACCAAAATGGGTTTCAAATAGACGGAAAGTTCAGTCCGGCAAAAAAAAAACTCCCTAATTTTAAAAGGCAGTTACAAAGAAACTAAGAAAGATACAGGAAAAATACTTTTATTTGTGAACAATGAATACTATGCCATTTTACATTACTTGGTTTTAAAAATTATATCCGGTAAATGACGTCCTCCATTGTTGACACATTGACGAAGTCTTTCCCGGAAGTTGTCCATAGTTCTTCGTGCCATTTCTCTTGGAATGACTGCCACTTCCTGGGTGATTGCCTCCTTAAGTGCTTGCAGAGTTGTGGGACGATGTTTGTACACTTGAGCCTTGAAGTGTCCCCAAAGAAAAGAATCACAAGGTGATAAATCAGGCGACCTTGAGGGCCAGGCGATGTCTCCTCGCAAAGAAACAAGACGTCCAGGAAACAACTCCCTCAACATTTCCAGAGAACACCGAGACGTGTGAGCTGTGGCTCTGTCTTGCTGGAACCAGACTTCTTGCTCTTCATGGTCTACAACAAACTGGTTTAACCTAGGTCGGAGGAAGGTCTCTATCTTGTGACAATAACGATTTGAATTAACCGTTACCGTTAGGCCACCTTTTTCGAAAAAAAAAAACGGTCCTCACACACCAAATTCGGCAACGGCGCACCAAACTGTCACATGGGGGCTGTGTAGTGGACGTTGATGAAGTTCCCGGTGGTTCTCTGCAGCCCAGTAGCGAAAATTCTGTTTGTTTACAGTACCTGACGAGTGGAAGTGGGCCTCATCAGAAGAAATAAACAAAGCGCCAGGGGGAATGTTCTGAAGAATTTCCTCACACACAGCTCTGCGAGTTTCAAAATCTCTCTTACTTAATTCTTGGGTAACCATCATTTTGTAGGGGTGCATATGAAGTTCTCTATGCAAAATTCTTCTTACACTCCTATCAGACAATCTCAGGGCAGCTGAATGTTTAACTGCTGAACGCTTTGGGGATTGTTGGACGGATGCTTTCATACGCGCCACATTTTCCGGCGTTGTTGCAGTCCGAAGTCGGCCAGTAGGTTTTCTTTTCAGTGCTGAACCTGATTGTCTAAAGTTTGACACCTAAACTTTGATAGTTTTCCTATCAGGAACATGATCATGTCGGCCAAGTTGGAATCGAATCCGAAACGCTCGCTGCGTAGTAATCACAGAACGACCGTTACGAATAAATTCCTCCACAACAAACGCACGATGCAAAATGCAAAATGCAAAATTTTTCCCACAAAATACCCTAATTATATCTGTATATAAATACTTTGAGTTTATTGTTTCGCCTAGACATTGGCCGGCATGTTTTTTCCACTACCGCCTGGAATTACCGAACACCGGTTAGTAAACTTGCGGGCCCCCGCTTCGAACGAAAATACGCCTATTTTGTAGGATAGATGGCCCCCTTTTGATCTACATCGATCGCGCGCGTCCATTTCGCTCGCCCCTTCTCCCAAATCCCGTACAATTTGCTCCCTTTTGACCCTCTTTCCCGTTTCTCTCCCCCTTACGGACGACTGATCTATAACCTAGGATGCAAGAGAGGTTACGTGATTTTCACAATCACATATTTTCATTTTTAACTACAAGTGGCTACTTCTCAAGCACTACTTCTTAAATGAATACCAATTATTCAAAATCTACAATTCAACAATGAAAAACTTACACAAAGGCTTTCTTATTCCCGTGATTAAAAAGAACAGTAACGTCTATTACGTGTGGTGTGCAATAGGTGCAGAACGACGTGTATAAATGTACACTATCCACACTATTACCTTTCTGTATCTATCGACAATTGTTTTGGAAAGATAACAACCCCGTGACGTAGGGTAGAGATTTATTTCAAATAAATGATTTAGGGAACATAATCCCTTATCTATAAACTATGCTCTAATAAATTATTTAGTATCTTGGGACTTTGTGATTGTTATATGGTACTTCTACCTCAATTTTCTCTTTACATTACTAACACAACTAACAATCCACGCTGATACAATGTTGCTATATTTACCCTATCAGTAGAGTTCGCATTCAAGTGCTCTCGACAAATATAACCTTGTCTATGTGTTTTGTAGATATGATAATACGTGAACAGGTAGATTCCACATTGAAGCTATTTATAAGGTCTTAGAGGCGCACATGAAATTATAAAAATTATTAGCCAAACCCCACCAACAGTACTCGCAGTTTCCCCATCGCTTCGCTTTAGAAGCACCTAATGTACGGTACCGTTTTCATCTCATGTTCTTTGTCAACAGACAATCCTTTAAAACATAATAGGCATCCGATTTTTCTTTATTCTTTCATTCCTAGTAAAATAATTGCGACCAATTCTACGGCTACTATTTATTTATACTATTTATCTTGGATGTACTACGTATAACGACGATAAACTAAAATCGTCGAGTGCCTCATAGAGTAGAGTTTGCTGAATCTTTTGTAGCTTTGAGCACTTCGAGCGCTTCCCAAATAGAATCGCTAAAATTAAAACTACGTTGTTGAGAGGATGGCAGGTTGCAGAAAGAGAGGAAGAGAAAGAGCACAAATATTAGAGTAGAATCGGAATAAATTGAAGAAGTCTTACAATTATACTGAAGTAGGGGATGAATTAATTTAGTTTTCGATGCTGTTGGACTTCAATAAGTTGAGAAAAATGTAAAAAACGGAGCGCCATCTATCGTTATTTTTTTAAGGGTTCGTCGGAAATTTCGCAATTTACAAATAATAATGGTGAATGGTTACAATTGTTTAACTCTTAACGAAAGCTTTAGACATCACGATCAGAATACACTCCAAGCATCATCCTAATCAATTCCATTCATCAACCCTAATCGAAGCTAGTCAAATTATACGGCGGTACAACAGTAGCTATCATCGAGAAGACCTCTAGCTTGGCTGTAATTTTCGCGGAGGAGGCACGCTTTAGTCCGTAAATCTATTTACTAAGGGCGCGTTGACAGCTAAAGGGTGAAGGTAGCTCGGTGTAGTCTGCGCTGGGTCAGCATCTTGAGCCCCGCTTAACTTCCGTCAAAGATTAAGCGTTCCCCAATTATAGCTACACTAATGAACTATTACCGATGACACGCCATCGTAAGGGTGTTGCCGAGACCCCTCTAGGAGGTGATAATTCTTCAGGTTATTGGCAAGGTTTAACATCGAATTAATTTGGCGGATATAGGGATCCTTGTCGTTATTGTTGGGGACAGATTTGATGAAAAATAGTTTTCTATGGAAATTTTTTTAATTTTTAATTGTTTTAATTTGATTTCCCAATAATTTCATTCTCTGAGAAGTTTTTGATAAAATTCCTGCATCGTTTTGAGGCAATTTTGTCACCCTATTGGCGTGAAAAACTAGTTTGTATAAATTCATCAGCAATTTCAAACTATCATGGTTCTTTAATGAGAAAAATTCCAATAGTTAAGAGAATTACCATTTCCATTTTACTAAAAATAATAATTTCCATTCCAAATGAAATTTTCACAGAAAAATTACCTTTTTTTAAATATATCAGCGAAATGTTTCTGTACAGGCTGATTCATTTTCAATTCATGGGAATCTCACTTATTATTGGAGATAGAGAGTAGGTTTACATTCGCCAAAGTTGCTAAAGTTAGTGTTTGTTATGAACCTGGAGAGAAAATGGACCTGAGGCAAATGATTCAGATTCGAGAATTAAAAAAAGAAACGGGAAGGGCTCATTTTCTCCTTTTACCTCTAGTTCTTTTATTTGGCTTTGCAGAGGAAAACTAAAAACACGTTCTCGAGACCACTTTTGATCATCTATCTAATGGTTATTCGAAATTTTTATATGACGTTTAGATTCCTTCTGGCTATCATCAACTTTCTTATTTTTTATCGGTGGCATATTGGATTTCGAGACGTTAGAAAGAGTTTTCTTTCTAACTTCAACCATGTATATCATGTTGACAAAAGATTTTAATATTATGCTTTTTGATGAAAATATTTTAAAATTAAATAAGTTAAGCATGAAACCTCAAACTATCAAACATTTCAATTATCGTTAAATAATAATAGAAAAATGTCCTACACCAATAAGGCGAAACAAGATATGTTAAGTATTGGTCCGTAGGTTTCCACGGTCGTCAATAATACTATTTTCTTGGTTTCCGGGTTGGAACCGCATCGTTGTCGTAGCTTTAGCCAACGTTTCGTCCACACTCATATCTAACATCTTCGGGGCCGTAACTGCACACTGACTGGAGACTTATTCATTCCGGAGGGGTTTATATAGGGCTTGTTTTGGGTCAATGAAGCGGAAATATTATGCGTCGATGAAGAGGGAAATTTATGCGTTAATGAAGCGGAAATGTTATGGGTCGATTAAGTGGCCCTGAAGATGTCACGGCCCTAAAGTTGTCACAGTATGAACGAAACGTCGGCTAAAGTTACGACAACGACTCGGTTCCAACCCGGAAGCCAAGAGAATAGTATGTTAAGTATTTCTTATTCATCGAACTGAAATACAATAGCGAGTACAAGATTTTTACAATTATATACAGAACGACAATAGCCACATCGTATAAATTTTCTAGATCTTGATAAAAACTTGGTCGTGAATAGATCGTTTCTGTTTGCTTCGCAAGGAGCTCCTCATCAGAAAGAACACCATCATCATCATATCCAACATGATCAGCATCATCATCTTCATTTTTTCGTTATCAAAGTCTTCGTCATTGCTGTATTCTGCTGTGTTAATTATAAATATTATCAAATCTTCTTTCACTAAATATTATATATAGCACGATGTCCATTTATGGTATTGCCAACTAGGGTTAGCTGCTTATGTCCAGAATTCAGTATCGGAATGAAAAGAAGTAAGTAATATTTACAAAGTTTTATTTACAAGTGCTTGCAATTAAACGTTCGTGACAAAACAACTTTAAAAAAGAACAAATGTAACATACAAATTAAATCAAAATAGTACAAAATTCTAGTTCGGTCGTGACTATTTACAATGTTTAACGAAAATAGGTGATGTGTGCATATGTCGTAATATACACTTGTCTAATTATTTCACCCGTACTACAGCGTCCACAACACAACTAAACATGAATACTAAACAGCAATATACTCATGTGCCGATTGATGCACGGAGAAAAATTTGGGACAACAATCCCTTGTATTCTTAAAATAACAACATCTAACAATTACAACGCGTTTATTTTTTTAATTCAATAAAATATGTAGTTGCACTAAATTATAGTTGGATTTAACATAAAGTCACATATTTCACAGCTTTTTATTGTTATTTTAACTATATACTTTTCTCCGTCTAGTTTTTACTTGTAATCGGGGAATTCCCACAGTAATTTAAGAGATTTGTTTTGAAAATTTCTTTATTTCAGTAAATATTCCTAAATTTTGCCATTGCAAGGAAAAGCTTCACTTTCCTGTAAGTAAAATTAACACTCTTTAGAATGCTTTCGAGATTTTTAAATTGAAGTTTGTACAGGCGAGAAGGATGACATGTCAAATGTTAATTTTAAGTAAAAAAATGTATTACTGCCTATTTAAACCAAAAATTGACCTGTCAGAATTTTTCCACGAAACTATTATTTCAAAGGTTACTTTAAGCAATATTCTAGTATCTCAAAAGCAAAAAACACAATTCTCTAACACCATCTCAAAATATCACCCCAAATTAAAAATTAAAGGCGAGAACACTATAAAAGTAAGTAGGCCAGTTATAGGCACAACACGCAAAACCGCAGATAATATTTTTTTCACCTCCTACGATGTAAGAGAACGCCGTTCCGGACAAATAAAAGCGACAGTGGTTGTTGCGGCTAGCAGAGCCGCCTGAAACGTGTTAAAACTTGCTACCCGGTTCCGAGTTCCGACCGACCACCGCGGGTAGGCACTGAATTATTCAATCGGGCCGCGTTTTATTATTTTATTACAAGTCCTCGCCCTCGCGGAATTCCATTAAAATAGCGCGAGATTCACACGGAAGGAAGAAGAATGGGGATGAAAGAAGAAGTACTTTTACCTCGTCCGGAACTAATTCTCGGAGAGCGAGCTCGGTGAACTTAGATCTTAAAATTCTTCTTAATTATGTGCATTTCTTAGCGACGAGTCCCGTCGGAATATTCATAGAGAATTTCGCTGTTTATTTGCATCACAATATCAGGAGAGGTACCTAATTTTCGAGTTTATTTTATTGGGTCGATTGAAGAACTTTCCCAGCGGAAAAATTTACGGAAAAAGAAAATACCGCAACCACGAAAGTAATACACTCTACAACCATTTCCTTTTAAAAAATTATAAATATTAATTTTCTTGGTATTTCCGACGTAATTAGATACTTGAAAAAATCTCGTCCCGGTAAGGAACCACTACACCACGGGGACCTTAATGCCAGGAACGTTCACATTTTAATACCTAGGACGGAAGCCAAAATATATTAATTATAAATATTGTTTGTAGTCTTGAGATCTCGTGGTATGTGGACCTGCAGAATACATTTCTTTCGTGGCAGAGGCGCGTTTTGGGCACCACCACATATCTTCCTTGACTTTAAATTTATATTAAACCTAAGATAATTTACTTATTTTTATATTTTTATGAATCGTACTATTTATTCAAAAACTGCATACGCCATCACGTTATCCTTACAAGTCATCAGCTAATGTAACTATCACCTAATGATTTCGGATAATAATGACAGAACGTTCTGGATGAGCTTAGTACATATACTTGCACCTCTTACACTGGACTAATGGTTTTCTATTTGGTTGACATTAAAGAAGTTACCTGCCCTCCCCCATCTCGCGTTCCCATTTTTCGCGGTTAGTTCTCCTTAGTTCAAACGGGTGGCGCATATTTTTAGTTAGTATTGAACTCACCCTTGTTTGTAAGTTAGCGGGCATTTAGCAGGAGAACTACGAATTCATGTAGGTTTGCAATTTCTTTGATGTGTATTTTCTTTTCCCTCTATTTCGGTTGCGCCACATAGTGTTGAATAGTGTTAAAATTTGTTTATAATGTATTTTCGATCAAGCACTAACTAAAAACAGCACGCAGTAAGTTAGTATTATCAACAGCAGCATTATTCTACTGTTTTTCCAAACGCTATCGATTTTAACGCGCAGCGGCGGCAAAACGCTGCAATCAGGCCGCGCTGGCGGGCCAACGATTTGTTGTTTTAGTTAAGTGATTTGTTTAAATTAGTGGAAGGCGTGCACTCGACGTATCTACTAATTTCGCTCGCATCCCGCATCACAGTCGCTGGCTGGCTAGACCGCTACATGTTCGATTAACACATTTTCTCATGTGAATAATTAATCTGAACGCCTGTAGGGTTCGTACCCCAACCTCTGCGTTGTATTAATTATATCGGAGATTTTATCGGGCGTTTCGTAAGCTTACATAATACATATTTGATAAGTTGCCGCAAGAATGTAACGATTTCCGAAAAAGCGAGGGTTAATATACTATTATAACACTTTATCGTCAGCAAACAAAACATAAATGGTAATAATATTTTATTAGTCAAAAGGGCATAGAATAAGTACAACAATGAAAATTTTAATAATATGAAGAGTTGATCGAGACATTTCTAATTAACGGAAGAACCTGCAGTACCTATAATTAAGACAAGTAAACAGCAAGATTACACAATAAGAAGTACGTAAGATCAAGTAAAAATGTTAGAGTCGGCGTAAAAATTTAGCACAGATATATATTTTACTCTGCATCATTAATTCAAAGCAGTAATTTCAAAACAATTACTGTTTCAATTATCCACAATACAGTAACTATTTTAAATTAAAAGAATATTTTCTTTGCGTTTCTTTCTCCACTTAAGAGAAGTATATACTTGTAATGAAATAATTGTATTTCTTTGTTTATTTATTTATTTATTATAATAATAAAAACCAACAGGAAAGTTCTCACAATGGTCAAAAGAGAAATACATGCATACAGTGTTTGAGAAACATGCTCCCAATAACTAATATTACAAAAAAAACCTAAAAGTAAGTAATTAATGTTACAAATTCAACGATTTTATTCGTGTAACAAATTATATGTACATTTAATTGAAAATGTCTATGTTAACTAGAAGTGCATTAAGTCCTTTCGCTGCTAAATTCAATAGATTATTATAACCATAAAACGTGCGATGATACTCGAGAACAAACAAATCATCGTTCCTGGTGTTCACTAAAGGAATTCGGAAAGAAAAGTATGAGAGCAATTCAGAACAATCCAAAAAATAATGTATACACTTGTAACCCAATTTCAACAAAGAAATCTTACGTCTAGATGACAATGAAGACAAATTCAGCATCGTTAGTCGTTCAGGATAAGAGTACAGGTTTTTATCGATGTTAAGTTTAATTAAAATTAACGAATTTTCGTTGCACTCTTTCGTTCTTATCCGACTAAAGACTAAAATGTTGTGTAGGGGCTCCAAACAGTTGAACAGTACTCAAGGACGGGCCGCACTAAGCTATGAAAAAGAAAAATTATTCCAATAGTGTTTGTGAAATCACTAGTTTCACGTTTAAATGAATCCGCAAAGTTTAAAAGCTCTGCAAGTAATATAGTCGATGTCTAAATGGAATCTTAAAGAAACATCGAACAATATACCTAGATCCTTTATGTTGTCTACGCGATCAGGAGTAGTGTCATTGATTGTGTAAGGATAACTAATTATGTTCTTCTTTTTCCTTGTGAAGGTGATCGTTTTACACTGGTTTACAACAGTCAGAAGTAGAACGGATAGAAGAAAATAATTTTAGATCGTCCGCGAAAAGGAGAAATCTGGAATAATTTAGGCGGTGTTTTATGTCGTTAATAAAGAGTAAAAATAAAATTAGTCCCAAGTGACTGACCCTGTGTCAAGCCAGACGTCACAGGAATAGGGTAAGATGGTGGCGACATCAATCTGCACTATCTGTATACGAGTGGATAAGTAAGAAGCAAACCAAGACGAATGCGAACCCGCTGTACCATAAACCTCCAATTTCCATAAGAGTAATCGATGATCAACACGATCGAGAGCCTTGCTAAGATCGGTGTACACAGAGTCGACTTGATATCCCTGTTCTAGTGACTGGTTTCGGTGCTTCTTCCCCGAATAAATCCATGCTGTTCCGGAATAATATGGGCAGAGAAAACCGATATAATATTATCGGTAACAATTGATTCTAATACCTTCCCTAATGTAGGTATAAGACATATTGGACGGTAGTTGCAGACATTAGTGCGATCACCTGATTTGAAGAAGGGTACTACAAAAGAGCTCTGCGGTAAAAAAGTCCCTGTGGAAAGGGATACATTAAAAAGCAAAGATAAGACGTTTGTTAACTTGATTCAAAAAAATCTTGCAGAAAATTTGAAAAAAGCGATTCTTAATATAAGTAAATGGCCGTTATAACACAAAACAATATTTTCTTAACGATAGTAAATAGTTTCTTTAATTTCAGAAAGCGTTTAGGTATTGTTCATAAATCAATAGGTTCATTTTCTTAAAATAAAGCATTTTTAGCTTAGAATTCTTGAAATGCATATTATTTATATGCACATTATTAATTACGCTTACCTTGTTTAAAACAGTATGACATATCCGTACATAATGTAGTAAATTATTCACGTTGCTTGAGATTTTAAAAAGGCTAAAATGGCGGTTATCTACAAAATAATGTTCAAACAAAAGTAAACTTAATGTAGAAGTACACATGAAAAAGTGCCTAGAAACAATAAGCAAGATGATGCTAATAAATAGCTCCTGGTATTGATGGAATCATTACCGACAAAAACAATGTAAGAAGAGAAAAGCATTAACGCTTCTTACTACTGGCCACATTCCCCTTACAACTCTCAGATTGTGCCAATAATCTCCAAAAACAACGACTGAAATATTTCCTGGCGCCACCTAGTGCTAGTAGTTATAGTCATGCCGTCCTAGATAGTGGCGACGGAACTGGAATACAGATACCATATTTATCCATACAGTGATATAACTTTTAGCGTACAAGTCATAAATATTCTCAAAAGATACCGGTTAATGTAATATTTTTTTTCCTTTTATTACTATTTACCACGTGTACTAATTTAACTATAGTTTTTTTTAATATATAATAAATAGTAATAATAAAAAAGGGGTAAATAAACTTAAATATTAACTCATTATTAAACTACGTAAAAATAATCCCTATTATATAAGAAATAACTTAATTACGTTGTAACATATAAAACAAACTTTTTCATTAATAGACCATTTTTTCATTCCTACCTTTAGTATGAATATTTTCTTAACTTAAAACTAAATGATTTACTTGGAAAAAACATTTTTCTGTCTTGGATTTTCTTGATTTTCTTGCCCTAAGGAATTATGTATTTAATCCAAATAAAATTTCAAGAAAATTATTTTCTTATGTTATACATTTTTATACTCTTGAAATAAAAATATTTTCTTGAATAGAGACTGATTTTTGGACCACAAAAAAATCTAAGTAAAGATCTTGGTCCGTAACTGTTTTGAGTATATTCTGATGAAATTGAACTTTAAGTAATTCGGTTTACAACGAAGATATACTCATAAAACAAAATGGTATTCCATATTTGCATCTTCTACTCTACTAAAATTGCAACTATTTGGTATCTAATATAATACAAAAGAATGAGTTTCATCATAGTGAAAATCATAACCCCCATCCCTAAAGGAAGCAAGACAAAGATCGACCTCATCGACCATCGACCAATAATTCACACTCCAATACCTCCAACTATCCCAAACGCTCGAAGCTCACCATAACGCCGTCACTTTAAGCTTCCCATCTTCATCGGGTATTGATTAATATGCGCTCCGCTAGATGGGGCGGCGGTCGACGGCGCGTAAAATAGCACGGAATCTGCGTCTTTGCGCCGTCGGCTGTGATGTATGATGGAACTCCTTACTCTTTATCATATTTCCAACTCCTTTCCTTTGAAAGAGAGCAAAATAGCTAAGTATCCAGCCGCTGACAGTCCGGGGGATACGAATAAAAATTGACCTCCTCACGGGCGGCGTTTCGTCATCGGCTTAGTGAAGGAATTATTTTTGGACAGCCGATTACGCGTAGATGGCGCTGCCGAGTTAGTTTTGAAAGATTGGAGATTAATGAGCGGGAGTTAGTGGTGATATGATGCGAGAAATTGGAGCTTTATATATGATAGAATTTCTAATTCTGACGTAAACTTAAAGTCTAATTTAAACAAAAATAAGAGGGCATTCCAGAAAATAGTACCCGTTTAGTCATACAGATTGCGCTATTGATCCAATTAAAAGCAAAGTGGCGCAGATGTCAACAGTAACATCGTAGTTTTGCGGGAAAAAAGAGTTGAAGTTCTTCCGGTGCGTGGTGTGAGTTTTATGACTGTTTACAATGGCGCATAAAATAGAAAATCCTGCGAAATGCGACCCGTGATCCGTTTTTTGAATGCAGAAAACGTCCGTCCAAGCGAAATTCATCGCAGGACTACTGAAGTATATGGTACGGGAACAATGGACGAGTCATCTGTAAGGCGCTGGGGTTGCACGATGAAGAGAGGTCAGGTCGCCGTCGCTTATCACCAACGATCTGAAGAAACGTGTCGATGATTTCATTTGCGCAGATCGATGCGTAAAACTGAAAGAAATGAGTAAGCAATTTCCCGAAATTTCACTATCATTGCTCTATGATATCGTAATGGACCATCTGAATTACAGAAAAAATTGCGCAAGATGGGTGCCCAAAACGCATACCGACGAGCACCCCGCATGGGTGCAACGTTGACGTTTTTGACTCGTTACGGGCAACAGGGCGATGCATCCCTTGACCAAATTGTTACTGGGGATGAAAACTGGGTGTGCCATTTCACACCTGAGACAAAACGCAAGTCATTGGAGTGGCACCATCCACGATCTCCAACAAAGCCGCGCAAGTTTAAGCAGTCGTTGTCCACGAAAAAGGTTATGGCCTCAGTGTTCTGGAAAGATCTGTTGTTGGTTGATTTCATGCCCCAAGGGACGACCATCAATGCGGGCGCATACTGTGAAACATTTGAGAAGCTGCGTAGGGCCATTCAAAAGAAGAGGCGGGGAATGCTGACAAGTGGCATTGCTCTTCTGCATGACAATACTCGTCCCCACACGGCTCGAAAGACCAATGACCTTCTTCGGAAGTTCAAGTGGGAGGTTTCTGACTACCCTGCGTATAGTCTCGACTTGGCTCCAAGTGTTTGTTCAGTAAACTCAAAGATTTCTTGTCAGGAGAACGTTTCCAAAGTGATGATGACTTAAAAGCAGGTGTACAGCATTGGCTGGCTACTTTGGCTGTAGAGGTTCACGCAGAAGGCATAAACAAACTGGTTTCAAGATACAACAAATGTCTCAACAACGGCGGCGACTACATTGAAAAATGAGTAAATGTATTACTTTCATTTAAATAAAATCATTATTTACTTTCCTTCATTTTTCTTTTAATTATATGTAAACGGGTACTATTTTCTGGAATGCCCTCGTATATTTTCCATCGTCAACAAAAGAAGATAATGGAAATTAATTCTTGGTTTTTTCATGAAGAAAATTTCCTGTTTTTTTCTTTGTTTTTGAAGGATTTTTGGGCGGACGTGTCGTTAACGTATCACCGCCATTTTGCATACGCACAAATCCTTTAATATATTCTGAACATTTCTCGTGTTATGCTGGTCCGTGACGGTGATCGAAGCAATCGTCCCTATTTGAATATTCATGTCTTCGCTTGTGGGATTCGCGGCTACTTGTCAGTATTGGAATGACCTACTCTACAGAGGGGTAACATACAGCGTGCCTACCTAATGCGTGTATGAATAATAATTTCTTCCCTGAACAATTTAGAGAAAAAATATTTAAATAAAAAATATTCGAAAACAAGTTCTGCACATCATAGAATTATACTCAAGTATACCGAGTGGTTAGTTTCTGTTCCACAGTACAGTTTTTGTCTTTTACATTTTTCAATGTGTTGCCGAAAACTAAAATCTGTTCATTAAAACCGTTACCACAATACTTTACTCGTACTGGACGCACATTTCGATAACTAATCTATCATCGTCATCAATAAAACTGAATTAAACTAAGCGAAAAACTTACCGTATATAGCAAATAAATTATGCAATATGTAAGCTTGGCTATCGAAGCGTGCGTCCGGTACGAGTTAAGTATTGTGGTAAGGGTTTTAATGAACAGTTTCAGTGATCCAGTGCCACAGATTTCGAGTATTTGCTTAGTGTTACAGAAAACTCCAAGAAATACTCAATCGAATACAATTTGCTTCGCCGGTCTGGAGACGTTTAAGATATCGACCGTCAAAAATACAACGGGATTTCACAAAAATTTCTCTAAATTATCTCAAAAACTAGATTTGTGTAGGGAATGTTGAAGAAAGTTGCAATGAATTAAAAAATGCCATCCAAAAATATAATAATATAGAGATAATGAGACAATTTTGTAGACGGAAATCTCAGCTCGTGTTGTATCAATCAAAGGTACAGCTAGTATTATTCAAGCAATTCATTACAAGCAGGCATGTAATTCAGAATTATTTCTTGTTCGTACCTAGTTGGAACGATTTTTATGAGGTTTTAAAACATTTTATACATTGGAACAAAAAAACAACGTTGAAAATAAAGAAAAAAGAAACGAGAAAACCCATATTTTTCTCTATGAACCCATACTTAATCTCCTCAGAAGGTCAACGTGTGCGCCGGCATTCTAGGTAATCACGTTGTTGGTCCTTTATTTTATCGACTGTTCACTGAATGCTCAAAAGTATTTGGAATTATTGACAGACAGAATTCTTCCAGCTACTGGCAATATTTCTGTAAATGGGAGGACCACTTACCAGCATGATAAGGCACCAACCCATAGCACCAAGGAAATTACAGAATTTTTGAATAACGAATATCTAGATGGATGGACAGGTCGTCATAGGCCGGTGAAGTGGCCGGCAAGAAGCCCTGATTTAAGCCCGTTGAACCTCTTTGTTTGCAGTTACATTGCAACGAGGGTTTTTGACAATATTCGACACAAACCCTCTAACATCAACGAATTAAGGCATAGAATAGTGGAAGCATTTAGAGAAATAACAGAAAGAAATCCTCAAAATATGAAACGTCACCTTCATAAAACATTAGAACACTGTTTAGCAGCGTTTGGTCAACAGTTTGAACACTCGTTTAGTTAACTTATTATTAATTTATCTTTTGTTACCTTTTTGTACTAACAGTGTATTTCTTGTTGTTCTGTTGTAGGCAGGTAATTAATTTTTGGTAAAATTTTGTTCATAATTGATTGTTTTCTTTATATGTTATGAGTGTATTCTTTTGTTTAAATAAATAACAGCCATTCTGAATTACATATCTGCTTATAATGAATTGTTTGAATAACACTAGCTGTAGCTTTAATTAGTACAATACTGGCTGAGATTTCCTAAAATTGCCGCTAAAGCTGCTATTTTTTTTTTCTTTAATTTCGATTTTACTCTTCTGTCTGAAGGCATAAAATGTCTCAAAACCTCATGAAAATCGTTCCAATAATGTGTGGACAAAGAATAAATCAAACACTCCCCGTAGGAAAACCATTAACATCACATAAAGATTTTACCTATGGCCACTGTTATCTGGAATGGACTGTCTTTAAAAAATCAAACTTGTATCGTACCCAACAGACAGTGAACATCCTGTATATTTTATTTTATGCAGAATGTGTCTATGAACAATTTCTCTTTGAAAACTTTTTCTTTAAATTTCCCCGGGAATGGATGTCCATTTTGGGATAATTATTCAAAATTTTGAGCACTTGAAAGCGATTCCAAAGATACTTTTTGTTTGTAAGGGTAAAAGAAATGTCATCGGCAAACGAAATATACATCTCCAATAGGTTCTGTTAAGAATGACGAAAAAGATAAATTTTCCAGCAAATCGCGTTTATACCCCTGTTAGATCAGGGTCGTACCCTATTTTATAAATAGTTCGTCCTTTCAATGGACACTCGTTCGCGCTTTCCCTATGTCGCATTGCTCCGAGGTGGACGGAGAAAGAAAAAGGAGAAGTTGAAGATCGGGCAATCAGCGATCCATCAATTTCAGTTCGAGAGGAAATTGATGTGACCTTATCTGCAATTGGTTCTGAGCGGAAAGCTAGCATTTTTCAAGCAAACCTTTTTTCCTCGCCGAAACGTTCCTGAGCTCCGAGAAGCATTTTACAATATTTTACGCTTGAAAGATGCGTCTCCTCGAACGTCTTGATTTAGTCTCAATCTTGAAGAGGAAATTTAGTACAGTTTAGATTAATTTCGTCCTATACAATCCCAACACAACTGTATAAGATACATATATACAGTTTAGACAATTCTATTTCATTCGACGCTACGACAAAAGTGTAGGAGATGGAAGGGGCTGAAACTCATTTAGTAGCGCCGGTTTAAAATTTTCTCCAACAACCGCAACGCCGAGTACGGCCTGTCCCGCGGCAGATTTAGTTTTGCCAACAATTCCAGAGTTGTTAGAACTTAATTAAGAATTTCAATTCTGGAAGTTGTAGTACTAGTAGCGGTTTTGGCCAGCCTCCTCCTCGCTATTGTGTGCCATCTAGGAAAGTAATGCCTTAGAGTTCTGGTCTAGAGCTGAAAAGTTGTATTACTATTATCTTTTGCTCAAATCTACAACAATTTATTTTATTAATCAGCTCAACACACATGGATGTGCATATGTGCATACAGTGCGACGATATATTCGAACATAAATTAGACAAAAACGGCAGTCACAACTGCAGTATTTATTTGCCGCTGGTTAAACGCAGAGCTAACCTGTCGGTCTTCCCCGACTTCGCATTGCGGTAAGCGGAAAACGATAAATCTATTCAACCGTCGCAAAAAATTGTTTCGCTACGGAAAAAAAGCGATGTTCTATATGGTGATTTACCGTATCAATCTCTCTAGTCCGACCGGTAAGAGAAACTAACCAGAATTTACCGTTTTGAACGCGCGAGCTTGAGGGTATAATTGACGTCTGTGAAGCTCGTAAATTTGTAAATGTTTTGTTTAGTAAAGGAATAAAATTTTCTACAATTTCTAATCACGAAATTCGTTTTATTTTAGAGAATAGTACACAAATTTTGAAAAAGTTAACTTCTAACACCCTGTATCCTTTAAATCAGCTTTACTCCATATTTGTACAACATACAAACAATCTTCTGGAATCATAAAATTGTGCTTATTGTATAAATAGTGCAAAGCAAACATTTTCTGATAACATATCCTTCAAAAATATGTTAATATGTACAGGCTGATCTATAAATAGCGAACCAGACACCTACTCCTGAATATACTCAATAATCTTTATTATAAATTTTATTGCAAAAATTTATAGCTATGTGCTTATTAATCAATCTATATTGAACGCTCGAAATTCCTTCCTTCCACCTAGATACATTCACGCAATTGTTTGTAAAACCTGTTCTACATTTTTCTTAGGACGCCACCTTTTCTGAACTCCGGAATGCTTGCGTTATTCCTTAGCTCATACATAAACCATATATATTAACAGTTTCGTGTGTAATTCATTTTGCAAGCAGCTACTAAGGCTTAAAATTTCATAGTAATGTCCGTGTGTTTTGTTTACTGCTGTCATAGTAACCAAACGATACAGTCAGAAACCGCTTAGAAGCAATATCTAATTGCTGGAGTCGCGTTTAGCTGTAGATATCTCTTTTACTTTAAATATTAGACATATGCATCATGATACAAAAGTAAATAAACAAATTTCTAGTGACTATAAAAATATATGCCATTAAAAAAAATTACATTTCTGGTGTTTGAATTTGGTAAAGTTTGGTGTTCAATACTGAGCATCCTAATGCGTTCTAATATCATGTCTAGATACAGCCAAGTACGTAACTTAATCTCCTAAAAATTTTCGCAAAAGGTATTTGTATTTCGGATCGAAAAGGATATATCTGCATTTGGATTAAATGGGTTAAATCCATGATTTAATTATATATCACATTATATATTATTATATATAATATATTACATTATATGTAGACGAAGTCCGGCGTGCAGGATATCATAAACGCAACATAACCCCCACTATTGGCATAAATATCTCTGAAACTATGGAAAGTATTAAAATATACTTCATCAGCATCAGTACTTTTCCTCCAGCTATTACTAGTTTGCGGGGACAACCTCCCACCTTCCCTGAATTTTTTTTCAATGTAAAAATTTTTAATGGTCATTGTTAGTTTCTTAATTAATAGATTGGTAAAGTTCCCTTTAATTAACAGATTGGTGAAGTTCCTTTTGAATAAAAGTAGGTACAATAAAGGCTACTCGTCTATACATGTCGATCGCATGCTTAAGAAAGTCCAACATAGGCATTATGTAAGAAATTCCATGACCTTAATCCCAGCAGAAACCCGCGATAACCCACGAAACTTCTCTTTCACAGAATATCAAAAGGTATTAGTAAAGTTTTTAGGGAACATTACATGAGTATATGTTTCAGTTAGCGAAATACACTCAAAAACCTTCTTGGCAATCCGAAAGATAAACCGGACATGCAAGAAAGGTAGGGAATTTATAAAATTACACATAATGATTGTATATACATATACGAGGGTAAGTCAAATATTATCTACACACAATGTTATTGCGAATAACGTCGTGGCGGCCGCTTTCGCGTGCGTTGAGTTGGCGCCTCTGTGGCTATGTGTGCGGAATTTAATCACGATCGAGTCACAGCATAAGCATCTCAGCTCCGCTATTAGTTTGCACCAAAGAGGAACAACGAGCAGTGATCCGATTTTTGTGGTCAGAGAGTGTGAAAGGTGCTGAAATTCACCGGAGACTTTTGTCACAATATGGGGACAGCGCTTTATCTCGTAAAAGCGTTTTCTTGTGGATCGAAATGTTTCAAAGTGGCCGCATGAGCGTAACACAAAAAGAGGAAACTGGACGGCCGTCAACCTCGACCACCGACCACAACATTCAGCAAGCTCGAGAGATGGTTACAGCAAATAGGCGAGTTACCATAAGTGAGGTTGCATGTTCTTTAAACATCAGTCACGGTTCTGCCTATCAAATTATCCACGAATGCTTACCGCAGAAAACAAAACCAAACGTTTGGACATCTGCCAACGCTTACTGGATCGCTTCAAAGCAGAAGGCGACGCATTTTTAAACAGCCCTACGAGCCCGAATCGAAACGCCCGAGTATGGAATGGAAACACCCAGGATCCCCTAGCACGAAAAAGACCTCGCGATCGGCTGGGAAGGTGACGCTAACCGTGTTTTGGGAAAAAAAGGCCCTATACTGGACGACTACTTGGACAGGGGGACCACCATAAATAGTACGAGGTACCGTGATTTGTTGGCGAATAAGCTGAAACCAGCAATTCGAAACAAACGCCGTGGTTTACTCTCAAAGAAAGTTTTCTTGTTGCAAGACAAGGTCCGTCCGCACACGTCCCATAACACCATAGAAACTATCAACAGGTTGGGCTTTGAGACCCTGAAACACCTTCCCTACAGCCCTGACCTCGCTTCCTCAGACTTTCATTTCTTTGGACCGCGTTCAGGATGCGGTGCAAAAGTAGCTTCACGACCAACCGAAAACCTTCTACCAAGAAAGCACACGGAAGCTTGTGGCTTGCTCGACCAAGTGCATTGCTAAAGGTGGAGACTATATCGAAAAATAATGTATCTGTTGTACACCTATCTTTGTTTAATACAGCTGTAGAACTGAAAGTGTAAGTAATTTTTTACTTACCCTCGTATATTGGTCAAACGAAACGAGCGAAACATATAAACGAAATTGGGATATTAAATTAGAAAAGCTGAAATTGATTAAGAACGTAACTTTTCCGCTGGAATTACACGCTTACTAAACTGTAAAAAGTTATGTTTGCTACTACTACCAAGCAAACTGACAAAACTGTTGGTAGACCATCTAAAAGTAAAGAACACGTATTTTTTTTATATGCTGATATTCACCTTAAGGTGGTGAAGGGTGCGCCTGAAATTACCCCCAAAAACCAGGGGGAGAAAAATGTCACCCCTTATTCACCACCTTGGCTAAAGAATGATTTCTTTCTATAAAAATAACAAATACATACTTTGTAAGTATAGTTAGGTTTATGGGAGGACACACTACACCTATATACCATATAAATTTTAGATTTATTCAGCTCCAACTTCATAAACTATCACGATTCCTCTAATACAGTAATATCTATATATTATATAGGTCAAAATTTACTACCGAATCCTCGAGTTTCAAGAAACAAAACATACTCTGTCTCACTAGTATCGACCAATCGTAAACAACAATAGAAACGTTATTGAGACCTTAAAGTATCCCCAGTTCGTTTAACGATCTCTTAGAAATGGCATCAAGCTACTATATTATTATTATTACTATTATTATATTATTTATAGCATTATCTCTATCTTCTAATCGATAAATGTAATTTTACTGGTAGGTATATTTATTTCTATCCATTTTGTCCCTAATAGAATTGAGTAATCGATTTGGACGACTTCGAAATTCTTGCATTTTAACGATTGGTGGGTCGTGAAAAACACAGTACATATACATATAAAATGAGGATTTCGTGACATTTCTGTCTATTTTCCTTAAGATGAAAGGCATAACTCAAAGCAATTTTAGCAAATTTCGTGCTCATGTTATCTTATTGATTTTTGGAATGGATGAAACCATCTAAATTTAAAAACATTGACAAATCGTGGTATTATTCAATATCAATTCCCATTCATTATCTTTAACGAAATTTACCATCCACATTCTGTCATTTTACCTTAATTTAACTCTCCATATGCGCCCACCCTTTGCTCCCTACACCTTGCCGAAACGCGAAAATAATCTCGATATGCGACTCACGTGCCTTTATCCCCCTCCCTCCTAGCCAGCTCCGAATCGAGATGGGATATTGCCTTCGAACTGTCAATTAAACGTGTGTTCGACGTCGTGTAATTTCGTAATAAATTGATTCGGCCGCCACCGGTTCACCGTTTCTAATTAAAAGATGAACGTGGCAGCAGCACGGTATGGCGTACATAAGTCAAAAGTCCAGGCGATCCGGGGTTCTGGTGGGCGAGCGTCGTTGTTACAAATCTGCTGACGCTTTTAACGTCGGTACGGCAACGTATTGGCCTGACGGCGAGACCACGGCTTTAAGCGGATCGCGGATTAAGGTAATTGAAACCGTAGAAAAAGTTCTAATACGTTTTTTTATCTCTATCTATAGATATAGATACAAATAGGTGTAGAGGAATCTTTAAATGTACACTAGCGTTCGTAGAAATTATATTAGAATTACTATTCTAGTGGGTATTTCATATTTCTACAAACCTAGAAAACGAGTTAGTCCTATTTTTGAATAGTTACATATATTAATTAACAAGAAAAATACTCTGCTTTACAGTACGTTCACACATTTGAAAACAATATACATAACATCTGATGTAATTTCCCTCATCCGCACAAACAAATTCCCGTTCAAAAATGGATAGAAATGTATTAATAGCGTCCGTAAATCCCCTACCGTCATTCGGGGTGAAGTCCATCAAAAAACTACGATTTCCTCCAAAAAACAAATTATTTATTTCAGGGGTTCCCTAAGCGTGCGCCACGGCGCCCCGAGGCGCCGTAGAAAGTAAACGAGGGTGCCGCGAGGCGCTTCTGCGCATAGCGATCTAGAACATTCTAGAATAAACATTTCGAAACGATTTCGAAGATACTAGAATTTTCTAGAACATCTAGACTACATCGTTCCCATAACTTGTAGAACTTTCTAGAAAGATATGGACCATTCTCGAAGCACAGAACATTCCAGAAAAGTATAGAACTTTCGTGAAGTTTATAGAACTTTCTAGTAGACTTATATAGCATACTATGGGGCATTGTTGAAGTTTCGCGAAAGTTCTAAATAGGTAGGGCGGCTAGTATAATACGGCACCACATCGGCGTACCAGTTCAGTTCCTAAATAACAATTGAAGAGTAAACATCTGAGAAGAAAAGTAAACGGTTTTAAGACACCCGCTACCAGAGGAGCGCCCGCTTCGTTCAGTGTGTCGCTTTGTGTTTTCGTAAAATCGTAGGAAAATGGAGATTTTCATTAAACAAGCAAGTCGACAGTTCAAGTGAGAGTGATTAAGCATTGACAAGTGGTGGGGTAATACTAACAAATTTAAACAAACCTACCATAATTAATTAATTTAAATAAGATTCGATAAAGTAAAGGAGAAATAATAAGTAACAAAACAAGTTAAAATGACATACAAGTAATAACGAGAACAAAGGACGAAGGTATAACAAATGCAG
This sequence comes from Dynastes maya, assembly GCA_029619315.2. Classification (NCBI taxonomy): domain Eukaryota; kingdom Metazoa; phylum Arthropoda; class Insecta; order Coleoptera; family Scarabaeidae; genus Dynastes; species Dynastes maya. The sequence goes on from JAROYE020000008.1 coordinate 30,234,350, forward strand.
GTTATAATAACAATAAATAACAAGAATAATTTACGCTTTCGGAATTGAGATTTGACAGTTTGGCAATTGTTATGATTACTTTGCTTAGCAACGAGCTCTTTAGATCAGTCTGGCATTACAAGAAGTAATTTGGCCTTCTTTCTTAGCCAACTTTGCGTAAGAACAAAAACAGATTACCGAAACCTTTATTGCTGCATATCGTAATATTTCTTAAGTTAAAGTATAACATATCTAATATCGTTGGATTCGCCTTTTGATTATCTTTCCATTGATGTAAAACTATATAGGATATTCTATTTAAAATAAGAAAGTTGACGTCACTTACGGTGATACCGGAAATATAATTGAACTGCCGATAACGGCAAAAGTTAGTTCATAAAAAATAGAAATCGATCTATTTTTTTTCTAAAAACGCTAGCTTCTATCGTTCAAAGGTTAACATGGGAGGAACACTTTAGAACCGCACTGTATATGTATATGGTTGTAATTAATTCCGTATTTTTTTGTAAGATGAGCCATTCTAGTTCATACCTATTACATATCTCCCTTCATTCTCCATTCTTTCTATTTCTGCTAGAGACCCTTAACGTCCCCTTCTCTCCACCGCATCACATCACTTGAATTAACCGAGATTAATCGTAGTTTGTCGGCTTCCGAGGGCCTTCGCCCGCTCTTCTTCTAGACGACCGCGTTGCACCTTTTCATGGCTAGATTAAGGCGTCCGAAATGCAGATAGCTCTTGCGAAAGAGGAATTGCCGTAATTAATAACCGGTGAGAACCGCCGCGAACTATACCTGCCTGGAGATGGGGCTTATTCCACTCATCTGTACCGCCTGCAGCTCTCTGAAACGTTCGCATGCACCCTCTGGGGTTTCCACGGTTTAAAAGATTTAATTGTTTTAAGTCTGGTTAAGTTCAACTTAATGCGGATAATGTTTCAAAAGAAGCAGTGTATAGATATTTTTTGGAGAAGGAAGAAGATGTAGGGAAGGAATAAAAGGAGGGGAAGAATGACTGCTTACCTTTTCTTGTAGATTTATATTCAGTAATACCTACAGCATATTCACTTAGTCTATGAAAGATAATTCCTTCCCTGAACAATTTAGAAAAAAAAGTTTTGAAATGAAAATAAATCGGAAACAATTAGAGTTAAGGTACTTCCAGTAAAAATGCACTTCAAGTAAAATATTCAGTACTTTTTTACTTTAACGGCCGTTTTCATAATAAATGCTTTAAAGTAAATTTAAAGTTATTCATTTTCATAATGTAAAGCAATGATCATTGCTAACAAATTTAGTCAATGCTGATAGACGGGCAGAAATGTTATACCTTAAACAAATAGAACTATTGAATCTTCAAATTGAGGAACAAAAAAACAGTGACACAGGTGTGTACAAGTGCATACAAGTCTATTCTACCCAGCAAATTTTTTGCGAAGGAAAATCGCTGCAGTATTAGAATTAGTGAGTTTTGAGTTTGGGCATTTTCTATATTACCTTTTAGATTTTAAAGCTTACTTTATAATAGTTTGACATGGAAATAACTGTTGTGGTTCCTATTTCCCCTGCATACTACGTTCATTTACGTTTAATAACATATATATTTCTTTTGAATTTTCAATTAACCTTTTGACCAATGTTCAATTTCTCTTACTATCTTATAGAACCTCCACCGACGAACTTTCATATCAAAAATATTCAATCAGATTCCATTTTGGCAAATATTTTGATATATTTCAAAATATTTTGTTTTCTAAATTTCAAATGCTTAAAATCTACATATTTTTGTTTTTAATTTTGATTCATTAAGTATAAAGCTAAATTGGTTCAAATGCAAAAAAATTCTGTATGACAACGTTTCTTATATTTTTGAACACCACACAACATTACTCAATAATCTTAACTCGCCATTTTTATTTTGATACATTGGAAGTTCTTATTATCCTCTTCAAACTATTCTAGGATTGTTTATTCTCAAAAAACATCAGAATTTCTTACCAAAAATTTAAGATTGGCCTAAAAATTTGTTGTTCAAGCACTTACCAGAGATAAGATAGTAGAGTGTTTCAGCCGAGGAACCGAGGAGGTTCCAGAATCGGCTGAAACCGGCCAAGGTCAAGGTCAATGTCGAGATTGAGGCCAAGTTTGGGGACAAGGTCATTGCCGGGGTCAAGGACAATGCCATGTCCAAGGTCAACGTTGCGGCCAAGCTCAAGGTCAATATTGTGATCGGAGTCAAGGTCAATATTGGGATCGGGGTCAAGGTCGGGGTCAAGGTCGGGGTCAAGGTCAGCGGCGGGGTCGAGATCGAGGTCGATTTGGGGTCAAGGTCAATTTGAGGTCAAGGTCAATGTTGAGGTCAAGGTTAATGTTATCTGGTCAGAGTCAGGTGAGGTCATTCTCGAGGTAAAGGTCAGACTGATTAATGGAGGGGGTTTCAACTAGTATATTATAACATAGAACGTATTGTTGATATCAGAAGTTTGAGAACTTAGAAGATATTGAGAAACAAGAAGATATTAAAAATGGGTGTTATATTAAGAAAAAGGAATAGGCGCGAATTATTCTTTAGTTATTTTGAAATGGCTGATGCTGAGCTTAATGAAGTTCCTCCAATATTTGCTGATACTGATATGGAGCAGGAAGAAGATGAATCTCTCATGGGGGATAGTATCAGTGATGAAGATATGGAGGATAGTATCAGGGAAAGTATCAGTGACGAGGAATTTATTGAAGAGGGAGAAGAATTTTTTATGGAGGACGGTGGCGAGGAAGATTTTTTTATGGAGGACGGTAGTGAGGAAGATTTTTTTATGGATGACGGTAGTGAGGAAGAAGTTCCGGAAGAGGAAGAAGATGTAGATTTTGATGCTGAAACGTTAATATTAGCTCAAAATATATTAGATAATATTCATGATTTTGATGAATTTTAATTTAAATTATAGTTTAGTGTTATTCATATTAATATCAATGTTAGAATTTACAATTTGCATAATAAACATTGTGAACAGATTAGAATTTTATAATTACCTAGTGCAATCGTTTGTGTGACTCAGTATTCCACTGCTTTACGTCTAACCCCACTAAGTTATTATAGTTGACATAATTGATATTTTTGTTATATCTATTTTTCAAATAATGAAGCCGATAGTTTTACAATTACTATTACACAGTTTTAGTTTATCGAGCTTTAACTTTCTGATATATGACTATTGCAAGCTTATCCCTCAAATCTTTATGTGTATGTAGTGGGCTAAGGAGACCTTGAAATGTTGCATACTTCAACGAAAACTCCGAGATGTCGTTCGCCTTGAAACCAGTTAAAGACCTTCAACGAAAGGTTTGAGATGTCTACTTCGGTTAAACCCGTGAGGCGTCGTCCGCCTTGAAACAGTTCAAGAGGGGATTGGACCAGGAAGCAAATTCTACCATTGTGTATTTAAACTTGATTATGAAAACGGCCGTAAATATTTTACTTCCAGTGCTTTGAAAATGTAGGTACTGGTACTTACTACTCCCAATACTTTGCCTAAAATGTACTGGATATTTATACTTATTTGGGCACAAACATTTGACTTACTTAAAATTTACTTGACTTTGAGTAACTTTTTTACTCTAAGTATTTTGTTCTATAAAAAAAATACTTTATTTTATCGTTATACATTCACTGCATTCATAATTCTCATTTCTATACAATTTAAATAAACCAAAATAAATTAATCCTTTATATTTGTTTTATGTTTCAGCAAGTTTTGAAAGTTGCGATCAGGGAAACGTCTAATTTTGTAAAATCTCGACGCGCAGAGGTTGAGTTATGGGTTACTTTCTCTCTAGCATAATATCATTGTATGTTCACAAAATTATAAAAAAATTAAACTCCCTTTATCAGTCAAGCAACTGAGTAAACCACAGCAGGATATTTCAAATTTTTTAGGAAAGCGTTTAGAGTTTTTATTTACACTTGAAACAAAAATGACAGTAATAGCTGCAGTAACCGCTCCAAAATTTTCAGTGCGCTCGTTCAGTGGCTTACAAGGCCATCAAGTTTTGCTTACTATGAAAAATATTCAATCTTAAATATTAGAGGCAGCTGCTGAGTTAGAGCAAATACATCGAATTGAGGTACCTGCAGATGAAAATCCAAAAGTAAAAGATCATTTTTTTTTATTGTAAAGAAGAACCTGAATGTACCTCTTTAATGGTATTGGTTTCTTCCATAATTCAATGTTGCCTTCTTCAGCTCCTGTGGAACGCTGTTTCTCTTTTGCTGAAACTATAAACACACCTGCACGACATGCAAATTTTGAAGCACTTGTATTGCTCAAAAATTTCATTTCGTTTAAATTGCCGTTAGTTCGTGTTTGGTTTTTTGTGTTTTTCTCGTATTTTTATTTGTCATATATTGTAGTATATATTGTATTGCTCCAATTTTTAAATATACTGATTTTCATAAAAATCGCAACATATGGATGTTGTTTATTAATTTTAATGAAATTTCCAGAAAACACATATTTTGAACAAAGAAATGATTAAAATTTAAATCAAAGGTGTCTATCGATTGTTGTTTTTTTTTTGTTTGTATGTTTGCACTTAGTAACATTAACTTTTATGAAATAAAACAATTGGTAATGTAATAACTGCCAATTTTGCGATTTGTTTGTCAACTAGTGCCTTATGAACATTTAATAATGCCAAGAGTTCGTCAACGTGCAAATTATCGGCAATTAAATGATTTTGAATGTGGCCGTATTATTGGCATGAGAGAGGCCGGACTTTCGCTTAGAGATATTGCTGGCCATGTTAATCCTGATGTTGCAACGGTGGTGAGATGTTGTCCCGGATGGTTCGAAGAAGGGGTTAAACAACGTTGCCCTGGATCTGGACGTCCCCGGGGGACTACAGCCTGATTCGTCACCTATGGAGCATGTATGGGCTGTGATCGGTAGGCGGCTGAATGATTTACTACACCCTCCAGACAACTTGCACCATCTTCGGCTACGGATTTAGGAGGCTTGCAATGATATACCACCAGACGATATTGATCAATTGATTGACAGCATGCCACGTCGACTAAATGAGTACATAGCAAATCGTGGCGGAGAAACTCGTTATTGAAAAAACTTTTTTTATTTCTGATCTTTTGTTTTCAATCTTTTGTTTGTAGTGATAAATTACATCGTTTGTAAAAATTTCAATAAAATCGTTCAACTAATTCTAGGTGTTGCGATTTTTATGAAAGTCAGTATATAAACTGGTTTATTGCATAAACATTTTTCAATATAACGTAAGGGGAGGTTGGTTACCCTGGTTTGAAATGCTTTGATGATTACGCTTTTATTATAGAAATATTTTGTATTGCTTACTGATTGCAGACCACTGTAAATAATTTATTGTCACTTAAATTATGCCTGTAATATTTTTGGTTCAAGTTCGTATGCATAAAAAATATATTTTCAATCATCTGAGAAGGTAACTAATATAGATTTTTTTTTAATGGAACCGAGTTATTTAATTACTGAGTTATTGACTGGTTCCTTCCATTAACATTGCAGCTATGTTTGGATCGTCTATATCAATCATAAACAAATTAAATAAACTCTACATTTTAGATAAAATAAAAAAAAAGTTATAGATCAATTGAAGGATCCAATGCTGGATGTACCTAAGTTACAAAACACCAATACTGATTAAATTCAATTTGAAAATCTTTTATGCTCGTGAAATATTGTGTCAAGTACCAAGCATATTCAATGACGTTTGACGTTGACTGTAATAAAAACAAAAATGTTGACTTAGGCACTTATTGTTTTGTGATTGCATTTTTAGACAATAAGAACATAAAAAACCCTTTTGCAATGAAAAACCATATTTTTATTATCATAAAATGAACATAAAGTTGATTTCAAATTCAAACAACGCAAAACAACAAAATAAAAATAAAACAGTTTATATTCGTAAACGTCCATATTTTCGCCTTCAACGAGAACGTTATCTAAGGTAGTGTCACTTTCAAGCCCGATTTCTCTATTTTATGCTAAGGTTCTTGTATAAAAATGTATGTACAAATATTTTACATGCCGGATTAGGAAACAAACGTATTCATACTTCAAAGGTTTAAGCTGTAAAACTTCCCCAGTGTGAGCTGGTAATTCCTCTATAGATGTACGAACTGCTAATAAATAATAAAATTGCAGTTTGTTTGGTCTTGACTGGTGATGACCTCTTCTATCCCTAAAATAGTCCTTCGTCAGAATCTTTCTTCTGAGCCCTGATCTCTTGATGCCAAGGACAGCTAAAAATGCTGACTGGCAAGCGGTCGCAGTTCTGTCCTCAGTATTTACAACATAACGGAAAGTTGTATTTGTATAGCTATTCCTGAAAAAGGCATTATATCATTTGGTATGAGTACTTATGAGTTACAAAAAAACCTTGTACATTACATTAGAGAATTGTTAAAGGTTATGTTTGGTTTAGTAAGGCATATTTTTATATAAATAAATTTACAGTAATATTTCCTCCATAAAAAGTTGTTAATGACCATACCTGTATCATTCATTGTAGTAAAAATAGCAGCAAAATAGAAGAAAGTCACTGGAATTACAACATTGAAAATGATGGATTTAACCACGACATACGTTCAATTTAAAAATATCGGCGAAAGATTATGAAAGGTGAAGATGGATGGCTGTAGAACCCCGAATTTGCAAAAATATGACTTAGGTACATTTTGCATTGGATCCTTCAATTATTAATTTGCACTATACTCTATTTTAAAACTACTTAATAATATATTTTTAGTACATTATTATACTGCAAGCATTTAAACATCAAAATACTTGGAACAGTTTAAAAGTGCTTGAAGTACATTCGTTTATTCTAAGTAATTTAAATACTTGAAGTAGTTTAAAAGTAGTTAGAGTTTCATTCATTTGCTTTAAGTATCAATTTAAAGGAGTAATTACTTTGCACTGGGCACTCAAATTTTTAATTTCAAATAAATTACTTGTTACTTCCAATACTTTTTAAAAATACTTGCTACTTAGAACAAAAATAATCTCTAGGCTACTTGTACTGCTTACTGGAAGTACCTTTTCTTAGTATTTGCAACTGCTTTAGAGACAACTTATAATCAAGTATAATTTTTTTGATTTATATCTCCATGTTTCAACATTCCCTGTAAGATTTTGAGATAATTAAAATAATTTGAAATTTGAATTTGCATTGCATGTTGATGAAATGAATTGAAGAGAGGCATTCTAAGACGCAGTATACAAGGTGTTCCATTTAAAAAATCAAACTTGTATCGCATGCTACGGAAACTAAACTCTCTGTATGCTTGTATAAAACTTTATGTTATGCAGAACTTGTCAGCGAATAAATTTCATTTGATAAGCTTTTTCTCTAAATTGCTATGGAATCGCTCAATCACTGGGTGGATATGCTGTTTATATGCACCTTACTGCTTACCGATAGAAAGGCTTTTTTAAGTAAAAAAGTATATCTTGTTGGCTGCATTTCTTTAATTTGATAAGCTAAACGGTTAAAAAACCAAACCAGCTTCTTTTAAAATAAAAAAAAAAATAAAATTAAAAAGAAAGTAATATATTCAGCTGAAAAATTATGATTTTCTTTGAAGAAGAGATGCCTTGACACTATTCAAAAGAATTATTTCTTAACTCAATGCATATTTCTCTGATTTAAAGAAATTTTTCTCTCTGTACAGTTCCCCTGGTCCGTATTCGAAATACACCCTGTACAATTTACATCGAAGCAACACTACGACGATAACAATAGGATATCAAACTACATTTGCCGGCAGTTTAAAGCCCTCTATATTTATTTTATATCGTATCTATTTCCTCGACGTCCGAATACGAGATACAGAGAAAAAAAAGAAACCATCACCATCATCTCTTCTTCCTTCCCACTAAAATCATTTAGCGAGATAGTATGCGAAGCGCCAGCGCGTTATTGTTCGCGTGTGGACCATGCTGTCGGATAATACCGACCCCTGGCGGCAGCGGGCTGTAGAGTAAATAGAGCAGTCGTTTGTGTGCTGCAAATTGATGTGTCACTCAAGAACAAAACCCCTTGGCAGGTGTAAAGCTTTTGAACTGTATATTGGTAAGAGGAGGGAGGGAGATTCTAATTTAACAGAAGGAATGGATTCGAGGCGTTGGTAGTAAGAGAGAAAGAGTGCCGAAAAAGGAGGGGGAAGAAGATGAAAAAAATGCAAGCAAAGAAAATGCTTCAATTAAAAACGAAGAACTCTATCAAAATAGCAGCCCCACAAACAATTTTGATAAAAATTATAAAACGCTAATACTAGAATAGAAGGAAATGGAATAGGTGCCCTAATTGAAACTGAATCCACCTGGTACACAGAGGTCTCAAAGGGAGCGTTTGGAGTTACTTTCAGCATCAACAGGAACTTAACCCAAAACTAAATGATTTACTTGGAAGAAACATTTTTCTGTCTTGGATTTTCTTGATTTTTCTAACCCTAAAGTTATTTTCTTATATTACACATTTTTCTAGTCTTGAAATAAAAATATTTTCTTGAATAGAAACTGATTTTTTCATCTATTTTTTTGATGCAAGAAACCATTTCTCTGGGTGTAGATATCCTTTTCAAAAATCAATTCTTCGCGCCAAAAAGGAAAACAAAATACGCATAACATAATGCACGAGCCGAAGTAGGCTCTGTCCGACAGGAAAATAACTTTCTACCGAAGGGGACTCCCACCGCGGGGACGCATTGTTCCTACCAGGCAATGATAGCGCGTACAGTCGACAGGCATTACCGGGTGATGCATGATGATTGCGCGAGGACCTCGGGTCACTTTAATCTTACCCGGTTAAACTCTCTGCTTCTTCCGTCCGTTATCTATCGGGACAGAGAGAGGTGGACGAGCTCTTCCCGGCTGCCTTTTCTTTATTCTTATTGCGGCGAGGCAGTTTTAAACCTACTAAATCGGATCGTCGGGGATTTCAACAGCTTCCCGGAAGTGAGTTTATCGCTTTCGGCTGACGATAAATATGATTCTTTCAATGGGAGTTGAAAGGGATGTAATATATTGGAGGAATTTTTCTTCTTAAAGCTTGAAATTTTTTATTTTAGTATAGGAGATTGGTAGAAACCTAATCGCTATATGTAATCATTTTTGGAATTGAATAAAATAATTATGTCTATAGTAGTTTAATAAGCATTCAAAGCCCCTCAGAATAGTGAATCTCTTAATAAAATCATGTACAGTCACCAGCCACGCTTTCATAATGATAGAGGCCAACCATCACAACAACTAGTGGCGATTAGTGGTGCCACAAATGGGAGGTCAATTTCAATGCTTCGATTTTCTCGTGCATTTCATGTAAATCGTGATACACTATAAAATTATTAATTTATACAGAAAAATTTGGCGTATTTGATTGTAAATCTCTGGGGTGGTATCTAAGTAAATACAAAGTGTCCCAATTTCAATTGGCCAGATTCACTGTAAGGATACTTGACACAATTCTGAGCCAAATATCTCGAAAAACCTATGTCCGGGAATGAGTTATTTTCGAGATATAAATAAAAATTGCAGTATTAAGAGGGTAGTCTGAAAAGTTTCCTGTCTAACACGGAAGCAGGAATTTTTTTCAAATTCAGTTTTATCTCTCAGCATAGTCTCCTTGTAAGACTTGAGGTGTTATCAGTTCAATTGGCCGACGAGAACGCCCATCACCAAGGGATTCTTACTTCAAACGGAAACATTTTGCCCACTTCTTTACAGTGGAATATGAAAAAGATAAATCACACCATAAACGCCGTCTAAACGTTATTTAATGTGATTAGGCGCAGGCCTTTCTTTTGTTAAAAATTTAATGACAGTGCGGGACTCAATTTCCTTTGCCTGAGACATTTTCATGCACGTTGTCTGGCTGGCTACTAAAAACTACTACTCTTCGAGCCGTAGTATGTATAGTGTTGGCCTCGCACATGTGCAACTACGACGCTACGGAGTTTAAACACGCTGGAACCTGTATAAGCCTGTCAGGCCAAGAATTTATGGCGCCTACCTCGTAAGTAAGGTGGTATCTTTGAAACTATTAAGTTAAAGCAAAAACAGATTGAATGTAATGTTCTTCTCGATTTCATGTTCAACCAACCTGCCCACGCCAACGTGTTGCTTTTTCCTACTACCACAGATAAACCTTAAATACCCATTTTGAACCTTTTGTACTCTAAGTATATTTTCGGAATCTAGACAAGGACCATAAATAACATCACAGTAATTTAAGCTTGAAAAAACAAGTTATCTACGTGGAAATCATCTAAATATCATTTTTAAACAAAATTTTGTGGCCAAAATAAATTATGATCGAATATTAAGTAATTTTAGCCCAAAAACGTATTCTATCTAAATCCAATTTCACTTTCACTAAAATTTAATTCGTTTTGGGTGCACCCCAAATTAGGACCCTTTTCGTTTCCAATCTGTACATAAACAACAATGCCAACCCTCGTTCACCCCCTCAGCAATTAGGTGCTCCGAATAAAGCTTTGTATGTACTACATTTACAGCGTTCAGAAGTCGTTCTTAGCGTAATCTGCTATATCTACACACAACCCGTATTAGATTTAGGCGGTCTGTCGGATTGATGTTGAATGTTCCTGCTGAAACACACACACTGGTAAAGCGAGGACTGGGTTGTTTAGGTTTGTCATCATTAGCCGCTTTATAAATGGGGACGACTAATCAGGCGGTATACTCTGGATGTGGTACTGGTGGTGGTGACTCTATTCGGCGGGTAGAGAGCGCGAGGTCAATAGAACGTTATTAAATTGTAGCGTTTTCCAAGTGGCATGCTGAATAAACGGTGTCCAACGTGGAACGTGTAATTTGTGGATTGTATGTGTCTACCTACACAATTACAAAAAGGAATTCAAATAAAGGGGACGATCTAGGTTCTATTTTTCCTAGAAGCATACTTGTCATGAGGAATACAAAGCTGATGGTCTGAATTCAATTATTTAAAATTTGTAAAATTATAATTGAAATCCTAAACTTAGGATTTTCCCTCGTGCGCAATTAAAAATTACCTGTCTTATTCAGGGATTGAACTTGCACAATTTGAATTAAAATTCAACTCAAATAACTCTCCTTTTACTATAAATTGATAATTATGATCTATAGTAAAATCAAAACCTCTTACATTAAACGATGGAATCCATTCACCGCAACGTTCAATCATCCGAAAACAAATTAGTTTCTGTTTTCCGACCGAAGAGGTCGCCATTTTCTATCCCGCTCTCTCCCTTTCTTGTTCGTTCCGAGATGTTCGTTACCCGTGAAACCTCAAACAAACTATTTCAATAAACTGAAATGTCCGAGTTCGAATAATCAGAAATAATCGGCAGTCTCTGACGCTTGACTAGTACCTAATGCCTTTTTGCTCCCCTTCCTACGCTGCTACGCTCCCGTTTCGAGTTTTCCCGTCTGTGCGGGCGCTGAGAACATTCTCCAGATGTCAATAAGCAAGTATTCGGGACTCTCGCTCGGACCAGAGTAGGTTTTAGGGAGGATTTCGGGGTGGTGGTTGGGTTCGGTTGTGGTTTCGTATAAACTATGCAGGAGATGTTATAAGAGATAGGCGGGAAGGCATCGGCACTTTCAATCAAGCGAACTACCTAGAATTTCCCTCTGACAAATATGTCTTTAGGACTGGTACCTTCGGCGGTTTAACTAGCGGATTTTCGGAATTTATGGAGTTTATTCCAAGTTATTTTCGAATGTGTTTAGTACATGGTAATATCAACTGGGGTGAAAGCAAAGCAGTCATTGGAGCAATAGAAGAGACGGACCATTAGCGACATTTTTCAGATTCTTAATGATGTCAAACGTAGTGTCGTAAGCTAGTGTGGGTTTTGGGGAACACAATATTCGCTATCTTTTTGCTTTAATTCGCTTGAACGATTCGGGAAATGCCATATACCTATATTCGCAAAGCAACTACATCAGCAAAAAGATGTCGAATAACAAACGAATTCCGCACAATGGTAGAAACAATTACTTGAAGCAGCATGGGTGTAAGTGATGGGAAATCTACTGAAACAGAGAATAGAAATTAACAGCAAAAGGAAATGTGATTCCGCAAACCAGTTGATGGTGTTACATTTCCAACAGTTGAACTAAGTGATCCGAGGCATTATTGTTGGGCTAGACCTTTACCAAAGTCGTAAAGAATCATCCAAGGAAAGCTATCTATTTATCAAAATTACATCGAATCTATTGGTAAATCTATTAACCACTTTCTTATTTCAATATCGAACACGTCCCACTTAATAAAAGGGGTCAACAACCACATAGCGCGTAGCAAGTACATCGATTCGTAGCGAAGTACAGCATTCACTCAACGTCGTTCGAAATAAAGCAAGCCTAACGCTATCGGAAATAGAGGTAATTACAGCATCACGCATCCAGGATCTAACGGAGAAGGACCGCTCTGAAAGGGGTCCTAGCGGTCTGTGCATGCCTCGGCGAGGATGAAAGGGCTCTTTTACCACTCGAAATTGAACGAAATTCGCCGTAACGACCCGCTTATATACGCTTACTTCATCGCCTTATTATTACTACTACTGCCTCTCGCTACTTACTATACAACGTTCTATAGTAAGTTCTTAATATAACGATTCTTAATATAACGACGTTCATAAACGTTGGACGAAAAGACGCCTTTGTTAGCTCGGCGCGCGCGAGCGTTCGGCTTTTGTCTACATACATCGGTAACTACGTTTAATGTTATTATGATTACGGTCCCGCTTGCTACGATGGATCTAATGTGCGGTAATATGTTAGAGGTAAATACGTCTCTTTGAGGGCTAGAGGGAAATATGCACCTCATAAAGCGTACAAAGTACATAAGTATGCTTTGGAAACGTTGCTTAGGTTGGGTAAATCTTGCCGGTTTCTAAAAACTTCTTGAAAAATCTTATAAAATCGATGTATTAAAATTAAATATGTAGTGGTGTTATAAATTAATTTTTCTAGAGGGATACGCCTACTTCTTTAAAACCTGAATTTTTTAGTTAAGTGTCGTTAATCTTCTCGTTACCAAGCAGGGTATTTTAGCTACCTCGGGTACGATTTTTATAATGAAACGTAATAAATTTTTTTTTTATATAGTCTGTGTTTTAGGTAATCTTTAAACATATTTAAACAGTTCTTATGATACGAGCTGGCGCCATAAATTCTCGGCCTGACAGGATTATACAGGATCTAGCGTGTTCAAACTCCATTGTGTCGTAGTTGCACATGTGCGAGGCCTACACTAAATATATTACGGCTCGAAGAGTAGTAGTTTTTAATAGCCAGCCAGACAACGTGACTAGTGCGTGAAAATGTCTCACGTAACGAAAATTGAATACCGCGCGGCCATTAAATATTTAACAAAAGAAGGGCATACGTCAAATCACATTAAACAACGTTTAGACGGCGTTTATGGTGGTTTATCTCCTTCATATTCCACTATAAAAAACTGATATAAAAAACTGAACAAAACGTTTCCATTTGGGGCAAAGATCCTTTGAGGACGATGAATGCCAATTGAACTAATAACTCTTCAAAACATTTCAATTATTGAAGAAATGGTATTAGCAGATCACCGTTTGAAAGTGAAGGAATTAGTAGTGATGTCTAACATTTCTAAAACAAGTACTCGCCGAATTCTCCATAACCATTCGGGTATGAATAAGATTAGTGTAAGATGGGTACCGCATCTTCTCTCTGTTCTCCAACGTGGACGTCGGGTCGAATATGCGCGCTCATTTTTAAATATGTGTGGGACGACCCGAAACCGATTTTGGAGTCCATTGTCAGAGGAGATGAAACAATAGTTCTGTATTACGATCCTTTATACCAAAACGAATCGATGGAATGGCGGCCACTTGATGAACCTTATCCGAGAAAGGTGAAAGTCGATCAATCAACGAAAAAGGTGATGGCCAAAATATTCTGGGATTGTGGAGATATTTTACTCAGTAAAATGCCAAGGAGTATGGCGATCGTTAGGAACTAGCACATGGCTTCAAACTGTCGGGATGACGACCAAGGTTTCAGAAAAATGTATATAACTCCTTTAAATTCGTCATAGCTCCCCAGATGGACATCGTTAAATTTTTGGTTCACAAGTTCGCCCTGTCTACTTTAACTTATTCTTGACCCTGATGAAGCTTTAAATAAAAGCAAAATATTGATGTAATTTAAAAGAGATACATTTTTCTTAGTCGTCATCTCGACAGTTTGAAACCGCATTTTACTCATTGACTTTAAACAGCACAATACAACTGCCAACAGCTCATATTATGCGTCTTTGTTGCATAAATTGAAGGACAATATTCGTGCAAAACGTCGAGGAAAATTGACAAAAGGTGTTCGATTATTGCACGACAATACACCCGTCCATACTGTCACCATTTCAAAAGCTGCCATCCGCGAATGCGGCTTTCAAGAATTGGAACATCCACCGTAGTCCGAACATGGTTATTATTTATTTTTTCATTTAAAGAAAGACCTTAGGGGACGTCGCTTTAAGGACGATAGTGAGTTACAAGCAGCTGTAATACAACATTTTGAGGAAAAAACTTTAAATTATTTTTACGAGGGTATAATTAATCCTTCTAATAAATGTATTGAAATTAGGGGAGATTATATTGAAAATTAGAAATTGTTATATTTTACTAAGTTTATTTTTTCTATATCAGGGCGAGAATTTATGGTGCCTGCCTCGTATAACACTCATCACCCAATTCCATATTATTTATAAGATAAACTCACTTAAACCGATGGAGTTCTTAACGATATTCGGTTAAATTCGGTTTCGTTCGGCTGTATTCAATCATTTGTGGGTTATAATTACAGCTTGCAGAGATAAAATTCCTGAATCTTTTTTTATACATTGCACTCTTATAAATATTGACATTTAACGTTGTAATCAATTAAACTTCCTGAAAGATAAATTCTTTTTCGTGTATGACTTGTATATATTGTTATGATATTCATGTAACGAGTTGAAAGTGAAGTTTGTATCATTCTAGTTGTAGGTGAAGCAGTGTTGTAGGCCTCTTCCCTCAATTTCCCCTAGTGCGGTATAATTTTATCTGTCTTACACAATAAGATGTATGAGATTTTCGTTAAAAAAAAATAAGACCAGACAACAACGTGTACAGTGAGACACTAATTCTTACTAACAAAATAGAAATTATATTTATATAAAAATAATTAATTAGAAATGCACTGAAATTGGATAGGCAATTTGCTAAACACTACAGTCAATGGATTTAAAATCATCGTTTTCATGGTAACCACATTTATATTGCACTACCGTACCTACAACATCAAACTACCGTAACCACAGAAGCGAAGGGAATTTACGCAAGGGGCAAACTTATTTATGAAAATATAGTCAACTGGGGCTTGAGAAAACAAAAAAGTGATCAGAGAGAGAGAAAATAAATAAGTTTTGACACACAATTAATTTTCAAATTCCTCGATAATTTCGACAAATATTTAAATACAAATGAAATTGTACTCCGAATAAGCTGCAATAGGACATGTCAAACGCCTTTCGCAATTGTGATTTGTAATTATCAAGACTCGAAGACCAAGCTTCCAGTCCATCTATTGAAGACCGGTTACGATCCAAAGAAATAGATGCCGAAGTAACATATTAGTGCACAGGTACCGAACATTATTAAAAATTTGCCCAAATAAATAAAAATTTAAAACTAAATCCATTAATTTAATTATAAAATCCGATTTCATAAATATAAAAATTTCAACTTATAAATAGCTATCGGTTAGGGTTTGTGATAGGTTTTCGTACAACTACTATTGTCTGAAAGAAATATAATTTATCTTGTTTTAAATTTATATCAAAATTATTATTAATAAATCACTGTCTCTCTTTAAAATTATTGCATCGTTTCATTTTTCTATCAAATAGTTTGATTGCAAAAAAAGATAATAAGTGAGATTTGCCACCTTTTACAACTAAAAGTAAACCCTGAGATAATTTAACATAATTTCTTTAATTTAATTTATTTTATTTATTTATTTATTTTTTTTTTTTATATTTATTTCGAAGTATACAAAGGTATACAAGAAAAGTCAACAAAACCACATAATTTTAATTATTCCAATATTCGTTTAACGAATACGGTTCTAAATTAACTAAATATTAAACAATCTGCTTTCAATATTCTTAAAAACGTAGGACTAGAATAATAAAACATTCCCTTTCTGTTAATGTTAACCTATGTATTGGTACTGATAAAAGTCATTTTTTTAAACGAGTATTATGTACGTGATTGTATTTAGAATCTTTTTTATTCATTTTTTTTGAAACAAAAAAAATTATGCAATTGTAAATATATACTCCATAAAAGGTTATAAATTAGCTGTTTAAAAACGGTTTTTAGACTGTCTCTATTTGATAAACCGAAAATAACTCTAAGGACTTTCTTCTGAGCTAGAAAAAACTCTATATACTTCTGGAGATGACCCCAGAAAATGATACCATAACTCATGAGTGAGTAAAATACACCATAATTTAAACCGCGAACAGATCCGGAGTATTAAGTATCTTTTAAAGTTTTAAATCCAAAGGTTATCGAATTAAGTTGTTTACTGATGTTATCCGTGTGCACTGCCCACTTCAAAAATTCGTCAATATATAACCTAAGAATTTGGTTGAACTGGTTATAGCAATTTTTCCCACGCCAATTCAATACAAGAAGGCCTTGGTATTGCTGCGGAAGTTCGAAAAACCATGCAAGATGTTTTGGTTAGATTCAAAGCTAAGTTGTTGTTAAGAAACCAGTTATCAAGTGCACAAAAATAACTATTACATTCTCTGTATTGTATTGTATTAAAATACAATTTTTAATTGATATTCATTCATTCAAAAATATCCATTAAAAATTGTATTTTAATAAATTAAATTAAACAAATTATGCTAAATTACCTCAGGGTTTACTTTTAGTTGTAAAACCCGGGAAATCTCACTTATTGACTTTTTTCTATCAAATAGTTAGATTGCAAAAAGTAAAAGTGAGATAATTTAGCATAATTTGTTTAATTTAATTTATTAAAATACAATTTTTAATTGATATTTATTCAAAAATATCACTGCATACTAGTACGTACTAGTATTACCTGCAAGTTAAGATTCCAAGCACTTAAAGCTTGAAAATGATGGGCGATGCAATGTTGTTAGGCCAGGAATAGGCTACCGAATTCTTATATGTTGCAGCAGATGAGCGTTTACTTAGCCTGATGCGTGCAAACATTCCCAACACATTAGAATAAAAGACGCCTACATTTTCCGCAGTCCTCTATTCCCGGTCTTATACCATTGGTGTAGGCATCAAGGATGAAACCGCAAAGATAGCCACGCCCACTTACTTACGTATGATCACGAAGTCCAATTCCATGCGTTAGATACTTAATTGCTTGCAAGGTGGGGGGAGAATCGTCTAAAAAACGATATGAGGTCCGTTTATATTGGAATAATGTTATTTCTAGGAGCCAATTTAGATTTCTGTACCCTGCATAATTATAATAATAATAATAGTAATGTTTTTTGTCTACTAGCCCTCACAAAGAGGCATAAGACAAATACACTAGATCAAATAGATCGAAAAAACAAAAGTACTTTTGACATCGATCATAATATACTATTAAAAAAGTTGTTGGCATTTGGATTAAACTCTTCACTGATGAAACTTGGAATCCTACTTAACGAGTAGATCGCATTATGTCTTTTATAATGGATATAATTCTTTTGAGTTCCGTCCATTATCTGGTGTACCTCAAGGGTCATATTTAGGACCACTTTTATTTGTGCTTTTTGTTAATGACCTATTAATATCTCTATCCTGTCCTGTATTAGGCTTAGACCGATGATATGAAAATCTATCAACCAATTAGATCTTGGAACGATCTCCTACATTTACAATATACTCTGGATGTAATTACCAAGTGGTATTCGATCTTTAAGCTAAAGTTAAATGTTAATAAGTGTTTATTTGTCTCTTACACCAGAAAAGTTAACTACATTGATTCGATTTAATTTTGCTCTTAAAAGGGATAGTACGGTAAGAGACTTGGGTGTACTGTTTGATTCTCGGCTGAATTTTTCTCTTCATATCACGCAATTATATGTTTCTGCTTCTAAAACGTTAGGTTTCGTTCTAGGCACTTGTAAATTACTCAATTGCATGCCTTTGTGTAAAACTTTATATTTTAGCTTTATTGTCAGCAAACTGGAATACGTGTCAACTGTCTGGTCACCGCATTATGTATATCTTCAGCTAGCCATCGAAAAGGTACAACGGCGCTTCTTGAAATATCTGTCTTAGAAAATTGATGGTGTATCTCAGGAACGTGGTGCAGATTACAATTCGCTACTGGAAAGATATTAATTGCAGTCACTCAAACACCATCGCGATGTTGCAGGGGCGAAGTTTGTCTGGAAGGTCGTGCATGGCAATGTCGATTCTCCTAATTTACTTAATAATAATAATAATATTCGTTTATTGTGCCAGTATTAGAAATAAAGTAGAAAATTGTACAAAAACATTGGACTCGTATCTTAATATATAATAGTGTTAATTGTATCAGTTAGATAAGGACAAATGCAATACTGGAGCAAAAGGATCTAGGTCAGCAATAATTTTACTGATCTTCCCCTAGACCCGCATACAGAGAACCACACACACGCGTAGGTAACAAGCACTATCTATAGGTAGTAGGTTTGCGCACATAGAATGAGTATATAGAATATAAGTAAGAAAAAAATGAAATAAAATAACTGTTGCAATGCAGAGAATCAAGTCAAAAGCTGATGCAGTCACTGGCCCCCATAGTAGTAAGTTTTTACCCTGATTTTGAACATTCGAATAGGCAGCCGCTTGAACTGGTTGGGTAAAGCGTTATAAATCTTAACAATATTATATGAAAAGGACCTAGTAAACAAAGCCGTCCGATGTATGGGGGGAGAGAGTAAATTTCTAAACCTCAGGTTAAGATTATGAACATCAGTTCTATAAAATATTTTGGAATACAAATACTGCGGTGATCGAGAGAGAATAATCTTATGTGAAAGGACTGCATAATGCAACGATCTGCGATGCGCCATGTTCAGCCACTGATTATATTTTAGAGTATGTGAAATCGGATGAGGTCTTCTTATTCCGTGTATGAACCTAAGACAAGCATTTTGCGCTTTTCGCTATTAATTTTCTTGTGCCTCGCATTCCCTCCCGTTCTCCTTCTACCTTTTCATTGCGTTTTTCTCGTACCAACCTACCCCAAAATTCCCCATTGGTAGCTATGTGCCGTAATGCAGAATTATTTTATAATTGCATTTTGTTATTCAATTCATAAGTTAGTATTTTTCTTATTTTCTTTCATTTCATTTAGTGTATGTATTTAAATTTAATTGCCCTACAATTGGGTATACCTTTGGACAATAAATATTATTATTATTATTGTTATTGACGTAAATGGGAGATCAATTACCACGCTTCAATTTCCTCGTGTATTTCCGTTGCATACTACAATGTATACAATATGCCACCCGTCCCTGGTTTCCTTCATTTAAATTTTATTTTGCTGTGCTATTTATACAAAACACCTCCTTTCTCGTGCATCTGCATAACCCGACGTGTGTCAGAAGTCTCTGAGGGAATTAGCATCGGAAAAAAAACCACACACAAGAAGAAAATGAAGAACCGGTAAGCTAGTGGTGGTAGTGCAAGGAAACGACGATTTGAAATTCCGAAGAGGTGACGTGGAATGAATAAAATTTTTCTTAATAAAAATTCAACATGACGCTCTGTGTCTCTGCGAATGTGTGCGTCTGTGTGTGTGTATGTTTTTTCTGTTTGCCCAAGGTGCTAAGATCGATAACGATTGTCTAGAGCAGTGCAGGGAAGATGAAGGGGGTCACAATGCTGGAGGGATTTGGGTCAGACGGACGTTGAAGGGAAAAGATTTTTCAACAGAGGGAAATTTGTTTTTTCGTAGAATGCTCGCTGAATAAATCCTAATTTTTAAGACGTCTTCCGAATGGAGATTAAAGATTAAGTATTTGTGTAACATTATCCGAGGAAGGAGGGCTTGTGATATAGACGTGAAAGTAATTAATCGAAATTAGCAAGTGGAATGTGGAAAAAGGTCACAGTGTTTCTTTTTTACCTACTTATGGATTACACGCAGAGAAACGTTTACGTGTAGCAAAACTGTCCGCCTTAATTCAAGGCAATTTACAATTATCCGCAATACAATAACTGTTTTAAATCAAAAGAAATATTTTCTTAGCGTTTCTTTCTCTGCTTAAGAGAAGTATATACTTGTAATGAAATAATTGTATTTCTTTTTTAAGACATTTGTTAACTTGATTCAAGAAAATCTTGCAGAAAATTTGAAGAACGCAATTTTACTATAAGTAAATGGCCATTATAACACAAAACAATAATTTCTTAAGGATAGTAAATAGTTTTCTTACTTCCAGAAAGCGTTTAGGTATTGTTCATAAATCAATGGTTTAATTTTCTTAGCGAAAGGGGACCCTTTAGAAAGCGTTTTTTACTTAGAATTCTTGAAATGCATATGTACATAATTAATAGCGCTTACCTGTTTAAAAGAGTACGTGATATCCGTACATAATACAGTAAATTATTTATATTGCATGTGATTGCAAAAAGACTAAAGTAGAGATTATCTACAAAATAATATTACAACAAAAGTGAACTGAATGTAGAAGTACACATGAAAAAAGTGCCTAGAAATCAAGATAATTATAATAAATAGCTCCTAGTATTGATGAAACCACCATCGGCAAAAACAATATGAGAAGAGAAAAGCATTAAAGCTTCTTGCTCCTGGCTCCATTGCTCTTACATCTCTCAGTTTATGCCGCTAATCTTCAAAGACAGTAACTGAAATATTTCCTTGCGCCACCTAGTGCCAGTAGTTATAGTATTGCCATCCTAGATAGTAGCGACGGAACTGGAATACAGATACCATACTTACCCATACAATGGTATAACTATATATTATCACTTTCACAATGGTTGAAGATGCAAAAATCATCTTTAACAACTATTGATTTATCTGTCGTTGATAATGAAGTCGTAAAAAGTGTTATACAGAATATCCATTTTAACGAATTCGTTCATGTAGATGGCCAAGTTGCAATCGCCGAATTCTTAACCCGGCGATGATATAATCAATAGCATACTCAATGAATCTGTAAACGATTCCAGTAGTAATGAAAGTAACATACGAAGATATGCCAATACTAATCAAGAAGCGCTACAATACACTTTTATACTTCGCTACTTTTTACAGTCTCTTAATACACCTATATATGCTTTAGATGTATTCGCCAACATTTAGGATAATATTGAACAAATTTGCGCTGGCGCGAAATTGAAACAGTCAAAAGTTATAAACTTTTTTAATCAGTAATTAATACAAGTAATATTAAAATATATGTATGTACTATTTTTCAAAATTTGTGCTCTTATGTAAATAAATATCGTTTGAAGAATGTAGTTATCACTAATTTTTTAATTTGTCCAATGTATTTCATCCGTTGTGTTTATTACGAACTCCGCATACAACGAATTGAATTTCTCGGTCCCTTGCGGTTCGTTATATCCGGACACTACTGTACATCTTTCACGAAAACGGAGCTCGGTTATGTGTTTGGGTTTTGCTTTGAAACTTCGTTTTTCCCAAAATAAAATCGAATGGGATGCGAAGAAGGGCTCAGTTGACGACTGGCATCCTCATTAAACCAGAAGCCCTTCGAAACTTAAAAAAGAAATGCAAAAAAACAATTCCTTTACCGCTTAGGCTAATATCATGCATGGCGATACATCACCTAAACAGCGTGACGTCATCGAAGAGAGCTGAGGCCTTGTTATATCGGCGGTAACGGCTCTACTCTCTCAGTTCTTAATTTTCAAAGTCAAAGTATCTTCATCCACAAAACGAATATCAAATAATTCTATTTTCCCAATGACATTTTCCCAAACTAAATAAGACTACTTAACGGGTCGCCAGGTTCGTTAAGGAAAATACACATTTCGAGGTTGCAGATCCACAACGATGGCACTTCGTAGTGACGCTAGACAGTAAACTCTAGTATAATATTAGAGACTGGAAATAAGTTTGTAACTTGAAATTATTTTAATAAATTCGGTTATGTGTTTTATTTGTAATAATAATGTCTTTACTATGTTAGATATTATTAAATGACAAGAACAATGTTATTAGAGATTTCAAGAATAATAAATATTTATACTTTTATTATTATATTGAAAACATATCAACGAAGAGACGGTAAGGCAAACAACAAGGAGTTGTAAAAACTAAAAAAAAGAGTATACGAAGTGTGGCAATTCAATAACCGGACTGGTGCTACAAAACATTTTATTGATCACCAATTACATTACAAAGTTTACCCCCTTCAATGTACTCTCCTTGCCGATCCCTACAACGCTCCATACGAATTTTCCACTGTCGAAAGCAGTGCTGGAAGTCCGTTTCTGTCAGCTTGTTGAGAACCTCCGTCGCTTTCGCTTTCACCGCTTCCACACTGTCAAATCTTGTCCCCCTAAGTTCCGATTTTACCTTAGGAAATAAAAAAAAATCGCAGGGGGCCAGGTCGGGCGAGTACGGTGGGTGGTCCAACACGGATTTCGGAAAGAACGTCTTCACAGACAAGGCGCATTGTCTTGGTGGAGCATCCAGGATTTGCTCTTCTACAAATCGGGTCTTCGTCTTCTCACTCGTTCACGAAGGGTAGTTAGAACCTCGTGTTTCACAAGCAACTTGAGGTTAGCTCGTTGCTCGATCTGAACACTCTGCATTTTACGCGACGCTAGCGTAAGGACTTGAACGGACGATTGCTATAGCGAGACTGAGCGACGTACAACCGTGCTCATAGAGCTGAAGGTGGGGGAAGCATCTACAAGCACAGACATGTTCAAACCTACCGTGGTGTGTTCGTTATTTGCCGATAGTAGCACCAGTCCGGTTATTTAATTGCCACACCTCGTACTACAACATTTTTATTTGTTATGACATTTTACTGTACAAGTTGTGTCTAGTAGTAGTCCAGTGTCTAGTACATGTATTACTACAATCTGTAATAATGTATAGGTGCTATAATCGTGAAAATATTTGTTACATTTTCTTTTGGATGTTATGTTACAATTTACAGTCAAGGAAATTTCATAAATCAAGAAAATCTATTATATAAACAAGCCTATTGCAATAATTACTAATCCGTCCTGTATATTGTATATGTACATCCTTTTCCTACATAATCTCTCATTCGCCCATTTCAATTTTATCATTCGCATCGGAACACTGTTTAATCAAAAAAGCTCGGTCCTATAACTCGGAAAAATAGAATGAACCCGATTATACGTTAAATGAAGCATTTTATTGTTTTAAAATATCCCGCGGCGAGACGTCGTACGCTTTGATGGCGCCCTCTGTCGATTTTTTTTCGTAAACAGATTACAAAAAAAATTCAGCGTCGAACTTGAAAGTGAGACGACGAGCATTTAAATAGCCGGATTTTGTAATATGAAATATAGGTATATTTCACCGGTTTTAGCTTTGTACTCTTGTTGCCTCAATACACGAAAAACGATAAAAGGAAAGAAGGAGTTTAGAGAAGGATGTTGTATATGAATGTTTCAGATTTTCGCTTTGTTTTATCCTTTATGATACGCATGTACAGGTTATGTTAGTTTTAACTTTAAAAACTGTCAAATGGTAAGGTTGTTAATACTTATTTCCAAAGAAGTGAAAATAATAGAAGCACTAGCTTACGCTTACGAATGCATCCCTCATAAATCCGAAATATTTACATCAATTCCCTCTAGAGTGGGGGTAAAATGGGATTGAACATTGTCGATTCTAATCGGAACTCTGTGCCATAACATTTCATTGTTTACGCGTATGTTTACAGTTCTAACCTCTTACAGTTAATCCTACAATATTATCTCTCAGTAGTTCATGCTAAGCGCATCAAGATGGTAAAAATGTGCAGCGTATATAAAAAGTGCTACGGTACAGAAAAACATTGAAGTATTAGAGGATTCTAAAATTTATTCAAAATTGCAAATCAGAAAAAGTTACGGAACATAAGTGGAGTATGGACATTATTATCGCACAAATGTAAATTTTGCACAACAAGGGCCTTAGCTTGAGTTATGTAATTATATAACTGCGACAATAATGGAATATCGCACGTATATCATACAAAACTTTATTTACAATCATTAAAAATGTCGTAAATATCTATTGAAAGTAATTATTTAAATTCTGAAATGTATACGTGCATGGTAACGGCTACTACGAATGTGTTTGACGTTGTTAACCTAACAAATTACAAATTTTGCAAAAGTTTAGTTGATTAATTAAAATATGTCTGGATCTGAAATTCCATTAGATATTGAAGAAGTTGCTTCGCATACAATATCGCCTCTTCTTCCTGAAAAGTTCAAGAATAAATATGAGTTGGCGTAGAATCATTTTGAAAAATGGTGCGAGGAGAAGAAGATAAATAGTGTTAACAACGAGAAGGTTTAGTAGTAGGAAGCGAAAAATCCCAAGTAATTGGGATGTAAATGAACTTTATTTGCATATTTAGCTGATGATATTGGAAACAAAAAAACGTATGGCGGTCCTTACTTTATGATACATTTTGCCGACACCGACAGAAAGAAATTTAAAGGCGGTCGTCCCTTTTTATGATACGTTTTGTCGAGATCGACAAAAGAAAATCCTGGTCTCACACTTTTATTTACTACAAACAATCAGTCCTTATTAGTCAAGCAGATATAATTGTAATAAACCGGTATTTCTTATATTGATAAACAAGTTATAATTTGATAAACGTAGTTCATTGTTGTAATGAATTTATTAGTTAATATAATCATTTTGTTCGTTGCTTTAGCAAAACAAGGTCAAGAAGCACCATTTATTGAATTCACTTTTTCATTGCAGCACTGCTTCCAAGAAAAGTAAATGGTGCCCAATTTATGCATTTACCTAGGAATAATTCAAATCTATAGAAGACGGATACATAATGACTTCATCGTTACAACTAATATTTATTAAATTATTAATTATTTTCAGTTATAAATAATAAATAATTGGTTCTACGCAGTAACACTCCTCTGAATAATTCTAATTCTTTCAGATACAAGTGACACCCTCGAAGGGAAGGTGGGACCCCTAAAGTATTCTAAATTTATCACAAATTTATCAGATTACCGAAAAAGAGTTGAGAAAATGTTAGAATGTACACCAGATCCTAAATCTCATCAATCCTATATTATACAAAAGCATACCAGTCCTAAAATCGATCGTAGAAACTAACATACAAAAAAGACGATAGTAAAACTCAAACGCTCTTTTATTACACAATCATCGTTCCAACAAATGGTCTAACCGTTAAATCTGTCACAACTATAACTCGCAAAAGCGACTGCTTCCATTCGTACAAGTTATCCGACGCTCCATATGCTCTACGGCAACATAGAATCAATGACGCCGCTCTTATCTAGCCTAGAGTTAGCAGCCGCACCACCAGCAATAGCGCGGTAAAGGAAGATCCAACAACGTGCACGTACCGCTCGTAAGATATATGAGTCTGAAGTGCGGCTACGCGGGCAAAGCTCACAAGACTAGCCCGAAATATGTGCCCCCGCATACACGGTCACCATACACTACTTGCTGCTTTCGCAAAGACCCCCAAACAAACGCTAGCGTACAGCCAGGCAACGGTACGGTACGTGCACACGCTGACAATGACATAGCGAACTAATTTAAAACAAGGAGGAACGAAGGAACAAGAGCAAGAAGCAGATGCAGTTCTCTCTCGGTAAGCTAGTGATTCCGCCTCGCTTGGAGAGCAACTGCTACTGTACGTATAGTACTTACATAAGCTGAATTTTGCGCGGAGAATATCGCATTTTGAATATATTACGGTCTATGGCGGATGCACGCTACATAGCACGATATTAGTTTCGTGATGGCAAGTGTATGAAAGTACACGACTTTTAAAGCAATTTAGTCGCTTACGACAAATATCAACGCCAACGTCGTTTGTCTAAAGCTTTCATAGATGTCAATACTCATCTACAAAGGATAGGAAGATATATAGACCAGGGGTTCCCAACAGGGTCGGCAAATTTTAAGGGAGGTCAATGTTAATCAAAGGGTCCATTGAGGGTTGATGGCCGAATATGCATCAGCGATTGATCAGCATTGGACATTACACTATATGACGAATAAGCACATGATCAGCAGTGAACGGAAGCAAGCTAGCAAGCTTTAGAGGTGATTCATGCTTCTGCTGTACTAACCATCTTTCGCATCCATATGTGATTGTTGGTGTGACTAATCCACTATGTACCTGCAGCTTCACTTTCTGGTCAATTTCTTTCTTTTCTAAAACTGTTATATTTTTATCTATATTTATTTTTTTTTTGTGTAATAAAACATATATTATATTGTGTGCAATAAAACATATATTATATTGTGTGTAATAAAACATATATTATATTATTATTATTATACTATAATATATTCCTGCTGTTTTTTTTTTATTTTAGTTAGAATACTTCCCAAGTACTCAAAACATGTCACTTGTTCCGGCTCCTTTCCATTTATTCTTATCCGCGATCAACACAATATCACCAGCATAGTCTAATTTCCTTTGATTTTACGACCCCTATTATCTTCCTATTATTTTTCCGGTGCTTCCCATAAAGTTTCTTTATTGATCGTATTGAAAGCTGCCTTAAGGGCTACAAACACCTTTTTGTAATTTTCTCTCGATTATATTTCTTAGTATATGAACATTATTTGTACCCCTTCTTGATCTAAAAGCAGCCTGTTCGTCTTCTAATTTCCCTTCAATTTCGATCCTGAGCCGTTTCTCTACGATTCTAGTATAGATCTTAGAACTCCCTGAGGAAAGGCACATTAGTCTGTAGTTATTTGTATATGTTCCCCTTTTTTATATATTGATACGATTAGATTCTTTTTTCAGTCTTGTGGTATACTTTCGCTATTCCACGCTTCCTTGAAAATCTCCCACAACTATTCCTTCCCTTTTCTTCCATCCATTTCAGCATTTCTGGATTAATACTTCTAATTACTTCCTCTATTTCCTCCATTGATATGCCTTCTTGTACCAGTTCTTGTGTTTTCTCTTCCGATTGTGCGCATTCTGACCATCTAGCTATGATGTTCCCCATTTTTAAGCCTGCATCATATACAGCCTGAATATTGATAGAAAAAAATCCTTTACGGTTGCAATGGACCTTTGTATTTAGACTACCTGGATACCCAATTTAAATATGCGTGCAATCTATTGCACCTATTACCTCTAGTGTTTTCTTTAGAAAACACATCCACTGTTGCTTTTGACAAACAAAATCTTATTTTAAATTCTTTGTCATCGTCTCAAAAAGATTTATTGCCCCTCGAAGCGCGATGTCTCTATGGTATTCCCTCAATTTCGTCGTCGGAAGAATCAGAAGATGACAGTAATATATCAGACGCTTATTAAACTTTATTGCATATTTTCTTAAAATAAAAATAAAGTTAATACAAAAATATCAATTAGTAAATTTTGTACAAATAAGAGGTACTTCGCTGTTTTTGGGGTTAATATTGGCAAACATTCTAATTTAATTGTCAATTAGTTTAATTGCGCTTAGTAAACTTTTTATACGTAAACTGATATTCGGTTCAATTCGTGATTAGCTAATTGCTATTAAAACTAAATTTGGATTAATCCCCAGAACGAAAATGTATTAATGACAATATTTAGATGATTACAGATGATTATCTATTCTATTTTAAATAAATTCTTATTAGAATTATGCAAATAACAGCTACATATTTCCATGGTATTTTACTTTTTGTAACGTTAATATTAGTAAATGGTAAAATGACATTTGACGAATTATTTTAATTCACGATTAAATTTACTTAATCCTAATTAGTGACGTGACAAAATTAAGTTAATCTGGGATTAACGCGCTAATTCGTGATTAAATATGTACTTCCATTTCTTGAAACCGGGAGCTAAAGTACATAAATTAATTTTAAACCAAAAGTAAAACTTTGAACATTGCACAACTTATTATAAAAGTTGTATAGTTGTATACAGATTGTTAAAAATCAAGAGTTTTTTCTTAATACTGCACCCTTTATATTGTTTCATGGTGTGATGCAGCACCGTCTCTATACCTATCTTCGTTGGTTTTCGCATTATCAACGATTTTCTTCGCTTTCTTTAATTAAATCAGTTGTTTAACACTACTAAATAAATTTGTAGAATTTCAATGGTTTATTTGCCTTTTTTTTCCTAGTGCGCAACTTTGAGAAACGATAATGTATCTCTGCCGTATTTTTCTGGTCTTCAGTTTTGGGCGAACTTTGTAATTCCGCGTTTAAAAACTTACCATGAAGCTTTCTTAAAAAAATAAACCCGCAACTATAAACGCCGCCATGGTTCGAAGCGAGTAACGCCGATAGTTGATGCCGAAAACTCCGCTTCTCGTTTATGTAGCTAATGACAGAAGTTCGCTAAGCAGCGGTAGTTCCAGTTCGAAACAGGAAACTTTCTTACTCGAAGATAAACTCTGAGCGTAACTAATAGCCAAAACCCTATTTGAAATTTGTTACGGTTTTTTCCCCTTGCGTAACTTTTCCTCCGAAACACTTCTTCTTATTCCTCTTCCTCTTCGACTCTACTTCGGGGGAGGATAACTTGGGAAAAAGATCGTTTTACTCTCCGTTTACCGACTGCCAACTTAGATACTTTTACTTTGGTGTGATATTTGCCCCTGTGTATTCTTTGAATATTGGCGAAAGAAGGGAAAGAAAAAGCCTACATTTATATAGGTACGATATGTACGGTATATATATACTTGATGCTCAAGTATCTTCGAGTCTTTGATCTTAGTAGGAGTAGCGGTTTATTGACTCGCTGTGTGGACGTAAACCGGCAGCTCGAGATGCAGTTGAAATAAACGTCTATACCTAGAAGAAGTTCTCTTCGCTCCTATACGTACGCGCTCGTTTATTTTATATATCGATTCACGGCGAACTTTTGAAGGATTTTTCGGGTCGCTAGGTTTCAACCTTTTTAAATCGAAGTTGAATGTTGGGGAGGAAAAGAACTGTAGATATCCATGGTCTAAGATGAACATTTTCTTACTTTATGGAAAATATATACCTTTCTGTATTCAGTATGAAAACGGACTAATGCCCAGATCTGCTTATAGGCCGCATTCAGCCTTTTTACACGCAGAGAAACGTTTACTTGTATTAAAACTGTCCGCCTTAATTCAAGACAATTACTTTTGAATCAAAAGAAATATTTTCTTAGCGCTTCTTTCTCCGTTTAAGAGAAGTATATACTTGTAATGAAATTATTGTATTTCTTTGTTTAAGACATTTGTTAACTTGTTTCAAGAAAGCCTTGCAGAAAATTTGAAGAAAGCGATTCTTAGTATAAGTAAATGGCCATTATAATACAATTTAATATTTTCGTGAGGATAATAAATAGTTTTCTTAATTCCAGAAAGCGTTTAGGTAATGTTCATAAATCAATAGTTTCATTTTCTTAAAATAAAGCACTTTTTACTTAAAATTCTTGAAATGTATATTATTTATATACACATTATTAATTGCGCCTAACCTATTTAAAACAGTACGACATATCCGTACATAATGCAGTAAATTATTCACATTGCTTGTGATTTTAAAAAGGCTAAAGTAGGGGTTATCTACAGAATAATGTTCAAACAAAAGTGAACTTAATATAGAAGTACACATGAAAAAAGGGCTTAGAAACAGTAACCAAGATAATGCTAATAAATAGCTCCTGGTATTAATGAAATCACTATCGGCGAAAATAAAAAGAGAAGAGAAAAACATTAAAGTTTCTTGCTCTTGGCCTCATTGCTCTGCTGGTTACATCTCTCAGTTTATGCCACTAATCTTCAAAAACAGCATTTGAAATATTTCCTGGTGCCACATAGTGCCAGTAGTTATAGTCATGCCGTCCTACAGTAGCGATGGCACCAGAATACAGATACCATACTTATTCACACAATGATATAATCATTAACGTACAACGTTTCACAAACATTTTCAAAAGATTCTGGTCCATGTAATGTTTCCTTAGTTCATTCACTTGCTCCTAATTTTAATTATTAACTTTAGGTTTTCTTTTCCATTATTGTAATTTTTCTTTTATTGGATATCCTTGTAGCTGCCCTGATGATGTGGTTTTTGAACAGGAAACTGGTCGCCTAATTTCACAATAGAACTTTAATATGAATATTTTCTTAACTTAAAACTAAATGATTTACTTGGAAGAAATTTTTTCTGCCTTGGATTTTCTTGGTTTTCTAACCCTAAGAAAATATTTATTTAATCCAAATAAAATTTCAATTTTTTATATAATACACTTTTATAGTCTTCAAATAAAAATAGTTTCTTGAATAGAAAATGATTTTTGTAAGAAAATCGACTTCCT
The DNA here is from genome assembly GCA_029619315.2 of Dynastes maya. Classification (NCBI taxonomy): domain Eukaryota; kingdom Metazoa; phylum Arthropoda; class Insecta; order Coleoptera; family Scarabaeidae; genus Dynastes; species Dynastes maya. Next base: position 30,264,989 of record JAROYE020000008.1, read on the forward strand.
TGGTGGAAGAAACCATTTCCCTGCGTGTAAGTGTCTTGTGGGGTTTTAGCTGTAATCTACAATCTACATCCAGAAATAGATTTATTAACGATAATAAACTACAGATTTATTAATAACGAAAGTTTATGCATGCAGGACCGTCTTACAGCGAATTGACAGATTTTAACTGAAAATAACCGCTGTTCTAACAGTTGAAGTTACCGCTCGCACTACAATTGCAACCCCACCATTCGCCATGCGTGTTTTTACGGACCGACGCGATGTGTATTCAGTAATTTGTTATTCAGTTGAGCGTCTTCGCAATTAAATGGGGTTATTTAAAGGTAAATTTAAATAAGAAAATTTACTGAAGAAAACAACATATAACGTAGAGTGGGACCTAGATTATCTTTTTATTTCCGTGAAAGATAAAATGGTTTGTTTGCTGCGTAATCCAATGCTTTTAGTACTTTTATGTACAAAAATATGACTTCAATGTTACATGCACAGAGAAAAACATTCTTGACTCAAACAAATATGCATCCAGTCAACCAAATCGTAATTCTAAATCGCGGCAAAGATGTATTTGTTTTAATTTAATTATTATTTGATTCGTACATATGATCTCGTAAAACAAATAACCTCAAGTTTGATTTGAAAAAGTATCTGCTTTGTTAATATACGTGATATGTTTGATTCAACAATACAGTTTCGTTTAAAGAACTTCGTCAGCTTAAAACTAATATATTTTTCTTCACCAATTATTTAACTTACATAAATATATATTTAGCCAAAAATTAATGCTAATATAGCTCATGGTATTGGTGGAATCATTCCCGGCAAAAACAATGTAGCAGAGAAAATAGCGCTAACACATGAATATGTTTCTGCCTACCCGACGTCATCAGCATGGTTCTGAGCACAATTTTCTACTGTTACAATTGCATTTGCCTCTCGGTTTATGCTGCTAATCTCCAAAACAGCACTGAATATGTCTATGGGCGACACATATCGCCAAGGGACGGCGTGACTGTGTCTCTTGGCGATAGGGTGCTTCCAACCTCAAATAAACTATCAGAGGAATAAGGGTCCAGCAATACATACTGAAATGTGTTTTCTCAGGGGAATTTTGTTAAAATTTAGATTTTTCCAATTTGATTAAAATTCTAAACTCTTCGTGGGATCGGAAGTATTCCTTGATACTCTTTGGGCAATTCTATTGTCAATTTTGAAGTTAATTGATGGAAATTAACGAATTTTAGACTCAAAAATACAAACTAACCTTGAATTTGAATGAAGCTGTCACATAAACACTCTGTTTATTATGTCCTTTACAGGAATCTGCCTGTTCTATCGTCGAACCTCATCTTCTTTTGAAATTATACTCTAATTTCTCTATTGTATACTTTAAACTGAGACCGCAAAACACTAGTTGATTCTACTAAAGTTGAATCAGAATTGATGAAATTTTTGGCGTCCCTCTACTACTTTATTTAATCGCAATAGCGATTGTTTCATTCCACAGCAAATTTTGATGATTTTTGTCCTAATAGAAATTTTCGGATGCATTTCGATGAAAGGAAGTTATTTGTAGAAATAGCATAAGAGAATGAATGTAGTGACGCTGCCAAATGACTGAAATTAGATGACTCTATGCTTAAAAGAACCACTGACAACATAAATGTGACGAATTTTACTGGCGATTTACTTAATAACATTAGGACAGAGATTTAATTTACAGAATGATGTTTGAAATACCTTTGAATATACCCTGTTGTCTGTTTTAGAAGAAGTTTATATTAATTTTGACAATCGACAAATGGAGAAATTGCACAGAAGATGGAGTTTTATCTACGTTACCCTAAGATCGTCGTTATATGGACTTATATAAAATTTGTAATAGCCACGCTCCAAGACCAGTCGGCCGGGGGGGAAATTTTGGCTACGAAAAATTACCCTTTTACCCGCTAGAGGGACTTTTCATTACCATCGGGTAGCTATCCTGAATATCCTGTACGTTCTAAATAGACAGCTGATGTTCCCGACGTAAATATTGAACATTACAATACTTATTCTTCTGGTAGTTGTCAGGTTTATCTGAAGTTGGCAGTACAGAGTATAACTGAAACAGCACAGTGTAGTTCACTGCAAAACTTATTTGGATTTTAATTTAGTTCTTTAAAGACACAATCATACAGGGTTGATATCAAAATAAATCCAAATAATGTTGGCTCTGTGCCTGGTGAATTTCCTTTATTAAATAAATGTAAAAGGTTAATTCTAAAAATATAGATATTACTAGTTCTCGAATGCAGTTTCAATGCAATTTCAATAAGAAGTAGTGTACTTTATGAATAATATATTCTTAAAATTGCTGTATTTGACTTATTCTGTAAAATGACAGCAATTCCGTTTAGGAGGTGGAAGTTCAGTCTCACATGCGGCTCTAAGAACAGCAACGAAACCTTGCACGTCTAGGTGATAAATATGCAAAATAGTAGGACCATATAAATTTCTGAAACGTACCCGTTTTATGCTCCAAGCGTGTGCGTCTGGGTGAATATGTAACAAGGAATTTTTACCGGCCTTCTTCTCAAATATAATGCATATGTTCCAATGGAAACGTAGCTTCTAATGTCACTGCTGACCTTTTATGAAGTTTCTCTTCTTACTAAATTCAACATTTTGATGTAGCACCTTCCTATCTTTATTACCTTGTTTTTGAATAAATTTTGATCGTTTCAACAACAACATCAATCCAATATAATCTTTTTTAGTTTTCTAAAATGATTATATTCATCACAAAAGGAAAGCAAATGAGATTACGAAACCTACAAACCTAATCCAAAGCTCTAGGCGCATGATGAGTACATATTTAGCTTACAACATGCAAATACTAAAAGGGTGACATCCCGACGCTATAACCCTGTCCTAATCCCTACACATCCGTCGACAAACGCGCCTGCATCGGACAACTTCCGGTCTGCTCCCGAAACGGTCGAAGGAGAATAAGAAAGACGTGCTAGTAACGGAAGTGGTAGGATTTCAGTTCCTACGCAACACATACGCACGAACACATGTATGCGGACGTGGACGTGGATGTTGGTAAGATAGATCGTAGCATGCCGCGGGCGGAAAATCGGTTGTAGCGCGCCGCAATGCCATTGTTATGCTCCAGATTTTCAGCCTTAATGGCTTCAGCGATATGTCTTTCCAGCAGCAGATTAAAATATCGTCTAGAAGCACCGGATGTAGGAAGTAAATAAGTTACCGACCCTGTGTACAGCTTGGCGTATCTTTTTTTTAGATTCGGTTATACATTAAATATTATATTACGAAATAGCCGCCATAAATTCTCGGCCTGACAATTACGTCATAGTTTCACATGTGCGAGGCCTACATTATTATATATTACGGTACAAAGAGTAATAGTTTTTAGTAGCCAGCCAGACAACGTGACTAGTGCATGAAAATGTTTCGGGTAACGAAAATTGGGTACCGCGCAGTCATTACATTTTTTACTTCTTTCTGCTCTGCAACGAGGTCTTGAAATAACTAATGAAGATGTACTTGTGTTCAAAGAGGAAGGATGAAAACGTACCCTCACCTTGACCCACAGTACTCCAAGTCAATGAACAATTTGACCGATAAAACCAACGTACAATAAAAGAAAGGCATCTGCGTCACCAATTAATAAGCCAACCACAAAGGATATTGTTGATCTTCCTTATCCTGCAGATTTCTTTTCGAAATACATATATTCCGGACCTGTATCGCGTTAGGATAAATGTGGCCCACATGCAAGGTACAGATGTGGAAGAACTGAAAGCTTTTATTGGTGTTCACATAGCCATAGGTAACTTAAGTTCTCCCAGAATCAGGCTATACTTGGAGTCTAAATTTTCAATACCTTTGATTTCCAATCATCTGATTGAATTTGTGAATCGCTTCTACAAATTGAGAAGAATTTTGCAACTGGGGGCACCAAACAGTAAAAATAGGTTTTAGAAAGTAAGATCGTTGTTTGATTCAATCAGTTGTAATCAGCTGGTACTAGGCTGTTCACAGTATTGATGAACTTTCAAACTGAACAACTGAACTTTCAAAAATCAGTTGAACATAAAACAACACATAAGTAACAAGCCAGTCAAGTGGGGAATAAAGTTGTTTGTACTTTGTAGACTGTCTGTCATGTACTATGTTGTTATTTATCAAGGGTTTACGACGAAATTTGATGTTCAGTATGACAAATTCGATTTAGGGCCAAAAATTGACATGCAACTCTCTAATCAAGTCCATCCCATAGCAAGGCTGTACTTCTATAATTTTTTTTGTCATTCTAATTATTTGAATGGTTGAAAGAGAAGCAAATTATTTACGCTTCAGGGACCATAAGAGTGAGCAGATTTATGAAACCACCGTTTATTATCAACAAGGAAGTAAAAAAGGCTTTATGAAAAACATTATATCTAAAACATCTAGAATAATCCTAACCAAACGCTTCGACAACTCAAGCGACCACTTGGGATCCAATTTTGAGGGAATCGAACCCACGAACCTGTAGACAGTGACACATAACAAATAAATCATTTGTGAAATGGAGAAAAGTTATAATGAAAGAATGGGCGAAGTGGATAAATTCGATTTCCTCATAGCGATCTACAGAATCTTCATTGGATCTAAAAAATAGACTTTACGAATGGTAAGCCGTGGAATTGACATTGCCGTGGCCAATTCCTGATTTTCAAGCTTTAATACCCGTAAAATTGCATTAATTGATATCTATTTTAATTTAAACTGCCGAAAGAGTGTTTATGAACACTCCCAGACCTACAGACCGTACAAGTAATAAATTAATTTCAAAAAATTATTTTTTTTCGTCTTTCCCTCGTTTAAAACATTACACAACATTCCTTGGGTCTAATTTTCAGAGATCTTTGTGTTACTACGTAGATCAATTCACTCAATCATTCAATGATAGAATTGATAGAATTCCCCATAAAGGTGCCAAACGTTTTATAAATAAGAATTACAACAAATTCAAGCACAGGAATTTTATTAAATATAATACAAGTTTGGTACCAATCAACAAGAGTTCGAGTAATTTGAAATTTGCAAACATACCTTTTCATATAACGTGGCTTAAAAGGTTATTAAATTTATCAAAAAATATACAAATAAAAATCTGCTTTCTGTAATTGCTATAATATAACAGATATCCTAAATCTAAATGTATTAAATTTAATTTGTTTTATCAATAGAATTAACGTCTATTAACGTATTATCCCACAGAAAGTTGTTATATAGACTAATTTTTGAGGTTAGAATTATTTAATATTACCACGACGTATTTGACAATTTAAAACATAAAAGTATATTATAAAGTATTCTCATATTCTTTTTATTTTTTCCGTGAAAGGGAAAATATTTCTCGGAGGAAATGCCACCACTACCACCACCGACAGCACGTTCGTCGTCCCCTCTTCCTTCGCAAATAAATTTCGTAGGATGATTCGAGTGCCTCTTGGGTATATACCCACCTCTTTACCCCCTCTCTTTTAAAATTTTTACGAACTTTCACCTCAGACATCGCTGGGAATGAGATAATGCCCGAAGCGTATCTTTTCAAAATTTCATATCCATTTACGTCGAAATCCAGTGGCGTCACAAGAATAGGGAGCGTGAAAGTGTTTCCATTGAAAAAAAAAATTTTAGCAATGAAGATTTCTTGAATCACACCTATGTACGCTACTGGTCTGGAAATTTAAAAATATTTTATCTTCCAAGTACTTCCAGTATTTCGAGTTACACTTTTTTTCATCTTGTTATTAATTAGCGGCGAATATAATTCGATATTTCCTCCATGAAAAACACCTCAGCAGACAAGGAGTTTCGACGGAAATATTCTCTAAAAGATGAAAGAGGCTGAGGACAAGAATCGTTAACGAAACTTTTTCCATTATTTCGTCGAGATGGAGTGGAAAACGTCAACGTGAGAAACATTATTACCACTACTACATGACTGGAGAAGAAAAAAAAAAGAGAAAATAAAAGAACAAAACCGACAACAAGTAAGGGATGGTAGCTGACGGAATTACCGGAATAGAATGTGTAAATAATTTTATCGTTATTTATGGTTCTTGTTTTTTCTTTTTTCTTTGATGGGACGGATTATTGTGGATAGGAAGTTAAACGCGAAAGGAGAAATATATTAATAATGAAGAAGTGGTTGTATCATTAAAACAAAAAGAATTGCTTCGATTGCTCTAACCGTTAGAAGCGTTTAAAATTGAGAAAAGTCCGAAAAACGGCAAATCGTGAAACGGTTAAAGTTAGAAGATCACGGTTTGCAGAGTTAGAGGGTCGAGATATGTTTAAAACGAACATATAACGGTCCCGATCCAGCCTCAGATAGCTGAGATAAAAATTTTGCGCGAAAGGCATTTAGTCGAAAATTAAAGTGTTCGAAAATAACCGACCTGACCATACTATCCTATAGATTTTGACCCGCATTTTTGAGATGCGGACGTTTCAAATTCTCGAGCCCCCAAAATTGCCAAAGGAACGGGGCCTAAAATCGACATAGCTCTGACTTTCACTGATTTTACCATTAGATATGCATTTCTGGCTGACGAGATTGAAGGTTTCCGATAGAAAATTGTCCGCTAAATTGATTGCGACCAGAGCCTTCTAGCTCTTTTAGTTTGGCAGCTGCAGCGCTTCAGAGTTAAAAAGGGAGACGTCCTAGCGTCGGAACGGTTATAGCTAGAGTTGAATTTTTTTCACTTGTAAAACGCACGGCGAGAGCTTCCCGATGGACTCATATTTGGTCTTCCAGCTCGTTCAGTTGCCAAGATATAAGAAAGCCGTAGAAATTTGAACGCAAAGTGATGAAATTTTTTATGGCCATAGTAAAGTGTGGAATTTCCTCAATATGTGCCGATTTGTAGACCTATAGCTGCATATTTACCAAATAAAATTTCAGACCGCTAGCTCTAACCGTATAGGAGATATGGGTGTTTGAAGCTTGCCATATCCGAAAACGGCAAAAGAAAAAATGCGCCGAATGGTATTGAGTAATATAAGGATGTCAACTTGGTTACCAAATTATTAAATCATTAACACCCTTAAAATCCTAAAATTTTACCAACCCAACTCTTTTTACCAACATCACACTATCTCGATTACAGTTTCATTCTCCTCATTCACAATGAAGTACCGCCATTCTACATCTGAATATACACGTATACAAATGATTAATAACACAGTTAGATAACCACATATAGAGAGTCATCGTCCTTATCGACAACGTTAAGGGTTTAATATCCTCCCATTTATGTAGGGAAATCGCAGATAAACGGGACCGGCTCAGCGGACAAAGGCGGCTTCGATAACGGCGGTGAGCGGTTTTTCATAGGCCAAGCGAAATTTTTCCACAGCCTGTAGGGGTAGGGTGTCCTCTGCCCAGGTCTCTTTACGTCACATCAGCTATATTTTACGCCGAACGCTTTTTTCCGGTGATGGATTGTCGTCAGTTATCTATTTGAACGGCTGAATAACGAAGAATGTATTGTATACAGATCTCTATTCTGAGAGGCTTTTCCACAATGGATATCCCTGATTTTGAATAGTATCTTACGGTTTAATTATATATGAATTAATACACTAAAATTCTTGTATCGTTTTGGGGCAATTTTGTCACCCTGAAACCGTACATGAATTTTACTTACACAAGTAAAATTCCTTTTTCCGCATAATTTTACATGGATCTATTTCATTTGTTTTAATAATGTTGGAGTATGTTACTACAAGTATGACAATTACATCACTACCAGATTTTCGCGATTTCCATTTTAAACTAAATTTATATTTCATTATAAAATTATAGAGGGTACACGAAAAAAGTATCATTAAACCCTGTTCAAACTTTTAGGTTGGATCGATGAAATTATACCTTTTACGTTTTTTTTAGTTCGATAATCAACATATCCGATTGCTATCTGTGTAATATACAGGATGTAAAATATGTCTTTGAGGTTTTTTTATACTGATCTTTCAAATAAAAATATTGACAACTCAGAATTACTTCCGATTATAATATACGGAAACGAAAGTCACCTTGCTTATTTTAAATAGAATACCCTATATATTTTTTCGTCTTCTGATAGCACACATTATTCTATATAAGTTCTGTTAAGATCGATTCTGAGAAAAATTGATTCTAATGAATTTTGACGTTTTGTTGATAGTGGAATGGAATGTCAATAACTGAGAAACAATTCAAGTTACGAGGTTGAAAATGTCCTGGTCACGTACTCAGTACGTTGTACTACTGTACAAAGTTAAAAAACTGTAAAATGAATAATACAGAATGATACAAAAGGTTATTGACTTATATTAACCAAAAGACGCAATAACTGACTTATTTTAAATTGAACATTATATATATTATCAGCGCATATGATTTGCCTGACTATTTCCTCTAAAAGTTAATTAACACTCCCTATATCTCAACAAATTTGGATAGAAAATTAAGCAACAAAAGAAAAATGAGTTAAATAAGAACATAACAATTAAATAAACAAAGTTTTATCAAATGTGTTAAAAATTTCCACCGCCCGCTCCTAATTTATTATTCTTTTTAAAATAGCCAAATTATCCATTATCACGCTTTTCTATTTGACAACGGAAGATCTTCTATCGAGAGATGTCAAATCGTCCGGTAGGCTTCTTAAGGAAATCAACAAAAAGATAAAAATAATAAATTCGAACAAAAAGATAATTATATTTTGTGAACTAGGTAAATATTAAGCATAGGTAGCAATAAAAACAATGGTCCAAGTCTCACAAAATTCTATTAATGGTATCAGGCGACCGATTTCGTGGTTTGCCAATACATCATCAGGCCCTATGAGGATATCCAAACAAAAGAAACATGATAGAATAAACTCAATACAAGTAATTAGCAATATGAGATAGTGAGAAATATCAACCAGAAGAGTTTTTTTAACTCTGACTGTATGTTACAATATAAAATCAGCTGTATTCTAGTATGTAATTAAATTTAGTCTAATAATTAATTAATAAGCCTAAAAATATATTCAAAAACCCTTTCTCTCCCGGTTCCTTCCATCACCAAAATTCGCTGTATAACATTTATAAATTGTGTAGTGCAATTAGCGCACGTGATCCTTGGTAATGAAAAGGAAAACAAAAAATTATCTTTAAACTTCTATTTACAATTATATAGCAGCAGATGGAGGTAGTGTCAAATATTAAAATTAAAACATATAATTATGTTAACTACATCCAAGTAATAATAAAGTAACTCTGTTAAGTTCATTTAAATTTAAGGACAAATTGTAGAGATAAAATTGTAAATGAGACGCGTACACCAGTTAGAAGATTAAACTATTATAATAAAATTAGATAAAACAAAATGTGAAGTATTTTTTGTATATATAACAATATTTTCTAAATACTAACTAATAAATAGGAAGGTATCTGTGACCGGTGAAACAAAATAACCCAGAAAAATTGTAGAATCATAATTTAGTTTCAAACCACACATAGCAGAAACCAGCAACCCAAAATATTAAAAAAAAAATTGTTGGCAAAACAAATACAGAAAATCAAAAGGGGATCAAGATTCTAATAGTATTTGAAAAGAAGGTGTAGACTCAAACTGCAGTTGCCTATTTAATGAGACTAGCGGGTTGTCGCAAAGTTTCTAAGGATTCCAAGTTGTTATGAAAAAATCCTTTGTTGGCAGTATGTGATATCTTAAAACCTGTGTTGATATCAAAGGTGTGACCACAATCTAATAGATGCTAGACAAAATGTGAAAAACCAGAAGAATCCGGTTGCAAACAGCGTAAATGTTCTTTTATACGTGTATGAAAATCACAGAAGGTTCTGCCAACATAGTTTAGAGATTTTGATTTCTTCTATCCGATCCTTATTGTTCACAAGCAAATTACGTATATAAAACGTATACCGTTCTAAACCTTTTTGAGAAAAGGGAATATTAAACTAATAAGTTGCTTCAACTAACAATCACTCTTTTATCTTTATTTTTCGAAATATTCAACTAAATTTCGAATGAAAAAGTTGTTGCAACTTAAAAAGGATTTACAAATCTTTAGAATTGTCAGGTGGAAATTGTTATTAATTATAACCTTTTTTAAGAATTTATTGTTTAATTTCAGTTCGTTTGCTTGTTATGTTCTTATTTAAAATAGTTTAAATTTTCTCACTTATTAAATTACTTAATTATTGTATCTAAAATTATCTGAATCTATTCTTAACTCGAAAAAATAGAGAATAGTCAGGAAAATCATATGCGTTGATAATTTACATGGTGTTCCGTCATAAGTCAACGACCTTTTGCATGGTCCTGTATTATTTATTTTATTATTTTTTTAAATTTGTGCAGTAGTACAACGTACTGAATACATAACCAGAAAATTTCAATCTCGTAACTTAAATCCGTTTGCAATTATTGACTTTTCATTCCGCTGTCAATAAAACGTTAAAATTCATTAAAATCCGTTTTTCTCAAAAACAATCAAAGTACAGGTACAGGGAAATAACAGAACTTATGTAGAATAATGTGTTCTATCAAAAAAATGAAAAAATATACAAGATGTTCTATTTAAAATAAGCAAGGTGACATTCATTTCCGGTGTAAATATCTCAGAATTGCCAACCTTTTTATTTGAAAGAACAGTATCAAAATCCTCGAAGACAAATATTCAGCATTCAGGTGGTAATAATTCCTAGTATTCGGCTAATCGGCGGTTTAAATGCCACACCATGTATAAACTTATGTTTGATTATATTTTTGCGGGGTATGAGGCTTAGAAACATAGGTAAAGTTTTAATAAAAAAATATTATTTATTTTAGAACAAAAATTTTTTTAAACTGATTAGGGAACATAAGTAACACGAAAATTCAGGGAAAAACTTTAGAACTTTGTAGACCAGTATACTGTAAAAACAATGGTATATTTTTAAGTGCCCAATCGCCTGCTTTTTGGGGAGTCAAACCCCCTAAAAGCAATATTATCCATAGAAATTTATCTCCGAAAGTATGAGAAATATTAAAACACACTTTAGGCAATTTTACATTTATTTAGAGGGCACCCCGTGATAGTGTCAGTAGTATTCCTCTAATCGCTACCACTTTCGGAGAACCGCCCCCCACTTCCCTATTTTTTGTAAAAAAATCAAAATTTGTATTTGCTGTAGTCACGATGAATTCATGCATATGTATTAAACTTGCCTTAATTTTTTTTTTAATTTGGAGAAAAAAAATTATAACTGCAGCAAATACAATATTAGAGCGCAAAGACAATATTTTTAAAAAATTATATACAGTGATTAGCATAAATGTTGCAACATATGAGGAATTTTTTAATTATTAAAGAATAATATTTTTTGGGGGGAATAGGTTTACCATGTCTAAAAACCATATTGATGACCGCGGAAGCCTACGGACCGAAAACAGAAATACTTTTTTTTGCAATAGAAACAGTAAAATCCGAAAACGCGAAAACCCCTGAATAGCACTCAGCAGTATACGCATGCGCCGATTTATAGTTTTCCTTTCTAGTCGAGGAATTCCCCCAATTCTCACAGTAATTTACGAATTCTACTTACTGCTACTATGTAAAATACCGGAATTACAAAGTTCTAAATTTCTAAAAATATTCCTAAATTTTACTATGTTCACCAGTTGTGAAGAAGAAAAAGTTTTATTTTTCCTAGATAAAATTAAATACTTTTGGGTTCCATCGGCATACTAAATTTAGAAATCGAATCTATTATATTTACTTGCAATACAAGAAAACAAAAACATTATTGTAACAGCTAATTAGCACATAAGTTACAATTAACGTCACGAAAATGAAAATCAATCCCAATAGACCTCAATTTTAACTCGTTGAGTTCCAATTCAAGTAAATGAATGCCGGGCATTATTGCACATCACCTCCTGTAAAGTTCCTGGGAAATGTAAACCTGGATAATGCCATGAACAAAACACAAGATAAATAACATTCATCATATTTCGCAAAAATGTGTTAGTGATGTAAACGTTATCAATTCATAGTGATCATTAATTTTAATCTCCACTAATACCTTATTCCCTTCAATTTTTCTACTACGCAAAACCAATTTATTTGCCCTTCAATATTAAACCACGACATCATCGTTTAGTATAGCCGAAACAATCATAACAACAAAAGTAGATGTAGAGGAGGCGTAGGGGTGGCAGTCGACATTATTCATCCACGTCCGACGACAACACAAACGGTACAAGAGAGAGAATATCTACCCACATAGAGGGCGCCGTGTGTGCGGGGCGTTAAGTGGCCCGTAAGGTGTGAACAGCACTCGTGTGACACCGGTCACAATAAGCCCATGCCGTCCGCTCACCCTTTAGCAGAAAATGAGACGACATACAAAACGATATTCCCCGTTCCCGCTTACTCCACTTCGCCCTTACAATTTTCGTTCCCCTTTTGCATAGCAGGTTGTGTGGATATGAACTCCGGGCTCCGGTATACGCTATACTTTATCCCCGCGTCCGTCATATTTGTCAATTAAGTTTAAACTCGGGCGTGAATAGCGCGGTACCTCATTGTTCGACCCTGAAATTTAATGAAAATTTGTCAATTACAACGCGCTAGGCTTGTTTAGCGTATTCGTTGTTTAATATACCAACCGACGTACGCCCTATACAGGCGCGCACACACAATCGCAGCTCGAGTGTCGTAGGGTGAATATTCATGGTGTAATTGATGGGCGGTTAGTACATACCTGCAAGTCTAGGTTTATTCCAAGAAAATATACCAAGTCTATTAGTTAAATACACACGCAGAGAAACGTTTACTTATATCAAGGTTGTTTGTCCCAATTCAATACAACTACTGTTTCAATTATCCACAATACAATAACTGTTTGAAATCAAAAGAAATATTTTCTTAGCGTTTTTTTCTCCCCTTAGGAGAAATAAATACTTGTAATGAAATAATTGTATTTCCTTGTTCAAGACATTCGTTAACTTGATTCAAGAAAATCTTGCAGAAAATTTGAAGAAGATGATCCTTAGTATAAGTAAATGGCCGTTATAACACAAAACAATATTTTCTTAAGGATACTAAATAGTTTTCTTAATTCCAGAAAGCGTTTAGGTATTGTTCATAAATCAGCAGTTTCATTTTCTCAAAATAAATTACTTATATTCACATTATTAATTGCACCTTGTTTAAAACAGTACGACATTAATCTCCACTTTAATTCTCATTGCTTGTGATTTAAAAAAATCTAAGCTGGAGGTTATCTGTAGAATAATGTTCAAACAAAAGTGAACTATAATGAAGAACGCATGAAAAAAGTGATTAAAAACAATAATCAAGATAATGCTAATAATAAATAGCTCATGGTATTGATGGAATCGCTCCCGACAAAAACAATGTAAGAAGAAGAAAGCACTATCGCTTTTTGCTCCTGCCCACATTCCTATTCATCTCTCAGTTTATGCCACTAACCTTCAAAAACAGCACTGAAATATTTCCTAGCCCCACCTACTGCCAAGAGTTATAATCATTCCGTCTTAGATAGTAGCGACCACAACCGAAATACAGATGCCATACTTACCCGTACAACCTTTAACGTACAACGGTTCATAAACATTTTCAAAAGATACCTGTTAATGTATTTTTTTTTCTGTTAATTACTATTTACCCCGTGTACTGGCTAAACATCCGTGGTTAGTCTGGTCTCTTCTACGGCCGAGTACTGTGCGCCGGTATGGCGTCGGTGTACGATGTACCAACTTAATTTATTTTTGTGAACATATTGAAGGATACAAACTTCAATTTGAACATCATAATAATAATAATAATGATAATAATAATAATAATAATAATAATAATAATACAGTTTTATTTTCAATAAGTATAAATACCCAAGAACAGAAAATACAAACAATAAAAAAGTAAATTTATGATTGTAATATAAAGACATGGTTTTTTGCGAATTTATTTCTATGATCTCAAGAGCATGAATTATTTTTGAACATTATCTGGACGAATGAAGCCAAATTGACAAGAAATGGTCTGCTTAACCGGCAAAATTCTCATTACTGAAACAATTCGAATCCTCACGTATTTAGAACGCAAAATATCCAGGAGAGCTGGCAATTCAACGTTTCATCAATGCTGGATTGTTTCCTAATGGTCATGACTAACTTGGATATCACCAAAGTGGTTACTCTTGATATTGGAAGAAAATTGTGTTACAATACACAAATTTCCACAACTACTGGGGTGCCACAGGGTGCTATACTCAGCCCACTTTTGTTCACTCTTTACACTTCTGGTGTGCCTACTGTTATTAAAAATTGTGTTTATCATCTGTACGCCCATGACACTCAATTGTATCTGTCTTTACTACCATGTGATGTTAAGATGGCGCAGTTACAAATTAACGAAGACCTTGAAAACATGTGATTTCGCGAATCTACACCAACTAAAAATGAATCCTTTAAAAACGCAGCTCAATGGGCTCAAAAAATGCTCGAAATTTCGTAAAATCCAACCTAGATATCCGTATTAATTTTCAACGTCACATATCTTGCGATTACATAATATTTTGTACATGGAGAATAGGCGGCTACTGCACTGTGCACTTTTTATTGTAAAGTAGGTAGAACTAAGATGCCACCCTATCTGTCGTACTATTACTACTTCTGTTTTGTATCTTTTCCTTGTAATACTGTATGTTTATATGCTAATAACTCTATTATTATTATTTTAATTCAATAGTACGTAGAATTTTCCAAAGTATTTCCTATATAGAGCGATGTAGTTTCTCATGCATATCTTATCCTATTCATAGTTCGAAAAGGCATAAGTCGTCATCCAAACAATTCCATCCCCGAGAATATGATCCATATATCCCAATTAACACCGGAATATACCTTTCTCAATATTGCCTCAATAGGTCTTATTGTACCAAAGTTTGCTTCTACCACCCCACCTACCCAATCGAAAACTTCGACATTAGCCGAAGTCCGCTTGTTAGCCTTGCCTGATGCTTAATATCATTTCGTACTGATTGGAATCCGTTCGGGATAGAGGGCGTCTCTAGCGCTAGTGGTAGCAATAGAGCTGCAATCTCCAATTCAAACATAACACGAACGCAAACAAAATCGGAAATTCTAATGCGATGGCAGCGTTAGACGGCAAGAATGTAGTATACAAGGTTCGCTAGATGAACTCATACCGACAAGTTGAGATACATTTTAAGTGTATTTAACAAACACAATGGGCAATTACTACGAACTACCATTATTTTGTTCTCTTGATTCGGTACTTTTTATTGCGATAAATCGTAGGAGATTGGTACATCTAATATTTTAATCGTCGTCGTTCCATTTCGAATTCAGTAAAGAAATACGCCCTTTATATAGGAAAGAGTTTGTAAGAAAGCGTCTAGACGGGCTTCTCTGCCAGATTCCAAGAAAATATACTTGAAATTGAAAAAAAATTGAAATACAATGTTAAGACTTCTTAACATTTTAGTTTATGCTTTTTACACTAACAAATTCGTTACTGCATTTATTCTATTTTGTAATCCATCATCTATTGTTTTATTGTGTAAGCTTAATATTTCATTCGTTTTACTTTGTAAATTTAATATTTCATTTGTCTTACTTGTATATTCACCATTTCGTTTGCTTTGTTTCTTGTAAACTTGTGTATATTGTATCTGTGTACATTTAAAACATTTAAATTCATTTAACATACATAAATGCAACAGAACCATTCACACACAAAGTGAAATTTGATGTAAAATTGTATTAATTCAAATATTCGCAACTTCTGTACCCTATTATATTGCAAACCTCGAGATAAGACGCACGCTAAGCAGACGGCGGTCGAGCATCAAACAGACAATCACCGCCGAGAGAGCAAGTCTAACGAACGTATACGTGTTTTTATCTCGGAGTGCCAGAACTTCGTTGGAGAACAAATGCACGAAGTGTCACGATTGCCATAAGTCGCTCCGTCGCCTATGCGCAATGCAACGCTCGGACCAGCACGATGCTTGGTCTTTGGAATCTCCGCTTCTATAGGGAGGCAGTAGCGAGACGGAGCAATGCATACTAGAGATAGTATAGCAAATACACTAAATAACTAAAACGTTTGGATAGTCGTCTTCGGCTATATTCTGCTACTGCCCCCGTGACCCGACGTTCGAATTCCGTCAAAGAAAATATTAATGAAGAATATAAAGGATGTATGGGAGAACGATGAAGATATAAAAGAGACAATCGTATCTTGCATTGAAAGTATGCCCCGAAGAATTAAGGGTGTTATTAAAAATCATGGATTATGGACTAAATATTAATTACTTATTTAATATTTACATATGTTACATATTTTTACAATATATTATTTTATTATGAAGAAACTACAAAATATTGAGTTGTTCCAAGTAATTTGTCCAGGGACTGTACACTTTTCTCAACACGGACATATATTGTATTAAAAACAGATAAAAGTGTACATACTAGAAAGATTCTCAACCAAATAGACATAATATAAGCATACGTAAATGTCTTTATTAAGGTGACTAGGATGACAAATAATTTGACAAGTAGTATTTTGCTACCAACCTTGGCTTGCTTACACCAAAAATCCTTTTATTCATCGATTAACTAACTGAAGTTACAGTCGCGTTATTGAAACAGAAATACACTTAACTGTAGAATAAATTTTAAAATTACAGGAAAGACTGCTGAGATGGGAAAAAAGAATTTTGAGAAGAATTATGGGAGGAAAGAAAACGGAGAATGAATACGAAAGAAAAACAAACGATGAAATCTATTAAATAAACAGAGAGCCTACAATAGATACAGTTATAAAATCAAGGAGAGGCTGGACCATATAGATAGGATGGAAAAAGGAAGAACCGCAAGAGACATAGCTTGGAAGATACCGCAAAATAAGAAGAGGGGGAGACCAAGGAAAAGATGGAGAAAAACGGTCATTGCTGATCTAGAAGAGAAAGAAGTGGAAAATTAGAAAGCGAAAACAAGAAACAAAAAAGAATGGGAGAATATAACGAGGCTATGGGCCTAAAAGGTCTATTGGAAAGCTCTATATAAACAGGTCTTGTAAAGCGAATGCGTACAGCAAAAAATAGTGAGTCACCCGCTCCCTCTTAGCGATTAGAGATCACAGGTCAATCGCGCCGTCGCGCCCTCTCCTCCGCGCTCAATGCCCACATTTTTTGCTATATGTATTCGCTTTACAAGACCTGCATACTCTCATGTACATGTAAATTATGATTATATGTTTATAAACTTTTAATTGACAAGTTCTGTAAATCAACCTGTATAATAGGGTAGCGTGGAATACCGTAGAACGAACAACTTCACACATTTAAGCCGGCTAAATTAGTTTAGTAAAGCGGATCTATCTGCGGGGTAGGACTATTGTGACAAGCAGCCGGAAACCTGATCTGTTATGTCAGCTCAACGTCGCGTTGTCGTCTTTTCTTACTGTTAGTCCGTGTGCGTGTATGAGTGCGTGCGCACGTCTGTGTGCGCTGGTTATTCAGCCGTAATCCTTCGAAAGCTACCGGGCCCTCGGCGAAAACGAAAATCGCTCTCTTCTCTCTCCTCCGTGGAGAACGCGCGGTTTATCTTATCTTACACGGGCGCGACGTCATATTTCAAATTGTATTTGCAGGAATAACAGACCGGGAGCGAAAGATATCTCTCTATTAGGTATCGCATTACGCTACCTACTTAGTGTCGTAGACGGGTAGCTCTCGGATAGCGTTCGGTACGCTCAAGGGACCGGATTAAGTCGGATAATTGAATTAAATATCCCGGGAAGAGAATCTATTAGATCGGGCGGACGTTATATCTAAGTTCTAGGCGCCAAATCACTTTACCTTTTACTACAATCACGTATATCGATAAAATTGCTAAAGCGTATTACATTCTAGGCGATACCTCTGTTGACGATTCATTAAAGCGTGATTAGTGACTGCATATACAACTTGAAATAATAACAATTCCAGCTGCACAATGCGTTAGACAACATTTCAAACACTTCTTAAATTCTAAAAATTTTAAGGACGCAGTGTCAAATTGGCTTTAATCATTCAGGGATGCGATTTTAGTCCACGCCGTAGATATAAATATGAAAATCGCATGCTCCAATTACGCATAGCAAATGTGGAAACGACCTTGGTAAGATTCTTGACAATGTTTTAAAGAACGCAGTGTAATTCGCGCTTTCAATCCACTTCGTGCGTATACGATACTTTAAAATTGTTTCGACTTTGGATTTTTTTCTCTCGTAGATTCGGTATTATCAACTAGATACCCTGATAACTCCGCCTGGGGTAAACGAAAAAAAATTAACGCCGGCTACAAGATGGGAAATCGATCTTTGGGGATCCTCCGCTATGCGAATGATACGATTCTTGTGGCCGAGAACGAGGACAACTTGCAACGTCTACTTTATACATTTAATACGACAGCACAAAAGTTAAATATGCTAATATATCTTACGAAAAGACCCAATCAATGGTAATATCCAAAAATCCCATAAGGTGCAAACTAATGAGTAGCGAACACATAATAGACCAAACTATTAGATGAATCTCACTTAGAGACAGAATAAGGAACGAGGACACACTGAGAGAAGTGGGAGTTCAGGATGTGGTAAGATGGACGCGAACACGATGTCGTAAGTGAAGAAATCACGTGGACAGAGTGGACCCAGGAAGAATAGCAAAACGAGCAAAAACGCAAAAACCTAATACGAAAAGAAGGGGAGACCCCCTAAGAAATGCTGAAGAATAGCTGGTCATCGGCATTTCAAGAAATGGGAAGGCCGAATGAACAGGACTTTGTCCTACAAGAGGAAGAAGAGGATACCCTTTCAGCAGTTTAACTGAATGATTTGATAAAAATAACTCTTACGAATGATGAATTGATGACAGACATGAAACCAACATTTAAACTACGACGTTTACGCGCCCTCTCTATGCTACTGCACCACGTAAGAAACCTCGTCTTCTTTCAAATTACCGAATTTGAATCAAACTTGAGCTTGAAATTAAATTGAAGCACCATTAACATTTTAAATTATTGTGAAAATACAGTTAAATACGTTGTTTCTCTCACACTCGGCTGTATAAACCGCTACACAATCTAAAAAGGCGTCGATAAAACGTCACTCTGACAGATGTTGCAGGAGCGTTTGTGGCTGAATGATATCAGTCGTGGCGCTAATGATAGCGATTCTAAATGCAATACTTTTAATATTATACCATATTTAACATTTTCTAGTAAATATTTCCAAAACGATAAATATATTTTTTCGAAGAAACGACTTCTACATGTCTAGAAAATATTGTGTCAATATTACACTCACTTCTTAACAACAAGAGAAACCGAAAATCTGATATCGCAGTACATTTAAGTACCTCGTGAGAAACACATTTTTCCGGGCAATTCACGAACGAGTTCTGTCAGATATACGAAGAGATAAAAATCGTATTAATGCCACGCCGGAGGTAAAATGCATGAACTGAATCGGTTGACAGGCACCGTTTCATGGATAATATTACGCGAACCATTCGTTTCCTAATCGTACTGTCTTGTTTCCTTTCCTTCGCTCTAGACTGCAGGAATTTTTTATTGGAATGACAATGAGAATTGAACAACGGCTCCTTGAGCTGAGAAGAATGAAATGTTCCGCAATAATAAAAATTTCGATTTCTGAATTATGAAGTCGTTTTCAGGGCGTTCGGTTTCTTTTAATAAAAACAAAAAACCCAATTCCCTTATTCTGCTTTTTCGGACTCTGTGAGAGTTTACTTCATAAAAAAAATCCTGGGACGATAAAAGGAATCCCCGCAAAATCTAAATAATGCATTACCTAACCTTTTCTTCCATCTCACTTTAAAGTAATAAAAAAGATTCCTCGAATCAGATCCGGATTCCGGATTCGCTCTCCTGCATTTCTCAATGAAATCCGTCTCTTAAACCCCATTCCAACCTCAAAAACTGCGTCTTTAACTCATCTCGACAAACGTAATTATTTTCGACGCTGTGAAATCCCCGTTCCCCATCCCCAAGAACAATATTAAAAGCTCAGGCCCGAAAAGGAGGGGCACCAAAAGAAATCGTCCGGAAAGACGGAACCGTGACGCAGTTTATTCCATTTTTCCCGGCGTAATCGTCTCTATATAGCGAAAAAAATGACGTTTATTGCCGGCAATGTACCGTGACGACATCTGCGAGAGATTCTTTTTTGGAAAGTTATCGGTTGCGTTTGAGAAAAAGGAGGTGGAAAGGCAAGAGAAACGATGAGAGGGATTTCAAACACGCGAATGGTTTCGATAGTTTGAAATGGAGATGGTCCTAGAAGTATGAATTAAATCAAAGGTCCTTACTTCCCAACTTGACCAAATATTATAATGGTGTAAATGAAAAACAATTGCACATCGCGTCTCCTAGCTGAGAATATATATATTTAAATAGAAAACAAAATTCTGCATAAAATACTTATATCACAATATGTTGAAATGCAAAGCAAAAGGGCTATCCTTGAATTTGGTGTAGGATCTGCCCAGTCCAGAAACTAGATGAAATAACGCCAGGAGGCCGACCACCAATTTTCGACTTCAGTCAGAAGATACCCATTTCGAAGCACAACAACTGACATTACCGCGCGGTAGACATAGCCAACCTGCGCGACATCCAAGCCCAGGAATGAAAAACAAGAGAAAGGGAATTAACGCGGGGATCAAGTAAAAAACAAGAAAAAGAGATTAATGGGCAAAACCCGCAGAAAGTAGCCGTAAACACGTGTTTCGGACTTATTAGTCCTCATCAGTACGCCACTCCCATCGATAGTTTCAGTTATTGTTTGTGAAATTTGCGTAAGGTTAGTTGCGGTAGACCTGTGCCACATAAATCCATGCTGAGATGTAGAAAGGTGTGATCTCGTGCTCTATAGCACGAGATCACACCTTTCGAGATGCGCTTATAGATTAATAGTTCAAAGACATTAGCGGAAGAAATTACAGCAAGTGGTCTGTAATTGTTGATGTTGGAATTCTCACCCTCTTTAAAGATATGCGAGATTCTAGCCACTTTCCACATATCAGGAATAACAGACGTACGTAGGACTAGGTTGCAGACTATAGCTAAAGGAGTAGCAAAGATAAGAGCACAGTCCTTAACAAGGAAACAGGTATTATATACATTTTATAATGCGGTTTCCTTACTTGTTTGTAGACATACATATGTTGTGGGCATATATCTATATACATTTGTACAAATGTGTCTCAGCATACAAATCGCAACGTTTGTATGTCTTTCATAAATTCGCAAGGTATATTTGCATGTATAATTATAAACGCACCTAGTACGAATGCGAGGCATTTTGTTACCTTAAATGTGTCTTCAGTATCGCAACACTTATTTGTATATTAATTCGCAGCGTTTATATGCGTTATGTATTACTAGGGCCACCACCAAACCCTTGACGGAGCTCAAATTTCTGGTCGCGGAGGCAGTAACGGAATATAGCCAAAAACGACTACCCAGACGTTCTAGTTATGGTAAGTATTTGCTACGCTATCTTTCTTGTATGTATGCTCCGTCTCGCTACTACCTCCCTATACTACCTCCCTATAGTAGTGGAAATTCCAAAGGCCAAACATCGTGCTCTCTGACGAAGTTCTGGCACTCTGAGATAAGGTCACGTAGACGTGCGGCAGTGATTGTCTCTCATGCTACACCGCGGTGGTTCCCTCTCTAGTGTGCATCTTATCTCGAGGTTTGCAATATAATAGTGAACCGAAGTTTATAATAGTTAAAAGATTATAACAGTGTATCGATTATTTGAATTAATAGGGTTATTCAATTCTCACTTTGTGTAGGGGTGATTTTGGTACATTTATGTTTGTTGATGAACTTAAATTAGTTTTTGTGTTAAATCCGTACACATTCAATATTTTAAATGTATACAAGTACAATATACACAAGTTTATAAGAAGTAAAGTAAACAAAATGCTGAATTTACAACTAACACAGATGAAATATTAAGTTTACAAAGTAAAACAATAAATGATGGCTTTGCAAAATAGAATAAATGCAGTAACGAATTTGTTAGCTTAAAAAATAACAACAAAATGTTAAGAAGTCTTAACATTAACTTTATTTCTATATGTCTCAAATCTCTATCTTAACTTATAATCAAATAAATTGAACAGAATCGTCCCCCTGCAAAAAAAAAAACATAAAAACACTTGACTTCCGCATTAAATAACAAAAGAATAACATAACGCTAATACAGATACAGTACGCATTGTTCAGAGAATGTTCAGCAAACCGACATATTCTCTATGACCCTCTATATCATTCTTTCCCTGGTAAGTGTGCATTCATGTATGTTGTGGGTGGAGTTCTGGCGGTCAATATAGCTAGAGGGATGTACACAAACGTTACATAATAGGTGGGATAATATAATGGGGGAGAACAGCAAACGCTTTACACCATCGAAACAATACGCGCACTTTTTTATCTTTTCAGTTCCTTGTAATTCATTTACTGGGAACTTTTTGACAATAAATGTTCAACATTCGTCGGCACTTATTCAGCGGTAAAACACACTAAATCCAATGTAATGGTAATTGAATTCACGAAGCTGACAAAAGAATTTGATGCAATCCCTATGTATAATTTATGTGAGTATTAGTTAATTAATTCTTCTATTCAAAATAAAACGAGTTCGTTAAACATCCAGTTCTAAGGCAATCCAAAGTACCCCAGTCACAATCTTCGCATTACGACGGAAAAATCTTGCATAACGTCTCCGCTGCCAGAGGACGCTCATTTACCACCGTTGAACCGGAGCTAACGAGCCCGCTTCAACTTCTTCCGGTGGGAGAAACAATGCAAATAAGCAGCTACGCTTTACACGATTTGGAGGAAAAGACAGAGAGCAGAGCTAAGGAAGGACGCAGAGATTGCGGTTAGCTTCTAAAGCGAGTAGGAAAAAAATTGACAATAATAAGTAAAAGAAGAAGCAAAACCAACCTTGTTAGCGGTATGGCTTTTGTAATTTCTTCACCAAAGGAACATCTCAACAAATATGACGTCCTCGTCATCGTCGTTGTGGTTTACCGTCTTAGTGCTGATTACGACCACCAATGGCGAAAGACACGATAAGAAAAAAAGTAAAGCTCTCTGATCGTTACGAATTTTTATGGAAAGGAAAAGAGTGGACTGATTGTAGAAGCAGTTTTTATGCGCTTAACGAATGCTTTGCATAAAAAGGATTGCTGTAGAATATCTCACATTCATCTAAAATGCATTGAAGTCAAAAGCTGACCAACTCATTTTTCAAATATTGCAATATCACCTAACTCCAAAAAATTCACTTTGAGGTAACCAAAAGAGTAAAACTGTGTTAATCTATTGGCCTTTATATAAAACCAAGGTATATTATCTACTGCCGGATTATATTTTGCCTCGAAAATTCGAATCCAATTTAGGAACGATTGTAGGATATTTGCCATTACACACCTTAAAACTACATATTAACTTTGGCCTATAGTCTAATAGCCGCACATAGCTACTTCATCACGACATTACAGCCAAAGTACAGATGACAAAACGATTTGCTTCCTCTTGTGTTTAGACCCACCCTTTGTGAAGAATTATAGAAACTCTAAGACCTTGTGGCCTTCCTATACGTGACACCCCTCAAGAACTGTACTTAATTTTTTAGCTCTATTCTGGTATCAAATTTGAATTATATAGCGTCGATCCTCAGAACTCAGGTTTAACTTTTTGTAGTCGGTAGTGGTTTTTCGATAAAATACAGACCTCTCTCGGTTGTCGCGAAGGTTAGCTTTCCCATAGAATCCAAATTTATGATAAAACATCAAGGAGTATGGGAGTCGTTAGGAACTAACTCGTGGTTAAAACTGTCGGGATGACGACCACAGTTTTAGAAAACATTTAACTCTTTTAATTTTCACCAATATTTCGCTTTTATTTTGAAAGGTTCATCAGGGTCATAAATGAGTTAAAAAATGGCTAAATTTTGTATCACAGGAGCCCAAGTCACAATGTTAGTTACTGATGAAGCTGCAACAATGCTAAAAGTTGGTAGGATGTTGAAAATATGCTTTCCGACTCTTCTTCACATAACATGTCTCATACACGCGCATCATCTCGTTGTAGAAACCATTCGAAAGAAGTATTCGATGGTGAATAATTTAATAGCACCTACCAAAAAAGTATTTGTGAAGTCTCCCAAACATGTCAAACAATTGTGTCCGAAACTTCCACTACCACCTCAGCCTGTAGTAACTCGATGAGGAACATGACTCCAAGCAGTATCTTATTATCATAAATATTTTGCAAATGTGAAGGATGTGATTTTAAAATTTAAATCAAATGAATCTGCAGCGATTCGAGAGAGTCAGCAACTTTTTTCCAATTCGAACGTTCAATTACAAATAGATGAAATTTCCATAAACTATTCTGCAGTTGTACAAGCTATATCGCTGTTACAAAACAGTCACTTATCTTTACGAGTCTCATTAAATATCTTAGATAATTTACAAACCGCTCTAGAAAGCTTGACGGATCCTATAGGACTAGATGTCGCTCAAAAATTTCGTGCAGTTTTAAATAAAAATCCCGATTTACAAAAGGTTCGGTCTATTACTGAAAATAAAGAGTGCACAGAAGAGATAAGGGAATATCTGAATTACGCAAATCCTACTTCGCTAGATGTAGAACGATCATTTTCGAAATACACGAAAACGTTTTCAGACCAACGTCGAAGGCTAAGTGAATGAAATATTATTCGATCATAAAAAACATAAATATTTATTGGAAATGATAAGTAATTATCCTTCTTTGTATTTCGAATAATATCACTGTGAAAATCACTTTGTTTTGGACCATCTGATAACCCTAAAATCAAAGTTTGGTTAAAAAATTTAATTTTAATTAAAATTATTTCGCTCTTACTTTTTATTTTATCTTTCAAAAATACATTTTACTATTCTTTCGTAAAAAAGTTAAGCCAAAATGTTCTTTGTATAATTAATTACCACTCTTATTTATCTCTGCTTTACATGCCCTTAACTACCAAAAAACTATTATGCAAAAATAACGCCACAGCATGTTACGAAATAAATTAACCGCTTAACAAATACCATTATTAAATACAAAAGTAAACTGTTTGTTGTATGCATGCTGTGATTATTGAAGCGAGGAACTAGCACTAGATGTAAATTCCGATTCCGTGCCGACAATATTCGTATATCCCGGAGCGGTAGACTGTGATTATATGCTCGGATGAACGGTCATTCTGCTTATCGGCGAGTGTATCATGAAACGGTATAAAAGTAAATATTCTGCAAGAAGCATGCTGTAGTTGTTGTTTATTGCGTATCTGATCTTTCTTCTCGAGAGTGTAGAGACACAGGGAACATATAGTGAGATCCTAGAGTACCCCCCCCCCCAACTTCTGAAAAACAAAAGTCAGCGTTTAAAAAAAACAGGTCGATTTCTATTTTTTGCCGTTATCGACAGTTCAATTGCATTTCCGGTGTCACCGAAATATTTTGATCAAGTAAAGAAGGTAGTTTTAAAATTCAATCCAACAGAAGCTGCAGCAATCAAGAAAAGCCAGGAAATATTACAAGATAGTCAGGTTAAAAGAGATTGACAAGCTATTCACAACAATGACTTCGGACTAGCGGAGGGAATAGAAAAATTACAAAATGTTTCGATGTCGCTAGTGGATTCTGTTCAAATTGTGAATGATGTTCACGCACAGTTATGCGCTGTTGAAGGCTAAACAAATTGGTGTGTAATACGAAAATTTAAAAGTGTTTTAGAGAAAGACTCCGATTTTCTTATATTAAGACAAATTTGTGAAGGTGCATGTGAAGATGCATTAAGTTGTTTCAAAGGTTATTTTAAATATGCAAATATAACATCACTAGATGTCGAACGGTCGTTTTCGGCATTAAAAAACATTTATTCCGCACGTCGTACTCACTTGACTGAAACAGCTGTGGAAACATATCTATCTGATTCAAATATTTAACAGATGTTACCCAGTTTGTGATTTCACGGAAGACTTTTAAAACGGTAAGTGTTTCAGCACGTTTTATAATTTATTTCTTATCTTCTATTTTATGTGTAAGCTTTTATGCGCTCGCCACGCCTCTGGCTGTTACCTCATTTTTGCTCAGGTTACTTATTAGTCTATATCTTACTCTTACCTATTTCTAGAGCATTATTTAATATTACAGTGATAACAGCTGACCAATACAAATTAACAGCATGTTGATGTGCATGTTGATCACAAGAAATTTAGAAAGAAACAGGAAATACAAAATGTTCCTGTAGTATACCATCAATTTTTCTATTTTTTTCTTCTTTTTACCTTTGTACAAATAGGCGTCTACCCCTGCACTTGGTAACTAACCGATTTATTATTATTCATCTAGTTGTTGACGACCTGATTCAATTTACTTGTGTGAGCGTTTCCAAAACATATAGCATGAACAATTTAAACACCGACACGGGTTAATTTTCATAGTTCTTGTGAATGCGATTCAACCAGTTGCCCGCATACTCTGACAGTCCAACCGGTTCCATTTAAACCGAGCCGAGCTCGGAGACACAAACACAAAATTTAATTACGATATCTCACCAACAAAATATATATGTAGTGCACAGAGGGTCCTGACGAAAGGTATACGACACGCATTACTTATTAGTCACGACGCAGGTATAAACCAATTACAATTATCCGAGACAACGCTACGAAAACGCATAAAACATTAAATTCTATTCGGAATTAAGCCTCCGACTCCTCGTTTTCCCCACCACCTCCTCGTATAGAAAGAGTGAAGCAGAGACAACCGTATTTAGCGAGAAAGAGACCGTTTGTGGCCTTTACGGCTAACGTATTTCGGTTTACGACATCATTTTAATTAAAATGATATAGGTATCACTTAATTTACCAGTATTGAAGTGCTTTTCTTTAGCAACGCCTCTAAGGTAAGACATTCACATCTTCAAAACTTTTTTCATACCCTTTTAGCTTTAATAGGGATTCGCAAGTACCTTTGAACAGTTTCCAACTGGAAATTAAAGATTAAAGCCTTCCCAAAGAAGTTTGATAACATTTTAAATATATTTGCAAAATTTTGACTTTAGTAACATGCAACATGTTATCTATTAATATGATATGATATGGGCTTATATCAAACCAGTGGTATTGAATATAAAATAAATGATACATAGCCGATAGAAATAAGGAAGAGACATATACACATACAACACATTAAAATAATATCAATCACAATAGTGCGCTTCGGTATCCAGGCACAATGCTATAAAAGCACCTTTGTGAAAGTACCTATTTAAGTCTATATCTAAACATTCATCGTTACAATAATTTCAAATTGCTAGACAGACAATTATATATTTTATTACATGTATGGATGAGATCATCTCATTAAAGATACCCTAATCACTGAAAATGTCTACATTAATTGCTATATCAACCTCTACAGAAGCGAACAATAAGCAATGCCCCACGTTTTGCGAGGGTAGCAGAGGTCGACTAGTGGCATCACGCCAAGGGAAATTAAATAATAATGATAAAAGCTACCAGCATCCACCATGTACAAACACGCGTTTCGCCGTCTACGGTTCATCGGAGTACCTTGTGTGATGCCACTAGTCGATCCCTACTACCCTCGCAGAACGTGGAGGATTACTCATTGATAAACCGGGCACAATCGATCTTCGCAACAGAATCGAATCAGTAGCGGATTACAAATAGTGTATGTGTGACTAACGCAATAAAAATGTTTAGTAAATAAAGCAAATATATGCACACGTTGAAGAGTTTTATCATTATTAGTTTTTCTAATGTAATAACTAAAGCTGGCCACGAGCGGTACCGCGCAGTAGCGTAGAGTCGACCAGGCCTCGCGTTCCACTAGAGTTATTCTGCTAATAGAGATTGCTGCCGCAAATAATTTCGCTCATCTTTTAAATAAAAATTAAATAACACGTGCTCAAACACTTACCATTTTAAGAGTCCTCCGTGAAATCACAAAGTGAATAATGTCTGTTAAATATCTGCAACATTAGATATGTTTCAACTGTTGTTTCGGCAAAACTAGTACGGCATGAGGAAAAAATGCGTTTATATGCAGAGAACGAACGTTCTACATCTAGTGACGTAATATTTGCGTAAGTAAAATAATCTTTCAAATAACTTAACGATTCTGTTGACGCACCTTCACAAATGTGTCTTAATGTGCCAAAATCAGAATTTTTCTCAAAAACACTTTCAAATTTTTCTAGAACAGAAACATTTTTTGCGTCTTCAATCGCACATAGCTGTGCGTGAACATGTTGCACTGTTTGTAGAGATTCTTCTAACGGCACCGCAGGATTTTGTAATTTTTCTATTGCATCTGCTAGCCCGAAGTAATTGTGGTGAATGATTTTTAAATCCATTTTAACCTGACTATCTTGAAATTTCGACTGGCTTTTCTGGATAGCGGCAGCTTCCTTTGTATCGAATTGTAAAACCACGATCTTAATATTGCCAAATATTTATGATAATAAAACGCGGCCTGCAACTATGTTCCCCAACGAGTTAGAATAGGTTCTGGTGGCTCTGGTATACGGGGGCACAGTCTGTGAAATTCGCGAATACGTTTCGGTGATTTGACAAATACTGCTTTGGTATGCGCTATTAAAGCGTCTACCTCAGGATAACATTTTTTGATACTATCCGCCACAAGATTGAGAGCATGAATTTTACACGTAATGTGTAACAAATTAGCAGAATGCTTTTCAAGAGACCGGCCTACAGAAAGCATGTTTGCAGCACCATCACTCACTAACATCAAGAGTTGGTTTGTTGAAAGTTCAAACTTGTCCAATGTATTTATCACTCACTTTGAAATTACTTCGGCAGTACACTGTTGTATTCGTTTGGGGACTAATAGAATTGAAGGTGCCGATTGATGAGGTTCCAATTTGCGTGCCATTACATTAAGAACAGAATGTTTCTTCCGATCTGTTGTTTCGTCGACACATAACCACAATTTTTGATCTTTCAACTCCGATTTTATTTTTTGTTCAATATGTTCGCGCGCAGATGGCACAATTCTTCGTAACGATGTTCGACTTGATAATTTGCACTCCGAATAGTTATTCTAAAAGCAAATAAATGGTTCCTTGTCTAGTAAATTAAACGGTATATTACATGCTATAAACGTAACGCATAAATTAAATATAAATTTTTCATTGTCTCCTGCGCAATTTCTTTTTGAGACATGCTTTTCACTATTTACGTGTCGTAGACAATGTTGTCTGGACCAACACATTAACGGGATTTTACAGATTACACAGTTAATTTTAGCACCTTCATATATTAAGTCTGAAATTTCTGCAATAAATTTTCGAAGTTTGTCCGACCGCGGTCGTTTTGCTGACGAAATCATAATTTTTCTAGGACAGATAAACAATTGCGCAAATGACCGGCAGCGAAAATGTCCGTACTGCTCCGCAGACGAAGTAATACTACCGTTCCTCTCGGTCTGAACTGATTCTACGCCGATGCGCGGTACCGCTCGTGGCCAGCGTTAGTAATAACCGTAAAAAGTAAACATAGTAGTTTCTACAAAAATCTGTTGCGCTTAATACAACTTACATACCTAATGGATGTTTCCACATTTGTCTCGGTGAAGGTTGTTCGCTGTGATGAAAAAATATTCTTATATTTCGGGAAAGACCATCCAACATCTACGGAAGCAACACAGGCATAATCAAAATAATCCTTAGTGTTAGTTAATGAATCTGCACCGCCGCACAATTCTCTTAATGCACCACCACACATTTGTCTTAATCTCGTATAATCGGAATTTTTTTTTAAACACTGTCAAACTTTGCTATAACGCGACCGTTTCTTGCGTCGTTTATACCATGTAGCATTATATTAACTTCGTCCACGATTTGCACTGATTCTGCCAACGACAACCCAGTATTTTGCAATTTTCCTATTGCGTCTAGTAATCGTTGATACTTGTTGCTAATACTTTTTAAAACTGTTTCAACAGAAGTATCTAGAAATCCTCTGGCTCTCCTTAATAGCTGTAGCTTCATCAGGATCGAATTATAAAACCACAGATTTTACTTCTTGGAAATGTTCAGAATAATTAAAAGCCGCTTGAAACCATGTTCCCCAACGCGTAAGGATCGGCTGTGGCGGTTCGCGAATACCGGGACAAAGCCTGTGAAATTCTCGAATTCGTTTGGAAGATTTGAGAAACACTTTTTTTGTATTTGCTATTAATGCATCCACCTTCGGGTAATATTCTCGAATAGTTTGTGCCACAAGATGTAAAGCATGAACTTTACACGTAACATGTAAAAGTCCCTCGCACTTTTCTTTAAGAGAATGGCCTACACTACATATTGTCGCTGCTCCATCGCTGATAAACATCAACAGTTGATTAGTTGACACTTGAAATTGTTGTAAGCATCGAGCACTATGCTCGTAATTGCTCCGCCAGTACACTTTTTTAGTGTTTTACTAGCTAATAGGATTACAAGTTTCGGTTTAACAGGATTTAGTACTATAACATTCAAAATAGATTTTTTTTACAATCCGTCGTCTCATCAAGACGTAATCACAGCTATTTATCTTTTAATTCCGCGTTGATCCTATTTTCGATATCTTTACGTATACTTGGTAGCTCTTTCCGTAACGCTGTCCATGATGGTAAGTTCCACCCGGGACTGTATGTACGCCAAAACTGTCGAAACGGTTCCTTATTGAGTTAGCGAAGCAGTAGACCACAAACGATAAACAGCAACAGTAAATCCAACTTAAATTAGGTTTGAGGCGGCACGCGAATTTTAAAATTTTTGTGCTGTACACTATTTATATGTCATTTACAGAAGCCTTTGTTCCAGCACAGTAAAGGTATTATAATTAAAGGTATATATATAATTTAGTAACTTTATTAGCCAACGGTCGTTTATTTATATGTATTTATCTCTATAATTACGCCTAACGCTGCGAAGGATTGATGAAAAACTGTTGCAATAAATCAATAAATTCATTCGCTGAGGTAGCCGGTGCCGATTCATCTGCATACATCCGTCGCGTCGTGGGCGCGGCAACCTCACTTCTAACCTGGGGCGAAGGTCTCTGTGCCCGACCTACTCATTGCTCACTTCTGTAGGGATCGATATAGCAATTAATTTCGACATTTTTTGTGATTATTTTTAATTAGATACTCCCATCCATACATGTAGCCAATAACTTTGTATATAAACGACAATTTCAAATATAGCTGCCACCTTCTACAAAGGTACACCGACAAGCTCGAAACGGCGAAACGCGCGTCTATACATGGTGGTTGTTGGCAGCTTGTGTCAGTATTACATGCTTTGCTACTGACGTAAAGTTAAGAGTTACACCAATGATACGTTGTAAATTTCGACCTAACAGATCTTATAAAATTGGTATGCCTTACGTTATTAATATACAGGTTGATTGGTACATATGTAAACCTATGTCTTGGGGTCATATTAGTAGAATGCAGTTGCAAGTGATTTAGCTAAATATACATTATACAAAAGTTAACATTTTTGAGATATTTTAATTTTTGTGTTTTTTAGAAACCCATTATATACCCTTACTAATATTTAGAATGAAATAAAATATAAAAAGTTTTTATCAGTCATCCTGTATAACAAAAATAAACATACCCTGATTTATAAGACAGCCTTCGCATGAGTTGGTGAAATGCAGATTGTTAAAAACTTTCTTTTGTAAAAGTGATTCTAAGTTGCTGTCACTTGTTTCTCAAAGAGTGTGCCAAGAAATATTTAAAAAATGTTAAATATATTAAAAGCGGACCTTTAAATTCACGAATTTTCAAAGACAGCATGTAATCCAACTACAATTGTTTATTATTACATAATGGTTTTAACCCATGTATTTGAGTTGCGAGCAGAACTTTGTACATTTTTTTTAAAGAAATAAGTACCGCGAGAAAACAAAACAATCGTATGAAAATACAAAAAAAAAATATGATTTTTTTAACAATGAATTGCAGTGTGCAAAACCGGCTTACATAGAGCATAATTATATTAGCACATCTTAATATTTTAAATGGTTTACAAAATATGTTAACATCAACAGATAAGTTAATTGCTTTTGATAAAAAATTATGTTTGTGAATGAATGAACTTGATAAAATTTGGCCGTGTTTCCTAAGCATCCTGACCAGATGAGATGGTGAAAACCCATTTGGATTTACTTCAAAAAGCAATGAAAATATATGTTCCATGTATTAAATCGGAAAATACGACTGGATTCGAAATCATTAATGACTAGAATTTTTGTCTTGAAGATGAGGAAGGAGTAATTTTCATTTCGTCTGATCAAACATTAAAAATCAAACATTCGGAATTTCATTTGGATACTTTTTGAATTGCACTCAACGATGAATATCCAAAGTTATCTAAAGGAGCAATAAATATTTTGCTCCAATTCTCTACTTCCCATTTATGCGGGTTAAGATTTTCAACTCTCACTAACATGAACAACAAAGAACAATCGAGACTGGAAAATATCGAAGATGAACTTAGTTGCTCTATCGAAAATAAGATCTCATATAGCCGAGATAACATCGTCAATCACATATTTCACATTGGCTATAATGTTTTCAATAAAAATTCAATTGACGTTTATCAAATATTTGAACAATTTAAAACTTTGTTGAAGGCATACATATTTTTTTTGTAATTATTTGTTTAACTATTTTTATATTTTATTTTGATTGTAAGAATTGTTTGTATAACACATATATAAATATAAATAAAAAATTGTTAATATTATTTTTCGTTCGTATTATATAATTTAGAAATTTCCTCTTCTATGACGCAAAATTGTTCTTCTAAAAAGATTGAGAAGCAGTGTCCTGGATAATGGTTGAGTCGATGTAAGCAAAGTACATTCATTCTAAAGTTTCAACATTTTCATTTCAGCTAATACAAAAAGGACTTTCTTCAACTTTAAAGCAATGGTTTCTAAATGTATTTCAATATGTTACGAAATTCATGACGAATACTTTACAACATAATAACAATGACTGGCCCGTGTTAAAAAATTATGTTAGCTTTGTTAATATTTGCAATAACTCGATACTTGATTAAGTGGTAGTTCGTTAAATAAAACTTACAAACAATACCGGTCTCAATATGGAACCGTGCGGTACACCAGATGCAATAATGACAAAATCAGAAACGTATATTGTCTATAAAACAATAAGTGACACGTTTCTAAATAAAAACAGATCCTTAGAATCGATTACCGTAGGTTCCGCAACACTATCTTTTCTACTTTTTGTGCTATACACTGAAAAAAATGAAAAAAAACAATGAATACTTTCAATATACCGCTAGTTAATTTTCTAATTCAATTCATAAAATTCACAGAAAAGGTACAAATTTCCAAATTCTCGGTAATTTCGCCCTGAATATGAAATACATTCGATTAAATTCTGCACATCCTATGAACGAGCTGGAATACATATTTTAAAATCTAGCCATCTCTGCATAACGAACAATAACAAGTACAGTTTGTGTTATTTTTAACGGCGGAGCGCAATTGGTAGGGAAGATTTATCCAATATACGTCTAGTGCGATGCGATGCTATTCTATTGAACGCAAGCTATTAAATATTGCGCTATGGGCTTTTGGTAACATTAAATTTCAATTACGACCCTCTGAATCGTAGGCTAGATAGTTCATTGGAACGCAATAGCTTCCGGCGTATAAATAGTAAGTATACAGGATGATTCGTTTAGACCTCAAACAACTCTTTCTTGGTAAAGTTTAATTTCTTTAATGAAAACCGGCACTTTCTTTCATAGAATCTTAGTCGATTGAACGCAATATGCAATTTTCATCTGAAACGCGTTTATATTATATACTGGCTGTTTTAAGAAGAATAATATGTTCTTGTATATTGTATTGTAAATTTTAAGCAAAAAGCCTTATTTACTGAGATACAGTAATTTCAATGTCGAACGTAGCACAGAGCCGTAAAACCATTGCCATCTATAGGTCTATTGAACCATTTCTCCAAAAACCAAAAACAGTACTGTAATGGTAAAATTAACACTAGTGTAATCGGTATTATTAGAGCGTGATTAGCATTATTCAGCCACATGCATTGAGGTACGTTCAGGAACGACGACGCTCTCTTGCCACCCAACATATAGCAGCTTATATAGCCAACTCCATTCTTTTAGGTCCCCTCTCTCTAACCCCGGGGTTTTGTTCAGTGAATGTATCTCCAGTCAGCGGTAATTCATTCAATTAATAATAATTTTACAGATTAAAAAGCGCTATTTAACTAGTCGACAGCGACGCTAGAGAATATGTCACTGAACGCTTAAGATATGCGGCGATGACACTTCATGGTGACGCTAGACGGCAAACCATAACATAATATTACAATCTAGAAAGAAATTTGTAATATGAAATCATTTATACATCCATTTTCGACCCCTACAATTAAGATGCAAAATTTACGTAAACTTTGCAAAAATACTCCTTCAATTGACCATTTACAAAATATCCCGTTGGTTTTTACTCAAATTCCTGTTAAACTTTACGCGGCTTGATAAACGATCCATTCCCGATCAAGTTTCCGTCAAGATCTAATGCGTTTTTTTGGCGATACATTGGTTTGAGCCTGCTTACTCCTTTTCTGAGCTATTGTATTTTGGCGTGACATCAAAATCGTAGCGGTTTGAAACGTATTTATAAATTTTCAAACCAATCTACTGAGGACGTTTTGAAATGGGTTCGAAGAGTCACACATAAAAAAATAAGAGAGTAGCCTTTAGAAATCTGCGATACCAGGCTGGCTCATTATTAAATAGAAAACGAACAGGACGACGGAAAGTGAGAACACCAGCGGAAGATCGTCCAAGAATTATGACGAGTAAACGGAATAGATGAAAAATTGCACCTGAAATAACGGCTGAAATAAATATTGAGCCTGAAAAACGAGTTAGTTTAACCACCGTGAAATGGAGGTTAAGAGAGGGTGGTTTGTTTGACCGAATAACGTTACGTAAACCACTCTTATGCAAGCAAAATAAAATAAAACGGCTGCGGTGGGCTAAAGAGCAATAACATTAGACAGTTGATAAGTGGTAAGATGTTTTTTAGACCGATGAGTCTAAATTTGGACTCTACGGTTCCAAGAGAAGAACGTTCGTTCGAAGTTCGAAAGGAGACCTACAGTCAAGCATGGGGAAGGATCGGTAATGGTTTGGGGTTGTTTTGGCGCCGTATTCGTAGGAGACTTGGAACTGATGGAACGCGAAAGCAATATTAAAATAATGATATAGCCTCCTCAAAGCCCAGATGCTAACCCCATAGAACTTTTGTGGGAAGAACTCGATAGGCAGGTGAAAATAAATCCTTCAATTTCCATGGAATCGTTGTGGAAACAATTACAAGAAGACTGGCTTAAAATAGAACTCGCTACTCTGACGAAATTGATCGAAAGAATGCCGCAAGTGTGTGCCGCAATTATTAATTGTCGAGGGGGACATTTCGACGAAACGAGGATATATATTTTTTTATGTCATATAAACCTTATAATTGAATAAAGACTATCAATTATTAAATGCAAATCTACAATATCTTTTTCAGTTAACACTTCCTTTATTTATGCGTGTTTCATTGGGTGGGCAAATGATTATGGCAGGTAGTGTAGGTTAATTCTAATAAACTTCATTTACTTCAACACCTAAATGTAAAGATCCTTTTGTAAAACACCCTGTACAGATAGAAATGCATATCACACGCAGATTGAGTTTGGAATGCGATTCACGATACAACGTTGCAATAATTGAATACGCCCTTCTAACCCCTTTTCCCCTCCTCTAACGTATTAATTATCCCGAGACAACGACTAGATCGACCAGAAACCGAACTATCGGGTCGCATATCGCGCAATTAATCGCTGCTAAAGCGATATATTGCAGTAAATCGGATATAACCGATGCTATAACGTATATTATCACTTTAATCACTTATCTGGAAGGAAGTATAGGTGGACATAGATTGCAATCCATCGCTTCACCGACTTAAATATCTATTTACATGTCAACAAAGGGAATAAGGAATCATTTTATTATATTTAACTGCGCCATCTCTAGAATGTCTGAGATACTTCGAATTGTCAAAATTAAATGTTATCATTTAATTTGACATCCTAAGCGTATGTTTGAGGACAGATAAAGGTGCTTCACAGATAGCCAACCCCATGCTATTATTTGGGCACATATTTTTGCAGACGAAAACGTTTTAGTCTGGGCACAAGGCACTTGTAAGAAGGACTCCAGCGTTGTATTTCTAGATTTCTGCGGTTTCAGATGTCTGCTTTTCTAGATTTCTGCATTATAATGTGTGAATTAAACAGACAATTCTTTTAAAAGTTAGGTTAATAATGCATAGAATCTACTCAATTCTCCTCCGATTTTAAATGGGGTTTTAAAATCGGAGAACACATACTACAGCGCTGATGCGATGTGAGTTATTACGAAAAGAATCTGAAAAAAAAATTATTGCGCCATCTTTCAAAGTTATTAAAATATATGTCCAATTACGCCATACAGGAAGGATACCTTTAAGTTCATATGAAAGAAAACATTTTTGGTACAAATCGTATTATTGTTTTTCAAACTATTAGCTATTAACATTTGTACACGCTCGAACCAATTATTGAAATATTTTTTCCACTCTGAAGGTGGTATCTCCAAAACAAGGTTTTTAAAGGCTTCAACAGCTTTATGAGGTGATAAAAATCTCTGTCTACGTATTTTTCGTTTCACAACAACGGGAACAAAAGTAAGTCGCTAGGCGATTAATCAGGTGAATATGGGCAATGAGACATTAATTCGATGTTTTTCTCCTTCAAATAATCAATTGTTTGCAACGATGGGAATTTACATGCAAAAACATTTTTTTTTACATTTTACATGTAAAGAAAGTAAAGAATGTCAAGAAATAATTTTTGAGGTTATGCTTATGTTTAGTCATATGGCAACGGACATTTGTTACGGGACTTGTGCGAAATGACCGCTCGGGGAAGGCCACAGGGACAACAGTTTACGGAATTGAGATTTACATTGATTAAAAATAACAATAAATATTGTGGACTATGTTTAGTGTGCAATAAGATGTTGAAAAATTCTGCGATATCACGGTTAAAATCTCACAGGTATGTAAAACGATATATTCGATGCTAATGTGTTATTCAGTTTCATCTTTATGTCATAACTAATAGCGGTTCAAAGTTAGAAATGCTGCAGGTTGCAAATCGCATGCTGGCGGTGCGATAAGCATTAAACGGCAATGCAATAAGTACAATATTAGGAGCGGCACTCAAAACAATTGGTCTATTAGTCGTATAAAACCAAAATCATGCCTGATTTGGATGTTACTTGCATAATACTGCGATGGCACTGGGATCATATGAAAAAAATTCATATCGACGGACTTAACTAATGAGGATCGAGATATCTTCCGGCACATGGCATGCTTCGTATTTCATCAACACAGTAATCTGCGATGTCGTTTATTCCAACTTCAACTAGAAAAAACAAGCTGTTATTACTGCTTTTACGTAATTAAAGGTTAGAAGAACTATTAAAAATATTAACGTTGCAAATTCTCTTACAAGTTGACTAAATTTCTAGTAATTGATAAGGTAAATCGGAGCATTAAAAAAATTCTGCTGAAAGTTTTGTAAAAAGAAATATATAAACATCAATGTGATAATATAAAAAAGCGACACCAGACATTGATAGATGGTGTGAAAAATACATTTCAATAGAATCGGCTGCCTAACATTATGGTATTTCTACCATGTATACTTGATAAAAAAAAGCAAGTTTCGAAATTCTGGGTAACCATCAATACGGTCGATTACTACAATCTCGTATATGCTGTTATCACAGACAAGGGGCCTATTCAAAGAACTTATGAGGTATATGGACAAACTACAAAATTATAAAAGTGCAAACTTGAAAGATAAGAACGCTGTTTTGGAAAAATAGTCTTGGGCAAGGACACTACTTGCACAGAAATGTGTCATTTAGAATCTAAAAGTGCGCGTATATAAATACATATATGAAAAAATAGTTACAATCTGAACTACAAAATTAAACAAAAGTGACTATAAAATTACGGACGAGTTTCGAACGTAAAAAAATTCAGTGTATCAAACAGTCAATGGTGACGATTCATGAGATTTTACACCAAAATAATAGTAGTATGACGTTCCAAAAGAAAATCTGCAAGAAATTTTACTGTACAGGTAAGTCCAATGCACATCTTTGACTAAGAAACACACGAGATGTTACAAGTTGAAATTAAACAAAGAAAAAACCATATTTTCAAAAGTCCCAAGCAGACAGCTAAGAACACAATTATGCCCGGATCGAGAACCAACAAGCCCTATTTTACTCGTGGGGACCGATGCTAATACGCCTTTTTCTAAATGGAACCTTTCAAGAAGTAAAATAGTTTTTTATATCTCACTGATACGAAGCTAAGACATGGATGGCGGAAGATATATTTCAAATTTTTGAATAATTAAAGATTTAGACCAACATTACAAATATAGAGCGATAGAAATTTTCAAAATTTGATTTCGTTTGTTTGAATCATGGAAGTGTGGACCGAATATTAGTATAATTCTTACACAGTAAAAAGATGAACAGTGTAGATTTTAGAAGTCGATAGTGTTAAAAAAAAGAATCCGGATACACGATGATTAAGACAAATGTGCGATGAGGCATTTGCAGGATTCCTTGACTAAGTCTAAAGATTATTTTAATTACGCCTGTCTTACTTCGGTAGACGTGGAACGGTCGTTTTCGAAATATAAGAACATTTTTTCGTCTCGGCGAACATCCTTCACCGAGGCAAATGTGGAAACTTATCTGATGGTGCAACTTCCGCATTATTAAGAAGGATAGAATTTATTTATTATATCTTTATTTACAGTTACATTATTAAGTACAACAGAATAAAAAAAGCGTTCAGTTTCTCAGTTATTTCCTTATTACATCCCATTTACAACGCATACCGTTTTCAATCAAATAAAAAATCATAATGAAAATAAAACACCTCAGCGTGTACATATATATATATATATATATATATCCGCTCTAATTACTAAACATTATTAT
Organism: Dynastes maya; assembly: GCA_029619315.2. Taxonomy (NCBI): domain Eukaryota; kingdom Metazoa; phylum Arthropoda; class Insecta; order Coleoptera; family Scarabaeidae; genus Dynastes; species Dynastes maya. The sequence continues at coordinate 30,304,374 of JAROYE020000008.1, forward strand.
TGCGTCAGCTTTTATTTTTTTACTCTTGTGTATTAATTTCGAAATATCACATATCTGCTGTGACTCACATATACGCTATTTACAATAAGCGGCCGTTGCGCCTGATTCCGATTCTGTTGGATGGCGCAATTTGGCCCGCTCTAGTCATAACATAATACTATTTTATGTTTAGAAATGTCTGCAAGAGTTGTACAAACTCTGCATGCTCTGGCGAAGGCGACAGAAGTGAACGCCAGATTAAACGGCAATGCAATGAAAGTACAAGTAATAAGGGTAGCGCATCTAATGAAATACAAATAATTGAAGATGCAAATGATGTGCATGTGGGTATTAAAAACAAAATCAGTGCCTGTATTTGATTGTACCTACTTACTATAATTAACTCGCATAGGCCTGGGGATCTATTGAAGAAATTAGACTTGATATTGATGGAACTTTAACTTGAGTGATTCAGAAGATAATCGTCCGTGCACTACATTGTCTTCGAGTAATTTAAGTACAACGGCCAGTAATGCTGATTCTGTTTATTCTTCAACTTCAAACAGAAAAAAAAACAAGCATAGCTTAATTACTTGCTTTATCGATAATTTAAAAGGTAGTGAAGAAACTAAAATTACAGAAGCGTTAGTAATTTTTTTTTACGGTTGCAATATTCCTCTTCACACAGTTGACTCGAAACATTTTAGTAACTTCATAAAGGTAATACGGCCAGCATATGAAAAAAAAAGTACCCTGCAGAAAGACTTTACTAGATCAATCGTGATAATATTAAAATAGAATCAGTGCTATTGATAGATGGTTGGAAAAATACATCGAGCAATACGAAGACCGCGGTCGCCATGATACATTATGCTTTTCTCGATGGGTGGGATTTGACTGAAGAAAGTGAGACAGCTGAAAAGTTGGCAGAAATTCTTGGTAAAGCCATTCAGACGGCCAAAGATCTCTACAATACAATCTCTGTATATGCTGTTATCACAGACAACGTGGTGGCCTATGGTCAGAATGGGTAACCTTATGAAGCATGTAGTATGGCACAATACATGCAATAGCCATACGGGCAATTTACTTGCGAAAGATGTTTTGGATAAGCATTTAACTGAAAATGTGACTAAAATGTTGAAAGAATTTAAGAACGCTGATTTGGAGAAAAAAATAGTCAACATGGGGGGGGGCAAAAGGATGCATCTACCTTGCGACACAAGATCGTGTTCATTTAGGGATGCTTATTGCTCATTAATTCATAATATTACATATATGAAAAACATAGCTACCAATCCTGGAACTAAAAAGCTTAAACCAAAAGTGGTAAAATTAATCTTGGACGATGAATTTCTTAATTCAGTAAATGAAAATATAGTTATCCAATACAAAAACGGAAAGCAATGGCGCTGACAGACTATGCACTAGTGAAATTTTACTTACACTCAGAATATAATAGTCAAATCAATGACATATTGTCCAAAGAGGAAAAATCTGCAGTTAATAAATTTTTATTACAGCACCTTAATGCCACAGGTCTTGATCTAGATGGTTTTATTAACAACAGCGGAATTTTTAAAAAATTAAATTAAAAAAATGTGAAAAAACCATCGCTCTATTAGAAGATGGCTGAAGCAGATCGTCCTAATTTAACACGAAAAATTACTGCAGATACCGGCATCGACAGCTCAAATTGAGAGACTATTTTCATCGTGAGGCCCCATCTACATACGCCTCTCCGAAATGGACTAACCTTCGAAAGAAGTAAACATATTTTTTATAATCTCAGAATTACTGATGCTGAAGAAACGATGGATGGGGAAGATTAATAATTTCAAAACTCGTTTGTTAATGTAATTTAAGTTTTAGTATCTCACCTTATATACTATATACATGTATAATAGAATATTTTTTATTTGTTATTACTGTTTTGTTTAAATGGATGTGTTTTGTTTAATTAAACCGTTTAAATAATTTTTTATGTTATTTAAATTTCTTTACATTCTGTAAAAAATTGACCATGTAAAGATATGAATTATTTACATGAAAAAAAATGTGTAAAAAATTCAACGTGCTGTGTGAGAAGTAACATTGTCATGGTGAAGAATGATGCGACATGTCTTGTTTTTCCTGATTTCATCCATAACTTCTGGCAAACAAATTGTTGTACATCATTCAGCGTTAATTGTTCTTCGATCCTCCGAAGCAATACTTGCGACATGTCCAGTACAATGAAAGAAACGAGCAATCATTTTCTTAGAAGTGCTTCATCAACGAAAAACTTGAATTTGGTTCGTCTGTGAACACCCAAACAGTTGACGGTTGCTTAGTTTCCGGCTCATGCGAATATATCCAAGTTTTGTTACCAAGTTACGATGTTAAAGTACTTCTGTCGAATATTTTTTGAGCATTTAGGTCAAATTATGCAGGATCCATGTGGGAACAGATAATCATGCAAAATTGGAAGTACCGCAGTCTTCGAGATGACTCAGAACGTCTCTATCTCACGGTAAGTCTCATGAAGATCCTCTTCAATCATGTTGCGCACAACACCGATGGTTTTTTGAACAGCAACCGATGGTCGTGTTTCCGTTAGTGATGAATTTCGTGAAGGTCGACCATCACGAAATTCATCACCAACGGAAACACGACCACGAAATTCTGCAAATCAGTTGTAAACAGTTTTTTTCTGATGGTGCTTTATTACCAAAAGTTGAGCAATTCGAGGCATTGTTGTTGTGCTAGCCCTTTAATAAAATCGTAAAAAGTTATCCAACTAACCCTTTTACGTGAAATTTCACAAAACCGTTTCGTTTTAAATGCTCTCTCGGCCGATTTCTATACTGTCACTGCTCCAACAATAAGAAATGTCAAATTTTACGAAAATAGTAATAACAAATCTCAATAACGCCATCTAGTGGTCATTTGTAAAAACGTAGGACGCTACCCTTTGCAGATAGCCGACGTACGAGGCTATCTGCGAAGTTCTTTTATCTATGGTTTTAAGTAACTTTTCTACAACAAACAGTGTTCTAGGAAATAAAGGAACGATTCGCGGAGATCCCACGATAACGATCTAAAGCGTTATTGAATTTATAACGCGAAAATTTGCATGAAAAGTCCCCATCTCCCGAAAAATCGAAATTCTTACGTCGGCAGGTATACGATGTAGGTTTTCTAGATCGTATTTAGATGACCTACTTCCATACTAATACATTTTGTTACCTTGTTAACTAGCGAGAATCATTTTATCAGTTTTAATTTTGCAGCGTTTTTAGTACCAATATCGAAAATTTATTGGTTTTCGATGTTAAATTAAGTCTAATAAATTCAGGGATGTCAATTGAAAAAAAAGGGATATCCGCGTAGTTAGCTACACTGAAGCCGTACCGGCGTGCGTTAGTTACGTAGCTCGTGCTTGCTTAATATACGAGGTCGTACACTAACGGTGGCTCATGTGTAAACTTAATTAAGTTCAACATTTTGGTACATGCAAACAGTTCTAAATAAACAATTTTAGTACTGCGGCCGTCACGATCCGAGTAATTAAAACTAGAGTAACGCTTTAGGACACACACCTACGTGGATACCTAGCTAAATAGCAAGCAATGGAGTTTGTCAATAACGCTTACATTGATATCCTCGTGAACAAGACATGTTTTTAATGTAGGATAAGGTCCATACATACAATAAACTTCAATATCAGATTAAAATTCGTTGGAATTCGTTTTAGAAATAGTGTTACCAACTGTAATAATAATAATAATAACGAAATTTATTTCATGATACTAATACAGTATGAAACACGTCATAAAAGCAATACCTATTAATATACAAAATTATCAGAAATTACATTTAAATTTTGTTTAAATTTTTGTTTCAAAGAAGTCAATAGTGTTGTACCGGCACTTTTCAACCAATTTTTCCTTTATTATTTTTTTAAAAATTTTCATTTCTTTCACTTTGATTTCACTTGAAATATTGTTGTATATTTTTAGCACTTGCGATAGCACTTTTGTGTATTTGTGTGAATGTTGTTTGTGATATGCGTAGGATCGATTTCTCATATTCGCGGGTATTATAATTATGGTTGTTTTTGTAGCAATTCACTGTAGTGTTTCTTTGCGAAGCATGCACACTCGAAAACATACAGCGCTGGCAGGGTAAGTATGCCGTATTGTGTGAAAATACTTTTTCAAGACACTCTTTTTTTCAGGTTAAAGATGCTTCTTAAACACGATTTTTAATCTATCAATTATGATGACAAATTAACGAGAAGGACAACACTCTGTCTCATGTTGAGATCAAAGTATTAGAGTATAGCTGTCTTTTATTCATTTATACCGACTTGTAGATAACGATCCTTTTTTAAAATATTAGGCTAATGCATTTGTTGTGTGTACGTTTATTACTTGTCAAATTCGATATATCCCTTGTTGAGTTATTACCCCCAAACGTCATCTTCATCATTTGTGTAGGTACTTTCGAGTGAATCAGTTTTTAAAAGATCCACCGCATATTAAAAATGCTACCCGTTGTAAGTATAGTGATAATAATTAATTATTATCGCATAAAAATTATGCTCTGTTATTCACATGGCAACATAAACGTAACCCTAAACTAATCATTCTCTTTTTCTTCAAAAGGTGATTGTTTAACTTGCACATATGCGTGCATGCAGCGAAAACGCAACCCCGAGGTAATTAATGCTTGCATGCATATCACAATAGCTCCAGTATGTAAGTACATACCATGTAAGTAACCCCAATGTTAAACTAGCTCCGATTATCGGAATTTAAACTGACATATCATATATCATTCCGTTGATATAAAAATGACACATGTCTTAACTTTTCAGGAGAGCCGTTTTCAAATTTTTAATTTCTTGGCAGTTAATGGATTTTATGTTTGTATATTTCATAAAATCAAAGCATTAATATAGGTATATTGTTAAAATGTCGTGTAATTTTTGCGTTTACATATTAGGGTTCATTTTGACTAATTATCTCAAAGTTGGTCATTTCTAACTTGTCACTTTTCTACCAACGGAACGATATTTATTTCCCGCACGCTTAAATTTATTTATATAAAATCATTTTATAGTGCATATAAAAAATGATTTGCTAATGAATTCTATTTACACGAAATGCTAAATAATACTTCTACTGGAGATACGGCAACTATGAGATAAACTGTGGTGATGCGTCTGTTAAAAATATTTCCTGTTTGGTTCTTCTCAAACGAAGTGATTAGATCCTAACATGGTATTTATGGTAAAAAGTCTATTCAGAGATAAGCCGACTGCTGTTATTCAACTTTGAGAGGCTAGAGTATATCAACCAATGGAAACTTATGCGACAAGCATCTAGGAGATGTTCCCAAATGTTTGGTAAAATAGTATTTAGATATTCAATGAAATCGTTGCCGCAAAATGTTTGCTACACATTTTTGCTTAAATTCAATTAATTTACATATCGTTTTCCAACAGCAACGCCATACAACCATACACACAGCATCAATCATTTGCTTTTACTCTAATTATCTGATAACGGTTTACGGTTTTCGCCTTAACGAATCGCCACGAAAGATATTCCAACGGGTGCGCACACACGGCCTTCAACCGAAAAGATTCCTTTTCCTTTCGGCGCAATAAATAAGTCGAGAGCTTCCTACCCAAGATAAGATCCATATCTGACCGTCAGGACCTCCGTTTCCTTCGAATGAAACGGTAGAAGAGAGAACTTCCGTATTGCAGACGCACATTGTTAATACCCGAGCGCGTTTTCTGAATCACGCGCGCTCAGATCAAAAGATCTCTGCAGAGTAATTAAATACGACACTTGGAGACTTAGAATAGATGAATAAGAGTAAAGAGAAGACGTTTGGAGAAAAGGGAGAAGCTATGGAATGCATAAGTCTTGTCAATTGGAGTAACCAGAAAAAATAAGTATCTGTGCGCTTTTGCTTTATGTCCACGAGGTTTTGTTTTGAGAAAAAAAGATATATATCATATATATACCTATATATAAGATCCATCTTATATTATTATGGGATTATTGGCCGCTACGTAATACGGGGTGTTTACATAGGCAACGCCTCGCCCTCTAGTGGACAAGCAATACCTACACGCAAAGAAACGTTTACTTGTATCAAAGCTGTCCGCCTTAATTCAAGATAATTACCGTTTCAATTATCCGCAATACAATAACTGTTTTAAATCAAAAAAATATTTTCTTTCTCCGCTTAAGAGAAGTATACGCTTGTAATAAAACAATTGTATTTCTTTGTTTAAGACATTTGTTTACTTGATTCAAGAAAATCTATTTTCTCGATGCAAGAAACCATTTCTCTGCCTGTATTTTTTCGAAAACTGACCTCGTAGGCGCATGTATTGCGTTTGGATCTATACTCAGAATATTTGCAGCATTTGTTGCGACATTTCCTGATTGAGAAACTACAAAACAATATGTCCAATTTCAATCGTGTATAATTTCGTTATTTTAAATTGAGCACTAGGCATACATATACTGTAATGCTATAGATGGGTCAGGACAAGGATTGCCCGCAAATGGGTTCTCGGACCGCACTTGGGTGAACATCACTCCACATAGCGCTAATAACATTGACCTTCGACACTGTAGATTATGATAAAATAATATCTATCTGCAAATATTTTAAAGTAATTAGCATTTTCCGTTATTTAGTGTTACTTCTTTTATTGTTTAAAATAGACAATAATTCTGGAGGTCTCTCAAACGCAATTTTCGCTACTTTTCAATAGTATATTAAAGAAATCTTGTGGCAACAGTCAGACGTATTCTCGCGCACTTCATAGGTCTAATTGGCCTTCTAGATCTCCAGATTTAGTTTCTATGGACTACATGAAAAACATTTTGTACTCCAAACGACATGAAAGTGAAAATCAGAAACGCTTTTAAGTAGAAAATCCCGCTATGCCATGAAAACAGTAAAGGCAACGTTAAACATTAGAATCTGTACCTTTTCTATAACTTCTGACAATAAGTTTATGTTTAGTTAATTTAAAAGACTTGTATTTAGTTTATTATATTCCTTAACTATTTTAGACCATCTTCTTTCTACTTTTCATTTTACATTTTTTTCCTTAAGATGATTCATATCCTTTTTAAAAAAAATGTTGCTTCTTGGTTCCAAACTAAAAGACCATAAACGTACATGGTTCATTTGTACAGTGTGAAAGGCCATTTAAATTAATTACTGTAAAAACATAACTAGTGTTTAATTCTAATTGACAGAATTATACGTGATTGAAGTTGTACCTACTTGAACATCCGGTATAATATTTAATTCTAGAAAATATAGCAGAAAATTCTCCAAACAATTTGTACTGTAAACCGAGGTTACATTGCCATAGTTTTGAATTTTTTTTTTTCGTAATACATTTCATTAAATCAAGATATCTCAATTATTCCGTATCCAATAGTACAAACGAAGTTTTGGCTATAAAACTATGAAAGGAAGAGTTTGTCAAAAACTGAAATTTTGAGAAAAATAATTCCCAATTTGGTGCACAAGTAGCCCGTTACTTTAACATACCGTTTATTTTCATGTTTTGTTAAGGTAACACCCCTCGTGGAGTTAATTTGACACAAAATAGCATTTAAGATAATGTATTTGTAGTAGTTTTTGGAAAAAACGAGAAAAAGGAATCCAGAAGTGATGTGATATCTACACAAGAATAGCAATCAGAAAATGTAACAGGTAGCACTCATACCGTAACGTAAGACATTCACCGCCACCGCACCTCTCTTAGTAAGTCTAAGTCTTTTGAAATGTGTTTTTCTTCTATAGTACTCTCTCAAATTTTCCCCATAGCATGGCATAGATATTATTTTAATACCTCTTTCAATTCTTGAAATTTTCTTATAACGAAAATGAGGTGTTAATTATCTTCATTGCTACTCCTTTAATTTCTAGAAAACCGTTGCTACTTTTTAATGTATGTATGACCTTATTGCTAAATACTAAATAACTATACAGTGTGTTCATTTGAAAACTTCCCATGCGGCCTATATCCGAAACCAATAAAATTATTAGAAAATGCAAAGACAGGTTATTTAATATATCATGCTACTAAACTTTCCCCCTTAAGCCTCCCCACCCCCAACATAAAAATGTGTGACACATCGTTAGAAAGGTGTTTTCATTACGAATTTAGTAATATATCTTACTTTGATATTTGGCCAAGTTCTGGGGATTATAACAGAAAAAATATCATTCTAAGCAAGAATTGTAAAATTATAAACTTATTAGACCAAGTGGATTAGAATTGTTCCCCTTTGTTGACGTTATACCCAGAAGGTTAATTCGAATAAGCATTAGTATTTAAGCCTAGTTTTAAGCAAGTTTGTATCCTAAATTAATTTAGTATCCTACTTCATAATCTGAAGAAAACAATGTGTGTTGAAACAAGTGTAATTTTGTATTGCAATAAAGTTGAAAGTGATTTAGTGGGTGTTACTCTATAATAATAGAGTAGTTTATTTTACCTTATTGTTATACTGTTTTTAAAAAGAGGTGGTTTTATTTTTCGTAAAGAAATATCGAGCAGGTACGTAGTTATAACAGAAAAATACTCATTGCGATATTTATTCTTTTTGACAATATGGTTTTAATTCGTAAAATGCGAACGGAACTAGTTCTTTTGTATGGCAAAATGTAAGTCACAGATACGTATTAGACCACGTTAAAAGATTTCTAGAAACTAGTCCTGTACTTAAGAAACGCATCAGGAATAAAGTGGTTGATGAAGGGGGACAAATAGAAGTTTTAGGTCATCTCGGCATAAATCCTCGCGCATCCATTAGGAAACTAACTTCCAAAACATAACTCACTATAGGTTCCGTGCACAAAATTCTGAATTTACACAAATTCCATCCTTATAAGATGCATATTCTTCAGCAGCTCAATGAGGGTGGATTTTTTGATCCTCCAGCTAACCCATGTTAGGCAACAACACAAATACAACCCTACACTAATCATTTTCCTTCTTCTTCAAAACTTAGGTGATTGTTTGACAAATTGCAGCAATACCAACATAAATGTAATCCTAAATTAATCATTCTTCTTCTTCAAAGCATAGGTAATTGCTCAACTTACACATATGCTTATATGCCGTGAAAACTGAACCTCAAAGTAATTAGAGGATGCATGTCAAAATAGTCCCAATATGTGTCAAAGAAATCCCCAAAGTCAAAGTAGCCCCGATTTATGGTAAATCATAAACGAATCCTGAATTATTTAAATTAAACATTCTGACGATATTCATTTTTTTACGAACCAGGTAGATATAATCATGCAAAGATATAGGCCTATTTTTTCGTAGTATTCAAGACTGAATTTAGGGTGCCCGCGTTCAATTTAAGAAAACATCACTTCGGCCCCATCGGGAGAAAGTCCTTTTCACACTCAAATGATCGTGCAAAATCGAATATACTGCGCCTTTATCTCACGGTAAGGCACATGCCGATCTTCTTCAATCGTGTTACGCACAACATCGATGTTTTTTGGAACAACAACCGATTTTGGTCGACCTTCACGAAATTCATTACTGACGGAAGCACGACCACGACGAAATTCTGCAAACCAGTTGTAAACAGTCTTTTTTGATGATGCTTCATTACCAAAAGTTGAATGAAATGAAGGCATTTTTGCTGTGTTAAGCCTTTACTAAAATCGTAAAAAATCATCCAACGAAAACCTTCACGTGAAATTTCTATTTTTCCACTTTTTTAAAACGTTCATTGTAAATACACTACTCGACCGACTTCTGTACTGTGACTGCCTAAACAATAACAAATGTCAAATTTTACAAAAATAGTAATGTCAAATCTCTAAAGCACCATCTAGTGCTCGTTTGTAAAAAGATAAGACGCTACCATTGTGATATACCATCAAATAATACAAGAGTTATGTGCTCGTTATTTAGCAACTATGAAATCAATTATTATTATATCATAATCAAGACAAGAAAAGTGATACAAGCAACCTGAGATTAGACCAAAATAGCATTAATTTCATAAAAAAATCAAAACCAGAAGCAACAGGAAAATCATAAAGAATAAAATTTTTCGGGAAACCGTATTTTAATACGCCTTTACCATATATCTAGCATCTTACTAGCTTGCTATAATTCCTATACGTTGTACATACAAACATACGTAGCGTAAAATACGTACATATGTACGTAGGTACATAAAAGTAAAACGTTTCGTTATTTCCGCTTGTTATGGATCGTAATTCCCATAACCACTTTAAAGCAGCTCCAGGATGGCTGTAAAAGCTACCCTGTTCGGATAACATCAAAAATCCAATTATCTATTTACATCCGCAGAATGTTTTACGTAGCTATTCCAACATACGATCGTAGTAGGTATGTATTGGATGACTACTAATCGTTTTATAGGTGAAAGTTTCAATTTTGAGTTCGCTAAATAAATGGACATAATTATAATAGTAAAAGGTTTGAGTCATTCGAATTTTATTAAAAAACACCTGCGGAATTCCATTCGCCATCTTTATGTATTTATTTTTGCAACAAAAAAATGTGAATTGACAACTCTCGTGTCTGTCAACGTCAATTTTTAAGTTACAAATAGGTTAGAATATAAATATTTATAGTCGAACGAAATTTTTCCACTTTTATAAATGGAATCAAATCTACCAATATGAATAAAAAAAATCCCTACGAACAGGCTAAAACCTAAAACACGAATACTATTTGCTTGCAACTGTAACATTGTCAATTATCAATTCTGCGTCGAAAATCCGTGTGAAAATACCCCATACAGCCAAATAATAGAAAAACATTACCATTTGACATTTTACATACGCAATATACAGGGTGAGTCGGGAGTAACGGACCAAACTCCAGGAGTGTACTATGAAAATCATGTAAAAAAATTCACAAGTTCTTATCTGATTTTCATTTGTTTTCAAATTATAGCGTAATTACAAATACACTAACATTTCTTCCATCATAGCGTTCTTTTCATAAATATTCAAAAACACCGCCATTAAGCTCTAAACATTTTATGTTTCGTCTACGAAGCGCGCCTGTTGCTCTCCTGATTGCTTCATGTCTTTCTCTCATATCGGCTGCAATATTTCCAATATGTCGAATTAGTATATCCCGAATGCCGACTTTTACCTTGTAAACTTCACTTTTGAACCAGTTCCACAAATAATAGTCTAGTGGTGTGAGGTCTGGAGATCTTGGAGACCAACTACGAGGGATGATCGTAAAATAAGGTTCCCATATTTTTTAAAAATAGACAGTATTCTTTATTTCCTTAATATTACATATAGTTTTAAAGGTAAAAATTTAAGCTATTTTTCGACATAATCGCCATTTTTATCCAAGCATTTTTGCAGACGGTGCAAGTTCTGTATCCCCATGTCGTAAAATTCTGTCGCCGGTCCGTTCAAGAATCGAATAACCTCAATTGTGGTATTGGAAATCTCATGAATCCAAAGAGCGAGTTGACGAATGGTGACCCTCCGATCTTCAAGCAGTATGCTCTTGACCTTTTCAACATTTCCTCTGAAACTGATGGTCTTCCGCTCCGCTCTTCATCGTGAATTCCCGTCCGACCTCCAGTGAATTCCCTACATCATTCGCGGACGTGTTGAACAGCTATACACTTTTCTCTATAAACTTCGATTAATTGACGACGAATGTCTGTAGGTGAAACCCCTTTCGCGTATAAAAAACGTATCACAGCGCGAATTTCGCACCTGGTGGTAGCGACGATCAGGAGTTCCATCTCGGATGGCTGCTTAGCCAACACTGAGCGGCGTAGCGAGACGGGAGTGGTACGTATATAGAGTGAGAGAACTGCTGCACACACCAATGTTGTCGGATTTCGCCTAACACGTTTTATTGCTGCTGTAGGCCTTTGGGAACCTTATTTTACGATCATCCCTCGTAGTAGGACAACCGCGAGCAATCCAAAGCCCCGGAAATCTATCGTCCAAATGTTGCTTGACCTCTAGTAATCCTTGAAATCCATTTTGTAAAAAAATTAAGTAGTGCTCTCCTGTGAGGCGATTCTCCAAAATGATAATAACTATGGACCACACCATACGCTTATCGAAAATTTGTGCTGAAAATTACTTTCGACTGTTGCGTGGGGACTTTCATCTGACCATACATGAGAGTTTCGAGTATTATTAATGCCGTCACGGGTGTATATTGCTTCATCCGTAAAAATTATACGATACAACACGTTGATTATTATTTATCCACCGAGAGGCATACTCGTGGAGTGTGTTTGTTTCTTCCTTTTAATGCCCCAATATTTTCGACTTCTTCTAAACCCTGTCGAGTAGCTCGTTCAGATGTTATGTTAGCACTGGGAAGCATTCCGGTCTCGCACAGTTTGTTGAAAATTAAATACTTTTTACCAGGATTTCTCTGACGTGGAAACCGTTGACGATATTCTACAATAGCAGCTGTAGCATTCCCATTACAAAAATCATAAACAAACACCATATTTGCATATTCTAAATTTGAATAAGCGTGTGACATTTTCTTCATTTTAAAATAAACGTTACATCACTGTCATAATAAAATGACACACAATGCAAGAATATTTTTATTTTATTTAAGACGAATTGGCTCGAAAACAAGCGAAAACTTGGGCCGTTTACAAGAGCGCTAGTTTTTTAGTTAGGCTATAACTTGAAAACAAATGAATGTCGGATAAGAACATGTTAGTTTTTCTATACTATTTTCATGTGTACATACATAAAAAATCCCTACGAACAAGTGAAAACCTGAAACACGAATACTATTGCATATTTAATTAACATTGTCAATTACCTATTCTGCGTAAAAAATCCGCGTGAAAATACCCAATAAATCGTAATACAGCCAAAGAGCAATAAAACGTTAACATTTGACATTAAAAAAAGTTATGCATACGTATATAGGTGCGTTCAAAATTAATCGACATTCAATAGACCAAGAAGTAAATATTGAATTTCCCAATGAAAGATGCACCATCACCGTGTAATTAATGTTATACGTTCGGTCTTGGATGGTTTCCCTAGCTGTATTGTGCGAAAAAAGTCGGACTACATAATAAAGCTTTCAAAATAAAACAAAAGCCCAGCGATGTGTACTATGGGAGTATAAAGCAAGCCCTTTTTGGGAAGATTACGCACCCTATAGCTGGGACAACGTAGGTGTTTTGAACATCTTGTTATCAATAGAATCCACTCATCGAATTTCGACTTGTTTTACTTATTAGTTAACTGTACGTACACCAGGTCGATATACCTAAATATCTGGTTTGTCCTGAAATTAAACGATATCATCGCCGAGTAAGTTAGAACACGCTGGCGTGCTCTCGCACAAGGTTGTCGGTCCAACCAGTCGCTTTAACGTGGGTTCGGACTTCAGACACGCAAACACAGGTTCCAACCGTGTTATTAAAGGTTTCGTAACAACGCGATGTTTTGGAGGAAAATCTATAAAAGTAATGTAGGGGTGAACGCTATAAAATTCGTTTGGCATGGTAATATATTAAACAAAAGACCTACAATAGCAAGAATAAGGTATATGATCTCGTTTTCACAAAACAGACTTCAATAAATATACAATCTCACAAAGTATATAATCTTAGAATAAGACATGCCAGCATTATTTACCTTACACGCTGCTTGTTTGAAATATCAAGACCAGATGTTGACAGTAGTATATTTGGGAATATCTTTTTTATATACTTATTATTAACAGCAGTCACTTCAAAACACTAAACAAATAATCTTGTCGATGCCTTGGAGATATTTTACAGTACGTTTACACAGTTCCCATAGTAAAGATCGGAGTTAATCTCACAAATTTATTTAGCAAAGTTCTTTTTTGAAACGTACAATCCATAGTTTCTACAGTTAATCTTCAAACTCTATTAAGAATTTATTTGAACGTTAAGGAAAACAATCCACATTCATTAATGCATTTTAAACATTGTACTAACTAACTATTTTCATTCAAGACGATAGAAAAGCCGCCTCATCTCAATGTCATGTGTACGTTATGAAATTTACGCTCCAAAACAGCACAGGATAGCTCGCTCAGAAAGAAACAAGACCCAGACCGCGCGTCGTCCTGTCATACACGACCGTATTATACGATACGAATAGTGACCGACACGAGACTACAGAGGGCGCTAGCAGCTGGCTGACTGCCGGTTCACACCACGCTGAATCGCGCCAGAGGTGCCTGAATGATGGCGAGTTGCGCAGATTGTGCAAAATTCAAAGGGACAACCGGCGTGAATTAATAACCATCTATAGCTATGTAAAGAAACGATAACGTTTTGATTTTTGATTCATTTTACCATCAATTATGACAGTTGGTTTTGACAGACAGCAATAAGCATACGTCAAAAATATTTGCTTTTTGCAAATGATATTTAGGGCAGAAAATCTTATACGTTGATCATGTTTCTCATGCAATACTGTGTAGTGGGATGTTCCAACGTGAAAAGCGTATGTTTATATGTTACTAAATTCATTCTAATCAATATTATATCAAAATTCGTTGATATTAGATTTTAATAGAGTTTTATGCGGAACTTGAATTATTTTCGATTAATATTCGAGTTCTGACATTTGATTATTTATATTATTAATCTTTTACTCTTAAAAAAAAACTGCGTTAATGATATGTACAGGGGAAAATCAAAATTCCAGGTTATTTTAAGTTATTTACATTTTGAAAACATTATTTGTAAAAATGACACGTACACACAAAAAAAACACACTGTATTTGGAAATAACCGTCAAAATCCCTTACGTCACCTGCTACACCGAGTTCGATCTTCAAAACATCAAAACTAAATATCAAGTCGTTAGATTGGCAATGCCAGGGACGACCAAAAAAACAGAAGTTAGCAACGTAAACATTCTGACAAAAACAAATCTCGTCGAAATTATTAATTCAAATGTGTTAAAAAGCTGTTAAAATAAAGTGTAAACAACCACGAACAATTATCAAGAGAATTACATCAATCAAGAAATTTTAAGAAGCAATCCAAAGAAATTTCATTCGAGAAGACGATAAAAAGGGGTCTAAAACAAGAGGATTTCGGATATCAATATTGCGAGGAAAGGAGGAACCATAAGGATTCTATACACACACACATCAAACACCCATCACAATATTAACTGTAAGTAATTTTAACAGATAAATTTCATTTTTGTAAGTGAAAAACTTAAAATAAACGTAAAACTGATTATCTCCCTATTCAAATCTTTTAATCGTTATTTGTAACATAACAACTGGTTAAATGATGACGGAAGAAAATCCACTAAAAATTTGTCCTGTTCAGGACATGCTCCTGTTGCAGAATCAAGCGAAAATGTGAGACATTACACGCAGAGAAATGGTTTTTTGCATCAAGAAAATAGATATTCTTACAAAAATCTTGATACAAGTAAACGTTTCTTTGCGTGCAAATCATTGACTAAATTTTTACAACAATAATGTTTTTAATAGAAATACAATCCGTTATCCACAATCGAGTACTAGGGATTTGAGCAAGTTGTAGCTAGTCGTATATTCCCAAACAAATTGTAGTAAATTGTTTGATTGTTTGATTCTTTATAAAAAAAATTTCCGTGTAATTAAAATTTCAGCTTTAAAGATTTTAAAAAGCCTTTTTCTTCAAAAATTATGAAATTATATTTCATTGTATAAAATCATTATATTCAATTTCTAAAGTAAGCGCTTTAGTTTTATATAAAAGTTTCTCAGAAACTGTTGGGAAACAGGAAAAGCATTAATGCGCATATTTTCTATCATCAAAAAGTACTCTTCTTCTTAGATTTTAAAGAACCTTATACGAACAAGTCAAACTTGTTTACATCACAGCATCAAGAACAAACATCTCTGGAATCTCGCAGAAGCTTTCACTCATCTACATTAAAATGCTCGCCTCCAAGATGATTTAATTCAATTCATCAGCAATCGGAAGTAATTGGTTTATTCCGAGAATTAAAACCAACATTTTCTACTACACAGAACAACTCATCGGCCTATTAATTAAAAAACTCTCATCTCATCGAGTTTCCGAATCGTTAAATTTTAAAATATCCAGTATGCGGACTTCGGCGAAACGTTCAGCCGCCGCAAGAGTCGGCGGCAGATTCGTAGAAACGTTTCCAAGAACTTTTAAAAGGATCGAATTAATATTCAATTCAAACTTTCGTCTTCTAAAATCCGTTTATCTAAAATTAATCGTCTCTATTTGTAAGGAGTGTATTTAATATGTTAAAAGTATGAATATTATTTTTTCTAGGCCTATTTAATTATATTGAAAGTTGTTAAAAATCCTCCATCCACTTATGTAGGTAAAAGAAATGTTTTTTATAATAAGGCTAGAGCTACCAATCAAGAAGCTAAACCACAATGTTCTTTGGCACGACGAGGCATTACGACGAGGAGGTGGCCGTCGATGACGACAGCGAATCTTTTATATAAACGTGATATATAATATATATGTAATATATAATTTTGTAGCAATCAAAGTATTGTTATTAGACAATAAATTTATTTGTGTTATTACTAGTCTGGGCAAACAGCGGTAACAGTCAGTGTAGTAGATATGTGGTGCCTAGTCGGCGATTATTTATTTCACGCGTTCACAGCGTCAGTACTAAATCGATGCTGTATGCGAGTAGTTCTGTGTATATGTAGGCTGTCGTAGCTTATTTCGTAATTGTACGCTTATGTTTGCGGTTAGGTACGTCGCGAAAACGACCAATGGCAGACACAGTTAAAAACTTTATAGTGGACATGCCGGACTTAATTTTCGATGGCGCTAAAATTCAATATCTAGTTTGTAAAATCCCTTTAATGTGTTGGTCCAGAAGCCATTGTCAACGTCACATCGAAAGCAAACAGCATTCTTCTGCAAAAAGTGGCAAACGAGACCAAGAAAAATTTACATTTGATTTATGTGTTACTCTTATTTTATGTAATCTATCGTTTCGTTTACTAGACAATGAAGCATTTGTCTCCCTCTGGAATAAATATGCGGACTGTAAATTACCTAGTCGGACATCGATATGAAATGTAGTGCCATTTGCTCGTGAACATATAGAAAAAAGAATGAAAACGGAATTGAAAGATAAAAAACTGTGGTTGTGTGGACGAAACAACAGATCCTCAAAAACATTCTGTGGTTAATGTAACGGTACGTACAATGGAACCACATCGACCGTCATCCTCCTTCTTACTTGCTTCCAAAAGAGTTATAACTTGTACTGCCGATGAGATTTTAAAGGTGGTGTTGAACTCATTGAACAAATTTGAAGTTTCAACTAAGCAACTTTTAATGTTTATGAGTGATGGTGCCGCAAACATGCGTGCTTGGTACATGGTGCTTCTTACAGGTAACGTGTAAAATCCATACTCTAAATCTTGCAGCACAAACGATTCCTACATGTTTTCCACTAGTAAATGCATTGATTGCTAGTACAAAGGCAGTGCTTCTAAAGTCTCCAAAACGTATCCGACTATTTCACAAACTATGTCCTGATTTACCTGAACCACCACAGCCGATTGTTATACGTTGGGGAACATGGTTGCAGGCTGCGTTTTACTACAACAAATATTTTGATCAAGTAAAGAAGGTAGTTTTAAAATTCAATCCGACAGAAGCTGCAGCAATCAAGAAGAGCCAGGAAATATTTCAAGATAGGTTAAAAGAGATTTACAAACTATTCACAACAATTACTTCGGACTATCGGAGGGAATAGAAAAATTACGAAATGTTTCGATGTCGCTAGTGGATTCTGTTCAAATTGTGAATGATGTTCACGCACAGTTATGCACTGTAGAAGGCGAAACAAATTGGTGTGTAATACGAAAATTTGAAAGTGTTTTAGAGAAAGACTCCGATTTTCTTATATTAAACAAATTTGTGAAGGTGCGTGTGAAGATGCATTAAGTTGTTTCAAAGATTATTTTAAATATGCAAATATAACATCGCTAGATGTCGAACGGTTGTTTTCGGCATTAAAAATCATTTATTCCGCACGTCGTACTCACTTGACTGAAACAGCTGTGGAAACATATCTAATGATTCAAATATTTAACAGATGTTTGTGATTTCACGGAAGACTTTTAAAACGGTAAGTGTTTCAGCACGTATTATAATTTATTTCTTACCTTCTATATTATGTGTAAACCTTTATGCGCTCGCCACGCCTCTGGTTGTTACCGCATATTTGCCCAGGTTGGTTATTACTAAAGGAAGGTAGGTAATATCTCTGCGCGTGATAGACGTGCGCTTCCTTTAGTAAGCACAATACCAAAAAAAACACTCTTTTAAGCAACGTTACAAGTGGGTTGGCGGGCTGCATCTGAATTACGGAACATTAACAGCCCGCTACCCCGGTGAAACGCCTATGTATCGCAGAGACGATTACCACATTATTACGTACATATAGTACTTACTTGAGTTACCCTTAACTTTCACAACTACACAAAATCCATGGAACTAGTTTAGGTTTGAAAATGCCATCAAATTTAAGCGTCTTTACACGCAGAGAAATGGTTTCTTGCATCAAGAAAATGGATTTTCTTGCAAAAATCAGTCACTATTCAAGAAAATATTTTTATCTCAAGGCTATAAAAATTCATAATATACGAAAATAGTTTTCTTTAAATTTTATTTGTATTAAATAAATATTTTCTTATGGTTAGAAAATCAAGAAAATCCATGACAGAAAAATGTTTCTTCCAAGTAAATCATTTAGTTTTAAGTTAAGAAAATATTCATATTAAAGGTAGGAATGAAAAAATGGTCCGGATCATCTTGTAAAAAAACATTTCTCTGCATGTATAATAATCAGAGTACGGATGAATCTAGGCAAACGTCATCAATCATCAATACGTCGAACATGCGGTCTTCGATCCATAGCACAAATAATAAAATAGTAGAGTGTGGATATCAATTTCGTTCATTGGTTCCTTTAAAGTTTATAAGAATTACCATTTATTTTATTTTATAGCATTTACTCTTATTACGATTTGAATAATATTTGCGTTTATAAAAATTCATTTCAAAAAATATTTATTTCTTCTTTAAACGTGGCTGAAAAGAGTTCGCAGCTGTGGCGAGAAAAATACTTACTTGGATTAAAGTTGATGAAAATTTAAGTCTTACAAGCAATTATCAGGTATATTGCAGTGTTTGCGATAAAATTATTTCTGTGGAGCGACGTCACTATGCTACACAACATGTCCAAACAAAAACTCATTCATCAAATTTAAATCCACGTAAAGATACTTTCTATGCCGATCTTTATGAGGCGTTTATTGCAGCTAATATTCCATTTTCAAAATTAAATAACAATATTTTTCGAACTTTCCTGCAAAAATGTACTGGTAAACATATACCCGATGAATCAACCATTAAAAAAAGCCATACATCAACAGTATACAATAAAGTAGTGGATTATGTTAGATCTTGCACTTCCAATAATTATTTATGGGCCAGCGCTGATGAAACTACTGATCTACTGGGACACTTTGTAGTTAATGTAGTTGTAGGAATCCTTCATCCAAATCAACCATATCAGCCGTATCTAATTGCAAGTAAAATTGTTCCTAGACCATCAGCAGACAACGTTGCAAACATTATAATAGAATGTTTAAATCTTTAGGAGATATTCAAACACGGGCGAATGTAATATTATTTGTTAGTGACGCAGCAGCGACCATGTTAAAATCTGGAAAAATATTTAAAACATTATATCCAAATGTGATCCACATCATGTGTACAGCTCATGCGCTACATCGCATTTGTGAATTTATTCGTAATGAATTTCGGCAATGTGATAAGCAATAGTAAGCTTAAAGCTCCATCGAGAGTTTTACTGTATAAACAGACATTACCACAACTTCCTCTTCCACCATCACCTATTATTACGCATTGGGGAACATGGATTGAAGCAGCGTTATTTTATCATAAAAATATTAAGGATATTTCTCCTGTAATCAATAATTTAAATAATGACGCAACCAGTATTGAAATATGTAAAACTGTTATACAAATTATTACTGGAATATGTTAAATATTTTGAGCAAGAAAATATTCCATTGCAAAAATCTATAACATTTTTAGATTCAATACGAAAAGATTTCGAAAGTACTCCAGGTGTATTTGGATACCTCCTCAAGGAAAGAATTGATAGTATATTTTCTAGATACCCAGATTTGAGTACTCTACGGGAAATATGTTATGCTACTTTTTCAAATGATGAAATCAAAAGTAAATATGAACACCTTGCTAATTCTCTTTTTTTGCCCCGTAACAAGTTGTGATGAACAATCGTTTTCTCGTTTAAAAGATATATTAACGTCAAAACGTTGTCGTTTTACTGACGAAAATTTAGAAAAGGTTTTAATAACCAGTGCCAACATAACATATACTCACTTTTCGATTTAAAATGACCGATGACGTCATTACTTTCGTCCGTATGAATGAAATGAACACGCCGAGTTCAATTGAGAGTTTGCAAATAATTTATATGTAGAAATTTTAAATATATTTTGAATAAATTTATACTTTATTGGCTACGAAAAAAAACATATTATTTTTTAATAATAAAGAGTTTATGATAAATAAGTGTTATGGCATAGATAACAGATAATATAGCCTAGCGGTTATCAAATAGAGGTTAAGTTGTTTTTAAATTAGCCCAAATTCAACAGTAATTTGCTGTTCTAGTAATACTGAATCTAATTCTATCTGTAATCATTTGTATTTCTGTAAATGTAGAAAATACTCGCTATAAAGGAATGGAAAGGTTTATATATGAAAGAAAAATATAATTTACCCATTTATTTAGTTATGATACCAGATTACTAATGATGATGACACTAATTACTAATAAGTTTGTAATAAATAGTAGTTAACATACAAGTTTGTAACACTGTTTTACTTAGGAACACATTTATTTCTTTGATGCATTCATTAAACAACAAAACTATTGAATATTCTCATTTTAGAGAATGCAGCACAGACTAAAAGCTAACTGCTTTCCATATCTGAATCACTGTCAGAATCTTCACCAATATTTATAATTAGCGGATTAACATCCAAATCTGTAAGATATTGTTGTTCTTTTTCATACCACTTCTTAATTAATTCTTCAGTATGTCTTATACAATTATCCCACATATTTGTATCACAGCTTTTGAGAGCTTCGTCCCACATATCGAGTACCTTATCATGCCCATAGCCATCTCTGCCAATATGTGTGTTATAATAACCTTTTGCCTTGGCCCAAATCAATTCTATTGCGTTGAAATCGCAATGATAAGGCGGAAGCCGCAATACTTCATGACCGTGCTCTCTAAGTTTTTCATCAACGGCATATATTTTTTCCTTCCTATTCATTTTTACTATACCTAATAATTCCACTTTGGTCGATGATACATCATGAGTTATATTATTAGTTTGCAGCCATTCTAAAATTTCTGATTTTCGGCAGGAAGCAGAAGGTTCCTTGTTTAATATGACACTATGATAAGGTGCATTATCCATAACGATAAATGAGGGCTCTTTTAAGTTCGAATAGCACAAATGTAAACTAACCAAACTAAAAGTTGACAATTGACAGATAATCTGCGAAAATTAATAACCGACATACCTATACTACAGACTTAGGGGGCGCTGGTTATCGTAACACGTTGGTCTTTACTTGCTTAATATTGAAAGACATCAGTTTCCTTAGTGATCCTTGTCTAAACAATGGGTATGATAAAGAGCATCATATATGGCTTGATATTTCTTTCATGATAAAACAATGACGTAACGGTCATTTTAAATCGAAAAGAGAGTATTTACAAAGATACTGAACGATAACTTCAAGTAATTGTGAAGTCTA
Organism: Dynastes maya; assembly: GCA_029619315.2. Lineage (NCBI taxonomy): Eukaryota > Metazoa > Arthropoda > Insecta > Coleoptera > Scarabaeidae > Dynastes > Dynastes maya. The sequence continues at coordinate 30,326,304 of JAROYE020000008.1, forward strand.
GTGTATTTTACATTGCAATAATATAAACGTAACCAATAAACTTAATGCGACTATTGCTGTGGCAATCTACATACAGATGTAAGACGTGTTCAGCGGTTTTCTTCTATAAACGCGTTCAGCTAATATTGTTGACAATTTCCACTTTGATTTAGAATGTAGACAATGTTTCTTTGTGTACTATGAATTTGCTAATTTAATCTTGTTCTCTTGAATTTTAGCGTTTCAACTACATTATGCGAACAACACGATAAAAGCCACATCTACACAATACATCCGGAATGTTACCACACGTCACGATAAGTAAATAGTAGGCGGCTGCAACAATGTATGCATGTATGTAAAACGTTGAGATTCGTGAGCCAGCGCTAACGCTGTATGAGTACATGCGGTTGACGCGAATATAACGAAACAAAAGTACGTCGGAGCGAAACGTACACATACATATATGTATACATACATTCATAAATATGCAGCTCCGAAGAGGTAAACAACCATGAGAGCCGGTAGACACGCGTGCGAGTTATTTATAGCCGGCCAGCTCGTTTATTCTACGGTCCTCGAAACAATGGCATTTCGCAGATAATGCCGAATACCTCGAACGGCCGGCCAGACGCGGCTGTGTTGGGCGACTCTCAACGATATACAACGCCGCAGTCCCATAAATAGTCCGGCGTTATGCTTGGTAATTATACCGGAACATTGTCCGGGGGTGAGCTATAGGTACTGTAGCGATGCATGTTTGAAAAAATTTCAAAAAAAATATATATATACACTGTGTAACATAAGGTCCAGAATACCTGAATATATCGAGATCTACATTGGTTCAAAAATTTCACTCTGTACACTTCAAATCGGTTTCATCAAAACAATTTAATTATGCAGAGAGAGAAATGCATACTTAAAATGACAATAATATACAGCGTGTACGCCTAATGCGTGGGCGGAAGAAAATTCCTTTCTTGACAAAAAATTTCTTGGAGTTTTTGGCAAAACATCGAAGATTTCTTTATGTCAACTAGATTCTACAAGATGGCCATCGATATCGTTGCCAAGTTTGGTTCATGTTGTTTCAATTTTGTAATGGAACACCCTGTATATTTCTCCAAATATGATAGATAAGTTCTTCTAGAATCATTGTAAACCCTATACTGAAAATACATCCTTCTTTAGTAAATTAAATATGAAGCTATGCAGATAAGCTTTTCGTTTAAAAACGTAGGGTGGTGTGACGAAATAAGGTATGAGAACTTAAAATTGGGATTATAATAATTTTTGCGAGTTTCGTATATAAATAATCATTAATCAAGCGGCATGGTGCCACTTTAAATTTGACATTTTGTCTTTCATGCTAATTATTTATTTCAGGTTAAACTGTCAATACAGACAATGAATTCGTTACAAGAAATTGAAACAAGGAAGTCAATAAAATTAGTACACGATAGGGAAAAATTACCCCATATATAGCAGCTAAAGAGTTAAAAATTTATGGAATTGGTAGAAATACGGTGTACAGAGTTTGGAAAATTATTGATGAACGTGGGGGCATAGAAAGGAAAGAAGAGTCCAGAAAAACACGAAGGAAGTTAACAGAAGACGAAATAGGTAAAATTGTAAAACTAACGAAGAAAAATGGGGCGACTCTATCGAAAGTGGCGAAGAGATTTCATGTATCAGAACGCCATATATTGAAAATTTTAAAACAGAGGAAATTAAGCGTTACTCCAAAATTGATGCACCAAAATCTACAACTAAACAAATGGAACGTCAGAGAAAGAGATTAAACACCCTAGTTTCCGGTGACTTTGGATTATGTGGAAAAAAAGATATAATTTATGATGACGAATCGTACTTTACTTTTTTCTTCGAATAAACATTATTATGCAGAAAATAAAGGGAATGTACCAGACTTTAACAAATTTAAATTCCGCAAAAAATTTAATAAAAAATTGTGCGTATGGATGGCAATTTCAGCAAAAGGTGCCAGTGAACCCTATTTTGTAGAAGCAAATTGCGCTTTAAATACAGAAAGGTATTCGACAGAATGTGTGGAACGAAGATTAAAGCCTTTTAGACAAAAATTATCAAACATGTAGATATATATTTTGGCGTGTTGGAGCGTCATGCCATTATGCCAACCAGACTAAGTTGGAAGAATTACATATAAATTACGTAAAAAAAGTGAGAATCCCCCAAATGTTCCACAGTTACGACCAATAGAGCGCTTTTGATCTCATTTAAAAGATAAAGTGTACGGTGAAAACTGGTCAGCTTCGACATTTAAGCAATTGAAACGAATCAATAAGAAAATTAAAGGGTTTGGTTAAGATTATTTTAAGAGGCTGTTGCAGAACAACCGCACAAAAATTAACGAAGCCGCTGTTCATGGGACACTAAGGGTGGTTAAGAAATAAGATTAAAAAGTCACTAGTACATGTTTGTTGTTTCTTTGATTAATAAATAATTTTGAAAAATAGTCTCAATTTTAAGTTCTCATACCTTACTATAAACTTTTGTTTCGTTCAAGACATTCATTAAAGCAAATCAAATATAATTACATGTTCATATTGACGAGTGTAAACAATTTTATTGTTACACACAATAAATCATTCTATTCTATTCTAAATGTGTAAACGTTATTTTTTTTTAGTACAATTTCATCATCTACTCGACATAACCATTAGCATCGCACACTAAGTTTTTTCAGCAGTAAGAAATACAATAAGAGTATACTGAAAGTTATCCCAAAATTTTTCTCTATGTAGTGTTTCGAACGAAATGAAACATAAGCTTAAGACAATTAAACATAACGAAATAGTTTTAACGCAAACTTTTAAAAAACATAAAACTAGTATGTAATATTTTGTTTTTTTAGAAAAATATTTCATCCCTTCTAAAGATCGAGGTATTTGTTTGAAAACTTTTAATTGCACTTTATTAAAAATTATTTAATAAGATGTTCAAGCTGTGCACCGTTAACAGTTTGACAGTGGGTACGTCTATGATAAAAGGATGAAATATAGTTAGTCCATATTTGTTGTGATTGCCTAATGATGCGTTGTTTTAAATCCTCAAGGTTTTCAGGTTTCATTCTATGAACAGCATTTTTAAAGTATCCCCAATAGAAATAAAGGAGATAAATCTGGCAAACAGGACAGGCCGTTTAATTTGACCTCTCCTTCCAATCCATCTGTTGAGAAATGCTTCGTTCAGGATATAACAAACTGATGGTGGCGCTCCATCCTGTTGGAACTACAACTGTCTAAAATTAGAACCAACTGCATTTTCTATGGCCGACACAAATTCGCCCCCAAGCTGAGATATTTTCCAGCATTAAAATTTCCCCCTATAAAAAATGGTCCAATAACATTGCAGTAGTACCAACCACGCCAGCTCGGGCATTGTCTTTCTGAGGTCCTTGGGTATGGAACTACGTTTCACAAGAAAAGATATAATAGAACATATTATGTTACTTCAAAGTTCGGCTTGGTTACGTAAATACTAAATATTTTGTCGGATCACTGATTATTGAAAGCTCCCTTGTTTAATCCTTTAAAGGGAGCCTGTCAGCACTTGCCTGTTTTTATTGCAAGCAGTCGACCAGCGACGTAAACTCTTTGATATATGTATTTTCAAATAAGGCTCACTTTTAGAAGATTTTACGACATTTCGAGTCAGAACATTTGGAACGCATGGTACATAGGAAGAAACCTACTAACTTAAATCTTCTATGTAATTTAAAGTGGCGCACCCTACAAAGCCTCTTAAGTGCATACACAATTTTGCGAGAAAAATTTACAGGCAACCGCCCTACGCAACACTAACTTCGATTTATTCCTCTCCTTTATCCATAATTAATTCGCACATAACCTCAAACACGATATACAAGCTCCACAATGCCCTCATTATCCCGTAGATAAAGTACTACGGGAGGTCAAATATTTACCATCATTAATTTGGTGCGGACTAATTCTCTCGGCTTGTATAACAACGTGTATGTGACGCATAGGCCATATAACATTCTTAAGTTGGAGGACAAGCTAATAATTCCGTGATAATGTTAGCTAATATATGCTGAGAGCATATAAGCATCTATAGACGCTTTAAAATGACAGGTAAAAAGGCGAACTGAGTTAATATTTACATGGTAGATGCAAAAGTTTGATTGAACACTCCTTTCGAACTAAATTGTGATCAATTCACGCTAAAATTTCTTTGTAATTTACAATATTTTCAATAGAAACGTACAATTGAACTTTGGACAGATTACGAGCATGCGTTCAGCCAATTAAAAAACAGCGATTATGAAAGCAGTACCCTCTAGCGGTAAAAATTTGAAAACACATGTTTGGCGCAATTTTTTAAAATTAAAACTCGTTTTCCTCATAGAAATTGCCCCATTTTAAACTCCTAACGAGCTCATTTTCAACCGTCGTCTATTAATAACGTGATAAATTGCAAGTTTATATACCTCGTAACCTTTTAACGGCAACGACGAGCCCCTTTTAAACTAACTTCCTTTCTTCGACGCCCTCTAAAATATTTGTGACTGTTCGATGTTAGTGGTAGTGGTGGCCGGATCAATTTCGTTAATGGGCGATGATTCGAAACGATGGCGTATTTATTAATTCGGCCATCAGTGAAGCAAAGCAAAAGAGGTAGAAGAAGAAGAAGTAGGTTTGTCTAATCGATACTACGAGTTAAAAACTGATTTGTCATCCTCGCGATAGGGGTGCCGTTCTATTTATGTGCCAGGCATTTTTTACGATACCGGCTGTGGTGATGATGGTGATATCGATTTGGGGGGTCTACCGAATGATAAAGCAGAAATACGAAAAAGAAAATACGTGATATCAATGCTAAAAGTATAAAAGGTTTTGATTCTTAATTAAGACATTATAGGATCATTGACTTCTACGTAATATAAATTCCAGATCCGGCTTAAATAATAATAATAAACAGAGTTTATTTTATGAAAAAAACCACCACATAACAAGTCATTTTCTTTACATTGTAACGAACCGCAGTTTGTCCCTGTAAAATTTAAAAACTTTTAAGAGCGAGAGAACATTAAAATTAATGTCTGAATAATTTTGTATATAATTCTTTAAATTATTTTTGCACTTTTGTTAATTTTTATTCCGGTCAATTATTTTTCAACGACATTGTACATATGTATAACTTTTGAACTATCAGTATATAACCCGCCGACCGATAACTGTAAACTTGTGTAACATTCTATTTTTAGATTGTTCTTATCCGTCCACGTCATATACATGAAACTCGCACGTCATCCCGGTATTTTGGATATAAAGCCGACCAGAATTACACTTATGGACAGAGAAAGATTTTTCTTAACCGCTCCTTCAATGACGGAATAACTTACTGTCTGGAGGGACCAAGCTCGCCGAATGGACTTATTTCTGTTTAAGTCTTGATAGCAAAACGTCTGTCATTGTTATCCGGAATCATTGGGAGATTGTTTCATTCATGTATGTATATGTACATGATATAAAAATGTATAGATAAAGGTGTAAAAATAAAAATAGGTATAAAACAAACAATATAACATGCATAAGGACAAACAACAGATTAAAAGATTAAATAAACAGTTTAAAATCGGCTTGATAAAAAGGAACTACCACGATGTGCAAAGGAGACGAGGTGAAAATAGCTCGCTTCGTCATTAAAAATTCATTTATTGTGTGGCATTCCATTTCCAGCAATAATTCTTTCACTCGAGTTGTTGTTGTGAATTTCTTGAGGTTTGTTGCTTTGACCTCTTTAGTAATATTAACTATGTTATTATAATTATTCAATAGCCACGCAATATTTTAAAGTTAAAAATGCACCCCTTGTAATATTCTTAAAGGTCTCTACACACCCTCCATGTTATATAACGCAAGAAAGAAGCAAGCCCTCGCAGAGATAAGGCGCCAATTAAAATATAATGACTTCCTCACGCCGCCTGCGTCGCTGGTTGCAACGTTACAGCTTTATCCACGCAAGTTATAAAGGAAATAATTTCTAATATAACGTCCATATATATAGAGGTACATTCGTAAGTACCCGCAATACCTGTTTCCAAGTTAGCTAGCTTGCTTTGTGAGAGAGCTTACCGTATCCGAGTGACGAGGTTGAGTTATAATGATAACCGCCTACGCCTTAATTAAATGAAATATTCGATTATACGGCCTCGTAAAATTCAGTTCCGGAGGAACAGTCGCTATTACGGCTGGTTGTAATGACGTCCTCATAAGCATTATGGCATCTGCTCCACCTGTGGTATATATAAGTAAATTTCCTAAATTTAGCTCTTTTTTACGTTATAGGTAAGAGTGGAGTTTGCAACTATATTAGGATGCCCCTTGTTTGACAACCCAAAGCTATCAGTACTATTTTTATTTCTTCTGCAGCATGCGTTTCCTGAGGGGTTTAGACAGAAAGCTTTTAGATGAAAATCATTCTGAGATAAATCCTGCACAACAAATATTACATTCAAGTATACAGGTTGATGCACTGCCCACTCTAACCGTGGCAATCGAGCTTATTATTAGAAATATAAGGTAGGTTTAAATTTTACAAAATTGCAAAATTTTATATTTGTTATGAACCCGAAGCGAAAATGAACCTGGGACAAATGACGTTTGAGATTAAAAGAAAACGAAAAATGCTCATTTTTTTTTACCTTTAGCACCTTTACGCACAGACTGTCTACGCTACGCCTTATTTGGCCCTACAAAGGAAAACTAAAACCACATTCTGAAGGCCACTTCCCATCCTCTATATCAGGGGTGGCCAACTTTTGTGTACATAAGATCTACTTTTTATCTTAAAAATGTGTCGCGATCGACTTGTTGTCATAGGCGTAGTCTGGGGGAGGAGGAGATATGAAATACATACTATGTTTATACACTGTGTTTTAGTACGAGGTGTACTCCCGCGAGCTATGGGTAGATAAGCAAAATATATGTTCACTGGCAGTAATTTCCACGTTGCTGCACCCTAGGCATAATCAAACCCTCAAAACACGTTAAACAAAAGTATGACAAGAGAAAACTGTGAAAATTGAATCAAAACTCGCGAGAAATAATGACATGACATTAACGTCAAAAAAGACTGCATGAGGTGTCAGATATGCCATGACCACGTGATCCATCGTAACAAAATTATAACGAATAATATTCAAACCTTTGAATAGTTATAGGTTTCCGCCAAATTTGGTAAGAAAATTCGCACCCCTTCTTTGTGTTCAATTTCCATATCTCAAAAACCAAGTTGGATAGGTATAGGGAATGTTGAAATGTGTTGATATAAATCGGAAATATCCTGTATACTTCTATTTCAAAATCTCTAAATTGTTCAGGGAATGAGTTATCTTCCACCCACACACCCACACTGTATTTTTTTTAAATTATTGCAATGATTGCGAATTAAACAGATCACACATAATCGTTTGAAAAAACATTCCTAAGAGTGAGAATTGAACCAATGAATGTAAAAGATGTAGAATCAATATTGGCGAATTAACATCCAAGTATAACGACCTCAAACTGCAATCGAAACAACGCGACACTGAAACAGTACACGAAACATTTTAAAAATATTTATGCATATTGGATTAATTCCGATTTAATTAACGCAATTGTGAAGCTCGTGTTCAATTCGAACGAATGTTACCGCCCCAAATCCGCCGCAAAATCGCGTTTAGCTAATTTAACACTTCGCTAAATTATAAATTTTGTTTAACAACGCGTAAATGTTGTCGAACGGTAAAATTTCAATAACGTTACATTGTTTTTAACGTCGTCTACCTCGCGATGTCCACAATAGTACCCCTGACCCCTAGTAATCCTCATACGCACGTACACATTGAAGGGAATAAGGATAAAAAAAGGTAAATCGTTACACAAACATCAGCGTTTAACGATACAACAAACAGATACGTCGTATGTGTTTGTGTAAATACTTTTAACGCCTATTCTAGTTGAAAGGAGTTCCCAGATTCCGTTCCTGTAGCATTGGGGATGATGCTTTCCTTATCGTAACGGAAAAAAAAACTTGTTTACGTTTTCGTAACTACGTATGTTGTTAGTCGTTTCAACCGGCAGCGGATGACAATTTTTTTTCGGGAACACACTGTCACGATCGATTATTTTACGTCGCACCCGCTTACTACGCTCAACACGCGTGCGAATATGTGAGGAAAATGTTTACCTTCAATGCAGGGTGTTTAAAAAAGCGTTTGCGTATTCTACCAATGTATTCTACTCATTAAAAAAACAACAATTCTTAGTAAACATGGACCCGTATCTTTATTCTTCCGAAAGTACAAGGAGATATTTTTCTACATATGATCCTTTAACATTTATATTTATTCCAAGGTTTCTGCAATTACCTAATGTAATCCTTAAAATAAACGTTACTTCTTAGGTCACTATCAGAAGAAAATCTCCACCCCCGTAATTGTTTTTTTAGATCAGAATCTCAATTTCTAAAAATTACGAGGGTGAGTTAATATATCCGTAATATTTTTGAATTTCCCGCGTCGCAAATTGAAAAGCAACACTGCTCCCGTCAACCACCATCTGCCAGTACACTACTGTCAATGTTTGAGAAAGCTGCGTCATCTAGTTAAAGTTTAACAGCCATTGAAACCAGACAAGCATTATTTTTTGCGGATGAGAACCATCACTCAAACCAAGGCTAAGCTTGATAAATACTATGGGGACTCTGCACCATCAGAATTAATGGTGAAGGAGTGGTTTACTGAATTTCGTTGTGGTCGTACAAGCACTAATGACGCTGAACGTTCTGGACGCCCAATTGAGGTCACTATACGCGAAACAATCGAAAAAATCCACGATATAGTGTTGGTCGATCGGAGATTAAAAGTATGCGAGATTGTAGAAGCCATAGGCATATCACATTGCTCAATAGTTTTGATTTTGAATTATCACTTGCGTATGAGAAAGCTATCCGCACGATGGTGCCGCGTCTGCTCACAATTGATCACTAACGCGATCGTGTGACAACTTCGGAGGATTGTTTGACGCTATTTAACCGTAATCCGGACGAATTTTTGCGCCGTTTCATAACACCGGAGACCAAACAGCAATTGAAACAGTGGATTTCTCCGGGCAAATCGGCGACGAAGAAGGCCAGGATGGGTTTGTCGGCCAGCAAGGTCATGGCCACAGTTTTTTGGGATGCACGCAGCATAATCCACATCGACTATTCTCAGGAGGGAAAAGCAATCAGCGGCAAATATTACGGAAACTTATTGAACAGGTTCAATGACGATTTCAAGAAAAAATGACCGCATTTGGCCAAGAAGAAAGTGCTCTTCCATCAAAACAATGCACGGGTGCATGCATGCATAGTCGCCATGGCGAAATTTCATGAATTGGGGTAACAAATGCTCCCCCATCCGCCATATTCACCGGATTTCGCCCCCAGTGACTATTTTCTGTTTCCAAATCTGAAGAAATGGCTCGGCGGAAGGAGATTTGGCTCCAACGATGAAATCATCGCTCAAACAAACGCCTATTTTGCGAGCCTCGATAAATCTTATTACTTGGAAAGGATAAAAAAATTGGAGGCACGTTGGACGATATATATTGAGCTAAAAGGAGACTATGTTGAGAAGCAAAATGTTTTTTTGACGAAAAAAATCTCTCATTCAAAAAGTCACGGACACATTGATCCACCCTCGTACAACTTGTCAAACTCTTTAAGTCTTATAGACCCTATAAATGGTAGCATTAAGATTCACTTTGAGGTTTTCAGTGGTCTTTTCATAAGCGTCACCGGTAACTGTAGTGCCTTTCTTCATGTGCTCACCCAATGGAATTTCCTCGCAATCTCAGAAAACCATTGCCATCAAATCAAATCAACATCATATCTTCAATTCCCTTTATTGCTTCATGTGTTAAGAGATCCACCAGATTTTGATTATCATCATTGGATTATCTCTCCGAACGAAATTGTTTCTACCAGAATTTTTTTGATGAGCACTCATTCATGGATAATTTTTTTCGTACAGTATATTTTTGGATTTTAATCAATAAACGTACATCACGTTGATAAACATACATGCAGGACTTCTTATCGTTCGAATACCACGAAATCACCCCCACATTATCCTTTTCCCGACGAAAATTTTCGTACAACTCTTCAATTTATACCTGCTAAGTGCTAAGGTGAGCGGTAATCCCCATAGAAACGGCTTCTCATCCGCTAGTGGGGTGTTGGCAAGGCACTATGCGTTAAAATAAATGACAGCCAACGTTCCTCAGACAGCATTAAATATTCGGGTTCATCTTACTGCGTGGGTACGTGAATATTGAATGTTGCGTCTTTCGACGGCAGCGCCGCTAGAAAATGGACAGGATTATTCGTAAATAAAACGCTATAGGTATCATATAGGGTTGGAATTTTAAAATTAGATTATCAAAGTAAATTTAAAAAATTTCACTACTGCATACACAGCGCGAAAGGCACCTAGAGCCAGATACCTTGATATATACAGTGTGTTCAAATTGCATGTATAATGATTTTAGAGTCACTTAGTACGTTATATGAAAAAATCTTTTAAATAAAAGTTGTTTGACGAGATCCTAGAATTGTTTCGGGTTATGCAAGAAAAAATGTGTTTGTCAGTTTTGGCGTGTGACGGTATACGACGGCAAGTGAGAGGTGTCAGGTTGGATTCCTTACCGGGACGAGATTTTTTCAAGTATTTAATTACGTTGGAAATTCCAAGGAAATTACAGATTTTCATAATTCACCGACGGAAGCCAAAACAAATTAATTAGTCTACTTGGCATGTAAGAATTAAAAATTGTCTGTAGAAATATTATGATATGTTAGCAGATAAAATAACAACTAAGTATTAAAAAGTGAACGTTCCTAGCATCAAGATCTCCGTGGTGTGGTGGTTACTACGCTCGTCCAGCAAGCAGGAGGTGTCGGGTTCGATTCCTCACCGGGACGAGATTTTTTCAAGTATTTAATTAGATACGTTGGAAATTCCAATGAAGTTACAGATTTTCATAATTCACCGACGAAAGCCAAAATATATTAAGAATGATGTACGGTTTCTTTAGCTGAACCAATTAAGTTTAGGCTGCGACCAGCGCATGGAACCCATTTTGCTAAATTATTAATCTCTCTGTATCTATCTTACACACCAGAGTAAATGCCATTCATATTACTGGCAGTATCGTACGAGGTTCAAGGATACTATCTACAAGATCAAATATGTATTTGACGTTATGATATTCAATCAAAATAAACTGAAGAAATCGCTCCACTACATGTCCGTTTTTTAGAACATAACCAATGACGAGTGTGAGCTGATCTATGTGACTTGTATCAGAAGTTGAATCGATGCTAATTCCATAATATTGAATACCCTTTATTTCAGAAATTATTTGTTTTAAAACTTTCAACCCCAATATATCAATGAATTCATCTTTGAATGTATTCTCTTAGAAACGGATCAAATCCAGATAGTATATCAACACAACCAAGATAGTTTCCATTGTTAGGAGAGTTGTCCAATTGATTGTCACCACGAAAAAACAATTTTTTTTCAGCAAGAAACTTTATTACTGTAACAACCTTCTTCAAGATTTCAGTTCAGTATTTACAACTTCTCATTTTTCTTCTGTTCAGCAACATTTCAAATAGACTTTTGGTATTGCATGATTAGCAAAATTATCTTTTGATTTTCCATGTGAGGTTATCTTAGCAATTGCATTTTTCCAATCAACGACACTAGTTATAAATTAATTGCTTAGTGCGCTAACACTGCCATTGCTGCAACCAAATACCTTGCAAATATAGTAAAACACTTTGCCAGTTGAAGATGAATGTATGAACCAATTCCTGCTGATAATTTCTCCGTTTGTCAATTTTCTTATAAAATATTCTTTGCGTGCACATCTTATCTTTTCACCAAATTGTCTAAAGTATAATCATATTTTAAATTCTTGGATGGAATATTTTCTGCATAATAAGCGATGCGTAGTTGCATTGTTCGGTAGTATCAGTTAACATTGGATCTGGTATTGACGAACTAGAGTTTAGTGAACTGTCATTGCCAGAAATAGCCTCTACCTTACTAACAAATTTTTAGCAAAAAACTAAACAACTCTGTGGCACTGGAACACCGAAACACTTCACTAAAACCTTTACTACAATACTTCACTCGCCCTGGACGCACGTTTCAGTTTAGTTTTACTGCTGATGGTGATAGCTTGACTATTGAAACGTGCGTCCAGTACGAGTGTAGTATTCTGGTAAAGGTTTTCTTTAAGTGAAGTATTTCAGTTTGGCAAAAAACCTTTGATTTTTTTTAATGCATCCCCTTTCCCTTGCGTTTTCATTCGTTTAACAAATTCAGACTCGTGGTTTTTCTTGTACCCAACGGACATGATTTTTTATCATCTAAAAATTAAGTCAAATATTTATTAACTAGGGATTATTTTCACAACAATTAAAAGATTTGTAATTTGTTATAAAAGGTATGCCTTTAGAGCATATAAATAAAAATGTATATTTAAATGAACGGCGGCGAGCAAATTTTTAAATTCAAAAATAGAATATTAATCAAGGATATTCAATTTTTTTATGTTTGTTTACATTTTTACTTTTCAGAAACCAATCCAAATAGTTATACTTACTAAATACAAAAATAATGTAAATATATTAAAAATTGCATAATGTGTGCTGTTCTGTTAAATATTTACATCGTCAGGCCCAGCTGTCACTTTAGCACGTATAGGGTATTCAGTACGGCCACTCGATAGATATGAAATTCCCTCTGGCGGATATTAGTTATTCTTCGGAAGCCTCCTTTCTTGCCCGAGTCTCCGGTGTTTGGAGTGAGAGTACTAAATAATTTATCTAAATCTGGCCAACGATAAATGTGGGATAACGTCAACAAAACTCCTCTTTTGTACTTTTCTTCATTTCGTAAATCCTCAAATTTAATGTAAAATTCTCTAAACACAAACAAGAGGATATATATAAATTAAATATCTACCATAAAGTTATTAAGTAGAACGGTAGTAAATTTTGTTATTGTTTGGTTTCCGTCGTCTAGTCGAGTTAGTCCATTCATTCTCTCATGCTACTTCTAAAAATAACTTTATTTATCAGAATTCCTCTTTAAACGATATTTGGATAGAAATCATTAAAATTTGCTCTGGATTAAAACAATCGCCATCGCGATTAAAATAAAGGAGAAAGGGACGCTAATTAAATTCATCACTTCTGGTCAAGCTTTCATTGAGTTAACTCGTATTTTGGCTTCGCTCCCAGTTTAAAGTGTCTAATATTGAAATCGTAGAATAAATTTAAGGTAGAAGAGAAGCCTGGAGGTTAGAATAGGCATGTTTCCTGTGAATGTCATAAGGAACTTAGAGTTTATATGATATCTTCGTAAAATCAAGGTTATATTTTTCAATTTTAACTTTCGTTAATTTCCATTTACTGATATCAAAATTCATTTAAAATTGCCGAAAGAGTGCGTAAGAATACTCCCGAATCCCACAGTGCATTTCACAATTTAATTAATTTACCAAAATTCTGTTTTTTGAACAATTTCACTTAGTTAAAACATTTCAGTACATTGAATTAAAAGGGCTTACAAATATAGTTTTTATGCAAATGTACCTAGAGTCTACGACGATCCTAAAACAGCTCTGGTTGTCCGCACTCTGTATGTACCATAAAGGATTTATGTAGCTGTTTGCTGAGTAATAAATTGTGAAATTTGGAAAATTACATTCACACACGTGGATAATACTTGCTTCTGCTTGATTACATGAACATGTGTAGCGAGGAAACTCAAAATACCCATCACCACATCATCATTTACCCCCTCTACTATCCCTTTTCAAACATTCCATATTTAAATAGCTCCCATTTAGACCAGCGGCGGCTCGCCTACCACCCCTTTTTCGCAGAGAAAGCTTAGAGGCATTAGGAGGGAAGCCAGGTGCACGTGACACTTTATATTTATGCAGCCGGGGCAGCCGAATGAAGTATCTTGTTCATTTCGCGCGTCACGCTTGTCATGAACCGCGCTTCATATCGTAAAATAATTCATATTTATCAAAGTTGGTCGGCCCTACGACCTGCCAACACGATCCGGGGGCCCTCCGACGTCGTCGACACGTCGGGTAACACGTGATGCGAACCAGCCAGCTCCCGAACGTCTAGCAAAAAGTGGTGGAAGAGCAGCGGGAAGGTTATAAACGGGTTATATATAAAGTTAATAGGGTCGATAAATCATAAAATGTGAGTTGTATTAGTATGTAGGACTATGGACGAACATAATTTAAGTAAGAGTTTTCAAGAAATCTGTGGATGATCAAAAAATGTTTGATTTTAAAATATTTCGGAAAGTTCTTTACTGTAAGGAATAAAATCCCATTTTCATAGCAAAAGTCTCGACGCCAAACACCATCCAGAAATTACGAAAACGGCGCACGAAAACAAAAGATAAGCGAGCTCGCAGGGAGACGCACAAAGATGAAAATAAATGAACTCTTACGGCTTATAGGGGGAGCCACCCGTCTTCAATAAATTCGGACGACTCGATTTGTCAAAGCGTCACCTTACGAACGCGTTCCTTATTCAGTCGTGGCCTACTCACTACGCGCTGAGAAACTTGAATGTACGTCTTAAATTTTTTATAATTCCCCCCTCCTCTCGGGCAACCCACCGATCCGGTCCCGTCTCCACCAATCCTAGAGGAAGGAAGTGTGAGTGAGAGTGTTCATCCTCACTATATATATACGGTATTTCCATTGGGAAAAGGGTCTTACCGAGGATGGATGATGATAAATTCAGTATCACCTGCAGAATGCGGGTCCAATTGAGTTGAAAATTGGAAAATTTTTCGTCCTCGCTTTCTGTCTTTTAGCGTGTTCACCTTGATGGTATTTGGGAAGCGTATAGCGGTTTAAATTACTGAAATTGGCTATTTTTCTTTTTTTCTGGAAGTAGACTGAAAATTGTGATGGAAAAATTCCATTTCCTGTAAAGCTTTTTTTTCTTAGAACTAAAAAAATGAAAAATGACCATATATAAAGGTCTAGAATAGTGACAAATTTAAAAAAAAATTGTTAAGACCAAAAATTTTACTGAAAGAAGTAATCAATTCCGGCATTCACACCCAAGTAAAATATAATAAAAAATTAAATATAGTTACATTGAAAAAAAAGAAGAAATAAGGCCACAATATCCCAGAATATTGTAACCGGAATATGCGATATTCTATATTTCTAAGCAATAAATAACAGTTCCCGCCAATGTTGAAGAAATTTACACCTTTGGTCAAAAGTATTAGGCACCTTGTAAAAAGCTCATTATCTTGAAAAATAATAATGTTTAGATAAACGAAAATACGGGTTGTAAAAAATATATATTTGTTAAAATATTCATATTTTGTACACCCTCGTCGTGCCTTTATGACCGCTACAACCCTTTTTGGCATATTTGCCACCAACTTCTCAACTTCCTCTGCGATGCCATTCTCTGCGTAAAACTTCTTTAAGCGTGATTTTCGAAGTTATTGGGTGCTGTCGAATTCGCCGCTTTAACAGACCCCACAGTTGCTCAATTGGATTTAAATCCGGCGACTGAGCAGGCCATGAAAACAATTTAATGTTGTTTTCTGTCACCCATTTTATTGTGGCACGGGATCTGTGGCAGGGCGCATTATACGGTTGAAATTGAACGTTGTCCATGTTGGTATCCCCAAAAAGTTTGCTACAGGAGGGATGCAATGCATTCTCCAACACATTTATGTAGCGGCTGGAATTCATTCTCCCCTCGGCAACGACCATCTTACCTACTCCCCCGCTTGCCATGCATCCCCATGTCATTACCCTGTCCCCCTCTGTGATTTATAGTTAGTACTGTATGTACTAAATGTGGCACCCGGTATGCCAAATACCAGAAAGAAACGAGGAAAATTAAAAACTGTGGAATATTCAGTGTTTTGGTTAAGAATAATTAATAATTAATAGTAAAAGCTATTGAAATAACGTATTTGAAAGTTTGCTTCATCAAACCACAAGATGTTTGACCAATCTTCCATCGTAAAATGTTGGTGTCTCAGAGGCCATTCATAGCGCGCTTTTTTATTTTTCTGCAACAACCACGGTTGTTTTCTCGTTTTGCAACCCCTAAGACCAGCTTCAAGTAATCTTCAGCAAGTGGTTCGTATTGAAATTGGGCGTCCAACGTTCTCCGAGAAAGTCGCAGCTAATTCAGAAGTTTTCTTTTTTCTATTAGAGAGTGACTCGCGAATTAACGTTCTGTCTTGTCTGTTAGCCGTTTTAGTCCAGTTTTTGGCCTGTTTTGATGGGATCCTGTGTCCTGTTGACGTTTCAGCGTGTATTGCACAGCACACCGCGAGCACTTTACGATTCTTGTAATTTCACTTCCCTTCTTCCCTTAAAACTTGAATTTTTATTCGCTGACTTTGCGTTAGCTCTCGCTTTTGATGCATTTTAAATGAAAAACATTCTAAACTTAAAAACCAAACAAGAAACAATAAAAACTCACTTAGGATTCGCTTTGGACAGACAAGTATGACTGATGTTATCCTAAAGGATTCAGGAAGTACATTATCGGGTAGACAGATGTGTTATTGCTTCTTAAGAGCTTAAAGATTTGTAAAACCTTCTTTTAAATTTCCCGACAAACCTACCATAAACAAATCAAACCCTTCAGAGAAGTAGGTAAAGTGGTATCTTAATAAACCAATGGTGCCTAAGAGATTTGGCCAAGGCTGTATATTGATGCAACATTGATGAGCAGTATACATACAGCCTTAGCCATATGCCTTAAGCACTCATATGCATTATTAGTATGTGTAAAAGTACAATGGTTTAAACAAAACATTTTTGCAGAAAAGATATTGTTTTCCGATGAAGCCGATTTCTAGGATTTGAGCTGATGAAAATCCTCGAGTGATTCACAAAGCACCTTTTTATCCTGAGAAGGTCACCGTGTGGTGCGGTTTTTGGGCCCAAGGCGTAATTTTTTTAAGACGATAATGGAAATTGTGTTACTGTTATTGGTGAGCGGTACAGGAATATACTAACCAAATATCTTTGGCCTGCACTGAGAAATATTGACGTAAACAATGTTTTCTTTCAACAAGACGTGTCACACATCTCGCCAGACAATGGTTTTATTACAACAGCAGCTTGCAATGCTAACATCAACTGGTCAACAAGATTATGCGAACTCACGCCCTTGGACTTTCTCCTATGGGGTCATGTAAAATCTCTGAATTACAAAAATAAGCCAGGCACGGACCATTAGAAACATACCACGCGATATGTGTCAAAGAGTAGTCACCAATTGGGCCTCCACAATGCATTCGGCCAGGCGAAGTCGAGGAGGGCGTTTAAACGATATTATATTTAAAACGTAATGACATCGATTGTTCTTCAAAATAAAATAAATATTAAAGGATTATCACTTGTAGTTGTTATTGTGTCTCATTTAAAAGTTCTGAGGTGCTAGTTGAAAAACCCAATACAACCAATATTGGTCCAACGTTGGTGTTCCACTTGCGCAGTGTCATAAAGGTCCCAATTTCTGGGAAAGTCTAGAAAATCCTGTAAAGTGCAATAAAATTTTTCAAAATCAAATGGCGGCGTAGTGTGTTTAGAACAAAGAAAGAAACAATTAACAACGAATATAATAGACATTCCAAACCTGTTTGTATTGAAAAAAATCATTTAGTATTCTAGTTATAGATTCCTAGCGAGGATAATGGTACAAAATTACCATTCCTCCTCTCCTTCTCTCTTTCTACTGGAAAAATACTACAGAAAACGACAATTTGATGAAGCACTCCCACTTCTATAACACCCCCCCCCCTCCCTTTTTTTCCACCCCATCCCCACCGCCAACGGAGAAACTCACAACAGACGCAATTAAAAGGCAATTAACGATGGGAAAAATCAATAAATCCCAACTGTCTGTTATCGCCTGAATTAATTTCTGTACAAGTTCTTGATGCCGATTTCAAAAGTAAAACTTTTGTTTTATCCCACCCGAAGCTTCAGAATCTAGTATTCTCCGATTCTCTCGCATTAACCGCTCGCGCGAGATGAAGAACAACTTAGTAATCGTCTGCGAGAATGCGAGGTGGGAGGAAAAGGAACAGGGGGGAATAAATCTTCTATCCGGTGTTACCTAAGACGAGATATAACGCCGGGAATTGTCTCCGAATTAAATTTAGTACGCGATCGTGAGAAATTTAAAGCACCTACCCTATCGTTGGAACCGTTTTTCGATCATTTTTCTTCTCTAGATTTCATTTGTTTTCTTTTTTCTGTTCTTTACCTTATCGAGATGTTAAGAAAACGAACTGTTCCTATAGAAACTGATAGCTTTTCTTAGAAAATAAGGCACAAATCGTGGTGTTTCAATTACAATGAAAAAGCTTCATTCGAAAATGTACACTCTAAAACAATGAGTGAATTTTATCCTATTAAATGGATAAAATTAATCTAAATTAGGGGGAAATTTCACCTCAGAAAGTGGGGTAATTTTATTCCAAAGCATTAGAATGGAATATAAAGTTCACCCAAAATGAGGTATGTGCGCACGCAGCTTGCAGAAAACACATTATACAGTCCTTGTATACTTTCGACACATGCGCATGAGCAAGTGAATAGTATCCTAACCGATGCCATTCAAATTTGGTTTCGCATTCACGTCCCACGTTCATTTTACATTAATTTGCATTTTAATTCTCTTTATTTTAAATTTGTTTGTGGTATAAGTCCGAGATGAAAACTATGAAATATCTCACCTCAGCGACCGTATCTTTTACAAGAAGTAAGACTATTTAAAATACAAATTCTCCTTTCGTTGAACAATACTATTAGATTAAACCAATGTGCATTGCAGAATTACATCCATTTTCTTCCATCAAGGTAATTACCGAGAAAATGTTTGCTTTGTTTGCAATCTGAACTCAGAATATCAAAAAACGTCTTCAAATAGCTTTGTAATGAAACTCTCTTTAAATTTTGCAGCAATACTTTTAGAAATTGTACCTCGAGAAGGAATCGGGCAACCAAAAATCAGCTAAATTAAAAATGAAAGTTTGGAAATTCTTGAAACATTTTTTTAAGTAGCTATTATATGTATATAGGTGTCTCTCTAGGCACTGCGTCGATCGATATATGAAAATGTATACATTGCAAAAGTATGAAAACTTGGTACTAAAATCTACATATTTTCAATAATTTAAGACTTCCGGTTATACCGGAAGCGGCTGTCATATTTGTTATTTTAAACACAACATCCTATATATTATTACATTTTTGAATTCCTATTTCAATTTTAAGGTTTGTTTGGTAAAACAACCATGTTGCTATTTCTAACCATATTTAAAATATTTACATTTTTTGAACATCTTTGACGTATGGACGAGTTCATGTGAATCTTTATAAATGTGAAAGTATTTAACTTAGAAAATTAAAATTTTGCCAGAACTGTTGATCATATATAGTAGGATTAGAAACCGAATCAATTTTTCGAAATTTCAAGTGGAAAGAGCACCAAAACTTTTTTTTTAATACAACTACCACTTTTTTTCCTTTTTTATCAAATCCACCTTACAAAAAAAGGAAAAAATCATGTTTGTTACGCATTTAAAAGGGGTATTTTTCAAGATATTTAGGAAAATATGTATTGTAAGAAAATTTTCTTCAAAAAAAAAGTACCCGCCAATGACAATGCAGCTTATGTAGCTTTTTAAAATGTCATCTGCATAATCTAAGTTAATTAAGACCATTAGGAAACAATCCAGCATTGATGAAATGTTGAATATACATATGTAGATGATAATAAAAACAACTGCTTTATTTTTATTTCATCTACAGGGATAAAGTTCATCTGCAGGAGTAAAATTCACCCACAGGAGGAAAATTACCCGCATTACAGGAGGTGTTTTCGCGATAATTTTCACCCATTTATTCAATAGAATGTAACATCTTCCAAAATTACTTCTCAAGTAACAACCTTGAAAAACATTGCCGCTATCTCCTATTTTTCGCATTAGAACGTGAATTAGCGTTCATTTCTCGGGCAAAAACGACTTGGGCATTCTCCAATTACCGCCGCTCAAAATCGTACAACCTCATTACGCAATAATCGATTCCCTTAATTGGAACAAACGGTCGATGAAATTCCTAAAGGTTCATAATAAAATTTTCCCCCTTCCTTTGCAGTCTCCAATTTTCCGAAGATAGAAAAGAAAAATTTCCCAATAACATCATCGGAAATGGTTTCGTCCGGACGAGCAATTGGAGGAAAGGTGAAGCGTTGGTAGTGCTGGAGACCAAAGAGAAAGGGGAGAGGTCATAATATCGTACAATCATTAATATCAGACGTAATCGGAATGTAATCAAGGATAGATAAAAGTGATGGCACATACAGACAGAGAGAGACATATACATATAACGAAGCATCACCAAGGGAAATACAATAAAAGAGTAGATTTGGGCTTCCTATTATCGAGTCCAGCGTTGTTAAGGTAGACGATCCAATGCGTCCGCTTGTAATTTGAGGATCCTTCACGTGTTTCCCCTGCTTCTCGTACCAATAAGGACACATACACACAACGGAAACGGAAGGAAATAATCAAAAAGTAGGATGATTAAGGAGAAAATGGGGAAGCTATAGAATGGAAAAAAAAGAGATTACACATTGAATTAAATCACCGTCACAAAGAGAAAGAAACCCGTCGCGTTATCTCTACAAAATGCAAATTTTCACGCCTTCATCCAGGTATACCATTATCATCCCACTGAACGAGATAGTAAACACCTTTTCTGGCGAGTTCTCCTTCTCTGTATTGCGTATGGAAATAATTAAATACATAACTTCGTCGCTTTACTGCGTAGGAGAACCGAACCTTAAAAGCAGTACGATGTACCCTCTTATCTTATCTTTCCGTAATTTGAAATCTAAGAGTTCACCTGCAAGGAATGATATTTTAAGAGCGTTGTTAGTGTTACTGGTTCGTGTGGGTGTTTGGAAGTTGAATCTCACCTTATTTTAAAAATGCCAACTCTAGTTACCACAGCGATTCTATGAAAAATAATACATGCATTCTAAATGTCTTTTGGGTTTAGTGATTCGCTTGTGCACCTGTTTCAATCATATTTGTTCAATAGACTTCAATATGTTTTTTATAATGGCTTCTGCTCTCGTCAATTTATTGCCTCTTCGGGAGTCCCTCAAGGGTCTAATCTTGGACCTTTGATTTTCAACTTATTCATTAACGATATAAGTACATGTGTATCGTCTAATGCATTACTATTCGCTGACGATTTGAAGCTATATCGTAAGGTGTCCTGTTCCGAGGATTGTTACTTCTTGCAGAGCGATCTTGCAAATATTTCTAAATGGTGTACATCAAATAATCTACCTCTGAATATCAGCAAATGTAAAGTTATTTCCTTCACACGTGCATCTACGCCAATTACTTTCAACTATGAGCTTAATCAAGTTAACATCGAACGTGTCGAACTAATTAAGGATCTAGGGATTTTGTTTGATAGCAAACTGACTTTTGCGCAACACATTATCAGTATCTCCCATGCGGCTAGAAGATCTCTTGGCTTTATTGTGCGAAATTGCAGAGAGTTTACCAATGAGGTAGCCTTGAAATCTTTGTACTACGCTCTTGTTAGATCCCGTCTGGAATACGCGTCCATCATATGGTGCCCTTACTATTTAACGCATAAACGCCAATTGGAATTGGTCCAACGCAGATTTGCTAAACTCCTCTGGTGTACCCACCGAGAGGCGTTGATCATATGTTACTGTTGTTCCGATTTAATTTACCCTCTCTTAACTTTCGGCGCATATCCTCCGGTTTGGTGTTTCTCTGGAAATTGTGTAATAGCTGCATTGACTGCTCTGCACTACTTCAAAGATTACAATTTATAATCCCACGCTCTGGTGTCCGGTATTCGAATACGTTTTATCTGCCGTTTCCTCGAACAAATGCTCTTTTAAAATCACCTATTTATGTGACTTGTACAAACTTTAATCTCATATCTTCGCAATGTGATATTTTTCACGATACTTTACATACAATAAGGATAGTCACTGCTCTTTACTTTAATAATTTTTTGTAACTTGTTACTCTTACTTATTTTTTGTACTCGTTTTGTAATTTGTTTAATTAATTACTTGTCCAGTAATTGGAATTTTCTCTGTTGGGCAATAAAGCTTATTATTATAAATATTCATATCGATTGGGAAAATGTAAAATTAGTTATATCACTATATCAGCGTACATATATACCGCGTTCGTATGTTCCGTATTAAAGTGAACCGCTTAAATATATGGACAGTGTTACAACGTTTGCCCGCTATGAAAGTATAAGGTGGGGAGCGCGCGTAGCGAATCAAGGACGCTCCAGCACAAGCGACAACACTATTCGCAATATGCATGGGACTCATGCTTATAAATGAATCTTTACGTACCCTAGTATATACGCTGGCTATATGTACGGCGAGAGAATTATATTTACGGCAAGAGGGATTCTCTCCTCCCTCTCTCTCCGTACATACAGCCACGAGGTGTGGCAATTAAATAACCGGATTGGTGATACAAAACATTTGATCACCAATTACATTACATAGTTTATCCCCTTCAATATACTCTCCAATTTTCCACTGTCGAAAGCAGTACTGGAAGTTCGTTTCTGTCAGCTTGTTGAGGACCTCCCTCGCTTTCGCTTTCACCGCTTCCACACTGTCAAATCTTATCCCCTTAAGCTCCGATTTTACCTTAGAAAATAAACAAAAGTCACATGGAGCCAGGTCGGGCGAGTACGGTGGGTGGTCTAACACGGTGATGCCGGATTTCGCAAAGAACGCCTTCACAGTCAAGGCGGAATGGGCTGGCGCATTGTCTTGGTGGAGCATCCGGGATTTGCTCTTCCACAAATCGGGTCTTCGTCTTCTCACTCGTTCACGAAGGATAGTTAGAACACCAGTTTTTCCCAGTTTCACAAGAAACTTGAGGTTAACTCGTTGCTCGATCTGAACACTCTGCATTTTTCCGACGCGACGCTAGCGTAAGGACTTGAACGGATGATTGCTACAGCGAGACTGAGCGACGTACAATCGTGCCCATCGAGCTCAGGAAACATCTACAAGCACAGACATGTTCAAACCTGCCATGGCGTGCTCGCTGTTTGCCGATAGCAGCACCAGTCCGGCTATTTAATTTCCACACCTCGTGTATGTACGCTGATATAGCGATGTAGCTAATTTCACATTTTCCCAATCGGTATAAGTTAAAACAGGCTGTGTTAGGAACACATGACAAAGCGTAATATAATTTTGATTTCAAATTAAAATGAATATACTTACATACGCATTTAAACATTAAAATTGCACGCATTAAAAGTATAACAAAAAACACTTCACATCCATCACAAAAATGATTATATTTTACTGATAGGAACTACGAATAATGGCAAATTTATTTATTTGCTAAAATATTGATGTTTATTGATTGCTTAGTTTCTTCAAAATATCTTCCCGAATAGTAACTTTTTAATTAAAATTTGCTGCTCTTTAAAAATGTGGTGAAAAAGTACCATATTCATTTGAAAAAAAGACTTGACCTTGTAATGACCATCTGACGAGCCTCCCGATATGCTGAAACCTTTTTTCATAAATCAAATTCTTTTGAAAGTGTTAAAATGTTCCACTTCCAATGGAGCAGCCTGTATATATACAAGCGATAAAAACAGATGTCTAAGAGGTTCATAACTCCGGATGACCTCCGCTGATATTTCGAGGGAGCGTAAGCTTCTAGGGATCGTAAAATTAGAGCTATATCGCCTCACGATGACAGTTCTGGCGAGTTTCAAAAGAGGAGAATGAAAAGTTTCCACAAAAAGATTTATACGCTGTAAAAATTTCGATAATAGCTTCACTTTTGTGAGAGAAGAATCTAATAAGCGATAAGAAGTATCCATAAGTGCACAATGACAGTATGACAAATACATTTTGTTTTTTCAAACTTTCGAATGAATCTAGTAAGGATAAGTTAGCAATTTTTCACTTAAACAACCCCTTAATTCGCTCTGAAAGAGCAATGGGGTTAGATCAGATTTAAAGAAGTACCTAAACCATGTCTTAAAAATCATTAAAGGTGGCACAAAAAATCGTTATTTAATCTGTAATTTGGACCTGAATAGGTACTAGGTAGTTTTCAGAACATAAAGAAATCCATAACGTCTATAGCACCGTTTAGTTTCTATCTTTCTTCCTTAGCGCTCTAGTGCTAGGTGCAAGAAATTCAAATTAGCACCAAGTGATAAATAGGGGCGTCGTTCGGGTGTCCTAAATTAAAATACATACTTCATTTCGTAATTTCATTACGACGTCATACATTAACGGACTAATTGAATTATTACGTAAATTGGCCTTATTCGGAAAGTAATGGCACTCAGGACGACCTGCGGAACGATTCTGGAAGACTCTTGAAAATGAAAAGAGTACAGACAAGACAAGAGTAAGAGAAAGGTGTATTATCTTACCTTATATTTGCATTACACAGAGAAAAAAGGTCGTGAATCAAACAAATATATATCCTTGGAATTATCTGTTTAATTCAACAAGAGTTTATTTTTTATTTCTTTTCACAATGTACATAGTTTTTGAATAAATGTATAAAGTGAATAGAGATGCGTTTTCAATTATTTATTATTATTTTAATTGACAAATGATCAATAAACCAGTAGGATATTGTATTGAAATTTTAATATTTTGTCTTGTACATTACTAGAATACGTATATATCTACCTAAATTAGTTAAAATGAAACAATAAAGAACAAACTCAAAGTAAATAACAAAGAAAACATAATGAATTTGAAAGCAATACGTAAGTTAGGGAACACAATATACTATGCTATACTAAACTAATCTAAATAAACCTAAAACGAAAACTATTAAAAGAAGAAGAACGAAGTAATTATCATTTTAATGCGTACATATACCGTACTGGACCGTTCGTACGGTACAAATTTCAAATATGTGTGTTCCATTTGAAAAGAACGGATAGTTCCTATCCGTACTTTTTTTGAAATCCCCTTTCCCTTCGTATCCCTTCCGAATATTTGGTACATTCCGTATTGTTCTGTTGACGCATGCGCAAAACATAGGCTTATTGATATTCTCCAAATTATTACACTCACTGAGGTTAGGTTTAGGGTTACACCTGTGTTCATAATTCGAAATTGATTTACATTACTACTGGACTATATTCGGCGAATTTCTTTTGTTTACATTCTCAATATAGAAAGTTAGGTTAGAATGATTATATTTATGTCCAGTGCAAAAAATGCATGTTCCATTTAGCTCACTGTCAGTACCGTCCAGTACAGTACTTTGAGGAACGATACGGTACAGTTAATAAAACAAATCGAAAGCAGCTAGTGTGAGCAAGGTGTTTTCGGAAATGTAAGAGCGAAGTCCTGGCTCACACATGACCTTGAATGAAAACGCCGTTTATAACGTGAGCAAGGTGCACAAATGAATTTGCGTTTACGCAATTTTGTCAAGCAAATGACATTCCGCAGTAACATTCAACACAGCACACGTTTAGATGCGCTGAGTTCATGTAAAATCATGTGATCGTAGTACGCTCGCTCATACGGTATATCTAAACATATAGCATATAAGAATTTGATTTATAGGTAGATTGAAAAAGATCGAATAAAAATTAGTACCTATAGGTGCTAATATTATAATTAAGGAACTAATACATATAATACGACGATTATTATTTACAATAATGAAGTAATAGAAATATATAAAACAATTACATGATATACTGTACCTTCTATAACTTGTAACATTATTAACGACGTAAACACTGCCCCTACAATAATAAATAAACCAAATTATAACAACAAAACAACCTATCTATTGAGCATGTCATACGATTCTACACACCTAACCTGTGGTAAACTCGAAAACATGCAAATTTTGAATTTCTTTGCCAAATTTTCTCGAATTGTACCGAGACTGCACGATTTTGTTCAGCGCCATCGCAGCAGTAAAACATTGACTCAATACTGGTACAGTTCCTGAAAAGAGGGTAATTTTTGGCGGTATAAAGGTTGTCAGGGGTATGGATAATATCGCCGTCCGGAGAAACCCATCTAGGTTGTCAAAGAAAAAAAATTCTAATAATTGCTTACTGTTTGACGTTATAAACTTAATTTTCTGATGCCAGTAGAAATTTTTAAATTTCACAATTTGAGTTGGTAGTTCTCTTAATAAAGGACATATTTGCTAATTTCTTGGTGTACTACATGAGAATTTGATCTTTGTTGCCGGAACTACCAACTTAAACTGTACGCAAATTTTTAAAATGTCTGCTAACATAAAGCGATAGTTTAAGTTTTGAAGAAGAAACCTAAATTAATATGAAAGTATTACAGCGTCCGGATTTTTAAAAGAAAATGTCCTGGGATGGGTAAGTTGCATTTGATATTCCTAAGTACATTAAAGTTTTAACACTTTTTACGGTTACATTTTTAAAAGAGAAACTTTTTAAGACGATTTTCTGGCTCTCTGAAATAGTACTTTTAGTAAGTACAAATTTTGGTTAAACTATATAAATGAAACACAATTTTTTAAATGTAGAAAATAAAACAAACATTTTACTTTTAAATCGTAAAATATATTGTGTACAAAATAATACCTCAAATACTACAGTATTTGCACATATTAGAACTTATTTTAACAATTAAATAACACAAAAAATCTTTCAACCTAACATTTAAACTTTAACACTAGGAGCATATTGTTTACAAATATTCTCAAATTCCCTTTCTTTCTGCTCACGTTCTTTCAAAAACGGATGATCTGGATTAGAATCTTTTAACTGAGCAAGATAACGATTTGCAACCTGCAAAAGTAATTCAAAATACAACCTTATGATGTTATTTTTCAATTAAAAAATCAAGAACAAACCTCAGTATTTTTGGTGGTGATCTGCGATAAGACAATGGAATTTATAAGCGTATCTGTATAATTAGGATCTTTATCAAGAGCTTCTTGCAAGGCAGCTTCTGCTTCGTCAAATTTTCCCTGCGCAATATATGTAACAGCTTGCCCATTCAATAAAAGAGGTGTTGCGCCATATTTGTCGATTAAATCTTGATAAATATAGTAAGCATTGCGTAAATCATCTTTTCCCTAGAAAATTTAACAGATTACCATTTCATTTTACTTTGAAGTAAATTAAAATTACAGCTGCACAGAACACCCAAGCCTGCGCCAATTGTGTTAAAGTAGCATCATCATCCTTCTCACGCATTTCACTCAATTTAGTCATCGCCAAATCCGCACGATTGATTTTCAACAAAATATCCAAGATCATGGCCATAGCATCCAAAGAATCAATGGTATGTAACAATCGATAAGCAGTTTCAAAGTTATTTTCACGTTGATAGATTATTGCAGCTACCAAAATCAATACCTCGTTTTCCACATTCGCAGAAGCCGTTAATCTTTGATCTAGTTGGGTTACAATGCTGTCTCGTTTAGCTTTATTCGATAAATACTCAGCTAATAACCTCAATGGTTGTAATTTCTCTGGAGAGGCTGGTTTTATATCATCAAGCACAACTAGGTACTTATTCTGCGCCATATAAGCTCTGTACATGAAAAGGTCCCTTTCTACCCCAACTTCGAGAGATGAAGGCTAGAAAATGTTGAAAAATTTAACCTTAAATGTATGTAATATATCATTTAAACGCACCTTTCTTAACTTCTGCGCTTCGTTTATGCATTGTTGATAATTACCGATGTAAAAATAGTTGCGAATTTCGAATAGTTCATCCACATCTTGCTGTTGACGCGACATTTTTGCCAATTTTCTCTTAAATCGTCTATTGCAGATTAAAAATTGGATGATGTGTCAAAATAAGCTACGTAGAGATCTGTATTAAAGATTGGTTTGCAACTTTGTTACAAGCGCCATCTTTCATCTCTTCGATATGGTTCTAAATATAAAAACTTGACCATAGATGGCGCAAATTGTATCTCACTTTTTATAAAGTAAGATCTAAATAAATCCCAGTTTTGTAGTATACGTACATTTGCTTTATTTGGAAATAATTTTATATAAAAAAATATGCTAAGCAACATTTTAACGTAAAGTCTTTTAGATCTAGCAGGAATCAATTAATTTTATTTTGCGTGTTTTTTAATGATGGCTAGTACGTCCTCCACATCTTCTTTAGAACCTAAAAATATAGGAGCTCTCTGGTGAATGCTTTCAGGAACTATATCCAGAATCGGAATTTTGCCATTGGAAGCTAATCCTCCAGCTTGGGTAATGATGTACGCCATTGGGATGCATTCGTATAGTAACCTTAGCTGAAAAAAATAATCAAAATTATTGCAATATCCCACATTTTTTAAGTATGTAGTTACTTTTCCATTAGGAGCATCACTTGTAGCTGGGTACATGAAGATTCCACCATATTTCAAGGTTCTATGGACATCAGCTACCATAGAGCCGACATATCTTGCACCATAGGTCTTCCCTTTAGCAGGATCTTTTTTAGATTTCACATATTCTTTGGTAGCTTCATCCCATTTGGATTCGTAACCTTCGTTTATGGAATAAATTTTTCCCCTTGATGGGATTTTCATGTCTCTATCGGTTAGAATAAACTCCCCAATTGAAGGATCTAGCATGAATCCATCCACACCAGAACCCGTTGAAAATACCATCATAGTTGCGCTGCCATACAACGCGTAACCAGCTGCCACTACATTGTTTCCCTTTTGCAAGACGTGCTTTAAGGATGGTTCTTCGTCTTCTTCCTTTCTAAAGATGGCGAAAATCGAGCCAATCGAAACTAAACAATCGATGTTTGAAGAACCATCGAGTGGATCGAAACAAACGATGTATTTACCACGTCTTTCAGTTTCGACCTGTTTTAAAAATCATAATTTTAATGCAAAAATAAAGAGGTATATACAAATTGCGCAATATACTTCAATAATATGTTCATCTTCTTCCGAAACCAAGATGCAGGTTGTGAAAGAAGATTTAAGCATGTTGATGAATAGTTCGTTGGCCAAAACATCGAGTTTTTTGACTTCTTCGCCTTGGACATTGGTTTGTCCTACGGTGCCGAATCTAAGAGTAAAAGAAAAGAATCAGCTCATCTTTGACATCTCTTATCGAGGAATATTTGTATTTCCGGTCATATAATTTTTTGATGTCAGATTAGCGTTATCGTTACGTATAATTTATCATGTACTATTTATCTAAATCAAGAAATACAATTTACAATCTCAGATAGCTGTGTAAGATTTAATTTCTTAATGTAATAGTAAACACTTTTCAAAATCGATGTTTTTTACATGGGAATTTCGAAATAATTTTGTAATACAAAGAAAAACTGTATATTGTTTGAAAAGGGTACAAGAGGTCAGTAATATTCTATAAAGCAAAGTTTCATCACTGTCTCATTGATAAAATTATTTTTAGATGCACAAAAAAGAGTGAACTTTAAAATACTGAAAGAATGGGTCTTTGTTTAAAATTAATTTAGAAATGAATTTATACAGAAAGATTATGCAATGTTTTTCATCTTTGTAATCGATAATACGTTGAATGGAAGGAAAAAATGGGTTTTTATTTCTTTGTCAGTACTACATAATAAGCAATAACACCTGCTTCCTATTATATTACAAAAAATATACTTTCCTAAGAGCAAATTGGCATATACATGAAAGAAGACAGGAAGTTCCATTTCACCCCGGAGGCAACAAAAACAAATATGTGTGTATACTTACAAGTGCGTAATGCCAGCCTTTCTAACAGCACAGCTGACCACTTTTACAGCTGTTTGAATTGAATTTAGCAATTGTGTCAGATCACCAGTGGCCGTCGGGCATTTTTTCTGCTCAGCGAGAACATGTCGCGTTAAAGTAATACAATTCGAATCCAGAGGTTGGCTGCTCATCTTTGTTCTTCGCTGTAGCTCCTTGGCGACACTATTATATCATATAATAATCTATAGCGACAATAGACACACCTCCGTCGACTCTGTCGTAATGTAACTCGGCAAGCTTGCCAAGAAGGTACCGGTTTTATATGTGGTAAATGCTAAACGGCTATATAAATCAACTTAGAATATATAGTTAGCCTTGCCACGAGACACGGATTGGTTTGTTTTTGTTATTGATAAGGCTACGTCACAAACACGCTGTACTTACATTTATACGACTCTAAATTCTAATGATCCACATACCGTTTATCTCTGGATATCGAAATTCGAATGGAACCAGAAAAAAAACAGCGGTCGTGCCCCCAAAACATTTGTCGACAACACGTGACCTTTAGAATTCTTAGAGGTTAGGTCTGTTGTATTCACGCATATAAAGATGTACTGTACATGTACTAAGCAGAACAATCAAAATGACCGGCTAATACATAATCTAAATACGTATAGGAAAGCTTTTAATTTTTCTCCTTGTTTTGACATTGCTTACCAGAAATTCAATTAAAAAAAAACAAATGTATTGGTGCATTAATTAATGCTTTTGTTGTGTAATGAGACAAACATGTACTTAGTTATCTAATTTTATTAACGCAAAAAATAGATTACAACACAAAACTCATTTACTACTCTTTGATTTTACTTCTACCTACATTACTAGGGGGATTATAATTTACAATCTTAAAGGTAAGTACATATAATAAACTACAAAGTATACATAACAGCTTTAAAGCACAATTCTGAGGCAACATATGGCATGCAGTGATGCATGCAACAGTGTCGCATACCACACAGTGAGAAATGTCACCGGTCTCACGCGTCACTTTTCGACAGGATTCATCACCTTGTCGAACGATGTCGCAAATTATCCAAAGGTCAGTAGATCCGTGCAGCTTAAAACGGGCGACATGGAGTGGAATATTGATACAATTACGTTATTTATTGAAAATTACCAGAATGCAGCAGAACTATGAAATAACAAAAGGGCTGTCTATAAAGACAATAAAATAAAAATTGACAAGTTAAAACAGCTTGCGATCAAATACGACTGCGGCGTCATTGATGTGAAGAAAATAGAAGAATTTGCGATTAGCCTCCCATCGCGAAAGAAAAAAATTAAAAAAGAAAGTGGTGGATCTTCAAAAAAACACACAAAATAGTTTGTGTATGATCTATCGAGTTTCTTGGAAGATGTGGACTTTTTCCGGCAAATATTCAAAACTTTCTCACTCGAGCAAAATTTCTAAATAAGGTTTGATCGTCAGCAATCTATTTGTTGAAAAACTCTTCCTGGGATTCTTGACCAACAAATAAGTCCCTTCTCCATCATCTCGGCTTTTTTCTTTTTCTTCTTCTCTTTCTGCTGGATTCTATTACTAAATACGCAGCTGCTGCTACAGTTTCCAAAGACATAACGAACGTAACTGTACTGCTTTAATGAATTGGTTTAGTCGCATGCTCCATACGAAATCAACAAAGCGCCCTAAACGACAAGTTTCCGTGTAACATTGAATTTATAGCACGGTTTGAAGTCGTCCACCAAACACAGGCGATACTAGACGACATGTAGTGTACTACATGTCCTTGTGGACGAAGAAATTGCGTCTACACTCTGCGTTAAATTATTGAAAAAACTTTTACGTTAGAACTTCTATCTATTGTAATTTAGGTTGTTCATATGCAGGGACAGCTGGTGCAATGTGGCCGCTGAGCTGCAGAACAAGGCTTCGATTCCCTTGTTGCATATCATGTACATTGTACTCAACAAAAAATACACCAAGGAGAAATCGAAGCGTTGCAATTGACCTCCCATTTACGTTACCACCAACCGCCGCTATTCATATGTTAATTTACAGTAATTTCGTTATCATAATTACTTGTTAAGCACAATTAGATACAGTGAGCACACAAGCATCCTTTACATCCTAATTCACCCATTTCTCCAGGAATCATTGATACTTAATTGAAGTAATAATTTAACAATACAGTTATTACTTATTTCCTAGGCAACTAATTATTGACTGGCATTTGTTATCAATTATCACTTAGATATGTTGGAGTGACAGTGGGAAATAAAAATAACTTACTTTAAAGTGAAATTCTAGCATTTTTAGAATAAAGGTACTTTTAAATGGGAAAGAATTTGGACGCAAGCGGAGGTGTGCCATTTATTTAACAATAAGTATCTATGGAACCTAATAAAACACCCATTACTAAAGCTGCCGACATGAGTGCTACAACATTAGCGGCGTTGTCGGTAAACCAGTACGTATAAGTTGTAATCATTTACATAATATGCAACACTTTCCGAGTTAGAATTAAAAATCCGTCACAACGAACAAAGCAACAGCTTCAATAACAAACGGCAGCAGAGCACTGAATCGCTTACACATATGTTGAGGCTACACTACTGCATGTCGTCTGTGTTTGATTTCCCCGAATGTAATACTCCTGTTGTAACACTCACTGGTGGCAGCATTATCCATTACTCAATCAACCGTGAGCAAAATAGAAAAAAAGTGTAGGAATTCTTAATATCTCAGAGAGAATAACCCACCCGGCGTCACCAGCGTTGCTCCGAGTGCTTCTTTACCTCACACCACTATTTGTCTCCTGGCTTATATCACTATCCTTCGAAACAATGAACAAAATACCTTTTGGCGCCATCTAGTGCCAAGAGACACATTTCTGTCATCTAGAAAGCAGCGACAAAACCGGATACAGTTTTCAAACCAACTCTCGAGCATTTCTTGGGCTGCTGAACTCGAGATGGCGTGCAGCTGAGTGCGTTGGGTGGCTGCACATGTAAGTGATTCCTCAGGTCAGAAAGAATTTTACAACAGACAGAGATGGGCAAAGTTGGGGAAATTAATACTTTTTTGCAACAACTAAACAGACTCGTGTTTATTCGTTTCATGAAAAGAGGTTCGTGTTGCCTACCAGATTCCCCTGAAAGTCGACAAAGCAGGAGTCTGTTTGGTCGTTGTAGAAAAGTAGTAATTTTCCCTACCTTGTCCATTACTGATAACAGATAAACCTGGGGTTGCAGAAGATGTCCAATTAAATGTTTTTTTATGTATCTACAGGATGATAAGCACGGACCAAGTCGATTCATAGCAGTAGTAAATTGAATTTCTCAAAGCTCTGTTCTCAAAAGCTTGAGGAAAAATAAAATGCATCCTTACAAAGTACTATTAGTATAGGAACTAAACGAGGGACACCCTGATAGAAGACTGTAATGGAGTGAAGGTATGATGAGACTTAGAGACATTTTGTTTGAATGGTGGTGTAAATAAACAAAATTGTCTTTATTGGGCTGCTGAAAATCCGCCCTGGTGTGCCATCCTCAAAGGGTAAAAGGTAAATATTTGGTCAGACATTGTGAAGAACAGAATGATGGGTCCATATTTTATTAAAGGAACGTTAAATGGTGAAAAATATCTGGATTTTTTTGCAAAACCATTTGATATCGAAGCCCGATGGAGCCTTGGATTACTATACAGGTCCCGTGCATGACTACTTACACATTATTCTTCCTAATCGTTGGATTAGTAGAAGGGGTACAATAGAGTGGCCAGTTAGATCACCGGGCCTAACTCTATTCGACTTTTTCTTGAAAGGTTTATAACAACAAACCAAACAACATTGATGAACTAAAAGATAAAATTGTACACGAAATGAGATCCATACAACCTGATGTCATTTAAAAAGTTTTACAAGAGTTCAAAAACCTTTTAAGCTATTGTCAGTTAACTGAAGGAGGACAATGTCAACATCTGACTTAGTTTTAATTTAGTCTCATTGTTTCAAAGAGAATAAATGTGGCAAGTAACACATAGCTAGGATTCGTCAAGTGTTTAAGGGGTTTTTATCTAAACAGTAATTAATGACATCATATTTATTGTTCCAATGGCTCTGTATGTCTTTATTCAAGAAAAACGACAAGAAAAAATAGCGGCTGATCAGTTCGAGTGTTTTTTCCAATTGAATTTTAATTAAATTTATTCCCACCTTTACGCGCTCATTAAACAGTTTCTTCTTCTAACTACATGGCTTTCTAATTATCTAACGTTTATTTTATTTTCAGTCATTTCGATTGTTCGGTATTGCACAACATACACTCCGAAACTTTGATAAGAATAACATAACCTTTCTAAAAATTATACTTTAATATCTAATAACCAGAGCTACTAGAGATATTTTATTAATTTCGCCTAATTTTAAAATTCTGACGTAATAGCATAAGAATTTAGAATAAAACATTTAAAATTTCAAGTATAAAATAAATTCCTACAAATATGTACCGTCATACTAATTATTCTAATATGGTGCCATCTATGATAACGTTGACGAATTTCTAAAGCAGTACAAAGTGTAAAAGTTCGGAGCATACAGCACAGATGGCGCATTGTGCACAGAAACGTCAATTTTCTTCCCGCGTATTTCTATCGACTAAAATCTTATCATACGTCACTTCCTATGCGGGATTCCCGAAAATACTTCTCTGCATACGCTATCAACGAATATCTCAGCCGGCGTGATAACTTAAGTGTGATAAAACGTGGTATATTTTCTTTTATAAGAAATTACATTTAAACCTATGTTTAATTACATTTTAGCTTGAGTAAACCCAAGAAAGTGAAGCATTACGTTTCCAAGCTATTTCTTGGATTAAAGCGAAGGTTTCAATGTAAATCTGCAGCGAGGTTAAGAAAATGACTTTGTCGCTATGTGAAAACGTAATTACTAGGAGACTGTTTAATTTTTGGCGCTGAAGCGGACATCGTTCAAGTGCGCCTTTAAAACGCGAATTGTTGGAGCTCAAACCCGGCAATTTAATTTGGAAACCGTACGAAAAGTGCTGTTTTGCTACTCTTTTTCGTTTTTGTTTATTGTTCGTCGGTGTAATTACATTTTTCCTAACAGCGTAATCATTTTCAACACGTGAAATGCGTGTATTCGGGAGGAAACATATGGTTGCTAGCGTCGCCGTTTCAGCAATTTTCATACAGGTACCATTCGCGTACCGCAGCGGACCACCTGACACGTGCACGTTGATAGCTTAATTTGTTTATTTCCTGCGGGAACGGCCATTAATACTAGCACTTCCGTGGAAGTTACCTACAAACAGCGTATGCAGCGAACCGAGGGGTTACAATTTATTTGTTAATGCTCCGCGCCTGTGTCGTTGTATCATAAATGTGTAACGATATTACCCGTGCCACAGAGAGTGTAAATTATGAAAATTCAAGCTGGTATCACCGAGAGTGATATGGGAAATTTATTCGATTTGCTAGAACTAAATTTGGTTGTTGACGGTGAACAAAATTGTTTCAAAATATCACAAAATGTTTACTGTTTTTCATTGAGATAACATTTTATTGAAAATCTATAAAACGAAGTGTTTTGTTTCGTTGCTTTGACAACCGACATTTTTCCAAATAACCGTGCACTTTTTTCTCTTCTTCTTTACAGTTTGAACGATGTTATAGTAATTTTACAATGGCATGAAAATTAGTTGTTTTTAAATTGAATACCCTTTATTTTATTGCATATTTATTATTACTTATTAAATTATGAATACATCATGGCTTTTATTTCTCATTTTCAGGCAATAAAGTTATAATTAAGGCTAGCACAAAGCGCTTCGCGCCAAGTTAGAAGCAAGGTTGCCCGGCCCACGA
This sequence comes from Dynastes maya, assembly GCA_029619315.2. Taxonomy (NCBI): domain Eukaryota; kingdom Metazoa; phylum Arthropoda; class Insecta; order Coleoptera; family Scarabaeidae; genus Dynastes; species Dynastes maya. The sequence goes on from JAROYE020000008.1 coordinate 30,362,102, forward strand.
GGCGACGCATGTATGCAGATGAGTAGCCACTAGCTACCTCAGCGAATGAAATTATTGATTTATTGCAACAGTTTCTCCTCAACCTTTCCCAGCGTTACACATAATTATAAAGATATATATCTATGTATGTCTAACGTACGAAAGGAATATAAATGACCGTTCACGTTGGCACTCAATTTATTAGTAAATTTCCGGATTTGAATTATGATGGAGCTAAAGTATTATGTAAAGTTTACGAAATACCTTTAATGGACTCGAACAAAAGCGACTGTAAAAAACATAAACATTAAATTCGAAATTATTTTGGTTGTGCCTGTGTTACTTACGTAGATTCTGTCGGGAAGACCGATTATGCCAGGTGTAGTTATAATAATAAGTCATCTGATAATCAGCATGGTTTTCTCAATTTTCAATTTACTAATAATAATAATAACAGAATTTATTGGCGAAACAGTGCACAATACAAAAAAAAAATTACAGTAATTACACTGAGACAGACAAAAAGACTATCGATTGATAATACTTCAGAAGTAATTCTTCATAATTCGCAGTTAGATATCATTTTAACATTTTACTTATCTAAAGCGTTTGGTAATGCAGATCATGACATTCTTGAAAAAACTTGTTAGCATCCTAATGGATGGAGTTTGTTAAAAAGATGGTACCGGATGGTAGTAGCGTGGGGGTAGCGGCGTGGGTTAGGGTAATTTTCAACTAGTAGTCGATCTCGATCGTACCGCGAGAGAGTTCAAAGCGACAGTACGCTGCACGCCAAATAAGTACGCGGAGATGAGACGCCCAAAGGGTGTAACGTTCCCTTCGAATGTGAATAAATATCTCAGGCATTTCCCTGGATTAGAATATAGAAGTCCGCATATTTATTGCACAATATGCAATAGCGGATTGCTAAGTCGCGATAGGTTTGAATGTAGAAAACATTGTAAAAGTAAATATCATGTATTGAATTTAAGAAACAGTATTCCATACTGGCAATTTTTATATGATTTTATTTTTATGTTAAGTGTGTACAACATCAGACAAAATCTAGTATCTAATAATCACTTTCGTCTTTTTTGGGCCAAGTACGTTCTCTCATGGAAGCTGGCAACATCTATGCAATTACGATACAATTTGCCACGTGTGCAAGGTACCGTAAAGGAATGTATAAAAGACGAGTTGAGAAATAAGAAAATCTGCCTATGTGTGGATGAAACAACTGATGCTCAGAAACACATCGTCATTCATGTTGTAGCGCGTCCTTTAAAACGTGGTGGTTCACCAGCTTCATTGTTGTTATCCAGTAAAAGGATTCAGAAAATTAATGCAGAAACCGTTGTCAAGATAATAAAAGATTCATTACTGACGGAGTCGCAACAATGCTGAGAGTTGGTAGGATGTTGAAAATATGCTTTTCGACTCTTCTTCACATAACATGCCTCATACACGCGTGTCACCTCGTAGCAGAAAGCAGCAAGTCATGGCAAAGGCCCATGTGACAGTGTTGGGGGTTCAATAAAACGACTAGCTGCCCATGCAAGTTTGCAAGGAACTGTGATAACAACTCCCACAGAACTCTATGAGTGGGCAAAATCGAACGTGCAAGTCTCATGCTCTCCATTAGATGTGAGTGAGTATCTAATGAAGAGCATAAGGCTAAAGCTCATGAATTAAATTCTACTAGATTTTTCGCTCTGAAAACAGTTCCTAGAATACGAAATGTTCACTGTGTTGTGCTTGTTAATGGAAAAATTGCTATTGAAACGTACTCTAGTTCATTAGAAGTCTTTAGAGAAGTGGAGACCCGGCAAGTGGTGCGCACCTAATTCCTAGACACCGTTCTTCTTTGTAACTACTTTCATAATCAATTCTCCATCATGAAACTTGGGCTGTTGAAGTCAACGCTCCATATAATCTTATTTTTTAAGAATTATTGAAATTAAAGGGGTGCTTTTCGAATTACTAAAGTTTAAAGTGCATTTATATGCTTTTTTTTCTAATAAAAAGCTTGAATTGTAACCAAATTCAGTGGGTTTGTAACTTTCTTGACTCTTATTTGTAAAAACACCTTAGAAATGTAGCTAAGTTCATTGTTGTAATCGGGAGAAAAAGTAAAAAATATGCATGTACGCAAAAACTCTCATACTTTATCACCCTATAAGAAAACAGTTGCTTAAAAACACCATATGTACTCTGAGTTAAATATATGAAAATAAGCACATTCTGAGTTATTGAGATTTTTGGACCCACTGTTTTGCTTGGAATGACTCATTGGTAAGATGTGGAAGCTCTAGAAATCTAGAAAATTGCTGCTTCTACATATTTTCAAGCAAATCCAGCGTCTTCTTTTACAAGCAATAATTAATTTGAAAAAAATAGAACCGATGCTGTAATCAGAATTTAATAAACTATTTAAATATGCAAAAAGGTAAAGGGTATTTAATAATAAAAAAAAAAACTTCTGTTAATGGCATTAATTTCTTTAATACTTCAATTCTGATGAAAATAAAGATTGTGATCTGGAAAAATCTGGAAACGATCAGAGAAACGGCAGGATTTTATTCCCGAATGTTTCTCGAAAGATAGAAACAGGCACCTCCACCAAAATCGACGCGTTGAATATTGGAAATTATATATATTTTCAATGAAAGTAAGCCTCAATAATAAGCAAGCCTAATCGTTAATTGTTAAAAAGATGTCGACATACTGAACCTCCGAATGTTTGTAAACCTATTGGAGTCTTTAAAATACTCCGGGAGATTACTTTTTTCTATTTAAGAAGGTCTAACAGGTCTTTTCTGTTAAAAAAAAGAGCTGTCCTTCCTGAAATGTCTACCTTTATCGTTTATATTTTTACCTCCATCTTATTAATAGCAGCACTAAAATCGGTGCGATCTGCGTTTGAATCGAAGCGTACGCCCAGGAAAAGGGTTGGGTTTGCCAGGGCATCGTATACTACTACGTGAATAGCTAGTATGTCTATATGTATACCCATACATACGTAACGTGCATGCATCTATAGCATTTGTGTGTATATAAACGTTGTTGTTGGGGGGATGAAGCAGGTGAACGACCTGCCGCGACCCAGACCGACGCGGTTCCCGAGATCGATCCGTTATCCGCTGCACCCGTCTTGCGCAATGCGCATCTCTTTCCGTATTTTGTTTCGAACGTCGGTTCGCTTCAAAAAGGGGTTGTAAAACCAGGGTGGCGACGGCAGGCATTGAGGGGAAGGGAATGGGACTTGGGTATTTCGCATTTCCTACTTCGTACGCTGCCGCTTCTCTTCCTGGTTTTATTTGGAACAATCCGGTCGCCTGAACGGAGCGTATATCTTAGCAAAGCTACCCTACAAGCTTTGCCGCCAATTTCCACCTTTGGGTCTCTTTATTTTGGCGCGCGTTCTAGCGATGCGTCTTTTAGATGGTTTCGACTTTCAATGAACGACGACTCTGCTTAAGTAAAGATAGAACGAAAATTTCTTTGAAGATTAGCGAATCCCCTAAGAGGCTAATAATTTGGTACGCAGATAATCAACATTTTTCTTAGAGCTGCTTCAAGAATTTAACTGGAACTACTTTTTGTAATTGCTTGAATATAGACAAATCAAAAGCTAACAAGAAATGTTTTTAGCGATAGGTGATCTAATATTTGCAATTATTTGTAGTGTAGCAATTTCATAACAAGTTCTTACTGGAGGTGCTGCCTATTAATATCTAATGGCCTAGACCAGAAAGCTTTTGTAGGCATTTGGGAACAGTTTTATGTGCTTGGTCCTGTCAACGAAAAAATATTGAAATGCAAATTTAATATCACTTACATATTAGTTTTGCCTTATAATTTTATAATCAATTATAAAGTGAACAACTGTCAAGAGCCACAAAACTTAGAATATATAAAACAACATTAAAACCAATGGCAATATACGGATGTGAGACATGGGTTTTGAATCAAACCGCAAGAGAAAGAATAAGACGGTGGAAAAGGAAAATACTCCGGAGAATAATGGGAGGAAAGAAAAGGGAAGAGGGATATGTAAGAAGAACCTCAAATAGATATAGTTGTCAAAGCAAGAAGGATACAGTGGCTGAGCCATATAGAAAGAATGGCAGAAGACAGAACGACTAAGGAAATAGCTTGGAAGACAGCAGAATATAAGAGAAAAAAAGGTAGACCTAGGAAACGATGGAAAGAAGCCATGTTAGAAGATCTAGTGCATAAAGGAATAACAGATTGGAAAAGGAAAGCCCGAAATAGAAAAAGCTGGAGAAGAAGCTCTGGAACTAAATGACCTGCCAAAAAGCTATACGAGCCGTACGAGCGAACGTCCTATAATCACCCGATTTTACACGAACTCAGCGCATCTGAACGTGTGCTGTCTTGAATGTCACTGTGGAATGTACCATTTGCTTGACAAAATTACGCAAACTCATTGGTGTACTTTGCTTACGCTATAAACGGTGTATTCGTTCACGTCCATGTGCAAGCCACGACTTCGCTCTTGCATTTCCCAAAACACCTTATTCACGTTATAAACGGCATATTCGTTCACATAAGACTTTGCTTTCGCAGTTCCGAAAAATGCCGATTATAATGATATATGTGTGAAATTTAAGTATGATATGGATTAAATGAATTTCAGGGCTAACTGTTTGAAAATGTTTTCGTTACTTGTGGGATCTGACTTAATAACGTTTTGCGGATTTATTTGATACTGTACTGAAGCTTTTATTTCAATAAATTCATATTTATTCAAAACATGAATAAAAGTATTGATGAATTTTAAAATTTTATCTCTTGTCGAAAATGTGTTTTTTCTCTCTGCTTGTTGTTGTTATCCAGAGTCCCAGTTAACTATTTTGAATAAACAAATTTTGACTTTTCTAAATCCATTAAAAATTTAACGTAAATGTGGTTACCATGAGAAATATGTTTTAAATTCATAAATTGCGTATGAATAGCAATTTGTCTATCCAAATCCGATACATTTACATATTTTCGATTTTTAAGAAATATAATTTAAATTTCCGGTAGTAAGATTAGATTATAACTTTGCCTGTTGTTTACTGCACTTTTTTTTAACGAAAATACTTTTTGTCTCCATGTGTAAGACGGAGAAAAGAAATCAAACTAGGGAAATATAGAGGGAAGAGGTCACCAACACCACTTCGCCTCGTAAAAATAAGGAACTAAAATAGTTCAAATTGTCAAAAGACAACACTTATTAACCAAAGTAAATAGATATCACAACAATATACCGTACGAGTTTACATGAACTTAGCGCATCTAAACGTGTGCTGTGTTGAATGTCACTGAGGAATGTCATTTGCTTGGCAAAATTGCGTAACCGCAAATTCATTTGTGCGCCTTACTCATATTATAAACGGCGTATTCGTTCACGCACATGTGCAAGCCACAACTTCGCTTTTACATTACCAAAAACACCTTGCTCACGTTATAAACGACATATTCGTTCACGTAGACGTGTAGAACACGACTTTGCTATCGCATTTCCGAAAAATGCCGATTATGCTGGCTGATCCGTAGTACGCTCGCTCTTACTATGTACTTACTATACTCTTTCTTCTGTTTCTCAGTTGCTATTGAAGATACGAGGTTAAAATTTTGCAGGAAGTATTTAAGAGGGCATTATACACATCATAAAATTATCTTCAATTATACAAGATAACCCAAAAAAGAGTATCGATGATCAGCTCATTTTTTTAATGAAACACCCCGTATATTTTTGCAGTCCTGTATACCTATCGATAGCCCCTATTCATGTTGAAAATATTAGCGACATCCAATCATAGGTTGTCGAGTTACAGTATTAAAAAGAACAAAATTGCTTATTTCATACTTCTACTTGAAAAATCGCCACATTCGCAAACAGGAAGTTCAACAATTAATATTTGTACTCTGTTTCTGCTAAGGCTTCGGCAATTCATGTTTGTAAGTTTCGCGCTGCAATATTGTACAGGGCGTTCAAAATTATATTTTCAATATGGACAACTTCACGGGTATTTTTCTCAATCATTTCAAATGGAACACCTTGTACATTACATTTCCACATTATATAAAATTAAATTCCATACCAATTAGTATAAGGGTTCCTTATGCCTATGTGCCGTCGTTTTAGAGATATTGAATAAATTTTTTTAAGCTTATAAAAAATTATTGTATTACGTGACGCGCTAGCATAGAGAGGGCACGTAGATGTCAACGTTTTCAGACTAGATTTTCTTTATTATGAATTAATTTTTCGTAAACATTATTATTCGCAATTTACTCACTAAAACAACCGAAAGAGTATCTAGGTGAGACTATGACGAAAAAAATTTCTTTTAATTAAACAACAATTTCAATTTTATGCACAACAATATGAAGAATCAATTTGTGGTGGCGGAACTTACTGTACTTTCTTTTTTTATTACTATACCGAAGAGATTCTCCCGAATCTAAACTGACGAAAAAGTTTTTTAAATTAACATCTATCAAACATAAAAAAGATAATATTACTTAGTATGTCCCCTGTGCTCCACTCTTCTCTCCAGATAAGATACAGTGGTGTTATTTGAGAAATAAAAGGAAAAAGCACCAAAGTCGAACACTCGGTTTACACAATTCTAGCAAGAATATGGAAGCTTCCCATGTTGAACCCGATTCAGGTATACATAAATTTCCCTTGATCCCCCCGCCATAAATTAATGATGTAGTCCAATTAATAAAGTTGAAATTTTCACACGATTTAGCCCCGAAAGTACAGGAAAAAACCTATAAATCTAGCGAATTAATCTTCCTCTCCCCTCTAATTTAAGGAAAGCAAGATTTTTCGAACGCGCGTAATACAAAAACAGCCCTCCTCCATTCCTCTGTTCCAACTCGCATTCGCCGAGTTCGGTCGAAAAGGGTTCGAAAACGATTTATGGCTGTCTCGCACAATGCAATACTAATGGCGTAGAAATAAATCAAACGTTCATGTTCAGGAATATCGAATCTCGCGCTGTCCGCGCGTGTAGCGCCATCTCTTAGCGAGGGAACGCTAACCAGGTGCGAGCGTATTTTGGCACGGCTTACCCCTTTTTTAATTAGACCCTGTTCGACTCGTTTTAAGGTCTTGCGTTCAATTAGAACAATGGAATCGATACGGTTCGGTTTTTGTGATAGATAATACTGGTGTAATGCTATGCGTTTTGTCCGCAGGCTTTTTCATTGAATTTATTGGGGAAACGCGCTATTGTTGTCTCGCCCGCAATATTGCCTTTTTGCGGTGTTTAATGACGTCAGGGGTTATTGGCGATGGTTTTCGTTTATTTGGCGAATGTTTGGTACTATAGCTTGTAAGGGATGCGAGCTTCTATTTTTTGGAGGGTAATGTATGGTACCTGATTTGAAATGGGACAATTCGGTGGCCGGCGCGGTTGTTCGATACGTTTAATGAAAAAAAACGAAGATAAATACGCCACATGAGCACTTTATTTAACCACGCTGTAAATAAATTGTTCACTACCAGTGTAGTGTTATATTTTTCAATTTGTTCTTCGGTTGTAGATTCGGGAATATCAACTAGATACTCTTTCATCAGTTTAAATGCGTAAATTGAAATACAGATAACCCCCATATAAAACGGCACCTCCATAATACAGTTCTACTCTAACACGGTTCGAGAATTAGAGAAAACCCCCATCCTAGAACGCCGTTTCACTCTAGCACGCTATGAGAATTGGATAACTCCCCGTATAACGCCTATAACGTTTTCAAGAGCAAAATTCGAAATCCCACTACAGTATGTAGTATAACTAATATCTATATTTTTGTAATAGGATAACTCTCCAATTAATAAGTAGGGCTAGTGAAAGATTGGGTAAACAGCAACATTAATGCTCTTTTACACGTTGGAATCGAAACAATCAAATTGGCAAAAAAATAATTATGAAAGAACTAGTTGGATGCATGATCCAGAAATAACATTATAGTTTGTGCCAATTTCATCATGCAGATTTGGAGGTGCTTTGTAATGCACTTAATTCTATCGGATTATACTGATTTAGACGAAGCTGTTGAATGTTTTTATTTACATCTTAATGAAGTTTTTTAAATTTGCGTCCCAAACAAACCAATGCGTCCTCGGTGTGACAGGTTTCCAATTTGGTTTACATCTGAAATTAGACAGCTTATTAAGACGAAAAACTACTATCGCAGGAAGTCGTTGGCTTCGGGAAATCATACATATCAGAACGAATTTAAAAGACTTCACAGTTTAATAAAAGAAAAATTATTTGGTGCCTATACTGATTACTTATCCAATGCACAAAAAAACAAGGTTGGACACATCTGCATTGTGGAAACACGTTGACCAGAAACGTCGTGCTACTAAGATACCAGATGTTCTGCATGATGGTGAATCAACATTTGATCATCCTCAAGAAATTGTTAATTCCTTTGCCAACTTATTTTTTGACGCTTACGTTACAAGTAGAGGCGTGACACCAACTGAATCCTTGCCTACAGTTCCTATAGTATGTCCCAACTTTGTCACAGAAGACAGTCTACTTTCTATTATGTCACGTCTCAGTAATAAGTTTACCGCGGGTAATGATGGTGTGCCATCTTGCATTGTTAGACATTGTCGTTCCTTCCTTAGTTTGAAAACCAATACGTTCCCCAGAAAATGGATTGTTCCAGTTTTCAAAAAGGGTGATAAATGTCAGTTAAAGAATTATCGTCCTATATCCATACTTTTAAACTTCGCCAAAAATTTATGAGTTAGGGTTAATTAAAAGTAAGAATCGAGCAGGCAGAATGGATCCATGACATTTTTTATAAAGATATTGTTGGTCGGTACAAAGATCGTCGAAAGCGATTTTGGGTACAGAGACGTTTTTTTAAAATCTGTAACAGGCATTCTTTTAAAATTTTCCAACAGCGTTCCAATTTCACCGCTATAACCTTTAGGGCTGATGGTTTTAGTGATCTTATGCAAATATTATTCTTTTCTTTTCTCAATGTTATTTTGATAGTATCGAAATTTTGACTTCCGTGAGACTTGGTAGAGAAAATTGATTGATCGAAGGGCAAATATTACAATATTACACATGTAGTCGTTATGGAATTTGAAGAAAAAATGTTTCGCTCCACCCTAGTGTACAACTACTTGAAAAGTGTCGTGTTCAATTTCGTGCTTCTAAAGCTCACCGTCGAAGGTCCGTGGCATGAACTATTCCATTGTCAATGCTATTTTAAATATTATAAGAACACATTCTGTAATACACCGTATGGGTGGCAGCTCTGTTAATACTAGCATAGCTGGTCTTTCGCGAATTACATCGTGCAGCCGTATATTTAAAGGCTTTAAAGTGCTAATTGCAATCTGCTTATGTTCCGTCCACAGAGAAAAAAAAAGAATCAAACAAATCTTTGAAATTATTTATTTAATTCAACAAAAATTTATTTGAGTGAACGCACACTTTTTTAAGAACAGCATATTGAATTTGTTTGCGTGCACATACGTTTTTATTTTATATAATTTTGTTGAGTTACACAAATATATTTTAGAATCGTGCGCTTCGCGCGCCGTCGGCAATTTCCATTACGTGAACGCTAGTTTAGATTATGTGAGATGGTGGTTCGTAAACGGTGAGATGTAAATGAAGAAAATAATAGGTAAGTAAGACAACGGATTTATATATCTTTACCATTGGATAACTAAAATTTCTGTATAAAAAAAATAATAAAATAGTTGCCATAGATTGGTGAATATCAGAATTCCTGTTTGTACTAGGAATTAGCGATTACAAAAATCTCGCCGATATTGTCTTCAAAGCCAATAATACCAATGCAAATAAATTGCGATTCAATTGACCACCCATTTAACAACGCTTTTATCCTTCCGTTTTCATATTTTGTAACTAATTGTTAGTATATTTCCCCTTTTTTTGATGTAACAGGTATTTCAGCATAAGTCTGTTGAGGTATCTGCTGCTTTATCTCCTACCCTTTTTATCATAATACCTAACACCCTTCTAGCGCCTAACCATACAGTTATCCCTGTCACTCGTTCGTGATTCTCAGGATTTCTACGAGATTACTAAGGTAGTAAGTTTTGTAATATTCTTTGCAAACAAATATCACTTTAATCTTTATATATCTGTACACACAACGCACAAGTTATTTTGTGGTTATGTCATCTTCATCAAAATAATTTTGTACGTATACAATAGAAAATTACGTATACATGGATAATTATTACTTTTATAGATACCTATATAAAAAAAAAATTGTTGACGTATTTTTGTAGCTATGTATTATAACAACTAGTAACCTATGTGTAGATTTGTGTGCCCCGAGCTATGGAGCACACAGGTAGCATGCTAGTATATTTTTAAAATTGACTTCAAATCTGGTAGTATTTTTTTCGAAAACATCTAGCCAATTAAAACACATACATACATATATCAGGATACATTTTGGTGGAGAAATTCTTCATTTATCTGACACAAATAAGAAAATAAACATATTTCCTTATAGGTCCCTTGAGCTATATACTGTGCCATTGTTTTCACATCCTCATCGCAGAATTTAAAGGTTGTAAACCTCCTCAATGTCCCATATTTTTTCTCTGCTTTTACCATCGTGGCAAACGTATCAGTATGAGGATTCTAAACTTATACGTTGAATCGTATCCTGACCGTTTAACCGCATCTATCTGCATGCTCTGTATCAGCTCTGGCTGGCTAGCGGCCATCGCAGGAGGGCCCTATACATTATAGAGGCGAATTTGTATCCTCTCTGTATGTTTATCGATCTGTCTGTCGTTAAAATTGCACACGAGGGATCCCTTCGCCATATAAACCTGCAGAAACGTATTTAAATATTTAGTAAGAGAGAACAGAACACCGCCAAGGGTTAGCGTTCCAGAGAAGGGTGGCAATGGTAGTGATAGTAACGGTAAATAATACAGAAATAATTAAGTTGTTTGCAATTGATTCATAGCTAGATTTAAACCATAAAAAATAAATTGATTTTTCTCTTAATTTTAACGCAGCAATGTTAACACGTGACGTACGGGTGATCGAAAAACACTAGGTTGATAATTTATAATATATACATTTCGTTATCGTGCTTCAAATACACCTTGTATATTGTAATGTTAAAAATACCGCATTTAAACTCGTTGTCATTAGCGCTACGACAAATGTCGTTCAGCCACAAGCGCTTCGGCAACGTTTGCCAGAGTGACGCTTTTCCAAAGTCTTTTTCGATTCTCTAGCGGTTTATATAGCTGTGTTGCTTCCCTTCCTCTATCCCGGGGTTTTTAGTAGGTAGCTAAAACTCCAGCCAATAATAATTTTCCAAATTAAATATCACTTTTTTATAAGTCATCAAGTCTGGTAGGAAACCTCCATATTTTATGGTTGCCGACTGACGTTAGTAAGGTCAGTTCTTTAAATGCTAGGCCGTAGTGTAATAAATTATGTAATATATTGTTTGAGTAAAAGAAATTAAGTGAAATATTGCTCAATTGTAAGAATCTTGTTAAAATATGTATCGTAGTTAATATTTGATGAAAGTAAGAGTCAAAATAATAGATGAGCGAAGAGACGCCAAGACAATCGAGGACTTTCAATTCGAATTCTGTTTGAGAGAAGATGTATTTAGCTGTATGTTGTACCTTCAAAGCAATTTCCAGTGTTAGTCGTGTTTAAATGTAATTTCAATTTTAGGTTTAATTCAAGTTTGGCAATTTGAAAGAACGTGAAAGAACATAAATGCCATAGTCTAACATCCTTTTCTGGGGTTGGGCCGAACCCTTAGGCCCTCCAGGCCCCTATGAAGCAGCGCCCACCTCGCTGCTAGAGGTATGTTGATATGGTGACGTCTCGAGGATCTCGCTCGTTCTATCATCAGATGAAGGTTGTCAATGTACTGGATTTTTCATTGAAACCGGTCTCGAAGTCGAGGCACCCGAACCTTAGGTGGTGGGCGGTCCTGTGGCTCTACCACTAGCTTGACCAGGGGGTTATCACTGGCTTCTGCTTTCTCCCAGGTGCTGTTGAAGAGAGTCCGGAGATACTCTTGTAACGAGTCCCTCGTGCCAAACAGTATCGAAGGCCCCGCCAATGTCCAAAAAGATGGCCTGCACCGTTTTCCCTCTACTTATTGCGTCCCGGATAGCTTCCGTGAGTCTAAGGAGTTGGAAGTCCGTTGATAGTCCCTCGCGGAAGTCAAACTGTTCATCCGGGACCGCCTGGATGTCAACTGGTTTGTCTCAAAGTTGAGTTAGGATAACAGCTTCATCGATCTTTGATAGATTAGATTAGCAGACTGATGAGACGATAGGTTTGTGAGTATAATGCTTCTTTTGTGGGTTTTTTAAAAAATAACTATCACTTCCGCGTGCCTCTTTGCGTTCGGGAAATGCGCAACGACAAGAATTGTATTTATCATGCGCAGTAGGACCTTGATGGTGTTGGTCGGAAAGTGGAAAGAGATCTAATGTTACCTTCCCATGGGTTGGCATGATGCCGTTCCAGCGCCTGCTTTACCTTATAAAAGTTATTTACCGGTCACCCCAAAAGTCCAAAGGTCACATCCCATTACGTTTGCCTCAAAAAGAGCTAGGAAGAATGGAGCATTCCAGATGGTTAACAACGGTTAACGGAATATATGCATCAACAGAGAACTTCTCAATAAATTTTCAGAGTTTGACGGAGTACATCTTCGTATTCTTACCAGAATACGTGAAGAAAATAATAGATCCGGTACTTTAAAGAAACGGCTATTTTGCGCACTCAGAAAACATACTACTAGCTATGTTAGCTGATTCTAGAAAACCAATAAGAGAACTAGGTCTAAGGTTATTAAAATGTAGGCAAGCACTCGTGACAACTTCAAAAATTCGAATGTTCAAAGTTCCTATCATAGATTTCAATGTTGAAGATTATAGAAACTTGATCGATTGGCAGTCACTAAAAGGCACTGAACCACCATTAACAATGTCCATTTCTGATGAAGAGCTTCAGCTAGTGATCCAAGATGTTCCTACAGAAATGGATATTTTGAAGTTTCCTTCCCTCACAAGCAGTAGAACGTTGCATTAAATTAGTTACGGAAGCGTCAGCGGCAGTATGTGGTTGTGGAGCAGCCGTACTTAAATAGTAAAGCGTCAGAAAACCGTTGAAGGTGTTGTGCAATCCTTTGCACTTATTAGTATTACCTATTATTATTATTATTAACTGTCTAAATCTGTTATACAGCACCGCTTTCTATGTAAAAGTGACACTATTTTTGTTAAGAAAATACAACAAAAATGGAGCCCACGCCCCCCAATTTTTGTTATATCTTTTTTCAAAAAAAAACTGCATCATCCTTATGTAAAATACTTCAAATTGTGTTCTAAAAGATGTATATCTGTTACAGTTCCCGAGATATTTACAAAAATTTAGAAATCGTGCAAACTTTTGGAGGATGCTGTACCCCGTAATCGGGCAATTCAGGCACTAAAAAAATTGTGCTGACATTCTTTCAGTCTCTAGAGTTCCATTGAAATTTGAATTTTTGGATTACTGGTGTGCCCTTGTCAATAATATATTAGCCAACTTTCTGATGTCAAATTGTTCACTATAGCCTGAAATTAGAGTAATATATTGTCAATTTTTCTTTTAGATAAATTGCCTAATCTGCCATCAAAAGACAAATATCCATTGATTTCAACAGCTCAAACAGCCGTTCTAACCTTGTACTTCACCTACACAAACGCGAGTTTTTCGGGCGTTGTATATGAGGGACTGTTAAGGGACGTTTCTAGTCGACGAATCTGCGCTTCGAGCCGCTGTCGATCGACCTTGCGTACCTCTGCGGTGCTCCCTAGCTGGATTCCATGGCAACCTACTACGAATCAACGAGAGATAATTCTACTGTACACCGCGCCCGAGTTTTACGTGTTCCCGTCAGCGAGGAGCAAGTATATATATATATATATATATATATATATATATATATATATATATATATTTGTTCTCAAAGTCGACTTTGAAAATATCCCGAAAATACACGGCAAAAATATTTTTTTCCTTCCCTTTTGAATTTTTCTCCTGCATTCGAATTCTAAAATTTCTTATATTTTATTAACCTGTCAACGTAAACCCGTAAAAGTTCTCTTAAATAATATGATCTTGTATTATTATTTATCATATTTAGCAGCAAATCATTCATGAGATAAACGTCAAAAGCGTACAAAACATGTTTTCAAATACGCCAAGCAGAATCGATCGCTAGCAGACGTTCGACGTTGAACGAAGGGAGTTTGAAATATGGTTATTATTATTGTGCGGATAGGTTTTTCGGATTGTTTGTTTTCCAAGCGCGATGCCGGTAATATTAATTAATCCCCAATATTGATTGCGAAGTGAATTGAGTGAAGTAGTAGGAGAACTTATCCTAAAATATGACTTTTTCCCATTGTAACCCAAGAATATTTGGTAAAAATGACACATGCAATGTCGGTGGAGTGATATAGAAATAAAACTAGCCTAGTTCTCAAACGTATGTATATCATTTGCATGATTTGGAAACACCAGCACAATCACAATGGATCCATTTTGAACATATTATGATACATAATCCAGGATTATTGTGACTTAGATAAAATGTACAAACTATTACAATATGGAAGTTCATTTTCATCATCATCAGAAATAACAGCCTCGTTTTCCATTCCTTGATTCTCTGTCACAACAATCAGGTTCTTCATTGCACGCTTTGGCTTTCAGCTCTTTCAGAACAGGACTAGCATTCTTTTGGCCCTTCTTTTTCTAGTTCTTAATTGAAGAGTCGAAAATGAAGGAATAATTGGGGTGTCTAATCTATTTTATCTGGATAAATAAATTATACCTTTTTCATTATCCAAAAAATTTTGATTCTGCAAGATAGTATTTACAGCTACTTCCAGCTCAATTGCTGGACTTTCTTCTTCTATGTCTGCCACTCTTGCAGCGTTAAATAAAACGCCTGAGAATATATTCGGACCAAAAGGCCAAATTCCTGTCTTTAAAAAATCCTCTGCATTCAAATTCGAAGTTACCTTTCCATATGCTGCAGTAAATAATCTGCCAACTTGATGTGAAGAAAGAGAGATTTTCTGTTGTTGTTTCCTGTCGTACTGAGAAACAGAAACAATAAGCACTTCTACCTTCTGTTACTGTTGAAATGTACAAAGTGTGAGTATTACGTTATTTAAAAAAGTACCTGATTGATAATTGTTTATGCAATTTTAATGAGATTTTTAGTCACGATGTGCGAGCATAATGTCTGTGATACCTTATTATATTTGTCTATGTATTGTTGGTTTTGCATGTTGTATATTACGTTTTTTTTTCTTCTGTATGTAGTATTTTGATATACCTATACTTGTCGTGAGCCATGTCTGTAAAGATCTGGCGGTTAAAAAATATTATTATTATACGAGCTGGCGCCATAAATTCTCGGCCTGACAAGCTTAGACAGGTTCGAGCGTGTTCAAACTCCGTTGCGTCATAGTTGCATAATTGTGCGAGGCCTACACTATATATATATATATATATATATATATATATATATATTACGGCTCGAAAAGTAGTAGTTTTAAGTAGCCAGCCAGACAACGTGACTAGTGCATGAAAATGTCTCAGGTAACGAAAATCGAGTACCGCGCAGTCATTAAATTTTTAACAAAAGAAAGGCATACGCCTTTACACAAAATAAACAGGGCCGGGACAATTCGGTATAAGCGTCAGTATAACTGCAACTCGAAAGCCGATCTGTTGTGTATGCATCTACGCTGTCGTATACTAGATCGTAGTTCTACGTTTGTTTTGAAAATATTTCCTACGTCGCGAAAACGACCAAAGTTGGACACAATAAGAGAATTTATTGCAGAAATGCCTGATTTAAAGTGTGATGGCGCTAAAATTCAATGTGTAGTGTGCAAAATAGATTTAATGTGTTAGTCGAAAAGTGATTGTCTACGGTACGTAAATAGTGCAAGGAATGTTTCAAAAAAAAATTCCACACGAGATTATGACAAATTTAAATTTAATTTATGTGTTACCTTTATTGCATGCAATTTACCATTTCTTTTTTTACTGAATAATAATCCATGTCTTAGCATCCTCCAACAGCTTCCCCAAATTACAGGGAACATCGTCCGACCATGAGTTATTATTACGTCTGCACCCGTAGAACGTTTTAAGATGTTCACCCTCAGCATTCGCCAGATCAGGAGTAAGGAAAAACGCGGAAAATATTACTAGTTGCTAGCCTGGGGTTCGAATCTCGTACCCCGAATTTGGCACTACACTACTTGTATCTGAAAACCTCAATGTGCCATTTTACCCCAGTATGTAATTCGTGGCCAGCTTCACCTATTGGGATAAAAAAAAACAACACTGTAAAATGTTGAAAGAAAATAAAACCTTCCTCAGTTTTTAAATCATTGTTGTGTTTAAATCTCTTAAATTTCAATTTCCTCATGTGTTATTAATTGAACCGGTGTGCTTCAGCTATTTTGCAGTCGTTGTGTTTCATTTTCTTCCTCATTATAATCTGTTATTTTCTACTCGCAATGTTTAATTCCCTTTAGCTTATTATATCTCCAGCAATTAGAAGTGTTAAAGAACGAATGTTAAACAGCGAAAAAAACAAAGAATTATTGTGCAACCCATTAAGTACATTGAATTTGCTGCTGATGTAGAGCATTTTAAGTGGAAGCGTTAGTGGAAACTCTGAAACATCCTATAGACAATCTTAGGCTTATTTGATATCATAGAAAACCAATTGTTAAAATGAGTAGCTGCTATTTTATCGATGGGCTTAAATATAACACAGTTTAGTATTATAAAGCTTGACTCTCACATATAAAACCGTGACGCTTATCCTGTCGCGACTGTGTGACTAGATTTAAAATCAAAAGGAATATAATTTAGCGTGATGAACCGGAACCAGTTTAGAGTGGTCATACGAAACCTGGTTTCAAAGTCAAACGTCGAATTTTTATATACACAAGGTTTTGCCATAATGGGACCAAAGAAAATAAACGACAACAAATACAGAAGAAGAACTAATGAAGAAATAAAAGAAGAATTCGGCGACGATATTATTAAGAGGATAAAGGTACAGAGAGCAAAATGGTTTGGACATACAATAATAATAATAATAATAAACCCGTTTATTTCAAATACAAATACAACAAAGTAAATGTTCGAAGCAAGTCATGGAGAAAAAAGGACATAATACTCAAAACTAAAATTTAGAAATGAATTAATTAACTATTTCTCAGAAAGTCGTTTAGATTATAACAATTTATCTCTCGCAAATAACATTTTAGATTTTTTTTAAATAGATGAAAATTGTTAACACTTTTTATTTTGGGTGGTAAACTATTATAAAATTTACAACCAATAAAATAAAGACTCTTTTGACAGATAGTCTTTTTGTGAGGGGGAGGTAAAAGGTAGTCACTCGTACGAGTATGGTATTCATGAGTGTAATTATATCGGGAGAATTCGTCCCTGTATTTGAAAACAAATAGCTGTGTTTCATAAACAAACAGATCGTAAACCGTGAAGATGGAGTTACTTTTAAAATTTCCTACACGACTCTCTATAGCCCAAACCAAAGATTGTTCTAAGAGCCCGTTTTTGAATTTTAAAAACTCTATCAATGTCAGATGACATGCTCCAATTGATTATACTGTAACGCATGCAAGCTACAAAATTCGCATAATAAAATGTTTCTAAGGTATCTACATTGCAGCAGGTTTCAATTGTCTCAGAATAAAACAAGTTTTCGAGAGCGTTTTACATAAATGATCTATATGTAGGGACCAATTTAAATTTTCATGGATTATTAACCCTAAGATTTTCGTCGATGATTCAACATTCCATGTATCGCCGTTCACATTTATTTGCGAAATTATTTATTTTTATTGTGAAAGTAAAGAAACTTGGTTTTGTCATTATTAATAAGAAATCTGTTGTTTGTCATCCACGCACAAACATTAGAAAATATGATTTGTACCTTACAAAGCAACTCGGCTACATTGGAAGAATTTACAAGAATGCTTACGTGATCAGCATAAAGGACTATTTCTTGTGCCTGGGGTAAATTTAAAGGTATATATTAAGAAAAGTGTAGGGCCTAAAACAGACCCTTGAGGC
The DNA here is from genome assembly GCA_029619315.2 of Dynastes maya. Taxonomy (NCBI): domain Eukaryota; kingdom Metazoa; phylum Arthropoda; class Insecta; order Coleoptera; family Scarabaeidae; genus Dynastes; species Dynastes maya. The sequence continues at coordinate 30,380,293 of JAROYE020000008.1, forward strand.
ACTCCAATGCCACTATCGAGAAAAGACGATTGGGCGTCATCTATTTTTGTGCTTTGTTTTCTATTTGAGAGAAATGAGTTATCCAAAGATAGAGAGAAGTCACAAAGGTAATAACAAACTGGAAACCTACGGGAAAACAGAAGAGAGGCAGATCGAGATCAAACTGGTTGAAGGAGGTCAGGGAAGACTTGAGGAAAGCTGGGATCGTAAATATAAAGAAAATGGTAAAAGACAGAAAGGAGTGGAAAAGAAAATGCTAAAGGACTGAATAGATATGGTGCTTCAGGGATGTAACTCAAAAGGCCAGAAAAAGAATATTTGCATTTTTAATGATGGAGCTGCTATCAAAATTATTATCCGGAATTCAACGTAGCCCTTAAGCAATTTGTAAATAATATTGTCCTATTACCAATTTTAAAATTATGAACGAAAAAATGTTGAGAACCAATACATTTTTAGGAATCATTTTTTGAAAACCGACAACCTTAGTTACTGTAGTATTTTCTTCAAGTGCTTTGCAATAAATTAATACTATAAGATTAGGAGGAACATCAATACAGTAACATATGTGAGAACGTCAATAAGAAACGGTATTTTCCTATTTGTCCTATTATATTAACATTCCTATTTTTAAAGATCTAATATATTCCGCTTAAATATCTATTGAATCATCAAACTTTGCTATAGTTTCGTCTTTAAAATCACGGTATTTTTAATCGGACGCATTCTTCCCAATGCAGGACATCGATCAATGTCCAAGGCAGGAACAACAGCGTAGCTTCCGCTGGAAAATTCGTAAGTATCGGTCGGTACACACCGCCACTAGGTTTACTATAATAACGGCTGCGTGCTACTTAACGGCTACGCGGCACGACAGCCTAATACATTAAGAATTATCGACGCCAACCCCCTCTATCGTCGTCATCAATCATTACTTATACGTACATAGGTATATGCGACGGAGGGGGTGGAGATAATTATTATAAAATAAGCAAGTAAGGGACTGGCGTTCTGAAAGGGTAATAAATAATAAAAATTGTAATAATTACCTGGGTAACTTAACAGATACAGGTCGTTTATTCAAATGTTACTCGTATATACAGGGATTACGTATTTGGTGAAAATCTTCTACTTCTCCCCCATTCCGTTTTTCCGTTGAATATTTTACCCCATTTTCCGTTTTTATTGCTCTTTTATGGGGATTTACTTTCCGCCCGAAAGGGTCTAGTAATTCGCCTTCTCGAATGTGGACTTTTCCTCTTGTAATCCTCGTGATTTATTACTTCATATTTACTCTCGAGACTTTCCGGTCGTTTTTCCATTTTTCTTCTTTCCACCTTCTAGCTCAGAATAAGGTGGTTAACGTAAATCTTAATATGTGGTTTGTTCCGTCGGATTTGTTGACGCAGAACAATCGAAAAACGTTTCGAGAGTACTACATCAATATGTTGATTTTAATACGGTCTAAATTTGGTGCAAGGTAAATAATAAATAGTAGCAAAATAATACGAGGGTGTATCAAGTATAAACGGAACTCGTTTTTTTTTTAAATTTTAACTTTAACTAAGTTTACAAATATATATTATTTTTCTACGTACTCTCCCGCCCTAGAAATACATTTTCCCCATCGGATTGGGAGATTTTTTATTCCATCATTGTAAAAACTCTTCGGACGTTCGTGTAGCCATTGGACGTCGAAACGCTGGCCTCCAAGCGCTTCTTTGATGGGTCCAAAAAGATGGAAGTCACAAGGTGACAAGTCTGGACTATAGGGTGGATGTTCCAGCGTTTCCCATCCTAATGCATCCACTTTTTTCATCGTGGCGTTAACCACATGAGGCCCGGCGTTGTCATGCAGAAGAATGACACTTTTGGCCGATTGCTTCTTCCTTTTCCTTTGAAATTACAATTTCGCGGCATCCAGTACTTCACAATAATATTGCGCATTAATTTTGCGTCGATCGTGGAGAAAATCAATGTGAAAAGCACCTCAATGTTGGCCTCGGTCACACTTGTCCTCGGGCGGCGATCATGGCTCTCATTTTCGACCTTCTCACGCCCTCCAGAAAATTTTTTGTGCCACGCAAATGCACGGGTTCTTGACAGGGTGTTGTCCCCGAACTGTGTCTGTAATTGTCGCAAAATTTCGGTTGGGTTCACCCCCTCCTTGGCCAAAAACTTGATGATAATCCACTGCTCCACGGAGACACACTTCTTTCTCGCTCATGGTTTCTTTTGATGCTAAAGAGACCCGAGAGAGTTGCGGTCGGTTCTCCTCTCTCTTTAACGCTACAGGCGCATCAACCTCTTCCAGGATTAGAAGCCCTCCGGAATTTTTAAGAAAATCAGTCCCGTTTATATTTGATACACCCTCGTAATAACAATAATGATAATAATAAAAACAATAATAATAATAATAATAGTAATAATAGTAATATGTAATAATAGTAATGATAATATTTTTCCTATTTGTTATTAGTTGCAACAATGCAGCGTAGTAAGACATAAAGCAATTTTTTTTTTAATTCCTCCTTCAGCCCAACTCCAGGGCCAGGGTTGAATTGTCAAAAGCCCTTTACCTACAGGCTCTTCTCATAGGAGTAGACCATGCCCACAATACACAGCTCTTGGAAAGCCACTTGTCCCCCCATAAAAATTTGTTTTCTTTATTTTAAAATATATGATTGTAGTTTATTATTATTTATTTATCTATTTGTTAGCTTTGTTTGTATATTTTTTTTGTTACTGGGGAAGTCATATTTTGCAGTAAATACCCATTAAGACATAGGTCTTATCAGTAGAATTATTGTCACGCGACAATAAAAATAATAATAATATTTTTTTGTTTTTAATTGTAATAATGCTGCATAATAAGTGAATTTTATTCCTTTTATATTTTTTCCCTACCACGACACCTGGTCCAACTATCAATTGCCAAAAGAATTTCACCCCCGGGGTTCTTTGGCGAGAACAGCACATGACACGCCCACAGTATACAGCCAATAGAATGCTGCCTATCTGCAAGGCCCCCAGAAAAAAAATCATTTTAAAATTTATAGTTTATTGTTTTTTATTTGGGTATTTTTTCTTTGTTTTAGTAGTTTATTACACTTTTAAAGACTGGAGAAATCATATTTTGAGGAGAAATTCCACTAAAACTTTAGTCTTAGCAGAATGATTAATACGCGCCAATAATAATGCTTTATTTACCCATCAGAAACATAGTTCCCGATTCAGTATAAATCAAAGTGCATTACTACCAGTACTCAATGCATTCTTAAGTATAGAAAAATTACAACATTGAAATAACCAAAAAAGAAACTAAACAAAAACAAATATATAAATATGTTACATATTTATTGTAATTATTGTAGATCGAAACTAGCTATAATTTAAGAAGAATATTAGTTCTAGCAACAGTTTAATGGAATAATATCTAAATGAAAATCTAGGGACAGAAAAAAACAATTGCGACAGAAGCGAGGGACAATCCATAGAGCGTAACAATTAAAGAGCAAAGCGAGGCCAGACATGCTTCTTCACTTTTTACGGAGACCTTGAATCTTGATAACAGCACTTTATAATCTGCACCACATTCAGGATAAACGCCGTCGCATTTAAGCCACAAGAACTTGATAAAGCTCCTTTGTGTATATCGATACAAGTTGTTTCTTATGAATGTCATAAAAAGGCGAATATGCAGTAGCAGCAGTAGAGCATATTCCAGCTTCAATCTAACAATGGAAAAATACCAACATATGACAGTTGGGAAGTATAAAACGATGTTATCATTATAACAACATCGTTTACTATCGGGACTAAAACATCTTTTCTTCAAAAGTTGGCCCAAAATCCTCTATGGAAGTACAACGAGTGAGTGCTGTGCGATCCAGACAAGATTGGTCAACTTTTACATTTGAAGGACATCACTTTACACTTAGAAATGTTGATTGACAGTCTATTCTCACATCAACTGTGAATTTTATTGAGCACAGTCTGTAGTGCTTGAGAGTGTTGATCCTGGTAAAAATTCATGTTCATCATTGATAAACAGTATAAACAGGAGCGGAACTGTAAATGTAAACCCATTATAGCATACAAACTAAATGTTGTTCATAAAATACGATTGGAGCAATAACAACAGAAAGGCGCTGAAACCAAGGGCTTTCACACAGAGAAAAATTTGGGATAACAACTTAGTAGTTTACTTAATTGAATAAAATATGTAGTTCTAACAAAAAATATAGTTGGATTTAACATAAAGTATCCTTGTCACATATTACACTATATTATATTGTTAATTTAACCATACACGCATCTTTCTCCATCCAACTTTTGTAATATTATTATTACAACTATTACAATACTATGTCAGAATCTTGGCTTATTGCATCCTCGAGCTTTCAGGATTTTAAAATCTGATAGATGAACATGTTAAAACAAATTTCCCGCTAGAGGACCACCCCCACAAAATTAACATCAATTCCTCAGGAACTGATAATTAAACGGTTATGACTTATATCCTTATCTAATAAACATATTTTTTCAAATATCCAAATACCTTTTTCTGGATCTAATTCAAAATTCCCGGTTATCCAATTAAGTCACCCCAAAAGAATTAAATCCAAGACATTTTATCGTTACCTCCTTCTTTCCTCCCAATCTAATTCATCTCCGTTTAATAACCAACTATTTCCTCCACACGTTATAATCCAATAAACTCGGGGAAACGGTAAAACTCTCTTAGGGGTTAGTTTTGGGTATTACCGCGTTCCCATAGAGTCCTTTCCTTTTTCCGTTTATCCACCCTCCTTTTAATATCGAACCTGGCGAAATTGGCCGTATAACGTGGGGGTAGCGCCGCGGCAAACATAAATAGCGGTTATCTCCATCTTCCTGTGAGAAGGCTCCTCAGCTCAGAGGTGCTGCTTGTCCCACCCTTGCTTCCTTCGTTCTATACAGGGAAAAGGGGCGTTGGTAACTGGGTGGATGGATGATGAATAAACAGCATAAAATTTTATAACCTTTCCTTCTCGTAAAACCTCCTAATATGTAGTGTTATAGAGGAGGAAGAGGGTCTATGGTCACGTATGAGCAATACTTTTGAAGTAAGGGAATCGATAATATTGGAATTAAGGAGAACAGGTAATATATGATTCTTCCATGTTGAAGTGGAAGGTAAAGCAAATGTTGTTTTTATAAAATGTATAAAGGAATAAAGAGGGAAGATTGTTTGGCAACATTTTTGTAAAACTCGCTTATTTGACTACATTCAATTTTAAAAAATAGTTTAAACCTGTATATTGTAATGTTTTAAATGTGGGAAATTATTAAAAAAAAAAATACTTTTTCAAAATTAATTAATTAATTATCCGGTCTGAAGGTCTGAGAGTGTCCTAAGCACACTCTTTCGGTAATTTAAAGTAAACTAGATATCAGTTAATAAAATTTTACGAGTATTAACTGGAAAAGAGAAAAGTAACCTGGAAGTATAACGATAAACTCTATGTTATATGCTTATACGGTACCCTGCTTATTCTTAAACCACTTCGTATTTATAGTACAATTTAAACGTTGAACACTTAAAAATTGGGAACACAGCCAAACACGTGTTACCTGGATGAATATCTTAACTTAAAGTGAGAAATTAATTACCGTGCATCCGCTCCATTATTTTAATCGCGACAGCGATTGTTTAAACACAGCTAATTTCCATAACTATACTTTACGAAAGATAACTTGATAATGAATTTCCAACGAATATTCTTATTTTTAATACACAGCATAATGCATGCCATGCAAGGGCGCAACTGGAAGACTCAATCTATGTTACTCTATGAGATTTAACACATAATAAAATTTACTGGCCAACAAGACAATTACTTGACGAACGATATTTAATTTAATTCGAAATTGTGCTAAAGATACTATTGAATTTTTGCTGTCAATTGTTGTGGGAAAATGTTCCATTAAATTTGAAGATTTAGGATGTGAAGAAAATGAACAGGAGACAAGTTATTTATCCGTTCCCCCATGTTCATCGTTGACTGGCCTTAAAATAATTCTCTAGCATCCCCACTACAGCGATAGGAAGCTATAAAAAGAGTAGGGGCTACCGAAAAGGGCCGCCAGAGGGATTTTGACGTTGAACGAGTGGACATACTAGGCTCACTATACATGCCCCTTTAAAGTTGTTAATTATGACTATGAGTATATTAATACTATAAAATAAATTCTGAATCCAGTTATCTTTTGTTGAATCTTCCGGTGTTTATTTAACTCATGATCCATCTCTCTTATTGATTTGACTATCCTGAATTTACCCTATACGAAAGAATATCTTGAATTAAAAATGTTGTCAAAATTAATCAACAAGGTTCTAAGTAAAATCCAACCTAAAAAGTTAATCGCTCCGCTTAAGAAATTTTGACTTCTTAATCTCGTTAATTTACTTTATTTTAATGCTTTTTAAAAGTAAAACGTCTTTGTATTCTCTTTAAGCAGCTTCTTATACAACTTTTTCAAACAATCGCGAATATATCAAACGAAATAAATATCGAACCTATACTGCGGGCGGGCATGATTGGCTGGTGGCCGTTGTGACGCTGAAAAAACAGCAGCAGGAACATTTGCCCTTACTCCCGCCAAAAGCCGGCGTAATTTAGGCGGGATACGGAGACAAGAGAGCGCCTCTAGCGGGCGATCGCGGCACTTGCCCGCACCCTCGCCTCGGTTACTCCATGTCAAGGCTGCACGTACTTGACTGTGTATAGGTTATACGTATATAGAAGCTTTAGATGTTACGGTCGAGGAGATCGGCCGGTAGAGGCGCTATATGTGGAGTTTATGTAGTATCTGCGCTTGCCGCTAGAGTCTAAAGTTCTATGTGAAGGTTTATGAGTGTTTTTTTGTTCAGAAAAAAATTAAATGGGTATTTAAAATGTTGTAAGGATTACTTATTCATACGAAAACTTTTCTTTCATTAATTTCAAATTTATTTAGTTCCTATAAAAAGAGAATACAACATCTATCAGATATATTTTCAATTTTAGCATTAATTTACTTTAAACACAAAAAAATCTAATAAAGATTTCACCTCCTAAGCGAAGAAAATGTTGTGGAAATAGAAATATCCAAGCAATTCGTATAAAACCCCACCTGAAACGCATATAACAGGAGAAAATCTAGATTTCCGCATGGCGGACTCCTCTCCTACCAACGTGCGAACATAGTTGACTTACTTTTGCCAATTTGCCATCCGATGGGTCCCCATAACACCCTCGGAAAAGGAAAGTTTTCCCTTGTAAGGACCATGTAATGGAATTTCATTACAAACGCAACGTAATTTGATTCCAGTCGCATAGAAGCCGAGGGAACCGGGTCCTCGGGTTTATCGACTGCGTCCCTTCTTAGATTTTCCACTACGACCGTCGCCAATTCAGTACAATGTCGGATCAAGGGCAAAATGATCTTACCACCCCGAAATCGGTAGTTTATTCCGGTAATTTGAGAGGAATATGATTTTTTTTCAAAGCAAGCATCTAGATGGGAAAAAGGATTTACCCTACACGATTTAAAATGAGAAAACGAGTTAAAAAAAAACGAAAGTCGGTGAACGCGAACCATAGAATTCGAACCTGTCCCATTATTTTTTCACACAGAGAAGAGTCTAGCGAGTAGAGTTTCGGCGGGATGCCAATGATCTTCCGTGCAATGTCTAGACCAATAAATATATCATTCAGAGCGAAACAACTGGAGAAAAAGGCAGTTGTTTGAACTCGCTAATGGTTCTTTTTAACAAAATCGTAGATGGTTTTGTTGATAATAGGCAAGAGTGTAGCACAGGAGACCTATTAAGCAACATATGTTTTTATTTTCGATTTATGTTAGGTAAGTGAAAACACTTTTGAAACACTTCAAAATGTACCCTGACAAGTGTGTAACAATTAGTTGTTCACGAAACAAATATCGTTAGATTTAATGTAAATCTACCTTAAAAAGACCTATGTTCTTAATAGGTCAGGGCACACAAATCTGCGTTAGTTTGAATATAGATTAATAGTTTAAAACTAAGGGGGGTATTTTTTAAATGTCTGTTTTTTAATAAGAAGAAAAATACTGTAAATATTAAAATATAATTTTTTCCATATTCTACTTTTATTATACTTTTATCTACTTTTCTACATAATTTCTATTCTTATTCAAAAATTTGTTGTGCCGCTCAATAAATTTTTCAATTCCGACATCAAAGAAATCTACCGTCTGTGAAGAAACCCAATCTATGACTGGAGTTTTCACATCTTCGTCGCCATTTTACCGTTGACCACCAAGGAACTCTTTTAAGCACTGGAACAAGTGAAAATCATTGGGTGCAAGGTCTGGATTTTAAGGTTCCCATCCAAAACACCTGATTAGACCTTGTGTTTACGCAGAAACATGTAGCCTTGGATCATCCACCTTACAATGAAACTACTCCCAAGTTTTATTGAATACAATTCAAACAGGAACTTTTTGTACCCCAGTAATGTAATGTGCAACTAAAATCATCTACCTAGCAGATCTATGGGACTACACAATGCACTTAATCTAACCTTCTTCTAGTTTCAATATATAAGAGCTTGTGAAGCAAATTGATAATAAATTAAAAAACTTCCAAAAATTTTTCACAAATAATTTATTTTAGTCTGTGTATATAACATTTCGTGAGTAGTCTGCAGATCCTTACGATATGTGTATGCATTCAAAATTCAACGTGCAGCCACAAAGTAAAAAAGTGGACAACAAAAATACATTAAAAAGAGACACGCCCGTATTTAGCAAGCTTGACAAAACATTTTCATAAATATAGCCTCCTATACATTCATATTTTTCGACATTCCTGTAATAATATTACATTATTAGTGTCAATTTTGGTCCTGTCATAACGAAATGGTTAGTCAATGCAGATCTGTTGTGTATTCCTTCGGTCTTGTTTCCATATTTCTATGTCCTATATATGAGGGTGGTCTGAAACAAGTATTTCTTTATCAGATTTAGTTTTATTTCTCAACGTAGTCCCCTTGTAGGTCTATACATTTTTCTCAGTGATGCTCCTATCTTTTTAATCCTTCCAAATAGTAATTGGCACCTTGTTCTGCAAAATAGGTGTTTACGAATATGTTGGCCTCCTTATTGGATGAAAATCTCTGTCGTCCGTGTGAAACTTTGAACCTAGGAAACTGAAAAAGGTCACTGGGGGGTCAGATCTGGTAAAGAGGGTGGGGGCTTATCGATTGGAAACCTAATTCGTGAGTTTTTGCGATGGCGACCACTGATATGTGAGGTGGTGCGTTGTCTTGGTAGAACAAAACCTCCTTTTTCTTACAATGCGGCCGCTTTTGATGCGTACTATGTGCCCGTTGCTGTTTTTCCGTTTGCAGGAAAATAATAATAATAATAATCTTTATTGTCCGACACAAATACCATTTACAGGGCAAATGAATATAAATAAGAAAAGATATGCAAAACAGTGATGGAAGGAAAGTAAATACAAATGTTTCCAAAACAAAAAAAAAGAAATAATAGATTAAACCATGAAGTTATAAAATGGTATCTTATCAGAGAAATGGATCCGCGTTAAAATTTATTGCAATTACTTGCCATGTGGTACAGAGGACCTTTCACTAACGTATTAGTTCTTGCCCTAAGGTTTAGGAAAGTGTCGAAAGACCACGTTAAATGTGCCGGCACTACAAAATTTATTTGGGCTAGCAAAGAGAGAGAATCAACTTATGGATCAGTAACTTCGCACCTTGCCTTTCTCTTTTGCTACTAAGTGAATTCAACAAATGTCGATCCAACAGACTGCCGTAACCCATATTTCTCTCTGAGTATGAACCATCACACGTAAATGATAAATACTTTATCTCTCCACACGCTCCACGGAAAGCTGTAGGTGCAGATAATGTGGATACCATACAATGCTAGCGTATTCTAATTTACTTCTGATAAAGACATAATATAGACACTTCAAAGCCGTAGCATTAGTAAATTGTCTGCAAAACCTCATAATGGAACCCAAAGCTTTATTGGTTGATGCACAGATATCACGAATGTCTTTGAAACGTAATGAAGAGTTGAACAAAATATGTGCTCAAGTCTCTAAATATTTCCACTCGACCTTTTGGTCTACCTTTTTTACTATCCACATTTCACTTCCATATGTCACTGTTGGTCTTATAACGGTTTTATAAATTCGCACTTTAAGTCCTCTCGAGATCAGTTTGCTTCTGAATACATTTCTCAATGCAAATAAACATCTATTTCCAACCACTAGCCTTGCTTGTATTTCGTCCCCTACTTCTGATTTTCTAGTAAACACCGTACCTAAATAGGTGAAACGCTCTACTTCTTTGAAACTGTACTTCTTATTTTCATCTATCTGTATTGTTAATTTATGTCTCTCGGCGAGACCGTCGTCCGTTCATGCCATGTACTTTGTTTTGGTCTCATTTATGTGTAGGCCTATTTTTTCTAATTCTTCCACTAATCGACGCAGTGTTTTCCTAAGTTCCTCTTTACTTCTCATTATAATGCCTATGTCGTCAGCGTAGACTAAGCATTGATGTTTCTTGCAGTAGATTCAACACAACTCCATACTATTTCAAAAAATAGATGCCATCACTTTCTCGGCCTTTTTTGTAACCGATTCACCCTTAATACACTGTTTCCACTGTGCTTTGGCTTTAGAAGTGTACTGGTGTATCCAAGTTCCATCTATAATTATTTATCCACTATAAAACTTGGACAATTTTCGCTTAAACTGGTTCAACAGGGCTTCAAAATTGTTGATTCGAATGCGTTTTTGGTCTTGAGTGAGCAAGGGCGGCTAGCTTTTTCATGCCCAAATCTTGACCCAATATATGACACGTTCTTTCGAGATACCCACAGCCTTTACTATTTCTCTAATCTCAATTCGATGATCGTCTAGCACCATTTGGTGAACTTTTCCAATGTTATCGGTAGTGATTGTAATTTTGACCATCCAGAACGTTCATTGTCACCCAAACTGGTACGACTACGTATAAATTCAGCTACCCAAAGTTGCACTCTGGCAAATAATGGCTTTTACAGAAACACTAACATCAATTGACGCAAATTACGCTTACACAATAACTGAGCGTCCAACATGGCTGAAATGTTAAAAAGTAACTTTCAAAGCATGTGAAATTACATCACCAGAATATCTTTTATGAGTAACGCCATCTTTATGTTGAGACTTAAAACTTTTCAGACTACTCTCGTAACAACCATTGCAGTTGCTAGAATTTATCTTATAGATGCCTGATTTCCTTTGGATACCTAAAAGATCACTCACCCTCCTATTTAAATAATTCTTCAAAGTTGAAAGAAAAACAAGGTTTAAATTAATTTTTTTGAATATGCTTAAATTTGAATTGCCATGAGGGGTGGAAAATTAATTTAGCATATTTAAGCTTTTGAAGTTAAGGTCTAAGGTATTAAATAATCTAAATGAAAGAGAGCGAAAACATTTCCCTTAAATTATGATTAATATAAATTCAAATCTGCCATTTTTAATTAAGACTGAAACATCTAACAATGGGAGTAGTTTTTCTTTTTATAATTCGTATATTTAAGGACATCTATTATTTAATATCTGTGAAAACTGATTTACATCAAAATCATTCTTTACCACGGCAAAGATGTATATTGTTGTTATGTTCAACGTTGTATCTACGACAACAACAACTTCTCTCAGTTGTCACTTCGGTACTGACTAAATGTCAGTATGGCCACTCGTTGGTAACTAAATATCCCTCTTGCGGGGATAATTGGAAATTCCTTCGTTACCATCCCCCCTCAGCCAACCGTCGTTAGCGCGAGGACATTATAATTTAATTATAAGTCCAGATAATGACGAGTGTGGGATATCGTGGACAAATCTACTCGTTTATTAAATTTTCTGTTCACCTATTTCGTCCAAATTAATGTAAAAATCGTCTGGAATAAGCAACAGCATAAATTGCAAAGCACAACAGATAATATTTCATCAATTAAATCTTTATCTGAAAGGTTTCTATAAATTAGCAGTGGATTTTCTTTTTTAAAGCTTGTTGGTGACAGTTCGTACCACAGAATCATCAACATACAACCTCCTGGTTAAGTCATTGCATTCGTTCTCGTATGCTAATATCATTTGATTGAAAGTCATCGAAAAGTTAGTTTCTATTTGGGTAAATTATCAAAATTGGCTGTGAAAGAAAACAATCGCCGGTCTTTCGCGATTTAAAATAAAAGAAAGATGAACGACACCATAAATTTTCATCAATCTTTATTCGGCCTTGGTTGAATCAACGTTTGTCTAAAATCCAATCCAAAAATAAGTGTTCGTTGTGTATTCAAAGTCTTTATTAGAAAAGAGAAAAGGGTTGAATATCAAGAGCAGGCAGTTCCTGTAGTGGGTATATAAACAGAGGGTTTATATACAGTGGTATCGTTCGAAAGTTTAAAGGTTAGTTAATTTTCAAATCTTAAAATTCGTTAATTTGATTTTACTGAGTTGGAAATTCATTCTAAAATTGCCGTAAGGGTATCTAGGGATACCCCCGAACCTACAAGAATCATTTATTAGAGTTAAATTAGAAAATTTAGGAAAATTTGAGTAAAACCCCCGAGAAAGATATTTCAATATATATCTGTATCATATTTTAGGGAAAATGTCGGGAGAGAGAAAGAAAGAAGAATGTGGATTGTCCATTGCTGTCCTAAAATTCTGTTAATAAAATTTGCCATTGAAGCTAAAGGCGTTGCTTAATTTGGTTAATTCAATATATACACTAACGTATCTTTCAGAAACTATTCTAACATATTTATACCAATATGGGAACCATAAATGGGTTTTTAATCTATTATTTTTCTGTTTTTGATTTAAAAAAAAATTGTTAGAAAGATGGATACAAAGAATATCATTTTCAGTTCTATCTTCTTCATTGTTTATTTAATAAGACCAACGTTGATTTTAGATACCACAAGTGTGTACAAGAAACTTTTCGTAAATGTCTACAAGACCTCGGGAAATATTAAATAAACGCACTGCATCCTAAATTATAATGAATTTGCTTATCAATTTTTGTAATTCCAAATAAATCCTACACTTCATACGGCTGCATTTCTAAGGTTCTTCTAAGAATTCGCCGAACCGCAGCCAAACTCTCTCAAATTAAAGACCTAAAATTAAAACTATTTCACGACATAAGCGTTTTTCCTTTATAATTTTCACTAAAATTTCCATTCGCCGACATGCACACTCTATACATATCCAACGAACTACCCTCTGGATCGGTCAATACGACCACCAGATACTGTTGGGGGGCGGTGTTGCCGCCGGGTTCCACGTTTCACGACCAGAACGAGCTGCGATCACCATTCATGTGCCATCGGTGGTTGCCATGTGGTGGCGCTGCCCTCGTTGAGTCTACTCCACCCCGAATTTTGACCGACTCCTATATCTATAACCAAGGGTAATTCTGGTATTATAATGCTTTATTTCGTAGTGTCTTTTGCCAAGAAAAAAGGAAAAACGGTAGTTAAATGACTTGCAATGCCCTTTAACTTGAAATCCTTTAAACTTATTTTCATCCAAAGGAATTTATCGCATCTTTTCAGATTTCATTGCTAACACTCGATTCGTCATTGGAAATCTACATCGTGTAGATTCCAATTATTTATACATTCTTAGTACGATTCTATGTACGATTGCCAGGGCTATATCTGTCTATACATTTCTAGTACTTATAGAATTAGCAACAAATAATTAAAAACGTCAATTACACTAGAATCGATAGAGATAGGTATTGAGGTGTTCCTAAATGAAATATGGAATTAAAAAGTAATCCCACGTTTTTATTTTCAATACTCTACTTAGAAATAATTTTAAATAACGTATAGTGAAGTGTTGTCTCTTCCTTTTTAGCTAATGTTCCAAGTCTTTTTGTTGTAAAATCCCCTCCAAACGCTGTTTGTAACTTCTTCAATTTATTTCGTTCTTGTTCTCTTCGAAACACTTTTAGATTACTTTTGACTGTTTTAAATAAACATAATATATTTTGAATATTACTTTTAAGTTGAATTTCTAAATAAATTTTGGCGAGAACATCTGTTGCCAACAGATTTTGTCAATACCTGTCTCCTTGTTTATCTCGTTGTCACAGGAATGCCAATCCAACGACTTGATACCTTTTGTGGTTGGCCTAACAATGATCGTCTGCGATGTTATAGATGACATTGTGAATTTTGACTATTAGATTCCATGCGAATAGTATTGTGCACGAATTTTGTGTGTTTTTTACAAAAAGTATTCACATAAATTATTGAAAATAACTTATGACTTTGATTATTCCCCTTAAAGTAACATTAATGGGAACTTTTTTGTAACCAAGGATTAATAATATAAATTATGAAAACTCGTATAATAATTACAAATAATTAGAATTCTGCAAATATTAAATGAAATTTTGATAATTAATGAATATTAAAATTAGAATAAAAAAAATTAATGAGTTTAGGTTTAAGTGCACGCACTTCACTTCAATATCCCAGTATAGCATAGAGACCCTCTATGCTATGGGAAAGGCAATTAAATTTCCTATTTAGCTGTGTGCTAGTATTCAATACAACATATCCAAGTTATGCATTATACAGCGTGTCTCACTAACAGTGGGGACTGGCGGTATCTACTACAATAGCTATAGTGATGGGAACAAAATTTCAAATGGAAATTTAATGAGAATATTTTTAAATTCCAAACATAAGCGCTAGGGGGCGCAGTTGCTAGGGTCAACAGTAAATTTTAAATTAGTCGGTAAAAGTTCCAGGATGAACCGTGATTTCCAAATGCTCTATTACTTAATGTAATGCTTAATATAATTGCACTTTGGTTAAAGACGTTTTGTCATATTGTGAATAATAAGTGTAGTGCCGAATTTTGTGGAACTAAACATGCTATAACATCTGCAGTTTTTACACGAATTAATGAAACGTGGGCCTCTTTGAAAGGGCATTCGGTGATGTTTTAGACGACGCAATTTGTGCCACCCGTTAATGTTCAAGAAATGTACCAGATGGCGTTATTCTCAACTGTAGGAGTTTTTCTCAATTATCTCTAGAAATTCAAATGTAATAACATGCTTTTCTTATGTTTGTGTCTAAAGTAGTGGCGAAAACCGCGTAGTGATTTCTTTTTCTTTTTCTAGATAATAACAAAAACAGCTCATTATCAGTAATAATTTCCCCCAGTACTCCAAGCAATCTGTAATTCATAAGTAAACCCTGATTTATTTGAGTTTATCAATTTCAGTGATATTCGATTCTTTTTATAAACCTCACTTTTTCAAAAAGTTTATTTATACACGTAGAATTCAAAAACGAATTAATATATAGGATATTCAATTAAAAGAAAGCAGCTTTGATATGCCACGCCTCCTCTAAACACCCTGTACATTTCAAAATACCTTCAGAATGTAGATCCAAACGGTCTAGATAAACCTTCGAGATTGGTTTCCGAAAAAACAGCATGACTTGCCCATTACAAACCGAGGCGTTACTCATAAGACAACTAATTCAGTCTTAAACAAAAGATTTTTGATTTTTTCAAATAACCAGTAATTAAAATAACTACCTAAAATATTATGTTAATACTATGTATGACATGCGCAGATATTTACAGAGTATAAGCAATACTGCACAGTCACGTGTTGTTGTGTTCTAATTTATTAAACAAAATATAGGGTTAAGTTAAGTTTAAAAATGTAGTAATTTTTATTGTGGGTTTATTGTTTTGATTGAAATATATGCATGTAAGAAAATATTCTTTTAGATTCAGAATGTTTATATTTTATTAAACAAGAGTCCCTAAAGATAATAATCTCAAACCAGCACCCTTGTTACATACGATACTATTGAAATAATTCTAATTCTATAAATCTGCCAATCGATTTGTGAAAGATTCCGTTCCATCCCTTTTCTCATTTCCTAGAGTTTGAAACAAGGGCGCATAGCAGCGAAGAAATACAGAAGGAAATTTAATTTTTAATAAGCGAGATCTAATAAAAACTTATCCATTCTACCCCACGATTCTATAGCTTTCGGCACCCCAACCAACTAGCAGCTCGCAGGAGCCCTCGGATCAGCTTTTTCCCAGCTTCCCTCTAGTCTGCGCCATCGTACATCTCCCCTTTGCAAGTTTTTGTTTCGGGCTTTTTGTTCACCGCCGCGCCGCTTCAAAGGATCGGATCGAGGGAAATTTTCACGTTTTTGGATGTGCAAGGATGAGTTTGAAAATGGAAGGCCTGCGGACCGTGTTTGGATTGTTTCGTTGGGTTTGTTATTGTAGCGTGATAAGAGGGAAATCTTCTTATACTAAGTTGAATTGTGGAATTGTATGGATGGGGATTATATTTAGAAAGTGAAAGGTTTTCAAATAAAGCGTGTCCATCTTGTGCGTGAGTGACCCGCGCAATCTACTGAAAAATTATCTCAAAAATTAATTGAGATAATTTTGATTGAGTATTTCTTAGAGCTTTTGGCAGTACAATCGAAAACATTCTACAGGATGGCCATCGAAATCTTTGTCAAATTTTATTCATGTCACATGAAGGACGCAGTTTAGACAGAGGGAAATGTTCATAAGAAACTTTGTGAAAAATCTTCTCTATTAGAATTCTGAAAAATATACAGGGCGTTCCATTAAAAAAAATTAAATTAATATGTAAAAAAAATTGTCTACGTACTATTGAATTCAAGGCGCTTCTGAAGCTTTTTTTTGAGTTATTTCAATTATCTGAAAATCGGAGTAATATACCGGGTGTCCCCGATTCAATGTGATAAGCGATATCTTCCTCATTTATAGAGATATAAAATCGAGCAAGGTGTCGTCGAAAATAGTTTGTAGAATCCTAAAAGATATACTTTTTAAAACTATCTTTAGTAAACCACCCATTAAGAAACCTCCTCCAAACCAATTTTTTTAAATTGCATCCTCATCTTTTTGACTTTATGATTGAAGTACTAGAAGTTAGAAATACAACGGAATCAAAAAAAAAAATTTAATAAATAGCTACTAATAAAAACATATTAAAAACATTGAATCTGGGACACCCGATATTTTATTTTAGGTTCTTGATGCATGTTTTAATAAAGACATTTTCCCATAACATCTAAAAACTCCATGTGCAATACCTGTCTTTAGGAAAAGCGATGACAGTAGTGTTAAAACCTTTTAAATGATTATGAATAAGAATTTAACAAATTACTTCCATACGTTTCATTTATTTTGTGACAACCAACAGCGATTCCTCCCAAAAAGATCGGCAAATACAGCCTTATATAGCTGCGACGGTTATTCATCTGCGGCTATGTTTATTGTTTATCTAAAGCATTTATTTAATTTCGTTAATCACTGAATTCTTATCTGTCAGATCGTCAACAAAAAGTTCCTTGTTAGATGCTAAATCAACCTATTCTATTAATCCTAATATTGGTGTCCTTCAAGGGTCTGCCTTAGGACCAACTCCTTTTCTAATTTACGTAAATTACCTGTCAACTTCTTTAAAATTTGAAAGCTTCCTTACTTTCTATGCTGAGGATAACAACGTTTTGATAACTTCGAATTCCCGGACTAGCTTTTTTAACGAAATTGGTTATGTTCGTATGCAAGTTTCCAATGGAATGAATTGTTAACTAAACGAAATGTAAATTCACACTCTTTCATAACGAAGGTAAATTTAATATGCAAGGATTTCTTCTTGATAATATTTACACAACTTTTGTGAAATCAGCCAAGATCCTTGGGATTCACATCGATGAAAATTTTAAATGATCAGTTTTAAATTGCCTTTACACTCGAGTATGTGTTGTTACTGCAAAAACGTGCGTGACTGATGATTAGCCTAAGTTGGCCGCATTTCCCATAAAAACAAATCTTTTAGAACTCTGACTTTTAATGACATCCGCACT
Organism: Dynastes maya; assembly: GCA_029619315.2. Taxonomy (NCBI): domain Eukaryota; kingdom Metazoa; phylum Arthropoda; class Insecta; order Coleoptera; family Scarabaeidae; genus Dynastes; species Dynastes maya. The sequence goes on from JAROYE020000008.1 coordinate 30,398,305, forward strand.
GAGATAAATGAATGTCTTAAATCAACTATTGCAAGAATGTCAAATTATTGCAAAAATGTGAAATTTGAACAAATAGTGTACCTGTTAAGGGAATCTTATAAAGTTAGTTGGATCAACTGATATAGTAGCTTAGCGGAAAATGATTTCGTTTTTGGTTTAATCCAAAGGCTTAGATAAGTGAAAAAAGCTTAAAGTCTAACCACCCTCTCCAGTCACATGATAATACTTCATTAGAACAAAACAGTAACATTGCTGATTAGGAATCAAACATTGTTTAATGAAACTATGTAGTTCTGTGAACAATTAAAATGTATTGCTAATAAGTGACTAAAACGTGCAATACATTTAATGCACTTTCCATCCAGTGTATACCGGGTGTCCAGGATAACATGAAGTACATGGGTATATTGGGAACCGCTACAGATACAAGGTCGGTTAAATGGGGAACAAGTTGCGTACTTGTACAATCCGGGATTATGTCTTTTAAAATCCATTCCATTACTGAGATACAGGGTGAAAACCAAAAATATGCGTTTTCTAAAACCTTAATATTTCCTTTATTACAAAAAATACAGTCATCAAATTTTCAGCATAAGGGTAGTTAGCAATGAGAACTTCAAAAATGGCATTAGAAAAATTCTAGGCTCACTGAGTTCTTTGTACCAAACCTTTGTTTTTCTTGTGGGTGTATGTTGGATTTTTACATTTTTGAAATGGTCATAAAAATACTTTTAAACCATGCATAACATCCCTATGTTCAATAAAGAAAAACTATCAAAACAGCAAAATTACGATTTGACCGTGGTTGTGATTTAACGTATGTGCTTGCTCAACAACTGTAAGCGGTCGTACTACTTAAAAGGGAATTAACAAGAACATTGATATAAATTTGACGACCTAGCATGAATGACTAAAACAAAAACAAGGGTAATATGAAACGTACTAATGCTATTTAACCAAAATTAAGGCCGAAGTAGGTGTTCAAACAAGCCACCATTCTCTCGTATGCACAAAAATGTTTGACGACTGCCTCACATAATTGCCTGATTTTGTCTGGACCAATTCCGTTTGCACCTGCTTCCACTGCCCGACGTAGTTCTTCTACGGTTTCATAGAATCTCGAGTACACCAAATTTCTTAAATAGCCCCATGAAACAAATCGAGAGGCGTGAGATCCGGCGATCTAGCAGGTCATCTTACCGGTCCTCAATTTCCACTTATCAAGATATTCGTTATTTAAAAAGTTTGTCACTATTTGAGCATTATGTGCAGGTGCGCCGGAAAAACATATTTTGCAAAGAAGTAAGAGGGAATTCCATAATTTGTTCTGCTACATTTGTTTGCAAGAGGTTTAAATATCTAGCCTAGTTTAAGTTTTTATTATAAAAGACAGAGCCAACAATGTGGGTGCTAATAACACCTATCCATACATTAAACCCCCATTTCACTTGCTGCCTGACTCCACGAATTAGATGTGGATTTTCATTGAACCAAAAAACAGTATTTTTGCGATTAAATAACCCGCAATTGGTGAAGAGACTCTCGTCCGACCATTGAATTTTCATAGTAAAATTTGGAATTTCATTATGTTTTCTGGTGAACCATTGACAAAATTCCATTCTTCTCATTTCGTCACCGTTTTCAAGCCCTTGGCAGAGTCGCTCGCGATAGGAATAGTATTTGTAACGAAGTTAGCGTCAGGAACATATTTTCTTTATTTTCGTCTGTGTGCTTTTATTAAATTTTCACGTAATCGCCGAAATATGCTTCTACCTGGCTGAAATCTTTCTGGGTATTTATTGAAATACATTTCTGCGGCCATCAACATATCATATTTATCTCTGTTCGAAAAACGACTCATTTTAAAATCACAAATCGCTGACTTATTACACCACAACGACTGTTTGACAGCTAGAAAATTCAGAGCCGTTGCGATTGTTTAATAAATGTATGGATAGGTGCCAGCCTACTACGATCACGGTTTTTCTTCGTTGAACATAAGGATATTATACATGGTTGAAAAGCATTTTTTATGACCATTTAAAAAATGTAAAAATCCAATATGGCGCCCATAGGAAAAACAAAAGTTGGGTACAAGCGCAAAAAACCCAGTGAGCCTAAAATTTTTCTAACGCAATTTTTGAAGCCCTCGTTACTAACTACCCCTACGCTGAAAATTTAATTACTGTATTTTTTATAATAAGCATAGTATTAAGGCTTTTAGAAAAATCATACTTTTGGTTTTCATCCAGTATCTCAGTAACGGAATGGATTTTTAAAAATGTAATCTCGGATTGAACTTTGTCATATAAGTGCGCAACTTTTTCCCCATTTAACTGACCTTGTATCTCTAACGGTTTCCAATATACCCATGTACTTCATGTTATCCTGGACACACGGTATATACAAGATTCTCTTTGTATATAGGTATTTTTATTTATTTCAAACTAATATCCCACTTTCTTATTCTACAACGAATTAATTGTATTTGCTACCAAACTGCCATCATAGTGCTGGCTTTGAAAATATTTTAGTTTCATGGGATGATATTGCCAATCTTAAGACATTTCAATGGAAAGTAAAAAGTATTGGAAATTCAACTGTATTGCGTGGAATGATTATTTCAGGAGTATTAATGTTATAGCTTATGTGACTTGTTTCCTATATGTTATCCATGTTTTCTAAAAGTAAAATTATTATTATTATTATACAGGTTTAAATTTAAAATCGGCGGAAACTGAACGGCTTGTATGTTTAAATGTAATTTTATGTTATGCAAAATTTATATCTGAATCATTTTTATTTGAAAAGTATTTCCTTAAATTGTTCAGTGAAGCAATTATCTTCCACCGACGCACTAGGTTGATGTATACGCTGTATACGCTGCATCCAAAGTCATTACTTGACGACTCCTTACTCAAATGAATGTTAGTTTTTCATATTAACAGTGAAAAAATTAAACACCCTCATATAATCTACCATTGCAAAAGTTTTCACTGATGAACCTCGTTGGTATACATTTGAAAATCGACATCTGTCTCTCCTTGCCGCTTTTACCGTGTTCGCAGCCGTCAAAAATGCATGCGATCGGCGACGGGAGCAACCCTTTTCGAAAACTAAACAATACACCATCTGCCGCTTACGTCACAACTAGTACACAACACGCATAAGCGCATATAACTTGTTATACTCTACGATCAGCTGTCGTCCAGTCGCTGCTACGCTATTACATTACCATTGGTTTGCCATCCCAATTTATGTGCAGCTATAACACGTATACTTATGTGTATTTCGATTTGTTTTTTTTTTTGAACGAAATATCCGTCTTTTTGTTCCGTTTTTCAACGTCTGGAGACTGTAATTTCATATACTGAAAACACGCGAGGTTTAATTGGCAAAAGAAATATGGTAGAAGCTGTCTTTCGAAAAAAAAATCATCTATATTAGCACTGAGATCTGGACGAAATTAAAAAATCTGCCCACCTCCTCTAGATGGTGCGGTACAAATTACAAACGTTTTTAATAACGATGATGATTACGGTTCTTAGAAAAATAAATGAAGAGGCGTTTAGAGAGAATTCCACGATATTGCGCTATTATTTTAGTGTTATTAAGCTGACACGTCGAAAATTAATAACTATGGACCGGCATTCGAGTACATACTGTATATACATTTTTATGCAGCAGTTGCAAGCTACATTTCTCTTTACCAACACGGATTTATACGACAACGGTCTACGGTAACAATCCTAGCCTGCTTTACTCAATGTGTTTTGGAAGTGATTGATGACGAAGGACAGGTTGACGTTATTTATTTAGACTTTTAAAAAGCATTTGGTCAAACTATCCATTATGCTCTTTTGCGAAAGTTAAGATCCTTAGGATTTTCCGAACCACTGATACGTCTTCTTGGTTCCTACCTATTAAACAAAAGGTTTCGCCTAATATATCGAAACTATACTTCCACCGAGTTCTCAATTACTTCAAAAATTGTGCAAGGATCAAATTTGGGTCCACTTTTATATATTCCATTCATCGAGACATTCACAATGTCATAGATTGCGAAAAACTCATGTTCGTTGACGACTTCAAACTATTCCCGACCATAAGATCTTTATATGCTTGCGATGTGTTCCAGCTCAAAATAAACAATGTTTTCGCATGGTGTTGTCAGGAGAAACTTTCCCTCAATATTTCTAAATTCGTGTGACTTGTACCCGGAAAATGCAAGTAATTGAGTATAATTAATCTGTAAACAGTACCCTAATAGAACATTCTACGTCAGTCAGAGATTTGGGCGTCTTACTTGACCCCGTCCTTTCTTTTTCTGGACACATTTCACAATTGGTACGAGACTATCTCAAACTATACGGTTTTATATATCGCAACCGCCGTGACCTTCACAACTTAAATGCATTAACAACACTATTCTTTTCCTTAATTCGTTCTCGTCTGGAGTATGCAAGTCTGGTATGGTTTCCTATTTATGAAGTACATATTAAAGCTATCGAATTAATTCAAAGAAAATTGCTGATATTTCTACATTATTTACATATTTCTTTTTGAAGGATCTTATCCCCCAGAAATTATCAATATAGCCTTTTGTTAGCTAGGATCGACCTCTATCCACTTCGTATCAGAAGAAACGTTCTTATAAAGTTTTTATATTCTTTGCTTAGCAATAGGATTGACTGCTCTTGACTTTTAGGCAAACTTAACATTCTTGATCCTAGACCTAACAGTCGATTTACATTCACATTTTATTGCCGCACTTCCAGGACTAACACCTTGGAAAGGTCTCCGATACATCTTATGTCTTCCTATTTTATCAGCATATGTCTTCCTATTTTAACAGCATTCCAATGCGTCTAATGGAAATACCGATTCACTTATTACTACAGTTAGGCCGGGCACAGAGCTTCGGTTAGAAGTGAGGTTACCGCGCCCACGACGCGTCATATGTATGCAGATGAATCGGCACGAGCTACCTCAGCGAATGAAATTACTGATTTATTACAACAGAAAGGAAAATAAACGACCGTTGGCTAATAAAGTCACTAAATTTATCAGTGAATTTCCGGATTTGAACTGTAATGGAACTAAAGTATTGTGTAGAGTTTGCAAAATACCTTTAATGTACTGGAAAAGACTGTAAAAGGCATATAAATAGTGTACAGCACAAAAATGAGAAAAATGGCGTACCACCTCAAACCCAATTTAAGTTGGATTTATTTTTGATGTTTATTGTTTGTGGTCTACCGCTTCGCTTACTCGTCAAAGAACCGTTTCGACAGTTTTGGCGTACATACCGTCACGGACAGCGGTACGGAAAGAGCTATCAAGTATACGTAAAGATATCGAAAATAGGATCAAAGCAGAATTAAAAGATAAACAGCGGTGGCTATGTCTTGATGAGACGACACATTGTAAAAAAAAATCTATTTTGAATATTATAGTATGGGTACTAGATCCTGTTAAACCGAAATTTGCAATCTTATTAGCTAGCAAAAGACTAAAAAAGTGTATTGGCGAAGCAATTACGGGCGTAGTGCTCCATACATTACAACAATTTCAAGTGTTAACTAGTTAACTGTTTATGAGCGATGGAGCAGCGACAATGTGTAGTGTAGGCCGTTCTCTTAAAGGAAAATGTGAGGGACTTTTACATGTTACGTGTACAGTTCATGCTTTACGTCTTGTGGCACAAACTATTCAAGAATGTTACCTGGAGGTGGATGCATTAATAGCAAATACAAAAAAAGTGTTTCTCAAATCTCTCAAACGGATTCGAGCATTTTATAGGCTTTGTCCCGGTATTCGCGATCCACCACAGCCGATTCTTACGCGTTGGGGGACATGGTCGCAAGCGGCTTCTTATTATTCCGAACATTTCAAGAAGTAAAATTTGTGATTTTACAATTCGATCCTGACAAAGCTACAGATTTCTAGATACTTCCGTTGAAACAGATTTAAAAGGTATTAGCAACAATTATAAACGATTACTAGACGCAATAGAAAAATTGAAAAATACTGGATTGTCGTTGGTAGAGTCAGTGCAAATCGTGGACGAAGATAATACGTTGCTGCACGGTATAAACAACCCAAAAAACGGTCGCGTTATAGCAATGTTCGACAGTGTGTTAAAAAAAAATTCCGATTATACGAGATTAAGACAAACGTGTGGTGGTGCATCTGCAGATTCATTAGCTAACTCTAAAGATTATTTTAATTATGCCTGTGTTACTTCCGTAGATGTTGAACGGTCTGTCTAGAAATATAAAAATATTTTTTCATCACAGCGAACAACCTTCGCCGAGACAAATGTGGAAACATACTTGATGGTGCAAGTTTTTCAACAATCTTATCCACACTGTTAAGAAGTTACGTTTATTTATTGTATTACTTTGCTTACTTTTTACGGCTATTACATTACATACAGCGTGTCCCAGGATTGACGTTACAAGAGGTGTGCGGAACTAAAAATCTTCGAATCGCAATCTGACCTTTCGGAACTAAGCCCTGCTTGATTTCAAACTTATTTTCAATTTTTTTAAAATCAAGTAGCCCTTGACAGCTGGGAAAAGAACATTTTTGTTTCAGGTAAAGTATCTTTTTCGTTTACACTCTGTCAAAATGTTTTTAAGAGAAGTTGGTCAGAATGAAAAGTTATGGCGTTGTGAATGTTCTGATTGTTAAAATTTGTTAAAATGCATTTGTTAATTTCGTTTCAGGTAAAGTGGCTTTTCAGTTAGCAACGTAAATTCTTTGCTGTAACGTATTAAATAACGGATTTTATCAAAGTAGGTCGATCATTTAGAAAATTTGCACAACTTTTCACTCTGAACAACTTCTCTTAGTAACATTTTACCATACTGTAAACGAAAAAGATACTTTACTTGAAACGAAAAAAAGTTTTTGCTCAACTGTCAACACCTACTTGATTTAAAAAAAAATCAATAGTAAACTAAAAATAAGTTTAAAACCAAGCAGGGCTTAGTTCCAAAAAGATCAAATTATGATTCAAAGATTTTAGTTTCGCGCGGCTCTTGTAACATCAATCCTGGGACACGCTGTATATAACAAATGCAGTTTTCAAATAAAAAAAAACTAATGATGGCAATAAAAACACTTCAATGTGTATATATTCGCATATATTGGCTTTATTTACCAAACATTTTTATTACGACAGCTTTTATTTTTTGCACTGGGGAATTGATTTCAAAATATCACTTTTGTCGGCTGTGAGTCACACATAAACTATTTATAATTCGCGGCCTATATATAACATAACTTTAGTGAATACACCTCTCATATATTTCAATACCACCACATAAATCTTTACTTTCCCTGTTCGTTTAAGTTTTGCAAAAACCAAAATTCTGTAATATTGTTTAACTTTGTGTAGTTTAAACCCTTTTGTTTTTTTTGGAGCCAACACACGCGAAATGCTGCAACAATAAAGTGTAAATTCTATTCGTATATTACGGAATACTAAGCTAACAATAGTATATTGTAAATAAACGACTTGTTAGTTCGTAATCCATACAGCTCGAGCAGTACAACTAACTTTCGAGTTATCTCATTCGAACAGAATTGCATTATTATTACAATGAATCTGAAACGTTGTCATAATAAAAACACAACGTGGAGCTGCTGCAATTGTAGCTTCTGTTTTACACGTGCTTTCGAAGTTTTACTTTACTTCAAGTACAAACAACTTTCGTTTTGAAAATTAAATGATATGGAAATGCGCTTTTATACACAGGGAAGGTCGCTTATTAAATCAACTAAAACTTTTTATTGGGATTTTTTGCTTGCATGAACAGCAATATTGGTCAGTTTTAACAATTTCAATGATTTCAACGGCAAAATAAATTTAATTTTGACTTCTTGTTACTAACGCAACAGCTTTTTTTATTGAAAGAAGAAATTACAAAACGTGTAGTGTAACAGTTTGTTTAATAATCCTCTAAAGTATTACAATTCTGTAGTAATTTTTGAAATATATTTTTCCAAGATCTTTTTTGTGTAGTGCAAAATTACATATTTCTTTAAGAAATCCTTCCACCATTCTACGATGATGTGTGTCGCGCATTAGTATTTACGTTTAGAGAAAAAAGGACGGTTCCAAGTGGGTTCGGCAGCCGCAATAAAAAATGGCAGGTGTCGACGGTCAAAAAGGATCACCTGGCGTTTGACCAGCATCGTGAAGTTGCAGCTTGCATCAGTTATTTATGAAAGGTGCCGCTGCTGCGCGCTGGCCGTTGACAATCTAACCACTGCCCGCGTTCCAAACAACAACAACATCAAGAAGAAGAAGAAGAATGCGAAGAAACCGAATAGGAGAAGTAGGAACTAGAAAAAACAGAAGTACTTACACGTTTATATGAATGGAACCATGGGGAAACGAGAAATATGATGCAGTACAAAATGTTATTCTAAATTATACACATATTTTTATGATAACAAAGTACTATTCTAAGTACAAATATTGATTTCAAAGTTACATACTGTTATATTGAAACTGTCATATGTAGACAGATGATATATACAGGCGTCACAGCTTTCTGGAATGGTAAAATTGCGCTTATAGTGTAAACAGTAAAAATATTTCCGTATACAAGATACTTATCGATCACCCTCGGTAAGTATTGAACTAGGCATCTACTGTTATTTTAAATGGAACACGTTATATATTATATATAACGTTTCTAGTTTCCCCTCGTAGAAATAAGTCAATACAATATGGGTTTTATATGTCTATTTTTAGCAGATATCGAGATATTTATAATTTTGTCCGCAGTCGCCTAAATGTGATATATCTATTTCCTTCAAAAAATCCGAAATACAAATATATTCTAACGTACATTTTTACGAGATAAATTACATACTTGCCTTTATCTCGGCATAGCGTTAGGATGCCTTCGAAATATACAGGGTGTATTGAATACAAAATTTTACCAAATTCAAACACGAGATTTTTTTTAAATGTTACCATACGTGGCCATCGGATTTGGACCACTTAAAATATTATGATTTTGGGATAAAATATAAAAAAACAGTTATTTAATTATATATAACATGCAAGTATAATTTCAACATATATTTACTAATATTCGCTTGTTCCTCCTCTGTGCTTTACTATTTCCTCAACCCTTTTTGTCATATAATGCAGCTTTTTATTGTTTTTTTATTAATTTCATCGCTATTATGCTATACATCAATATTTTGTTGTAATTCTTCCTTTGTAGTTGAGTTTCGTATACTTACGATGTTTTCCAAGACATTCCACACATTTCCAATTGGGTTTATGTCTGGTGAATTGCCTGACCGAGGTAGTACACGCAGATTTTTAGATGCAAGGTGTCGAATTACACTTTTTGCCTTATCACACGGTGCTTTGTCTTGCATGAAAGTATATGGTATATGATCCTTCAATCGGATCCAATGAACCAATATAAGATATTAAATAGTTTTGTAAAACTTTTTTATATAGTTTTTGTTCCATTGTTCCGTTAACCCCTTCGGTACCATGAATCAAACGGATGATTCATGCCGTGCGCCTTGTTGGTACCATGATGCAAACGGTTGATTCATGGCTTATTTTGCAGCAAACCATGATGCAATCGTTTGATTCATGCTCTATGTGTTCTAGATGGTGTTTTGAAACCTGGTTTTTCTATATTTTTCTTAAAATTTGTGGCGGGGGAGCGAACAGATGTTTTAAGTTGCACTACCAGTTACAACGTGTCAAATGTTTATTTCGCATTGCAGCCGCAGTTTAACAAGTATCAACATATTGTAGTGTACTTTTGTGTTATAAATGTGAAAATTGTGAAAATCATGTCATCATCAGATTCGAGTGAGTACCTACCCGATCAAGACGAATTCGAAGAAAGTGATATATCAGATTCTGACGAAGAATTTTCTGACTCTGAATTTGAAGATGAAACAGAACCTAGATGTTTTGGAAATTGGAAAATTGTTACAAATCCATTTGAAGATGTTAGAGACACGGATCTAATTGAACATACTAATGATTACGACATTCATCCCGCCATCGGTCCGGGGGACATGAATTCAACACGAAAATGTTTTGAAGCTTTTGTTTCTTCAAAAATTGTTAGACAATTATGTAGTTGGACTAATACACGAGCAATGATGTATTTTGAAGAAAATGCGATTATGAAATGAAAGTAAATTCTTTGAAATGGCGAGATGTGACCGAACAGGAAATGTACATTTTTATGGCGCTTATTTTTCTAATGGGTTTGATACATTTGCCCCGAATATCAGATTATTGGCGTAGAAAATTTTTGTTAGGTGGCCCGCCAGTGTTTTCAGCAAAAGTTATGAGTAGAAACAGGTAAGAGTAGTTTTATTTTGTCATATTGTTGAAACTCATGCAGACATATTTTTCTAGATTTGTGACAATTTTGAAATTTTTACGATTCAGTAACCCAAAAACAGTAGACAAAAAAAAGCCACTCACCCGATTAGCGATGTTTTTTGCATATTTACGAGAAAATACTACGCTATTGATAGATGTTGGAAAAATATGCGCAATAGATGAGTGCCTGATGTTATATAAAGGGAGACTTCATTTCAAGCAATTTATAAAAACCAAACGTGCTCGATTTGGCCTAAAATTGTTTTGTCTTTGCCCAAGTGCTGCTGAAGTAAGAGGATATACTTACAACTTTTCTCTGTACATTGGCAAGGACATATACGATGTTTCACATATACCTGGCGGAGAAGAACTAAGTATGTCTGAAAGAATTATTGTTCATCTACTGCAAAATAATCTATCTGAAGGTCGTGAAGTAATTATAGACAATTGGTATATGTCAGTTAGGTTAGCAGAATTCTTGCTTTCTAAAAACACTTACGTTACTGGAACTATAAGAACCAACCGAGGAGTGCCCAAAGAACTAAATGAAACACAGCTTCGACCATATCAATCGTGTTTTATTAGAAATAAAGATTTGCTTTTAGTAAAGTTTAGAGATAAACGAGAAGTATACGTTCTGACGAGTAAGTTGACTGCTTCTTTTGTAGAAAAATCGCGACACAATAAGGGGCAAACATCAACACAGAATACTATTTACAAAAAACCGGAACATATTGAGCATTATAATCAAAATATGGGGGCTGTTGACGCCGTTGATCAGGATTTGGAACCTTATAATGCTGCACGCAAAAGTTTTAGCTGGTTCAAAAAGGTTGGCATTCACATGCTTCAACGAATGGTACTAAATTCTAGAGTTTTATATAGTGTCTGTAACAATAAAAAGAAGCAAATGCCTATGTCAGATTATACACTCTTTTTGTGTGAAGATATATTAGCTAAATATGTGCCCAATTATGAAGAAATAAAAAACTCGTATGAAAAAATTTCACAACCACAGAGAGAAGAACACAAATTGATTTCTTTACCAAAAAACGAGCAAAAAAGAAGACGTTGCACAATTTGTTATAATAAATATAAAAAAACTAGATATACTGTAAATTTTTGCTATAAATGTAATGTAGCATTATGTTCGCAAGAACATTTTATTGATTTTCATAACTAAATTTTTAATGTATTTTGTATTAAATAATTTACTTTTAGTTATTGTTCTTACGTTTTGACTTCTAAACTTTACAATAAATATTCTAAACACAGTATAAAACATTACTTATGTATTACTGATTGAGTATAACATGCGCGCTTCGACTGATGAAATCTGGTACAGAGCGGGCGCCACGCAAACAGTGCCTGGTAGCGAAGGGGTTAACGAAATATAGTGATCCCGGTCCTTCTATCGTAATACACGACCAAATCATTAGAGATAAGAAGTGTTTAATAGATTTAATCGTACACGCTTCTTTATAACGCTCTGAAAGACGTCGACGAACAAATTGACTTCTTTCCGTTACCACTTCTAACCGCGATTCGTCGCTATAAATAATCTAGGAAAAAGTAAAAAATGTGCATTAAGCGAAGGATGAATTTAACCGAAAATACAGATGATAAATAAATCTTACCTTGCCCGAATCTTCAACTGTATATTTTTTATATTCTTTAGCCCATTGAAATTGTGTCACTTTCATTCTAGATATTAGTCTTGGCTTCTTTGCCGAACGTCTGCATTTCAAGCCTGCTTCATGAAGACGAGTCTGATATTTGTATACCTTCTCCACTAAGAATTTTATGAACACCATTCGTGGATAAAAAGCGATGTTCTGTACCTACTTTGACTATACGACGATTATCCCCTACAATTATATTGCGTTTACCAGCACAGTATGTTCTGCCACTACTTGTACTAGGAGTATTCTCCTTAATTAATTTCGCGATTCCCAGAACAGTTTGATGTGATTCACCCTCTTTTTATGCAACTTTACGTTGACAGAACTCCCTCGTCTCTATAAGAGCAGAAATTCGTGCTTTTTTCTCTGTGGTTATATCCGTCTTCTTTTCCATTATGATAATAATTGACCGTGACGCACACAAATAAAATTAAAACTCTTTGAAATATAATTTAAAATGTGTGGAATGTCTTGAAAAGCATCATAAGTACACGAAACTCAACTACAAAGGAAGAATTACAACAACGTATTGAAGATATATGGCATAATAGCGACGAAATTTAAAAAAAACAAAAATCTGCATTGGCAATATGCCAAAAAAGATTGAGGAAATAATAAAACACAGAGGAGGAAACAAATATTGGTAAATATATGTTCAAATTATACTTACGTGTAACTAAATAATAATATTGCCAACATAACCTGTTTTTTAAATTTTACCCCAAAATCACAGTATTTTTAAATGGTCCTAATTCAATAGCCAAGGACTATAAGTTGAAATACACATATGGATTGGCTACGTGACAAATTAAGTACCACAATTTACCAAATTAGAAGAATAGCAGAAACAGTGGATGTTGAGACGGCTAAATTGATATACTATTCTAATTTCTACAGCAACGTCAATAACAGTATGCTACTTTGGGGTAGTTCATCGCATACTGAAGAGGTTTTGAAACTTCAAAAGAAATGCGTGAAAGCGATTGTGGGTGCAAATAATAGGAAACACTGTAAACCCTTCTTTAAAAAAACCAAACATTTTAACAGTTTACATCTATAAATGCTTAGTTTTCGCTAAAATCAATAAAACAAAATTTGAATGCTAGTTTGACATTCACAAATATCAAACAAGAGGTAATACATGTTTTAGAATCCCCTACCACGAATTAATATTAACACAGCAGTCTGCAAAATACCAAGCTGTAAAACTTTTTAATATACTCCTATATCAAACAAAACCGTTACCATTGCAAAGTTTACATCAAAACTAAAAAAACTATTATTATTTCTGTATTCAAAGTATAGGAGATTCATGTGTCTCACGTTTTTGTATAATGATGCATATATCTCACATTGAAAGTAAAAGAGATACGTATTTACTGTTAAGCGCGACTCTTGCATTTGGGTATTGCATCCAAGTGGTTTCTGGTGTTAGTACTGTTTGGATACAATGATAACAGTAAACAATAGATTCTAACATTGACGTTTTTAAACTAATGATTCAAAATTTTGGGCCTAAGTAGGTGCTTGCAGTCAAGAGCGGGTTTTGCACTTTAAAATTGAATTCAAATGGTTTCAAGTGTTAATACAGTTTGGTTACCATGACAACAGTAAACAAAACATACTGACATTGACGAACTTAGACTGTTGATTCAGTTTCGAGCCTAAGTAAAGAAGAATTGGGTAACAGATATAATTTATGTATTAGGAAAAAGCGAAAGGAACGGAGTCTTTAACTAATAACATCTGTGAACTGCGCTATCCTGACTGACAATGTCCACAACCGAAAACATTTATCAAATTAAATGCAGATGCAGAGATAAAAAAAAACAATTATAATACTAATGCATCTTCTTAGCGAAAAAGAATAAGGGAAGCAACATTGTAATAAAAGCTCAAACAAGCTAACAATAACTGATGTAAAGTAATAAATCAGCATCAATTTCAAAATCAAAGAAAAAAATTAAAATAAAACAATAAGATGTAAGACAATTGAAATGCATTGTGAACACAACTTTATAATTCTCGTTGTTTTGAACGCTCAATATTTCTTCCTTCCGCCTCGACACATTTGTACAATCGTTTGTAAAAGGTGTTCTGCACTCTTAGCACACTTAGCTTCATATATGAATCATATGTATCAACCTTGTTTATGTACTTGAGCTATGCAGCTGCTTAGGCTTAGGCTTGGATTTAAAATCAACTGTTAAGAACAGTAGTGTTAGTATGTTTTGTTTACTATTGTCATGGTAACCAAATAGTGCTGATACCGGAAATCACTTGGATGCAATATCCAAATGCAGGACACGCGTTCAACTGTCATACTTTCAATATTAGACATATTCATCATTATACAAAACCATTAGAAGTTTGGTGTTCAATGCTGAATACCCTGTATATTTCAAATGCGTTATAATGCAATATCTAGATAGAGCCAAGTATGTAATTTAATCCTGTAAAAAGTTATGCTAAAATGTGTTTACATTTCCGATTTTTGGAAGGAAATAAACGTATCTAAATTTAGGCGATTGAAAACAAAATTATAAATATCTCAAAATTGGTTAGAGGTAGACATATGAAATCCATATTAAATTGGTTTATTTCTAAATACGTAAATACGTAATAGTATACAGAGTGTTACGCTTAAAATAACGAAGTAAATGTCTAGATTCGATACTTATCGATCTGTATCTACGGAAATACTTTTTGAAAGATATTCTATGATGTCTATTAGGTCCTCATTAAATTTTAGCTTCCTATTGTTTACATGATAGGTGCGATTTTACAATTCCAGAATGTTAGGTCACCTGTATATACATTTTATTAACTTTATTCATTTTTTATCATATCGTAGCGATATCTTTATCATTAAAAAGTGTGTTGTGTTTTTGAATTGGTGTTAATAATTTTTACAACATTTCAAAGCCATTCAAAGAAAAACCACCCATAAAAAGCTTCATTCTTCTACAGCCGTGTAATTTCCTACATCTGCTACCTTACAACAACACCAGTTTTCACTTCAAAACAAAAAACCAGGATCAAGTGAATTTTACGTAACCAAAAGAAACAGAATGAAACAAGAAAACAAGACGCGATCAACAATAAAAGTAAACATCTGACTACCTCCTTTCCCCACTCGCTTTTTTTCTTCTTTCTCGTTCGAAAGTCTCGTCATATCGCAGAAAACCGTGATAACAATAATCACATTAACAATATAACAGTGAATGCCCGACAAAAGACCTAAAGAAAAGAAAAAAATACGAAAAGTGGTCCATCGGAGCCGTCTGCTCGTTTTTCTCGAGGGAACGGGAGAAATCATCGCCACCTTGGATTTTGTAATTGATGGCCGTATACCTACCTAACTATAAGGCGAATGGACGAGCAGGCCAGGTGAAGGTAGTAGTAGCATGTGTTTGTTTCACATTGGTTCATACATACACGAAATATGCTGGAACCGGAGCAGCTGTTCGGTTGCGGGCATGTGCCCGAGAATCGAAAAAAGGAGTAGTACCTGGGCGATGGATGTTTTAAAAGAATAATTTCATCTCTTTCTAGTCTTCTGGTGGATCTCATTTATTTCGAGAGAAAAATATCTCACCTATTCGTAGAAGCTAACGAACTATGAAAGTATCTAATGATCAAAATAATACATTATATACAGAGTGAGTCATCTCAGTGTGCTCAAAAGATTATGCTCTTGTTAACGGAAATTTTTCAAAACGATTTATTCTTATTATAGAGTCCAATTGGGTGCAAGAATAAAATTATTTTGAATAAGTGTCTCATAAGATGGTAGCTATCCCGGATTTGCTACTTTTTAATGGAACATGCTGTATATTATTACATTTTTGGTAATTTCGTTAAATTCTGAAAACTATTATAGCACCATACGTGTGTTCCAATATTCAACAAATTGGTTTGCTATATTTACATGTTAATTTCTTACATCTTTTCATATTAGACCTAACTATATTTTATACTATAACTCAATAAATAAAAGTAACATATTGTGAAACTTAATTTTTTATTGCAAGTTATAATAATGTTGCATAGCATACTTGCATGCTATGCAACATTATTTAAACAAGAAAACAAAAAGGAAAGTTCTGTGTTTCTGCTATTCTTCATATAGTTTTCTGAAAATAATAAAGAATGGAATTTCTAACATAAAGCCTATGTTGGACTTTCCTAAGCATGCGTTCGACCTCCATAGAAGAGTAACCGTTGTAAATAGCCACATTTTTATGAATATAAGCTCTTTATTGTACCTACTTTTACTTCACCAATCTATTAGTTAAGAAGCTTATCGCGGCCATTTTGTGTTGTTTATAGTGGTTGCAATCAGACATAATGTCTCTATTAGTGTTTGTTTCCTTTCTATAGATGTCAATTTCCATTTTCTTATTATTTCTAATTATTAAACTATCCAGGAACGGAAGTTGATTGTTCACTTCTTCTACTGTGAACTTAATAGTTTCGAATTTTGAATTTAGTGTCGCGAGGAAATCCGGAATGGTACTTTTCTTCGTAAACCGCGAAAATATCGCCTACGTACCTAAGCCAAATTCTAGGGAAATACTCATTGTCCGTTTTCAAAGTAGTAATAATAGGCTCTAAATAGCCTCAAAATAGGCTCTATGTCAGAAATTCCACGATCTTAATCCCAGCAGTAGCTCGCGATAAGAAATTTGTGAAACTTCCCTTCCACAGAATATCGAAAGGTATTAGCAAAGTTTTCAAGGGACAAGAGATGAATGTTTCAGTTCGCGAAACACACTCAAAAACCTTCTTGGCAATCCAAAATATAAACCAGACATGAGAGAAAGTTCGGGAATTTACAAAATTGCATGTGGTGATTGTGATAAAGCCTATATTGATCAAATGAAACGAGCGATAGGTACTAGATTCAATGAACACATAAGGTGTTAGAAGTACTGGAAGATAGAAGCGTCAAGTGTAGCACAACGTGATTTCGCCGCTTGACTATGAGACTATGTACATAAATAATAATACAAACCTAATCAATAAAGAGAAGGGACCATCACACTTCTCTTGTCTTTTCGATTTATTACGGTAGATAGGCCTATGATTTGTGGTTGTGTTATAAAGCATGTTGTCCAGTCTTTAGGTAAGGATATAGGCTGAAAGAACACAAATTTGACGGATAGAAAGGGACATAACCGTTGTCTCACTCGATTTTTATTTTTATTTTTATTAGAGTGGAACAGTCACATGTTCTTGCATTCCGTGATGACAGACCTTTTCCCGCATTTTCTACTTATTTTAGCTTGCTTATTGGCCTTCGTTAGATTTAATATACGAGGGATGATCGTAAAATAAGGTTCCCAAAGCCCTACAGCAGCAATAAGACGTGTGAGGCGAAATCCTACAACATTGGCCTGTGCAGCAGCTCTCCCACTCTATATACGTACCACTCCCGTCCCGTTACGCCACTCAGTGTTGGCTAAGCACCCGTCCGAGGTGGAACTCCTGATCGCCGCTACCGCCAGGTGCGAAATTCGCCCTGTGATACATTTTTTAAATGCAAAAGGGGTTTCACCTATACACATTAATCGTCAATTAATCGAAGTTTATGGTGAAAAGTGAATAGCTGTTCAACACGTCCGCAAATGGTGTAGGGAATTCACTGGAGGGCGGACGGAAATTCACGATGAAGAGCGGAGCGGAAGACCATCAGTTTCAGAAGAAATCGTTCAGAGGGACACCATTCGTCAATTCGCTCTTCGGATTCCTGAGATTTCCAACACCACAATTAAGGTTATTCGATTCTTGAAAGGACTGGCGGCAGAATTTTACGACATGGGGATACAGAAGTTGGAGCACCGTCTGCAAAAATGCTTGGATAGAAATGGCGATTATATCGAAAAATAGCTTAAGTTTTTACCTTTAAAACGATGTGTAATGTTAAGGAAATAAAGAATGCTGTCTATTTTAAAAAAATATTGGAACCTTATTTTACGATCATCCCTCGTATATTCTCTCAAGTTAATCGGTACGCGGCTGAAAATGATGACCCATGTGGCTTCGAAACGGCTTTTCCGAATTAATTAATAATTTGTGTGGTGCAGAGTGTGCCGGGAATATTATTGTTGCCATACTACCCGACAATCCTTGCTATCATTATTTACAGATTATATTAGCAATATAATTTATAAAAAATTCAAATGTTATGGACAAAAGTTATGGAATATTATAAACATTGCAGAAATTTATATATTTATTATCTTTATCTTTCTGTATTAAAATATTCAATATAGAATTGTGCATTATACTATCCTTGTTTAATAAAGCTCACCCTTGTCATGTTTGTAATTTCCTACAAATCTATCGTATATGGCGCTGTCTCAATCTTTCAACATTAAACTTGCGATCTAGAAATTGGTTGTCTACGGTAATAATTTATAACATTTCTCTGTACTAAAAGTATAACTATTAATGTACAGAAACCGGATAATTTAAAATCAATATTCACGACGTAAACGACCTCCAGTTCTTGGGAAGTCATTACGTCGATCCTAATAGATAGTAGTTTGAGAAATTCACCATGAAATTTAATAAAACGTATAACGGAAGAACTTTGACGGCAAGAGCCGCGAAACTTCCTCAACAAACCGAGAGAATATCGGTTGCACGTCGTCGTCATGGTCATGCATCTAAAGAACCGCGTACTACACGCTGTAGGAACTTTAACACGTCAGGTGGATCAATACCATCGTTTCCACTACGCGCTGTCTGCCTAACTTATTCATAGGCGAGCTCTCGTATTAAAAAGACAGGTGCAATAAGCCCGATTTCGAATGTAGGCTGAAGTAAAATGCGTATACGATATTAATTTTATTTTGATGAGTTTGAAACCAGCGAACAGCTGTCGAATATATCGAGAGAGGAATTATTGTTTTGTAGATGAGATGAAACATACACTGAGAAAAATAGAATTGTTATTTTAACACTTTTTATAGTTAACTTTTTAAGCGTTGACTTAATCAAAATTGTATTGAAGTAACACTTAAATACGAGATCTGTTCTCTATCCGCTAAGCTTAATAAAGTAATACACAATTTATTGACAAAACACATTTATTTATTTTTTTTAAGTATTCCCATTCACAGTCAATGCATTTTTGCATTCCTGAAATCCATTCTTCAAAACACGATATTTCTATTTATTGAATTTGAATATCTTATAAACTAAACCAACTGAGATAGCGCAGTCTTCAGCAATAGATCTCACAGACGTATGAGGATTGTAAGCAACACATGCTAATACACTTATTCTGTTCATTTGTTGCTGTCCTTCTTCGATTTTCACATTTATCTTCAGGAAAATTACCAGTATTTCTTAACGTTCTTAACGCACGAATAAACATATTTTTTCCTAGATGGCGTCAATGTGGAAATCTAGTAGCATACAATGCTTGCCCAGCTTTATGTTTACACTCTCCAGAAATTATTATCATTTAGTAATGCTCTTCATATTAAAACGTAAACATGATGTTAACAATCATAGCACGAAAACGTCAACGATTTTCAAACTTCAAACACATTTTGATGTAATTTGTCTTCGTGGGTGTCTGTTAGGTTTTGACAAATTAATTTTTGCAACTATCAATTATTTTTCAATTTATCGGAGGGCATTGTGGTATTACTTACGTATTATCTGTGTCACATCCCTAAAATACAGTCTTTTATCATTGACTTGATGTAAAATTTATCAATTTATCTTCATTCATTCCATTAAAAAAAAATTAAGTTAGGTGACGCCACTTAGCGACGGCGTATTTAATTTCAAAAAATTTACCATGAAATATCTGCCCATAACAGACATTTATAATAACATTTTCAGAATTTTAAAATTCTCATTCGTTACATTTACTCTAAAGGTGGTCTCAGTTTAAAAATATCGTGCACAATGACGTTAGTGGTAGTGGAATATAGAACATATGAGATACATCAATTTGAACGTTGTTACGAACAAGTATATCTATATATTACTACCAATGACGTCAAAATATACGTCCTTCACCCCTTCGCCCACAAACTTTCGGTCAAGTATTGCAAGATAGGAACTGAGACAACCTTTAGAATACATACATTTTACCAACCTTGGTCCATATCGGGTGCGGCATTAGTGCGTCCGCGCAGTTTAGCGTGAAAACTGCCAAAGATAGAAAAATGGGATTTTCCGTACGTATATAGGGTGTGGCGTTCAAACCGTCGGTTAGCCGAATATTGAGAAATGTTGCCCGGAGCTTATTTGACCAACTTCAATAAATTCTAATAAATTTTTGCCCTCAACCCCCTTCAATGTTGCTTTAGTACTACATATATTGTCTACGTCTTTTGTATAATCGTCCTGTGTATTCTTAATTTAGGTAGTTATTTGTGTTCGTTTTTGGGTTCGTGCTGTTGCTGTAGAAATATAAATAAATATAATTTTTGAATACGCTAAATTCTTATTTCATATAAAGTTTCATACTGTAGTTAATGCAAACTTATCTGTCTGTATGTGTGTGTTCAACTACTTTTCAATAGTCTCTCCATTTTAATTTCCAAACTGAACTCTACACAGAAAATACGACACTACTGTCATAGCTCTTTGTCATTAATTTTAATATTAATGGGAAAACTAGAATATAACAGCCGTGAAGCAAAAGATACCTCGTTCATCCTGGCGTCCCATTTTAATATCTTTCGGGATAATAACGACCTGGATCCATAAAAGAATGAAATAGAAACACATCAACGGACCTCCATTTCTAGTTAAATATTACAAATAATTGGAACTCCTAGGATTAATCTCCTGTCGTTATTCATTATATTCTCTTATTGTTTTTTTTGTCGTCTCCTTTTTCCACTGTCGCATCGTGTCCGTTTCAAAACCTAGTTTTTCTCACCCGAGTTTAACATGAAAATCGATACATAACGACCATATTACCTTGTGTGTGGGAACTAGCTCTCTAAAATAGTACAAGCTATGTATTTGTATATACTTTTATATATGCATGCGATATATAACCGCGTATAAATAGAATACGTAGCATATATTATGTCCTGTTCCGTGTAGAACGGCATATAAGCGAAATATTAGGGTTTAGTGGAGGTGAAGGGAGGAACGGTAAAGGAGTACTAATTTCCATATCTTTGTTTCCCTTACTTTTCGTATATTAAGCGTGATCGTAAACTTTGTAACGTAGTGTCTGATTCAGAGAGTTTGATGAGTCATCGTATTTTTTTTGGGGTCAGCAGTCCTTCGTAATCTATGTGCATGTCCTCGCCTATTATCCTATATTAAAATAAACCACCGTCGTTGTTTTTTTTTTCTCTCATAAGTATGAATCAATTTAGTAATTAATAGTTTCAAGTTTGATATAATCTTGTTACATAAGTTTACAGATACGGGATATGCGGAAAGATATTTATCCTTATTCAAAGTTACGTTTTGTAGTAAGTCACAAAAACGTAGTAAATAACGGATGCTTGCCAGGCAATATTCATTTAAAATTGGGTATACCTCAAGGATCCACATTAGTTCCTATTCTTTTCTTAACTTTCGTTAATGATTTGCCTTCTTATTTGGATTTAAACATTTCATTGTATGCTGATAAAAGTTATGATTAGAGCAGCGCAACTCCGCTGAAAGCTAGCGGCAGACGCATAAAAGCTTACACAAAATAAATTAAATGTGATATATGCTCAAACACTTAACGTTTTAAGAGTCCTCCGTGAAATCACAAAGTGGATAATGTCTATTTAATATTTGTAACATTAGATATGTTTCCAAAGTTGTTTCGGCAAAGTGAGTGCGGCGTGAAGAAATAGTATTTTTGTATGCCGAAAACGAACGTTCTACACCTCGTGACGTTATATTTGCGTAAGTAAAATAATCATTCAAATAACTTAACGGTTCTGTTGACGCACCTTCACAAATTTGTCTTAATGTGCCAAAATTAGAGTTTTTACCTAAAACACTTTCAAACCTTTCTAAAACACAAACATTTCTTGCGTCTCCTATCGCGCATAGCTGTGCGTGAACATGTTGCACTATTTGCAAAGATTCCACTAACGACACCGAAGAATTTTGTAGTTTTTCTATCGCAGCCGCTAGTCCCACGTAATTGTTCTGAATAATTTCCAAATCTGTTTTAACCTGACTATCCTGAAATTTCAAGCGGCTTACCTTGACAGCCGCAGCTTCCTTTGGGTCGAATTCTAAAATCACGTTCTTTATATTCTCAAAATATTTAAGATAATAAAATGCAGCCTCTAACCATGTTCCCCAACGGGTAAAAATAGGTTGTGGTGGTTCGGGAATACCGGGGCATAGTCTACGAAATTCCCGAATACGTTTTGGGGATTTTACAAACACAGCTTTTGTATGTCCTATTAGAGCGTCTACCTCGGGATAACATTTTCTGATGCTATCTGCTACGAGTGTGAGAGGATGAATTTTACATGTAATATGCAACAAGTTAGCACAATGTTTTTCAAGAGATCGACCTACAGCAAGCATGTTTGCGGCACCATAACTCATAAACATCAACAGTTGATTTGTTGAAAGTTCAAACTTTTCCAATGTATTTAACACCAACATTGAAATTACTTCGGCAGTGCATAGTTGTGTTCGTCTGGAAGCTAGTAAAATTGAGGGTGACGGTTGATGTGGTTCCCTTGTGCGTACCATTACATTAACCACAGAATGTTTTTTATGATCTGTTGTTTCGTCCACACATAACCACAGTTTTTTATCTTGCAACTCCGACTTAATTCTTTTCTCGACATGCTCAGGAGCAGACGGCACAACTCTCTGTAATGTTCTCTCACTTGGTAACTTAAAGTCCGAATATTCATTCCAAAACGAGACGTATGCTTTCTTCCTTAGTAAATGAAATGGTAAATTACATGCAATAAACACATAAATTAAATTAAAATTTGTCATAATCTCGCGTGGAATTTTTTTTTGAAACATGACCTGCACTATTTACGTGCCGTAGACAATCACTTTTCGACCAACGCATTAAGTCTATTTGACACACTACACATTGAATTTTAGCGCCATCACACTTTAAATCAGTCATTTCTGCAATAAATTCTCTTATTGTGTCCAACTGGTCGTTTTCGCGACGTAGGAAACATTTTCAAAACAAACGTAGAACTACGATATAGTTACGACAGCGTAGATGCATACACAACAGATCGACTTTCGGGTCGCAGTTATACTGACGCTTATACCGAATTGTCCCGGCCGTGTTTATTTTGTGTAAACTTTTATGCGTCAGCCACTGGCTTTCAGCGCAGTTTGCGTTGCTCTAGTTATGATTCAATCGTCAATTTTATAGGATTTAGTTAGTTCCGCAGTAGAACAGACTACAATATTATAAATTTAAACCTATGTACATGACAATCAAGTATGTTTAAGTAAATCTAGCAAAATATTAAGTCTTATCATCGATGAGAATATAGGTCATATCCGTATTGATGTGTCATGTACCAACAAGAAATTGTATTGCTTTGAAACATATCAATGCTTTACTGTTAAAGTACAGAGTGGGCCAAATTGGCCGTATTTCATAGGTATACCTGTGAAGGAGCATAGCTAGACAAAAACGAAGTACGTAGTCACGGGCCGGTTTGTTAGACAAATTAATTGGTCAAAACAGATTTTTGATACTTCGAGCGGTTCTTGAGTTATAAGCAGAAATCGAATTTTTATACGTTTCTGTTAATCGTTCCATCTCCTTTATTTTTCAAATGAGGGAAAATGTTATTAACATTTTTTGCAGGTAATGTGAGCTTATTTATTTTTCCGTTAACGTTTGTCTTATAACCATAAACAGTTACGAGATATAACACAAACTTGTATTTTTTTGAATGAAAACAATATGGTTTCATTAAAAAGGTTATTTTACCAGTTTTCATTATATATATAGTTTTACATATTTATATTCAAAAATAACTGATATATTGTATGTTTTCTTAAATTTTAAAATAATAAGTATGCCATGCAACACGTACATACGTCTAGCAGTTTCTTCCTTTAATATTTGTGTAGTATTGCTTTCCGTTTTATTAATTATAGTTTTAAGAAATGCCACAGTAAATATCTACTGAGTATCTAAAATCCTTTTTTTTCACAATAATTTTATTAATTCAAAAAATTCAAAAAGATAGAGGATTTATCAATATAATGCAGAAAGAATATATTTCTAATACACCTATAATCTCAATTTATCTCTGTAAAATATTTTAATTGCATCAATTAATCAATCCTAAATGACATCAATAATAAATTTTAAAATACATACATTCATTAATAAATTTTACAAATGCTCCACATTAAATTGTTGTCCACCATTTTCTTTCATTTAATGTTTGTGCAGTATCAGTTCTGTTTTATAAATTAGACTCTGTAAGAAACCCCACAGAAAAAATCTAGTGAATTAAGGTCTGGCGATCTAGCTGGCCATTTAACTGGTCCAAAAGTTCCGATCCATTTGTTTGGAAAATGGTGATTTAGAAATAGCCTCGTAATCAAAGCGTTATTGGTAGGAGCATCATCTAATTGAAACCATGTATCATTACGATTTTGAATTGGAACGCTTTCAATGAATTCAAATAAACGATTTGTTAAAAGTGACGTGTAACAATGTGCTATTAAGTTATTTTCATATGTAAATTAATATAACTTGTGCCCTTTAATGAAACAACAGATATTGAAACCAAATCTTCCGTGTCGACGAATAGGTCTCGTGGCATGTAGGTTTTCAGTACTCCAAAAATGACTGTTGTGTCAATTGTACATACCATCACTAGTCACACGAACCTCATCACTCCAAATTACATTTTCTTTAAACAGATGATTTTCGTTGCACATCTGTAAATACCATTTGCAGAATTATATTCGTCGCTCATAATCGTTAGGATGAAGAAAATGATTCATCCGTAGTGCCGACATTTTTTTCAATTTCTCTTGAAGACGTATTACTATTTATCTCAATATATCCTAAAATACTAGCAGCACTAGCTTCTTCATCAGGTTTATTATAATATTTTGGCCTAGGCTCTTCAAATGACCCATACTCTCTGAGATTGTCCTTGGGTTTTTTAAATACAGTGATATTTGGCTGTCTGCGTTCTGGATATCTTTGAAAATACAATTCTGAAGCAGCGATAGAATTTTTTCTCCATTTAATGTAACCTTCATACATACTTGCCTTTTCGTATGATTCATACTTTACCAAATTAAAGTCAAATAAATAAAACAAATAGCGAAAGCAAAATAATTTGATAACTATGAAAAAAAAACTATTGGAATAGAAACGTAAACGAAAGTAAAATTAATAAAACAGTTAAAACGCAACAACAAAAATAGAAATATGAATAGCTTGAACACGTATAAGATCAACTTTGACATATGTCCCTGTTGCTATAGCAATTTCATGTATGGCACACTTATTAATTTAAAATTCAAGAGAACATAAAATATATCGGCTATTTTTCAAAATAAAGCTATAAAACTATATATATAATGAAAACTGATAAAATAACGTTTTTAATGAAACCATCGCCTACTATTGCTTCAATTTTAAAAAACACAAGCTTGTTTTATATCTCGTAACTGTTTAAGATTATAATACAAACGTCAACTTAAAATTAAATAGGCTCACATTACCTGCAAAAATGTCAATAACATTTTCCCTCATTTGAAAAATAGAGATAGAACGATTAACAGAAACGTATAAAAATTCTATTTCTGGTTATAACTCAAGAACCGCTTGCAATATCAAAAATCTGTTTTGACCAATTAATTTATCTCGAAAAACGGGCCCGTGGTTCTGTACTTCGTTTGGGTCTAGCTATGCTCTTTCATAGATATAACCATGAAATACAACCAATTTGGCCCAGCCTGTACATTCACTTTAATAACTTGTATTCTCTTTTACTTATATTAATAGAGTTCTTGTTATTCAAAAACAAGCAATAGAACAGAATTCAGATATAGATCAGAATTTGTAATTTTAACTAGTCATACATGTGGTACTAGAATTATTAATCACTTAGTTCTTCCTCCACACAAACAACAGATTTTTCAAAAAAGCTTTTAATATCTCGGCTATAAATTTTTCATTTCATTGCTAAACGATATAAAAACAATTACATCTGCGAACATCTTTAAAGAAAATCTTAAAGCACCATTTGTTAGTATAAATTGTGACAATATACAATGAACAATTTCTTTATGTTTTTGGGATGAATTTATAATTATTTGTTTTCTTTATGTGTTTCATTTGGCTAGCAAGTGTAGTAGCCACTTTACTTTTGCTTCTTTCGACGTTTTTCATATATATATTAGCTTTCTTTTTGTTTTTATAGTCACACCCTTTGAAATAAAACCAGTACTATTATTACTCTTATTATTGTTATTAATCCGTAAATAACAAATTTAGTTTATTTGCTCTATAAATTTAAACCTGAAGATGAAGATGGAGCAAAATATATTCACGTAATGTAATTGCGCATGCGTTGAAAGGCGCTTTTGAAAATTTCAGCCATGTTGGGCGCTCAGTTGTTGTTTAACAGCCGCTTGTATCAGTCAATGTTAGTGCTTTTGTAAAAATGGAAAAAATTGAATATCGAGCCATCATTAAATTCTTGCGTTTAAAAGGCAATACGCCTACACAAATTATGGTAAAGCCGAGGCGGCCGCTGTTTACGGAGACTCTGCACCATCATTTACCGCAGTGAAATCTTGGGCAGATGAATTTAAATGTAGCAGTGCCCGCTTGATTGACAATTCGGACGGCTAAAAACTGCAATCACTACCGACAACATCGGAAAAGTTCACCAAATTGTGCTAGACGACCGTCGAATTAAGGTTAGACAAATAGCAGGAACTGTGGGCGTCTCGAAAGAATATGTTTGTCATATATTGACTGAAGACTCAGGCATGAAAGATCTAACCGTGTGTTGGTGTCGCACTTGCTCACTCTAAACCAAAAATGCATTCGAAAGAACAGTTCCAACGCCCTGTTGAAGCAGTTTAAGCGAAATAAGTTGTAGATCAAACTTGGATACACCAGTACACCCTTGAAGCCAAGGTACAGTCGAAGCAGTGGACTACGAAGGGTGAATCGGTTCCGAAAAGGCGAAGACGGTTCCATCGGGCGGAAAAGTGATGACGATTGCTTTTTGGTATAGTCATGAAGTTGTGTTAATCAACTATTTTGAAAAAGTAAAAACAATAACTGGGTCATATTGCGAGTCATTACATGAGAAGCGGCAGGAATTGCGGAATAACCGCCACGGTAAAAATTCAGGAATTAGGGTTCAAATTTATTGACCACCCACCTCTTCTTGTGTTTCCTAGGCTCAAAGTTTCGGTCGGAGGACAGAGGTTTTCATCGAATGAGGATGTCATCACTTTCGAAAACGTCCATTTTGCAAAATAAGACGCCAACTGCTATTTGAACGGATTCAAGAGATAAGAGCATCTTTGGGAAATGTATATCGACTTACAAGGAGACTACGTTGAGAAATAAAATTGAATTTGACAGAAAAAACTTGTTTCTGTATTAGACTCGAAACTTTTCAGATTGCTTTCGTACTGTAAGCAATTGAAAAACGAAAGACCTTTATAGAATTTTAGCATCTCTTGTAATTTAAGCATTGGATATCTACAAAGTAAGACATTTTAAAGAATTTTCAAGTTTCATTTTTCATGCCCCGAGTTTGGTGTACAAATGCAATGTCTAAAAATTAGGATTTTTTTTGATATAGTTTTCAAAATTCTAGTTACTTTTCGAGTGAATTTTCAACTATATTTGCACGCGCCCAATTGTCTTATTCCAGAACTCAGAAATAATATTTCATATATTACTTAGACTGGGGAATATGAAGGCAACTTTCGTCCATTGGAAGCATGAAAAAGTATAGGTTACCGTTCAGCTAATTAATGACACGAAGAATAATTGTTTTACAAGAACAAA
Organism: Dynastes maya; assembly: GCA_029619315.2. Taxonomy (NCBI): domain Eukaryota; kingdom Metazoa; phylum Arthropoda; class Insecta; order Coleoptera; family Scarabaeidae; genus Dynastes; species Dynastes maya. Next base: position 30,426,380 of record JAROYE020000008.1, read on the forward strand.
GGGAATTAAAAAAAATAATCAAACCAAAGGGATTGACTTGCAAACAATTAAAACACAAACATGAATTTTATTCCATAAGTGGTTTCCATATTGCGTTGTCCCCAGCAATACTAAATACTGTGGGAATATCGAAAGGGATAGAGCCCCCATGAAACTACCCTAATCAATTTCCTTTGATAATACGCCTTTTCGTGGGCTCTAAGCCAACGAGGCACCATGTCTGGTATCTCATAAAAATTTTTAAAGGGCGTACAATATAAACAATATCGTTCCATTTGGATTTAATTTAACTAAAACGAAGAAAAGAAAACATTATGTTAGTTGAAATTTCAAGATGAAAATGATTTATATCTTTTGGTTTAAACTTGCGTCACTTACAGAAAGACAAAAAGGGCTCAACACAAAAAAAAACATAGACACTAGAACTTGTTCCTTCAAAGGACGAGGTCTTAATCCCTTTAGTATCCAAGGTCCTTTTTTCTTTACTTATTTCTAAGATTTTCAAATGGAAGTTGGTCTAATACATAAAGGAAAAAGATTTCGACTAACATTAAAAGTAAACAATAGATTTCGGAAAAATTCCGTCCCATTTTACTCTGAGATATTTTATTTTTAAAATTAATCTACCTGCTTTTATTTTTTTGAAATTCTAAGTGTTGGAATCCCTTCATGGATTCCAAATTGCAATACATATTTCACTGTCTTACCATAAACAGATCATTTTCCAAAAAAAAGTCTTGAACACCGAACAGCAAACCGGGTTAGTTCGCCACGTATTTCCGTATACCCTTCGGGGTTATTCACCCCACAGATAGGCCGCTACACGACGTGCATGTCATAAACTTATTTCCCCGATATCGTAAATTTAGCTGATTTTGAGTAAGAAATAAAATATATTTATATACATAGATATAAAACAGAAAGAATCTCGTGCACATTAAATTTCGGATCTTATAAATGATATCGCCCCGTTTTACCTGGCACAAACCTCCCGGTATTGATTTCAAATTCTACGCCGCTTGTAAAACATTGGCGGCTGTGTGGTGGTTCTTGTCTTCCGTATAAATAAATTTTACGCTGTAGCCTGAAACGCAAGTTTCAAGAATAGAATATTTAAGATTACGTAATAGGAGAGTAAACTGATTTTACTTTTAAACATATCTTTGTTAAACAAATTACCTCCAATTCAACCTTTCACAATCGATAAAATCTCTCTCTGTTAGCTATTTATTTACCGACCAAGATCACAATACACTGAAATTATGTTTCACAAAAGACGATGTTGTAATTGTAATAATTAGGAGTCAAGGTTTAAAATTTGAGAACGATTGGTGTATGTACTGCTTTCAAGTTTAACAGTTTCAAATAGGATTTAGTTATACAAGCTTTTATCGTTCAATTCACAGTAACAAAAGCACTAGTAGATGTCGCTAGTAACTTTCTACTCCATTCATTCGCTCGTTGTCACCCGAAGAATACTATGCAGCCGGATGCTAATAGGAAAGTCAAACATAACCTTGCTTACTACAGAAAGGTAACAATATGCTTTCTACGATTTAGGGTTCAATATGTACTATGAAGGGAATAGGTGTCGACTTGCATTAAGAATTTTTGTATGACAACATGCTAAGGCTGCGTTTCCTATTTTAATGGATACGTTTATTCAAGTTTCAGTAGTTATTTATCGACGCCAAAATTGTAACTTATTTCGCTTAAACTGGTTCAATAGGACTTTGGAAATATTCATTCGAATGCGTTGTTGGTCCTGAGTGAGCAAACACGGCACTCAACGCTCGGTTAGCTTTTTCATGTCAAAATCTTCAGTCAATATATAACAAACACATTTTTTCGAGATGCTCGCAGCCTCTGCTATCTTTCTAACCTCAATGCGGCGGTCGTCTAGCACGATTTTGTGAACTTTTCCAACGTTATTAGTAGTGATTGCAGTTTCTGGCTGTCCCGAACGTTCATAGTCAACCAAGCTAGTACAACTACGATTAAATTTAGCTGCGCAAAAGTTAATTGCAAATGATGGTGCAGAGTCCCCGTAAACAACGTCTATCTCGGCTTTAATTTACGTAAGCGCATTTCCTTTCAAATGCAAGAATTAGTGACGGTTCGTGATTCGTTTTTTTTTTAAATATTTTTACAGAAACACAGTGAGTGATACAAATGACTGTCAAATAACAACTGAGCGTCCAACATAGCTGAAATTTTCAACGCATGCGCAATTATGTTACCAGAATACTTGTGATGAGTAACGCCATCTTCATGTTGAAAAATCTTTCAGACTACCCTTGTGGACTACCTTTTACATTAAAGTAAATTTATGGTCGGGAAAATTGTAGTTCATGCTCTTCAGCTGCGTGTTATAAAAGTATTCTTTATTTACATAGATACATAACCTTTATGTGATGTTAATGATTTTCCCAGGGAGAGTGTCCGATTTATTTTTTGCCCATATCTAGCTGATTTTTATGAGGTTTTAAGACATTTTATGGGTTAGAACAAAAAAAATAACGTTGAAAATAATGAAAAAAAAGGAGATAGCCCATATTTTTCTCTAGAAACCCATACTCAAACTCCTCAGAAGATCAACGTGTTGACCGGCATTTTAGGTAATCACATTGTTAGTCCGTTTTTTATCAGCGGTTCACTGAATACTCACAAGTATTTGGAACCGCTGAGAGACACAATTCTTCCAGCTATTGGCAATATTCCTGTAAACGGGAGGATCATTTACCAGCACGATGGAATTCCCCCACACAGCACCAGAGAAATTACAGAATTCCTGAATAATGAATTTACAGATGGATGGATAGGTCGTCATGGGCCGCTGAAGTGGCTGGCAAGAAGCCCTGATTTATGCCCGTTGGCCTTTTTTGTTTGAGGTTACATTGCAAGGAGGGTTTTTGACAATATTCGACATAGACCCTCTAACACCAACGAATTAAGGCAGAGAATAATGGAGGCATTTAGAGAAATAACAATAAGAAATCTTCAGAATGTGAAACGTCACTTTCAATAAAGTTTAGGGCACTGTTTAGCAGCGTTTGGTCAAACAATTTGCACACTTGCTTAGTTAACTTACTTCATGGTACAATTTTTTTCATAATTTATTGTTTATTACCTTTTTGTACTAAGAGTGTATTTTTTAGTTTAGGAAGGTTATTAATTTTTCATGAAATTTATAATAACAGCCATTCTGAATTACGTGTCTTCCTAAAATGGTTAAACCTGCTACTTTTTTCTCTTTAATTTCGATTTTAATCTTTTGCTCCAAGGCATAAAATGTCTCAAAATCTCATGAAAATTGTTCCAACTACGTGTGCACAAAAACTAAATCAAATACCCCGTAGGAAAACCATTAACGTCACATAAAGGTTTTACTATGTAAATATCTATGGCCAGTGTTATCTGGAATGTACTGTATACGCTTGCGTACATAATTTTTTCTAAATACTCCTCTACTATGTTGGTTAAAGTTAAGACCAGAGCTTAATACACGCTTTTGTGCAATAAATATTCCATTAGAATCTACGTTTACCCCAAAGAATGGTGCCGTATTTCATTCTGCTGTAAAATTAAGCTTAATATAACAGAATGGTCTACTATACTTTTCAGACTACTTATTCCATAGCATATAAAGTTAAATTGAATGCGGAGAGAGAGTCAATATGCACAGATTTTGCTTCAAGAGCACACGAAAAACTTGACAGAATATTAACAAGAATATTACTGATCTAGGAACTCTTTTTCTACCAACCTTAGATACTTTATACAGTTACACATGTAACATTAATTATTCATTTGTAACAGACTTTGATCTTTCTGCTTTATATCAATGTTTTACACGCATGGTGTATACAGTTTATTAGCACTTTAGGAAACGGTAGAGGACGGTGTTGTATTTTATGGACGCAATTTTGTAAATAAAGTTTTTGATTGTTAGATTTATTTACATCGCAATTTACTTATAATCATAAGATAAATAATTACATATTAAGGCGGATTCAACTCCTATTATTTATAAAAATAATAGGGACAAATTATTATTTGGGAATTTAGTGTTAGTAGTACCTATGTTGATGTCAAAGAATTACTGTCAAAATATAACCTGGACTGTTTATAGATGCTGATATTTATATGCAAATAGCAAACACAGGGTTGGGATAAAATATGCAACCAAGCAAATATTTATAAAACGGAAACGATGATATTGATGTAATTTTGCAGGTAAGTGTAATGACGCATAGTGCATCGGATTTCGAATTTTTTGTTGTTACTGCAGTTCCGGTTTAACCGGAAATGCCCTCAACTTTTTAAATTAAATGGTGCACCCTGTACATTTTTGCATATTATAATAGACCTTGTTTTTCCGGATTCGTCTATACTGGTTTTAGTACCATTATCTGTAAAAAAATGGAAAGATAAAACATTTCACGTTTACTGAACTGAATTTTATTTATTGTAAATTAATGACAAAATGAAAATTATCCCATACAAACAAAATCATTTCAATATGCAAGCTTGGTAAGAAATTCCTGAATTACCTTTTCTAAGACTCTACGGATTAATTCACATTCAACAACTATTCTTTGTCTCAACTCCTGCAAAGTAGTTGGTCATGTAACGTAAACACGTGATTTGAGATGACCTCAAAGGAAGAAATCGAATGGACTAGGGTTTGGAGAACGTGCAGGCCATTCAATGAATCCTCTACGTCCAATCCATAGATTTGGAAAAGCAGCATCCAAAAAAGTCCAAACTCGTTTATCGTAGTGGGGAGGCGCTCCATCCTGTTGAAACGAAAAATTTTAAGGTAACAGTTCATGGTGTTGAAGTGCAAATACTTTTTTCCATTCATGTTTTCGTCTATGAAAAATGGGCCATCCTTGTTGATGAATCCAGTGGGGATTCTAATTTCACCAATACCTTGAATTATGGCGATTAACTGTTCCAATTAAATGAAAAGTTGCCCTGTCACACACCGCATTAGTTGTAAAGTGTTCGTCTACATTACAAATTTCCATCACTCTTTTGCAATACTCCAACCGTCGGCCAAAATCATCATTTAACAATTCTTGAATCAAGTGTAGCTGATATTTTTCATACGGATGGTACTTTCCTCTTTTCAATATTTTCCTTACAGAACGACGACTTATACCATGGTTTACTGCCAGTTGTGGTAGAAGTTTGAGGTGATCCTTCTAATTTAATGACAATATTTTCTCAAATACCTTCGTTAGTTGCGGTCTGCAGTCTTCCAATTTTTGCCAAATTTTTAATCGTCCCAATCAAAATAAAACGTTTTAGTGTTTTGGTAAGAGCTGAACGTGTAATAGGATTTCTTTAGGGATGCAAATCATTAAGAAGAGACACACTTCTTCATAATTTCTAACACGGTCACCAAAACCGATCATGATTAAAATTTCAATACGCTCTTTTTCATTAAAAAAGTTTCATCAATATAATCGTTTCCGTTTTAGAGATGTTTGCTTGGTTTTATACTTTTAACCATGAGCTTCAAAATGTTTATGATGTGGTTGTACAAAATATATCACTAAGCAGTACGAAGACGATTATACACGCGGAGAAATAGTTTCTTGCAAATCAAGAAAATAGATATTCTTGCAAAAATTAGTCTCTATTCAAGAACATATTTTTATTTCAAAACAATAAAAAAGTATAATATAAGAAAATAACTTTCTTGAAATTTTACTTGGATTAAAAAGATATTTTCTTATGGTTAGAAAATCAAGAAAATCCAAGACAGAAGAATGTTCCTTGCAAGTAAATCATTCAGTTTTAAGTTAAGAAAATATTCATATTAAAGGTAGGAATGAAAACATGGTCCAGATCTCACAAAGTTCTGTTGAGAAATTGGGTGACCAGCTTCATGTTCAAAAAACGCATCATCAGGCCAGCTACAAGGATATCCAATAAAAGAAAAATTACAATAATTGAAAAAAACCTGAAGTTAATAATTAAAATTAGGAGCAAGTGAATGAGCTAGTGAAAGAGTTTTTTTTTATAGGTTACTAAATAATTAAGTTATTTTTTTAATAATGTAATTAAATAGGGATTATTTTTATGTAGTTATAGTATGGTAATATAAGTTTTACTTATATTATATTTTATTATATTTATATTATTATTTATTTTATTATTATTATTATTATTACTTATTATATATTTAAAAAAACTTAGTATCTTTTTTAAATATTTATGAAACGTTGTACGTTAAGGGATATCTTTGTGTACATATCTTGCAAATAGGAAAAGAGAACAATAGTCAATAAGGTCCTGTACTCTCCTCCTAAGATGCGAGCAGACTACAGATAGTTTTCACAGCAACGGATTCAATAAATTGAATATTTGGAATAAGCTTTATTCCGATCTGGGTCGATACATATTACCTTCATAGTACACATAATGCGTCTTCTATTGTAAATCGTTGGTATTTGTATAGTATTTATTCGAAGAAAACACATCCTCATTTACATGTTTCTTTTATTCCTCCTTGTCAGTGAAAAAACGAAGTGTTACTTAAAATCTATACACAAAGGGAAAAACGGAACAAGGAAGTACGCAATCAAACACAGCTCAGCTCGCCCAGCTCCGGTAGAGATGCTGGAGTTGCATCCGAAGCCCTGGTTCACTAACAGGCGGGACACACCCTTGAAATTTGCTGGGTTCGTCGACCCCATGCGGAGCAGAGCTTGGCTGCTGCTGCTACAGCCGCCGCCGCCGCCGTTGCTGCAACAGCTAGACACGGCTAGGGTACGAGCTCGTGATTGCGCATTGTGGATTTCCGTGAACTCCGTGCAAAGCTGCTGGAGCAATAAGAAAAGCTGGGGAAGCTTCGGAAAAGAGGCGAAAAAGCATTGAAATCGTACCATATTGTATCAGATAATCTATTAGATTAGTAATTCGCGCTCCCTCGAACATTTTATTGGTAAGGGCGGCGGAAAGGACTGAAGAACATTGGTTGCAATCGGTTAAAGTCCAAAAAGGAAATTGATTTTTTTTTGATAATTAGGTGGTTCAATGGTAGTTACGTATCTATCGTGATAGTTTTAATTGGCAATTTAGGAGAGCAACCCTTTTTTTTGGAAAGTAGATGAAGCGAAGGGAGAGGGTGTATTTAAATTAGTAAGGGTTCGTTGGATTGAGAGAAAAAAATGTTTAATCAAATAATATCTTGCTCTTTCAACAGTTTTAATTGATTATCGAAGAGCAATTGTTTGCTCATACACGCAGAGAAACGTTTACTTTTATCAAAGCTATCCGCCTTAATTCAAAACAATTACTGTTTCAATTATCCGCAATACAATAACTGTTTTAAATGAAAAGAAATATTTTCTTATCGTTTCTTTATCCGCTTAAGAGAAGTATATACTTGTAATGAAATAATTGTAATTGTTTGTTTAAGACATTTGTTAACTTGATTCAAGAATCTTGCAGAAAATTTTAAGAAAGCGATTCTTAAAGTAAATGGCTGTTATAATACAAAACAATATTTTCTTGAGTATAATAAATAGTTTCCTTAATTCCAGAAAGCATCTAGGTAGTGTTAATAAATCAGTTTCATTTTCTTAAAATAAAGCATTTTTTACTTAGAATTGTTGAAATGCATATTATTTATTTCCACATTATTAATTGCACTTACCTTGTTTAAAACGGTACGACATATCCGTACATAATGCAGTAAATTATTCACATTGCTCGTGATTTTAGAAAAGGCTAAAGTAGAGATTATCTACGGAATAATATTCAAACAAAGGTGAACTTAATGTAGAAGTACACATGACAAAGTGCCTGGAAACAATAACCAAGATAATGCTAATAAATAGCTCCTGGTATTGAAGCCACTACCGGCAAAAACAATATGAGAAAAGAAAAGCATTAAAGCTTCTTGCTTCTGGCCGCATTGCTCTTACATCTCTCAGTTTATGCGACTAATCTTCAAAAACAGGAACTGAAATATTTCCTAGCGCCACCTAGTGCCAGTAGTTATAATCATGCCGACCTAGATAGTAGCCACGGAACTGGAATACAGACACCATACATACCCATACAATGATATAACCTTTAACGTACAACGTTTCATAAACATTTTCAAAAGATATTGGATAATGTAATATTTTTCTTCTTTTTGTTACTATTTACCACATCTACTAATTTAACTATAGTTTTTTAAATATATAATAAATAATAATAATAATAAACGGGATAAATAAACTTAAATACATATGAACTCATTAATTATTAAGCTACATAAAAAAAAAATTTCATTAATTCATTCACTTGTTCCTAATTTTAATTATTAACTTTAGGGTTTTTTTCCATTATTGCAATTTTACTTTTATTGAATTGTAGTTGGCGTGATGTGTTTCTTGAACATGAAACCGGTCGCCTAATTCCTCAATAGAATTTTGTGAGATCTGGGCCATTTTTTAATTCCTACGTTTAATATGAATATTTTCTTAACTTAAAGCTAAATGATTTACTTCGAAGAAACATTTTTCTGTCTTGGATTTTCTTGCTTTCCTAACCCTGAGAAAGTATTTATTTAATCTAAATAAAATTTCAAGAAAATTATTTTTTCTTATTATACATTTTTATATTTTCTTGAATAGAAACTGATTTTTGCATGAAAATCTATCTTCTTGATGCATATCTTTACATGTAGGAAAATTATCAAATTCAAGGGGTTACAATAATCGGTAGGCGTCCTTGTTTCAATATTAAAGAAAATATTTTATTTCACTTGATGAATTTGAACAACACTTCCAAGAGTAAATAAACAAAAGACTAATTCCTTTGAATATAATTTTATTATATTATATAACAATTTACAACAATAATGCCACACAGTAAAAAATCAAGGGATGGTAAAAATGACTTAATTCAAAGTAATATCTTTTCTACAAATTTTGTCACTCAGAATATATTATTTCACATATTTTAATACTCCAGGTGCAATAGGAGAGAGCAAAATAGATTAAATAAGAATTTTACTCTGAGTCAATGATATTAATGATAATAATATATACTTAATCAGTTTTAATTTTGTAATTTTACACTCCTGAAAGTTCAGGATGTTGTGTAAAAAGGATTGCTGGGGTGGAAATTGTATCTTAGTACCTTAAATAATGTCTCAATCTTGTTACTCATTTTGTATTCTGTCCTCTTCTTCATTAGTCATCGTTTAGCATGTGCCAGAGTTGTCACATTCACTCTTATCAGTTTTAATAGTGCGTTGTTAAATAGCCAATCTATAAGGTCGATTAAATTTGTAAAAACAAAAGTAAATTTTGTAGAATAATACATAAGCCGACTTCATAATATATTGTGGTGGAAAATATTATTAATTTACATTAGGTGTAAAACAGATACATTATTTTTCGATATAGTCTCCACCTTCAGCAATGCACTTGGTCTAGCGAGCCACAAGCTTGCATATGCCTTCCTGGTAGAAGGTTTTCGGTTGATCGTGAGTAGGTAAGCTATGTATATACGGGCTCACTTTAAGCGAGCTTTTAATCGAGCTTTTAATCAAACTTCGATTCCGTGAAATTACCCGCGGATTAAAAGCGCGAGCCGCTAATCAAACTTCGATTAAAAGCTCGATTAAAGTGAGCCCGTACATACATAGCTCACCTACTGTTGTACTCTTCCATTTCTTCGACTATTTCCATTTATTTACCAGATAGTGTGTTTATCTTCGATGGTATCGACTTTCTTGTTCTGTTTGGCTTCTTCTTGTTTGTTATTTCGTTTTGTTGTTAATTGCTCGCTTTCTATTTTTTGTCCTTGAGTATTTTTTCTATTTTCCATTTCACCTCCTTCTCCTTTCTGATTTCTATCCTTCCGATTTTTCCAGCTCGTGTCCTTTTCGTGTGCTATATCCGTCATCTCCAAGTGTTCCGTGCACATTTCATCATGCTTTATCCGCTTTTACATAAAAATTTCAACTACACCATTAGATAGAAGATCGGAAGCGGTCTTGAGAATATGTTTTTAGTTTTTCTCTGTAATACCAAAGATGTTAGAGGTAAAAAAAAAAATTAGCATTTTTTTTTTTAAATTCGCGAACGTCATTTGTCTTCGGGTTCATAACAAACATAAAATTTAGCAACTTTGCCAAATTCTCCAATAATAAGCCAAATCTCTATGGTAAAGATCGAAAATGAATCAGCCTGTATTGCGCCAACGATTAAAAATTCATTTAATCATTTCTTTACGGTGTCGTAATTAAGTTATTTATTGTACTCTGATCATTTGATTATTTAAATCGATAAGCAAAAAGTTGAAACTCTCAAAACTGTTGGTTGAACATTGCACTTCTTACTTACAGCTTGCGTATTCCCAGCGCTTTATTTGTTCCTTGAATGAACTCAAATCTCACCCAGACAAGGCTTCAAATCCCTTCTCATGCATTTTTCCTCTTCTTGCCTTCGCTTATCCTTTCAGCGGCCACGGAAATCGATCATTAAGCGCCCCATACACAACATCTTTTTCGCAACCGTTTGGGTACTTCGTCTGGCCTCTCTTTAGACGACTGATGGATGCGGTGCGAGGGCAAATTGCGTCTTTCGCGTCGCATATGCTTAATAGCGGCTCCTCACTCCGCTGAACCGGTCCTCTTGAGCGATTCCAGCATGTTCAGGCTTACACACGCACTTACCGGCGTGTATGTGGGTCCTTTGACGTCGCGTATACCAACTTCATTCTTCTGGTTCGCTTTCTTTCATTCGTTTTTTGCCCGTTTCTCTTGTTACTCGCACCGTTCGACCGGCTGGCAGGTTCCTTTCGACGGGGTCGGGATATTCGCAGACATGCAATGACCTTTGGCTGACATTTGCGCCCCATATCGAGTATGTAAGTACATAGTACTTACCTACCTTACCTTCGTTTTGTAACTGCCGGGTATTGTATTGTGTTCATTATTCGTACATCCTCATGCATTCAGGTACTAAAGTAGTTCGTACATCTGTGTAAGTAGCTACCCATGATATTTTAACGATAGGTTGGTAAATAATAATCCAGACATCATTTATTTCCGATAAGTCCTTTGTGTAACAAATATTTGCCAACATAACATTTAATAACGTATGATTATTCGTAAAAAAGCTATTATCTGAAAACTTCAACGGGAAAGTTAAATGTGTTTAATTGAGTTACACCTACACAAATGCAACTAAAGCTAGAACCGATCCAGATCTAATCCTAATAGAGTTTTAACATTGATCTTAGGCTCTGGTTAGAGTATAACTAACTCTTAATAGGCAACAGTGAAGTTTACGCACATACTAAATGCCCACCTAGTGCGTGGGTGGCAAATAATTCCTTTTCGAAGGAATTTAGAGAGGTACGTGAAAGGTACGTGCGTTGAAAGGTACTTTTAAGCATTTCAGCCATGTTGTAGCCATAATTTGCCACAGTGAAGTTTTGGGCAGCTGAATTTAAACGTAGTCGTACCAGCTTGATTGACAATGAATGTTCGGGACGGCCAAAAAACTGCAACCACTACCGATAAAATCAGAAAAATTCACCAGATGGTGCTAGACGACCGTGGAATTAAGGCTATGGGCATCTCGAAAGAACGTGTTTATCATCTATTGACTGAAGATTTGGGTATGAAAAAAGTAACCGCGCAATGGGTGCTACGCTTGCTCACTCGGGACCAAAAACACATTCGAATGAATATTTCCAAAGTCCTGTTGAAGCAGTTTAAAAGAAGGTAGTCGAAGTTTTGGCATCGATTAATAACCGTGGATGAAACTTGGATACATCAGTACACTCCTGAAGCTAGGGCACAGCCGAAATAGTGGACTGCGAAGGTGAATCGACTTCGAAAAGGGCGAAGACTGTTTCATCGGCCGGGAAAGTGATGGCGACTGTTTTGTTTTTGGTACAGTCATGCAGTTGTGTCAATCGACAATCTTGAGAAAGGAAAACAATAATGGGACCATACTAGGTGTCACTACTTGAAGGTATAAATTGCGGGAAAACGGCTGCACTTGAAGAAAAAGAAAGTTTCGTTCCACCAAGACAACGCTCCGTCTCACATTTGAGTGGTCGTCATGAGAAAAATTTACGAATTGGGGTTCGAATTGATAGATCACCTACCATATTCACGAGATCTGGCCCCCAGCGACTATTCTCTGTTTCCTAGGCTCAATGTTTCGCTTGGAGGACAGAGATTTTCATCGAGTGGGGAGGATCACATTCGTAATTGCCTAGTTTGCAGTACAAGTTGCCAACTACTATTTGGACACATTAAAGATATTGGGGCATCGCTGGGTAGACTATGTTGAGAAATAAAACAGAATTTGACAAAAAAAAACATCTGTTTTGGTGTTAATTTGGAAACTTTTCAGACTACCCTCGTATTACTCCCAAGATATTAGTAAATGTCCAACAAAATACAAGAAATCGCATTACAGTTTGTATGAAGAAAAATGGTGCTCACTTCGAATAAATGCTGAAATTGTATGCCTGAATTAAATTTTACAGATTATTTACAAAAATTTATATATTTCTTTACAGCATTCTATGCATTTTAGCAAAAAGCTTATCCACATTTTAGGTGTAGAGAATGTTTACAAACAAAATTGTAGAACAGCTTCTCTATCAGATTCTGAAAAAGTGCACAGGTGTTCCATTTTATAAAGTTCAAATAACATGCAAAATTGCAAACATATTCTACATTTAAACTAAATTCAGTAACATCAACAAAAGTCATTGCTGGTAAAGCAAAACTGTTTAAAATAGTAATAACTACAATGTTCTACCCTGTACGTCTACATATACACATAGAGAATTATTTATATCGTCGTCGGATTTAGAAGTCCTTTGATGTAATTTACCTTTCATTATTTCTATATACCTCGAACTAGATGTAGGTCTACGTATATGTGTATATTGTGTGTGAATATATGAATAATGTTGCAAAGCACCATACCCACGTATTAATACCGGTTTCGTAAAGGTCTCTACCCGAAACTACGAACAGAGTGTCAGTCAAACAATATAATTATTAATTACATCATTTGAATATCGATTTCTTTGTATGTAAGGCCTGTAGTATCTCTAATAACTTCAATTTTCCGAATATATGGTTTCACAAAGGTGATATTTTTATCCGTTCCAATTTTATCACAAAAATTGACGTAATTAACTTCTGAAAAGAATGCTCTTCCTCTTGTGTGTGTTTTTTTTAAACCTTGGGTATAGTATAAAATGTTGAGTGGAATTGACTCCGCTATTGGTCTAAATCAACATTCTATTTCACTCATGAAAAATTACATTTTCCGTAACAGACAAATCGTCTAGTTTAGCAGCAAAACATACGTACAATAAGGTTCCATACTTACAAGGGAACCCGAACCCGAAAATTCAAAAAAATTCGAAACTTTGTGAATAAGTAGCTCACACCCAAGGATGTTCGAAAGTATTTCCCCTATCGACCCAAACTCGTTTTAAGAGGGTAACAGGGTATGGTACAGTCGTCGTTTGTATATCATCGCATAACAACGCAAATATGCCGAAAGAACATGCTTCTGCCCAAACAAAATTAAATAAACTTATTCGCGAATTCGAGACATTTTTAATACTGATGGTACCGTATTATTTTGTAAAATGTGTGATACAAAAGTGAATTATGAAAAAAAGTACTTTGTAACGCAACATCTTGTGACAGCAAAGCACAAAACTGGCGCTAAGAAAGTTCCCGACGGTGTTCCACGACCTATATCGGGATATTTTTTAATGAAAAGTATAACAAATGTTATATCGTTGAATTCGTCATTCTATTGCTTTTCCAAAAATGTAATAATATACTGGGTGTTCTATTTAAAATAAAAAAGTTGACGTCACTTCCGGTGAGACCGGAAATAAAAGTTGAACTCCCGATAATACCAAGAGTTAGCTTAGAAAAAAATAAAAATCAACCTATTTTTTCCGAAAACTCTAGCGTCGTTTTTCGAAAGTTAGTGGAGGAGGGGGATACTTTAGATCCATACTGTATAAACTTGTTCACTTTCAACATCTCTCAAAACAATACTGTCTGATGAATGAATTTTTACAAACATCGACTAAAGAATAGTACTACAAAACGCCATCTGTCTTCAAACACGGGTACCTCTCATACCATCCCCGTGTATATCACAAATTAATTTTAATAAAAAATTACATACAGTTTAAAACCGTACACAACGTTACTCTTAATCATTTGGAGGTGATTCCCAAGGGATTATTTGTGCGTATATTTTGCCCTTTTTCGCTCAACCCCCAGTCCTCGAGGGGGTGAGGTGGAGGTGGCAAGAAAATCTCATTCTCGCGTTTTACAATTGCAAAACCCAGTTTTCGCTATTGGTGAAGGATGCTAGAAAATTGCCAAATTTCAATGCGATCGGTGGCTATCACCTTGGAATCTATGGAGTACGGAAGTATAGAAGAATAACTTGTGAGTGATATGAGTTAGTTGAACGTGAGCAATAGGAGACAACCGCAATGCTTAAGTTTGTATAATAGAAGTAAAATATTATTGTTATATGTTGCTATACACAAACTACTGTAATGTTTTAAAACAGGAAAGTTGTTGAAAAAAATTGAATTTTTGTAAATTAGTTAAATAATTAGGTGAACTGGGGGTTCGGAAGCTTTCTTACACACTCTTTCGGCAATTTTAATATCAGTAAATGGAAATTAATGAAAATTGAAACTGAAAATGTAAACTAACCCGGATTTCTAAGACGATGTCATAGAAACTATATGTTTCTATGGGGTTCGCGAGCAGCTGCCAATTCTCAAACATCAACCTTCACTTCTACCTTGAAATTTGAATATTATATACTATGAAACTGGGAACACAGTCAAAATACGAGTTACCCCGATGAAAGCTTGACCAAATGTAATCAAATTAATTGGTTATATTATTATTATTAATTAATTAATTAATTAAAAAACTAGCACGTCTGCTTTCTGTTACAATTTTCTCCCTCTGCTGTAACAGTTCTCTGAGTGAGGTCTTTCTCCATATATTACAATTGCTAATTCTAATTTACCCAAATAGCAACCAGAAATCACAAATATACCATAACACAGAAGCATTTTTCTTGAATACGAAGCGTCCAAACTACGCAGAGACTAAATCGATCGACTTAATCCCTAGATATCCGCCGTCCTTATCCGCCAACCCAAGTTTCAATTTTGCCATCGAATTTCGGGCTTCAAATGAAAGCTGCCTATTGTTCCAGCAGAGCCAGCAGGCGAATCTGTCATCTGGCGTATAGTCGTTTTGTTCTTCTCGCCCGCGGATCGAGTTCGGGACGCGTCCGGTCAAACGGGAGATGAAATGGTATTATGAAAGGGACAACGACAAATCACTCGGCGACATGTCGCGCAGGCTAGATCAAAACCAGAAACTGGGGACTAGTTAGATGGTTGATCGTAGAATAATCTTGGTTGGATAAATATATGTGCGTACACTGCTGTTCAACGCTGATGGCAGAAATCTCGTAGACTTCTAACTAAATACAAAGAAAATTGAAATGCATCCTTTGTATATGCAAAGTGATTGCAAAAAATAAGGACAAATTCCAAATAATTGCCATCAAATATTTCGTGTAATGGCCCCCATTCTTACTACTCTCAAGCCAACAATACTCGATTAATCTCTTCGAAATTTTGAGAGACGTCGACCAAAGAATAGAACTCACAGTAGGTAATGCCGATTTTGACACAAACAGGGGTACTTCTCATACCATCCTCGTAAATCCTCCATTAAAGAAAAACGCTGCCGATCCCGAACCAAGGCATTTCCTGGCGAAGGTTTTCGATCAAAACTTTTCTAAAACAATGGGAAGAGTGACTGATGCTCTGTAGAACTTCTCCTTCCCATTAAAAAGTTAAGGCGCACCCTTATACCTTAGATAAGCGAACTGTGGGATGGTGAGGAAGAACAACGGAGGTGATTTGGGAATCGAGAAAGAAACTTTTCCTATTTGAATTGCGAAATTGGCTTTGCGATACGTTTAAGAAGTAATTTGAAAGAAGTAGGGGAGGCAGCAGCGCTTTTAGGCACGTCTTGGAAATAAAGCTATCATTTCTTTTTCGATAATTTGTGTTGCGCCTGAACGTAATTAATAGGTGGCTTCTGTACGAGGTTTTTCTTTTGTTTTCACGAGAGCCGTATACCTGTGGTTTAGCTTGTCGAGTGTGACAGATGTTAAACGTAAGTTTTTTTGCCTTCGGGCTGGATTACACACGAAAAGTAAATTGATAGCAACTGGCGTATTCTTGCATGGGTACTTGATACCTTCTTTTAAAAGAAAAATATAAAAGAAGCGGGCCAACAATATTTGAGCCATTAAAATTAAAGGTTACGAATTCGTTTAGTGATGAAATTAATTTTTGTTAAATAACGTATTATTGTAAGTGGAAAAAGATCGCAACTGATTAACTTTTCTTCTTTTCCATGCTTAGGACACAAAGCATACCAAAACAGCTTTTTGGAATAACTTTTGTCCATTTTAGTTTTTATTCCTGTAATTATTCAATTGCAGTGTCCATAAAAGTGCAATTACGTGAGAATCTGTAACTTTTGAAGCAAAACCACATTATTTAAAATATTTTTACAATCTCTTTTTGCTGTCGAATCTCCAATCTTAAAATCCTTCTTACTGCGATTGCAACATACTTGCTGCATAATAAACAATAGCATCTTCATGTACCCCGCCTAGTTAAATCTGTTTTGTGTTTTTGAGTTAAAGAATTATTGGATATTTGCAAATTGACTTTTAGTAGCTTGGATCCTAAATTCAGTACTTGCGACTATGAGGACTCAAATGAAAATATCGATATTTTAATCTGACTTTTGATTTAGCAGGAAGTCAATTCTGGAATTTTAAATGAAACCTTCCGTATATTCTTTTCTATGTGTTCCTTTTCTTTGCAGACTCACGTTCCAAATATATTTAATTAACTTGCAATGAACTAGTTGCATATCTAGGAAGCTGCCCATTGGATGATTTCAAAGGAAAGTGTAATTATTTATACGGAGAAATAAGGAAAACCATCAGAAGTGATACGTTATCAGCAAAGGTGAACCTTTGCGCATTTTACGTCGCCGTATAAAAGCAAATGGACTGCTGCATCTAGAAATGCGCAGGCATTTTGCAATAAAAATCAATCGTGGCTTGATGGCAACATAGAGTTTGCTTGTGATACAGAACAGAATCACTTGTCTGAGAAACAAAGTAATTTTTCTCAAAGTAGCGGAAGGTCTAAGCGAAGAAAGACACAACTTACAAAATTTCAATAGTATATTATTAAAAATGCAGTTCGGGAACACAATAGTGATTTCTACCCAAATCATGAAGCTATTACCGCGGCTAAGAAAAAATGCTATCCTGAAAATATGAACGTTACAATTCCAATACACCGCTATTTTTCCATCGTGTAAATTTTCCCGGTGCAATATGAACGCCGATCGTAGCGCTATCTTCTGCAATCTTAACGAGAATGAACTGCAGTAAGATAAGCAAAAGATTAGGTTACTTTAGAATAGTTTGTGGCATTCAACATAATAGTGTAAGATACCAGTTTATAACACTATAATTGCGTCTGTATTACACTCTGAAGACATTGCAGAAAGGAATAATTTGCAAAAATTACGACATAAAACTATTAAACGCAGATGGTATTGCTAAATAAATTATAATTTCTCGAACAGACGGAAATCGTTGTCTTACAGTGGACTACTAGAATATAGTAGAATATTTTATGTTTATTACGGTCAAATTCGTGAAAGCAGCTCTTGAGAGCGAATGATAAGTTGCGAATGGATATATGTATGTAAGTTGTCTCAAAGTAAACGCCCGAGAACTGACTTGCATCGCTTTGTTCGCAAGTGGACACGATAATATTTATATTAAGTGCACTCTCTGACAGTTGCTTTCAAGTTTTGAAGTAGTTTCGCATAGTGATAGTCCTCACTGAGAGTTAGAGCATACGAAACGCAAGGAGTATCGTGGCAGGAGAAGAAACGAAACATATTAATCTTCCGGGAATTGCCTTGTCGTTGAGTTTACTCTTGATGTTTTGCTAATCACACCGTCAACTTCTTCAGAAAGTTTCTAAAGACATCCTTTACGTATTTTAGTATTGTCTTGTGTAACTTTTCATTCAAATAATTCTATTACATACTGGATCGGTATTGCGTTCACATGAACAAAATTTCGAAGTTGTTGAGCATCTTCAACTTGAATGTCCTTGATTAAAGTGTTACATGGCCCAAATTCTATTCACAACAATCACAGCAGCAAGCCTTTGGACATACATCCTCTCACACAATTCGCAGACAAAACCCAAAATTATTATGTTACACGTTATGGAAACACTTCTCAAACAATAGTTGGGGGTGTATATTCGTAAAAGTTACTCTCAAATGGACATGTTTTTAAAAAATTTTCTCGAAAAAATGATTTTCGATAATTAATATCTAGTAGACAGCTACCTTTAGATCTGTAAGTACCATTAGGGAATTTAAACGATCAATAATTAGCTTCATAAAAGGCAATTATCTAAATTGCAGAAACATACGTTTTATATTCGTTTTGTTTTTATGTACTTTTTTAATAGCAAAAAGGTGTTAATAAAGTCTATTATTGCCATTGTTTTAACTTTATTTTACTTCCTGGGAATTAATTTAACACATAAAGAGACATATTTCAGCTATTTTTTTTATAAAAACCTTTTGGGAAACTTGTAACTCTGTTCCATTTGTACTCACATAAGGATTTTATTTGTAAAATTCGGATGCCAACGAATTTATTTTTATTACCAATACGTGAATAGAGCATATAACATCGTCAGAAAAAACAACAGAGAGAAACGTAAAAGAAATACACGAGCAGAATAGACTGGAATGTTGCTTCCCGGTTCCCGAGTACCCCTCTCCGTTCGGCCCACACCCCTCCGCTATCGTTTTGCAATGGAAGGAAACCTCCGGCGTTACCTCCGGTACCTCCACCAATTTTACCGACCCGGCTGCAATACTACAACATCGTACAACCGTTGTAAGTGTGTGTGTGTAAGGTTCGTGGTACGGCATCGTCATCGTCCTCGTACAACCCGGCGTATAAAAACAAAAGTTATTGCCCGATTACAACAGCCGACGAAGCGCAGCGTGGTGGTACGGGAAAACTCCAGTGCTAGCGCTATAGTTTGGTATAGCAGTAGACGACCGTCGGCGTGCTGCATAAATCGCTCGTTTTGCCATCTCTCTCCTCGCAACCGAAACGAAGCGTTCGGAATTACACAGAGCCTAGATCGAGCCGCATGCAAGTTTGAAGCATCGCGGCGCGGCCCAGGCTATGGATGCAGCGTCGCCATGGGAACGGTGGCGATGCGACTCGGTTTTCTCTGTGAATCTATCCCCCCCCTATTCTGTTTCGAGCCTCTCCGGTACGCTAACATCGATGCTGCAACGCGAATCGGCTAGACACCTCGTTAACGTCTGTAATATTATACGCTAAATTTTTTGGCTAAGAATAAATTAAGCGTTGTATATGTATTCTAAAGGACGGGATTTCTAAAAAAAAGACAAGCCAATCTTATTTAGATCCAAACCGATTAAATTCTTAGAAAATCAAAGAAATATTCTTTTGGATTACATTAGCGATTTAGCAATACGTGTTTTTTTGTTTGCGTCAGGTAAATGAAAGACCTTTCAGCCAAAATGTACCCGCATATAGGCGCTGCAGTTATTTCAATGCTCACGAAAAGGTTATTAATGGATTTAGGGGTAAACCTTCAAAGAGTATTAACGCAGTATGGGGCGAACTGACTGAAATCGTCTTAAAAGCATAAAAATTGAAAACTCGAAACATGTAATGAAATATATATGTATCAATAGTGTAAATGAATCTGACTTTTATATTCAGTACAAAGTATTTCATTTTCACGCTTCCGTAAAAAGTTACAGAGCCACCGAAGGGACAGTCACTGACGGATGTAAATATCCTGAGCGAGAGAATTAATTTTATGTGTACGAATTTACAGTTAGTAAATTCCGAAAATATTGAAAATAATATGTGGTTGGAAAGAGAATTTGATAAGCTTTTTAACCCTAGGATGTATAGGTGTACAGATTAACATTTCTCGGGTCTCTCAGGCCCGGTTGCTTTTTTACTCTGTTAAAAATATATAAGAACATAAAATATATTTAAATCAAACAACAGAGAGTATCGGCACACTCCTCACCACACAAAATGTTATTAATTAATTCGGAACAGCTGTTTCAAAGGCTCACTGGGCCCCCATTTTCAACCGGGTTACCGAATAAATCTGGAGATTTATTCGGTAACCCGGTTGAAAATGGGGGCCCAGTGAGCCTTTGAAACAGCTGTTCCGAATTAATTAATAACATTTTGTGTGGTGAGGAGTGTGCCGATACTCTCTGTTGTTTGTCATACTACCCCACAGTCCTTGCTATCATTATTTATATATTTAAATCATTTATTTGTGCGTGTAAAAATCTTATAAATGTAAATACATGTTTAAAAGTAGCAATTTTTACAAATTCTTACATATGTTGCACACATTATTGCCACTCTTTTCACTAGTTTGTTTTTTCTGTCTAAACTAGAGGGACACATCATGTATCCCTTCCTTTTATTTGTAAGGGCATCAGTCGCAGTTTTTTCAATGTTAATAAATTTGTTCATACGATTTATTGAATTTCTTGGTATTTTCGGATTTTTTGACCTCCTAATCATATGCGATATTAACAATTGCTCCGCCAATTCCTTCAAAAATAGTCGCCCAGCGTGTGTTACATTCCTATGATAATCAGGTTTCAACGTGGAAAATATAATAAATGCATGTATTGCTGCAATATCGATTATATTAGAAAAAAGCGCCATAGGCCAACGCTTCGTTTGCCTTTTACATGTATAGTTAGACTGTTTTTGGTCCATTTACGTTTACTTCCCCTTTGGTCTTGTTATAATAAAGTATTAATTCCGGTTTCTGCTTAACATTTTCACTTATAGACATGTCATTGTGCATAGTGCTGAGCAAAATGATTGACTTGTTTTTCTTAGGAATGTAGCCAACCATAGTCATTTTGTCATAAAAGCCAAATGTAGAAGAGTAGACCGGTTTGTTCTTTGCATCTCCTATTTCATTTGGTATCTCTCTCTTATTTTTTCTTAGTGTTCCAACCACTGTTAGGTTCTTTTCTAATAAACATTTAGACAATGGAATGCTTGTAAAGAAGTTATCCATTGTAACATTGATTGGGTCGTCGTCCGGTATATACCATTCCATCAATTGCAAATCCTGATTCTGACTCACACATCCAGAAAATCTTGATACCGTATTTTGACGGTTTATTTGGCATATACTGAATAAATGAACATCTCCCTCTATACGAGAGTAACTGCTTGTCAATGGTAACACTTTCGTTTGGCACCAAAGATGACCTGCATTGTTGTAAAAATAAGTTCCATATATACGATATCGGAGCTAATCTATCGGTCTGTAGGCAAAAATCACGAGTTCTTTTGTCATCAAAACATAGGTACCGTCTAATATCTTCAAACCGATTAATTCCCATAGTAGCTTGATAAATAGAATTACATTTATCAGAAGAAAACAGTTCTCTTAAGAAAAAAAATTAAAGATAAAGAAGTTATGAAGCTTAAAATACCACGCTGGGCTTCGGAGGCTCGTGTTATGCATCCTAGGGTTAAGAATACTTGGGCCTATTTTCCTCGGCTTTGGATCAGATACGTCGACGACATTTTTTGCAACTTTGAAACCAGCAAATGTTCAATAACTGATTTCATAAATTTACCCATGAAGCAGGAAAAGACAACAGGATTCCATTCCTCGATATGTTAATAATAAGTTAAAAATAGAAGTACATCGAAAACTTATTAGTAATAATAGATGTATCTCACAGGATTCTAATCACTCATATGAACACAAACTTTCGGCTATTAACTTTTTGGTACATCGTTTACTCAATTTTCTAACTAAAGATATTTACCAAAATGAACAAAAAGAATTCATAAAAATTACTTCAACGGATTCTCTGAAGATGTAGTCTATAACACTATTAGGAAACATAAGAATAGATTAAGAGTTTGAAATATTAGCACACTTGAACGTATTGATGGCGGTAATAAGAAATATGTTAAACTCTCCTTTTATCCAGGTTGCACGAAAGGTTTTCAAAAGATCTTTTCTAAAGTTGACCTCAAAATTATTTTTTCTTCAAACTATAACCTCAAAAACCTTTTAGGATGTTCCAAGGACCCAGTAGATAACATGGATAGATCAAGAATTTACAAAATTTCATGTAAAGATTGTGACTAAGTGCATATTGGGCGGACAAGAAGATAAATCAGAGTTAAGTACAAAGAGCATTTGGCTCATCTCAAATTCAGAAGGTTTGTAAACAGCATTGTTCAATTAAATTGCTATGAAGGCATGGAAATTTACAAAAACGAACATAACTTAATGAATTCAGATTTAGGACCACTTTTGTGCCCCGTGATATCCCTGTGCTCCACCTTCACTTATTCGTTGGTATTTCACTTGCGAGTAAAGCGATTTTTATACAATGAACATAGGACTAAATAGCGCCATCCATTACGATTTATTTTTTGTTATATATACGTATTTCGTATTTCTTCTTTGGGTTTTCTTAGAGAAGCATCCGAGCGTAAGTTTTCTTATTCGCTTATCTTTTATTAAAAGTGGCTCCATTAAGATCGCTTATATAATGGGGGAAAATGTTTTTTCTCTCGTTGTGAGCCATAATCTTTGCAGGAAACGATGTTTAATGGTAAATGCGGATAAAATATATGATAATATGATAAAGTTTTCTGTGTAGTTACTCGCCATTGTTAGAAATCATATATTTTTTGTAGGTTTAGGCAATATAATATTCGCTTTTGAGAATTTCCTAAAAGTAGTAAATATTTAGCATCACGTTATGTATTTTATTATTTTTCCTATTTTTTTTTCACTTCCGGCGGATGTATTTCCCTTATGAAAAAGTTCTTTGACACAAAGAGATGCGCTCCAATATCTAAATTACTATACAACTGACTGACGTTAACTATAAATACCTGCCTATATGTATACAACGGAATCAGGTCAAGGATTGTGTGAAGCTGTAAAATGTTCATCTTTTTATATGGACTTGTGTGCCATTGTGGGATTATATACGATAGGGTTGTTCATATATATGTTATGTATTTACGACGTACGTATGTACATACGTACATATGTAAATACGGATGCTTATATGTACATACGTGTAGCTGTAGCGTAGGCAAAAAAGTAGGTTACAGCTTGTTAAGAGACGTTATATAGTACAAAGAGTTACGTATTCATATGTATCACCTGTGTTTTGAATACTAGGGAATTAATTGTACTCTAGAAAGTTTTTGGAAAAATTCTTATAACGTTTTTAGACAATTTTGTAGCGTCAAAACCGTGCATGGATATATACATGCAATATGCATTTTTTTTTACTTTATCTTATTTATTTTAGTACAGCGGACACCGACAACAAATTGACAAATTTTAAAACTGAATAAGGGTCGCTCTTTTGGTGAATTTCTAAAAATAAACCAAAGTAGATGCATGTCTGTTGAACTATTGAAGCAGTTTGAACAAACAAGTCGGAGTTTTGGTGTCGATTAATAACTATAAATGATACTTGGATGCACCAGTACACTCCTCAAGCCAAGGCACAGTTGCAACACTGGGAATACAAAGGGTGAATCGGCTCGAAAAAAGGCAAAAACTGTTTTATCGGTCGAGAAAGTGATGGTGTTTTTTGGGATAGTCATAGAGTTGTGTAAATCAACTATCTTGAAAAAGGGAAAACAATAACGGAAGCATACTACGCATCATTAGTTGGCAAAGGCAGAAATTACAGAAAAACGGCTGCATTTAAAGAAAAGATCGTCTCACACTACAGTGGCAGCCATAGCAAAAATTCTCGAATTGGGGTTCAAATGGTTTATCGATTTGAACCCCTACTCACCAGATCTGGCCCCCGGCAACTTTTTTCTGTTTCCTAAGTTCAAAGTTTCGCTTTGATTCATGCATTTAGGTTGGCGTTAGTCTGTACAAATAAATGTTGATTTACTTACAGACTCACTAATTTTTCGTTACATATTTATTTTAAAGTGGGAAAAACGTATGACAGAATACTAAAATCCATATTAAGGGAAAGATTAGATAATACTCTGGAAGAGAG
This sequence comes from Dynastes maya, assembly GCA_029619315.2. Lineage (NCBI taxonomy): Eukaryota > Metazoa > Arthropoda > Insecta > Coleoptera > Scarabaeidae > Dynastes > Dynastes maya. Next base: position 30,450,678 of record JAROYE020000008.1, read on the forward strand.
CCAAAGTGGCTTCAGAAGAGAAAGGGGAACCAGCGACCAGATATTCATACTAAACATGTCAAATAGCAGAAAAAGCAATTAAAGTGGGAAGGCGGATATGCGATTGCTTTATCGATATGGAGAAGGCGTTCAATTAAATAAGAAGAGATGACATCTGGCAAATTTTAAAAGATAGAAAAGTCGAGAAAGATCTTATACAAAATGTACAAAATCTCTACGAAAAAACTTAACGATATGTAAGGCTAAGAAACGAGAAATCACAGACTTTTGAGAGTAAAATCGAGCTGAAGCAGGTGTGTGGTTTGAGCCCACTACTTTTTAATCTAATATTAGACGATGTAGTCAAGAAATGTAGACACAGAATGAATACTTATAATGTTGGATCCTGGAAACTCAAAAACCTACGTCTAGACTTAGTAATTCTGAGAAAAACAGAGAAACAACTGCAGGAAAATAAAAACATTTTAAATGAGGCACTGGAATCGAAAAATCAATAAGTAAGGAAAAATCTAAAACAATGACAATTGGAAAATAGAAAGAAAAACAGTATAAAAACGGGTGGGGACCAACTAGAACAAGTAGAAAAGTTTAAATTTCTGGGAATAATAATAATTGAAGAAGGAAAATTAGAAGATGAATTAAGCGAAAGATTCGCAAAAGCTGGTAAATTATATAACAGTATAAAGAGCCTTTTTTTAAGTAAAAAAGAACTAGTCTAACAAGCAAAACCAAAAATAGTGAAAAGAATTGTAAAACCCACTCTAAGATATGCCTGTGAAACATGGACAACTACGTAGAAACAAAGAAGTAGACTAACAAGTATGGAAATGAGATTCTTGAGAAGAATAGAAAGAAAAACACGAAGGGACAAAATCAGATATCAAGTATTCCGGGAAAAGCTAAATATAGTCCCTGTCGAAACAACCATAGAGCTAGGTAGAGCAGCTTAGATGGTTGGGACACGTAATGAGAAGAAATGAAAACAAAATAGTAAGACAGATATACGAAGCGAGAGAAGTAGGAAAGAAGAAGAAAGGCAGACCGCGTAGAACGTGGATGGAAGAAGTGAGAATAGCAGCAGAAAAAAGAGTAGCCAGATGAGAAGATACAAAAGTCTTGACAAGAGAAAGAAAGAAGTGGAAGAAAATGTGGGAGAAACCGTCTGGAAACCCAACTCCAACATAACTCGACACCGAAAGGTACAAGAGCTCCAGGATTAAGTAATACAAAATATAATGTGATACAAAATATTGTATCATCTCCGAAATCATTATCTCCGAAACTTAAGCGTTTTATAATAATAAAACCCTCAATATGCGATCGTACAGGCACATGATACAACGATGCAATTGTCTTCTTGGGTTTCTTTTTACTATTTGACACTTTTTTATAAATTGTAAAGCAGAAATGCAGGGAAAATAATATAATTCACCTAATTTGGCTCTCCTCAAATTGTTGAATTGAATCGCTGTAATACTGGATAGCAAAATCCCAAATTTTTGTCAGATACATTTTTTCATGTTTATTAAATATCAAAACAGCATATTCCTTCACTTAAGTATTAAAAACTAGACTACCTTTCGTAATTTTTCGCTAGTTTTAAAACATATTTTACTACAATAAGATTACTCCAATATTCTAATGAAAATTACTTTAACGATGGCGCAGTTTTCTACAATTATGTGGATTTTCAACGTTCGTTTTCTGTGCAGATACAATTTGTAACAAATCACGTTTTAACAATCCTTTTTCAAGGGCAATGGCTGTTTTGTTAAACCGTGATGCAATGTCGTGTTTTTTGGTGGCAATAGTGGGTACCATAAACATCTTACGACTGTGCTATGACAGAGTGGACAGGTAGCTTAGGTAGTAAATGGTTCAAGAACCAGTTCTCATGTAATTGCACCCCATAATGAGCATTTTTGGTATTTTTTCGCAAAAGAAATGGTATTCAATACTTGCAACGAATCTATTTTCGTTACCTGTACGAATAACGAAATATATTTAGTCTCTTAATTTAGGGATTTTTCATATTATTTTAAAAATTCAATTATGCAATTAGGTGCAATTTCGGTATTACAGAAAATGTCTAAATTTCGGTAAATATTCCTTAATTTTATGCCTTTTACAAGTTATGAATCAGGAAAAGTTTACCAATGGATTTAGCATTTATTGCAGGATATCAAAATAACATTCACGCGTAACTAATTATTGTTTTATTCCCTTAAAAAAAATTACGTTTTCTAACTTAATCAAGGTTTTTCTAAATATGTAGAATAATTGCAAAGCACAATCGATACTGTTCCCTCTTCCTGAACGCCTAAACTCTGACACAACCATCCCCATTTTCCCCTTTTTCGTCCTTCTCATTCCTTTTGCCCTCCAAAAAAAGCACCGCATAAGAGAAAAAAATAGCATATCGCTCCGCAAAGCTTCTCATTTTTTATGCAGGCCGACAGCACTATTTCCTGAAAAGGGCTACGTCCTCCGTCGTAGAGGTATGTCGGTCAAGTGCAGCACTTAACCGACCCACGGATTGCAGACCGCCCACTGCTTGTCTTGGCCGATTGTAGTTAACCGGCGTTGTCATGGCGACGCGCCGCTGCTGTTCCTCCGGCTTTCCTCCCTTCTCTCTCGCACGCAGCGTCATCTGCCGGCGTGTTCGGCGCGCTTTATCATCATTGGGAATGAGTTTTCTCCCTGCTACCGCGTTTTGTCCTGACGTCCCTTCGTCCCCTACCACTGGTCTTCCTCGGCGAAGCTGGATGTTGGATCTGCTATCGTTCTGCTGGAACGAAGTACGTGTTATGTGGTAGAGGGCGCTGTTCCCGATTGTTTTCTGCTGAGTTGTAATATGTTTTGATCGGAGATGAAGTTTTATATACGTCGCTTTCATGTGTATGTGTTTTGTAGCTATTGAAAATTGAGATAGCATGAAAGACATTTTACAATGGATCAAATTTTCATTAAAACGTAGTTAGATTTCATTCTTTGATTGAAGTATTTTAGATCAAGAATCTAAATGCTAAAGAAACTGTCGATATTCATCCAAAAGCAATGTTAGCAATGTACTTGCGACCCTTTCAAATTTATTTTCCAAACTTCTTCATTATTCATCGTTCCAAAATTAAATTTTAACACGTGTCGAACATAAAAACATCCCCAAATATCCCTAGCGACTCCATAAAGGTTAAAAGTTATATTCGCAACGTTCCGAAGTGTACATAAATTTCTTTATAGTTTAAAAAAGGAGTTTATACAGTTCGATTTTTGTTGTGCAATGAGGCGAGTGAATAGAAATAATCAAAGAGGAACAAGCTGAGAATATCTTATGTTGCACATTTTAGTTCATAAATCGAAAAATTAGGGTAGCACTAGAATAAAATTTACGAAAATCGATTCCATTGGTACGATTACGAATGAAAATCTGCAAATAAAGTTTCTTCTGAACGTAGGATACAGATATTCAGAGATGTGTTTTAAGTCAATATTGAGTAATCAAGTTAATTCTGGTAAAAATAATCATAATCTAGCATTAAATTTCGTTTCAAAGGTATATACCTATCGTCTGCGATAATATTCCACCTAATATGTACACTAATTTATATATATAGTCGTGGTCTTCACAAGCGGAGCCAACTCCCATACAATAACGAGACACTGATGCTTGAACATAAAATGCACCTGGTGGCGAATAATTTCGCCAAGAAGAGAGATAGAGTTTCGCTTGTACTGTTTGAAGTTCACTGTTAGAGGAGTTGTATGTTTGTAACGACTTGGACGTATATATTAGAAGTGTGAATCCAGATGTGGGATAATTGAATACTACCACCTGAAAAACTTCTAAAAAATTTGCTCTAAGCTTTTCTTTCCAAAACAGACATTAAAATCTGCATATTTGTAATCGTTACAATCTTATGTCTTGTCTTTTTTTAACATGAATCCTAAATGAAAGTAAATATTAAAATGTAATTCTGAAAACAACTACCTTCGTTCTAGAAACGTATCTTGCTTGGAAAAAGTGACAAACACTGGTTGTCGAATGCTATATATGTATTCCAAGTAGGACTGAAAAGCGAATGTCTAATACGAAGGTGTATCAAATATAAACGGCACCCGTTTTTTATAAAATTCTAACTTTATTTAACTAAGCTTACAAATATATATCATTTTTCTACATACTCTCCCGCCCTAGAAATACATTTTTCCCATCTCTATCATCATAAAAACTCTTCGTACGTTCGTGTGGCCATTGGAGCACAAACGCTTCCACCGCTTCGTTGACGTCTAAACGCTGACCTCCAAGCGTTTCTTTGAGGGGTCCAAAAAGATGGAAGTCACAAGGTGACAAGTCTGGACTATAGGGTAGATGTTCCAGCGTTTCCCATCCTAATGCATCCACTTTTTGCATCATGGCGTTAACCACATGAGCCTGGCGTTGTCATGCAGAAGAATGACACTTCTGGCCGATTGCTTCTTCCGTTTCCTTCGACAATTTCGCGGCATCCACTACTTCCAGTTATGTGCCGATTTCTCTCTATGAGATTTCGGACCGCCTCGATGTTGGCCTTGGTCACACTTGTCCTTGGGCGGCGATCATAGCTCTCGTTCTCGACCTTTTCACGCCCTCCAGAAAATTTGGGCTCTTGACAGTGTGTTGTCCCCGAACTGTGTCTGTAATCGCCGTAAACTTGATAATAATCCGCTGCTCCACGGAGACATGCACTTCTTTCTCGCTCATGGTTTCTTTTGATACTAAAGGGACCCGAGAGAGCTGCGGTTGGTTCTCCTCTCTTCCTAGTGGTACAGGCTACATGCGCATCAACCCCTACTATTAGCTCTCATTGGAGGCTAGCTTATACAAAGTAGAAATTCATGCCATCAACTAACAGTTGTCAAATTATTTCGTTGCTTTCGGTTTCCTCTTTCGTACTGTGCTGCGATGTTCGTTGTATTTTAGTATTTACAATCATTTTGCGTTAAAAATAGTTCATATCAGAACTTGATTGACACATTGCTGTTTAACGCAGAGATATCTCTTAATTACAAATTGATAGGAGCCAGTGGCGATGCGTCAATGAAGACTGGTGAGAGCCACTTACACACAATAGGCGAAACTGCTGAAAAAGGCTGTAATACATACAAGTTTATGATACTTAGCCGATAGTTTTGCCGGTCTTGTATAAGTACCATAAGTCCAAAGTCCATTCACGATTCGCCACTGCCAGCAGCTATGGTGTGGCCAACAGAGAGGCACTTGACTTTGGCTCAGGATTAGCGAAAAGTCCTCAAGGAAAACGTATTAGCAACGGGTAAAGGCAAATAGCATACAATTTGAATACCCGTCTAAAACATGACACCGCGAAGTTTACTGTTGTTAAGTTAATTTTTAAATAGCTAGGACTTGGATAAAGAACTAAGTGAAACTTCAAATCAAATACGTTAAATAAGCAACCTACACAGTAGTGTAGCTAATATTAACCCATGTTTCTCTAGATTAAATCACGTGGTCAAACAAGAACGAAGAATATATCAAACAAGAACGAAGAATTATATTATTCCCTATGAACACAAGCGCAATTGCTTGCATAATTTGTAACTTCACAGGTGGTTTTATTGTTTGTTGTCAGTCTTTTTACATATCGGAAACTCTCACATACCATTATGTTCATCTCTTCGTTGGATGTGTGTTTGGACTTTTCAAAAACGTTTGCATCAGAATCTTTGTCCAAATCTACATTTTGTTGTGTTAAACTTAAATTTAATTTCTAATCAGACATTTTCCTACGCCAAAAATATATTCTACAAAGGACAAATATGCCAAAAGTCAACAAGTCACGCTTCGTACGAGTTTTTCCTCAGAAAAAAAAAAACGTCAAGACGCACCAACCTCACCCGATTACGTATGCAAATTTCTTCCCGATCTAATCCAGCTACACAGGCTATAGCGGAAACGTGCTGAATATATTTTTTCCAGCCATGGTTTTATTATAATTCCGGACGCAAATATTTGCTCCATAAAAACCGAATTAAAACCGGCAGCTAGTTAGGAATATTTTATACGTAAGCTCGCCATCTCCACGTCCCTAGCGCCCTTCAGTCTTTGTAGCCCGATATTCGCTTTTAACCTGTAAACATACACCGTGTACCAAAATTTATATTCCCTTTTATGTTTGTCTTTTGAAAAAAATAAATGCCAAAAGAAGTGAATTACTATGTCCTGTAGTATTCTTATTGTTTACAGCATCTTATATTTCATTAATTAGTTTCCTACCTTAAAAATTAAACATTAGATAAAAATGTAATATCGTTTACTGCGCTTATTTGGAAAAAAAGAGAAGTTTGTGCGTTACAATTGCGTTAACATTGGATTGTTTTACAATACAATTCGTCGCAAAAGTTCAAATTGTGTTAAAGATAAAATTGTATTTGTTTTTCGTCAAAATAACCTTCTTTTGTGTTTATTATTTTCTTACAAATGCGAGGCATTCCTTCCAATAGTCTATCTAGGTAGTTGTTATTGATTCCATCCCAAGCACTCAGTAAGACTCTCCAAAGTGGTTGTTTGCTAGTTAGGAGCTATTTTCGTAATTCTCGATTCAATAGTCTCATATCAGCTCGATAAGATTTGCAATCCGGACTCTGTGTTGGCCTTTTCATCCAAGAAAATTGTAAGTTTCTAAAGTTGTGCTGTTGCCTAAAAGGACACCGACACAATTTCAAGATCGGAGGATTTACCCAAAATATTAGAAAAAGTTGTTGCTTTTCAGATCAGGGAACATTTGGGGGCAAATAATATTATAAGTAAGACACAATCAGGATTTAGATCGGGCTATAGCTGCGTTACCTCTTTACTTCATGTATCTTATGACATTATATCGGCCTTAGATGATGGTGAGATGGTTATAGCGGTATCTTTAGACTTTACAAAGGCATTTGATACTATTGACCGCGATTTGGTGATTTGTATACTGCACTACGTTGGTTTTTTAGAGGTTGCGATTGCATTTTTGGGGAGATATTTAGCTCGGGGATGGCAGATGGTTTGTGTGAATAATACTGTTGCGCATGAACTATTTGTTGAATCTGGTGTGCCGCAGGGGTCGGTGTTCGGGCCATTATTGTGTGTTACATACACTTGTCTCGGCGGCCACTTGAAGTTCTGTAAGTGCCATTGTTACGGCGATGATACATTAATACATCTGGTATGCAATACTGGGGATTTGCGAAAAGCGGTGGAGTCTATGGAGGCCGATTTGGAGAGAATTGTTGCCATAGTCGAACAGCATTGTCTCAAGATAAATCCACCTAGATCTGCAGCGATAGTTTTGCAAAAAGGGCTCGTGCGGTTGCGACCAGCGCAGTAGCTATTAAGTGAAAGCTGAGAACATTCCTCTGCGGGCAGACGTCAGAGTGTTGGGTTTGCGAATGGACAGTGATCTGCGGTTTAGAGAACATGTGTTGGGTATTATTAAAAAATCCTCTACCAACCTTAAATTGCTATATACTAACGGACATTATTTTAATACAAAACTAAAAGCGGCGTTGCGTGATGCTTTAGTACTTTTGGATGCGGATTACTGTGACGTCGTATAATTCAGTTAATTCAGAACGTTTGTTTGAGATTACTTTACAATATAAAAGAGTGTCAACATATATCTACAGAACTGCGTTGGTCTGGCTGGATTTACGGAGAAAGTTGCATAATGCAGTGATGTTCTATAAGATCATCTTGGAAGACACAATCGTATTTATGTAATAAGATTTCGTAAAGAACCGATGTTCACAACATTAATGCACGATATAAACACTGCATTTGCGCAATTATTATTATTATTATTATTATTATTATTATTATTATTATTGGCTTTGACTTGCGCCAGTGAGCCATTTATCACATAGATATACCTATCCGGCCCGCAGGGACGACAGGGTAGACACAGACAAAAATTTTCACACTCGGGGCCGACCGAGTGGCTCACATAAAAGACATACGGGTAGGCCCTACATTTGCGCAAAGAAATTCAAATTAGTGCTTTATGGAGGGAGTTTTTCGTATAACACAGCTAACATCTATAATGTGATACCATTGGAACTCTGGTAACTGTCTTTTCTTATTGTTAGTTTTAGGAAGAAAATTAAAATAATTCTCTTACGGAAGCAGAACTAGATCCTATGTAATACGGGCATTCTACTTATGCCGCAATATATTATTTTTCTTTTTTTTGTGACGATGTTTTCTCAATTCTTTTTTTTTAGATTTAGTATGTTTTGGCGAGATTTGAAAGACAGTCAACAGCATCGTGCTGATGATTAACATTCTCTACTATTTGATCCTTATGTGTTATGTTTCTTTTTTTTTGTGTGTTATTGCATTACTTCTTTTATTTTATTTTCTGGATCAATAAACTTATATTATTATTATATTATTTGTCAACACTTTTTTGACTACTTTCGCAGTATGCTCAGAATCGTTATCCTGTTGAAACACGTAGTATTCACCAATTATTGTGCATCCTTTACGTGCTCCATATCCCTATAAAATGTTCAAACAGACGCCCTTTGTCAATGTTCTATCTGTTTTAAATAATTCTTCAGTTTGGTCACCTCCATAGCAACCCCAAACTATAATATTACCACGACTCTACTCCCCTATTTAATAGTTTTGATAAAACGACTACACACAAACATCTAACGTTTGAAACCATACAGCTCAAATGTTTGTTAATCGAACCACATTCAATCTTTGTCGTGCTGCTTGGATTAATTTGTTATTTCCTAATAAGTTGTATATTTACAGATACACGACTCATTTAAACTTATGAGCGGCAGTGTATATGCAGTGGTGGAACGGACTTTCAATTCCCAAGGGCCAGGACGAATCTGAGGGGTTGAAAAGAAGGGACGGTAAGCGTGCGCCCGGCTTTAAAGCCGTCCCTTAGGGTCGTCACAACGCCGTTATTTATGAATAAATACTAAATCGAATTCGGAATCCTATGATGTCTAAGTATGCAGAGGTGTAGCGTTCAATATTCCAGTTGGGAAGTACGCAGTATATTTACACACGGAATGTGGGCAGCGTGAATTTATTGCTTTCACCTTAATATTGCAGATCTTTTGTATTTTATATGCTCTTATTTTTATACAGCAATATGACTAATAAGGTAGGTTTTTTTCTTTATCAAGGGTTCCCTAATTTGTACAACCGTACATATTTTGATTCTTCCATATTTCTGGAATGCTGCACTCAAAAGAATAGATAATACCAGCTACGAGAAATATAATTTATATACCTTTCATTATCTAGCAACAGCCAGAATTTTTAATAACTGATGTAGATTTTGATCATATATGTAGGTGTATCTGTGTGCCTATCTATATAGTAGGTACGTATGCCTATATTAAAACATTTTATAAAGAAAATAATTGTGATAAATAAACAACAAACAGAAAAAAAACATTAACGACAAACAAGACAGGTTGTATAGATAAAATTATAAATAGAAAAGATAGATAAAATAAAATTGTAAATAAGAGGACTTTCGCATGAACCATGCAAAATTGCTTCGTGAGTTTTACTACCTGGTAAATCTGGTAACAATCATAACCTTGTTTGCCGGGGTTGCATAGCAAATTGTCCAATAATTTAAATCTTAGCAGTTCGCAGTGTAGCTTTTATTCTATCTATCCCACCTAAGTGCAAAATTCAACTATTTTCAGTTTTACAAGTGTAGCATTCAGTATGTTCTACCTTCTGATAATTTTTACCAGTTTTAACTAATTTTAAAATTATTTGTTAGTTTATCTTACATGGTTTATGACTATTATAAAACCAACGTAAGGGACTACAAAATGAACTCATTGTCTATCAAAGAGTGACAAATTTAAACAAACCTATCATAATTAACTGCAGCAAAGCTCGATAAAACCTGGAAATAACAACGATTATTCACTTAGTGTAGATGGAATTAGTTTGGAACAGATAAAGTTGTGCTGCCCGCATATTTTACCGTTTTTATGCCATATTTTCAATTGTTGTATTTCTTCCGGTGTGTTTCCCAGCATATGGAAAAAATCTCGTATTTTACCACTTCCAAAGAAGCAATATTCGGCATTATTTGGTGACTTGTGACCAATAAGTATTTTGTGTGCAATGTCGAAAATCTGCAAGAAGCTACTAGAAGGTCCAATCCATAGGTTCATAAGTTGTTATGACATTTTACCCTCCTATCAGTCTGGATTTAGGCCAAATCACAGTTGTGCGACAGCTCTATCGGCAGTTACAGATGACATTCTTGCAGCTAGAGACTGTGGACAACTTACTTGCTTGGTCCTCCTAGATTTTTCTCGTGTTTTTGACACAGTAAATCATAAATTACTCATCGTTATTGTGGAATCCCTTGGATTCAGTGTAGAGGCGAGTCGTTGCAAAGTTATCTTTTTTTTCGCTGTCAAGAGATTGTATTGCCTGATAAGGTATTCAATACTTTGCCTGTTCGCTGTGGCGTTGCTCAGGGTTCAATTTTGGGCCCACTTCTTTACACACTTTGTACCTCGAAATTACACACCTACCTGTCGTTATCATTTTTATGCTGACGATACCCAGATATATTATTCATTTAAGATGGAGGATATGCTCTCGGCCAACGACTGCATTAATTCCTATCTTAACCAAATTGTCACATTTTCTAACCAACATAATTTAACATATTAACGCAAATAAAACATCCGTGATACTTTTTGGCAAGAAGGTTGATGTTGAACATGCCACTAATATAATGACGTTAAAGATTAATGATTCCATTTTAACTATAACCAATTCGGTTAAAAACCTTGGCCTTCTTAAGGATTCAGACTTTAGGTACAAAAATCACGTTAGTTCATGTATCCGTGAAGCTTATACCAGCTTAAAGTGTCTTTACCCCCACAGGAGTTATCTGTCTGTTGCATCTAAAAAACGTCTGTCTGATGCTCTCATATTATCGCATTTTAATTTTTGTGATGTTGTGTACTCACCTTGCCTTGGCAACAAGACTTCTCAACGGATTCAGAAACTTCGAAACTCCTGTATTCGTTTCAGTTACGGCCTACGCAGATGTGAGCATGTTTCCCATAAATTGAGCGAGCTGAATTGGTTAAGCCCGCTCAGGTTTTCAATTTAACCCCCATTGTTTTACACGTCATATTCGATACATGATTTCGAATGCTGACATTTAATAAATACCGCTTTGATTTTGTCTTATTATTTGATATGCAATTTTGCTTTTTTTTACATTCTTTTTTGTATTTTTTCGACATAATGTACCTCTTCTTGTTGTTACAGCAGTTGTGAGTGAAATGAGAAACAGACACTGGTACATTTATGCTAACTGTCTGATTTCATCCATTTACCATCTATTACTTTGATAAATATGTACTATATTTGCATTTTTTTTCTGTATTTGTATTTTAATTTTGATGTGCAATAATCATATATTGTTATTATTATTAACAAAACAGGTAAAAATAAGGAAAATAATACTGAGAATAAAGAAAGAAAATATGATAAATGCAGGGTATAATGACAATAAACAACAAGAATAATGTTCATTTTTAGATATGGCAGTTTGACAATTGTTTTGATTACGTTGCCTAGCAACCAGCTCTTGAGATCAACTTGGGAACACACGAGACAAGTTGGCGTCTTTCTTGTCCAACCTTGCAAAACAACAGAAACAAATTACCAAAAAACTTATTGCTGCTTAGACGGTATTCCCATTGCCTCTTCAAAAACGTCAAAATATATAGGGTGTTCTACTTAAGATAAGAAAGTTAATGTCTCTTCCGATGCCTCTGCACTAGAAATTAGTCCACAAGAAACACAAATCGACCTATTTTCCCTAAAAACGCTAGCTCCTGTCGTTCAAAAGTTGATATGTGGGGCGGACACTTTGGGACCTCACTGCACATTAAATTGCACGAAAGATAATAAAGGTTATTAACTCACTTTGAATATCTAGGTTTTAATATCTATTTGTTTGAGTGCATGGATTAAAATATTGCTTTCCGAAGGAAATAACTTTTATTTGACTTTTCACCACTGCCTTATAAGATGTTTGAAAACTTCCATTTTACTGACGATCACTTAGAGACAGTGCCTGGCACTTAAAAAGTGTGTTTCTCGAAATCAAATGTATTTTGATCAGATCTTCACATTTGATCCTTCATTCACGTACTTATGCCTTCATAACTGTTTCCATTGTGACATTACGTATAGATATATGTATTTGTTTAATGAAGCACCATGTATATTTTTGTATTTTTGGATTTTGCACGAACAGATGATTGCAGAAACATTTCCCCATTGCTTTAGGTTACGTAGGTGTAGAAAAAAAGGTAATGGGCAATAAAACTCAAACAGAAATTCCAGTACAAATACATTTTTTTATTATTGTAATATTTTACTAGATATAGAATAATATTCCTATTAATAAATATTAAATGTATATTTATGGGTGTATGATAAAATAAATTAGGTATGTAAGAATATAATTAATATTAAGTATAGCAACATTTATATAATTATTATGTATTATTTTTAGTTTATGTAGAAAGATAGGTATAGAGAATATATTTTATTATTTTCATCATCATTATTATTAATTATTATATGTATCATCGTCATATTTTCATCTGCTTTTTTTCCGAAAAAACGTGTACTCGTATAATAAAATACTGACCGCTGAATTCATAATATTATATAGTAGTAATAATAATAATATAGTTTTTTTTTCAATAGTATCAAGTCGTTAACATATATTTTTCTACGTATATTTTTCTTATTCCTCCATAAATATAGTGTATTTCTTTAAAATATATTCCGTTATATCATCCTTTATGCGTTTTCTCATTTTAAATTTAAAATATGAAATATGTGTCTTTCCTTTTTTTTTTCTTTTTGAATATATGTGGGGAAATTATGGAAAATAGCATGACGGATACCAAAGGATACATGTTTACATTCTTCACCATTAAAATACATTCCATCAATTTCTTTTTTTTTTTTTTTTCGTTTAACTTTTTAATTCTTATTGACATCCTCGCGATTTAAACCGATGACGTTCAACGAAACCACCTCCACTCTCAAAAATATCAAATTGAATTTGGATCGTTGTTTATTGTAAAAGGTATCCATCCAGATGTCTGTTTTTCTTTTTTTTTGTGGGAGAGGGTTTCGAAACGTACAGCAGAACTCATATGTACTATTTATTAGATTACAATATAAATATATAACACACCATGGTACAACATTCACGATTAAACATTTTGCAATATCGAGAACACGTTCAGTGGAGCTCTTGTGGAATATGAGTAATAATATCATGAGTAAATATAGTTAAGTATAAGATATTATTTATTATTATACACCGACATGAAAAATAAATTATTATACCAAAGATTTGTAAAAATATACATATTTTTTTGCGGGTATACTCCTTTTCTTTTTGTTTGATAGGATTAATGCTGTGAAATTTACGAATATACGGAAGTACACATAAAAGGGTTCAAGTTGTTCTTTTTTGTTTCATTTAATTAATCAAAAAGGCCATGCTAGATATCCCTCAATTCGGATTGCAATGAACTAAATAAAAGACTGCTGTCAAAAATAATGGAACTTAATTTTGAAAAAAAAAAAAAACTGAATCCGAATCAAAGGACGAAATTTTTTTACTTCTTATATTTCGAAACGAGTGCGGTAAGTTTTAAAAAAGTTACATCTGTTATTTAATATTATTTTTTCTCTCATCTTATTTAGATTATCTTGACGCACATTTTTTTGGGATTTAAAACATATATCTTACGAAAATATATAATTTTCTTTGTTTTTTGTCTCATTTACTCTCAGAATTTCTACAGGGTTTGAACGACCTCGTTTTTATTTATTTTATACTTGGTGTAATAACATGGTGCGCATTAGTTTATTATTTTCAGGTTTATCTTTAAAATATTAACGTTTTCTTCTTAATTTCATGATGCGCAATACTTAGTTTGCCCATTTTGGAAAATAAGAAAAAAACTCTGATGTTTTTTATGTTATGCAACGTTCTAATTCTAAAGATTGCTTCTTGATTTTTGTTCTTGTTTGAGTACTAAAATTTGATAGAGAGAGAGAGGATTGGGTGGTGTAGAGCTTTGTTTGGATGGAAAAATATATATTTCAAGATAGAAAGGATCCATGGATAGTTTTAATTTTCAGCGTAATATAGAATTCGTTTGTAATTCGTATACAGTGTGGCAGGAAAGGTATGCAACAGCAAAGCTCTTTTCAACCTGCACTGTATATCAAAGTTATTGGACGAAGATCTTTATGTACTGAGGATGAAATAAGAATAAGAAGTGTTGTGTAGAACTTATTGATTGGTGTATAGGATGTGTGTAGTGTTTTTTTTTTTATATATTGGTCACCTCAAAATTCTTATATTATTAATTATTTTAAGGAAAGAAAAATAAAAGATCAAAACCATAGAAATATCGCATGCAACGATAAACCTATTGTTTCACTCTTCGATTTTTTTATATATCGTTTGTTTGCTTTTTTTAGTAACTTTATTTTCGCATTTTTTGGCACCAGATTTTTTTTATTATTATTTATTTATGTATCAACAACGTTTTTTTCTCTTAAAATCTTTTTAGAATGTATGTAAGTAATCGATGTTTGAAAAATGTTCCCCCAATATATGTATGTAAGTATCGTAAAAAATTTTCCTTTTATGTGCGTAATCAAAAAACGGTGATAATATGTAAGGTAAATACACTTTGCTAGGTATATATTACACTATTGTTATATGAATATAATAAGTATTTGTTGCTGCCTTTTCAACATCTAAAAATTTTACGAATTGCTTTTTTAAAAATGGAAATGTACGACTGATTTTTTTTTCTCTCGGCTTATATTTACTTCCGCTAAATACCATATGTAAAAGATCGCAATCTATGTATTATATAAGATGTCTAAAAGATAATTGAGATGAAACACGTTATTTTCTGTAAGGTAAAATAAGCAAGAACTATATATGAGAATACCACTCTTACACAAGCAATCTTAGCGTTGGTTGTTAGATACTATTTTTTTTTCTTCTATTGACAGGTCTTTAAGAAAATGTCCCACTTAAAATTCCAAAGATATTTTCCTGACGACTCGTCTATATCCAAATCTTTTTATTTAAAAATTTTCCTTCCTTGTTGACGTAAAGAGATATAGATTTTGCTTTCAGTATACGTATCTTTTTATATATGTATTAAATATTATAATGGTGATAGAAACGGTATCTAAATATTTTTTCTATTCAATTTTTAGTATATTATACTTATAGATATATAATAATTGAAAAAATATAATGCGTACTGTCACACCTAAAGACTAGACTTCATATACATCGTATTATGATTATAAATATGTATTTTTTTTGTCTGCGAGGGATCGCAATACCTTGAATACGCCGCCCCCTTTTATGAGAAAAAAAAAATAATAAAATTTGGAAAAAACGAAGGGCCCCGCTTTTGATATTGCGATCCCTCTAGATTTTTTTTTGTTATTTAACTTTAAAGCTGTTGGTACAATCAAAAATTGGAAAATATAAAATATTACACACGTTTTACAGAGTAAATACGGAAAAGCTTTGTTTTTCTCTCTCATATTTTCTTAATTTTTATTTAACGGTATAGTTTTCTTTTTTCCTTTAGTTTACCTTTTAGAAGAAAGGACTTAATATTTTTTTTCATCATTTATTTCATTTTTTTTACTATTCCGAAATAACATTTAAAGTCAGTCTTTCGAATCACAGTGAAGCTTTGATATGATCAAATTATTGTGCTCGGTTACTGGTATCCATACTAGCTTTCTTTTCTTTCTTTTATTATTATTATTACAATGACCCCTTTTTTCAAAATTATTTTTTTCATTTCGTCTGTTACATCTGCCATATTTAATTTATATCTTACTGCATTTGGTTTTCTATAGATAATCGATTTCGACATCATTTTCGATAGTTTTGTTTATTCAGTTTAGATAGAATACTAGACAATCTAGACATCCTTGTAAGGTGAAGGTGTTCTTAATACGTATGTGGTATAACGTTTCTTTTGGTTTGTTTTTCCTTTCTTTTTTTAAATATAGGCAGCCTTCGTAGATTTCTCATTTGTTCTTTGTCATCTATATATGTATTATGGAATGTAGTAAGTAGGGTTAGTAAAATAGTATTTAGTAGGATTAGAGTAGTATTTTAAAGCTAATTTCACCCCATTTTATTTATATTATCATAGATGTACAATAGTGAGCAACAATAAACTAACGCCAAACTATTTTTGTCGGTTATTGCAATTCACTACTGTACAATAACTGAAACATCAAGCCTGAATGGAATGGGATTTTGTATATCTATTTCGTTGCTGCTTTTGCTTTGTTTTTTCTTTCAGAAAATATGCTTTTGTTTTATCGGTCGAGGATGGTACGAAAAGAGCTTCAGCTTAATAAACTCTGCGAATAGAGATAACAGTTAAAAATATATTGTGTACCTTAAGTTCATCGAAAAACATAATAATTATAGTTTACATGCATACGAACTAATTTGTACCCTACGTATATTTAGGTGTGACTATATAGTATAGTAAATGTAATAACAAAATTTATAATAATAATAGAGAATTTTGCCCTGAAAAATTATCACACGCACGTCATTCCTACGAAATTAAGTTTGTCAATGCCTTGATTCGAAATAAAAGTATGTATAAAAATGCCATGCATATGATAACTTATTTGACTATAATTTACTTGCTTGTAAATCAAGTGGTGTTTGGTTTAGGAAGTACATAGAAACAAATGAATTGCGAAACGTAGACATGAAACAAGAGCTTTGATACAAAATTTCATACATTCAGAGTTTTTTAAAATTAGGAAGACGATTTTGTTTCTCGATGTAAAATTGAATTAAATTTAGTATATCTATTTAAAACAAAATTTCGCAATCCTTTTGTTTCTAACCTCTTAAACAAAGGAGTGGACTTTTCGATTGTCAAAAAAGAAACCAAAACGAAACGTAAACGAAACACAGCTGAAAGTGAGAATTTTTCCATTTGTGCTTTATAAGTTTTTTATGTAATCAGAGTACATATAATGTTACGTACGTGTTCCTTCATTTCACTATTTCCATTATTCATTTTCTTTTTTTACAATCATTCGATGATTATGTCAGTCGTGTCCAACAGCAGTAAAGTAGAATATCAAGTTTTCATATTTAAAAATTTCATAACTGATAACACAAATCTTAAATATAGAGATAGAGAGACAAATCTAATAACCACATTAAAATAGTAATAATTTAATTAATTATAATAATCGTAATAATACTTAAAGAGAGTCAATAAAAAAGTTTAATTGTTTTAATAATCCGTAGTTATTGAATATATGAATTACGTCCAAACATCTCGCACACATTTAATATCATAGAAATACTTTTTTTATTTATTTTAACAGCTAAATATTTCTTAGTATATAATATATATAATAATATATAGTTATGTATATATAATATTTTTATTATTATATAAATGCTGAGCGGGTTGACTGGGCCAGGGTCGTCGCTAAAGGTGCCCCTGGTACGTACATAATAATTATAGTTATTATTAATATTTTTTCTCTTAAGTGTATGTAATATTTTTTTCTTTTACTCTACTCTACTACGCGATTATTCACTAAAATGTAGAAAATAGATTACTCTTCTTGTTAACTTATTAGCCTTGTTTTTTTTTTGGATTTTCTTCGCTTAGATTCTTTCACTTTTATTTTAAGTTTAAGTATTTTATTTCGTTTATTTATTGCTCTTGGTTTCGACGTATTAATAAGAAGACAAATTGTTTCTTGGTTTGCTTGCTTCGATACGAATTATTATAATAATACGCAGTAATAACTTAGAAGAATATCATAGGGTTGACTCTGGGGACTTTGAAAACATAACTAATCATTAGAATATAAAAAAAGGAAACCGAAATTATAGAAAATTTAACGGAATGTTTGTAGAATTGTATGTACTTGATTTCAAATCAAATATTTGGCAACCCTATGACATCACGTATCAGACGTACCTGCGACCCTAAGCTTATGTCATACAGGAGGCTACAAAAAAGATATATTTTATAATATAAATATTTTTTTCATTTACTTTATTATATAATATAATAATATAAATACAGTATTTTTTTCTAAAAACATCTATGTTTAATTATGTATTTTTTCTTCACTTATTAATATACTATTTTTCAAAAAATTACTTTTTTTTTCATATATTTTATAATTAATATTTTTTTCAATATATAGAATATATCATTAATCATCATATTATAATATATGAAATATAGACAATATTATTACTTAAATATCGTAGTTAGGCCTGTATATTATGTGTTTTAAAAATATGCTAATATACAGTGTGTCTTGAGTAGAATGTTACGTGTTGGGTAGTGGGTGGTGAGTGTGTGTGATTTGCAAAGTATTCCTTATTATGTTATCGATGGTAGTACATTATTGAATTTTATTATTACCTTTTGTAAAAACCACTATGGTACGTTACGATAGCATGTATTGTGTATGTGAATGAATACGGATGAAGGTGTATTATAGATATGATTATGATCTTTCAAAATATATGATGATTAGATGTAAATTATGAATCTTTAAGATTTTTTTTTTGTATATCAATAATAATGAATATTAATCATAATAATAAATTACAAATGTAATAATAATTAAATTTTCATTATTGCAGCTACAAAGCCAACGTTTCGTGAACGTCTCGTCCATATTCAGTCTCTGTGTATCTTTTCTCGCTTTAAACGAATTGTGGACAATACTCAATCTCTCAAAACGTAGGCTTCAAAAACATTAGATTACATGTACACATATATAATAAGGATCCATATCATGCATATTTATATAATATTTATGCATATAGACACAAAGTTATACATCCAAAAAACACAGAGATATTATTTAGAATAAATATATTTTTATATGCCAATTAGACTACCTAAGAATTTCATTTAAAAATGTCTATAATGTGTAAAAGAGCCGCCGTACACTTTTAAAACATTAATAATTTCTTTTTGTTTCAAAAACGAACTAGAAATAATTTAGGCGTTAATCTTTCATTTTTTTTTAAGATTGAATTAATTTTCAATTATAATAATAGGTGAGATGATCTTTTTTCGGGTGTGGGAAGACTCGTATATATATATATATATATGTAAAAAAATTAGCGAAAAGCGCAAAACCTCGCCGAAACAATTCGTATCTTACCTTTTGTTTTTTCGGTTATTTGCCGTATTGTTAAGATCAAGCTCTAATTCTGTTAATATTTTGATAATTAAAACGGTGTTTGTATATTTTTTTATTCATATTTTTTTATTTTTTATTCATTATAGTCCACGAGTGTATAAATAATCAATTTTGTTTGTTAAATGTCGCTTGATTTTTTTTTAAGTAAAATTCGAATGGTAATTGTTTTAGTGATAAATAAATCTGCCTATTTTTCTTTTTCAAATTTCTAAAATTACGTACACGCATGGACATTTTCAAGTTTACAAATTGCACCTATACAAACACATTTTGTGAATGCTTCCCCGAAAAATACAAAAATGCCTTTATGAAACGTCACGTTCAATTTAATATTCTTGCCTCTAATTTTAACTTCGTAGATTATTTATATTTGAGCAGAACGTATGTAAGTATATATTTATAATTTACTCCGCCATTTTCCCATTCTTTGCACGTCAATTTGCTAGATCGAAATTGCACTCTTAAAGTCTTTTCTTTCTTTTCCGATGCCGTATTTCAATTTTTCCCTACGTCATATAGTTCAAAGTCACTACAATCTATGTATATATATATATGTATTTTTTACGCGTGGGTACTAAAAATATCATCTTAGTTACTTTTTTAATATACTTATATAATTTATTAGATGCGATTAATATAATATAGTAATAGGAATATATTAAAATATAGAGAATTGCAAATTTTATTATTTAAATTTCCTTGTCTATATGTTTTTATATCTTTTGTTTTCACCTAATTATTAGTATTATGTTTTCAAATTGTGCCTCGTCAGCTAACTCTTCCATTTTTTTAAATTTCTATTTCCACGAATTTTTTAGCTACTATACCCGATGTCTCAACTTATTCGTTTCTTTCAAGCAACGAGAGTTGGTATGAGTAAGAGAGAGTTTTTTGTTTGCATTCTGGCATGGATACATTGCATTTTCTATAGAGTATTTATAGGAATATATATAGAACATCAAACCGTCTAACAAAAATACAGCACAACATGCAGGAAAACTACATTCTTCTTATGATACAAGTATAAGATATTATAGCAAATATATATCAAACACTTTAAACATTAACAGACCCAACATTCACTCACAATGTAAAATGA
Organism: Dynastes maya; assembly: GCA_029619315.2. Taxonomy (NCBI): domain Eukaryota; kingdom Metazoa; phylum Arthropoda; class Insecta; order Coleoptera; family Scarabaeidae; genus Dynastes; species Dynastes maya. Next base: position 30,471,146 of record JAROYE020000008.1, read on the forward strand.
AAGTATAAAAAAATGAGGGAGCTCATATCATCCTCAATCATAAGGGACGAAACAAAATACTAATAATTTAAACGAATAGCTTTTTTGCTTTGTTTTTAATATTTGCGAAAATATAAGAGGACATAATTAACCAAAACATAAATGAACAAAAGAAGAAAGGTAAAATAAAATAAACAACAACGAAAAATATAAATCACGTATTTTATTACAATATTTGGTAGTAAATTAATTTATATAAAAAAGTCAACCTTATTATAATTATTTAATTAAAAAAAAATCAATAAAAACTAAGTAAAATATAGTAAGTCTTGCCGAAGTTTTAGCGTGAAGCTTTAAAGTCTTTTTTTATTATAATATAAACTCCATTAAATATTATTTATTTAATACAAACAAATATATTTATTTATAAATTACATATATAATATATAATCTATTATACTTTGCAATATTATAGGCTACGAGTCTCTTCGGGGGCGTGGTGGTGGGGCGAGCGCAATAAATTCTAGCGTGAGGGGGACAAGGTTTTCACTTCACGCAAACTTTGACAATACGCAGCGGTTGGTTTCAAAAGAAGAAAATATAGTTAAGCGTCAAACCAATCGCAAAATTATGAAAAATTATAATAATAATAATAGTAATAAATATTACATAAACTAGATAAAATTTCTATGTCAAAAAAAAATCAAAAAATAATAATAATAAAAGGAAGATAAAACACACATATTTCGAAGGTCGAAAAGAGTGAAAATCAAAAATATTTTTTTAAATCACCACAGTAATATGTCTTCTTTAGTTTTATTTTTTTATTTATTTTTTTTATTCTTTTTTTTCGGTAATTAAAAAAGTAAAATATCGGTATATAAATATATAATAATAATATAATAATAGTCAAAATATTCTAATTAAACTATATATTTTTTCTTCGTCTAACTCGAGAGGAAAGAAAACAGTCACGCGCAATTACATCAACACACACAAATAATGTGCACATTTATATATACTTGTACTACTAACATCCATATTTAAATATTCTTCACAAAAATATGTAAAAAAATAAAATAATAATATATGGTATTAATAATAATAATAATAATAATAATAATAATAATAATAGCTATTAAAACAACAACTTATTTACATCTTCCGTACGTATTTTTTTTTAATAAAGAAAAACAAACTAAGTCTCTGCAAAGAGGGGATTCCTCCCCCATCTAAAAGATTCCAACCAGCAAAGGCCCAAGCTTCCCCTTTCATTTTCTATAATTATTATTAATAATACGTCACAAAATAGGATTCATCATCAATAAAATATATATAAAATTCCATACAATAACATCTACGAGTCTAGAAAAAATAATATTAATAATATAAAAAAATAATAAATAAACAAAATAATTCTTTAATAATAATATATTAATATATCTATTACGTCTATATATTATTTAAAGGTAAGTCAAAAACGTACATGAAAAGGGAATCGCGGCCTTTACCAATCGGGAACTGCCAAATTTCTCTAATACACTTATTATTTCAATAATTAAAGGAGCGCGAGTCGTATGAAAGAGAGATTTTATCAGCGGGTGAAAAAGTTACGATATTTGCAAAATCTAACGCAATCGTGTTCCTTCTGAAAAGGGAACATATGCCTCCTTTTGTTCTTTTCCTACTTTATACAGAATCAACATGGAGAATCTTTAGTTTTGAAGAGATTTCAGCAAACGATGACCATTTTGCTTCCTTTGTAAAGGGAGTCTCGAGGCGCGGTCTCATTTTTCTTTTCTTTTGCGGGGTGGGGGTCGCATTTAGCTATTATTACAACGACTAATATAATAAATGTATTTCTTACAAGGGGGGACAAAGGGCAGCGCCAGGTTGCTCCGTATTACGAAGCAACTTATTAGGCTCTTATTTTGTTTTCGGGGGGATTAGCTGCGTCTACGACGGCCTTACGGGGGCGGAATTGCAGGGGGTACAATTATTTAGAAATATTCTTTAAAAATATTATTATGTATTATTTATACCATTTTTTCTCTTTCGCTTCTTAAAAAATACTCTCCACGTTCGTCTTTTCTTTCTAATTATTTTATATTATATTGTTATAACTTATACGCTATCACACATCACAAATAACAGAACAATATTAACAATGAGTAAAAATTCAATCAACAATTATAAGATTATAAGAGATAAGGGGATATGTATGTTTTATTTTATTAATACATAATGTATATTATTAGGCGTATGTGGCCTCGTCTCCCCCCAAATTTAATTTTTTTAAGTTCGGTAAAATAAACTTGTTTAAAAAATTAATTTTTCAGTGGTAAGTCAAAAAACGGGGGGAAATAATACATTAAAGTGAATACAAAATTTTTTAGAGGGTTGAGGAGGGGGGGCGACGTTGTTCGTACCCCGGCCGTCGATATCGCGATCTGTGGCAGTTCAAATCACAGCCGATGACCCCCGACCCCATTTTTATTATTGTATCCATTTTTTTCCTTGACATTTTCTCGATTTATTTGCTCGTAACAATTCACCGCAAAATACTTGTTTAATTCTTCTTTTGTTTGTATTGTATTTGTGTAGCTTATAAGGATAAACGGTTTTACTTCTATTATTGTAGAGGGTCTTGTAGGTTTTGTAGGTTTCTTTGCTCTTCCACGTTACTTGCGATACTTTTCTTCTATTATACAATACTTATTAATATAATTTATTATTTATTCATTTAAATTTTTCCGTAGTATATATAGTAATATGTATTATTTTAATATTATACTTAAATATTTTGAGAATTGCTTCATCAGACTTTAAATATTATATATTACATCATATATGTGTGGATAAAACTAGACGCCCTCTGGGGAACAAAAACTCAATGAAATAAAGAACCTCTTTCCCATTCTGGCGGCTATTCTTTTTTTGATGCTGAACTTAAAAGATATTAAAAGAAAATTGTAGTAGCAGAATTATTCGCTAGAAAATGAAACTCCGCTAAACTGGTTTAATTTTCCAGTGAACAACACTGTATAAAACAGAATATCTGCGCCATATTGTTGTTGTCTTCGATATCAATGTCTTTTATACGTTCCTTGTTTTTTTTTGTTCTTCGTTTTTTTTTTTACTCAGAAACAAATGAGTGAAATCCTATTATTTTATTATTAAATATTCAATAAATACATATTTTAATTCATTTGTTTTTTGTTTTAAGTAAATAGTAAAATGTATTATTATTAGTGTGTCTGTATATAGCGTATGCCTCTGTAATATAATAATATAATCTAGTAGCCTATGAATAATAATAATAATATAATAATAATAATAAATTGAATAAACAACGAAACGATCATTTAAATACTTAAAAAAATATAACGGGATAAATACATATATAAAATATATATAATATTATAATTAAGGAAGAATAATTTTCGACTTCAGTGTATATATTAGGTAAATATTTTATGGTTTAAATACGTGTATGCAGTGTCGTTCAAAAGGAAGTAATTCATAAGTATTTTTATATTACTAACTTTACGAAATTGAAAGGAAAATTGAAAGAAATGAAAATGAATAATTTTGAAAAACAACGAAAAAGAAAAAAATACTTAAAGGAATTATTTTTTGCGTAACTTTTGTGATATTGGTGTAATACTCTACCAGCACTTATTGAAAATGGAATCTGGAGTTTGCTGTTTTATTATGGACTGCTGGATCGAAATATCCTCTGGATCTTATCTTGTTTTTTTTTTATTATTGAAGTATAATCGGAAAATCATTGAAGAAAATCACTAACTAGCCGCCGTGAAAACCTGAAATTTAACAAAGTTTCCCTTGAATGAAAAAAGATTACTTATTTTTGTTCTACACTGCATATGGTCATTATAATTATTTTCTATATGAGAGAACAATGGCGACTGAATAAAAAATATATATAATAATAATATTATGTACCAATATATTTTTTCATTTCACTTCTAATACTATATAAAAAACGCGAATAGGAAAAAAGATAGTATTTTTTATACACCATTATCATTAAATTATTACAATTAATGAGTAATAGTAATAATAAAAATTATTATTAAAAAAAAATGTGAACTGGCATAATGAGATGACTACCTTCGAGTACGATCTGGGCTCCCCCACCTAATTTTTTTGCGAATCGCACACGAGTTATTTATTTATTAATAAGACATATAAAATTATACATCTTTAAAATGCATTGCGTCCCCCTTACTGTGGATAAACGAGAGTGGGGAGAGGAGCGCATTGCATTTTTTAATATCTTACAAAAAAATCTAAAAAATCTATTATCATTCGTTGTCGGATATTGATGTGCGATTAGTAAGATTGTAAAAGGACAGGGGGGATCGCAACGAACGGCTGAACACAGGGGCGCGGGCCCAAAATCGGGGGGAATGTGGTTTAATTATTTTTTATTTTCATTTTTTTTTGGGCGCGATGTTTTTCTTCGTTATGTTATTTTAAAATATAATAATTTTTTTTAATAATTATTATTTAAATATTAGTAAATATAGGATTCGAGGAGATCGAACATTTTGTGTATTTTATATGCGTATTTTTTTTATTAGTAATTTAGTAATTTTTTCTCTTCATAAATCATGTTCAAAGATGGTACTTTAAAAATTTTTGTTGTTAGAGTGGCAGCGCTTTTTTTTTCTTCTCTTTAAGGATTCGGCGAATAGATCCGGATAGCTTTAATCGCCGGCGACGAGCAAACGGGACATTGCGGTTCGTTGGTGTCGCAGATCCTGTTCGCGCAGTCCACGCAGAAGAAATTATGACCGCAAGGGAGCAGCGCGTGCGTGACTTTAGCGTCGCTGCAAACCAAGCACTTCGCCGAACTCAATAGAGAATCTGCGGGACTCGTTGAGTTCGCGGGTGAGGGACGAGATGGCGCCACGCTCGGATACGACCATATATTCGACAGTGCTGTCGTATTCTCGAAACTGGGCGAATCTCCTAAGCCTTCATCGCTTGAACTCCAAATCGCACCCAAGTCGCCGCGTCCTCCCGAACTCGAAGAACTGCTGGAGCACGAGCCCGAGCTCGAGAACGCTCCCGAACTTCCCGTCGATGATGTCATTGTCGGAAAGGTATCGGTGGGCGTTTCGAAGTAACTGAAGAGCGAATTTAGACCGGATTTGTAGAGAGATGCTAGTAAATCTGTATCATCTATGCTGCCCAATCCGTTTAAACCATTAATTGATGTCCCATTTCCCGTTCTCATCGCGATATGAGCCTCGATTTCCCTTCTAGCGGTTTCTACGCTTTCCGGTAGTCCAGTTACTTCAAAGACGGGCTCTTTGTCGCGACTAGGAGTCACGATGTAAGTGTGCGTTTGGTGCTGGATGCGTTTGATGGTAGCACCTTTCGGGCCGACTACCAGACCGACCACTCTATAAGGGACCCGGACCTGTATGGTGACGTGGCCCGGAATATTGGCTGGTGGTCCGGGAGGAGTACTCGCTCCAGAACCTAAACCAGCCAAATTATTCTTCCTGGATGCCCGGATTTGCGAGAAGTGTTCGGCTGCGGATAGAATCTCGCGCTTAGCTTTGGCGACATCCTCTTTACGGCCAGTTACCACGAAAACAGGCTCTTCACCACGTACTGGTGTCTTGATGTAGGTGTTAGTTTTGGCCCTTAGCGCTTTGATCTTACAACCTGAAACAAGAAGAGAAAAGACGTTAGAAGTGCAAAATTATAGAGTAATGTTCGCTTACAACGAACTTGATTAATATGGATTGCTATATGAAAAGTACTTCATATAATGAATCCATTGGCTAAAATAAAGGTTTCCGCCATTCTGAGTGCAATGAAAATGTCTGTAGCAATTTTGTCCAAAATGATATAAAATAGAAATGTCACTAATTCATTTTATAACTTTTTTCCAGACACAACGGATGCGTAAAACGAATCTTAGTTGATACAACGAATCATTTTTATACGTCCATTCAAGTTCGTTACAACCGAGCATTACTGTCTTGGTAAAAACAAAGAAATCAACAGAATCTGTCAAGACAAGATATCTCTAAATATCTTCAAATTAGTACTCAAAGAAAACAAAAAAAAAGTGCCCTTGACCACGTGTTCACCCATGGTACAACTTGCTCAAAGGCTTAGTTCCAATCCCAGTGTCAAGTTTTCATAAATCATTAACACATTTAGTCAATTTTCTTGATAGAAATCAAACCAAAATTAATAATTCCATTCTCAATACTTATTAAAAAAAGATGACCTTCATTCGGAACAACACATTTCGTTGTTTAATATGTTGGGATTACTGACCTACACAGAGCTTAATCATTGTAAATTACAGGCGAACGAACTACATTCACCTAACGAAATTGAGCGAAAAAACAAGGCCGAAAAAAGCAGAAGTCAACTACGCAAAACATGTTGCTGAAAACTAAGTTAAAATATGCAAGGCTGTATATTTCTATGTAATCTACAAACGCTATGGAGCGGCATGCGTATTGAAAAGTGAATAAAAAATATAGTTAAGAAAACGAAATGTAAAGCAGGGGCGGTGTGCCCCTAAGGCCGCAAGGCCGCGCCCCCTCTTTTATACGCCGTTTAAAAAATCAATTTATTTCATAAACAAAATTATTCACAGTTTAAACATTCCGTGCCTTCCAACATATTCCGCGGTCAATATTGTGAAATGCATTATACCTCATACAATGTGCAATAAGAATGAAATATTTTGGACGCTATGAAATAGCGCCCCAAACGTCTGACCAAACAACCAATCACAGTCCAGTCGGTATATGAACGTTTGGGACGCATAATTTTCGCGGCCAGTCTTGTTTTAGCTACGAGACGGAGTGTTATTTTGTTTAACATAGATTTCCCGCGCTTTTTATATAATGACAAGTACCTGTGTTTATAACAACACTAAAAATGAACAGAATTACAGTGTAATTTTAAAAAGTGAATTTTATATTATAAAAGATATCATAATCTCAACTAAAATCGGAATAAATAACGGGAAGAAGAGATGCAAATCGACACGCCCACACAACGATTTTTCGTGGAGATTTATAAAAAAAGTAAATGCGAAGTTTCGAATTTATTATATTGTTTTCCGTGTGTGTCCTATAATATTGCGTATGGATTATCATTCAGTTGGGTTAGAACTGGTTTGAAAGATTTACATCATTTAACCACTAAAATAAAGAAATAAAGAAACATGAAAAATCTCGTGGTCACATTAATACCCGTATGGCATTTGCTTTACTCAGTAAAACAAATATTCTGATGGAGTACAGTTCTGTTTATCGACAGCATATTGCGGATTATATCGAGAAAATTAGGAAAAATCGTTACACCATATGGAGATAGACGACTCGCACAAATTGGCATTTGTTTTGTAGTTACTTCTTCGCACCCGAAGAACTAAAAAACAACATTAACAGCAATATTATAATTATAATTCTCGGGTTCGATAAACAAATAACTCGGATCATTGGAAATAAATAATTTTACAGACAAAATTTAACAATGTCTTTTAGAATTTAGTAAAAACTCTAATTAATTTAATCAATCATCAGTTCGAATAATACTTTTTTTGCTAACTCTCTCACATCTAAATAAAAAAAGATACTGCATGCGGCAGTCTCGCAGTGGAGCATTCAACCATAGCGCTCGGGTTGTTTCCGACCGGCCGGTATATTAAAACGTTTAATATATTGTATTAAGTTTTGTTTCGCTTTTGAACTGGCTCTTGGAGATCATGATGACAGCGAAAAATCAAGATATTGTGGTATATTTACGGAATTAATCAATTTTTCTGCTAATTTGGATCTAACGCTTCGAGAACATTAAATAATGCTATTATTTTTAAACGAACCTCAAACACAATCTAAAATAAAATTTAGATTCTATGCTTGCCGTTTACAGAATATTCATTTCAAAGAAATTTAAAAATTCCGATTTATTATGTGACGAAACTACAGATGTAACAAATTGGTGTCAGATCGTAATTATTAAAGCGAGGTGTCTTTGCGGTACACAGGCGTTTCACCGGAGTAGCGGGCTGTGCGTAAAAATCGATTCTCGCTTTATCAGCGTCCGCTTGTTTATTTTTCGTTCAGTTTAGGAAACGAGAGCGTGCGTTGTGTTTTGTTACGTGTTATTCGTTATAAATATATAATTATTAATTTAAAATGTGTAATGTGAGCAAGGCTAAAAATTACCTTTTGCTGGCACAGAAAATAAGTTTATCTGTGACTTTCCGGATTTGTTCTACGACGGTACTAAAATAGTTTGAAAAGTGTGCGAAAAACATTTGATGTAAATACCGAAGAACACAGAAATAGAAAAGTGAGCGTGCCAACGAGAACCGCCTTTATTTTCGGTTTACTTGTCACTTCTCTTACTCGAAAAAGAACCGTTTCAGAACTTTTGGTATAAAAGACGTGGAAAAGAAAATCAAATCTACATTAAAAAATCAGTTGCTTTGGTTATGTGTTGACGAGATAACAGATTGTAAAAGAAATTCTATTCTAAATGTTATAGTACGTGTACTGGGCCCTCATAAACCGACATTTCCACTGTTACTGACCAGCAAAAGACTGGAAATGCGTACTGGTGCTGCAATTGTGGGGGTGATACTTAGTACGTTAGAAAACTTTCAAGTCTCACCACATCAAGTGTTGATGTTTATGAACGATGGTGTAGCGACAATGTGTTCGGTAGGCCGGTCTCTTCTTGAACACGATTGGAAGTGTTTACATGTTACGTGTAAAGTGTATGCTTTACATCTTATGGCAGAAACTATTCGATAATGTTCACCCGAGGTAGATGCATTAATAGCATGTATAAAAAAAGTGTTTCTCAAATCTCCAAAACGTCTTCGATCATTTGACGCACAGTGTCCTGGTATTCGTCCACACCACCACAGCCGATTCTTACACATTGGGAAATATGATTGCAGACAGCTCTTTATTATGCTGAATATTCCAAACAAGTAAGGCTGTTATTCTACAATTCAATCCTGCCGAAGCTGCAGCTATTAAGGAGAACCACAAAAAATTTCAATATATTTCCGTTGAAATACAGCTACAAATTATTCGTAAGAATTATAAAGGATTACATGACGCAGTAGAATAATTGCAAAATAGAGCGTTGTCGTTAGTGGAGTCACTGCAAATAGTGGACGAAGTACATACACTGCTACGCACGACGCAAAATATAATCGCGCTTTAGAAAAGTTCGAGAGTGTGTTAAAGAAATATTCCGGTTTTATCACATTAAAACAAATTTGTGATGGTGCATCGACTAATCCATTAACTGAATTCAAAGGGTGTTTTAATCGTACATGTATTATATCCGTAGATCTCGAACGATCTTTTTCAAAATATAAACACACTTTTTCACCACGGCGAATATCGTTCAACGAGACAACTGTGGGAACATATCCAATGCTGTCACCTTTTTACGACTCTTATCCAGTGGGTAACAATACTGATAATGGTGCTTCTACTTTTAATGTTCGGTAACTCCGATGGGGCCCCCCAGCCTACTTGATAACGCTGCTTAAGAAGGTAAGTATTTTAAAACTTTTCAGATATTATAATTTTTGATTGGGTCTGTTATTATTATTTGATTTATTTATTTTTTGGTATTGTACTTGCTGAAGCGAGCGCATGCCTACGCCGCTCAGAGACATTACCTCGCTTTAGTAATAATATCTAGATATATAATGGCAGAATTTATGAGCACTTTTAGGGATTTAAACGAATTAAGGATGAGAGATGCCGACGTTCAGAACACATTAAAAATAAATATCCTTGTGCACATTATATTCACATCTATGCCCACCAGTGCAATCCGCAATTTTTGCTTGTTTTCAAACTAAAGGTAAGATTTTATCATATTTTTTGCAATCGCGCACCCCTCGTCAAAAAGTCACGAACGGCTACTGATGTAAAGCAAATCGTACGATTTGCACAGATGACTACTACATCTAGAATTATGTAAAATTGCTTTGGCATTTAAAATTTGAATGTTCTTTTAAATTAAGTTGTTAGTTTTACAAAAATTGCTCAATAATACCAAGAAATACTTTAATTTCGGCCTTAACTGTATATCATTCCCTTGTTTAAGAACTTAAATGTAAACAAACTCTTGACACTGACATTTTTTCTTCTCTAGTAACTTTTCTTTGCTATATGCTATTATTATCCGTCTAGCGAAGTGTTCAATTCGATAGAAAAGGAGCGTTCAATGTTAAAAAAGATAAGAAAAAAAAAGGTGGAACATTGAACCTGATCACGAACCATGACTGAAAATATTTATAATTACGTTTGTTACGTTTTTTCTTCCTTTCGTATACACGCGCAACGTTTATGTTATTCAATTAGCATAGCAGATATGTACATAGTTCCTTTTTTCGCATCTTAATGTCTACGTTATGTATAGCTAAATGAGTCCGTGAATTCCGACAAATTGTCGGCTCATTATTGGAGGTCATTATAATATGTCACGATCTCGTGGATATTCTCGTGTAATTCGCACATTGTTACGTACCGTGACAGGTAGAGATCTAGAAGGCGAATCGTGACACCATTGTATGATGGGATAAATAATACAAAGAGCTACGTTCTTGCTATAGGAAATATTACAAAGTAATCATGCTAGAATTTGCCATAAGATTGATCAGATAGAATTAGTTATTGCTGGTATAGCTTGTTAAAAAAGGGATTCTTTTACTTATTGTAATTAGTGATATTACGAGTCGAATATTTTATTGACTCGAATAACTCGAATATTTATTGTCAACTCGAGTCCAACTCGAATTCATTGGCGTGATATCAACAATTCAAAAGTGAACTCGAAGTCAATCGGATTCGTTTCGAATGACAGTGTCTAACTATATTAACACTAGAAACCACCTGGATACAATTTCCAAATTTAAGACTCGCCTTTGACTGCAAGCAGCTACTTAAGAATAGTAATGTCAGTATATTTTGTTTACTGTTGTCATGGTAACCAAACAATACCAACACCAGAAACCACTTGGATGTAATACCCAAATGCAGGACGAGCATTTAACTGTAAATATTTGTTATATCCAATATTAGACATATGCATCATTATACAAGAACACTAGAGATATAAATTTCCTATACGGTAAATACAGAAAAATATGCGGTGCTATTTAAAAAAAATACATTTCTGGTGTTTGAAGTTGGAAAAGTTTGGTGTTCAATTCTGAACATCCTCTATATTTCGAAGGTGTTTTAATACAATGTTTAGAAAAAGCCAAAATATATCTGGATTTTTTGAAGGAAATAAATGTATCTAAATTTAGGCGATTAAGGACAAAATTACAAATATCTCGAAATCAGTTAGAAATAGACATATGAAATCCATATTATGTTGGCTTGTATCTAGAAAAACAATGTTCGTAATAATACATATACAGTGTTTCATTTGAAATAACAAAGTATCCCTACTTATTGATCGTCCTGTATGTACGGAAATATTTTTTAATTATACTTTATGGTGTATACAATTTTGACGTCCTACCATTTATACAATATGCACAGTTCCAAATGATTGGGACATCCTGTATACGAGGCTCTCTTTTTTAAGGCGTCTGTCTATTTATATGTAGTTATCTTCCGTTTGAATACAGGTATTACATTGCTTATTAACATTATTAACCAGTTGTAAAAAATGTCTTAATCCTTCCATAGAATCACCTTGAAACAGTATTTTCTATGGCTCCTCAATTTTGCCCTCCTAACTGTTGTTTTGAAATTGCAAAATCTGTACTGTATTCAATTTTTTCAAAGCCACAATTACCAAAAGTAGTTTTTGTATGTCTTGATATGTCCTGCCAATATTTTCTGATTCTTCTTTATATAATCAATGAGCAATAGAAGTCTTTGCAATACCACAAAGGCGGTTCATATGTTTCGATTCGATCTGGCCCTTGAAATGACGCAACCATAGTTGGAAGCAACTCTGCATCTTTGTAATTGCATGATACTCGTGCGTAGAATTCTGAAATGCGTGGTTTTTTAAACTAGTGTTAATTGGAGATTCTTCTTCGGACACTTCGCGTTTTTCTACACCTGTACTACACATCTATAAGGTGATTTGGACATAATTGGCCATCAATGATTCCCGACCATGTTCAGCTAAGGTTTATTTAAAATCGTTGACTTAAAAAGATACTTTGAAGTTGACAGTTTTGTATATTGGCGTGCAAGTTACCAAGGCATATGCTACAGCAATAACATATCGAATTGTGGTCACAAGTCCATTTTATTACATTTATTCCTTATCTAAATTCCCCAGCATTTCATCGGCTTACATAATAACGCAAATCCTACCTGATGTCATCTGGGGTTCTCAGTATTATCATCATCATCATAACAATAATAATCACCCCAAAAAAAGGATATACGTTTTTCGAGTGAACGAACTTATTCACCGCGAATTTTTCTACCTGACCAGGCCTTGCGATCCCATGCCGCAGCAGCAGGGCCGTTGAAAATAATAACGCATATACGTATAGGTGCATACGGCTTGCCGCCGCATTAATAATACCGAAACAATCTCAAAAATCGTTTATATCAATTCTTTTTCTTCGCGTTGTGTTTACAAGGCGGCTTGAATCGTTGCTCCCATGCCTCTATATACATATATATATGTACGTTCTACTCTTTAGAGAAGTATAAGAAACTAAGAGAGCGATGGCCAGATATAGGAGAATAACCTTGGATAGCAAGAATGGTACAGCAACAGCGGAGACCAGGTAAGGTCGGGATTTATTACGGACGGCTCTTCACGGTGGACTGTGTGGTGTTTGTAGGTATGTATGTAAGCGTGTGTGTCTGTGTGTGTTGTGTCGATGGTCGGGGCGAAGCTGTGGAGATGTGAAAAAGAAGAAAAGGACGGGTTTCGTTTGGAGAAGAATTTCCTTTCTTATAAAAGGAGCTCCTCCATCAGCACCAACACAATCCCCAGATTTTTTTTCTTCTACATCTCATATGTTCACCAACTAAGCAGGTGACTCACGACAATCAATAAAATTTTGTCATAGACGTTAATAGTTAATTTCTGGATAGAAAGAAGAGAATCAAAATCTTGTAGAAGAAGAGAGTGAGGTACCTATTAAGTCAGACAAGTGAAAAAAATACAAAAATTTACCCTAATATGTGTTTTATCTAGATGCTCACGAAAAAAATGTTGGGTTCAGCATAAATCTTTAAAAAGTACCAGCATTTCCTAGTGAATCTGTGTCCCATAGCTCGGGGCACAGAGATCCACGTTATTTAAGATATAGGTCTCTAGTTTAAAACTAAAAAAAGGAACTACAGCTAAGTTTTATTGAATATAACTCAAACAAGCACATTTATTATGGAACAACACACTGCAGCGAATCCAGTCCTTTCCTGGGTTTGATTCACAACATTCGCTGACATGATGGATATACATATATATAATAATAATAAATAATATTCATCCTCAGCTCTATCTTGTTTACTCTCTATGTAGGATCAATAGTGGTCCTATATGTCTCTTCTCCGCAGGCGACGTAATGTCTAACAATACACGTTTGTTGTGATCGTAGCCCCCGACTTCATAAACTCCACAAGCAACATACCTTTCTGATACCAAAAACGGTTGCCATATTCTTCCTGTTGTTTGAACTATTTTGGTTTGTTCGTGGAGTTTGTGTGCATCTATTGTTTGAATTTCTTTCGATTTTGTCATAAGAAATCCAAATTTCGTCTCCTGTCACAACTTCAGGACGCTGCGGGGATCTTTTTTAACACGCTGGCGGTAACCTTCTATGAAGAAGATATTGAAAAACTTGTCCGCCGATACAGGAAATGTTTCAATCTTCGCAGTGACTATGTCGAAAAGTAAATTTGATTGTAACTTGACCCCTGCTAATAAAATCATTTGTTATTCATTGAAAAAAAATACGCTCAGATTACCCGTCAAGTAACATATCTCATACATCAAAAAAAAAAAAAACGGTCTTTTGTGCCCCGTGGTACCTTTGTGTCTCATCCTCCTCTGGAACTAAAAGCAATTCAGAAAACTTGAACGAAATAATTATATGTCCAGAGTTCCTTCCTTGCAAAAGAATCCTCCAACGAATTTCCATAAACCCAAGCAGTTGTTACCGTCCAAAATTTTATTAAGGTATCCTGGTTGCTAAGTTAGATTTCGAGTAATAACCAAAAGAAATCGAAAGGAATTGAGACTCCCAGACATAGAAAATATGTAAGCCGTCTGTCTCGATCCAAAAACAAAAACATGCTAAAAAACTCGGCCAATTGTCTTCGTCCGCCGATAGCCGCGCTGAAGAGGTTGTTGTTCGTCGAAGCTTCGTGCCAAAGACGCTATATAGTCAGAAGAATGCATTATGCACCTACCGCATAATGAGACCGGAGCAGGCTGGACTCGGTGGTGCGTTGCAATAACGCGAAGAATAGAAGAAACCGGAGAAAGGGCGGACATCGCAGAAGCGGAGTTCTTCGCACGGCAAGCGCCGTCCGAAGAACAGAGACCGACCGACCGGAGAAGAGAAGCCTTCTCCTCACTGCGTGTTCTCGATGTGTGTGCGGTTGAGCGCCCGCGCACAAGGTGAATGTTGCTGACCTGACGGCAGGTTGAAGGGCGTCTCTTTACGTCTGCGTTCGACGTTTCTTGCTGTTTTAGAGCTTGGCTACCGGTCGCTATTGTAGATGCACAGGCTACGGGTTCAATTAGGATTGTATGGATTTTTCCGATTTGCAATATTTTTTTTTATATTCTCCCTTTAAGATAATCGAGTTCTTTGAAATTAAACTACTAAAACCATAATGACTTAAAACCAAATTGATTTAGTTAATTGCCGCTGAATATTCTAAATTAGATCTATTCGTCCACTCTTTACAATTTTGCAGATTTAAAGGATCCACAAATCAAATTGTGTTAACCATTAAATCGTACACAAAATCCCGAATTCCATCAAATGAAATACTCAGTTTCATGCAAAAATGAATAAATATTGCTACTGCAGTTGCACAGCAAGATCTACACTATAAAGTGTAACTTAACACAACCATTTTGTCAAAATTTGCGTAAAATTCTAATAAATATTAGGAACACTCTCAAATCTGGAAAAATGTAAGCATTATAAGAATAGTTGCAATGCTCAGTAGCGCGATAGGATCGGATCCGTTGTTGTACGTAGATATATATACGTGGTATGTGTATATCAATCTTGCACCTCCGATCTGCGATCGATGTTCATATTCGCTTCGTCCAATCGGCTATCCGTTTGTGGGCACGTACATACTACGGCCCTGGCGCGCCGCCCGAAAGTTGCGACCCTAATTATAAAGTTCAAAATCACCAAGAATTATCTGCAATTGTTATGTATACATGTACGCTGCCGTAAATACTATTTCGTAGTTCTACGTTTGTTTTAAAAATGTTGCCTACGTCGCGAAAACGATCAATGTTGGAGAAAATTACAGAATTTATAGCATAAATGCCTGACCTAAATTATGATGGCGTAAAAATTAAATGTGTACTTTGTAATATCCCTTTAATGTGTTGGTCCAAAAGGGATTGTCTACGTCACGTAAATAGTAAACAGCATTCTTAAAAAAAAAATTGCACACGGCACTATGACAAATTTAAATTTAATTTATGTGTTACCTTTATTGCATGTAATCTACCGTTTAATTTACTAGACAAGGAAGCATGTCTTCTTTTGGAATAAATATTCGGACTGCAAATTACCAAGTCGGGCATTGTTACAAAAACTTGTACCATCTGCTCGTGAACATGTTGAAAAAAGAATTAAATCGGAGTTGAAAGATAAAAAACTGTGGTTATGTGTGGATGAAACAACAGATTGTAAAAAACATTCTGTGGTTAATGTAATGGTACGCACAATGGAACCACATCGACCGTCACCCTCAATTTTACTAGCTTCCAGGCGAATACAACAATGCACTGCCGAAGTAATTTCAAAGTTAGTGTTAAATACATTGGAAAAGTTTTAACTTTCAACAAATCAACTGTTGATGTTTATGAGTGATGGTGCCGCAAACATGCTTGCTGTAGGCCAATCTCTTAAAAAACATTGTGCTAATTTGTTACATATTACGTGTAAAATTCATGGTTTCAGTCATGTGGCAGATAGTATTAAAAAATGTTATCCTGAGGTAGACGCTTTAATAGCGCATACAAAAGCAGTGTTTGTCGAAACCCCAAAACGTATTCGCAAATTTCACAGACTGTGCCCTCGTATGCCTGAGCCACCAGAACCTATTCTTACACGTTGGGGAACATGGTTACTAGCCGCGTTTCATTATCATAAATACTTTGAGAATATTAAGAACGTGGTTTTACAATTCGATCCAAAGGAAGCTGCGGCTATCAAGGAAAGCCAGTCGAAATTTCAAGATAGTCAGGTTAAAACGGATTTAAAAACTATTCAGAACAATTACTTCGGACTAGTGGAGGCAATAGAAAAATTACAAAATCCTTCGGTGTCGTTAGCGGAATCTCTGCAAATAGTGCAACATGTTCACGCACAGCTATGCGCGGTAGAAGACGCAAAAAATGTTTGTGTTCTAGAAAGGTTTGAAAGTATTTTAGAGAAAGATTCTGATTTTTGGCACATTAAGACAAATTTGTGAAGGTGCGTCAACAGAACCGTTGAGTTGTTCCAAAGATTATTTTAATTACGCAAATATAACGTCACTAGATGTAGAACGTTCGTTTTCTGCATATAAACACACTTTTTCCTCTCGCCGCACTCGGTTTGCCGAAACAACTTTATGATTTCACGGAAGACTCTTAAGACGGTAAGTGTTTGAGCACGTATTATATTTTATTTCTGGCTGTTGGCGCAAATTGAGCAACTCTATTCATAAGTTAGCATTAGCTAGATGGAAAATAAATAACTTTTATTCTTTTAAACGGAAATAAATGGGTTTAAACTGTTACAGTTTGAATGATGTCTTCTTATCGGTTTAACATTAACTTGCAGCAGTTATTGCTCACATCTTTGTTTTTATAAAGATGTTTTTGTAAATAAATATTATCATTATCACGAAATCTTCTTCAAATAAAATGGTCCAACGCATTTGATAATTGTGTTTTGTAATAGTGTTGATGATGATGTAGTTTCCTAAATATATCCTGTAGTGAATATAATGCAATTTAAAATCTTTCCGATCTGAAATACATCTTTCGAGATAGAATTTCCAAATTCGCGAAATAAATAATGCAAATTACCACGCGCGTGCTTGTCAGAAAAAAAAGAGCGACAACGGTAATCAAATTTGCGATTCATTTTCAGAACTCCACGGGCCAAACTCACGATATTCCACCATATCCCCCAATCACCCGAGGTATCTTTCCAGACGCATCTGCGTAACCCAATTTCGCTAATGTACCTACTATACTTCCTTCTTCAACTCTGCCACCTTCCATAGTTCCCCCTATTCGATATACGCGCTTGGGGGGATCGGCAAGATGGGGGACCCACCGCAACCTTATAAGTCGAAGTCGCCTTCATCGTGGTGGAATCTCTTTTTTCGCCGTTTTGGAGGAATGGCACGGCATGACGCTTGAGTAGGCGGAAACTTCGGTAATAACTCGGCTTTCAGAAAAGTACGATGGAAATGAGCTCGAGTGCGAATTAGAAAGAAGGACGGAGAGATTGTATAAGACGATGGAAGCTTGGGAGAGGGGTTGCTAACGTCGAACCATCTCGCTTACTCGAGAGAAAAGGGCGACCGCGATCGATATGCGGAGGGTGTGATTTCATATACAAGGCCCGTCTAAAAAGCACTGGCATACTTTTGCGGATGGTAGAAAATTATAGAATGAGCGGCCTTTCTTTATGATATTTTTACATTGTGTTAAATGCGTTTAAATGAAATACTTTAACGCAACTTAACTCTAATATAAAACAGTTTTAAAAGAAACATCGCTTAGGAAAGATGATTCTCTACAACCCTTAAAAATTTATTTATATATTCAACCTTGTATATCAAGCGATGCTACATGGTTTTCCCGTTGGTTACAACGTACACAACAGTGAAAGAGGGTTCCGTCAGAGCACGATATTGGTACGAAAAAAAGGTTCAACGGCGAAAAGGATACAGTTTAAGCGCCGTCGAGATATACTCGGTGATTTATTACTTTGCCGACAGAGGGCTTGTTAGATGAAAAAAGCCCGACGCAAATCTTAAGTCAAGCGATATAGGGGTAGAAAAACCGCTTTATGAAAGTTTTTTCATTGATGATTCTCAAATTTTGTAGAGGAAAATTGTAAATTTTACAAACAGGGTGTATTTGAAATATGTACTATACTTTTGGAACACGATGTAAATGAATACCATTTACTCGCTTTGAAAGATCAATGCTTATTCGAGAACGTTGAAGTGGGAAGTACTAAGTAATGAAGTTAGCGTATTGCGGCAGGGAAAATACGAAGGGTGGTTGTTGTTAGCTGGCGGTACAGCGTAGAACTCTATTGCGGTAACTTGAAAGCGATTCGCACCGTGTGGGTGTGTCCACAAGCGATACACATAACGAGTTCATTTCTGGTTACATATAACTAGTTCATTCTAAGGAAGGTGTAGGGGGCGAAATTTCAAACGGAAATCGGCATAAATCTAATTACCATGCCAATATGATCAACTAAAATTTATCAGATTTCCCATCTTCAATGTGTAAACGGTAACTAATGCAGCAAGACTCCAGGTTTCCTTTGAGACAAATTTCCGATGCGGTAATTAAATATTTTTAAAATTCCGCTATTCGTTTCATAGATTGAAAATCTTCTAAACCAGATGTATCGGGATTTATAAGTAGGTAACCATTAACTCGAACTAATTGAGTCCTTTTTTTCAAACTCAACTCTGCTTTCCGGAAATCCATCTGGCAACTTGAAGTTTAGCCATCCTTCCGCTGCGCAAGTTATACTAACAGCCGGCAACATTTCTTTATTAATGTACACATAATTGCTGAACGAGGTGATTTTGTATTTGATGATAATAAAGAAGAAGCAGTAACGTCATTATTGCTACTAGCTACCTCCATTGACTCTAATGTCTTTATTGTTCTTGAAAATTCCCCAAAGTAAGCTCCTGATTTTGTTCAGGATTTATGTCAATATCCATTCCCAAAATGTCAGAAACTAAACAGCTACAAGTCCATAGATTTCCAATGGAATAGTTCGGTGGGACAATCTTCGTTTCCAAATCGGAAAACTCGACCATTTATATACGAATTCTTCGCGTTCGACGATAATTTTATGCACTTAGAGAGGAGCGTGCATGTCGTCTGGCCGGCTTCTCACTCTCCGGAGATCGTCGTCCACAAAAGGCATCGTCGAGGCAGCGAGGGAGATCGACGCGGAGGTCATGCCGGCTCTATATTAAGCGCGCACTCACACATCCGCACGTACGACACAGACGCGTACGCTAGAGAGGTGCATTCTTCAACACGCAGCCTCTCCTGTGTCATTGCCTGCTTGCATGCGGAGAGAACGAACTGCATATACACACCACAACGGGATGGTCGCATTCGATCGGTGGATTCTCATTTCATCATAAATAAAAAGCCCTCTTCGGAATATGGGTTTTTATTATGCTATACAATTTGTAGGCAGTTTCCTATGTTTGATACATAGAAACCTTTCGTTACAATATTTTCCTTGCTAATCTTCTTACGTGGTCAAGGTCAACTTATAATACCACCATTTAGAAATATAGATTGAACAAATTTGTTCCTCAAGTTAACTCTGCACAAAACGTTGCTATATCGTAAAATATTAACAGCTCATCTCGTTTAAATTAAACAACTCAGGACCACCGCAGACTATCGACTTCCACACGATAGTAAATCGATTAAGTCATCGACATGATCAGCGATAAAACCGCAAATTTGGAAAATGTCTTCCAGAAAGATATCTTCAATTTGCGCATGTATTTTATAGCTGAAAGAAGAAAAATAGAAGACGAGTTTATCGGGTTCATCAATTTCCAAAAACACACCTACTTTTTTAAAATAACTGTAGGCTTTCGCGGCCGGCGTCTGAATTTGTACTAGCAGTACATATTTCCGGGCTGATAGGGTCGTCGTGAAGATGCCGACCGCAGCGTTTGGCGAAACGTCGACTTCGACACATCAAAGACAACGGCTTATCAGCCCGGAAGTATGTGCTGCTAGTACACGCCTAATTTTTATTGTAAGAGGAACATATAGTGCAGTGGAGCACCATCCTGTTGGAAGAAAGTTCACGTTCGTCAAGCATTTGATTACGTTCTTCATCACGCCGGATTCCAATTTTCTCAGTTATAACAAGATCGATGATATTCTCCAACATATTCAAATAGATGTCGTCACCTTCCCCACCTTCAAATTTTTGCACGAGTTCTCGTACGTATTTATGCTACATATTCTTATCTGGCAAGCACTTAGATCAAAAAATATGTCAAAAAATGCCAAGAGGATTTTACAAAACAATAATCGGACCAGTGGTCACATATGGCTCCGAAACAAGACCGCGCAAAAGATGATTGCAAACAGTAGAAAAGGACCTGGAGGAGATAGGAGTAAGGGACTGGAGAACTACAGTGAGCAATAAGAAAAAATGGAGGAAAATTTGTAATCAAGCCACGGGCCTTCTTGGCCTGTGTTATTAAAAACTCTTGTTGTGACACGAGCACATTGTACAGCACCATAAATGAAGATCTATGTCACTGGACAACTTGCAGAAACGTTCTAGCCAAACCAAACTGACGTAGCAACTACTTTAGAAGAAGTTCAAAATGAGAGGTCAGAAGGAATAGCACCGGTAGCCCCAAAAGAAGTCACCTACAAAATCAAAAACAATATAAATCCTGAAACAATTACCGAGAAAAGGTATAGTAATGCTAACTTATCTCATCAATGCGGCGTTCAGATTAAAACATGTACCAGAAATCTCCAGATTTCTGGTACATGTTTAGTAGCTGAGATGATCATGTTGGCCAAACCAGGAAAGCCACCGAATGACGTAAAATCATATCGGCCGATATCTCTGCTCCCGATAATCTTAAAATTGTTTCAGAAGCTACTACTGAAAAGAATAAAACCAATAATTGAAAGAAGTCACCTGATACCGGACTACCAATTCGGTTTTAGAGAAAAACATAGTACTATCGATCAAGTACACAGACTAACAAATATCATTGAACATGCCCTTGAAGATAAACTTGTACGTTCGGCAGTATTTATTGACGTAGCACAAGCATTTGATAAGGTCTGGCGCGAAGGTCTAATACAATATGTTCAGCTATTTAAGTCCTATCTTAGTGATAGACTATTTAGAATAAAGCAAGAAGACGAATACTCTAGGTCTAAAAGGAATTAAAGCAGGAGTACCACAGGGTAGCGTCCTCAGACCTATCTTGTCTATCACTAAATATTAATGGAAAGCAAATACCTAACGAAGACGAGGCAAAATATCTGGGTTTTACACTTGACAAAAAACTGACATGGAAGAAATATATATTTAAAAATGCAAAGAACTAAAACTTAAACTTAATAATAATAATAATAATTTTAATACACAAACAAGTATGGGGATGTGCGAAAAAAATAAACATCAGCTTCATACAAAAATTCCAGAATAGAGTTTTATGGTGCATAGTAAACGCACCATGGTATATAAGAAATGACGATCTGCACCGAGATTTAGGAATCCCAACCGTCAAGGAGGAAATCAAGAAAATAGCAGGAAAGCACGAAGCTAGAATACATCTGAGCACCAATGCTGAGGTTCTAGGTCTATTAGAACACAAGGATCAGTTAAGAAGACTGAAAAGGAAGAAGCCCCAAGACTTAGTGTAAGTGTCATGTGTAAGCAGAGCATTGTGGGTCTTAGTGGTAAAAGAAAAGAACATAAACTTTAGGACACTGATGAGTAGAGTAACCTAAACTTGCGGACTCACATAGGCGTCGGTATTACGGGTTAATATAAGAATACAAAAAATTCATAAATAAACTAAACCGGTAGAGAAGCAGGCATGTAGTGTCGACCTCGAATATAAATCATGTTAAACCGCGCTGAGAGAGATTTCGTTTTAGTACCGGTTGAGCTGTTGCAGAGATTAGTCGAACGGTCAAGGTTATGTACTTACGTGTCGCTTTTGAAAATATAGCTGGTGTTTTTTGTGTGTTGTAGTATTATACCAAGTACATAATTAGTGTATCGTTTCATATAGAACTAATATTTACATACCTAAGAAAACAATGCTTCGTAATAGATTTGCTACTAATGTATATAAGTATGTCACTTTTTCCCCATTTAAAATATGACGGTAGTGCAGTTTTTTGCTTAATATGCAATGTTCGTTTGGCTGCATTGGACAGAACTGATTGCCAGAGGCATGTCAATGGTATCAAGCATATGAGAAATTCAGGAACTGAAATACCTTATACACTATTCCTCATACATTTATTAATTATGTTTACCTCTTATAATCTTCCGTTGTCGTTGGTGAAAAAAGCAGCTTTTAAAACGTTTTGGCGACAATACGTTCCAACGTACCCATTACCCTCACAAACACAATTACAGAATCATTTGCCGCGAATGAAAGAGATGCTAGAAAATGTGTGTAAACGTGATTTGTGTTCCAAAAAAATATGGATTACCGTGGATGAGACGACCGATATAAAGAAAAACAGTATTGTGAATGTAATAGCTCGCGTTTTATCTAGCGAGATCACAGCATCTCGATATTTGTTAGCTTGCAAACGTGTTCAACAATGTACCGCGGAAAATATTCAAAAAGTGATAATGAACGCTTTGAAAAAATTTAAAATTGCCCAAGATGTTAAGTGTTGGGCGATCCTTAAAACATATATTTCCTAACTTAATATATATAACCTGCATGCTGCATGCTTTGCATTTAGTTGGTGAAGTTGTTCGACAATATTACGGAAACGTTGATCGGATGATTGGAAGTACTAAAGCAGTGTTTCGTAAATCTCCTAAACGTTTAAAAGAATTTCGTAAATTTTGTCCAGGTATTCCAGAACCTCCTGAACCAATTTTAACGCGATGGGGTACTTGGCTAACAGCAGCTTCTTACTATTTGATCCATTTTCAACAAATTCAATCAGTTATAATGTGATTTAATCGGAATGAATCCAAAGCAATTAGAGAGAGAAGAATATTTTTTCTTGTCGACGCACAAGGTTTAAAGAAGTAACTGTGGAAACATATGCAATGATGCAAATTTACAGTAGTTCACATCCTGATGCCTCTAATTTGTTGAATAATTAGCAAGTAAGTTTATTTATGAATTTTTCGTATTCTTATATTAACCCGTAATACCGACGCCTATGCGAGTCCGCAAGTTTTGGTTACTCTACTGATGAGTGGACTTTAGATTTTAAGGCATTCATTTGTTTTTGTCTTTTAAGCAAAATTAATGCTTGGTTTTAGACCAGTTTTAATTACTAAAAGGAAAAAAAAATGAAGATAATTTCCACTCTTTCAGCAACAGTGTACACCATTTTTACCGGAAAGCAATGCAGGTGATGTCGAGGAAATGGAGAAAAACTATTGACAATTTTTATGACAAAACGTCAAAACCTTGCTTAATTTTATTTCAAAGCGTACCTGAATGTTCACAAGTTTATTGTTCGTGTCATAATGTCAACCTAACTTTGTCATTTTTAAGATACTAAATAAACAAACGATTAAAATCACAATTAAATGATTTAGCTGTTTTAAAATCGTTTCCTTCATTCAGTTCATCTAAACTATTCACCAACGTCAAAATCGATTGTCTGCGGTAGCCGTTAATCTTCTCAACCTGTGAGTAACGTCGATTAAACTCCAAGGAATTAAAAATTATAAGCTTGTACGAATATCGCAAATTTGCGAAGTTTAAATGAAATTTTATTCGATCATTTTTCAAAAATATACTGGCGACAAGTGTGTTAGTATTTATTTTTTCCATCAAAACAGGTGATGATATCTCTCGTTGTATTGTTTATAATGTGACGCATACGTACATAATCGGCGTACAATTACGCAAAATATGTAAATAAAGATCAGTCGTTCTTATCAATTTTTTTTTGCGATTCGGAAAAACAAAATAGAATCTTCCTAAGGATTATAACCATTTAGGTTATCACCTAAAATATATAGATGATAAATTTTAATCTAAAATGTTAATTTTGGATATACAGCGTGTTTATTTGTAGATTCTATAGCTCCTTTTATACGCTTCAATGAGACAAGGACAACGACAATCTAGGCTACATCTAATGCTCGCCGAAGACTAATTTAAACCTCCCAGCTTGTCTCTGGCTATAAATAAGTAAACGAGCCGACCATCAACACGAAAAGAAGAGGGTTTTATTTCATGCGACGACAATTCTATCTTTTCGAGACGTTAGAGCGTGCAGATCATTCAAGATTTTCCATAAATAGAAAATGTCGCGCTTTGCTGCGCTCAGCCCTGCTCAGGAAAGAATGTCAAAAATCCACGGCGTGAATAAATATTCTCCGCAAGCGAAGTAATAACGTTGGGATTACAAGCTGCTAAAATTAAGCAATAATGTCAAGGTGAAGCGTTAACAGAACGTTGACACAAAATACACCATTTGAAGTAACAAATAAATGACAATAACGAACTTGTGATTACCGAAAGAAAAAAAAAGAGAACATAATACAGAAAAATAAAAAAATAACTACCTTTTTTAAATTGAAAAACATGTCTCGGCTAAAACGGGTCCCCGGATTTTATTGTTACCACATATATACTTACGTGTAATTATAATTACTGAAAGAATGACCTTAATTTCTGCCATTTATTTTATTTTTTTTAGTTCGCTACATGTTTATGTATATTACCAAAAACAAATGCCAAATTCAACACAATTTATTTATAGAAAACAACCAAGTTGTTTTTGTATGATTTCTGTACGCGATAAATTCGCGTCATTTTGTTTTTCCTACTACTTCTTCTTTTTTGGAGATGTAATGATGTCATCCTATTTATGTCACCATTTTGAAAAGACAATAACATTCGAGTACAAAGTACCCATAATACCTTCAAATCTTCATTATATTTATTACAATGAAAATAAAGCGTTCGAAATATTTGAAGCGATATTAGAATATCGATCCCTTTCCCATGTAATCGAAATGAAGGTTTGACCTACTTATTCCTTTTTCCTCGACGTTATAATAAGTACTACAAATCGTTTACCTCACAATTTAACCTTATTACTCATTGGAGAGACCGGACAGCTAGTCATTACCTAGCAAGGCGTACTAAATCATACACAAATACATATATGTACCTTTATGGTATCAAATATTAACAAAGGGGGAGTAATTTTATTTCCTAGGTAAATGGACTATGCTATATGACGAATGTAATACACATTTAATGTTGATATCAAAGATCCGGGAGAAGGAAATGTTGACGTACACCTGCAGTACATATTTTTGTAGTGAATCCACTAGACTTATGGTTGTTTGGTGGAAAGTTCTATACTTCAACACATTCTCGCAAATTTGTGAGTTTGATCAAAATTACACTCAGCCTCGTACAAAGTCTGTTCAGGAGCGAATATAGCTGAATGTAAGATTCCTTTACCGGCACGTAAATCATACTCAGTACGGCATGAAGCTAACGAAAGATGTTCTAAATATCAAGTGGTCGACAGATCATTTTTTAGGGAAAAGTGTTAAAGCTGGTGGTGGAGTTATAACGTCATTTCAGTTCTTTCAAGGATTCTTAAGATGTATTAGAAATCCTGGTTTTTAATTGGGTGCTGAAGAAGATATTGGTAGTCATCAGACTACAATCCTTGCTAAAGACGAACAACTCGCCCTGTTGAAACAATCAGGAAGTCAAACGTTTTAATTGACTCAAAATTAAGATTTAGAAACCATGTTTCCAGGATTATAAGAGCAGCTTATTCTAAGCGCAAGGTCCTATATGGCTGTAGAGAGTATCTTGGGCAAAAACTTCGGAGTCTTCGTCATGACCTCTTCATCACATTGGACTTTTCAAACACATATCACATAATTTCTTTTTATAATTTTTTCCCGAAATATTGAAAATTGCTTCCCCTAGCATCTTCTAAAAGTAAGGTGTAGGCGTATTTATATTAAAAGCAGGTTCCTATACACGATTGATGTACTTTTATTGAATGTGTACCTTACCTTGCATCTAAACATGTGCTGTGTTGAATGTCACTATGGAATTTTATTTGCTTGACAAAATTGCGTAGACCCAAATTCATTTGTGCACCTTGCTTACGTTATAAATGGCGTATTCGTTCACGTACATGTGTAAACCACGACTTCGCCCTGGCATATCCGAAAAATGCCGATTATACTGGCTGACACATACATAACAAATACCGTTTTCAAACAAAACATGACAATAAGAACACTTCAACGCGTGCATATATTCGCTTTATTTACCAAACATTTTTATTGCGTCGGTGTTTAGTTTTTACCAGACGGTATTGATTTCTAAATTTCACTTCTATGGGATGTGAGTCACACATACACTCTTTCTTTATAATACGCGGCCCATGCGATTGATTCGATTCTGTTGCGAAGACCGATTATGCCAGCCCTAAATATCAACATGTGACAAAGAAATGTGTATAGATATAAATGTGTCATGGTCCAAATCTATTCAAAACGCGCGAATTTTGAGAAATTCTGAGGAGTACAAAGTTATGTCAGGGTATCAGGGTTTCGACCAGCGTCTTAGGTAATGCCGTTCATAACTCTTGTAACGGATAATAGATGATCTAATACACTACACGCGAAAGAAAGAATTGTAATTCAAAGATGTTTTTGGGCAACAACGATTTATTATATTACAAAATAAAATCAGACCCGCTACGGAGAAAGTACCGTCTATGATCGTGTATTGCTTTGTGTTGTATAATGCTGCAAAACGATTTGAAATGATGAAGCTTTTGGATTGGAAAATTTATGCTAGTCGGAATTGATGTATAAACTCAGATCACTTTTTTTTAGAATATACTTCATCTATTTTTATTTATTTTAATTTATTAATTAAAAAAAGTTTACACTATCTTAAAATTCTCATTCTAGGAATTTATTAGAATCTTTTCAATTTTTTTTTGCTATTTGGTACATATTTAAGCATTTGTTTAAATATGGAGCTCAAGTACAAGACCCAAACAGTTGACTGTTGCTTAGTTTCCGGCTAATATGAATATATCCAAGTTTCGTCACCTGCTACGGTGTTGTATATACGGATTTTAAAGTTCCTTTGTTGAATATTTTAAGCATTTCCTTACACCAATTAACACGAGCCTTTTATTTGTACTTGGATCAAATTATGGGGAACCCATCAGGAACTGATCCTTTTCACACCTAAATGTTCATGCAAAATTGAATGTACTGCAGTCTTCGATAAGCGTAAGGATGCCTCTATCTCACGGTAAAACACATGCCGAACTTCTTCAATCATGTTGCGCATCGATATTTTTTGGAAAAACAACTGATTTTGGTCGATCTTTACGAAGTTCATCACTGACGGAAGCACGACCACGACGAAATTCTGCAAACAGCCATTTCTGATGGTGCTTCACTACCAAAAGTTGAACGGAGCGATTTGAAGCATTGTTGTAAGGTGAGACCGTAAAAAATCATCCAACAAAAACCTTCACGTGAAATTTCCATTTTTTCACAAAATTGCATTTTTTAAACGCTCACTGTAAACAAACTATTTGGCCGATTTCTGTGCTATCACTGCTTCGGCAATAACAAATATCAAATTTTACGAAAATAGTAGTGTTAAATTGCAATAACGCCATCTAGTGGTCGTTTGTAAAAGCTTAAGACGCTACCCTCGTATTAGGGAAAAATTCATTAAGGTAAATGTTGCTTTAAAATTATAAAATGACAGTTCTCTAAATTGGGAAAGAAGATTATTATAAATCTTAAAGCCCATACCCATGGGACTTCAAGATGTTAGTTACTAAAGATTATCCAACGTAAATTCGTCTTTTCATATTACTCCTCCTAAATAGAAAAAAAAAACAGAGATGTGATCGAGATTAGATATTCAAATAAGATTATAAGTTCACAGGATTACAGTCACAACAAGCAGAAATGAGAATTCGTATTATTCATTGGAGAAATTCCTATTTTTATATGCTTACACATCTCGCATTCATAACGCATTCGACTCATGCATATGTATTTTTTTTCAAATCAGAGATAAGTACATGCACATTACGTTCACCTTGTCTCTGTAGCTTTCTTTCTTTTTTTTTTCCTCAGTACGATCGGACACATCCAACTTATTGCAGTATGAATGCAAGAGGAACGATGATAGAATGCAACTACAGAGACGGTGTAGGCTGTCCGAGAACACAACCAGCAACACAACAACATAAGAAATCACACATTTACAGTCGTGCGCACTTTTGTAAAGTCGGCACGGAGCGGCGGCAGCAGAAAACGCCGTTTCTGGGAATTGTGAACAATGTCTGAGGTTGGCAGTAATTACGGCGCGTTGCGGAGGAACGGCAGAGGAACACCGAGAAATTTAATGACTTCTAGAGACGAATGGAATGCAATGGACGGATGACACTGAATTTTAAAGTATATTCGATTGGAAAGAGTCGATTAGAACAAAGATCTGGGTGTTGTTTTACAAGAAGAACATTCAGATAATTTCAAATATATTTTGCAAGAGATATTCAGCATTTTGTAGCACGGTATATGATAAATTTCTGCTTTTCAAAGTTAATTCTGCACGATTGCTTTTAACATAAAATTATTGCCCACCTACATTTTTGCTTGGACTTTTGAAAATTATTTATTTATTGTCATTTAGGGGGGTATAATTATTTACCTACAAGTAAAAGAAAGATATCACATTAAATAATTCCGCAAAAGTCCTCTGATACCTAGTTAACGATTGAATCTCCTTAATCTGATAATTAGGGGTCCAGGTAGGGTCATAAAAAGACCCGAAATTATCCTTCACTATTAAATATTTAACGTAGTGCAGGTAAAGATAACAATTCCCTATTTACCCGAACTAGAATTACGAATTTAGATTTAGTGGTTGTTGTTTTTTTAAACAGTGAATATCCTTAATAAAATTATCTAAAATTAAAGTTAAAATGCCGAAAACAAGAGAGTTGTCTTTAGAAATCCGCACAATAATTGTTGCTTTACATAATCTTGGTCGAAGTAACAGAGATATCGCAAGAAGATTGAAATTGTTGAAGTCGCCAAACTGTTGACTATAACGTTAAAAAATATCAAGAGGCTGGCACATTATTAAATAGAAAACGAACAGGGCGACAGAAAATGACACCAGCGGAAGATCGTCGAATAATTATGACGAATAAATCGAATAGATGAAAAACTGCACCTGAAATAACGGTTGAAATAAATATTGAGCATGAAAAACGAGTTAGTTTAACTTCCGTGAAAAGAAGGTAAAGAGGAGAGATTGGTTTATTTGGCTGAATAGCGTTGCGTAAACCACTCTTACGCAAGTAAAATAAAATAAAACGGCTGCAGTAGATGAGTGGAAAAATGTTTGCTAGACCGATGAGTCCAAATTTGAACTCTTCGGTTCCAAGAGAAGAATGTTCGTTGGAAGGTCGAAAGGAGAACGAGCACCAGAATCATGTGTAGTACCTACAGTCAAGCATGGGAGCGGATGGGTAACGATTTGGAGATCCGTAGAAGACTTGATTAAAACAAATGGAATTTTAAGAAAAGAGCGCTCCCTGGAAATTTTGGAAACAAATGTTATACCATCTGGAATGAGTATAATCGGCGACTATTTTATATTTCAACATGATAATGATTCGAAACACACTTCTAAGCTGTGCCGCAAATATTTAGAATCGGTGAAACGTGAAAGCAATATCAAAATAATGAAATAGCCTCCTCAAAGCCCAGATGCACATCTCATAGAGCCTTTATAGGAGGAACTCGATAGGCAGGTGAAAATAAATTCTCCAACTTCGAAGGAATCGTTGTGGAAGCAACTACAAGAAGTCTGGCTTAAAATGGAACCCGTTACTCTGACGAAATTGCTAGAAAGAATGCCGCAAGTGTGTGCCGCAATTATTAATAGTAGAAGTGGATATTTCGACGAAACGAAGATTTAATTGTTCTTGTGTCAAATAAATTTTATAATTGAATAAAAACTATCAATTTCTTTGTTTTAAGAGTATTTTATTAAATGTAAAACTACAATTACTTTTTCAGTTAACACTTCCTTTATTTACGCGTATTTCTTTGGGTGGGCAAATAATTATAGCCGGTAGTGTATCTAGGATTTCATTTTTTAAGACTGGCAGCAATTGGAAGTTATTTAGGTAATATTTCCAGTTAAACACGAGTTCCGCATTTGAATATCGCATCGAAGTGATTATCGGTGTAAGAGTTGTTCAGCTGCCTATAACAACAGTAAACAAAACATACTCTTAACTGTTAATTCAAAACTTTAAGCATAAGTAGCTACATACGAAATTAATTACATAAAAATACTGTTAAAATATGTTTCCCTTGTTCTTTTTCGCTAAAAAGATGCTTTAACATTATAATAATTCTTTTTTTCATTTCTACATCAGTAGAATTAATCTTTCCAAACTGCCTAATTCTTTTTCACTTAGGTATGTGCCTGGTCCGCTATTTATCGATCACCTCGTATATACGGAAATATTTTTGAAAGATACTCTCTATGGTCTATTATATCACCAGAAAATGTTAGATTCCTACTGTATGCAACAGGCACAATTTTATAATTCCAGAAGGTGGGAACAGCCTGTATATAATAAAGAACAGGATAAATTATTAACTTTTTTCTAAGTTACAAAATGAACTCGGAAGATAGAAACACAACCAGCCTTTTATCTGAGTACCCAAAGCAAGATGTTCCATATATTTTTCCCCTAAAATAGCTTGAACAAAAACAAAATGTGGTAAAATGTCATAAATGACGCGTTTGCATGGCTATCCATGAGGAGAATTAATAAATTGACATATTACCGCAACGGGTAAGTTCTACGAGAAACACTTTAAAACGTACAATGTACAAACGTACAATCTTTTTATTGAATGAAATCGCTCATTCAGTAAACGTGATGCGATCAGCCGATGTACGTATGTTTTTATTGTATACGACAAACCACTCCTAAATGTTTTGCATTACCTATTGTTTAAGCATAATGACGTCTAGATTAAATATGGTGTATCTACAGCGCAAGCCAAGTTTTCACGAACATCACTGTCAGGAAAGGTGGGGTACAGAGGTACCGCGGGGCACAACGAACCAATCTATTTTTCAATTAACTAAATGTGTTAGCTATCAGATAATAGCTGAAACATTATGGCTTTTGCAACTGTTATTCGGAACACAGAACATGAGGGAAATCGAAACTATATGTATGAAGTGATATGTTAAGAGATTTATTAAAGAATTTCATTTAAATTAGTGTCTATTGATCCAGATATACGGTAAAAAAGATAGAATTAAAATGTTGTGAATCAAAACCAGGAGGAGAGGTGGATTTAGTGCAATGTGTAGTTCCATAATACGAAGATAATCTGAAAAGTTTGCAGCCCAACGCAGAAACGAGTATTTTTTGGTCGAATTCAACATAGTCTCCTTGTAAATCTATAACACTTTTCCCAGCGATGCTCTCATTTCCTTAATCCGTCCAAACAGTAGTTGGCATCTTGTTCAATAAAATAGGCGTTTACGAATGCGATAGCCTCCTCATTCGATAAAAATCCCTGTCCTCCGAGCGAAACGTTGAGTCTAGGAAACAGAAAAAAAGTTGTCCGGGGCCAGATCTGATGAATAGGGTGGGTGGCTTATCAATACGAACCCCAATTCATGAGTTTTTACCACATCGATCAGTAAAGTGTGAAATGTACTGTTGTTTTGGTGGAACAATTTTCTTTTTTTCAAATGCGATCGTATTTCCGCAATTTCTACCTACAGCATGTGAAGTAATCATGCGTAGTGTGGCCCCCTTATTGTTTTTCTTTCAACGTAATCGATTAACACAATCCATGAGTATCCTAAAAAACAGTCGTCATCACTTTCCTGGTCGATGGAACAGTTTTCGCCTTTTTCGGAGCCGGTTCACTCTTCATAGTCCATTGTTTCAGGACTACTGTTGTATCCATTGTTCACCTACGCCAAACCTTCGACTTATTTCGCTTAAACTGCTTCAACAAGGCTTTGGAAATGTTATTTCTCTTTGTTGACATAAAGCTTATTGTTATGAAACCAGTTAGCGAAAGCATCTAAGATCTGCATTTTTAAAATCAAATTGTATATACTCTTATCAGAGACCTGGAAACTATTGTCGTCTGTATACATATCTGCATTACGTCTCCACACTGTGACCAAAAAATCATTGACATAAATAAGAAAAAGTAAGGGCCCAGGTGCTGATCCTTGTAGCACACCTCTGTTAATTGTCATGTTTTCTGATTTTTGCCCTTGAACTTCTACAATTTGTAATCTCTCCTTTAAGTAGGAAATAAGTCAGTTGAGAGCTATTCCACGTATTCCGTAATTGTAATTGGTCAGAATTTCATCAACGTACTAATGTAGAGGAAGTAATTGATTTGTTACTTTCTAACATTGACTTGCATACTGTCAGACAGGAGGGCAGGCAAATTGCAAGTAAGAGCAAAAAATATTATTACTAACTTAAAATACAATGAGGATTATAAACAATTATTTACTAATCTTAAAGTCTTTACTTTTAGAATATGTTTTTTAGGAAAGAGCCTGAAAAGTTTCCATACAGAAGCAAGTATTTTTTTGTCAAATTCAGTTTTATTTCTCAACATAGTATCCTTGTAAGTCTGTACACTCTTCCTAACAATGCTCCCATCTGTTTAATCCGTCCAAATAGTAGTTGGCGCTTTATTCTGGAAAATAGGCGTTTATGAATGTGATTATATCAAAATCTCTCTCCCCTGGGCGAAATTCTGAGCCTAGGAAACAGAAAAAAGGCCCTGGGGGCCAAATCCGGTCAATAGGGTAGATGGTCCATCAATTTGAATCCCAATTTGTGAATTTTCGCCATGGCGACCACTGAAGTGTGAGATGGTGCATTGTCTTGGTTGAGCAAATGCGGCCATCTTTCCACAATTTCTACCTTCAATTTGTCAAGTAATGATGAGCAGTGTACCCACCTTATTGCTTTCCCTTTTCAAGATTAAGTCGATTAACACAACTCGGCTATCCCAAAAAACAGTCACTATCAGTTTCCCGACCGATGGAACAGTTTTCGGTCTTTTTCTGAACCGATTCACCGATTGCATCCAAGTTTCATCTAGTTATTATCGACGCCAAAACTACGACTTATTTTGTTTAAACTAGTGGTTGCAGTGCAGAGGCTGTCTCGAAGGTTCATCATCAACCAAGCTGGCACGGCCAAGTTTAATTTCAGCTGCCCAAAATTTCACTGTGGCAAATGAATCTCGGTAAATAACGTCCATCTTAACTTCGATATACGTAGGTGTATTGCCTTTCAAATGCAGGAATTTGATGACGGATATTCGATTTTTCCATGTTTACCGAAACACTAACATCGACCGACACGAACGACTACTAAATAAGAACTGTGAGTCTAACATGGCTGAAATTTTCAAAAGTATCTTTCATCGCATGCGCAGTTACACCAAGATGACTAACGCCATGTTGAGACTTAAAACTTGTCAGACTATCTTCGTAAATGTGCTGTAGAAGATAAAGAAGATGATTTTATTTGAGCATTACATTAAAGGTTTTTATGTGAATGATCGTCAAAAAAGACAGTTTCTTGTTCATTTATACAAAACACCTATATATAGTGCGTTTCCTTAGAGAAAGGTACACTTACGTCATACTCGTCGCAGAGAGATTTGTGTTTACTGGTACTTTTTGACAGTAATCTTTTCGTAAGCATCCAACCAAATCTAACACTCATGGCTCATATCCCATATATCGAACAAGAGTGCAATCATGGTAAATAGTATTAACCCCATCTAATTTGTTATCATTTAATTCTTCAGTCCAATGCGCTAATATTATCCACTGAAATTTTTCATTGTGTTACTCATGAACATGAAGAATAGTCATCGTATATCGGATGTTCCACTTCGTCTTCGATTTTTAGAGTCTCAGCGTGAGGGAATACAGTGCGTGTGAAATGCGTATCTTGGTCTGTTCGTCTGTTGTTCGAATGCTGCAATGCACCCGCTTTAAAATGTCAACGTGCTGGACGGGCTCCAAGCGACGAACATTTCACACTCGTACACAAATACACGAACACACCAGCCGAAGTTGTATACGCAGAGAAGAACAGCATGGGCATGTTATACAAATTGTTAACCTTAAGCATAGCCATTATTGGAATATTGCAGTGGCTGCGTTACTGATCTAGACAAATAATAGCAGTGCCGGGGTGTGTATTGAAGAATTAGATAAGGAAGAAGTCAATCATCGATCTATTGTTATCTATTCAGACAGTCAAGCAGTGATAAAAGCACTGGACTCCGCACAGGCAAAGTCGAAACTGGTGTGGAAAAGCATGAATACGCTCAACAGGCTGGGTAGTCGAACTAAGGTGACTCTGGTCTGGGTACCAGGACACGAAGGTCATCGAGGGAATATCAAGGCAGACGAATTAGTCCGAGTAGGCTCATCAACTGCTGACAAAAACCCAAACCTTATACGTTAGTTAAAGCAACTACTAAACAATGGAAAGATAAGAAATCTCAAGACCGGTGAAAGAGTATTCCAGATCAGAGACAGCCCAAGCAATTTCTGATTGGACACAGGCCTAAATTTACAGCAGACCTACAAGCAGGGACAGGAAGTCCGCTAGAACAATAGTAGACTTCTTAATAGGACATTGTGAGCAACCTAGGCCTGACACAGGAAACAACACGTCCGAGGGCGATTCCTAAAGTACCGCTTCCGTCTAGTGAGCAGAGGAGTGGGCATATCGGCGCGATCGCAGCGCTACGGTGTAGTCTGGTTCAATGTAAGTCTGGCAGTGCAAGTGAAAGAATCGTTTGTACATTCTTTCGTGTTATTTTGGTCATTTAAAATGGCTGCTGCAATTGAAAATCCCGCCGACTGTGAACTGCGTGCTGTTATCCGATTTCTGTTTCTGAAAATGTCATGAGTGGCAGTGTGGTTAGAAGAAGGTGCCGTATGTTTCGAGAAGGACGAACTAATGTCCACGATTGAAGAACGGAGTGGAAGACCAACTGCTGTGACGGACGAACTTTTGGGTAATGTCGAAGAGAAAATCCGTGAAAATCGGCGATTCACAATCACAGAACTGAGTGCCTTTTCCCCCCAAACTTCGCGTAAGTTTTGTACAAGGCTGTTACTGAAAATTTAGGTTCCCACAAATTTTTGTGCACGATGGGTGCCAAAACTTCTTACCGAAGACCATAAAGCAAAAAGAATGAGATCGGCACTAACTTTTCTGACACCCTACGATGTTGAAGGTGAAGATTTCCTCAGGCATATTGTAACAGATGATGAGATTTGGGTCGTCTATGTCAACGTTGACACGAAAGGCAGTCAATGCGGTGGGGTCGTTCTAACTCGCCTACGAGGAAACCTTTAAAATGCTGTCAAACATTTTCTGTGAGAAAAGTCATGGTCACTTCCTGTGGGACAACAAAGGCGTCTTTCTTATAGACCTTATGGAACGACGGACCACAGTAAACGCTGAAGTCTACTGTGAAACTTTGAAGGAGCTCAGAAGAGTTATTCAGAACAAGCGACGTGGATTATTGAGTTCGGGCATCGTTTTTCTTCATGACAACGCCCGCCCGTATACCGCCGCTCGCACGGTAGGCCTACTGGACAGTTTTAAGTGGGAAGTGTTTGAGCATCCTTCCTACAGCCCCGATTTGGCTCCTAGCGACTACCATCTCCTTCCGAACATGAAGAAATGGCTTGGATTGTAACGGTTTGAGAGCGATGAAGAGCGTAGGACAGTGTTGGAACATAGCTTAATAGGCGGTAGAGTTGTATGAAGAGGGCATTAAAAAACTGATTCATTGCTATGACAAATGTCTCAATTTTAATGGCAACTATGTAGACAAATAGCTGAAAGTAGTAGCTTTAAGTAGTGTAAATAAACAACTCTTCATGTATTGGTGTCGCCCTCGTAAATTCTGCCAAACGGAAGAAAAGAATGCCGTCCAAAACTGTAATTTGAATTGTCAAACTTGTCAATAAATGTCAAAACATAATTTGAAGTTTCAGTTTTGGATTTAACTATGAAGATGTAGTTGTAACCAACATAAAAAATAATTAAGAAAAACATGCCCCTCTCGATTACGTTTTTTTATGATCATGTTGTACTTATCTTCATACTAAAACAAAATATCCTCGATAATCTACCAATTTAAGAGATCCTGTACATCGTTAGCTAAGCGTATCACTAACGATCTGTATGCCCGTATTACGCTCGTATCGCGTTTTGTTTTCCCTATCGTGTTGTGTTCCGTCCGCCTCGAATCTCGTTAGTCTAGGAGGCTTGCATTTGTCCCCGAGTGTTCGCGGTATGAGTGCGTTCGGCCAGAAATAGCCGAGCGCGGGTAAATGCCACCTAATAATAATTGATCATCGTCCTGCGCGGAGCATGCTGAACTATTTTATACACACCAATACCGCCGCAACGCTCTTCTAATTCTCTAACCGGCTTTACATGCTGTTTTATGCGCTGCAATTGTGGAAATAGCGTGGCGCTAAAGTCCAAGGTGCAGAAAACGTTGAAATGTAGACGAATAATCTATGGCAAACTAAAATTGATAGTAAACAACATGTTTTCCTGCTTAGAAGACATTCTATTTCTAGCTTAAATGAAAAAATTAACTGCAAATAATCTTCACTCACAACAAAATTTTATTACATATTATCGTTATATTTTCCTGATACCCAGATAAGAATCCCTAGCGCTGCTAATTACCTTTAAAATAGTTCAACGACATCCAAAAATGTTCCCCTTCCGCTCCCTCAAATAATTTATCATTGTTCCCACAGGGAGAGTGTTCTAATTACCGTTCGATGTTTCCCCAAAAAGTTTCCAAATTCTCCGGACGATTTCACACGATGTGCGGGAAACAGGGAGGTTAGGCGAAGGTCAGGAATGCGCGGGAAAAGGGGGACCTTCGCACCTCGTACGCACACGTTCGACATATCGGACAGATTAATCATAATATATGCCCCTTTTGCGTTTCCCAACGATGGCTTCCCTCCTGTACACCAGTACGCCTAGCATATATTCTCGATCTCCTAACCGCTTAAAATTAATCGAGGCTTACCGTGAAAGTTTAAGCGCGGTATAAATTATTTCCTACTTACCGACTAGGAACGTACACCGGGCTGCGTTTTATGAATATATACAGCCTCGGTCATAAGTACTAACAAAACCCAATGGGTACTTAATAACAATATTTATTAAACACCCAATAGATTACCAAATTCAAAAAAGGGTACAAAAGCAGTAATTACAGTACATGAATAAATGTAGAGCTATTAAAGCAAATCAAAATTGAAAAAATTTTGAAATTTCGTGCTGAGTGTACCAGAGGATATTTTTTCGAACCGTAGAAACACGGAGAAATTAATTAGAGCTAGGCTGGAGACGCGGTAGTGGATATCAAGCCTGGGGAGAAGGCCGGGCGTCGATTCTATTTGTAAGGATGTTCTTCCTTTTATCACCAATCAAACCAAGTTATGTCTTTCCAACAATTCAGCGTAGTTTATTCCACGCATAAGATAGCGGCAATCACTCTTATAAGAAAGGCATTTCAAAAAATTTCGATGGATTCGTTCTAGAAGATTAATTTGCACGCCATTGAGGGAGTACCAAGTACTAACTGATTTTCAAGCTTGAAGACGACAGGCAAGGTATAGTCTAAATTGTATGAATACTACAAAAATCTCTCCAGATGCGAATAATAAAACCGAGAGACTTACAAAAATGTGATTGGAAAACGCATGTTTTTCATTAAATCAAATCTCACGCTCAAATCTTTAATTGATGACTGTCAGGCTATGTTAATGTTGTTAATTGTGTATTGAGATTCGATGTTACAGACCTTTCTAGAAAATTGTATCACAAAACACTTGTCTATAATCAAAGTACGCAAACACTATGGATGTATCTCATCAAGATTGTCTTGTAGAAACTTGTCAGATGAGAAGTGTATGCTACTGTATATTTTAATATCATCTGAATAGGTTGATAAGGGAGAAGTAATGGATTTAAAGAGGTCATCGATAAAGATGTTAAACAAGAGTGGGCCTATGTTTGACCTTAGGGGTACATCAGATGTAGAAAGAAAAAGGCGAGACCTAAATCCATTAAAGTGAACATACACTACCGGCCACAATTATGTGCCCACCTATATTTTTGTTTCGATTTTAGAAAATTACTTATTTATTGTCATTTAGGGGGTATAATTATTTACCTACAAGTAAACGAAAGATATCACATTAAATAACTCCCCAAAAGACTCCTCTGATATTTGGTTATCGATTGAATCTCCTTAATCCGATAATTCCAGGTCCAGGTCCAGGTAGGCCCATAAAATAACCCGAAATGCAATACAGTTATTCACTAATAAATACTTAATTTAGTGCAGGTAAAGATGATAATTTCCTATTTACCCGAACTAGAATTATGAATTTAGATTCAGTGGTTATTGTTCTTTTAAACAGTGAATGTCCTTAATAAAATTATCTAAAATTAGTATTGAAATGCCGAAAACAAGATATGGTTTGTGCGTTATAGGATGGCGAACGATGTGCGGTGGAAATACAAGACCTTATTTTATAGTAGTTTTTTATTATAACATAATTTAAAAAATAAGTCGAGCTACGCCACTACATGTTGCATTGAAACTTGAATTTTCCCAAACGATGTCTGACAGTACCTTCGGACAGCGCTGGAACTCGCCATCCTACAACGCGAGACCTGTAGTTGCCTTTAGAAATCCGTGCTTTACATAATCTTGGATGAAGTAACAGAGATATCGCAAGAAGATTGAAATTGTTGAAGTCGCCAAACTGTTGACTATAACGTTAAAAATTATCAAAAGGTTGACACATTATTAAACAGAAAACGAACAGGACGACGGAAAGTGACAACACCAGCGGAAGATCGTAGAATAATTATGACGAGTAAACGGAATAGATGAAAAACTGCACCTGAAATAACGGTCGAAATAAATATTGAGCATGAAAAACAAGTTAGTTTAACCACTGTGAAAAGGACGTTAAGAGAGGGTGCTTTATTTGGCCGAATAGCGTTGCGTAAACCATTTCCATGCAATCAAAATAAAATAAAACGGCTCCAGTAGGCTAGAGAGCATCAACATTGGATAGCTGATGAGTGGAAAAATGTTTTCTAGATCGATTAGTCCAAATTTGAAGTCTTCGGTTCCTAGAACGTTCGTTCGAAGATCAAAAGGAGAACGAGCAGCAGAATCATGTGTAGTGCCTACAGTCAACCAGGGGGGCGTATCGGTAATGGTTTGGGTAATGTTTTGGCTCCGCATCCGTAGGAGGCTTCGTTAAAATAAATGGAATTTGAAGAAAAGAGCACTACCGGGAAATTTTCGAAACAAATGCTACACCATCTGGAATGAGAATAATCGGTGACTATTTTATATCTCAACATGATAATGATTCGAAACACACCTCTAAACTGTGCCGCGAATATTTAAAATCGATGGAACAAAATAATGAAATAGCTTCCTCAAAGCCCAGATGCTAATCCATTAGAGCCTTTGTGGGAGGAACTCGATAGGCAGGTGAAAATAAAGTCTCCAACTTCCAATCAATCGTTGTGGAAACAACTACAATAAGTCCAGCTTAAAATAGAACCCGCTACTCAGACAAAATTGAAAGAGAGAATGCGGCAATTATTAATAGTCGAGATGGACATTTCGACGAAACGAAGATTATAATAGAATAAAGACTATCAATTTATTTGTTTTAAGAGTATTTTATTAAATGCAAAACTACAATTTCTTTTTCAATTAGTAGTTTTCCTTTATTTATGCGTATGCCTTTGGGTGGGCAATTAATTATGGCCGGTAGTGTAGTTCAATCTATTACGCCGCGGTTTCACTGGATGATTAACAATCGGGCGCCATTGATAACCATCGATTTGTATCAGTCAAAGTTTTGTGGTACGGTCTCACCAAAACAAGTGGCCTAAAGTAAAATTTTAAAATCCCGCCTGTTAAATTTGTACTGACGACGTACTAACAGAAGATTAGCTTTGTCAACGCAACTCCGAGCTCCTATGAATATATGCAACACATCGTAATTAAAGTGTCTTATTTTCAGTGATTATAACTACAACCTGCTAGAACAACATTATAATTTCTATGTTATAAATAAGATGCTACAAAAACGTCAACCAGAATTAGCACGGAATGCGCGTGCGATGATGGACGATAATCAATGACAAGCGATGAACGTTACTAGGTGCAGTGAGACCAGTGCCGTTATTTTACATGTACTGCAATTTTACTCGATGTTTATCGATGGATGTTGATCTATCTGTGAGATTGCTACCTTAACCCTTTCGCTCACCGTATCTTGCACACAGGATACCAACTCCAATACTATTCTAACTGACTAACTTTAATAAATCGTGACTGAAAGGGTTAAGCAAATAAGAACGAACTAAAAATCAATCACTGATTTACCAATACCGAAAAAACCTAGCTTTTCCAATGAAATGCTGATGAATTAAATCGGACGTACGGGAAAAGTCCGTGTAAATTACGTTCAATTGGCCACCTTCATCAAGATGTATACTATTCCCTGCAATATTAACGTTAGATCAGTTGTGGTAGACCTGCCTGGCATAAATCCATGTTGTAAAGTAGAAAGGAAAGGTTTGGCACCGTAGTTAATGCATTGGCAGATCAACATTTGAAATACTTTAGCAAAAGTACACATAACTGTAACAGACCTATAATTGCGTAGGTCGGAATTATCACCTTTTTTTGAAAATTGGTGAAATTCTGGCAATTTTCCAGATATCGGAAAAGAGCCAAAAGGTATTACCTTCACCAGCTGTCAATTAATTTTTGTATTTTTTTGATGGTACTGACTACGTCATCTAGTCAAACAAAAAATAAGCACAATGGTGACAAATTTGAGTTTACAGCAGATAGCTCAGCATTCGATAATTTGGGCGAAATGGTACTAGAAAATGCGGTACTCATTTCACAATTTCACTGTGAATGTGTGATACAAATGTTTGATTGAAGAGGACCAATATTCCAATATTTCACTTTAATTTTAATGTCACAATTGCTGCATGCAAGCAGTGACATTGCCGGTAACAATCGGAACATCGGTATTACAAGAACTAAAAAAGCCGTCGCATATTTTAAGGCCCGTCGTTGTAAAAATAGAGGAAAACGCGTCTCATTTCCATTAAACCCACACACGCCAAACAACTAAAATTAGATCCACTTTTATTGCATCCAATGAACACACATATACACACGCCTAAAAACAAAAAAAAATGGAAATAGCGTAGAAATAACAACATGGTCGTCGTGAAAAGTTCAATCAACTCGAAATGTGCATCGTCCCGAACATATTGAAAAAATAACAGTGACAGAAGGGGAATTATGATGCCAAAAGCAAAGACATAATATATTAGAATCTTTTTAAATTAACAGGTCATATTTAGTAATAGCGATGTAAGCAATTTTCCCTTATATGTACATTCGGAATATAGCGGCCATTAAGGAATTGCACAGGGCCTCAGATATAAAAATACAGATATAGGAACGTCATTCGCAGACTACCAACGAGATCATCGTTGCTATTTTTTTCTTTCAATGCACTCTACATAATGAAAAAAGACCTCCAACCCCAGTTTTCCATTTCCATTAGCTTCGGGATTGTTATGCAAGTTCTTCAACTGCTATCCCATTGTTGAAACTGAAATGAATATAGGAGCCTAGGTACCAGGAGTAATTAGACCCGTAGTAATATGGCAAAAATAAAAGTGAAACGAGGAGAGGCCTAGTTGTAGTCTCTTTTAGAATTTGTAACATACGAGGTAGGCGCCATAAATTCTCGGCCTGACAGGCTTATACAGGTACGAACGTGTTTAAACTCCGTTGCGTCATAGTTGCACATTTGCGAGGTCTACACTGCAAATATTACGGCTCTACGAGTAGTAGTTTTTAGTAGCCAGCCAGACAACGTAAGTAGTGCATGAAAACGTCTTAGGTAACGAAAATTGAGTACCGCGCGGTAATAAAATTTTTAATGTAAAAAGGGCATACGCCCAATCACATTAAACAGCGTTTATAGAGCGTTTATAGTGATTTATCTCCTTCATATTCCACTGTAAAAAAGTGGGCAAAATGTTTCCGTTTGGGGCAAGAACCCCTTGAAGATGATGAGCGGCCCGATCGGCCAATTGAACTGATAACGCCTCCAAACATTTCAATTATTGAAGAAATGGTATTAGCAAGTTGCCGTTAGAAAATGAAAGAATTAGCAGTGATATCTAACATTTCTAAAACAAGTATTCGCCTTGCTCTCCGACGTGAACATCGGGTCGAATCTGCGCGTTTTTAAACCTGTGTGGAGACGACCCAAATCCTGTCACAGGAGATGAAACAATGT
Source organism: Dynastes maya (assembly GCA_029619315.2). Taxonomy (NCBI): domain Eukaryota; kingdom Metazoa; phylum Arthropoda; class Insecta; order Coleoptera; family Scarabaeidae; genus Dynastes; species Dynastes maya. The sequence goes on from JAROYE020000008.1 coordinate 30,513,895, forward strand.
ATTATGATTCTCTATCCAAAAAGGAATCGATAAAATGCGACCCGATGAACCTTGTCCCAGAAAGTTGTAATACAACATTTTGAGGGAAAAACATTAGATTATTTTTACAATCATTAATGGATCGTTGTAATAAATGTATTGAAGCTAGGGGAAGATTATATTGAAAAAAAGTTGTTATATTTTACCAAGTTTATTTTTTCTACATCAGGCCGAGAATTTATGGCGCCTGCTACGTACATATATGACCTTCTAGAAATTGGGAACAATTTATTGTGGACTATACTTTTGAATAGCGATGTACACGACATATTGCAACTATTACGAGATTCTCCACGTATAACCATACCCTCCCAAGCTCTTACGTAATACGGCATACATGTAAAACGATGTTGACACTTCCATGGCGAAATTCTGTCCTCTACCTGATGGCCTGCCAGACGCAGCAAGCGCAATCGAGTGTGCTTGCTGCAACCGCGTATGCAGACGAAGAGAAAAAAGATGCAAATTCTGTTGGAGAAATGTAAACAGGGTCAGTATGTTAGCGCTCGCCAATGGTACAAATATCGGACGACGGAAAATCTGCATAAGTAATCGCGAGCTTTTTGAATTTTGATGGACTCTGGAGTATTATTGCGCAATGCCAAGCGCTTCTTCCACGTAAATTGTTTCCTATTATCGATTGATATAGCTTTCATTATTGACTTGTTATTTAGAGGCGTACAAATTGCTTAAAGTATTAAACTGTCAATATATTTTTAATTAGCATTTTCCAAACTGTATTGGTGTAGTATTTGTCCAAAATCCTTTAACCACAAGCTATAGAAGCATGAAAGCAACCTGCTCTACCTTTGTTGTCATAATTTAATGTTATTTAACCAATTCTAATTTGCAATAAAAAAAAAACAAATTCTTTCTATATCGAAAAGCTACAAATATTTTAATTCATAAACGGAGTAGGTTATGGGTTCTAGCTACTACCCAGCGTTTCGTATAGGCCCGTTAATAGCTTGCGAAGGTTGCAAATCGATCGCTCGATTAATTCGTAACACGTTTTTAATTATCGCGCTAGCGTTGAGTACGACGGGGGCAGAGAACGTTTGTTTATAAATGTCACTTTCAAAATTGTGAACTAAATCGACCGGCTTTAACGTGATGAAACCACAATCGCGGCTGGCCATGCTGCACGCAACACGTAAGCACAAACGCACAGGTACCAACTCGAGCCGCTCACACCTTTTTGACCGGTCCATATTTATAAAATTCCACCTATTCGATGATTTTGGACGTACTTATACAGGGGAAATCGAAAGTTCTTTCTATTTTGCGGCTCAAAAGTTAATTGCTTTCCAAAGAAAAAGCACGACACTGTAGATTATCATAAGAAAATATTTAAAGAAAATAAATGAAATGAAGCAATAAATACAGTAGTGATCGGCTAAAACGAACCCACTTAAAGCGAACTACCGGTTGTTGCGTACCAAAACCGAGGGTCCCGTTATATTTGACATAAAAATAATATTAAAAAATACCTTTTATTGCGAACCCGCTTATGACGAACTTCCGTGTTATACGAACCAATTTTAGAGACTTTAAAGCGAACTTGTTTAGATACTACATCAATACACAATATTCGGAAAGCCCGGGCAACACTGACAAGAACATCGAGCACATTCATATGTGTATTGAATCGAATGTTTGTATTCTATGTTTTTAATGTGTCTGCACATTAAGACAAACGTTTTTTTAAAAAGAGGAAATACATAAGCTTTGAAAAGATAGATTAACCTTATTTCTGTGCACTAATTTAACGGGAAGTGAAAAATGAAAATTGCTAGTGATAGGCAAGTTACAAAATCCACGATGTTTCAAACATATAAAACAAATTCCTGTGAATTATAAATCAAGTAAAAAAGCATGGATGACTGGCGATTTGCTTATAGAAGAACTAAGACTGTGGGATGAAAAGTTATTACTGAAGAATAGAAAAATTATTCTATTGGTTGACAACTGCACTGCACTTCCCCCAGTGAAAGGTTGACGTAATATTAAATTAGTGTCTATGCCACTGAACATTAACTCCAATTTTCAGCTTATGGACCAGGGAATAATACTCGCATTTAAAAGCTACTACTAATTTTTTGCTTACAAACTAAATTAATTCAATTGACGAAGGTAAAACTTTTACAGGTTTATAAATTTACTAGATGCAATAAATTTTACTAATAAAGCATGGCAAAAAATTACGGAGAAAACTATCAGTAATTGTTTCGAACATGCTGGTTTCTGTACTTCATTTGATAAGATTGACTCTGATGACGAATTATCACTTTCACAATGGTTGAAGAAGCAAGCATCTTTAACAACTATTGATTTATCTGTCGTTGATAATGAAGTCGTAAAAAGTGTTATGCAGAATATTCATTTTAACGAATTCGTTCATGTAGATGATCGCCGAATTCTTAACTGACGCTGACATAATCAACAGCGTACTCAATGAAGATGTAGACAATTCCAGTAGTGATGAAAGTAACACATGCGAAGATATGCCAATCCCTACTAATCAAGGAGCGCTGTAATATGTTAGGGAGCTTCGCTACTTTTTACAGTCTCGTAATACCCCTAAACATACTTTGGATGTATTCGCCAACATTGAGGATAATAAGAATAAATTTGCGCTGGCACGAAATTGAAACAGTCAGGAATTATAGACTTTTTAAAAGTAATCAATGCATGTAATATTAAAATATATGTATGCAGTCTTTCTCAAAATTTGTACTCTTATGTAAATAAACATCGTTTGAATGTTATCACTAACTTCTTAATTTGCCACGAACTCCGCATATAACGAACTGAATTTCTCGGTCCCTTACGGTTCGTTATATCCGGACACTACTGTATATTGATTTATACTTTTGATAACATGTGTATGCATAAAATTTGTATATCATCGAACTTTTGTCGGTTATATTCTAGTAAAAGCAACTTTCTTGAAATACAAATTCCAGAAATGCATTTCTATTATACGAAGGTAGCTTGAAAAGTTTCCAGCCTAACACAGAAACAAATATTTTTTGTCAAATTCAGTTTTATTTCTTAATATAGTCTCCTTGTAAGTCTATACACTTTTTATAGGATCTTATCCCCCACGAAATTATCAATATAGCCTTTTGTTAGCTAGGTTTGACCTCTATCCACGTCGTACCAGAAGAAACGTTGCTCTTATAAAGTTTTTATATTCTTTGCTTAACAATAGGATTGACTGCTCTTGGCTTTTAGGCAAACTCAACATTCTTGTTCCTAGACCCAACAATTGATCTACATTCACATTTTATTGCCGCACTTCCAGGACCATTCCATCTTATGTCTTCCTATTTTAACAGCATTTCAACCGCGTCGGATATAAATGCCGATTCACTTATTGCTATAGTGAATAAAGCTCTCCTATATTTCAATACCACCGCATAATTCTTTACCACTTTCCCTGTTCACTTAAGTTTAAGTTTTTCAATAACGAAAATACTGTAATTTGTAATAATTGTTTAACTTTGTGTAATTTAAACTTTTTTGTTTTCTTTTTTTAACATCATACTTTTGAATATCCATTTATGTTGTACTCTCATGTATTTTGCTTATATTTATTGCCGTGTCTTGTGATGTTTCCTGTAACTGAGTTATTCTGTTGCAAATATACAATTACAATTTTACGTCCAAATATTAGTTGGCATCTTGTTCTGCAAAATTAACGTTTGGGAAAGTGATGGCCTCCTCATTCGATGAAAATCTCTGTCCTCCAAGCGAAACTTTGAATTTAGAAAACAGGAAAAAGTTGTTGGGAGCCAGATTTGGCGAATAGATTTATCAATTCAACCCCAATTCGTGAATTTTTACCATGGCGACCACTGAAGTGTGAAACGGTGCGTTGTCTTGGTGGAACAAAACTCTCTTTTCTTTTATTGCAGCCGTTTTTCCGCAATTTCTACCCTCAGCTTGTCAAGTAATGATTCGTAGTATGCCCCCGTTATTGGTTTTTCTTTTTTCAAGATAGTTGATTAACACAACTCCGTGGCTACCCAAAAAAACAATCGCCATCATTTTCCCGGTCGATGGAACAGTCTTCGCCTTTTTTGGAGTTGATTTACCTTCCGTAATTCGCTCGACTGTTCCTTGGTTTCAGGAATGTACTGGTGTATTCAAGTTCCATCTACAGTTATTAATCGACGCCAAAGCTCTTATTTTGCTTAAACTGCTTCAACAGGGCTTCGGAAATGCCCGTTCGAATGTGTTTTTGGTCCCGAGCATTAGCTCTTTCATGCCCAAGTCTTTAGTCAAATGACAAGCACGTTCTTCAGTCATGCCCACAGTCTGTGCTAATATGAAATTAGGAAACTAGTTTTTCAAAAGTGAGTTTTAACCCCAAATATAATATATCCATTATTATTATCTCAACTTGTACATTTAGAACCATATTAACCTTTTCAGAAGAATAATAATACTATAATTTTGCTACTACCTACATAATTTATTATAATTGCTATATTTTTAACACGTTCTGTAGATCAAATAAACATAAAAATCATCATATGTGTATTGTTTTAAGTATATTTCGATATATATTCATTTTTTTTTTGTTTTAGGCAATCAACAGTATTGCTCGGCACAATTTTGAAACGAAATGAAAAGTGGTGGCGGCCTGACCCAGTGAACTGGACCACTTTTTGGTTGGAGCACCTCAGGCCAAAACACACATAATATAAAACACGTAATAACAAGTCAACGACGGCCACGAACTGACGACATCCACATCTACAATGACAATAATATCACAACAACGCTGTTACGTTATTTCGCGTTACTAAAAACGATCCAACGCCGCAGCCAATAAAAGTGTAATATATGTGTTAATAGGGTGTTATGTAAGGAAGGATCGCCATGTCTAAATAAAGAACAAATATTTAAGAACAGAGAAATGCGCGGTGGTAACCTTATTCCATTTTAATTATTGACGATTTTGGATGGCAATCATTACATTAACGTAGAGTAGTAAACAAATTTCGCAAAGTAGTATGGGTGGATGCCAGATAGTAAAAGTTCATTCCTGGTTTTGTTTCTGAAGTTTAGTAAATCGTATGTCTATGTTTGTGTAATGAAATTCAGTCAAGGTGAAATACAATTAACTTTTTTTGGTCGTATTAAAATTAAATACCGGTTACTAAATATACTTAAAACCTTGTCATAGTACAAAATCTCGTCGTGTAATTATCGTCTAGTGTATGTGTAAAATATTTAGTGTAGAATCAAAAGCAGTTGTTACTATTAAATATAAGTTATATAAGCAGAAAAATTACACTGACAATCTTAGATTTTTTATTCAAAATGTCGGCCCTAATTAAAGAAGAGTCAGGTAGTAGGTATAGTTTATGTATTAGGAAAAAATGAAAGAAAGGCCTCTGACCGATGATGTCCACAACCGGGAAGATGTTAAATTAGAGCTAAGACATCCATTTTACTGTTGTAAAAATAACAAAAAAAAACTATAGTACTAATACATTACTTAAGGAAAAAGTTTAAATCAAAAAATCTAAAAAAGAAAGCAACCTGTAATACAATTGAAATTCATTATGAACAAACTTAATAACCTCTCCTAAAATTTTTAGCTATCAGCTTGTTTATCAATGGACAGTGAATCTTATTGCCATCTTCATACATTTGCGCAAATGTTTGTAAAAGCTGTTCTGCATTTTTCTTAGCACACTAGCTCTTGCACTCCGTTATCACTAAGGTTCGACAAACGCGTGTCACGGCAGAAGCGCCGAGAGGGGATTTAGGTCGATGCGTGCCAGTGGAGAGTTTAATCATTCGATAGGCGTAGAAGTGAAGGGTCGTTTAATTATCAGTTTATCGATGTGCGCCTTTTAAATCATGGATCGTCGTAAGCGAGGTTTACTTTTAGCATCGCATGTGAATAAATATATTAACCGTTTCCCTGGGTTGGAATATATAGGTACTATCATTCAGTGCAAAATTTGCAATATACGATTGATAGGTCGCGATACATTTCACTGTAGAAGACATTACTGAATTTAAGCAACAATATTCCGTACTGACTGGGAACCAATAGACAATTGCGATACAATTTATCACATTTGCAGGGTACAGTAAAAAACTGTATAGTAGACGAGTTGAAAAATAAGAAAATTTGCGTAAGTGTGGATGAAACAACTGATGCACAGAAAGACAGCGTGATTCATGTTGTAGCGCGTCCTTTAAAACGTAATGATCCAGCAACTTCCTTGTTATTAACGAGTAAAAGGATTGAAAAAAGTGATGCTGAAACCGTCGTGAAGGTAATAAAAGATTCGTTAAGAGAATTTTGTATCACAGGAGCCCAAGTCACAATGTTAGTTACTGATGGAGCTGCAACAATGCTGAAAGTTGGTAGGATGTTGAAAATATGCTTTCCGACTCTTCTTCACATAACATGTCTCATACACGCGTATCATCTCGTTGCAAAAACCATTCGAAAGAAGTATCCGATGGTGAATAATTTAATAGCATCTACCAAATAAGTGTTTGTGAAATGTCCCAAAAATATCCGCGTTTTCAAACAATTGTGTCCGAAACTTCCACTACCACTGGAGCCTGTAATAACTCGATCAGGAACATGGCTCCAAGCAGTATTTTATTATCAAAAATATTTCGCAAATGTGAAGGACGCGATTTTAAAATTTAAATCAAATGAATCTGCAGCGATTCGAGAGAGTCAGCAACTTTTTTCCAATTCGAACGTTCAATTACAATTAGATGAAATTTCCATAAACTATTCTGCAGTTGTACAAGCTATATCGCCGTTACAAAACTTCAAACATAAATCATATGCATTAACACTTTATGTAATTCGTTTTGCAATTAGCTATTTAGGCTTAAAATTTCGCATCAACAGTAAAGAACAGCAACGTCAATATGTTTTGTTTAGTGCTGTCAAGGTAACCAAACAACACCAACACCAAAAACCATTTGGATGCAATGTTCAAATGCTGGAGTCGCGCTTAATTGTAAATGTCTCTTTTATCATTATACCAAAATGTTAGAGATATAAATTTCCTATGCCGTGGATACAGAAAAAATATAAGATGGCATTTAAAAGTCATGTTTCTGGTGTTTGGATGTGGCAAAGTTTGGTGTTCAATACTAAACACTCGGTATATTTCGAAGGCGCTTTAATACCATGTTTAGATAGAGGCGATTACGAGATTTAATCTCTTAAATATTTACGCTAAAATGTATTAACATTCCGGATTTTTTCAAGGAAATAGATATATCTACATTTAGATAATTGAAAAGAAAATTATTAAAATCTCGAAATCGGCTATAAATAGACATATGATAGTTTATTGCAAGATGAAAAAACTAAAAATGTAATGAAATACAGGGTATTCTATTTAAAATAATAAAGCAGGTCTTTGCTTCACTACTTATGGATCACCCTATATACCTATAAATATTTTTGGAGGATAGCTTATGGTGTTACACTAAAAATTTTGGCCTTCTACCATTTACACAGTAGACACAATTTTACAATTCCTGGAGGTTAGGACACTCTGTATATACTGGCTGACAACCAAAATTCATGTAATAGCTGCCTATGTTTTTAAGGTCCGTTTGTATATATGCAATAATTTGAAGAATTTTCGAATTTATGTAAAAAATGTGTAATTGTTAACTGGCTTTAGTCCATTAAACTATCTGCAACATACCAGGATTTTAGTGTAAAAAAGTGGTGCAAATCTTGCACTGGAGCATGCCTAGAACTATTATTTAAACAAATCGTAGTTATTTTAGTGTGTTGAATAGTGTTACAGATTTATTACTGTAACCTCCTTATAAGGATTCTTTTGGGTTCTTAAGTATTAAACTTTAGGCTAAAATAACCAAAAATAACAAAAAAAAGATCCCATTCAATCCTCTAAAGTATCAAATCAATACCCTATTTAATCTAAGAGGAAGTGTTTTTCGATAACCTTGCACCGACATGCAATAGGAAACGAGCTGCACTATGTTCTATCATCGCACGATATCGCGATGTCCGCAGCAGCTGTGCGACGTGCACTTTTTGGTGCACTGCGGCTAGCTATGCGATTAAACACGACACGACTGTTCGCGGCCCTGACGTTCACGGCCGTCTGACAATAGGAACGATCGGGCTTTCTTATAATCGTTCGAACGCCGAGCCGTGGTTCTCGCTTCTACCAGCGTCCAGGGTTATATTGGCCGTAGCTGGTGTTGTTATTGCCATTTTTACTCTTTTTTTTTCTTTTGTATAGAGAGACGTCACGAGATACGCCCACGTAATGTCCGAGAGCTATCGATTTTATCATTGGAGGTTCTGATTTGCACGAAGTTTCGATGGTGTGTTATAGGTTATAGGTGTAAAGTTTTTTTTTTTGAATGTAAGCTAATAAGAGAATGGAAAAATAAGGTAATAATCTAAGCTTCACCATTTTTTCTTTAGATTCAGTAACTACCAAATTGTAATGCCAGTCAACAGACTCCACCAATTAGAAATGCAAAAAAGTTAGATAGATTTCAACCACCTTTAAATATGTACACCTCACACAGAGTCGCATTAGATCAATTTAATCTTTATATAAATTCGTAATTATTTTGAGCAATTCCACAATGCACATAAATATGGTGGTTTGAATTATTTTCAAGAACCACTAGCAGTATTTGCTTAACAAATGCCTGTATTTAGTTAAACTTGAATTTCTCTACCTCTTTTCTCCATTTTCTTTTATGGGAATTGTTACAACTGGTAGCAATGACATATTATGGAAATTACATATTCACAGGTGATGTTATAAACAACTTTAGACGATGTTTGAAATAAGAAGAAAACACGAAAGGCCAGAGAAGAATGTTGTACTGTTTTTACGCAATAAAATCTATTTTAATTCCCTATTGGAGTTTGATTACCTTCAACTGCTCGAAGACTATGGATAAGAAGGAATTCACCTATGTAAAAAGGATGCATGTTCAAATTTACCCCATTACAGAAACAAATTCGAACACCATAAATATAAACAAGAAAATATAAACCGTCTTCTCTTGAGTTACGTAATTTTTTAAACAGGTGTGAAGATTATAAATTATTTTTTTGACAATCTTAAAGAAGAAAAGTTACATCAAACAGTATATCTAAAGAATTTAGAAGGTCAAAAACAATTTTATTATATTTTTATACATGTATCTCCGAGGAGAATCAATGCAGAAGTTGCGCTAGCCGCAAATTTTCGGTTACATAACATTCTGGCATTGTCTACTAAATAACTCAACTCAACTTATCTGAATCTTCGCACTGATGACATTGCATTTGTAACGAAGAAAGATGTGTAATATTTTCGAAGGCATGAGTCACGTATTTTTGAGAAAATAGGATTTTAACTTGAGAATAATAAAATACTTTGTATTTTTAACAATGTAAACACTGGAGAAGTACTTGATGGGATCCAACGACATTTCAAGTATATTCTGCGCAAAAAAATAGGAAACCCAACTTAGAATTATGTCTGGCTAGCATCATTTCACGTTGAAAAATGCGATATATACATAGAATACACGCACGAAACGCATCAGATGCAAGCAAACATGTGCATCGCCCACACAAACACATGCACGCAACATATAGAGATCTAGGGGCCGTCTACCTCAGCGCCATCGCCTTGGGTCGACTCTCTTTGACATGAATGCTTGTGATGGTCCTTCCGGAGTCTATTTTCGAAACTGCAAACGAGATGAACTCAATAGAGGGAGAGCGAGACGACAATATGCAACCGTGTTGTCCTCAAAAATGACATCGGGAGATGACAGCGCGCATTTGTTCAAGAATTATGAGCTTATTTGTTTAAAGTGCAGGTCTCGTAATCAGTGATTTTGATTTTAATTTCAAGTAAAATAGATTTTGGACGATTTTATTTAAATAAATTCAAAATAGTGTTGAACAGCTTTTAATAATCGTAAGCGTAAACCTCCGAATAACATAAAAATGTCTATACTTGATGTTATTCGTCAGTTTGTTCGCAGCCGTGCGAAATTTTAATACGAATTTACGAAGTCAAGGCCATCTATAGCTACTTAGTATTTAAGAATATTTTAAACATTACTCACTGAACGGGTGGAACGACATACCGCGAATTGTTCCTATAAAACATGTAAATCTCGTCAAACTTTATACATTCAAATTACTAGAGAATAGTTATAAATGTACGGAAAAAAAGTTATGCAACATTTATATGCATGAATACGGTGTTTCCTGCTGTACGTTTCTTTCTTCTGTTTGCCTACTATCGACATAGGAAATCGACGTACAATCTGCTTCACTATTCGTAGAAACGTAGAATTTGACGTAATCGTCTCTATTTATAAAATATAAAGCAATAAAACATAGTTTATTGACCTTTCGCTTGCTAGATCTTCATATGTTGTTTATTCCGTGTTTCATGGAGCTATACATACACTAACTTGCGAAAAATTAATTACGAACGCGAAACTAAACGTATGTTAGTTATATGGCGTTGTCCTTTGAATATTTTGAGGTACGTTTTGGGTCGTGCTCATGCTTAAAATGGTGGATCTCTATTCAATTTCGACTCCCCTTCGTTTGAAAAACTTTTATTTTCATGAAGCGTCCAAGTTCAAGTTCATTACACTCTCCTTGCCTAAACTACGAACATAATTTAATTGACACAAACATTTATAAAAAATAAACCCATATACACATACGTATATTTAAGTCCATTATTGTATCACTTATATCTATTATTGCGTATGTAATACACATATGTACATATCTGTATATTAGCACGCCACCACTACTTAACCAAGGTCGTACATTTTTATGGTCACTTCAAATTCTTCAAACAAATAAGAGGTATCAGGTTGCCAAACCGTGCGGTATAGCCACGTAATATCTTTCAAGGTTTCGTTAAAGATACATGAACATAGTTAGATACACATACAACATAATAATAATACCTCTCTACGTGATAAAATGGTTTTTTCCATTGGCGACTTAGTAGTCTACCTATAGTTCCTACCTGTAGGATCTCAACAAATATCAAGCTCAATCCAGCTAACATCATCATCAGATACAATACTGGATGGAATTGTAAATAAAACTAATGTATAAGGTGAACCCGCAATCTTTCTTCCTTGATGTGGCCTTAAAAGCACTAAAAGAACAGATTGCTGCTTTGATCCATTTATTTTTCTTAGTCCTGGAGAGTAGGATCGCTGTAGATACGAGGGATGCACCATCAGAAGTTCTTTTTCTTACTAATGTTGGTTCTTCAGTTTTAACATACTGCGTCGTGCACGCAGAGAAATGTACCAAGGAAATAGATTTTCTTGCAAAAATCAGTCCCTATTCAAGAAAATATTTTTATTTCAAGACTATAAAAATGTATAATATAAGAAAATAATTTTCTTGAAATTTTATCTGTATTAAATAAATATTTTCTTGGGGTTAGAAAATCAAGAAATCCCAAGACAGAAAAGTGTTTTTTTCCAGGTAAATCATTTCGTTTTAAGTTAAGAAAATATTCATATTAAAAGTAGGAATGAAAAAATCGTCGTTTATTGAGAAATCGGAGGAAATAGGGGCAAGTGAATGAAGTAATGAAATTTTTTTTTATATGTCACAGTATAATTAAATTATTTCTTTAATAATGTAATTAAATAGGGATTATTTTTGTGTAGTTTAATAATTAATGAGTTAAATAGTTAAATTAGTACACGTGGTAAATAGTAATAAAAAGAAAAAATATTACACTAACCGGTATCTTTTGAAAATGTTTATGAAACGTTGTGCGTTAAAGGCTATATCATTGTAAGTATGGTATTTGTATTCCGGTTCCGTCGCTATTACCTAGGACGGCATGACTTTATCTACTGGCACTAGGTGGCGCCAAGAAATATTTCAGTTGCTGTTTTTAAAGAAAAGTGGCATAAACTGAGAGATGTAATATAGCAATGTGGGCAGGAGCAAAAAGCGTTAATGCTTTTCTCTTCTCGCATTGTTTTTGCCGGTAGCGATTCCATCAATCCCATGAGCTATTTTATTAGGATTATCTTGATTATTGTTTCTAGGCACTTTTTTCATGTGTACTTCTACATTAAGTACTTTTGTTTGAACATTATTCTGTAGATAACCTCTACCTTAGCCTTTTTAAAATCACAAGCAATGTGAATAATTTACCGTATTATGTACGGATATATCGTACTGTTTTAAACAAGAGTTTTGTGTTATAACGACCACTTACTTATATTAAGAGTCGCTTTCTTCAAATTTTCTGCAAGATTTTCTTGAATCAATGTAACAAATGTCTCAAACAAAGAAATACAATTATTTCATTACAAGTATACACTTCTCTTAAGCGGAGAAAAAAACGCTAAAAAATATTTCTTTTGATTTAAGACAATTACTGTATTGTGGATAATTGAAACAGTAATTGTCTTGAATTGAGGTTGACGGACAGTCTTGACGCGGCCTTCATGGAACCATCTTTTGCAAGCTAAACACAGAATCTAGTCATCTTTCATTAAGGTTATTACTATTCCTACTTGTATTTGTAATGTTTTTTTAGTGATGAGAAATAAACAATTTTTATTAAGGGTAGTCGTCACGGGCATTATGAAGGCGGCCGGTGATGGATTCCCTGGCCGGGCAACTGAGTGCAAACTTTGCGTGTGGGGGGGCTGCTCTGGGATAATCAAGTGCGATAAAGGCGATGTGGCCATAAATCTTCCACAACGCTTGAATCGCAAATGAAGCTGGCTGGGGTGCATATTCTTCTTCCTTAAATTGCTATTCAGTGTCTATTCCGACAGATTTGCTCAAATCCTTCATTAAGAACTCATGATTGAGGATTATACTCAAAAATAACATTTCAATCTACTACGTCTTGCAACAAGTAGTAAGTATAAGAGTAGTTAATAATAAAATATCTGTCAGCAATTTAAACCAATTTCGTGTTGTACAGAAGAGCTCAAGGTAACTAATTCTTTATTTCGATTGAGATTAAAGAAGAAGCTAAAGTAGCCATTGATAAGTGCACCATATCGCTTCCAAAAATCTGTGAACCTAGGTATAAATTTGAAAAGTCAACAAGCAGATAAATGTATGTTACGAAGTGATGTAATTAAACCAGAAAATGTTTCAGGGGAACGATGTGGACAGTAGAGAATAAGGTCGTTCTTTCAGAATTTAAGAAAATTAAATCTGTTCGTGAAAGACGCAAAGTTGCTATTTCGCGAGTATTATGCTATATTGAAAATACAAAATGTGCACTGTCGTACATTCACGATCGATGGTCAACCCTCTCTTACTAGAGTTGGGCCGTGGTCTTTAAGCTCTTTTATCGCTAGTGGACATTCAAGGGCCATTGTCAGTAATTTTACACTCAATTATCTCCTACTGTATTGCTATGCTGCAATTAATATAATTTATGTGATGGAGATCTTATCTGATATTTCGACGACTCTGCTTCTGGGTGGAGGACGGTCCTGTCGCTCCTTGGCTACTTGTCCCAGGAAGGAATTGGAAGAGTTGGCTGCTCTTTCAAGCGTGTTTTTTACTTCAAAATTAATTTCAAAAATGATTCTCGCTAACCTTTTTCGTAAAATGAATATCTTTTAATAAAAAAATATACCAAAGCATTCAAAGTTCGAAAAATATAATGTTTTTGATGCCGAAGTATTTAAACGGGTTCTTACAGTTCCGATGTTAAAAGTGAATTGACTAAATAATCAATATGATCTAACCATGACAGATGTTCGTCAATAAACTAACACTCCTAAGAATTTCGTTTGAGATTTCTTTTCAATGATGAATTTATTCAAAGATTCTTCTATTGTTTTTGAATGCTTTGTATTGAATGTTATCATAAGTTTTTTCCATATCACTAGCTCCAACACAGCATTATAATTTCAAGTCTTTTGTCAAGTTCAACTGTCTGTGTAATCGTGCATATTGATGGTATCCATAGTTTCCTTACTGGCTATAGTATTTAAGTCATTGACGTATAGCAGGAATAAAATCGGACTTAGTATACTACCTAGTGGCACACCGTTATTAGTTGTTACAGTTCTGATTTATATACACAGCCTTCTCGGTTCATCTTTATATACTGTCGTCTATTATATAAATGTGACTTCAACCATCTCCATACCACCTTAATTTTGCAAGATTTGATGACCTATTCGGTCATATGCTTTGGACAAATCCATAAACAGTCCGATCGATATTCTGAAGATGCTCACGGTATGCGTCATAATATACAGTTTGCAGCATGTTTGTTTGTCAACTCGATAGAACTGTGTCTGCAATAGTGTAAAGGAAGTGCAATTGCCATTGAGGATGGGTTTCTCGACGGAGCAAAAGGTGTTCATAGTTGAGTATTGTTTTCGTTCATACAGCAGTGGTCGTGAAGGTAGTCCGAGTTTGAAAAAGGTGGCAGATCAATTACGAGAGAGATTTTTGAAGCCGGCACTAAGCAATACTGTTATGTTATTAATTGTTAGAAAATTTCGCCGTACTGGTAGTGTTTTGTGTTTACGGAAAGAGAAATCTAGTTGACCAGTAACTGTTTCGACGAATGAAAATCACGTGTCCTCCAGCAGGTGCTGCATTCACCCCAACAAAGTCTAAAACGAACGTCCTTGAAACCGAATATTTGAAATACCTTTCTTCGCCGATTGTTCAAGAATATAGGTGGATATAGCTTAGACAATGCCTGACAGAGCCAGATATGCAAGTCAGGATGTTGTATTGTGGAAGAATTTTGGCCATAAGTGATTTAGGATTTTTTTCGGACGTGTGGTTCTTCGATAAAAGTCACATTCACATGGACGGCTACAACAATCGTCAGACAACTAGGTTTCTTGGTTATGAGCGACCCAATGTTATCGTTCAAAAACATATGAAACACATACTGCACGTGTGGCAATATGGTGTGCCCTTTCAGCACATGGCATATTGGGCCCTTATTTCATTGAGGATGAAAGCAATGCCCAAAAACGCTACAGGAGCATGGTGATCGAACCATTTTTTCAAGATTTGAGAAGGTTCTGTCGCACTAAACACCTACGTCTGAATCGATAGTGGTATCACCAGGACGGAGCAACCAGCCATACAGCTCTACAATTTCTAGCCATTCTGCAGGACAACTCCCTGGGAAGAATCATTTTACGTGGTACTAACCCAATCCATACTCGTCTCATTCCCCTGATCTTGCACTACCTGATTCCTCCTTGTAGAGCATGTTAAAAAATCGTGTGTTCAACTGTGAAGATCCGCCAAGAATTGTGCCTGCATTACGAGAGCAAATCGTCACCTTTTGTCGGAGTCTGCAGCAACCTTTGTTCCGGGATATATTTGTGAACTACAGCGAAGTGGTGCACATTTCGAACACTCACATTATGCAACAACTAAATAAACATGTTAGTCCTGTATATTTTGGCACATACTGTATTTGGATGCTATTAGGAAATGAATTGAAAGTGTAGGCGCACTAGGAACTACTGATAATAGTAATAAGTCAGACGAAAAGTCTAAAGATGATTTCCAAATTTTCTCGTTAAATAATATCATCAGGAACATTTTAGGTAACCTCAAAATAGAGCAGATTACATGGACAAACCGAGAATTCATAAAATATTACTTGATTGTAATCAAATATATATTGGGCAAATCAAAGTTTGGTATAAGAACGTAGATAAGAAACAAACGCATTTTGATGGATTCAGATATGGAAGCCTTAAATCCTAGTTCAATCAACGTTATCCAACCAATACGAATTCATTCAAATTTTTGCTGAAGTTCGAACTCTTTTATCTTCAATTTGGTTTAAGAATTTTCAGCACCAAAATTCTAAAGTTGCGTACAGGACAATCTTCTACCATTCAAAATGACACAGTAGCTCCTACTTCATCTAGAAAAGATCCACTGAATACGCACAATCCAAGGCTCTAACAATTCCCTCGTCATTTATAGCTGGTATGGAGCAGCAAACCTATATATCGACGGCTATTTTTAGGGACACTAATTTACCACGGCAACGTTCCATGCTCCCGCTAGATCCGTAGATAAAATGACGTGCGTAGTGTTAATGTATTGTACGGACGCGTATAACTATGTGTATATAGTAAGTCGCTAAGAGGTCGACGAACTAAATTTGGAGTGCATTAGACAAAATACGCATGTAGTACTTAGTATATTCGTACCTGTTCACATAATTAATCTACATTTATATTACGAAATATTAAAATTGCATCATTTAGCTTTATTTTGACGCGAGTATGTAGATTGCGTATAACATACGACCTTATTATTAAGGGTAGAATCGATAAAACAATGTGTATATAAAGAAAAGTAATATGTATAAAGCACCCGCTTTTTCAAAGCAACACGGCAGTTCTTTCTGGCTTGTCCGCTTTGTGCATGATGACAAATTTATTCATAGCCTGCACGATCCAAAACACGATAAATATGAGAAAGTTAATGAAAAGCAATTTGCATAAGTATTGGCTTCGTTATGTAAATATTAAAGGGACTGTTATATAGATACAGCGTGTCCACAGATGAAGTTAACAGTAGGTGTGTAATGAACAAAACATTTTTGAGTTGGAATTTAATATTTGGGAAATAAGTCCTGCTTGGTCTAAAACTTATTATTGGTTTCGATTTTTTTCAAATCAAGTAGGTCTTTACAAAATGAGCAAAAACTGTTTTCGTTTCAGGTAAAGTACTTTCTGAATGATCAACCTACTTTGATAAAAACCATTATTTGTCAATTTCGTTTTACGTGAAGGTACTTTTTCCGTTCGCAGTACGCAAGCGTGCAATACGGTAACACTGAAGTTTCTTAGAACTAGAAGTTAGTACTTTGGTAACCATGATACACGCTTTTAATACTTCTCCATCATGTGGCAGATCATTCGAATAAACCCTTTGTTTTAATGCACCTCAAAAAAGAAAGTCGAGCGATGTAATGTCCTGGCAGAATAACGGATTCGGCCAAACCTACGCATCCACCTTTCAGAAAAATTATGATCTTACCATTGTCTTACTAAAACTGCAGAATGAATAGGGCTTTCAGGGCATCAATTTTTATTTTTCAATATAATCTCCCCTAACTTCAACAGATTTATTACAAGGATCAATTAATAATTCTATACCCTTGAAAAAATTTAAAATTTTTCCCTCAAAATGTTGTATTACAGCTGCTTGCACTCACTATCGTCCTCAAAACGACGTCTATCGAATCCTTTTTGGATAGAGGATCATAATACAGAACCATTGCTTCATCTTCTGTGACAATGGACTCCAAAATTGGCTTGGGGTCGTCTCGGCACATGTTCAAAAATGAGTCATTCGACTCGGAGAATTCGGCGAATACTTGTTTCAGAAATGTTAGACATCACTACTAATTCTTTCACTTTCAAACGGCGATCTACGATAATTGAAATGTTTTGAGGCGTTATCAGTTCAATTGGCCGACAGAGGCGCTCATCATCTTCAAGGGATTCTTGCCCCAAACGGAGACATTTTGCCCACTTTTTTACAGTGAAATATGAAGGAGATAAATCACCATAAACGCCGTCTAAACGTTGTTTAATGTGATTAGGCATATGCCCTTCCTTTGTTAAAAATTTAATGACCGCGTGGTACACAATTTTCGTTACCTGAGACATTTTCATGCACTAGTCACGTTGTCTGGCTGGCTACCAAAAACTACCGTAGCCGAGCCGTAATATATATAGTGTAGACCTCGCACATGTGCAACTCTGACGGAACATAGTTTGAACACGCTAGAACCTGTCAGGCCGAGAATTTATGGCGCCGACACTAACGTATTTAAAAGTTGTAAAAATGTTCCGTAAATTTCGTACCACACATTAACTTTTTTGTAACGTTGACTTCTTTTGTTGATTGTACACATCCAGTAACAACTATTTTGAATAGATACATACGTTGGTGCAAAATGTAGATTCGTCGGTGAAAAAATAAATCTGTGAAATCTTCTGTTTTCTAAGTAATTTGCTCCTACCCATAAACAAAACTCTAAACGTCTCTCCTCATTTCCAAGTTCAAAAGCATGCAGCAGCTTTGGCTTGAAAGGATGAAGTTTGATATCGCTAAACATTTCTTGTAATTAACTTTTGCTTACATGTAGCCTTTGTACACGCTTTCTTGAAGATAATTTTCGTTTATCTGCATCCGACTCAACTGCTAACAATGTGGATGCGTAATTTTCATCTTATGTTTCCGTCGTTTTTTTCACATCCATTACTGAACCAGTTTCAATGAAGTTATTAATTAATTTTCGCAACGACTCCTTCGAGACAGCCATATTAGGAAATTCTTCATGGAAAGGATCAATTGCATATTGATAAGACACATTTCCAATTCCGTAGCATTGTATAAAATAAACACGCTCTTCTTTCGATAACATTTTCAAAAATGCTGCCGCGAAATAAAAATACTGACAGACAGAAAATGGTACCGTTGACGATTACTAAAGTGGCTACCTTGATATTTTGTTTAATGCTGCTAATAAATATATAAAACAACAATGTATACAGGAAGCAATAAATTCATAGAACTTTAAAGGGTACAATGAATTTCTTAGGAGAGCAAAACATTTGATAAAGAATGAATTTTCATTGTAAAATTTATAATAAAGATTTTTCTCCTCAACTCCATTTGCATAACTCCATAACTTTCTAAGCAACTTTTCTTAGTAATACATTGGCGTACTGTGAACGCAAAAGGCACTTTACTGGAAACGAAACCGACAAATAACAGATTTAATCAAAGTAGATCGATCATTCAGAAGATTTGCATAACACCATAGCTCTTCACTCTGAACAACTTTTCTCAGTAACACTTTAGTAGACTGTCAACGAAAAAGGTACTTTACCTGAAACGGAAATAGTTTTTGCTCAACTGCTCAACTTTTAAGAAATCGAAACCAAACTACAAATAAGTTTCAGACTACGCAGGACTTACATCCCAAATATTAAATTCCAACTAAAACATTTTTTGTCCATCATACCTATTGTTACTCTTATCCATGGACATACCGTAGAACGTCGTACGCTGTAAAACACGCGAATATTTTGATACGTCAAACTGCATGACATAAGCAAAAATTCACGCACCCATGGTTGTGTAAAATCTGTATCTGTAAGGATTTTCGGGACCTGCCAAATATACGCCCTTTTTAAGAAAGTCCCACTTCAAAACCAGATCACATCACATCACGTGAAATGCGTATCTTTGCCCGCTTCTACAACGTATGTATGTTACGTAAAGTAGCAAAAGCGTATCGCAGAACTTGTTTAAGTCATGGATTTAAATATCATCATTGCAACACTGCCTTTTAATGTGTATATATTGGCAATCGACTATTGATGGTTACGTATAGAAAATTTGGATGCTTTTGATAAGTCTTATACGAGGTAGGCGCCATAAGTTTTCGGCCTGACAGGCTTATACGAGTTTTAAAGCGTTATAAAACTCCGTTGCGTCATAGTTGCACATGTGCGAGGCCTACACTATATATATATTACGGCTCGAAGAGTAGTAGTCTTTAGTGGTCAGTCATACAACGTGACAAGTGCATGAAAATGCCTCAGGTAACGAAAATTGAGTACCGCGCGGCTGTTAATTTTTTAACAAAAGAAGGGCATACACCTAATCACATTAAATAACGTTTAGACGGCGTTTATGGTAATTTACCTCTTTCATAATTCACTGTAAAAAAGTGGACAAAATGTCTCCGTTTGGGGCAAGAATCCCTTGAAGATGATGAGCGCCCCGGTCGGCCAATTGAACTGATAACGCCTCAAAACATTTCGATTATTGAAGAAATAGTATTAGAAGATCGCCATTTGAGAATGAAGGAATTAGCAGTGATGTCTAACATTTCTAAAACAAGTATTCGTCGAATTCTCCATAACCATTTGGGTATGAGTAAGATTAGTGCCGCATCTTCTTAATGCTCTCCAACGTGAACGTCGGGTCGAATGTACGCGCTCGTTTTTAAACATGCGTGGAGACGACCCGAAACCGATTTTGGAGTCCATTGTCACAGGATATGAAACTGATTTATTTATTATTTATTATTATTATTTATTTTCTCATTTAAGGAAAGAACTTAGGAGATGTCGTTTTAAGAACGATAGTGAGTTGAAAGCAGCTATAATACATTTTGAGGGAAAAAATTTAGATTATTTTTACCTGGGTATAGAATTATTCATTGATCCTTGTAATAAATGTATTGGAGTTAGAGATTATATTGAAAAATAAAAATTATTATATATTACCAAATTTATTTTTTTTTATATCAGGCCGAGAATTTATGGTGCCTATCTCGTAACAGTATTCATTTGTTTTGGCCAAACGGTGATTTATCCATAACATTTTGAGTACCAATGTACAGATATACTTTCCCTATATACAGCATAATAAAACCCTATATCGCTACGCCACTGCCTGGCTTGCCTGCCTGCCGTAGCGTCCCTTTATGGCGAAGGGTGGAAAAACACACAGAGGAAGATAATTATGGGCGTGGTATTTGTACGAAATCGCACCTACATAGGGCCATATCGAACGCTCCGGAAAAACTGCTAGGGCAAGCCGAATATAATCCAATCTACTACTCTCATGTTTTGTACTGCACACAAAAGCACAAAATAAGCTTGTATCTACGTCCTTTTTTCTATTTCTATATCCAATGGGAGATGTTTTATAAACACGGGTAAATCTAACGAACTGGTGTAATTGTATCTAATTTAAGAACAGTCGCCCTTGCGTACTAGCTCAATTGCTGCAGCTCATATCTTCCACATATATAATTTCACAGCTCTCATTCCATTAACCACATAAATAGGACCATCAGAACACTAATTGTTGTACGTAAGCAGTATTGTTATGGTTACTGTTAATTGTTTAAACTACCACTAATTTCATAAAGTCCCGTATCCAATTTGAGAGATGTTAGAAAAAAAAAAGAAAAGCCTTGTAACTTCTTGGTGAGAATAAAGTATTTTCTGATAGAAATTAATTAATCATGGCTACAATAAAAATTCAAATTTTAATTTCGGAAGATTAACGTTAAAGATTCTGTGGTGATTTTTTCGCGATTTTCGACAACACTAAATTATGTGTTTCTAGATCGAAACGGACTTGTAGAGTCGATTATCGTTTAAAAATTCGATCATATTTTTGAATTTAAACGTCTGTAGTTATGTAAATCTATTTTTAAAATAAGTGGTGTCCTTCCTACTCCGCAATACACCGAATGGTCTATATATTTTGGCACGTACAAATACCTTGAAGGTAATTTACTTGGTAAACTGTAATATATACAGAGGCAACTAAAATGATGTTATAATTGTTAGAAGGTATATCAAAAGTCACTGGATGCAAAGTCTGCTTTTTAAAATGAAATAATTCAACTTTGTTAATGAAATCTTGAAAAGCAATTTTAAGCAAAAAAAAAACTATCCCATTTAAAATATATACTATACTACTACTAAATAAGAATAAAAAAAAGAAAAATTGATATTAAAGTTTCGGCAATTACGTCACCCCAGACGTAATTGGTTGGGGGAATGAGGAGAACATATTCTTGATGTAGAAGTTAACCACCACCTTTACTTTTTTTATTTAGAAATAACGACGGCAGTGTATTGATAGTGTTAAATGCCTTTGATGTTTGTTTTATTCATTACTTTATACAAAACATTTCATTTCGTGTTTTTTTTTATACAGCTTAATTACGAGGGTTTGTCGTTTTTCAATAACCAGTTTTTAAAATTAGAAAACTGGCTTTGTATACGAAAGTTAATACGTAAAAAAGCAATGAATTACTTGGTTAAAGGCGCTAACATGTTAATCCTTAACTTGTATGGCAGAGTTAATTTTGACTCTTTAGTAAATCAATTTAAAATTTTCGTAAAAACTATCAGATCTAGTAACGCCATCTGCTAGGTATTCTTTCTATTTGCCAAATAGTTCTAGTTACTGAGATAATCTAACTAGGATCATTGCAAAGGTTTAAAATTTTTGTAGCGCTTGCTCGTAATGCTTCCTGTGACAGAATAGGAATTTTAACATCAGTTTGTTTAGTTTTAATCTTGTTATTTGTAGTATTACATGAAATAAATATGATATCGCTAATTTTTTTTTTAGAAAATTCTGAGATTGAGAAAAATTATATTAAACTATTAAAGGAAAGCAGTAATTTGTATGAATTATTTAAATTCAAGTTATATCTAATAAACGTCGTTACACATTCTGTTTTTGTATACAAAAATTGGCAAAGGGCCAAATTTCATCCTGCCATACCTTAAATGCTATTATAAACCATGTTGCCAGTTGAGGGTTAATTTAAAATGGTATAGCATCATTTTTCTTCCAACACTCGGTTTTTATATACACACAACAACAAAAAAAAGTTCTTCATTCAAACAAATATGCATCCAGTCGTAACCAAATCGTACTTAATTTTAAATGGCAGCAAAGATATATTTTTTTAATTTAAAGAAAGTTTTTTTTTGACCTCGTTATTTAATTCAAACATATGATCTTTTGAAACAAATAACCTGAGGTTTGATTTGAAAATTTATCTGTTTGATTTTATATACGCAATATGTTTGATTCAACAATACAGTTATTTTTTTTTTAAAACTTCGTCAGTTTGAAACAAATATATGTTTCTTTACCATTTGTTAGACTTTATCTTTTAATTACGAACGTTTTTTAATGGCGAACGTTTCCAAAATGGGAATATACCAAAAAATCAAATTTTTATTGAATTAATCATATTATTTGCATACATTTTTTTATGTTTTAAAATATACATAAGTGTAAACTTTTCTGATTGTTAATTATAAAAATTTTATGCAAATAATATGATTAATTCAATAAAAATTCGATTTTTAGTGTTCCCATTTTGGGAACGTTCGTCATTAAAAGGTTAGATAAATATGTATTTGCTTAACAAAATATTTTTGTGGTTTAAAGTAAGCTGTTGAGAAATGTTATTCTGTTGGTATATTTAATCCACTGAAATGGTTAGTCCGATAGACGCTTTCTTCCTTTTAGAGAAGAATGCATCCATTTATGAGCACATAGGTTAACAGTGTGTTAAAAATACACAATCTTTAAAAAACTTTATTAACATTGTGGATAAACTAACAATAGTACATAAAGAATAAGTATAATGCTGAAAATTTATCTCCATTTGGTAGTGACGTGGTGCTTTTATTCTGGTAAATAAATCCCATCTCTCTAAAATACCATTAACTTCCCCCATTACGTTAAGGCGCAAACAAAAACGGTGAACCTTAAATCTTACAGATTTCCCTCAAGTTTCTTCGAGGTTACGCACACTTACCAGGAATCTGTAAAGTGAATCTGGTTAGGTTAGGTTAGATTTCGATGTCTTTAGTTAGGTATAGTGCGCCGATAACTTTAAACAGACTGTAGTATGTCCAAATTGTTATAATATATAGCTACAAAAATACGTCGACAAAAATTGTTAAAAGCTATGCACTTTTATATAGATATCTACAAAAACAATAATTATCCATGTATACGTTATTTCCTAATTGTATACGTACAAAATTATTTACATGAAGATGACATAATCACAAAATAACTCGTACGTTGTATGTACAGATACATACATAAAGATTAAAGTGATACTTGTACCATTTTTGTTTGAAAAAAATATTACAAAACTTACTACCTCGGTAGTTTTGTAGGAATCCTGAGAATCGCGAACGAGTGACAGGGATAACTATATGGTTAGGTATTATGACAAAAAGGGTAGGAAGTAGAACAGCAACGGACTTATGCATGTAAGCATGTCTTATCACTCGCCTTTGCTGAAATACAAGGTCCGGCAGGGAAACGGGAACCTTTAATAACGTCATAATTTCGAAAATATTTTTAATTAATAAAAACGAAATATATAATTTAAAAGCATATAATTGCCCATTTTGTTTGTGGAAAATTACGTCATCTAGATGAACACCTTCACGTTGCACGTACTCCTCATACCTTGGCCGTGAATTTTCCATGACACGACGACACATTTCCTTTGGAATATTGCGTATGTCGTCCGAAATTCTGTTTCTAAAACTCTAAAGTTCTAAAATTGTTTGTATCCCCACAAAAAGAAATCACATGCTCTTAGATCCGGAGATCTCATCGGCCAAGGCATATCTCCATTTCTTGATATAATACGGTTAGGAAAAAGGTTACGTACAGCAGCCATTGACACTCGAGCAGTATGGGATGTTACTCCATCCCGCTTAATTTCTAGGGTTTCTGTCGCCCAGTGACGACAGTTTTGTTCATTGATGAAGCCGCTTAAATGGAAATGGGCTTCGTCTGACATAAATAAGTTGTGAATCATGTTTTCATTCTCACTGAAAAGTGCATTTGGCGACAAAAGTCCAACCGAGAAACTAAATCATTATCTTGCAATTTTTGAACAATTTGCACCTTATATGGATGAAAATTTAAATCACTGTGTAAAGTCCTACGAAGTGATCTATCAGAAATACGCAGGGCTAAGGCATGCCGACGAGCAGAGGGCGTTGGACTACGTTGGATGACAGCCCCGATCATTTCACGGTTTTCTGGGGTTTTTACACTTCTTTGAGCACCTAGCGGCTTACGTTTTAGAACTGAACCGGTCTCTTCAAAATTCTTAACCCAAGTATTGATTGCTGATGGTACACTACCATGGCGCGGAATATTAAATTGAATACGAAATAAACGTGCGGCTGTGACAGATTCGCCACTTTTATAAAACGCGTCGACAGCAAATGCACGCTGCTGACTTGACCACTGTTCCATATTTACTAAATAGCCCATCAAAACTACGAATACCCCCCCCCCCCCCCCCGTTTCCCTGCCGCACCCTGCACCTGTATCAAAAAAGGAGAAAATATACTAACAATTAGTTACAAAATATGAAAACAGAAAAATCAAAATTGAATCGCAATTTATTTAAACTGCTAACATTGGTGTTACTATAAATAAATTACCTGACCGCATTAAACAGTTGAACATGAAAGCGTTTAGCAAAACTGTAAAAAAAATTTTATTGAGTCATGTTTTCTGTAACGTAGCTGAGTATTTAACGAATGATCTTAATCAATAATTTTTATCCGCAGTACCAATACTAATATATGTATATTTATATCTTTTTTAACTTGTGATGTACTTCTGTACGTATATATTTCTTAATTTTTTTTCTATTAGTTTATAACATGTTTACTTTCCTATTGTACCAATGTTTATTATTTTTTAGGACAATTATGCATACAATGTATTTCTTTTTTTGACATGTTACGATCTGTGATGAAATAAATAAATACAAATACAAATACTAGCCTTGAAAACGATATCGGCGAGATTTTTGTAATTTTCGCTAATCCCTAATACAAACAGGAATTCTGATATTCGCCAATCTGTGGCAACTATGTATTTCATTATTTTGTTATACAGAAATTTTACCGTTAGTTATCCAATGGTAAAAATATATAAATCCATTTTCCTACTTACCTATTATTTTCTTCACCTTCACCGCTTACGACGATAGGATTACTATTGCGATTGCCTGCATTTACGCAACGGAAATTGCCGACAACGAGCGAAGCGCACGATTCTAACATATATTTGTTTGACTCAACAAAATTATGTCAAATAAAAATGTTTGTACATTCAAACAAATTTAATCGGTAAAATCAGTAAAAAGATGTGCTTTCACTCAAATAAACCTTCGCTGAATTAAATAAATAATTTCAAGCATACATATTTGTTTGATTCAGGAACTTTTTTTTTCGGTGTAATGAATTATGTTAATATATTTGCACATACCACCCGGTATAAATATCCATTCTGATATAATGTTTTGTATTATAATGTACCCTATGTCAAACCTTGATTTGAATTTAAATCAAGGTTTGACAATCAAATCGGTGTCCATTGGAATATCTCTATTAGAGGGACTACTGCTACATATACAGAGTATCTATCGATGACCGGTCATAGAGGACGATGGCAATGACTCCTCTTTCTCGTCTCGTCTCTTTCCAGCACACGCATGGCACGTATTGAACGTGAACTACCGGGGTCGACGGCTACGTCGCGGCGCGCTTTGCCGGGACCTCGAACCGGGTCACCGACGGGACGCGGGGGTGCACTGCACCGGGGTCACGTGACGTCTGCAACCCCCACTACGCGCTGCAGCAGTTTCCTTGGTTACGCACGCCCGACGACTTTCCATTTATCGAGATAGCCGGGATACCAACCGCTGGAATTGCCGGGATTCTGTGCTTGTTGGCAGCCCTCTTCATGCATATACGCTGAGTGTGCTATACAGTCCGTCCCATAAGTACGGAATAAAATTTATTAATCATTTACTACTAATTATTAAAAAAAAAAGCTGGAATAGGTCGATTTTTCCCCTCCATCCCACAACCGCAACTTTAAAATCTAAAATTGCAAGATATGCTTCATTTTTGAAGCAATTTTTATGCTGAATTTAACAAATTTTTTTTTAATTCGGATAATGAAGGTTTCTAGTAAAATGTGATCAGTTTTAATAAACAGATTTTATTTATTCTGTTGATGAATTCCACATTAAATTGACAAAAAAAAGCGCACTGACGCAAATAACACTACAAACGCCAAATTTCAAATAAAAGGTCACATAGTTTAGTGGAATATCAGCAATAACTTGATAGGTTCAAATAATTATATTTTGCGGAATATCTTCATCTAGTGTATATCTTAACAAGGAAACAAAAGTCAAATTCACCGAGACAAGTAAATATTTATCTGGAGTGAAAATTTTTTTGACATGCAATGCCACACATAAGGTCCGCATCAAATAGGATTCTTTTATTATTCAATAGATGTGAAATTTTATTTTACCACTTATTTTTGCTTGGAAATTGAACACATGAGCAAGCACATCACCTTTTTTAACCGTTAAATTAAACACTTTCTTCAGAAAAATACAAATTATGGTTCTAATTAAGTCAAATCTGTATAAAATAGTACTTCTATACAAAAATCACCAGTCGAATGTATTTTTGTTACTAAATGTTGTTTTAGACACACATTGTTGACGTAAATAGAAAATAGTCTAATCAAATTACAATACAACTTACTGCAAACTTAATCTAGTGTGTATAAACAAGTTCAAAATTTACATTATTACAATTTTCTATTAAGTCATTGGATACATAAATTGAATTATAAGGTAATATTGACGAAAAGTTCCCTAAATAGAATTTTAGAGCATTTTTAAGCAATATCTTCGTCAATAACTAAAAAATTAATCCAAAAATCAAAATGTATAGTGATAAAAGGTTACAAATTGGAAAAATCTGGAAAGTAAGAACTATTTTCTTGGTTTCCGGGTTGGAACCGCGTCGTTGTTTCGTCCGTACTCATATGTGACATCTTCAGGGCCGTAACTACACACTGACTGACAACCCGGAAACCAAGAGAATAGTATTATTGACGACCGCGGAAACCTACGGAACTAGAAAGTAAGAAGTTTGCTTCCTCGACATTTTGCGAAAAATTAAAAATGAAACCAAATGTTTTGCAATTTTCTGAAAAAAAAAAAAATCAAATTTGGCTGTTAAAAAGTTACGTAGTTGCTTGTCTACATGTTGTTTCACATAATTTTTTAAACAAAATCAGATGGCAACGCAAAAGTTTACGTATGTTAATTAATACAAAAAATTTCCATATATTCCAATAAAAAAGAATTAAATAGCACTATCACACTTGTAATACGTAAAATGGTACGATTTCACATTCTTTTTAGTGTTATATGTCTTTTATACATTGTTATTGCAATTATTTTTTATAAAAACAATCCACAAATCACAAATGGAATGTAATATCACTGATAGGTGTGGATCTGTTCGAAACTTTTATTTCCGATTATCTCGATTCTAGTCTGTAGTTTCGTGTCTGGCGTTCTGTGGTGGTAGTATATATATACATAGATATACAGTCTGCAGAGCGGAGAAGAAAATCAATAACACAAGGGGAAACACCCTTAAAGATATATACAGAAGAGAGAATGCTTGATTCGGAATAAATCGGAAATACACACAAATATGTTAAACGTATAGCATTAAAGATATTTTTTTATTAATTACGCTTAAATGGGGTGAATGTAATTAATATATTAGAAAAAAACGAAGTAGATATCTTTTATGGTGTATTTACCGCACTTATTAAGAGTTGCACGTCCTCTCAAGGCCGACTGACTGCTGAACTTAAGTCGCTTATTGTATGTTGTACATATGTATACTTCGGTATTCGCGTATTATTTTAGCACTAGTTTTCAAATGTCGGTAATTATACTACGGCCGAGAAAGCTACTTACGTATATTATTTGAAAACTGCGCATTGCGAAAAAGTCAATGAACGAGACGATCGACCTAGGAGAAAAAACAAATAAACATATGTGCGAATGTACATAATCTATCTGCGATGTAAATGAGAAAAAAAATTAATAAATATCGTCAAGATAATCTCCTTCAAATAATGTAAATGTAAACAGACACATAAAAAAATTGAGATATTTAGATAGATTATTATCCTTCGAACCTTTGCTAGAACTTGAATGAAATTTTAATGACATTATTAGTTTCTGCGAATAAATTACATCCAAAAGTAATTGTAAATTATAAAAAAACATATTTTCGCTCCACCAAGAGTTTTTTTCTGTTTTTCTTTTGATAATTACCATCCCGGGATAATAGCTCATGTGCCTGAATGTTATATCCATATACAACGTTAAGATCAACTTTATAAAACTTGAAGGTGTCTACAGGAATACACGTTTCACACCCCGTGGCCTGTAGAGATAAAAGACGATTTTTTTTAACACTATATAATAAGCATTGCAAGCCTTAGAGGCTTTGAGTCTCTCAACAAGCTTCTTCCATTTGGATCTGCCCTCAGCCACTGCTTGCTAATTTTCTACACCAACCCGCATTAGATCTTGTGTGACCACATCTTGCCATTGTCTTTTCAGACGTCCCCTTTTCTTTTTGCCGCCTAGTCCTAAGAGCGCGTTTTTGCTAGTTTGATTTCAGGCATTCTATGTGCATGTCCCAACCAGCTTACTCTTTGAGTTCTGATTACATTTGTGATACTTGAATGTATCTGTCTACTACTTCGCGGTTGTACAGTCTTCTCCAGTGTTCATTTTCATCTTTGATTCCTCCTAATATCTTCAAAAGCACTTTCCTTTCCTATGTGTCCAACTTGTTCTCTACGTTTTTGTTCGTTATCCAGATTTCATTTCCGTAAAGAGCCGACGACCTTATTACTGTTTTATAAACTCTCAGTTTAGCATTTTTTGAGACGTTTTTCGAGCTTTGCTTCTTTTTGCCAATCTTTTATTTATTTCTGGTTCTTCATCACAGTTTTGAGTTAGCGTGACGCCGAGGTATTCTCTATTTCCACCCTCAATTTGTTTCCTGCTCCATTTGCTCCTGTTCTTGTTACCATATACTTTGTCTTCTTCTGATTTATGACTAATCCATAATATTTTGATGTGCTTTCTAGTTTTTTGAAACTTCGTTTTAGCTCCTCTCGTGATCTTGTAAACAAGAGTATAACATTTGCATAGGCCGTTACTTGATGTCGGTTGTAGTAGCGTATTTTGTTTGTCGGTATCCCACTTTCCCTCATAATCACTTCTAATATTAAGTTAAACAATAACGTGGAAAGGAGATCCCCTTGCTTTAATCCTCTTTTGACTTTAAATGTTGTTGACTTTGAAAGTTGTATGCTTGCTTATAATCTATGAACAGCATATGTAATCCTAAGTTTTGGGTGTAGCTATTATACTGGATTTGTTTCATTGTGAATATCTGGTCTATTGTTGACCTTTCTTTTCTAAAACCCCCTTGATATTCTCCCATTTCTGTATTTCCGTAAGTACTCAGTCAATCCCTGATTATTAGAGCTAGTACCTTGTAGTACAGATCTAGTAAGGCTATCCCTCGATAATTGTAACGTATTCTTTTATCCCCCTTTTTGTGAATGGGACATATGACAGTTGTTTTCCGCTCCATAGGAATATTTCTCTCACTCCAAATCCTTAATATTAGATGGTATAATCTTTTTTGTAGTTCGTCGCCATCATACTTCAGCATTCCAGTTACAATTCTGTTTCCCCCCCACTTTTATTATTTTTCATATATCTAATGGTTTGCTTCACTTCTTCTTCTGTATGTTCTTGTACTATTTTTAACACTAAACGGAAAAAAAACAATTCAAAGCTAACTAATCGTACAGGGATTGGCAAGTCTTAGTCTAATATCTCTGTAACTATAAACTTTAGAAAGAAATGTTATTAACAAGATTTGTTCGACAAGTTATTTTCTATTATTTTCCACCATTTGTGAATTTTTTCAAATGACTTCTTACATTTTTTAACAGATTTGGAATCCTTGTAAAAATTAAAGAATTAAATTAAATGTTCAGATTCAAGTCCCTGTGCGGCCTGACAGTGTCCTAGATGTCCCCAAAAATTGCGAATAGTATTTTGAAGCCCACTTAGGTGATATGGATTGTATCTCACGACTAATTTTCATTCTTAAATCTTCTTAAAGTTTTGTGGTTTCTCCATGTATACTTTTGTTTTTAAGTGACCCTACAGAAAGAAATTTAATGGGTTTAAATCGGGTGACCTAGCGGGCCATTCAATAAAACTTCGTCGTCCAATCCAACCACCGGGAAAAATTGTATCTAAGTACTGTCAAACGTTAATTGCATAATGTGTTGGGGCCCCATCTTGTTGAAACCATAGGTCACGGTTTGGCATATCTTGTTGATTGGCATTAGGAAACAGATTCAGAATGTCTGGTATAATGTAGTTACGCAGTAAGTTTAAGTAACTGACTCCTATGAAGGTGTTTTCTAAGAAATACAGACCTATGATTCATTGCCCAACAATGCCAGCACACACATTATGTTCTTGGAGATGCTGTGTATGATGTTCTAGCATCATTAAATGTGGATTCTCAATCGACTAATAACGGGAGCTATGCCTATTTACAAATCCGTTAAAACAAAACGTAGCTTCATCAGTCATGTTCACGCTACTCACGCACCTTCAGTTCTTTTAAAGGCTAAGGTTTTGTGCCCGTTTTATTCTGATTCGTGCTGTAAAGATTTTATTTTGTGCTCATCCTCTTCTCGAAATAATCGAGAAGCATGGTATACGGGGATGAGAGCTCCGGCAGATGCTTATTTAGCAACAGCCAATGTAGCAATTTTTAGATTTTTGAAAATATGAGAACGTATGCTTATGGCGTCAAAATTTAATTTTATGATGTCTCCACTTTCGAAAACGAGGGTTGGTTGGGACCTTTAACAACCATCGCAGGAACGGGCTTGTAAACGCAAGGGAAGGTCTTGTAATGCATGTAGTAATAAATTTTTGAACATTTGCTTTAATTTTTTAATGTCAAGTATTTAATGTGTATGTTCTATGCACTTTATTTCATTTGATTGGTCCTTGTGTCATGGCAAATTAGAAATTAATGATACCTTATTGTACTTAACACAAGATTGTGTTTTGTTTCCCGAAGCTGTTCGGGCACATACCCGTTAGCCACACGGAAAAAAAATTATGAAGAATCAAACAATTGTAAAACAATTTACTGCAATTTGTTTGAGAATATACGACTGGTTACAAATTGCAGAAATTCCTACTACTTGATTGTCGTTAACGGATTGTATTTCTATTAAATATATTATTGTTGTAAAAATTTAGTCAATGATCTGTTACAAAGGTGGCTACAATAATGTACAAGTTTTAGTTACACATATTGTAAAAAAATGATACAATATTGTTCTAAATGGTGTATTGCACAATATAATATGTATGCAGTGTTCTTATATTTATAATGATTGAAAGAACAAATAAAACGCAATAACAATAACTATTCTTACGTTTCCGTTCTTCCAACAGCTTCCCAACTTACAGGTAGCATTGGTCAGTCACGAGAATGTTACCAGTACCAGTGCTGTTTTGCAGGTACGTGATACTATCCCTCCAAACATTCGATAAAGTTGGAGTAAAAAAGCTGCGGAAGATTTTATTCCGAAAGAACTGTGAACCCAATTGAAATGATTTCACTATATAAAACCAAATGATTTATTAGAAAAAAAATTTTTCGTTGCGACATCTATTGGTGAATAACCAATACTATCTGGGTCTAATCCTAAGGCAAGAAATATTTGGTTCATACATTTAGGTAGGCTTCGATAATAAAATCGTCTATACAGGTAAGTGATGAATTATTTATAAACTCATTCATTTTCTATTATTTATTTCAAAAACTTTAGCAAGTTCAGGAAGATTGTCAATCTTGCCCTGCGCGTCTTGACACAAAGACTGTTGGTAAAAATGATACATTTATGTGAAACAATACAATAGAAACTTGACCATAACTTTGAAGTAGTATCTGTGACAACATGTAATAATTAACAAAAAACTGCGGTCGGGTTATATAATTGTGTTAATGACTGCTACAATATTTTGCCTGCAATATTGTAGTACATTCTAAGAAGTGATTTTTTCCCTGCACCAATACCAAGGAATCCGTAACTGATAAACCAAATCAACTGCCACGGCAACAGAGATAATGATATTTCGCTTTCTATTGAGGTTACAATGGATAATGCTCTAGGACGCCAAACATCGCTTTAATTTCTGATACAAGATTATGTATGTTATTTTCTTCAAAAGTGTTATATGGAATGTTATCAATTTTTTGCAGTAAATGAAAGAGAGAAAGGTACCAGCTAGTGACAATAAAAATATGGGGTGCTATTTAACAAATTCTAATTATTCTGCGTTAAAGTTAAGCAAATATTCAATGCTAATGTAAAACGCTGTATAGTATTATCTTGAAAAAACTACTTCTATCATGCCAATGTAGGTATGTGCTTATAGCATTCCAAATTTCATCTTGAAAAATGAATGCACATGTCTACTATGTCACTTATCGTACCATTACACTGCACAGAGACAAGTTTTAGGACAGTAACCCTTATATTTTTAAAATAAGAACAATTTATACTAAGAGAATTACAATGAAAAACTACCATATGATGAGAAACAGTTTTACACAGAAAAAAGAAATATCCAGCAGAACGAAGATGATTGTATATAAGACTATTTATAGACCGATATTGACATACGGTAGTGAGTCATGGGTACTAACGAACCAAATGAAAAGCAAGATACAAGCTATCGAAATAAAGTACCTACGTGCAGTAAAAGGAATAACAAGGAAAGATAAGATCAGAAATAACGAAGTCAGAAAAGAACTTGGAATAGCATCGATCTTAAAGTTTGTCGAAATGAAACAACTTAACTGGTGGGGTCATCTACAGAGAATGGAAGAGACAAGACAAGTAAGGAAGATATGGGAAACAAAGACGACAGTCAGAAGAGGCAGAGGCAGACCAAAAATAACATGGGAAAACGCAATTGCAAGGAATATACAAGACAGAGGAGAGACTATGACACAAGCTAGAAGTTTAGCCCTATACAGAAAACAATGGAAAAACTGTGTACAGAAATAGAAATACAAAGCGTACCACCCCTACACTGAAAGGTAGAAGGGGAGCGACTATATATAATATATAATAAATTTTCAAAAATTGTTGCGGTGACTGGTACATGAGGGTCTGCATATGCGCGTATTATTTTTACTTCTTGATTATCTCCAGATAAGGATAATTTAATACATTTATACCCTTTACACCTTTGAAGAAAGGTATAATTTCTAAATAACTACCATAGAGATTATAAATTCTAAATAATAAGTCGTTTTTACAGATAAACTTTAACACCAGAAACTGACGACAGCATCCAAAGGATCCACTTAATACAGGTTTTGCAATAAAATGGTAAAGTTTATAATTTCATAATTTTTTTTTCAGATTTTTCCTCCTATAACGATAACAAACCATCATGTTACAACAATAATAACAACGCTTTTCCCTTTTTTGTGTCTTCACATCCGACATAAATAAACAATGAAGACCAAAGAGTAGAGAAACATGCCTAAAGGTACTTACGAAGAAAAAAACAAGGTAAAATAACAAAAAAAGAGAATGAGAAGGAAGCGTATAACACGCCGGGATAGTCGTAAATAAATATTTCAAAATTCTCATCACAGGGGCTGAAGGCTTGACGGCTTCCATGACATACGCCGCTCCCGCCATATAAACTTAATAAACCTGGAAGGTAGAGTGAGAGTCGTAGTCTTGGTACTAAGTACAACATGGGGGGCGTAAAGTTAAGGTTGCACTATGAATAATTCGATACGCAGAGATTAGAAAAGGCGGTCGTATTGTTGAAGCGGGAACGGTAAAATTGTTAGGGGTGTATACGGTACTTTCAGGGGACCGCCGTAAAAGATCACCAGAGAAAAAAGAGAGCACGCAATTTGGAGTTGTGAACCTTCATATATTTCCTTTGAGGTTACTTGTATATACGACTTGAAATAACTGTCAATCTTAGCGAAATCAAATATCACGCTATCTTCGTTTCATTTCGCTTCAAAGAATTTATCATCAGCATTACTTGTAAATTAGCACTAACTACTTTATCTTACAAACATGTAGAATTGCATATTTTTATGATCTTCTTCTTAGTAATTCTCTCAGAGATTTAATTGTTTTCTTTTTATCGCATTAGTTATAAAAAAATATGCTACATCAGGCTGTAACTTACCAGTTAGCCGAATTTTGAATAATACTGATCAAAATTTGGAAAATAATATATAAAAACTACCCCTAGTAATTTTTCTAATAGAAATATATTAAATTCGGCTAACTAGCAAATTGGACACGACAACCAGTATATACACTACCGGCCACTGAAGTTACAACAACTATTAGAATTTTAAAAGATGGAATTTTTTTTAGTATTCTATACCTTTAGTATTACTGTAAAAACTTCTACAACAAGGTTGGGATAACAATAAAGTATTTAAGACGGATATCCTCGTTAGAATCAATATTATAGAGAGAAATTTCAATTTATCCTAATAGCAGCTAATAAAATCATTAGAAATGATATTTAATGAATGGCCTATAAACATGTTTACGTCATTACTGAGTTCAGATTATAATTATGGAGTAATTTTTATATCATACCTTGTTTCTGTAAATTCAATTAGTTATAACCAATTTTCGATACGGATGTTCGTTTCATTTGTTTTGGTATCTAATAATTATAAAAATAGAAATGAAATGAGCCTATAACTACGCAAATACTGCGGTCTATTACTGGAGAATTCTTACACGCGTGGAAGGATTCCATTCGTGTTGTGATTGCGGATAAATTGACAAATGAAGACAAAATCAACTGTGCCATTCATTGAGCTATTTCACGCCAAACTACCGAACCACCGGGACATTAGAAAACCGTAATCGGCCAGGTCGGTCAAGAATGACAACGAGCGCGGAAGATCGACGCCTTACAGTGCTAAGCAAACGAAATCGGCGATTGACGGCGCCCGAAATCGCAGCAAAAATCAACAAGGGACGCGCACGACTGATTTCTGTAACCCCCCACAAACGACTCCAGTAAATTATAGGAATCAGATAAAACAAAAAAAAATGGGAGAAGCGTTCTGTGGACTGACGAATCCAAGTTCGAAGTGTTTAGTCAGAAGCGAGTTTTCGTGAGGCGAAAGAAAAACGAAAGGATATTGCGTGATTGCGTCGTTACCACAGTAAAACAGGTGGTGGTTCAGTAATAGTTTGGGGTTGTTTTAGAAGTGCGGAACCGAAGATTTAGCAAAAATCGACGATATTATGCTCAAAAAAATTATAGACGAATACTGTAAGAGAACGCTGTGACATCCGGATTGCGGTTAATTGGGGAGAACTTCGTGTTTGCGCTTGATAACGATCCCAAACATACAGCACGAATCTGTAAAAATTATCTAACGTCTCAAGCAGAAGAGAACGTTTTGCAAATCATGCTCCGGCCCCCGCAGAGTCAGGATTTGAACCCCATCGAATTACTCTGGGATGAGCTTGACAGACGAATACGAAAAGTCTGTCCAACTTCAAAAGAGCACCTGCGGCGACTTCTCCAAGCGGAGCGGAACAACATTTCCGGTGAAACTCTAACCAAACTAACAGAACGCATGCCACGAGTGGTCCGGGGAGTATTACAAGTCAAAGGAGGCTATTTCGATGAGCAAAGGATATAGCCTAATATTTTAATGAAAATATTTTGTTTTATTTTTTGTTATTTCTTCTTTTTATTTGTTTATGTTTTTATTTATAGCGATAAATTTTTATTTTCTTTTGCATTATTACCGTTTTAAATCACATTTGCAATAATTCACTAGTTGTTCTAACTTCAAAGGCCGGTAGTGTATATACGTCATGATAGACACAAATAAAGTCTGCCCTTTACGGTGTAACCTCCATAATCCAAACACCTATTATTCTGAACACGCTTCAGATAAAATTTTTCATTCATTTGACCAAAATTTCGATAATACTGTTGATAAAAATAAATTATTTAAATTATTTTCTGGGAAATAAAGCACCTCCGTTACCCCTATACATATAAACAGATGTACGATGACCCATAAAGAAACAACCCGTTTTTTATCGTTTGTTTTGATGTTTTATGATTTATTGCTTTTAAGGAATCGATTGTCGCACGTCACAGAGATATGTCAAACCGCACTTTTTACATGAAGACAATTTCTGGACGGCTGAAAAAAACGTAATGGTATTCGTCAGTTGTCAATCGTTGGTGAAAGATTATTATACTTAAGACAAAAGCATTGCAGTAATGTTTCTACCACCAAATTGTACCATTTTTATTCAGCCAATGAATCAACATGTTATCCAAAAGATGAAACTGCATTATCGCAAATCTATATTGCTATTTATCATATCTGAATATGTCTAAGATATACCGTTTTTTTGAAGAATTTGCCCTGAAATGTTTCACCAGTGCATCAAATGGTGCACCGAAAATAACATCCCAGATCATCAACTGTTACTTCTGCAGTGCATTATAGATCAAGCGGCGCTACAATGGAAATTGACGAATCAAATAATTTGTGTGGTGCGGAGTATGCCGTTACATTAGTGTTTGCCATACTACCCCGCGGTCCTAGCTATCATTATTTATTTAATACTAATGTTTTTGTTTGAAATAAAATTTTGTTCTATATTTTTAATACAGAATTTTAATCAAGATGTATACTCCTGAGACACTTATTTGAAGCAGTTTATGTGAAAATATCGTTATATTCGCTAATACGAACAAATCGCTAACCTAAACTTTTGCTTCCCCTAATTAATTCGGATTGGCGAGGTTGTACTTACCAATTTATACATTTCTAGGAAGTGGATTATTGAAAAGGATGTTGAAACTCACCTGCAATAAAGAAAAAGAAAACATGAATAACTCAAATATACCCCAATATTATAACTTCAGAAGAAATTGTTATTTTTCATTCAAATCCATGGAAATACGTATTAAACTGTATTCTGAGAAATTTTTAAGTTTTTCAGTTATAAAAGGATGTCTCACAAAGCATTTTACGAACAATATTGGGCAAAAATACTCCCCTCCCTTGAATTTTTTTCCAGAACACCGTTTATTAGCCAGACGAGACATTTCCATGATCCTCCTTTTAATTCAGTCTAGCTATACGTCATAAATATAACGTACAATATTACCTCGACAATATGTATGTACATCGCATTAAAAGCAATGGGCCATAATCCTGCTTCGTTGCCAAGGTGACATCCCCTGTGAACAATCTCGTTAGAAAATGAAGGGAATACGAGGAAGGACTCTTCGTAACTATGACAGTGGAAGACAATAGAAAAATTCGATATCTGATGATACGTATTTAGGAAAATTCGTCCTTCAGGAAGATCTTTGAAGGGTCAAATGTGATATGAGATGGTTTTAAGGATACAACAATTACGTTGTTTTCCTTAACACAAGCATTTATCACACCATCCTCGTAAAATGTTCTAGGTAAATGGAAGTAATATTTTGACTTGTATGGATGATCTTATTTTAAGCTATTTTTTTTTTAAATACTCCATTCTCAAAATATACGATCTCAAGTTAAGTAGTTCAAATCTACGAAAACTTCTCGAAATAAAGCAGGTTAATAACGCAATCCAAGTATAATTTTTTCTGTGCATATTTATTTACCAGCTTAGAAGCTCAACCAATTCCAAATGAGAAACATCTTTCGTGTCGACCAAGTAGCATCTACATTACATAACGAGAGAATCAAGCCCGAAGCAACAACGCCAGATTGAACCCATTACGTAACCTATCACAGATACAACATTAGGAACGACGTCTTCTGTTTATTATCTCTGAGCGCGTAAATTAGGCCCCGAAACGGGCGAAAAAACCCTGCAATCGAATCGTTGATGTCTACCGATGAGGACGAACGGTTGCCTCAAGCCTGAAGCCTATGCAAGCTCGCCATCATGAGAAAAACTCGGTCAGGGGTGTTTATCGCGTGGGATATATCCTCGCAGAGTGTTGAAAGCCGGCGATAAACAGCCACCCGAAAAACGTAAATAAATCCCGAACCAAACGAAAAGCGAACATCGTAAACTATAGCAGTATTTCTGATGTGTGTGTCTGTATATATGTATATAAGCAGATATGTATATATAAGAAAAAAGTATATCGTTGTATGTCGAGGAGTCCACGTGGTTTGACGCATTAAAAACCAAACAGAGGCATAAAATGCAGAAGGAGATATGTAAATATGACTTCTAACACCAAAAAAATAAGTCTTAAGATTTCACCTCTCACTCCCACAATAGGTTACACGTGTATTAAAAATATATACTCAAAATAATAAAAAACAACATACGTAAATGATTAAATTTCTTATAACTCGTACTTTTGGTTTCCGAGTTGTCACAGCTTTTGCCGACGTTTCGTCCACACTCTTATGGGACATCTTCAGGACTGTTACTGCACATTGACTGTGCAGCCTACATAGCTTATTAAATAATGTATAAGAAAAGGTTAAAATTTATTACCTTAACAAATCCACCACATTCTGATATGCCGGAATATACACAGTTGCCATCATGACGTCACGATATTTATTTACATCTGATTTACCCCATATTTACATCCATTTCAATGATCTGAATCAGCTTTAAAAACATAGTTCTACTCCGATTTTAATACTAGTCCACGTATTATTGTTTTGTTACAAAGTAGTAAAAAATAAATGTGTATGCAAATATCAGAGGAAGAATTTGACGCTGGGGAACAATAATTAAAATGTGAAACTATCAGAGATTGACAGAGCGTAATTTTGTTTTTAAAGCACATTTTAACCTAAGTATCCATTTTTTTATATTTATTGATTTGAATACAACATCTAAACGAGTTACCCAAAGTAAAATACAAATTGTTCACATTATTAACCACCGGTAAAATCGTATCATCAATTTCTATTATAGATTTCTTAAATTCATTGAAAATTTTTGGTTTACCGAATAAAATAACTTGAGACATTGATGGGTTAATGCGGGTTATATTGTTTCGAAAAATTGTAGACTGTATTTACGAAGGTAAGTCAAATATTATCTACACTTTCGCCATAACAAGCTTTGAAGGTTATCGTAGTGGCGGCCGCTTGCGTATGCGTTGAGTTGGCGCCTCTGTGGTCATGTGTGCGGAATTTAATCACGATCGCGTCATTTGTCTGCTAGCTACAACAGCATAAGTATGTCAGCTCCGCTATTAGTTTGCACCAAAGAGGAACAACGAGCAGTGATCCGATTTTCCGTATATTAGAATTAAGTAAGTTTGTTGCAAGATGCCATTCATAAGGATTAAATAATTTATACAATTGAACATCATCTGCAAACATGTGGATTTGCAAATTATTAACTTGACTTGGCAAATCGCTGGTGTATATAGAAAATAACAAGGGTCCAATAGTCGAACCCTGCAACACCAAGGACTACAGAAGAGGCGCAGACCGTGAACCCTCCAAGACAACACTTTGCTTGCGATCACTCAAGTAACTGCCAACTAAATCTATTGCATCAGGACAAAACCAATGCTTCGCAAAACACAAGAGAGCATGCTGTGATTGGCAGTATCAAAAGCCTTGCTAAAATCCAACAATAGTAATATGGTAACAAGACCCTGATCGCTGGTAGCGTCAGTAACGCTCAATAAGGCAGATTCACAGCCGTAACCACGCCTGAGTCCGTACTGTAATTCGGGTAGAATATTATTGGCATTAACAAATTCAGAAATTTGACAAAACATTACTTT
Organism: Dynastes maya; assembly: GCA_029619315.2. Lineage (NCBI taxonomy): Eukaryota > Metazoa > Arthropoda > Insecta > Coleoptera > Scarabaeidae > Dynastes > Dynastes maya. The sequence continues at coordinate 30,554,364 of JAROYE020000008.1, forward strand.
TTCCAAAATTATAAATAAGAAATAAAATATCACGATTCGCAGTAACGGAGGTTTTGGCAATCTGCTATAACACCAAATTCATACAAAGGCTTGTTGCTAGATAACGTAAATACAACAATTGTTAATCTACCCATAGCTAACAAATTTCAAAAAAACGACATACAAAAAATATGCCCTAATTACAAAAATAAAAACAAGCTACCTTTTCAGTTACCTAAGATCCCATCTCACGCACAGAATAATTAAACCAGATCTCGCGTCCTGAATACGTCTAGGAAAAAGGACTGAAACTAACAATGAACGGCGTAACACAATTCCACAGACGCACGCATCATCTACAATTCGGATTAAATTGTGTAGAAAAAAGATATATTTTTACATCTAGAACATGAAACTGAAACAGGTGTAAAGGAAAGTAAAGTAGGGAAGTTATAAATAATAGAATGTGTCGCCGGCTCGTCGTTACCAACCATTGCGAGATAAAAATGTCAAGGTTCAACGTACTAGAAACCTGAATTACCTTATTGCTCTATTAATAATTTAAAAATCAAGCATTAAAATGTAGAAATACAATATTCTATTAGGAGATTTTATAAGAGGATATTTGTTTGTGTGCAATTAAAATAAGAGTTGTATTCTTTCTTGAATGGAAGAGATAAGGACGTGTTCTCAAAATAAAGTTCACTGTTATATTCATAAACGTATTATTGCAAGTTTAAGTACAGAGACATTTATTGTTGTATTGTATTATCGGGCGATGAAATACACCTCGCACCTTCTAGGCATCGATTACCATGATCATTAATCAACCCTACTACATTTTTGCCGAGTCCAGGGGTGTTCCTACGGAGGCCTACGAAAAAGTAATCCTTATCCGAGAAGAAGGCACACTCCGGTTTAATTAAAAATCAACCGTTCACGTCTGGATTTGAACCCGTGTCATTCGAATCGAAAGGTAAGTATGCTAACTACTCGACCACCGAGAAAGTGTTTGGAGTCGGATGACGCTTTGTGTCATAATTTGCATTACCGACTGTCAATACTCCTTTAGTCGATATCTCAATTGAACGTGTGCAAAACATCCTTCACGAAAAATTGAGTATGAGAAAGCTATCAGCAAGATGGCTGCCGCGTCTGCTGAGGATTGATCAAAAGCGAAATCGCGTGAAAACTTCAAAGCAATCTTTGGACATGTTTAAGCGCAGTACGAATGAGTTTCTTCGGCGTTATGTGACTTTGGATGAGGCATGGATGCCTCACTACACGCTGGAAACCAAAGGTCAGGCGGCAAAATGGAATTTTCCTTGAAACGTGCACCAAAGAAGTTGAAACGGACCCCATCAGCCGGAAAAGTTATAGCGACGATTTTTTTGAATTCGCAAGGCATAAACTTAATTGATTATTTGGAGAAGGGAAGGACAATCACGGATCAGTACTATGCCGATTTATTGGACCGATTCGACGTTGAATTAAAGAGAAAAGGGTCCCACCTAACGAAGAAAAGATTCTCTACCATCATGATAACGCCCCGACCCACTCATCGGCAAAAGAGTATCGATGGTCAACTCAGTTTTTTTTTAATGGAACACCCCGTATATGTTTGCAGTATTTTATGCCTATCGATGGTTTCTATTCATGTTGAAAATATTAGCGACATCCAATCAAAGGTTGCCAAGTTACAATATTAAAAAGAAAAAAATTGGCTATTTCATACTTCTACTTGAAAAATCGCCACATTTGCAAACACGAAGTTCAATAAATTATATTTGCACTCTGCTTTTGCTAAGGTTTCGGTAATTCATTTTTATAAGTTTCGTGTTGCAATATTATACAGGGCGTTCAAAATAATTATTTCAATATGGACAACTTGACGGCTATTTTTCTCAATAATTTCAAATGAAGCACCCTGTATATTATGTTTCCATATTGTAGAAAATAAAATTCCACATCAATTAGTATAAGGGTCCCTTATACTTATCTGCCGTCATTTTAGAGATATTTAATAACATTTATTTAAGCTTTTTTTGTGGTAGGCGGTGTTTGCTACAAACATTCGCTGCTGGAAATGTGGTTGCAGCATGACGGTGCACCAGCTCATTGCTCACAGGAAGTGATAAATTGTTTGAATCCAGTTTATCCTGAGAAAGCGATCGGTAGAAATTATACCATCAGCATGCCAGCCTGATCACCTGATTTAACCAAAATCGACTATTTTTTGTGGGGTTATGTAAAATGATTGGTCTTTAAGGAACTACCAACAACAGCACAAAATATGCGCAAAAGAATTGTCAACGCCTTTCGAAGTGTAACAGCGGACATGCTACATAGGGTCCAAAGAGAATTTCTGGATAGAATAGATAAATGTTTGGAAAAGAATGGGCAACATTTCGAATATTCGTTGTAATTTTTTCCTGTTTTTTTTTTTTGCTTACTTTTCATCCTTAGTTCGTAATTTTATTTATTCAGTTTGCGTTATTTAAAAAGGTCTTGTAGCGCTTTATTATTTTTTGTTTATTTTTAGTGGTTGCGTGCTCTGGTTGTCATAAAACTTATTTATTATTATTTATTGACTTTTTGAATAAAATATATATATTTTTTAATTTAATTAAAGGTGTTCCGTTAAATATCTCTAAAACATTTTCTATAATATGGGAACATAATATACAGGGTGTTCCATTTGAAATTATTGAGAAAAATAGCCGTGAAGTTGTCCATAATGAACAAATGAACGCCCTGTATAATATTGCAACACGAAACTTACAAAAATGAATTGCCGAAGCCTTAGCAAAAACAGAATGCAAATGTATTTGCGAATGTGGCGACTTTTCAAGTAGAAGTATGAAATAGCCAGTTTTTTTCTTTTTAATGTTGTATGTAACTCAGCAACCTATGATTGGATGTCACTAATATTTTCAACATGAATAAGGACCATGGATAGGCTTAAAAAACTGCAAAAATATACGGGGTATTCCATTAAAAAGAAATGAGTTGACCATCGATACTGTTTTTTGGGACAGCCTGTGTAATTGAAAACAATATTTACTGAAAATTTTAACCTCATATCTTCAATAGTAACTGAGAAACAGAAGACCGACGCATTATTGCAGGACCCTGTATATTATTGCAATTTCGGAATACCGTTAAACTCTGAGGTAAAATGTAATAAAGTACTAAAACTAAGGGTTTCAGAGTTATTGTTTTTTTTTAAGTCGACATTTACAGAAACCTCTATTTCTCTAGAAGTGTGCATTATACATACATGATTTTTGGTACCAACCTTAGTCACAAAAGGCCCTAATACATACGCGTTCGTGTAGTTCTGAATTGCTGACGTAATGCGCGTAATATTGCTTTAAGTTCGTATGACATATTTTTGTTAAAAAGTTTACTTTAGTTCTGAGTTTTTGGCAAAATTCTAGACAAAAATGACTAGTCTAAAATCAATTATTTTCCCGTTATAGCGATTCCCGAAGCTGAATTATCGTCAATATTTATTTTGTCACTGTGCCATGACAGAAGCAAGCAAGTCGTTGGAACAATTGATAGTGAAATTAATTTATCTATTCAAAATTCGTTTTAATACGATTAACGAGTTTATTATTGGCTTAAAATTAAAAATTAGTTAAATTCCCTGTAGCACATAACCTGCAATGTGTTTATCTACCCATTTTATAGCTAACACGGCTGAAACTGAAAACATACACAATTTTATTTTACAATACGTTGCGTAACTGAAACTTGGTTCGTACAACAAAACCAAATTTTGTACACATATTAGTAAATACTAACAAACTATAAGTATAAAAACATAAGTTGCAATAAATATAAGGAGGAATAAGAAATAACGTGCTAAACAAGAAAAAGTTATTTTGAGGGATGTTCAAATGCGCGACCATTCACTTCTAAACACTTCTGAATTCGAAGTAGGTAGTTTTGTTGTGAGTGCAATTATTATTAAATGTCATCAAATTATTACATTTTGCCTCAGAATTTAACCAGAATTCCAAAAATGCAACATAATTTTGAACCACGCCCACGCGCAGAGAAATGGTTTCTTGCATCAAGACAATAGATCAAAAATCAGTCTCTATTCAAGAAAATATTTTTATTTCAAGACTATAAAAATGTACAATATAAGAAAATAATTTTCTTGACACTTTATTTGTATTAAATAAATATTTAATTCAAATAAGAGGGTAAGAAAATCAAGAAAATCCAAGACAGAAAAATATTTCTTCTAAATAAATCATTTAGTTTTAACTTAAGAAAATATTTAAATTAAGACTAGGAATTAAAAATGGTCCAGATCTCACAAAGTTCTATTGTTCTACCGGTTTTGTTTTCAAAAAACACATCACCAGGCCAACAACAAGGATATCCAATAAAAGAAAAATTACAATAATGGAAAAAAACCTAAAGTTAATAATTAAAATTAGGAGCAAATGAATGAACTAATGAAAATTATTATTATATTATACCTATTATTATTATTATTATTATTTATTATATATTAAAAAAAACTATAGTTAAATTAGTACACGTGCTAAGTAATATAAAAAGAAAAGAAATATTACATTAATCGGTATCTTTTGAAAATGTTTATGAAACGCTAAAGGTTATATCATTATATATCATGGATAAGTATGGCATCTGTGTTCCGGTTTCTGTTGCTATTATCTAGGACGGCATGACTATATCTCTTGATAGTAGGTGGCGCCAAGAAATATTCCGGTCCTGTTTTTTAAGGTTAATGGCATAAACTGAGAGATGAAAAACAATGTGGGCAGGAACAAAAAGCTCGTCACAAGCAATGAGAATAATTTACTGCATTATATTCGTATATGTCGTACTGTTTTAAACAAGGTAAGTGCAATTCATAATGTGGATATAAATAATATGCATTTCAAGAGTTCTAAGTAAATAAATGCTTTATTTTAAGGATATGAAACTATTGATTTATGAAAAATACCTAAACGTTTTCTAGAATTAAGAAAACTATTTACTATTCTTAAGAAAATATCGTTTTGTGTTATAACGGCCATTTACTGGCAAATTTTCTGCAAGATTTTCTTGAATCAAGTTAACAGATGTCTTATACAAAGAAATACAATTACTTCATTACAAGTATATACTTCTCTTAAGCGGAGAAAAAAGAAATGCTAAGAAAATATTTCTTTTGATTTAAAACAGTAATTGCGTTGTGGATAATTGAAGCAGTAATTGTCTTGAATTGAGGTGGACAGTCTTGATACAAGTAAATGTTTCTCTGCGTGCACACGCCTTATAACAAGAAAAAGACTGTTTTGAAAGATCTCCCTATACATTACCCAGCATGCCTCTTCTTCTTGAACCTAGGATCACAGTACAGTATTACTTTGTAATACTAGTAATTTTGATAATTTAAAGAAAATATTTGCATAGTTTGGTGTATTCTTGCCCCATATATAATTGCAACGATAATAATAAGCGTGTGATAACATTAACCACGATCACGTTAAGCATCTACAAAATCTGCAGTTACAAATGTAGATACGTAGTACTTGTTCTTCGTTAAAGATGGAAAAAAACTGAGCTATTAACGAATAGGACGTACACCACTTTATATAGGCACTAACCGACCTGTCGGACACTTGACATTGGTCCTCCTTCATGTATGTATGTATGCATAATGACAGCGGCAATATACGTTTGTCGCACTCAGGAAGTGAACGACCAAGTGGCGGCACTTGTCTTTATGATTGCCACCCGTCATTCATCAGGGTATTACGTCATCGATTCCTGTGTGTAATATTCTACTAAGACCTAAGAATATAAATACTATTTCCTATCCGGCGTTGAATGAATTAATATTTATTGTTCATTTTATTATATTCCAAAGATGACAGTTCTTGCTATCATTAACAATCAGAGTGAAACTGTATATTGTAATTAAGACAAAATAATAAGAGCATCGTATTTAACTACGTCCTGGGGTATTATTAAAATTAAACAATGCAAAATCCAGACGATTATCGTTTTAATTGCATATTTAGCTCGCCCGAACTGCATGTCGTATACACATTAACGTTTTTATTTGATAAAATCGTATACTCCTTGGCACAATTACATTGTTTCGCTCTTATAGGATTTTTACGTATTCTCAATACATAAACGCGACGCAGATAAAGTGAACGCTGTAGGTAACCATTTTTGTCTTTGATATAATGCGAAATGTGAAGGTGTTTTCTTATTTATAGCAAAAGAAATAAAAACTACCAGTCATTTTTTAAAATAATAAAATAAATACAATTACTACACCTAAGACCTACTACATCTAAGACCTCATACAAGCAAACAAAATCACAGCCCGTATTATTTTCATCTTATGCGAGCTCTTTTTACGCAAGACGCTCTTTTGTTTCTGCACACAACGATTTACGAAAAAAATAGACATGCACGTTGATAGAAGAGAAAAAAAAAGGTCCCGTCTGGGTTGCAACAGATGCAATTATACTATTAATAATTATTATAATCAACGTGGTTATTAATGGCAGTTTTACGAAATTATTGTTGGTAACCATGTATGTACATACCTAGCAGCCTAGCAAGTACATAAGACCTGGTAAATGTGGTGATTCTTGCTGCAACTGTGGGAACTTTGAAAAAGTTACTTTATGCGATTTACCTTTATTAATAATGAATAAGGCAAGGTCATCGTCTGCATGCAGATATTGTTGTGTAACAAAAAATAAAAGATAGATTTTTTTAATCATTGTTGTTATCTGATTTTGACACTTGCTTTGAGAACAGGAGCTTTTTTTAATATGAAATACCAAAATATTGCATTTTTTTATTCATGTTTGAAATTCTTAAATAACTTACTGCATTTTGATATCCTGTAATGCAGCGTCTCCACCCAGTGCGTAGCCGGAAGATAATTTCTTTCCAGAGTAATTTAGAGAAAAGATTTTCAAACAAAAAGCATTCGGAGACAAGTTCTATACGAATATCGAAACACACTCACTGGGTATAACCAAACCTTAAGAAGGGCTAAAAGAGAGTCATGGATGAAGTTTTGTGGAGACATGGAAACCACATCTGAAAGTGTAAGAGTTCATACACTACTTGCTAAAGATCCAACAAATCCTCCGGGGAATATTAGAAAACCCACAGGAGAATTTACGAACGCTGGGACAGAAACGCTTGAGGTTTTACTGGAAGCGCACTTCCCAGGTTCAAAGAATATTAACCTGAATAGCATACCAAGTGGGCGGGACCTCGAATGGCGTTTACGAAGGCCAAAAAGAGATGACTGGCAGCTAGCTAAACGGGCAATAACATACGACAGGGTTATCTGGGCAATCGATTCTTTTGAGACCTATAAGTCACCTGGACCTGACGAGATTTTTCCAGCCTTGTTACAGCAAGGTAAAGATGCAATAACACCAGTGCTTTGCGGAATTTAGAGCCAGCCTGATGCTGGGTTACATACCATCCATTTGGAATAGAGCTAAGATCGTGTTTATTCCAAAACCTGGGCGATGTTCATACACTGAGGCAAAGGCAGACAGGCCAATAACCCTATCATCCTTCATCTTAAAGACCATGGAAAAACTGCTTGAAAAATATGTCAGGGAAACCTCTCTAATAGAAAGGCCATTACATCCCAATCAGAATGCCTATCAAGCAGGTAAATCATGTGAAAGTGCCTTGCATCAACTCGTGTCGCGGGTGGATCAATCAAGAAATTGCATTAACTGCATTTCTTGACATAGAAGGGGCGATTGATTACAGGCTGCAAACAGCCATGAAGTAGAGAACACTGTCTGTAGATGGATGGGAGCCATGCTCCATGGCAGGTGAGACGATGATGGACGAACTGCTGGTCTTGCTAAACAATGCTGGCTACTATACACAGGGATACGCTGATGACATTGTAATACTTACCACTGGGAAAAATGCCAGCATAATCTCAGAACTAATGCAGAGAGCATTAAAAACGGTAGAAGTATGGAGCAAGAAGGAAAACCTTAGAGTAAAGCCTGTGTGTTAATGAATATCTTAACGAAGTCGGGATTACCCGCATGGATTGGGCAGTCCCCTGACTTAAAGCCTATGGAGCATAGGAGCTTGGAATATTGGACAAGCGAGTAAGAAATAGCCTTGTATCACCAGCTTATGGGAGAATAACCCGCAAGATGATTTCCGCAGCTTAATTAAGAGTATGCAGAGACGCATACAAGCTGTAATTAAAGCCAGATGAGATATACCAGGTACTAAGTACCTTGGCTCTCACCTGTTCTTAATGGCAACTGTGTTTCAAATTTTCCCATTGTTTTCAAATATTCCTCGTTTTCCCTTGATAAACTACTCCTGCACACCATCTGTCTTGTTCTTTTAATTATTGTGTCTCTCAGAGGCTAAATTATTATTTATTTTAATTTAGAACATAACCTTCTCGCTTAATCTTTTAAGAAATATAATATAAATAGGTGGAAACTTTTTATTGCACCTGAGTGTATTTTGCACTTTAAAAAAAGTTATATTTTTCCCATGATTTAACAACTAACCAAGACTAGTTTTTTTGAATCTGCCAAACAAAGACAAGAACAAAGGATATACGATCGTTTTAGAACAAACGCAATAATTCCTTTTTAGTTTTTTAGCATCTATTAAATAATAATAACAAAAGTGACGTCCAAATTTCATTCTTTGTGATGCGGTTGCATTCGCGGTTCGTCCTAGGAATAAGTCGAAAATTCCTAGACAGTTACCGAATCAACTCTACCAAGAAAACGCTGTGCATAAATAATTTCCATTCCCAAACAACACACGATCATATGATCCCGTGTGATAGAATCCAACCATGTGTGTGTAACGTGTATGTTGGAGAATAAACAAGTTGGCGTAGGTTTATCTGTAATTCTTTTGTTTTTACCAAATATTCTGTCTTAAATTCGCCGGGTAACGCGGGCATTCCTAAGGTGTCGATAAACGTATCGAAATTTCGTATTTCTTTGTTTTTTTTTTAGTCACCGCGCGATAGCGTTCTTCGTAATCGCAGCAATTAACCTTGTTATGAGATGGATGCATCTGCAACAGCGAGCGCAACTTACGAAAATTGCCCCTGTCCCGATTGGTCGGTCGGTGTTGAACAAGAAGCAGAAGGAATACTCTTAAACTTAACCCATAATCGGGTATATTATGGAAGAACAAGAAGATTGAATGAAAGTGAAATGAGTAGTGAAACCGGCTGTACTCCTTCGGGCCGAGTGCGACCGCGGATGTTGAACTAGGTCTGTCTCAAGGCCTCGAGCCTGAGAGACGACAGGAAACGCTGCCCGACAGAGAGAGTGCTCGTGAGAAAAGGAAAGGACTACAGTATTATATATATATATATATATGTATATATAAATACAAGAGGTATATACATACATATATATATATGCGTTTTCGGAATGTTGCACCGTCCTCGTCGTCTTCCAACACAAAGAACAAAGAGGAGACCAAACAGCCGACAAGATCTCGAAGAGCCATGCTTTGCTTATAGGTTAAAGTTTCTTAATGTTTATCTACAAAATGCATTTTCAATTCACTTCGATACCATTATTCATTCATCTTGGCCGGATTTATGTGAAGATCGGGAATCAATTGTCTTTAAGAGGGGTTAAGCTTTGGAGCTTGCAAAAACCAATTGTTTCTAACAATCTTTTTCGACAAGAAAATGAAAAAACCATCATTTTAATGACGTTTGAATGAATAGGCCAACAAAGCTAAACGGAAGATTTGAAAGGTTTAGTTAATTTAGGAGTGTAACAGAAGAACCCGCAAAGCAATTAGAATCATATTCAAGAATTGGTATCCAATATACACAAGTATGCTGTTACGTGATGTTTACGCAGAAGCGTTGAACAATGTACGGAACATTGTCAAGTTTATGTAAGCTTATTTCATTTTGAAAAAAGAATATCTTTAAAAATAGAAAAGCTAATATAACTCCTTAAAGACCCCCTGTGGCAAGGTTAGTGACTGTGCTTCCAGGTCCTACTAGCATGGCTGGCCGATTTTTCTGGTGGGTCCGCTACAATCCCATGTCACTATTCGCATGTTCGGGAATAATTATCTAAAATAATAACTGTAATTTATCATTTACGGCGAGGGGGTGATGGTAACAAAGTCACACATTTGTGGTAGGTTCAACAATACGCACTAAATGAATGGTAGCGAAGAAATTGCTGATACATAGAGCATCTAATTTTTAAATTTATTGTCCGATCCTGGTATAACTCGCGACAACCTGAACAACAACAAAAGCTAAAATGATGTTGACAACAAAATGACATTTAACATATTATGCTGACTACTCAAGTAAATGTTATTCTGTTATACGAGACGTTCGCATGCTATTCTTTATTGAAATATGGAAAACGAATTTCTACACGAAGCATGAATAATTCTTAAAATTATTATATTTGTTTATGTCAATGACATAAACAAATTACATAAATCTCCAAAATCTTACTGCTACTACTTGGCAACTTCTTGACAGGAATCAAATTGAAATTGAACATAGATGACACTGTGGTATACAAGGGTCGCTAAATAAGTATGAAATCGGTAAGGTAGAGCGCTGTAACGTAATTTGTCATATTTCTTCTTTTGAATCTGTTATAATTCCTTTCTACCAAACTCAGGATAACCAGATAGGTCAATATACGAGGTGCATTCAAGTTATAACGCCTCCGATTTTTTTTTTTCTCAGAACTGGAAGCAGATAGAAACATGCGGTTTGTTTTAAAATAAACGGGCACTCTTTGTCAATGCGTGACAGAGATGGCAGCACTGTACGGCACACAGAACCTTTAGCGGCAGCGGCGAGAGTGAGAACTGTTTTTGATACTTCAAATGGCGACGTTTTCATTACAAGATCAGCATGTAATCATTCGTTTTCTCCATTTGCGTGGTGTGACACCGATAGAAATTCATTGCCAATTGAGTGAGACATGTGGTGATGGTGTCATGGATGTGTCTAACGTGCGTTCGTGGGTGCGACAGTTCAAAGAAAGCAGAATGTCGTGTGACAACAAACCAAGACAATCTCGGCCTCGCACAAGCCGGTCTGACGACATGATTGAGCGAGTGGGGAAAGTTGTTTTGGGGGATCGACGAATGAGTGTAGAACAGATCGCCTCCAAAGTTGTCATTTTCGTGGGATCTGCGCGCACAATCCTGCATGACGACCTGAAAATGAGAAGTGTCCTCCAGGTGGGTGCCACGAATGCAGACAGACGAAGTGATCTCTCATACTCCCTACTCACCTCCTAGCGACTTTTAGCTGTTTCCAACGATGAAAGACACTCTCCGTAGCCACACATTCACCAACAGTGCCGCTGTTGCATCAGCGATTTTCCAGTGGTCAAAACAGACTCCTCAAGAAGCGTTCGCAGCGGCCAATGGAATCATGGCGTCGGCGTTGTGAAAAATGTGTACGGCTGCAGGGAGATTACGTCGAGAAGTGACACAGGTTTCATAGTTTTCGTATGATTAGTTAGTGAGAAAAAAAATCGGAGGTGTTACAACTTGAATGCACTTCGTACTATGTTAAAACATTAATATACGTATGATCTCTCTACCCAAAATATTGATATGCAATGACCAAATTAAGAAAGTGTATTAAAGCAACATTTTGTGGTATTAAAATAAAATATAGACTTACGAAAACAGTGCCATTTCTTAACATGTACATTACTTAACGATTACAATGTTATATTAATTCCAACAAAATAGCAGTCATATCATATTTGGCAACATTAAATTATTTCGGTATAGGAGGAACACCTTTTAAGTTTTTACAAAAGCAACGCAAGAAAAAAAATATTGGTACAAATCGTTTTACTGTTTTTCAAAATATTCGCTATTAAGATTTATACACTTTTACATACATGCATTTGAACTACTTCTCGAAATATTTTTTCTATTCTGAAGGTGGTATCTCCCAAATATGGTTTTTGAAGAATTGAACGGCTTTTTGAGGTAATAAAAATTGCTCTCCACGAATTTTTTTTGTGGAACAAAAAGAAGTCGTTAAGCAATAAATAAGGTAAATACGGGCAACGAGACATTGATTCGATGTTTTTCTCCTACAAATAATCAATTATTTGACGTACTGCGTGAGGGCTGGCATTGCAATGATGACGGATGATGCGATGTTGTCGATTCTTTTTTCTGATTTCATTAACGACTTTAGGCAAACAAATTGTTGTATACCATTATGCATGCATTAACTGTTCTTCGATGTCATCTGTTATGGTGTCGTATACGAATTTTGAAGTCCCTCTGTTTTTTGGGAATTACCTTACACCAATTGACACAAGTCTCTGTTGTGTTAGGGTCAAATTATGTGGAATCAATCGGGAACAGATCTTTTTTACCTCTAAATGTTCATGTAAAATCAAATAATCAAAAAAAAATTTTTCTCGATTCTTAATTGCTAAATATATTATTGTTTGGGTTAATTAAAACTTAACATTTTACGTTTCGACAAATTTTATTGTCTTCTTCAGAATGTATAATGTCCAAAAAATAAAACATTGTCAACTAACACAACACTTTAAAATTTTGTTGTTTTATCAAATAAAACATCAAAACTATTCTACGTTACAATCTTTTGGTTATCTTTGTTGCCTGATGGAAAGGCGAACACTGAAATCAAGAAAAAAAATTTTTGTAATTATTTATTAAACAACAACGGCTAAGAAACGAAATATGTATACTTTTGCAAAATCCAATGCCGATATGCCTAAGGATGCTTCTATCTCACGGTAAGTCATATGCATCGATGTTTTTTGGAACAATCGACCTTCACGAAACCATTTATAAACAGTCTTTTCTAAAAATCGTAAAAAGGTATCTTCCGAAAACCATCACGTGGAATTTCCATTATTTCACAAAATTACCGTTTTTTAACGCTCACGATAAATAAACTACTGCGCCGATTTGTCAAATTTTTCGAAAATAGTAATGTCAAATCTGAACAGGGCCATTTAGTGGTCGCTTGTAAAAAGTTAAAACGTTACCCTTCTACAAAATGACAGGCACAAAAAAATGTTTGAAATTATGGAACTGCTAAGGAATCTATATGTCAAAAGGTGGCCCGGGTAAGGATGTTAACAAGGTCTTTGACTTTTGTAAGTTTATATCTTATTTTAATGCTTTCAAGTGTTGCATTTATACGCTCTCTTAATTTGATAATTGCACATCAATCTTTAGGTAGAAAACTATACATGGATTAAGTAAAAGACTTATCTTTCAGAGTAAGTTTTATTAATTGAAAATAAAGTGAAATAATTGCACACTAAAAATCAAGTAAATAAAAAAGAATAAGCCAGCGAAACGACAAACAAACCTACAAAATGAAAGAAATTATGGAAAAAGCATCACCTACTAAGCTGTTTGGAAAACCATCTAGTTAACTGAAAGAATAACTACGTTTCACCCTTTACAGCGAGGGAGTGATAGTTACAGAGCCCCACACCCATTAACATACTAAAGGATCGTTTGATTATGTGTTGGGCCGTGATCACACGTGCGAAAAAATTAAAGGATAAAATCAACGTGCCAGCAACTAATATGGCGGACGATCTGCTATGATGCATACGAGTTTAACTAATAAGTATAAAAGCAAATATGTAACAAAAAAATCTTTAAGATGGTTATAAAAGTGTGATTGTGAACCTTCAGAATAATATACCATACACCCAGAGAAATGGTTCCTTGCATCAGGAAAATAGATTTTCTTTTAAGAAAATATTTTTATTTTAAGACTATAAAAATGTATAATATAAGAATATAATAATAATTTTCTTGAAATTTTATTTGGATTAAATATTTTCTTAGGGTTAGAAAATGAAGAAAATCCAAGACAGAAAAATGTTTCTTCCAAGTAAATCATTTAGTTTTAAGTTAAGAAAATATTCAGGTTAAAGGTAGAAATGAAAAAACGGGCCAGATCTGACAAAGTTCTATTGAGAAATTAGGCGACCAGTTTCGTGTTCAAAAAACACATCATCAGGTCAGCTGCAAGGATATCCAATAAAAGAAATATTACCATAATAGAAAAAAAAACGTAAAAGTTTTTGTTACAGTATAATTAAACTATTTCTTTAATAATGTAAATAAATAGCAATTATTTTATGTAATTTAATAATTAATGAGTTAATATTTAAGTTTATCCCTTTTTATTATTATTATTTATTATATATTAAAAAAAACTATAGTTAAATTAGTACACGTGATAAATAGTAATAAAAAGAGAAAAAAATATTGCTAAACCGGTATCATTTGAAAATGTTTATGAAACGTTGTACGGTAAAGGTTATATCATTGTATAGGTAAGTATAGTATTTATATTTTGGTTCCGTCGCTACTGTCTAGGACGGCATGACTATATTTACTGGCACCAGGTGGCGGCTGGGAATATTTCAGTTGCTGGAGCAAAAAAATGTTAGTGCTTTTCTCTTCTCACATTGTTTTTGCCGGTAGTGATTTCATCAATACCATGAGCTATTTGTTAGCATTATCTTAGTTATTGTTTCTAAGCACTTTTTTCATATGTACTTCTACATTAAGTTCACTTCCGTTTGGAACTATTCTGTAGATAGCCTTCACCTTAACCTTTTTAAAACCACAAGTGATGAGAATAATTTACCGCATTATGTACGGATATGTCCTACTGTTTTAAACAAGGTAAGTGCAGTTAATAATGTCGATATAAATAATATGAATTTCAAGAATTCTAAGTAAATAGATGCTTTATTTTAAGAAAATGAAACTATTGATTTATGAACAACACCTAAATGATTTCTGGAACTAAGAAAACTATTTGCTATCCTTAAGAAAATATTGATTTATGTTATAACGGCTATTTACTTATACTAAGAATCGCTTTCTTCAAATTTTCTGAAAGATTGTCTTGAATCAAGTTAAGAAATGCCTTAAACAAAGAAATACAATTATTTCATTATAAGTATATACTTCTCTTAAGCGGAAAAAGGAACGCTAAGAAAATATTTCTTTGTGGATGCTCTTGGTACAAGTAAACGTTTCTCTGCGTGTAGAGGAAATAATGGTGTTGCTCAGAGTGTTTTTGTATCTCACATCGCTATTTGTCTAACTTCTTGTAGCACTATCCTTCGAAACAATTTGCAAAATATCTTCTGGCGCCATCTTGAACCTACATGCTTTAACTCCATACTCACTACTTTACCTTCAGAAATTATTCCAAAAAAATTAATCAGAATCGGCCTCTTCAAGTTTCATTTAAGCAATATGAACGTACGTCTATAAAAATAAGTCGATTATATATGTGTTATGTATTTTATCGAAAACCCATCACAGAGACAAAGTCGGAACGGAGATAAGCTAATTCCGAACTTAAAAATTCCTTCTTTAATTAGTGGTAATCTTCAAGAAAACCGGTGCTCCTCTCCTATATGTTTGTGAGGCACAGCATATACATACGTACATCATTCCGATATATCTGAGATGTGAAACGCGCTTTTACGCACCATAAAATCGGTTACGATAAGTTCATATACAAGTTCAAGGAAAACAGTGAACTGCATCTTATTGGAGAGATAATGCTCCGATATGTTTTAACTTTGAAATGTACTAATCCTCAATAAAATATCCCGGTTATTTCTAATGATTTTTTTTTACTTTTTACATAAAAAAAACAAGAGGAATGAATATAATTTAGCGCATTTATTAATCGGACTCGCCAAAACGCATTAAAACAGTGGGTGTAGGCGGTGCGCGTACACAACAAACATACGACGACGTGCAGCGTATGCGATCTGCCCTGGGCTGGCTGACTGGCTGCTAGTAGTAGTCATTGAACAATGTCCTAGGTCATGTTTGGCGCGTTAACTTCTCGCGCTTATTCAAGCAACGACGTATGTACGTATAGGAACGTACAGCATCGCGTCTTTTTCCGATAAAGCGAGAGGAGGCATACATATATATATATATATATATATATGTATATCGTAAAAGTATCGTCTTAAACTTGAGTTCGAGCTTAGGTTAATCGTCAAAGAGAAAGAGAGAAGAACACTACGTTGAAGTTACTGTTGGTGTTGCTCCGTTGCACTTGATGCTATTCGCCAACTTAGAAAATCTTACATTTATACAGTTTTGGCTGAAAATGTAGCAACTGTTTATGAGCAGAGATTCTTTTTTAGGAAACTATCCTTTCTCCTCTCATTTTTCTAATTTAACAAATGTTTCTGAATAATTACAAACATTGTTTAAGTGTTCATAGAAATATATCAGTACTGTATACGAGGGTAGTCTGAAAAGTTTCCAGCTAAACACAGAAACAAGTCAAATTCAGTTTTATATTCTCTATCCTTCGAGCAAAACGTTGAGCCTGGGAAACAGAAAAATGTCTCGGGGCCAATTCGTGAATTTTTTCCATGGCGATCATTGAAGTGTGAGTTGTCTTGAAACAAAACTTCCTTTTTTTTCAAATGCGGCCGTCTTTCCGCAATTTCTGCCTTCAGCTTGTTAAGTAATAATGCATAGTATTCCCCCGCTATTATTTTTCCCTCTAAAGATGGTCGATTACTTCACAAATAAAAGGAAGCAGCATATTCCAATCAGAATAAATTATGTCCAGGTTTCGTATGAGAATACTGCAAAATATCTGGGCATCATCCTTGATGTAAGACTGCGATGGAAAGCACACATAAAAAAGAAAATACAAGAACTTGGAATAAGATATAAAAAAATGCGCTGATTGCTTAGACGTGAGGCTAAGCTATCCATCCATAACAAGTTACTATTGTACAATCAGATTCTCAAGCCTGTGTGGAGTTATGGATTGCAACTTTGGGGTTGCGCCAGCTAAAGCAGTATTTCGATAATTCAACGTTTCCAGAACAAGGTGTTAAGAAATATCTTAGGTGCCCCTTAGTACGTTAAGAACAGTAATATCCACAAAGATGTGGAAATTGATACTGTCACACAAACCATCTCTAAGTATGCTCGGAACCATGAGGAAAGGCTCCATCAACACGTGAGCGTCGACGCCCTCCAGCTCCTGGACTTCACGAACCAAGTGAGGCGGCTCAAGAAGACCATTTTGCAATTTGGATATCAATATTTCTGCTAACTGTTCTTGAGGTTTGATTACAAAAGATGATAACGATGTAGCTGCAGATGATGATGGGTTATTCGTTGTTTTTTTACATTATTTCTCTGGTGAATCTATGAATGCATGGAACTAATTTAGCTCGTGCTTCTCACAAAACTTATAGATTTGGTTCAAACGCAGGGAATAAAAGAATTGTAACCGAATTTAAGCTTGTGTTTCTTTTGTTTAAAACATGTTTATTTTTGTAACTGTTTAAAACATGATTAAAACATTAAAAACATGTTTCGAATAAAAAAACATGTTTTTTTTGTTTCTTTTTTCTAAAAAAACATAAAAACATAAAAAAGTTTACAAGTTCATGTATTTGTGGAATCATGGAAAAAGAACAATACCGGCCAGTGATTCGATTTATTTTTTTGGATGCGAAAACGTGTGCAGAAATTAAAGAAAAATTGGATGCGGTTTATAAGGATCATGCACCTTCGTTGACTACCCATTGAGGTGACTACTATGATCAATAAATCGTGTTAAAGATGAAGATTAAAGATATTGATAATATGGCAAACACCTCAATTGAGCGTATGCAAAACATCCTTCATGAAAACCAAGACCTCATGAATTAGTGCAGTGAAGTGAGTTCACAAAAAGGTAGAGCACAGTGCTGTAGTGTATACGATAAAACAGTGAATAAAAAAACAATAAAGCTAATAGAAAAACTAAGGACTACTACTAAGACTTTAGATTAAGAGGCCACGTATTAAATTAGGTTGGAAACAAGTTACTCATTGTTCAAATTTGTGAACAGAATGTAATATCATAAACACTTGTAAGTGTTAAAATAAAAAAAAAGATGGTCGATTAAACAGTAACTGAATATTCAACATGGCTGAATTTTTCAAAAGTATTATTTCAACGCACACATTACCAGAATTTTTTAACGAGTAACGCCATCTTTATGCCGAAGCTTGAAACTTTTCAGACTGCCCACATACATGTTCAAAGATCGTAAACCTAATCACTAGAGCCCGGTAACAGGGAGCCGTGCCTGCCTAGTATACAAAAACAATAGTAAGAAAACAGAAAAAAAAAATAACAGAACTAATATATAATTATAATATGTGAAAAGTAGTGAAACACTCACCCTTTTAAGCAGCCTTGGCTACGGAACAGTAAGACTAGAAGCACCATTATCAGTATTAACATCATATGGATAAGAGTGGCAAAAAGTTGACACCATTAGATGTGTTTCCACAGTTGCCTCGGTGAGCGATGTTCGCCGTGGTGAGAAAATGAGTTTATATTTTGAAAAAGAGCGTTCAACATCTACCGATGTTATACATGCATGATTAAAATACTCTTTGTACTTAGTCAGTGGATTATTCGATACACCATCACAAATTTGTTTTAGTGTGCTAAAGTCGGGATTTTTCTGTAGCACACTCTCGAACTTTTCTAAAACGCGATTATATTTTGCGTCATGTATAGTCAGTAGCTGTGTATGCACTCCGTCCATAATTTGCAGAGACTCCAATAATGGTAACGATCTAATTTGTATTGGTCTATTGCGTCAGCTAATCCTTTATAGTAGCTACGAATATTTTTTAAATCTGTTTCAACAGCTTCGGCAGGATTGAATTGTGCAACAACAGCTTTTACTATTTTGAAATGTTCAGCATAATAAAAAGCTGTCTGCAACCATGTTCCCCAACGTGTAAGAATTGGCTCCGGTGGTTGACGAATACTAGGACACTCTATGTGAAATGATTGTAGGCGTTTGGGAGACTTCAAAAATACTTTTTTTGTGCTTGCTATTAATGCATCTACCTCGGGAAAGCATTGTCGAATGGTTTCTCCCACAAGATGTAAAGCACGCACTTTACACGTAACATGTAAACATGGTTGCAACATGTTCAAGAAGAGAACGGCCTACCGAACGCATTATCGCTGCGCCATCGCTCATAAATATCAACACTTTATCTTTTGAAATTTGAAATTTTTCCAACGTACTAAGTACAACCTTCGTAATTGCTGCAGCAGTACACTCTTGTAGTCTTCGGCTAGCTAGTAACAGTGGTAATGTAGGTTTACTAGGGTCTAGTATGCGTACCATAATATTTACAATTGAATTTTTGTTTACGGTCTGTTGCCTCGTCAAAACATAACCAAAGAAACTGTTTTTTCAATATGCGTTTCATTTTCTTTTCCACGTCATCGCGTACAAATGCAACATGCTTACGTGCTGTTTTCCCCGTTGGCAACCGGGATTGTATTTGTACCAAAAGTCCTTAAACGGTTGTTTATCGAGTAAGCCTAGTGGCAAATTACAGTTTATCAACATAAGAATTACATAAAAAAAATGCACTTCTCGGTGACATGCCCAATTTTCGTTTTCTATGCTATGCGGAATTTACGTGTCTTGTACACTTCTCATTTGACATCAAATGTATTTTGCACACTTTACAAACTATCTTACTCCCGTTGTAAAACAAATCGGGAAAGTCAGAAATAAAAAACTGCTATCTCTTGATATATTTAGAAGTTAATGTATTTCAGGTAGTATCTTTATAAACAATTTCTTTATACGTTGAGAAAACTAGTGGATTTGGTACCCTTTGCTTCTAACATCTTGTAAGTATTCTACACTGCAAATCTAACCTTCCAAAAATGCAGGATCCTTCTCTAAAACCATAAACATAAAGGTCAGGAGAGTTTCAGGGCAAGTAAACTAGCATAGGTCTATTGCAGTGTTATATAATTCTTTAAAATAAAGTGCATACCTCCATTTAAACTAATCACTACAACATAACCTACCGTTCTTACAATAACATCCACTATTACTTGTACTGGTCAAACGTTCACAAACAATAATGACCGGGATTTGTACACATTTTACAGTTGAACAGGGTTACAACCTTTATCTCCAAAGAACAAATATTTCTTGGAAATATAAACCTTGTTATGTATACCTGTTAGGAATCATTTACATTAACAAAATTGATGACTATGCCTTCAAGATTTTAGGTTTTGTCTGACCACTCACTGCATGATACCACGAATTCTATGCAATGGATCCATTTTGAATCAAGAAACCATTATGCTGTGCAGTAGTAACATCGCAAATACAGCTTCAAAAACCCTAATTTTACAATTGCCGACAACTATTTACATCGCTTTATTTCTTGATAGAAAAACTCTAAAGAAATACCAACGAGCTGTGCATGGCGCTTCAGGTAATGGGTCAACGAATTCGCGGTGAGAGCCTAACGCCCAAGCCCACGTCAATCGATAGCCACAAAGAATGAGTGAAACGGAAGATCTGCCATTTGGAGACGCGTTAGAAAGTGAGGAAGAACCATCTTGTTCTTGTCGCGCCGGCGGAATGCAGCCAACCTGTGCATGCACATATACACACATGCATGCACCAGTATGAAGAGATCGATGGTATTGCATGTGGATTTAAGTGTCCAACGTGGCGGTACCTCTTACGTTGATTGTTTCTGTACGTGTTTTGTAGGCTTCGCACGAGACGTTTTGGATACAAAAAACTTGGACGTGTGAGAGTTTTTATTAAAGATTAAGATTGAATTAAGGAAATAGATTAAAAAAAGAAAAATACTACTAATAATGATATAGCATTGATCTAACTGGCGTCGTCCAGTGATAGTAATAATTAACTTAAGTTATTTTCAGGTAATATCAAGGTAAACATGCACATTATTAAATAGAAAACGAACAGAACGACAGAAAGTGACAACACGAGCGGAAGATCGCCGAATAATTATGACGAATAAACGGAATAGATGAAAAACGGCACCAGAAATAACGACTGAAATAAGTATTGAGTATGAAAAACGAGTTAGTTTAACCACCGTGAAAAGGAGGTATAAACCACTCTTACGTAAGCAAAATAACATAAAGCGGCTGCAGTGGGCTAGAGAGCATCAACATTGGACAGTTGATGAGTGGAAAAATGTTTTGTAGACCGATGAGTCCAAATTTGAACTCTTCGGTTTCAAGAAAAGAACGTTCGTTCGAAAGTCGAAAGGAGAACGAGCAGCAGAATCATGTGCAGTACCTACAGTCAAGCATGGGGGCGGATCGGTAATGGTTTGAGGTTATTTTGGCGTCGCATCTGTAGGAGACTAGGAGTTAAAATAGATGGAATTTTAAGAAAAGAGCGCTACCGGAAAATTTTGGAAACAAATGCTATACCATCTAGAATGAGAAAAATCGGTGACTATTTTATATTGCAACATGATAATGATTCGAAACACACTTCTAAACTGTGTCGCAAATATTTAGAATCGGTGGAACGCGAAAGCAATATCAAAATGAAATAGCCTCCTCAAAGCCCAGATGCTAATCCCATGGACCTTTTGTGGGAGGAACTCGATAGACAGGTGAAAATAAATCCTCCACTTCCAAGGAATTGTTATGGAAACAATTACAAGAAGCCTAGCCCAAAATAGAACCCGCCACTCTGACGAAATTGATAGAAAGAATGCCCCGCAAGTGTGTGCCGCAATTATTAATAATCGAGGTAAACATTTCGACGAAGCGAAGATTTAACCTTAAAAAGATAACCATTTGTAAATTTTACGCAACGTATTATAAATCCTTTGCGCATGTGTCTTGGACACTTCTTAGAAAGCTATCTCTCGCACTAGTTTCGTCATTTGCAATAAAAAAAAAAGAATAGCATACTCGGGAAGTAGTCTCATATCTGAAACTGCGGGGAAACCGGATATAATCGACTTCTATAATAGCACAAAAGGTGGAGTCGACACGTTTGACTAGATGTGTGAGAACATGTGCACATCACGAAAAACAAAAAGATGGCCACTGTGCATGTTTTATGGCATGCTCAATATAGCGTCAATAAATGCCTGTGATATATGTAAATAACATGCATGAATCAAAACAGAGGCCCATGAATAGAAAGCAATTTGTGATTGAATTGGGTTGAGAATATATCAACTTCATAGCGTTCGCTCCGAACTGCTATTGAAGATATTCTCAAAGAAAAAGGAGTTGAGGAAAGACCGGCTCAAGTGCCTTCAAAAAGAGCCACTTGCCAAATCTGTCCGTCAAAGAAAAGACGTATGACAACCTATTACTGTGAGACGTGCAAACATCCAATTTGGCCGAACACCGAGCAAGTATTTGCTGTGAATGTTCTTGTCGATGATTTTAAAAGTAGTTTTGTTTATTGCACCATTTCAATAAAGTTTATTTTAACTCATAATGTAGCTGTTTTTGTTACATTCTAAACCCGTTGAAAATTATTCACACTTTTAATTTGGTATCGTAAAATTTACGAATTGTTAATCTTCATGTATTTCGAAACAAGGTTAGCTCTCTAGGGGTGTCAAATAAATTTTACAATAGAATAAAGACTATCAATTTATTTGTTTTAAGAGTATTTTATTAAATGCAAAACTACAATTTCTTTTTCAATTAATACTTCCTTCATTTATGTGTATTTCTTTGGATGGGCCAACAATTATGGCCGATAGTGTACTTACAAGTAAATATTATAGCAACATTAGATTCAAACCAATACTCTCCCAAGATTTCGCTAACGAAACTAAACGAAGTCATTTTATTTTCATCTTGAATTCCTTCTCTTGTCAACTTTATATAAAATAAAAGAATATAAAACATCTTTTTCACATACAAAACGCATTCATTCTGCTTGCTGCATATTAATGCCGGCTTTATGGCCGCATAAACGCCTCGAAAAGGAAAGGAACATCGATAAATAATTACCGCCGACAAGAAGGACGTGCATTATAAGATTCCCAGAAATATGTTAAGCAGGGTAACAACATCCTCGGTTTCGAGAAATGCAACGAAGAACCGCACTTACAGGCACAACAGTTGATGACCCCCGGGAGAATGCAACACTCGACTAACAAACAAAAATAACTCCCTGTAAAAGAAGAGAGTAAGAAGAAAACGATGAACGAAATAGACCTACTTTTATTTTTTTCTGATAATTTGGTATCATATTTTAAATGCCATGTTTTTTTAGAGGTATACCTAGAAAGGTGATTAAAAATATGAAATTATTTTTGAATTTATGTTTTTGTCTACTGTAGATATTCAAACCAATTCACATTGGCCAAACAGAATTTTATGGATTGACTGCACTGAGAAAAATTGATATCTTATATCAACCTACTGATGGATATCAAATTGTTTTATAGATGGGTTAACTGATTCTTACAATTAGTCATATTTATACTAAATACGGTATGCGCCACAATATACAGTACTGAAATTTGTGCAGCTGTATCGTGCACGCGCTGGAAAGAGCAGGCAACTCCTCCAATCCACTTCTGGCCTGCACTGTAGAGAAGCCCCAAGATCGCCTCCCACCGTTAGCAACGACATATATAAGACCTACGCGCTTTGACGTCAGCAGGCTGTGACGTATTTTGACATAGGCCTTATAAACGTGTTTACACACTGAGACCATCTCCGCGTTTTTAATACTGTGTTGAGATATTTCCGTACTTTGTTGGTGATATTTGCAATGTTTCTCTAGTACTGTATAAACGATTTTCTGAGACGATAAAGTGAGTTACACTTTATAAATAAAAGAAGATATTATTTATTTTTCAACAGTTACAGATTCAAGGACCGATAAAACTATAACTGTAAGTTTAAAATATCCTAGGATGGAAAAAGATGCTATTCCAACTCAATTCCCTAACTGTCCGTTATATTTGACAAAAAACGTGAAGTGTTACTGTTCAAATAGTTTTATATTCTTACGTTATATTTAACAAAATTATTTTTGAACACGAAGATATGTTCTTCAATGTGTGTAAAAAACGTTCTGTTTTAATACAATATATTTTAAATTATAACACCATTTTGAACACTGATATATGTAAATGTCATATTCACAGCAGTGAACGTATTGCAGCAATTATAACAAATACCCTACTTAAAAATGATTGTGGGAAAAGGAATTATAGATTAGGTGAAACATCACATAATAGGAAATTAAAGATCCTGGTGAAATAGCATGTCTGTAAATGTTCTCGTGAAATTGAACAAAATTTCGAATAAAATTGCAATTAATGTATCATTTCAATCTTAATTTCGTCCAAATACATGTACAATTACAAATAATAATAATTATTCGATTAAATATCCACCACAAATACATCTTTCAGGAAAACGGTGTTCGGTTACGTGTTTGGTTTTTGCTTGGAAACTTCATTTTTCCCAAATGAAATCGAATGGGATGCGAAGAAGTTGACGATTGGTATCCTCTTTAAACAGGAAGCCCTTCAAAACTTAAAAAAGAAATGCAAAAAAGCGATTCCTTTACCGCTTAGGGTAATATCGTGCACGACGATACACTCCTAAACAGCGTGACGTCATTGAAGAGCTGTGAGACCTTCTAGTATCGGTGGTAACGCCCCCACCCCGATCTAGAGTGGTTAGAATTCGAGACGCCATCTACTAAAGTAACGACATTTTCAACATAAACTAAGAACACTACTTGGGAGATAATACTTAGAATTTCGGGCAGAGAAAATTATCCTGCCTCTAAGTGATTAGGAAGATTAAGGGCTAACTGTACAGCTCTGAAAAGAGTAGAGGATCATGGAAAGGAAACATTGTTCAATGAAATCACATAGTTTAAGATGCCTTGCTAACAAGTGAATAGAACTTGTAGTACGTTGAACGTATTTTGTATTGACTTAATTAACCACTTCTTTTTCTCAATGTGCAGAAGTTTGCTGTGATTTATACGATTCTGTCGCTGCGACTGGTAGCATGGTATACGACTTTAGATATCGCCCGCACTCTGTATATCTTTCGCGCCAAGTTCCTTGTCGAAGCGCTCCATAACCTCGAAATCACGCAATATAATTTCTATTTATTTTCTTCCCTTTTCACGGTCGGTCAATTCATTCGCCCGAATCTTATCTAATCTCCTCTTCACTTTGCTTCGCTTTAAAAAGGTCCGTTGCCGAAAACCGAAAGAAGATAGAAGAGCCTATAATACATGTAGCGCCTAGCATCCATCTTTTTCTAGCAAACCACCGCCACCGACTCTATATAATCTGACAGGTAAACACATACGTTACATTACAGAATAAGAATCCAGGTAGTTTGGTCCTTTTCTGTGTTGATGCACGGTCGTATATAGGATGAGATTTTTCGGGTATGCAAGTATATAAAGTGAAGTGCTACGGGCTATGACTGCGGTTGGTTGGTTGACTCGTTGGACCCGATATTTCCGAGAAAATAGATTTTACGGTTTAAGCAGCCACAATAAAATCTATTATGTCGGAATAGGGGGATCGCTCACTTAAAATACAATTCTAAATTTTGTAATACCCAAGGATAAGTAAGTGACTCAATGAAGAAGTCGTGTAAGGTTATAAATTTTGGGTTCTTAACTAGGTTTTATTGGTATTTAAAGATAGATTTTAACCAATAAATATCTTAAATTGTTTGCTCTAACTGTACTGTTAATAACTTTCTGTAGGGCAGAATAAGGCAATTTTTTAACCAGTTTAGAGATTTTAATTTATTTCCAATTTAAACAACTTGGTGGTCAACAATTCTTCCCTTCGAAACAATACCATTATCACTAATCGTCATCGATCTCGAAAGAAATCGAGAACATTTCAAAATCTTTTAATATTATTAGGAGAAGACGCGTTAGAATACGTACAGATCTGTGTATGGAGGAGACTTATACGCGTTACACACGCAGGCAACGCAGCGCAAGATAAATATTTACAAGAACCTACTGTCGGTAAACATTGCGTTGAACTTTTTTAGGTACATTGACTTTTAAGTTGGTCCTAGAAGAACAAACAGTTACGATATAGAGGATATACACGCTTGTTACATTATACGACTCTCTCATTTTTGGGGATCACAATGGAGACGACCGACTCGGCATATGTGAAGAACGAATACCTTCTATATTTCAAAAGCGGCAATAAGAATAATGAATCCTATGAACCTCTCCTCTAAAAAGCTTAAGGAATTTACGAATCACGGTTAGGTTAAGGCGTGTTATCTTATCGACAAGATTTGGGATCAAATAAATAAAGTTATAGGTTACAGAACGATTAGAACATCAAATTATTGATACTTATTTATTTTGGTTTCATTAAAAAGGATAGTAAAGTCGAAAACACATTTAAATTATTACGGAGAATGTCTGCTTTTTGTTTTTCACATCTAAAAGCAACTAAATATTTATTTAGGAGTATCTGCTATACGCCTGTTGGTGTAGTAACTTTATTTCTTAAATCTTCGCTTTTAATTGGCACAAAATTGACACAGAACGAATTGACATCAGCAGATGGGTAGTCTTTTTCCCAGGAGTAAAATGAAAAGACATATTTGGTTCATCAATATGAAATCATTGTTTTATTTCATTCAATGTTTTATTGAATTTAAAAAGCTTTTTTTTGTAATTGATGAAAAAGATTACCTTTATTTATTTTAATGGAAACCCTCATTTTGCATTTTATCAAATTTCCGTGTTATGTTGTTGTTGTCTTTATTAGCTAATCGGAAAACAACAACATATCACGGAAATTTCATAAAATGTCAAACGGGGGTTTTCATTGAAATAAATAAATGTAATTTTTTTTCACCAATTACAACGCCATCTACGAAATTAGCAAAAGAATATTTCAGACAAAAGTAAGGTAAGTACCCCTTAACGTAAAATTGCAATATGTTACAAAAAATAGGGGGTTCAATTTAAAAAGATTAAGCTACCGTATTTTCACCGACTACAGCGCCATCTACATTAAAACTAAAATCGTCATTTTGTGGCCCCTGATGAACTCTTTCGTAGGATTCATATTTCTTGAAATATTCTTTTGTTAAGATTCTAATACACTTTGCTTTTAATGGTTGCAGCACGCAATTGAGGCATTCTTTTTTAATTAATCTTGCAAGAATAATAGGTATCTTGTAGTTGCTGCAATAACATTTCTTAAGAAGTTAACGGATTAATTTGTTTTACCCGCCGATCAAGCTTCATTGAGGCTTTGAAGTGGAATTTTAATAACTGGAATGTTACTTTCGCGTCCTACCGTTTCTAAAAATTTCCGACAATGTTTGAGATATCTTTGCAGTCATTACCTTGCTCGAAAATAAAGCGATCGCCTGCTATTGTCATTCCAGATGGAATTTCATTTTCTTCTAAAATCCTCCTCCATGCTTGATGGTTGATACCACACATGCTTCCATCGTTCTGCGAACATTCGTCTCTTAGAATTAAAGAACTCAAATTTCGACTTATCGATCCACAAAACACTTTTCCGTTATTTAGTTTAGACCGGTGTTTAAGCACTGCTTTCGATTAAATAAACCACCCTTCTTCAAACTTCTCTGCGAGGTAGGCGCACTAATACGCTTTTCCCCGATCACCAATAATTTCGACTGTAATTTCAGACGCAGTTTTGTATTTGTTTTGCCTGCCTGTAGCGATTATTTGACGATTATCTGCTGCTGGTTTGGTCACTTTCGACCGTCCAGGTCGGTTTTTGTTCAAGAACGTTCCAGCTTAATTTTTTTACGTTATATTAATCAACAATTCAACCAGTTAACTGTAATTCCATTGCAATTTCTCTTGTCGTTTTTACCAAGTTGGGCTACGTTTCTTTTACTTACACTTTAAAAAAATTGTTTAAAATATGGAAATTGTTCTTCTACATTACTTTTTTTCTATTAACAAGACTAATTTGGCTTCAAATACTATAAAGTATTCAATAAACACTTTGTTTCTGTGAAAATCTAAGCCATTTTTTTGACTGAAGAAAATATAAACTATCTTTGTAACAAAATGTTTCATGCTTTCAACATAAGCTACTATCACAGAACGTCTTCCTGTGTTTTGGCTAGCGTTGAAGCAAATGTTTGAATACATACCAAACATGGACAAAACTCTAGGCAATAATTAATACTTCTTAAATCAACACTTGTTACGTTTAGGATATTGTCTCAAACGGAACCCAAAACGGATAATATACGTAAAATGTAAATTGATCACCTGGTATAACAATATGGTGGTCGTTTCTCAAGTTAATTTTATCTTTCTGATTATAACTTAAAAATAGTCAGTCACAAGGGAATATTTTAGTGCCAGGTATTAAGAACCGTCTCCTTTAAAATAGAAACTAGAGCATACATAATGTTAAACACAATAATATTGTGCAAGTTAAATATTGAGAAGAATCCTTTTGTATAATTGCAAGTAAAAGGCTATAACATCTTCATTCCCAAATTTATTGAAGGCAAGTCATTTAGATATGTTGCAGAACTTTCGTACACCAAGTTGATACAATCATGATATTCACAACACAATCTTCATGCAGGATTCAGTGGTGGCTGGTAGTGACGTAAATGAGAGCTCAAGGGCAAGACTTCGATTCCCTCGTGTATTTCCGTTGCATATCGTATACATTGTACAAGCTGCCACTGGCAAGATTACGCCCACGTGGAGAAACACATTTTTCGGATTGAGAACAAATATTTTAACTGCCAAGAAAGTAAATTTCTTATTGTTACTTAAGAAAACTATTTTGTAGACCATATGCATCAGTTCTAATTTCAAAATTGATATCAACTATGTTTCTAAGGGAGAAAGATGAGACGTTCGTATTTATACAAGCAGACACGGAAACATTTTTTTATAAATAATCAAACAATCTACTACAATTTCTTTAAGAATATACGACTGGCTACAACTTCGCAAATCCCTACCACTCGAGTATGGTTAACGGATTGTATTTCTATTAAAAACATTATTGTTGTAAAAATTTTGTCAATGATTTGTTACAAAGGTTGCTATAATAGTGTACAAGTCTTAGTTACACACGTTATAAAAAAAATGCAACGGTATTGTTCTAAAGATTGTATTGCATAATATAATATGTATGCAGTGTTCTTATAATTATAATGGTTGAAAGAACAAGTAAAACAATAACTATTCTTACGTTTTCGTATCTCCAACAGCTTCCCAATTTACAGGTAGCATTGATCAGCCACAAGAATGTTACCAAAACCTGTGCTGCTTCCCAGGTATGTGAAACCATTCCTCCAAACATTCGACAAATTTGGAGTGAAAAGATGGACTACGGAAGACTTTATTCCGAAAGAATTGTGAACCCGATGAAAATGATTTGACTATACAAAGCCATTTGGGTCTAATCCTAAGACAGGAAACATTTGGTTCGTGCATTTAGGTAGGCTTCAATAATAAAATCGTCTATACAGATAAGTGATTATTTATTTATAAACTCACTCATTTTCTCTTGTTTATTATTCTCACAATTTTATCCTAGAAGAGTAGAAATATCTCATAAAATGTATCTATTCACCTGTTGATAATACACCAAACGAAAGATGAATGTAGTGGCTGCTATTGCTATATGCCACTACATTACATTTTTATACTAAAAGCTTTAGAAAAGTCGCATCCTTTAAAAAATTAACATGTTCTACTTTTAAATACTATAGAAGGTATTTCTACAAATACAGTCAATAAAATACAATATTACACTTACTCTTTTGTATTGTAAACACCAAGATGTCGGTACACTCCGTACCACACAAAATATTCAATTAATTCAGGACAATTGTTTCGGAAATTCATCCTATGTTATCCTATAGTCTTTGCTATAATTATAGCATTTATTTACTTAAAGTATAATTCCTTCAAATAAGAGTGTAATATTCTTCGTTAAACTTTTCCAATTTTTTCATCCAAGAAAATAGAATTGAGAAATTTGTTATCTCACAATAAAAAGAAATTGTTTTGCGGACATACAATACAGAAAATTTCTTGACCCAATGCAAATTTGTTTGACGAAAGTAAATATTTCTGTACGTGCACGTCTCCATATTTAAAATCTTTATTTCAATCCCTGTAGATTCTAAACAAAGAAAAAGCAAAACAAATCGATTTTATGAACCCCGAAAAGTTTATTAAACAAAATTTTATGCGAAAACACGCGCCAAAGAAAAATCTCAATCCTATGCAAAAATTATGTGTCATCGGTACATTGGCCTTGCGAAGCTTGACGTAGCAGATGATTATTGGCAATTAACTCTTGGTAGAGTAATTTTAGCGAAGTTTAAACAATGTAAATCCATGTTAAAATTCTTCTTTCCTAACGATACGTTCCTTCCTATTTGGTATCGATTTCAAAAATTCTGTTTCGAAAGAAGCAATCTAAATTATGTAAAGAGTAATATCGATTACATCAGAGCTAAATATGGTAGCACACCAATCATTAAAGAGGCGTCTTGATTAGATACTAACGACGTCGAAATATGGTGAACCGATACTCCACCCAGCAAAAAAAAAAAAAAAAACCGTATCGTTAGCCACACTATACAATCGATGGAGAGCGACAAGTGCCCATGGTATCGGAGATAGCTAAGCGAATATGTAAGGAGGCTTAATTCTAATCAATATTAAATGCGGTATAACGCGGAAAATCAAGGCTGCAACGCTTCTATCGAAAAAATTGCGAAATTCTGTATGAACATAAGGCAATAACGTGTTCGTAAATAGTCAAATATTTGCGTAAGATAGATGTGTGGTACATATTAACTCAGGTACTGAAGGTGTCTGATGTCGCGCCTTGTATAATACACAAATCGCACAACCAAATTATTGAATTAGCCGAAAATTTCCATGTTAGATTTGCTTTTGATAGGATGGATGTACGATGATCATGATAATGATGACCTAGATGTTTGTATTATGTATATTTCGCTACGATGTTGTAATGTTTAATGTTGGTTTGAGATTTGCAATTTGAAAGAGTTTTAGTCAGTCTTCGCCGAATTTTAATAGATATCAATGGCTTTATTGATTAGAATTAGAATTTGGTGACATAATCGCGTTTGATAGAGAAAAGCTTTCTGCTACTAGTACTAAATTATCAATGCGTACAAACTCTGAAGTTGGTAATGGAACACAACATCTGCCAAATGTCCACTTCGGCTCTGCCTACAAACGGTCATTCTCTTGATGAAATTTTTCATCGCGTTTTCGCATAATAGCAGCTGTATTTCGCCAATAGCAGCGCTAATATTGTCTTTGAGTGCTTGAATCGTTGCTGGAACATTGAGGTAGACTTTATTTTTAATGAAGTCCCAAAGAGGTCTAATGGTGTTAAATCGCATGATCTCGGCGGCCAACTGAAATCTCCATTTCGAGAAATCACACGTCCAGGAAATTTTTCACGCAATAGAGCCATTGTTTTACGAGCTGTGTGGCAGGTGGCGCCGTTCTGCTGAAAATAAACGTCTTCCACGTCCATAGTATCAATGTCATGCCAAAAAAGTCAGTCAACATCGTTCGGTAACGCAATCCATTAACTGTAACGGTCAAACCAGCGGCATTTTCGAAAAAGTATGGCCCGATTACACCGGCAGTTCAAAATCTGCACCAAACTGTCACTCGTTGTGGTTGGAGAGGTTGTTCGACTATTTCTCTTGGGTTTTCGGAGTCCCAGATGCGACAGCTTTACTTGTTTACGTACCCAGATAGATGAAAATGAGCCTCATCACTAGAGCAACGCAAACTGCGCTGAAAGCCAGTGGCTGACGCATAAAAGCTTACACAAAATAAACACGGCCGGGACAATTCGGTATAAGCGTCAGTATAACTGCGACTCGAAAGCCGATCTGTTGTGTATGCACCTACGCTGTCGTATACTATATCGTAGTTCTACGTTTGTTTTGAAAATGTTTCCTACGTCGCGAAAACGACCAAAGTTGGACACAATAAGAGAATTTATTGCAGAAATGCCTGATTTAAAGTGTGATGGCGCTAAAATTCAATGTGTTGGTCGAAAAGTGATTGTCTACGGCACGTAAATAGTGCAGGGCATGTTTCAAAAAAAATTCCACACGAGATTATGACAAGTTTAAATTTAATTTATGTGTTTATTGCATGTAATTTACCATTTCATTTACTAAGGAAGAAAGCATACGTCTCGTTTTGGAATGAATATTCCGACTTTAAGTTACCAAGTGAGAGAACGCTACAGAGAGTTGTGCCGTCTGCTCGTGAGCATGTCGAGAAAAGAATTAAATCGGAGTTGCAAGATAAAAAACTGTGGTTATGTGTGGACGAAACAACAGATCGTAAAAAATATTCTGTGGTTAATGTAATGGTACGCACAATGGAACCACATCGACCGTCACCCTCAATTTTACTACTTCCAGACGAATACAACAATGCACTGCCGAAGTAATTTCAATGTTGGTGTTAAATACATTGGAAAAGTTTGAACTTTCAACAAATCAACTGTTGATGTTTATGAGTGATGGTACCGCAAACATGCTTGCTGTAGGTCGATCTCTTAAAAAACATTGTGCTAACTTGTTGCATATTACGTGTAAAATTCATGCTTTCAGTCTCGTAGCAGATAGTATCAGAAAATGTTAGCCCGAGGTAGACGCTCTAATAGCACATACAAAAGCTGTGTTTGTAAAATCCCCAAAACGTATTCGGGAATTTTATAGACTATGCCCCGGTATTCCTGAATCACCACAACCTATTCTTACTCGTTGGGGAACATGGTTACAGGCTGCATTTTATTATCTTAAATATTTTGAGAATATAAAGAACGTGATTTTAGAATTCGGCCCAAAGAAAGCTGCGGCTGTCAAGGTAAGCCGCTTGATTTGGAAATTATTCAGAACAATTACGTGGGACTAGCGGATACGATAGAAAAACTACAAAATTCTTCGGTGTCGTTAGTGGAACCTTTGCGAATAGTGCAACATGTTCACGCACAGCTATGCGCGATAGAAGACGCAAGAAATGCAAATATAACGTCACTAGATGTAGAACGTTCGTTTTCGGCATACACTTCACTTTTCCGAAACAACTTTGGAAACATATCTAATGTTACAAATTTAAATAGACATTATCCACTTTGTGATTTCACGGAGGACTCTTAAAACGGTAAGTGTTTGAGTACGTATCACATTTAATTTATTTTGTGTAAACTTTTATGCGTTCGCCACTGGCTTTCAGCGCAGTTGCGTTGCTCTACTCATCACTCAGAAATTCCGATGTAACTCCTAGAAGAACCGTTCAGAATGCTGGAAATCGTGCGCATTTGTGCATTCACGAAAATGGCTAATTATTTGAACACTTACTGTAATTGTTGGTTTATTGTTTTGTTTTTTATTATTACTATTATTTTTATTTTCATTCACTGTTAAAAGTAAGGTATAAACTTCGCAAATACACACCTTCAATCTACCATGTATAAAATATAAAATAAATAACATAAACATTACACTGCTTGGTAAACCATCCATTCGCGACCAAGTTTCTATCAAAAATGATACGATATGGCTGTTGTTTTGGATACAATTGTACTCGCTATTGTTGTATTTCGGTTCAATGAATAAAGAATGTTTAACATAGCTGACAGTTTGAGATTTCTCGGCTACCTTATTTAATCATAAAATATATATTTCGTCAATTAAGGTATAATATAAAAAACTGTTGCCAACATGTTGTACATGGTTGAAATCAGAAAAAGAAACTCTTCTTGACTGCACCAAAATCCAATATGGCGCCGATAAGAAACAAGAAAGTTGATGATGGCCAGGAAGAACCCAAACATCATACAAAAATTTCAACTACACCATTATATAGAAGTGGCCTCGAGAATGTGTTCTTAGTCTTCCTCTGCAAGGCCAAATAAAGGTGCTAGAAGTAAAAGAAAAAATTTGCTTTTTGTTTTTCTTTTTTAATCTCGAACGTTATTTGTCACAGGTTCAAGTTATACCTAGTTTAATCATCATTTACATACTTATATTGTTCTATTCGTACTATACCTAACTTTCAGATGTGAATTCATACACCGCATGTGGAATTTCTTTTTAGAGGAAACTTCCTCTCTACTCACAACAGTAAATATTGAATATTTCCCATCAGTTATGATGTTTATATTTCCCGTACGCTCTATAACATCTCGCACTAAATTTTACAATCTCTATTAAGTTTTACAAACTCTATAATTACGGAAATTGCTACGAAGATTTTCCAAATAGTCTTCCCTAATCTAATTTTAAGTTATTTTAGAATTCATCCAATCTTTCCGAATAGATATGTAACCAGGCACACATTTATCTTCATTAAAATCGATATTTTTCTTTTTTGTACGTTTAACCAACATATAATAGCTAACTACCCCACATAGCTAATTAGTTCCAAAAGCATAATACACCAACCACACCGTCCTATTATTAACCCGTTTAATAGAGCACAAACTAGGGCTCCGTCCCGAATCAATACCTCGGCATCACAACTAAAGCGTGATATTCTCCCAAAATCGATTCCCTCCAGGGTATAATACGTATTATAATCCAGCAACAAAAAATAATACAGAAAAGAAGGCCTAAAAGCAAAAAAGGATCTTTCGAATAACCTAGACGAAAGAAAAAAGGTACAGTGATGTTCAAGTCAAATGGCGGGGGACTTATAGACTGAAATATTTGTAAAGTTTCCACTGGATGGTGGGACCTTTTGTATAACACGGGCCAAAATAAATTTTGCGGGTCATAGTAGTTAACACATAACTAGGCCTGGCATAATCGGTCTTCGCGACAGAATCGGATCGGTCGCATGGGCCGCGTATTATAAATAAAGAGTATATGTGTGACTCACACCCGACAGAAGTGAAATTTAGAAATCAATACCCTATGGTAAAAATTAAAAACTGACGCAATAAAAATGTTCGTGTTGAACTATATTTATTGCAATTTTTTGTTTGAAAACGGCATTTGTTATGTATGCAATGTAATAATCGTAAAAAATAAACAAAGTAAATTGTGATTAAATACTTGAAAAAAACCCCGCCCTACACCGCGAGGACCTTGATGCCAGGAACGTTCACTTTTTAATACCTAGTAATTATTTTTATCTGGAAATATATCATAATATCGCGACAGATAATTTTTAATTCTTACATGCCAAGTACACTAATTAACTAATATATTTTGATTGCCATCGGTAAATTATGAAAATTTGTAATTTCCTTGGAATTTCCGACGTAATTAAATACTTGAAAAAATCTCGTCCCGGTAAATTCCAAGGAAATTACAGATTTTCATAATGCACCGACTGAAGCTGCAATATATTAATTAATTAGAGTGCTTGGCATGTAAGAATTAAAAATGCAAAAATGTAAAAATAACCAGGTATTAAACAGTGAGCGTTCCTGGCATCAAGGTCCATTCCGTGGCATAGTGGTTAGCACACCCTTCCGGCAAGCGGGAGGTGTCAAGTTCGATTTCTAAATGAAAAAAATTAGTAAATATTAACGGTGTTTTGAGATTAATACTAAATTATGAACAAAGATGTTGCTATGTTAGTTTAATTAAAATTAATAAGACGAATTATATCGAAAATTAAACTGTACATCTGTCCTTTTTCCTCGTGTTAGGTACTAACCTAATCTAATTCTTTCAAATTTGTTTTTGAAAATATTTATTTATTTCTTCTAAAAATCTCGCGGGCCGAATCGACTTTTTTCGGGCTACAGTTGACCCACGGGACGGGGGTTGCCTACCGTTGATTTAGATAATATTTGATTTGGTTTTGTAATAATTTAAATGTTGGCTGTATACCTCTAT
This sequence comes from Dynastes maya, assembly GCA_029619315.2. NCBI lineage: Eukaryota > Metazoa > Arthropoda > Insecta > Coleoptera > Scarabaeidae > Dynastes > Dynastes maya. The sequence continues at coordinate 30,590,173 of JAROYE020000008.1, forward strand.
ATTCGTTGAATCTTTGTTCCCATATTTTATTTATAATAATTAATTTTATTTCTTATGTTTCACATTAAACATCGGTCAAACATCATCTACATGTGAACCACGTACATACATTTGACCCGCTTTACATCACGTACAAATCTTTTTTCTCCGAGTAAGTGAAAAATCTACAAAATTCCCGACATCAGACTTGGATATCACTATACATAAATTAGTGGAGTAGCAGAGGGGGATGAAACGGAGTTAAAAAAAAAGCGAGCTAATGAATAGTCTACTTCGAGATACGTTCGATTTTGTTCTCTACCATTTTGGTCCTCTCTCGAGATTTTATTTGTAAAAGACCGCCGCCATACATCTATAGTTTGTGCCTCGGGGGGCAACCGGGGTAAAGAAGTCCGACGAACCCTACTAATATGTAATGTGGATATCCGAAGAACCGAAGAAGTCTTTTTGTGGCGGGTCGGTCGAACCAACCGACTTATTTCTTTTGGCGCGAAGTCTATCGGAGGCCACGCGAAAGGGTACAGTGCGTGTAGAGGTAGCAACGAACTAAAATCGCCCAGGAAAAAAAAGGAGAAAAACCACGATAAAATAACCCAGACGTCGGTTATAGTCATTGAAAAAGAAAACTATAGACCTCAGAAAAGGACCAAAGATCCCCGATATCGTCATCGATACAGAGATAAATTGGAATTGCAAAGAGCTCTTTTGGCGCATGTTGCTGGCCACCGCCACGATCCCAGGTGATCTTCGTTAATTGCGAATGTTTAATGTCTTAAGCGCTGCGAAATTAACATAATCAAGATCAGATCAATTTTCGCGTAGCAAATGGAACATCGAAAGATTATTGCTTATTTAAACAAAAATAGCAACATTTTCAATGGAAAGAAATGGTTGATATTCATCAAATTTTGATCTGTGTAAGAACATTTTTGTACAAGTCCTTGAAGATTTTAAAATCAATTGAAATTAATAGACAAGGACATGTTACATAACACGTCATAATTCCTCCGTAATGTCTAGAATTCATTTCCTTTTTTTTTAATTTTCCGAATCTCAACTATATTTACTATAGTACGCGCTCATATTCTATAACGTATATAACGCGTATAAGTTATTTATCATCTTAAATAAATAGACCTCATGCTTAGAATGTCGGCAGATGGTTTTGATAAAACGAGAGCGCGCGTAAAACCATTTAGAAGAACACGTCGGATGTGTCGCCCCCTGGCGACGAAAAAGCGTCACGAAACGTAGCAATGTTTCATTCATTAACCCATTAACCAGCAACGAGAGAAAAAAAAATTATAGGATATTTCGAAGTAATCAGTATACAGAGAGTAAGCTCGAACAAAGTAATATGCGGAGAGGAAAAAATCCGCCATAAAACACATGTCAATAAACATATGTACACAGATTATGTTTTTGTTCAAGAAAATATGTAGAACGGATATATCAACGGACAGATTTTTTTTCTTTGAGTTTTTTTTTTCTCTTGAATGAAGTGCAAAAGAGTAAATAATACGACATACCATATGATTACGAGAGACATGGGCTATCTCACTGGGTAAATTAGGACCGAAAGGACTCTTACCTGTAACAGAAAGAAAAATGTAAAATTAATTAAAATGTAGATAACATCGAATACCAGTTTATTTTCAGCGTTCATTACATTCTTTAACTCTTTAGGAATTACCAACGTTATAGCTCTAAACTTGTTTTTGAGGTTATTGTATATAACTATTGTTCAAATTTTTTTTCCAAATTCGAAATATCGAATTCTTATTGTAAAGAAAAAAGTCGAATTCGAATATCGAGCTTAACATTCGAATTCGATTTTCGCATTTCAAATTCAAAATTCCAGTATTAAGCCGATTTTACACTTGTCAATTTATTGATCAATTTCAAGACCTTGAAATTGATCAAATTACAGCTATTAAATAGAACTTGCTTTTGTTTTACATCTATCAATAATTCCGAGATCTTAAATTTGATCAATTTCTAGATCTTAAATAAGAACTTAGTCCTTGTATTACATAAGCTGTGTCTAGTGACGTCTGATGCCTCCGATGTTCGATAGTTACCTATTCTTTAACAGTGTATGAATTTTTGAATTATTTAATTTTATCCATAAAGTAATTCTTAACTTTTCTTTCGCAGTTACAGCAATTCTAAAAAACATCTCTTTTGAAATCGTATCTTTGACTGCATTCTATAGTTTATTAAAAGAATCATCATCCATCCGAAGGTATTTCTTAAACTGTCTTGGCACAATTGCATATTCTGTCTTTCTTTTTGGTTTCAGCCACGGTCTAACCGTTACCTACGATATAACAAGGCCTGGGCGCTCTTCGATGACGTCACGCTGGATTGGTGATGTATGCCATGCACGATATTAGCCTAAGCGGTAAATGAATCGTTTTTTTTTTGCTTTTTTAAGTTTTGAAGGGCTTCTGGTTAAAAAAGTATGAAAGTTGTCAACTGAGCCCTTCTTCGCATCCCATTCGATTTTATTTTAGAAGAACGAAGTTTCAAAGCAAAAACGAAACACGTAACCGAGCACCGTTTTCGTGAAAGATTATTATATAAAGAATAATTATTATTATTTGTAATTGTACATGTATTTGAACGAAACTAAGGTTTATTACACCATTTAAAAACATCTCTTCGTGTTCAAAAATAATTTTGTTAAATATAACGTAAGAATATAAAACTATATGAACAATAAAATTTTCACGTTTTTTGTCAAATACAAGAGACAGTTAGGGAATTGAGTTGGAATAGCATTTTTTTAATTCTAGGATTTTTTAAACTTACAGTTATAGTTTCACCGGTCCTTGAATCTGTAGGTGTTGAAAAATAAATAATGTCTTCTTTCACAAAGTGTAACTTACAAATAAAACATACAAAACAGCCGACGCCGTAGTTTTTAGGTTATCCCGTTTTTTATGATTTCAGAAAAGGTTTTATCGCTTATACAACACTAGAAAAACATTAGGGGTATCACCAACAAAGTACGGAAATATCACTACACAGTATTTTTTTTAATAAAACCAATATAATTTAGATAAACCAATTCAAAGCGCAGAGACGGTCTAAACGTGTAAACGCGTTTATGGCTGATCGACGACCTACTGCAAAATACGTTATAACCTGCTGACATCAAAGCGCTCAGGTCTTATATATCGGAGGTAATGGTCTAACCCATTATCTTCTTGATCGTTTTGATTTTGTTATAAGATTAGTTATCTTGGCAGAGAAAACAACATTTCTCAAATTTGTTATTCGCTTTCTTTGAAGCAGAAATTGAACGTGTTCGAATCCATCAATTTCTACAATTTGGCCAAGTTCTTATAATCGATCAATTTACTGATAAATGTAAAGTATTGCGTCAACAACTTGAATTGTTTATGTTACTCCGACATAAAAAGCAAATTACAATTTTGTTTTTACTTAAAAACCCTAATAATAGAAACAAATAAAAGTAATACATGAAAGAAAAATTATAATAGTCAGTTTTTTTTTATTTAAAAATTATTTTCGTGTGACCATCGCAATTTGCACTAAATCTATTAACATTTTTGTGAACTTTTCTTCAATATTTATGGTTTGAGACATTTTCTTTTGAAATTTATTGCAAACGTTACTCAACACAAAATATTACATAATAACTGCAGACTTTATATAATTGTTGAACATTTGGATTTGGGGGTAAATCATAATATGCTTTTGTCAAATTTGACAGAGTGAAAATCTGTTTATTTCTGTGTTTCCGTGACATCTTCGTTTCTACACATAAAAGGACGTAATCGAGAGGGCCGTGTTTTTTTAAATTATTTTTATGTTGGCTACAACTTCATCTGACTGATTGCTTAAATCATATCAAAATTGAAACTTCAAATTACATTTGGCATATTTGACAGTAATAATGCAAATAAGTTTTGTTTGAAGCGTAAATGGCTAATATTTCTTTTCCATGAAGCTGCTATTGAAATACCAACCTTTCTGTATCATGACATAAGAGTTTTCCCTGGACCATCAACGCATGGTTTGTATGTTAATAAAACTATTAAGGTGGAACCAAGCTTCGTCTGAGGACAAGGATTTGTCAAGGATATCATCGTCACTCATGTGATTTTCAAACCAACTGCACCATTACACTCTTACTACATGATCATTCGACGTGAGTAGTACCACATGACGAATTAGTTTCTAGTGAGCTTTCTTATTGACTTTTATGTGAATGATCTTTACGCCTTCTCATATCCGCAATATTTTCAGCAGTTCTTTCCTTGAATCTACCATTACCGGGTTTGCGACTTACTGCACGAGTTTCGTGAAATTTAACAACGCAGCGAACAATTTGTTGATATAAATCAAGATATGATACTGCAAAATGTGGAAACTGAAGACGAAAGTCATCCATACATACTTGCATAGAATAAGACCATTTCCCATCCTGTTGCTTTTGCCCATCTGTAGTAAATATACCTTAAAATTTATAAGATACGCCAATAAACATCAAAACCGATTTGAATTGTCAGACTTGTCAATAAATGTCAAACATAATTTGAAGTTTCTATCTTAGATTTAACTCTCAAATGTAGTTGTAACCAACATAAAAACATAATTCAAGGGAAAATATGGCCCTCCCGATTACGTTTTCTTATGATTGTATTGTATGTTCAGTTATAAAAAATTGTGAAAGCTTTGGAGGCGTATGTTCAGAGATAAAAAATACGATTTAAAATTGGAATTTGCCTAGTTTTGAGAACACTTAGAAATAAAACCAGTGTTCTCTAAACGGATTCAGCATTTTTAGGAATAAGAGCATATTCTTTATACCTATCGTTTGGTATTGTATAGTTTTCTTGGTGTTAGATAATTGTCTTTGATATAATTCACAATTAAAAATCATGGATATGGTGGTGGATTCGAACCCACAACTTACTACTTTATAATAAACAACAGAAAGAATTTTATAGAACGCAGTTTTTAACCGCCAATTTTAACGATTTCAACGTGCAGCATATACAACTCAAGAGGGGAAGCTTGCCACTCGACAAACTGGTGGTTCCACCATGATTACGAGACCACCACACCAACGGCAACCATCGGCTGAACGGTGCCAGCACAACAACAACAGCGTGGAGGGTAGCAGCTGCAGAGCAGACCTCGGGCAAACCCGAGGCAGTCCGTTTTCTTTGTACACACAACCTATACCGAATATAAGCGTCATATGGTGGCTTTCCGGCCAGCTGCCTTCCCGACGATGAGGGGACACGGGGTACGCATGTATATATACCACCAGGCAATTAAAACCCTAACGATCCCATTCCATAAGAGAGGAGTTTGGTTCCCACCGGAGGTTGGTGCCTCGTCTGCGATTTTTTTAGATCATTAGCTGTACCACCTCACCTATATATATATACATATATAAGGTGCACGGCTACGTATTATGGGACGGTTTTGAAAATAAAAAAAGGTAATAATGATGGAGAAAAGGTAAATGTTATCCGTGGTAAAAAGAAAACAAGTTAACCTGGTCAAAGATTTTTTTTATTGATACTCGGAGGGTTCCTTGTTTTAAAACAACGAAATTCATTTCTTTTATAAATATTGTTTAAAAAGTAGAAGAAAATTTTGAGGTATATCAAAACAATTTTGACTCGTAACTCTAACTGTGGTTTAAATCAACAAGGGACCTTTTGAAATTCGAGTTATTAAGATATTATAGCACATATCTTTCTTATGACTAATCCAACGTGTAACTGAATTAATACCATATGCTTACATATCTATACGGCAAATAAGTTCCCCAATTTCTAACTTCTATATGTACACAGACAATACATTGCATTTACACTGTGGAATTTTATCTTTTTAAAAATTGTCTGCTATCGCATAACGTAAACGTATATAACGTATTCCAACTTTTGTTTAATTACTACTTTTTATTGCGTGCCAAACTGACATTTGTTTGCGCTAATAGAACGGCGAAGCTCTTGCCGCTGCAGAATGTGCTTCACGCGCAAAGTATATGAACGTAAGTACGCGATGCCCGACAAATGAATTACTTAATCTCGTGTTTTCGCAATGCAATTGTTTCCTGTTCCCCCACCGCCGTTTGCAGCCGGCAAATCGTCGCGTATTAGTTTGTTTAACAGGACTTTACTGCAAGGCGATTGTCTCAATGGTTATATAAATCGTGTTGGGTGTATATTTAGTAAGAAAAAAGTATAAGAAACGGTCTGTGTGTATGTTTAATGTGTTTGTTGGGCGAAATGAGTCATGTGCTATTAGGGAACAACAGCGACTAATTTGTAAAGATTTAACTTCTCGTATAACTCACTTTCAAGTAGATATGCATACTTTGCGCGGCAAAATTGTGCAATAGATTCATTAAAATTGAAGCAATTTGTTTTTTGAAGAAACGCTCGAACAGCTCAATTTTATTTTTTTTTTAAATAAACATTTTTGCATCAATTTTAAGTTGTCCCCACTTCTGGTTTTCAATTGATATTTTTTTTAAATGACAACTCCCGATTTCTTTATTTTGATATACCATTTAATTATCTAAATGGTACCATCAAAATGTCAATACCTGAGAAAACAAAATTTTCGAATAAAGGTAATTTAAAGAGTGGAAAACATACACTTTATTAATAACAAAAAGCAAAGATAAATGCTGTTATTCAGGAAATGAAATGATTGTTTCCTTTAAATCAAATGTCCGAAATGCTATCCACCTGTTCATAAATTTTACTACTAACAAAAAGGTTGGCAAAAAGTAAAGATCAAGTAGGTATTAATCAAAAATACAGAATAATCAGTTTTATACATTCAATAAAATAAATTCTTGTAAGTTAACTAAATATGAATCGTTTAAGTGAAACTCGTCGTATAGAAATTTTAACGCTCGTTGGATGAGGCGATAAAACCAGAACTCCGCAAAAAGTGTGCAATTTGTTTAAGGCGAAATATCCAGACAGAAATATCAGCCAATCTACAGTGAGCCAAATCGAGAGAAATGCAGAACGTATTAAGAAAATTAATGAGGATGTGAAACTTGATATTTTGTTAAGTGCAGGTCAGAATCCTTAAGGTGTATCTCGATCTATTGCAGCAGACAATTAAGTATTTCAGCGATCAGTATTACGTATATTAAAAACAGAAAAATACCATCCTTACAAAATACAACTACTGCAAGAACTCAATGAAGATAACCCTGATCGCGGGATACAATTTTGTGATATAACGCAGGATTTATGCAACCGTAATCACGTTTCATTCGCCAAATTTTCTTTTTGGATGAAGCCCCATTTTGCCTAAATGGAATAGTAAATCGACAAAATTGCAGGTACTGGAGTAAAGATAATTCTCACTGAATTACTGAAGCACATACTCTACACCCTCGTAAAGTTACTGTGTGGGTAGGGGTAGTTAACAATAGAATTATTGCTCCTTTCTTGTTTGACGAAACTCTCACAGAGCAGCGATATCTGGCTTTTACGGGGTGTACTTGTATCTGCTCTTGCAGAAATTTTTGCAAATGAAGATGATCCTGAATTATCAATTGGCGATATGTCGTTTTAGCAAAATGGTGCACATCCACTTTGCACATATTGTTCCAGAGTTTTTAAACAACTTATTTCCTGGGACGTAGATCGGTAGGCGAGGACCAATAGAGTAGCCCCCCTGTTCCCCAGATCTTACGTCCTTTGATATTTTTCTTATGGGGATATTTAAACCTAAAAATCTATATTGATAGACCACAAAATCTAGAAGATTTGAAAATAGAATTAGGTATGAAATGAGTCGAATTAGTCCTGACATCATTCGCAATGTACAAAATGAATGTGTTCGTAGATCTGCTTATTGAAGAAGCCAGTGGATGGCATTTCAAACATTTGATTGGAAAGGAAGCTATCATTTAATTTCTTGAATGAACAGCATTTATCTTTGCTTTTTGTTATTAATAAAATGTATGTTTTCCACTCTTTAAATGACTTTTATTCGAAAATTGTGTTTTGTGAGGTATTAAAATTTTGATGGTGCTATTTAGACAATTAAATGGTCTATCACAACGAAAAACATATTGCTTTAGAGTTAATGAATTTACACTATAATTTTGCAGCGCAGTGTATATATAACATAGTATTTAGATTTAAAATCACTTTATGGGTTATAAATTAATTCAATGTAAGAGCAATATTTTTTATAATCCAAAACAGCTTCTTAACTATCTTAAGGGAAACTAACGGTAACCACTTCGTTTCTTAAAGGAACGACGCACCATTTTTCTAATTTAGTTCTAATTTTAAATGTTTTATCCCCTGCAGGAGCACCCATACGATTGACACCAATAATAAAGGGGTGCTATCTTGTTTCATATGGAAAATTTTAATTTATTTCAGCTCTTAACCCTGTATAAACTGTTCAGAAATACAAAGAAGTAATCCGACTTTCACATTTGCTACACAATTAGTAGGAATGTGTTCATATTAAATAAATCGATTAAAAATTTGATGGAAGATGTGAGAATTATCAAACACAGTGGATGCACAAAATAAAACAGAGGGTTTTTACAATAACGATATGTTCACTACAACGAAAGGCCAATTTGAGACTCAAAATGGTATGATCCTATTCTAAAAATAATGGTTTGCGGCTATAAATGTTCAATTAGGAATATTTATCCAATGCATTGATATCTACATTTAACATAATAATAATAATAACAACAAGGCAACTTTATTATCTAACAAATTACTAAAATCCAAATAAAGGACAAAACAAATTCAAATTCCAGACATCACAGTATGTAAATACAAACGGAAGCATTGTTGCACACAACTACTAAAGACTCATTAACTCATTAACAATAACAATAATTAAATAAATCTTCTCCAAAGCAATAACAATAATTATTAACTAAGATCTATTGCAAGTGAATTCTAGCAATATTGGTAATTTCATTAAAATGCATTAAAATCGCGTGCCATGGCTAATAGTGGAGAATGGTACGTTGTATTAGTTGTAACTAGTCTGGGTAAACTGCGGTAACAGTCAGTGTAGTAGATATGTGGTGCGGAGTCGGCGATTATTTATTTCCCGCGTTCACAGTGTCAGTACTGAATCGATGCTGTTTCGTAATTGTACGCTTATGTTTGCTTTAAAAATGTCGCAGTTAGGTACGTAGGTTACTAATAAATGTTTAATATAGTGCAGGTAAAGGTGACAATTCCCTATATACCCAAACTAGAAATATGAATTTAGATTTCGTGGTTATTGTTCCTTTAAAACAGTGAATATCGTTAATAAAGTTATTTAAAATTAGTATTAAAATGCTGAAAACAAGAGAGTTGCCTTTAGAAATCAGCACAATGATCGTTGCTTTACATAATCTTGCCCAAAGTAACAGATATATCGCAAGAAAATTGCTGTTAAGTCGCCGAACTGTTGACGATAACGTTAAAAAATGTCAACAAGCAAGATTATTACATAGAAAACGAACAGGACGACGGAAAGTGGCAACATCAGCGGAAGATTGTCGAATAATAATGACGAGTAAACGGAATAAACGAAAAACTGCACCTGAAATAACGGCTGAAATAAATATTGCGCGTGAAAAACGAGTTAGTTTAACCACCGTGAAAAGGAAGTTAAGAGGGGGTGGCTTTTGCCCGAATTAGGCAACGCTAAATCACTCTTATGCAAGCAAAATAAGATAAAACGACTGCAGTGGGTTAGAAAGCATCAACATTTGACAGCTGATGAGTGGAAAAACGTTTTGTAAACCGATGAGTTCAAATTTGCACTCTTCGGTTCCAAGAGAGGAACGTTCATTCGAAGGTCGAAAGAAGAACGAGCAGCAGAATCATATGTAGTACCTCCAGTAAAAGCGGATCGGAAATGGTTTGGTGTTGTTTTGGCGCCTCATCTATAGGAGACTTGGTTAAAATAGATGGAATTTTAAGAAAAGAGCGCTAGCGGGAAATTTTGGAAACAAATAGCAAACCATTTGGAATGAGAATAATCGGTGACTATTTTCAACATGGTAATGATCCGAAACACACCTCTAGACTGTCCCGCGTATATTTAGAATCGGTGGAACGCGAAAGCAATACCAAAATAATGAAATAGCCTCCTCAAAGCCCAGATACTAATCCCATAGAGCTTTTGTGGGAGGAACTCGATAGGCAGGTGAAAATAAATCCTCTAACTTTCAATAAATCGTCGTGGGAACAACTACAAGAAATATCGCTTAAAATAGAACCCGTTACTCTGACGAAATTGGTAGAGAGAATGCCGATAAAGACTATCAATTTCTTTGTTTTAAGAGGAGTGTATTAAATACAAAACTACAATTTCTTTTTCGGTTAATACTTCCTTTATTTATGCGTATTTCTTTGGGTGGACAAATAATTGTGGCCGGTGGTGTATGTTAATATTAATTTAATTCATACATGATGTTTCTCTAACTTTTCCCAATAGATTAAACATACCTAAGCTCAATAATTAACAATAAGACAACAAACTTAGATGCCACAAAACACTTCACCCTTCTTCTAGAGCTCTTATAGTTTAGATGAAATCATCATGAAGCTTTTTTATTTTGTGATCTCGTATATCATGAGGACAACGACCACAGTATGTGGTAACTAGTTTTAACATGAATCATTTGGAGGTACTAAAAAGAAGCTGTAAAGCAGTAATTAGACAAGGTATAAATGGAGATGTTCAGTGCTAAAACTCGTCTAACGGTAGTAATGTTAGTAGCTAATGAATAAATCTTGTTTTTTTCTATTTTATTCCGATTTTTTCTGACGTAAAGCGATATTAGTGAGTTAGTAACAATTGTCACATATCAAAATACCAGGATCGTTGGATACAAACACGATTTGAAGCTGTAATTGTTACTGAATGAATTTAAAAGATAGATTCTGCTAGTTAAGAAAAATGGCTTCTGCTCAGGACTGTACTAATAATTCAATTCTGTTTTTAGACAATAATATCTCTGAGTACGAAACGTAGACAATATCGTACAACACACAATCTGGCCTTTTACTACTGTACAATGTTTAACACTTAGTTGGGTTAGCGTTTAAAAATTGTCAAAGGTAGGAATGCTGTTGCTGTGGCGTATGTATCTATTGGAACGCTTTGCGCTTACGAAATAAGGTTAATACACATTATACCTATTATCTATTTTATTATATACGTCTATATATAGGTAGTTCTATAGTGTGAATTAATAGCGTGCATTGATGGAATATTAAATAGATTACATAAACTCATTGCTGTTACATATAGAATTCTTTCGCTGTGGATTTGTGTTTTTTTTTCCCTGACACATCTGTCAGAATCTTCCATTTTGAGGTTATACGATGTAAACGTCAATTTTTTGTCATCGAGGACATTCCTGTTAACATTGTCTAACCCATGAATTAAAAGTGAGGTTAAGATTGTAAATTCGCTTTCGTTTCGTAAAATTCCACGTCATAACTTTTAATTTTCACAATGAATATCAACGCAGGCGATTGTACCGGTCGTAATTTCGATTTTACAATAATAACGCGCAAACAAACAATAACAACAATGCAATACATAACGGCAGTACGTACTCCTACTCGAAAATGACGACGTTGACTGCTACTTTCGCTCATTAATTATTTGCTGGGGACTGGTCGTTGGGCATATTGCAAAGTGCTTGCTAGTAGAGTGCGCATTACTACTACAACTGCTACGACTAATATTAGGCAGATCTAATGCGCAACGCTGTGCACTAAGGTTTATGTAATCGATTTGATATTTTGCGGGGACCTTTATACACACAGTTCTGGCTGTCTAGAAACATACATGTAGAACTTGGCTTTTTTGAAGTATCAATTGTAAGTGTCTTATCATCAGTTCCTGGGAAATCATATACACTACCGTTCCTGAAAGTTTGGGCAAGCAAAAAAATGTACGGAAGTCAAAGAAAATAAGAGAAATATTAAATGGCCATGTATTTAATACTTACTTACATGATTTTACATATTTTCAAACACAAATTTATAAAAAAAAAAAGTTAATGTAATACAAATAATTTAAATCCGATTTTCATCGACAAATCCACCTTTTGCCTTTAGGACTGCTGCCACTATTCTCGGCATCCGATTCACTAATTTTGCTAATGCTTCATTGGGCAGGCTTGCCCATACCTCCTGGAGAATGGTGCACAAATGTTCCTTCGATTTTTGACACTTTTTCCTAACACATCGGTCTAATTCTTCCCATAACAACTCTATCGAGTTCAGATCGGGGGACTGCAATGGTCATTCCATAATTTTTAGGGTTCTTTCATTTTCTTCTTGCTGCAGGTAATCTGTGCACAATTTAGATTTATGTTTGGGGTCATTGTCCTGCATAAATTCAAATCCACGACCAATTAATCGGACTCCTGACGGTATGGCATTTTCCTCCAGGATTTTCCGATATTCTTCTTTTTTCATTATGGCCTCAATTTTGAGCAAGTCCCCTGTTCCGATTAAGAAAAAACAACCCCAAACTATTACAGATCCCCCTCCATGCTTCACCGTAGGAACTATACACTCCCGTAAGATTCCTTCCCCTCTTGATCTGCGTACGAAAACTCTCCGTCTATTTCTAAAAACCTCAAACTTAGATTCGTCAGTCCACAAAACGTTTTTAAAATCGTCCACTGTCCAATCTTTTTGAGCTTGTGCCCATTTCAGTCGGTTCAGCCTATTTCCTCTTCGGAGTAACGGTTTTCGACAAGCCACTCGCCCATGCAACCCAGCCTCTTTCAGCCGACGTTTCACAGTACTCGCAGAAACTTTGGAATCTCGCTCATTATTGAATTCTGCAGCAATTTCTGATGTTATTAGTCTTCTATTATGCTTAGTAATTATTTTTATTCGTAAATCTTCCGCATGAGTCGTTTTTCTTGACGTCACCGGTTGTCTTAAATCGAACTATAGTAACATGTACTGTAGATTTTTTTTATTTTTAATTTATCCGCAATCCGTCTTTCTGCGTACCCTTCCTGATGCAAAGTAATAATAGCAGATCGTTTTGAAGCAGCTAGAGGCTTTCCACGGGGCATTTTAAGCAGTCAAACCGAAATTATTTTATTTTTCACTTGCACAACCACCAAGGGTAATACGATGATATTCCAGGTAACACGAGTGAATCAGCTAACCCTCCTAGGATTATTAAAAGCTTTATTGTCACTGTAATTATTGGGATTTCCAACACAATTATATATTTATGATAACGGTCTTATAATAGACAAATACTACCTGGAAATTGGTAAAAGGCTTCCAGAAAAGGCTAATTTTAATAATTCCTCACAGAAATGTATATTATATAATTTTAAAATTTTATCCTAAACAGTTAATATAATTTGTCAGCTTGCCCGAACTTCCATGAACGGTACTGTACGTCTTAAAAATGAGTGGCAAAATCGTTGGTGACAGTAAAATGCTGAAGCTGCCACACAATAATAATAAGAATATAACATACATATAGATGTAAAAAATATTAAAAAAGTAAAAAATATACAGTGAAGAGGATGCTGCAACCCTTGTGATCATCAATTCAGTAGATGAAAATCCAAAGTTATCGTTACGAAAAAGACCATTAAAAATGGATATCAGCAAAACACATATTCATAGGATTTTAACCATTATCAAATTTCACACTAAAAAACCGACGTCGTTTTTAAACTTCAATATGGTGACAGTGTTTGTCGTTTGGTATTTAATTTAATAATCATTAAATCAAATTTTAAGAAATAGATTTCTTTATCGAAAGACGAAGTATGTTCTACGACAAATGGAACTGTATCAATACAAAATTGTAAGTATTAGGGTCAAAAAGGAAACCAAATTTTCGAACTATAACCAATAGTCACAAATTTAAGAAAATGCATGTGTGATGCGACATGTATAATCAAATAATTGTTCCTTATTTATTCTTAGAAAACCTTAACCAAAATGTTTATCTGGGAATTATAAACAATTTCCTGTTGGATGAACTTGAGAACGAAAATTTAGATTCTAGAAGTAACTTTTCAACACAACGGATGTCCCTTGCATTCGGCAATTAGTTAGAAATTTGTTAAATGTTAACTTTAAAGATAAGTAAATTGGCCGATATGGACCAATAGCTTGGCCTGCGCCATTCAAGTCCTTTGAGGTTATCTAAAGTAAAAAGTTTATTTAAACGAGTCAAACGACGATCTTGACTTATTGAAAAGAAAAATTGTTGAAGGTGTTGTTTCCATAAATAAAGAGATATCTTCTGTATATGAAATTCAGAAAGACAAGTGTTGATTTAACATTTTTTAATTTTTATAACGCCCTGAATGTTTTTTCGAAAGTTTAACTACTGTATCCCAAGCAAAACAATTAATCAAGAATGACTTTTTCTCAAAAAAAGATTAGAGCATTTACCGGAGACATTTTACAGCTTTGGGCCCAATAGTCAATTGAATTTTACGTTGATATGCGTTGCACTTTGGAGTAAAATTGCCTTGATTGTGGTCTACATAAATTGCCACAAGAATGAACACCCATAACACCTCAGGCGAAACTCCCCAGAGTAGGATTCCGCACATCAATGGTTGTGAATGGAACAGGGAAACGTATGTGGTACGTATAGCCTTGTGAGTAGCTACACCCTTTAGCCTTTTCAAAACAAATGAAATTAAGGGTAGTTTGGATATCAAAAAGTCTACATGTGTGCTAAAGCAACATTTAACATTTGATGTGGAATCCTTATTCACAAAAGTTTCCATACTGGATGCAGTATTCATTATCAGAGAGTTCCACATCTCCAATGACCAACTGGATGATCTGGCCGACTTGGTTGGTGAATACTACGAGCAAATCTTAGGCGCAACTATTGGATCGCCTCTGTCTCAAGTTGTCGCAAACATCTTTATGGAAGCGTGCGAACAACAAATCCTATTATCGTAGAACCGTAAACCAAAGTATTGGTACAGATACGTTGATGATACCTTTGTCCTTTGATCTCATGGACACGAATTTTTAAACAATTTTCTATCGTTTCTGAATTCCCAGCATGATTCCATACGCTTCACCATGGAGGTCGAATCGGAATGAATGTTCTCGTGCACCGGCATCCTGACGATGCGCTGGAACATTCTATTTACCGAAAGCCAACACACACGAATAGATATCTCAACGGCTTCTCACACCATCATCCAGCCCAAAAACGTGGTGTTATCAATTCTCTTATCCAAAGGGCCATTTCCATATCTGAATCTAATTCGCTTCCTCAAGAACTGAACCACTCATAAGATACTCAAACTACCATTAACCACTACACCAACCCTTCACAGCAACTCCCTCATCTAACCCTAATTTCCGTAAGCAAGCGTATTTATTCAACATTCAAGGTGCCACATCAAGATTCTCTTCAGGAACAACATAAAAACCATCTTCAAGCCCAATTTCAGGCTCTCAGACTACTTTCCCATCAAAGACCGCAATCATCTGGAAGTCCCCGGTGTCAACCAGATTCCATGTTCGAGCAGTAGTGTGTATGTCGGTGAAACAATGTGATCGATCAGCACTCGTGTTACTGAGCACGAGCGTTGCAGTTGTTGCGTGTAGCCGGGTACGCGCTGGCTGAGCATAGACTGGAAACTGGCCACCAAATCCAATTTAACTCTATCCGCATATTGTCTGGCAACCCTCACTATTATAATAAAAAAATCAGTGAATCAATAGAGATCTTCAAACATCCCAACAATTTAAATCACACATGGAAATTCCAACTGATTAAACCTCCTAGTAACCGCCGCGCTTCACTGATCCACAACTGTTCCGCCCCATTTACCCGAAACAAGCCCTGTATAAATTCCTCCAGAATCAACAGTCACCAGTCAGTGTGTAGTAACAGCCCCGAAAATGTCCCGCAAGAGTGCGGACGAAACGTCGGCAAAAGTTAGGACAACGAAGCGGTTCCAACCCAGATACCAAGAATATAGTGACACAAATCACAGTTTTCAGATGGCTTCATTCAACCATTAGTACGTTGAAAGTTGATAATGGTAAATATCCTACAGATTTCATTAAACTGCAAATAGTAGTGTGTCCAGAATGTCAGCGTAGTCATGGAAACGGTAATCTGAATCATCTGATCCTAGGATGCAATATGCTCAACCAACAAAAATGGAAACTGTTTCAGCAATTGAGACAACTATGTATGTATTGAAAAATTTACAAATATATAAATTTTAAGAACGAACCAGATCAGGGTTTACAGATCGTTTCTGATTGTGGATATTCCCTTTTTCTGCCTTGTTTTCAACAAACAAAGTTGTTTCGA
The DNA here is from genome assembly GCA_029619315.2 of Dynastes maya. NCBI lineage: Eukaryota > Metazoa > Arthropoda > Insecta > Coleoptera > Scarabaeidae > Dynastes > Dynastes maya. Next base: position 30,606,535 of record JAROYE020000008.1, read on the forward strand.
TGGGAACCTAAATGTGAAGTTTTGTATCTGTTGATATACACGGTTTCAGGTATCTACTTCTGCCATGTAGTTAGCTCCATACTCAGCATATTTTATTTAAATGAGTCAGAGAGTCCGTATTTAAGTTAATAAATTCATTTAAATGATATAACTGCTGCCTATGAATATATCTGACAGTGTTTATCGAACTTATCGACGAACGCTATTTTATCTGGACGAGATTTTAAGCCGGGCCGATATACCGGGATTTTAAGAGGAGATTACTTGTCAATGTCACCAAAATTTCATCCCGAGTTCTCTACGTACAACAAAAATGTTAATGTAATTGAAATAATTTCCGAGTACTTGAATCTGTACGCAGTGTAGATGAAGACTGAATCATCTTTATTGACCAACAAATGAACGAATTTGATCTTTGATAACCGCTATCAATTTTAAACGACGCCAAAAATATCTTCTCGTTATTTACATTGATTTCAGGCGGTTTACAAAATAGGAGTCCTCGTTAATGGATCGCTAGCATGGTAACGTTTACCTACTTAGTATTATTAACGACTAAACGACATACACGTAAATTGCAACCTCACTCTCAATCAACTACATATTTATAAAGTAACTTTCTCCCTATAATGCAATTATTACGTTATATCTGATTCGTATTGACTAACGACACTCCGAATTCTTCGGCATATAACACTGTATACAATACTGTACAAGCGTATGTGAGCCTATCGATGTATGTATTGTATGTATTAGGCCATCTTTGTCTTGTATTAAGACCGTTTAAAATGTCTGTAAGACGAGGGAGCCGTCGTTGTCAAATCTCGAAAATGTCTTCTCACTGTAGCATAAGCGAAGAAGAACTTACACATTTCGTCAAAGGTCATTATAGTAGGCTCGTGGTATATGGTATGTATGTTCAAACTCTTGCGTTATACAAACGTAAACGGTGTTACCTAAATAACTATAAATTACTATATATACATCTGCGATATTAGAGACATTAGAAACGTGTTACACTCGAATGGGACAATGGAAATGTCTAGAGTGTAGTAAATGTTAACGAGATTATTTGCTAATCCTCAATTGATATCTTTGCCAAAGATATACTACTCGTTTCATTATAGGATCATGTTTCTTTTTCCTGATACGCTGCAGAATTTGCGAAATCAGCATACTCTTAACTAAATCTTCGTGTAATATGGAAGAAACGTTCTTTCTTGTCGGGGGAGGAAATGGGTGTCATATTCACCATTTAACACTAGAACTGCCGAGAATTCCTCATACCTTGAACCGCCGCCCCGGTCAATTTGACCGGTGATTAAAACTCAATTTCGTTTCGGCTGTTTTTATTAATTAACATAATTTGTTTGCATAAAAGTGTATATTTATTCACAAAATATAAAAATAACTTCTAACTTAACTTTGGTATTTTAAATATCGTTACAATTTTTGCAATAAGTTACTTTAAATCCACATTTTCCACATATGTTCTTGTTAGAGTTCTTACAATTATCGTAATTATCGTTATTTTCACATTTCTTTTCTTGACATGTACGTCTTTCGCGAGATTGCTTATCTGTCTTTGATTCAGCCTGTGAGTTCTTGTTGCATTTTTGATTCGATGTTCCCTCCTGAAGATCTTCTCCGTTATTGAATTGTTGCGAGAGTTCTTCTGCCAATTGCAGAATGAAGTCGCAACGTTTTATTTTTTTTTACCAATGATGTCTTTGTATACAGCAAACGCATTGATTGCAGCAAGATTATAAAAAACATGTACTGGCCATCTTCTTGAGGGTGCCTTCACGCTGTATTTTCGTGCCATTTGATCTACTACGTCAACGCCATATTTTGTGCTATTATAGTATAAAACTGTTTCTGGCTTTTTCTTTGACCAGCATCAATCGAAACTGTTGGATGTTGCGGACTTAGAAGGAGATCATTTTTGTTTATTTTGACTTGATACACTGTCAAAGTGCAAACATTTTCTTTACTTGTGAATAAAACAGTTTCATATAAAGAACTTTTGCTTTTTTTGATTACTTCGGGAATTCCTTTCCTCGACCTGTTCACAGTTCCAACAATTGTGGTGCTTAGTTTTTCTAATTTCTTTGCAAGTTCCAAACTGGTAAAAAAATTGTCTGTTGTCACATTTCTTCCTTTCTTGGTGTAAGGCTCTAATAATTTTAGAACGACGTATTCACCAAGTGGTTGTCCTATTGGTCTCGAATCATCTGTACCTAAATATAGGAAGGCATTCAACACATATTTAGCTTCAGTGTCAATAGCAACCCAAAATTTCTCTAAATTTGTTTCTAGACATTGTTTGACTAAAAAACGATATTCCCCACTTTTTAGACCACAAGGGCTCTAATTCTAAGTGACTGGAACCCTGAGCACCACGTGCGTATAGAATGGCAATAAAGGATTCTAGATCTCCTAAAGATAATTGCCAGTCTTGACTGTCTAGTTGTCTTCTAGCTTCAGCGTCGGTGCATTATTTTATGTGTCTCAGCATCAAGTCATCAATAAATAATCTCCAGAAACTATTCATATTTTCTGTAGTTACTTTTTGTTTTGTATGGTCTTTTGCCCCTATATTGTCCCTGGATATATTGGGTTGGGTTTTCTGCCTGCAGTAGGCTGACTCGCAGAAATTACTTGCCATTGGGAATTGTCTTTTGATTTGCAAACTGCACTAAGATTGAAGGAAAATCCTTTTTCTGTTGGTTTCTTTTGCTGGCGATTAGAACGAACAGACGTTTTCACTTCCTGCTTATCACTGGAACTAAGACTAGTCACTGCAACCGTTACATCACACACTGTGTCATTGTCAGATTCAGCACAATTTTGTTCTTCACCCGCAACAACTCGAGAACGAATTTCGTTTTCACTGTCTGTACTAACTGATTTAGAATCATTCTCAGAATTTCCTGGTGAAAGGTTTTCCAGTTCGTCTAAATACGCTAAAGCTTCAGCAGCCGAGAGGCCTTTACTAGACCACATACTGTTTAGTCTAACTAAACAGGACGAATGCACTTTCAGAGTACTACCGGTTTTTTTATATGTTCACAATAGTGCAGGTTGAAACTTGCAAAATATTTTGTACGCATGCGCCAAATTAAGTCTGCGCATGTGCGACACTAAAAAGAGCACGAGTAGAAACTGGCTCTTTGTCGAGGGCAAGGCTGGACAGGTCGAAACAAGTACGAACAAGTACTAACAAATAGGAACAAGCTCTGATCGGTTGATGCAATTATGTGCCTTGTTTTATATGTAATAAATGTTTGAAATTATGTATATATTTACATGCGGTACCAGCCTAAATGTTTAGTTCTTTCAAATGTTGCAACCAAGAAAAAGAATTGACAAATAAAATTTGTCAAAACATTTTTTTAACGTACTGGTCAATTTGACCGGGGCGGAGAGTTCTACAAAATATTCAAAATTTTGTGAGAGCATTGCCGAGCTAAATTTAGGAAAAGACACATGATTTCAAGATCATATCAAAATTAATTCCGTTGAAAATAAAACTTTAACATTGAAAGACGATCAAATTGAACGGTGCGGCGGTTCTAGTGTTAAACTGAATTCGATAAATCCGATTTCTTGAAGACCATGTTCATTTTTGTGCGATCTAAAAACCCATCGAGTTTGCGCAACTTTTTCTTCGATTTTATTGCATAGCAACCTCTGGTGGAAAAAGGGTCACCACCTCCTGACAAACAAACCGAAAATCTCCTCTTAAAAATTCAACTCACGTCCATCGTTACGAAATTCTCCTTCTGCATCTGACTATCCGACAGTCCTTTTGGACGTGGCGGTCGTCGAAGACGGATTTTTTTAGCCTCGCGATTTTTAGGAAAGGTCTCTTCGTCCATACCTTTGTTCTCTTCTCCGACCATGGGCGAAATAATAAAATACCTAGGTCGGATCGAAAGTCGATTTTTACAGCGACGGTCGCTTTGTGTACTTCTTTTTCGTTTTTTTTTGCTTTGGAGAACTTGATCCGGCAATGCATGCTGCTCGAATTTCAAACTGCCTGTGTGGGCAGGCAGTTCGATCCTTTTGTTTCGCGAACCGCACGCATTTACCAGCCGGTTGGCTTCAGAACGATGTAAATTAAGATGTTGGCATGCAGGGTGTCTTGATTACGACAAGTGCGTATGTAATCAAAGAAGTAGTGCTTTATTTATCAAGTGAACCAGACTGTGGGTAAATATTTTAAGTAAAATGTTGTTGAAATCTGATTTTAATTACATTTTGCTTTGAAATAAGACGGTTTTGGAAAAAAACGTTGCGAAGAGGACGCCATCATCTTTATCTATCATTCCTCTAAATTTTGTCAGTAATACTTAATCAGACCCTGTATGCGAGAATCTGAAAACAAAAAAAAACATTCGTTCAAACACATTCTAGTGCGTAGATCATACGCACACTTCACCAGCCGAGCGAAGTCATCGTCTTCACTTACGCCGACCGAAGGGGAAAGAGAACTGCCTCCTCCTTTGTCGAGTCCTTGAAATCGAAAAGCAAGGTCAAGGAAACTGTTACGCTAGTCGAAGCCTCTTCACAAACGCACACATAATGCATTAGAAGTGCACGGCTAATATGTCTTCGTTCGTTGGTGTTATTCGTTATTGTTGTAGTAACGTTGATGTTCTTCATGTTTGTGGTGGATAGAAAGGAAGAGAAGAGGAAGAAGATAGAGAAAAAGAAGGAAGAAATAATTAATGGGATTCGAAAGGCAGTGTTCGATTCCATTGCTTGAGTTTCGGTTCAATTTCGTTATTATTAAAAGTTATATGATATTTAATTAGATTTGATAGAAGAAAATTAATATTTCACTTAATACTGCGCCTTCAGAGAAGCCTAAACAATGCCAAATCTTTCAATCTTTTATCAAGTAAGATAGGTTTTAATGCTTCATTACACTAGTAATTCCTTCCAAGCCTTCCCAGACAAGCTCTAAATATGATTTAATTACCATTACATCAACCGTACTTACAATATAGGAAAAGATATCCAGTTAACTACTTCCAATTAGTATAATCCATCATTATAACTCGATCGATCTGCCCAAGAAGATTATCTCTATACGTATGTACGTAAACATCTTTTTTCCTTAGTATTATCAATCTATAATATTACTGCAAGACACCGATTTCCGTCTATACAGATAGGTGAGATAGCAATCCAGACAAGGCGCTATAACATGTTAAAAGAAAAAGAAGCACCTACAGCTAGATCAGTCGCCACTACATGCGACGCCAGTCGCTGCAACGGCGACTAGTATAACGTTTTCAAGATTCATTTTTATGAATTTACACACATAGAATGCGGTTATGGACAGGAACTGTACTTATTTTAAACCGATTTACTTTATATTAGATTCGGAGACACAACAAAATTAAATAAAAGTATAAATAGAGAAGTACATAAAGAAGTACAAAGTTGTTTCAAAGAAAACACAAGTGTAAAAAACTATAGACAAGAGTGGCAAAAAGAAAGAAATCACATTTACATTTAAAATTTAGAAATAAAAAAAGAACATGAGATGCCACGCCCCAAATCACCACAGATCACCGAGATGTTTGCCTATGGTATAGTATTATTCAGCTATCAATATTTCCTTTTCACTTTAGTGGAAAATCTCACGAAGTTTAGTTCTTCTAACGGCCGCGGTAGATGAATTATAAAGCTTTATGCCCCAATAGTACAGGTTATTTTTTTGTGTCAACGCTATTCTGTGTTTTTCTCCATTTCGGTCGTACTTGGTATGGTGTTGGTGTACGTATTTTGGAGCCTGATATGGTATGGTGATGGTAAGGTAAGTACATTTCTCATTTGAAACACACCCTGGACGACTCTCTATACCCCAGGTTACATAACGCACTTACAGTCTTTTTCTGAAGGATGAAGATCCTTTCAGTCGTAGTAGCTGCGCCCCAAAGAAAAATTCCGTAGGAAAGCTGCGTCCCTATTGCTTTTATCCGCCTGATAGCAAAGGTTCCTGATACAAGTTTCCCCGCCAATAGTTGAATGCGACTCATCCGCCCCAATCCACCATCAAGACGCAGGCCCAAGAACTTCACGTGACACTTTTATATGATGACAGCTTTTTGCAGGGCCTCCAGCAAATTCGCTGATAGTTCGTCCTCTTCCTGACGTTAGACCATGATGGACGTATCATCCACATACAAACACAGCTCCGTCCCCAACAAGGCTTTCGGCAAATCATTAATATAAATGATAAAAAGCAGAGTGGGCCTAATATTTATCCTTGAGGTACTCCAAGCGAAGGATTTCCCATCAAGGAATTCTCTTCTTCCCATTGAGCTACTTGTTGCCTGTTAGATAAGTAGTACGCCATATATTTCTGGCTTATTCAATAGTATGATATGGTCCACGGTATCAAAAATTCTTACTTAGGTCAAGCAAATACATCCTAACTGTTCTCTTCTCCTCCAGCGCTATATTTACATATTTCAGTACATCTACCAAAGCAGTCGTGGTGGATCAATTCTTGAGATATCCATGTTGACAACTTACCAGTAATTTTTTCTGTTCAAGGTATTGTGTTATTCTGTACGCAATGCCTTGCTCGAACACTACCAGTCATTAGCATCACCAGCTTTACGTATCGATACAAGCCGTGAAAGCTTTAGTTGTCTTGAGAAATAACCTTTTTCCAAGACATACATTGATTACTGTTGCTAATGGTTCATCTACGAGTATTGCATCCACAACTTGCTTAAATAGCATAACATTCATGCCAAGGATATCACCAGCGTTGCTGGCAGATTTATTGTGGGTTCGGTATAATTTCTTCGCATGTTGGGAAATAATTAATTACATTTTATCCTTTCCCGTGAGGGATGAACACTGTACACTTTACCAACACAATTTACACATAGTAGAGGCTCCTATCACTAAGACCAATCTTAATAGCTTACATACCCTGTTGAGTGATCACCACGTGTATAAGAAACAAAGTCTTAAAAGACAAACATCGTAGCATTTTCTTTTATTACTACATTGCAGTATTATAATTAAGAGTTTCATGGGGATTTATATTTAATAATGAATCATCTTGTATACCAACAGGCTCTTTAAAATAATCATAAAAATCTCGTAAATGTCACTGCAACTTTCTGGCGAAGACCGAGATCCCTAAACGTCAATCCAGTTTGAAAGACGTAGGTTTACTGTAGTCAAAATATCTTTTGTATTCTACAATATATATCTGACAGTACTTCCATATGCACATATGTAATGCATGCCTATTTATTTCCCCGTGTATTTCATCGAGAACGCATTTAAAATTTTAATTTTGCAACCTCCGTAACGACTGGCATTGTATTACTACAAACCACATATACTACAAAGCGTATACCGCGATTAAATTTATTCCCTTTGAACTTGAACTGGTGTGTTCCGTATATGAAAAATATATCGTTGTGATACAATGTTTAAGAATATTAGGCGACTCAAATGGCATCTGTCAGATTTGTGTATATTCAATGGCAATGCATGTAAAGTGCATCTTGTCAGCTGGTCAGAATAGTTTATATTTCAAGGACTACTAAGCAAAAGAAATGTTGCGTAGTTTTTTTTTTTGCTTTCCAAAGGATGTATTTCGAAAAATAGGTAAATAGCGCATTGGTGCTGTAATGTTTTAGAACAGGGAAATTGTTGAAGAAATTGAATTTTTGTAAATTAATTAAATAATTAGATGAACTGGGGGTTCGGGAGTGTTCTTACACACTCTCTCGGCAATTTTAAACGAATTTTTATATCAGTAAATGGAAATTAATGAAAGTTAAATTTGAAAAACTTTATGTTTATATGGGATTCACGGGGAACTGCCAATTCTTAAACTCCAACCTTTACTTTTAACTTGAATTTTTACTATGATTTGTATATTACACACTTTGAAACTTGGAACTTGCCTCGACGAAAGCTTGACCAAATGTAATCAAATTAATTGGTGTTTCTTCACTTCATTATTTTAATCGCGATGGCGATTGTTTTGTCCACAGCAAATTGTTATAATACTTTCCTAATATGATGATGAAATTTCGATGAATAAACCTATATTCAATGAAATATAAAAAATATATCATTCTATAACCTAAAACATAACTGACAACCCAATAATGACAAAACTTACTGACACTCTACTTAATAACTTTATGATGGATATTTAATTTATGAAATTATGCTCGAAATACCTGAATTTACACTGTTGTTTGTTGTGGAAAAGTTTTTCATTGATTTTCAAGATTTACGAAATGGAGAAATTGTACAGAAGAGGAGTTTCTACTCCTCTTCACCATAATTGTCGTTTGCTGGAGTTAATTAAATTATTTAATACCCCCACTCCGTAAATCGGAAGCTCGATGGGAAAGGAGGCTTCTGAAAAAGAACTAATATCCGCCATAGGGAATTTCACATCGACGGTGTGGCCATACTGAGTACATTATACGTGCATGAATGACAGCTGCGCTCGATGATGTAAATTAACACCACTACAGTACATGCGCCAATCGCTTCTAAATGGTTGGATTAATATAGAAGTACATTGGAAGTTATTCTATAGACTACAGAAAACTCCTATAGGAAAGCAATCTTACTGACTAGGGACATTCGGATATTTTTTGTTTAAATATGTAGATGCTAAATTCGTTTAGCAAATGTTCAGAGAATGAATCGAATGCTTGTATAAATAGAACCAATTAAAAATCATTCGTTCTTTAATTTTAAACACATTCGGGGGATCCAAAACAGATCTAGCGCTTGGGAAAAAAGGCACAGATGGAAGCGTAAAGTTATGTCAAGGTTATTAATACGCATTCATTTATAATTGAACCGAAAGAACTCGTTTGGCCGTCTTTTATATGTTATATACTAGTTTACGTTTTTAGGATCCGTGTGAAGTATTGTATCGCCTATGCGTACCATCAGGTTGCCTTTCCAGCCGCATAGTTCAATTCGTCGACCGAAGAAGAACTCTCGGATGCGTTCACGAGTTATTTTTTCCGGTTTTTGAACCGCGTTAAGTCCGACGTTGTGTCGGTCGGTTTCTCCGTCTTTTCTTCTTTCCTTCTTCTTCCTCTTTACTTTATTTATTATTATCTCGTGTACGGTGTCAGACGGAGGAATATAACGCGCTCTCTTCTCTGGACGCTGTAATTACGAAACAGCTGCCTTAATGGACGAATTAGATGAGCACTTAATTACTGTGGCGAAGACTGCATCTCAAAGACCGCATACGTACGATGATGGACCTTCCTAATTTTCACGTTGTACATCATAGTTTTTGAGTCTAGGGAATTCAGAAAAATAGGAGATCGATTCTCGAAATAAAACTCTAACAGGCGAACAACAATCAAAAATTCCTCCGAAAAACAGAGAAGAAGAAAAAACATCACCCGATCGTTACACAATAATATCGTTTTAGTAGGTTTTCTATTTTCTCTAAGAGCATTACAGGTTAGCCAACAACTAACTGACTTCTTCTGTTTCATGTCAATCAGACAGGATAGAGGTGGGCGTTGGGACACCAACGCACCATTTGGGTTCGTTTGAGTGACGTATATATAGGAACGTAACAAAGTTACATCGGTGGAAATTGTTACTTATTTTTATTGCTTTCTCGTTTAAATGAATCGATTTGTGAAAGATCAAACACATCGACGAGATGGAAGTAATAAAATATTTAAGTTTCAAAAGAATTACGAGGAAAATATTTTTGTTCCATTTACCTTCTCATTTATAGAAGCAATAAAGTAAAATAAAAATGGACAAAATGCGTAGATACGTTCCTAACTAAGATATCCAACTCTATTGTCTCGTAGGGTATATAAACACAAATACATAAACATATTATTATATCATAGTTCATTCTAAATTTATTACGAGTACAAGGTCTACATAAATAGAATACCAAAACGAGAGATAATATTACGTTTTTGTTTTGATTCGGCTAATGAATGAATTATCTCTAAACGGTGAAGTATGTGGACAGACATAACGTAATGTGATTGATGTGGGAAACATATGTTTAATTATATATTGTACTTTTAACATAACGAAACAATATTGAGAGATTCCAGGAAATAAACTTACATCATTACAATCTTCGCCGAATAATTTAGAATAATAATAATAATAATAATAGTTTATTATTCAACAGAACAGAGTTCCAGTAACAGGACATACAAAAACAGTACATTTATAAAACTAAAAAAGAACAATAAAATAGCAAATTAAAAAGAAAAACAAATATAAATAAGCTATATATCCCAGAAATTAAAAAAAAACAAACAATATGGAGCATAGAGGCAAAGATAAACTGAAATATTAAACTAATGTAGTATTTGGTTGGTGTTTTTAACATGTGTGTTAGCGGCCCTTTACACATAACTAGAGCGGGCCAAATTGCGCCATCCAACAGAATCGGAATCAGGCGCAACGGCCGCTTATTGTAAATAGCGTATATGTGAGTCACAGCAGATATGTGATATTTCGAAATTAATACACAAGAGTAAAAAAATAAAAGCTGACGCAATAATAATGTTTAGTAATTAGAGCGGATATAAATATATATATATATACATATAGGAATCTGCAGATGCCCCATCTTGTCTTAACCTCGTGTAGTCCGGATTCTTTTTTAAAACACTATCGAACTTAGCTAAAACTCGTCCACTTGTTGCATCGTTTATACTGTGTAACAATGTACTAACTTCGTCCACGACTTGCACTGATTCTACCAACGACAATCCAGAATTTTGCAAATTTTCTATCGCGTCTACTAGCCCTTGTAATTGTTGCTAATATTCTTTAGATGTGTTTCAACAGAAATATCGAGAAATCCCTTCTGGCTCATCCTAATAGCTCTAGCTTCGGCAGGGACGAATTGCAAAATAACGGATTTGACTTCTTGAAAATGTTCATTATAATAAAAAGCGGCTTTTAACCACGTTCCCCAACGCGTAAGAATGGGCTGTGGTGGTTCTCGAATACCAGGGCATAACCTGTGGAATGCCCTAGTCCTCTTAGGACTTTTGAGAAACACTTTTTTTGTGTTTGCTATTAATGCATCCACCTCCGGGTAACACACTCGAATAGTTTGTGCCACAAAATGTAAACCATGGACTTTACACGTAACATGTAAAAGTCCTTCACACTTTTCTTTAAGGGAACGGCCTACACTACACATTGTTGCTGCACCATCGCTCATGAACAACAACAGTTGACTGGTTGACACTTGAAATTTTTGTAACGTTTCGAGAACTACGGCCGTAATTGCTTTACTAGTACACTGTTTTAATCTTCTGCTGGCTAATAGAATTGCAAAATTTGGTTTAATAGGATCTAATACGCGCACTATTATATTCAAAATAGAATTTTTTTTGCAATCTGTCGTCTCATCAAGACATAGCCACAGCTGTTTATCTTTTAATTCGGCTTTAATTCGATTTTCAATGTCCTCACGTATTCGTGGAATATCTCTCCGTAACGCTGTCCGAGATGGTAGTATCCACTCGGTATTGTATGTACCCCAGAATTTTCGAAATGCTTTTTTATCAAGTATACGAAGTGGTCAGACCACATACCATAAACGTTAAAAGCAATTCTAATTGAAATTGACGTTGTTGTGACACACCATTTCTTTTATTTCTGTGGTGTGCGCTATTTATATGTCTTTCACAATCACGTTTGCTCCAGCACAGTAGGTTTCTTTTTACAAACTTTACAGAAAATTGTACTCCCATTGAAGTGTAAATCCACAAATTCACTAAGAAATTTATTAACTTTCGCAGGTAATGGCCGTTTATTTTTAATAGTTACGTTAGACATAATCGCTAAAGCGAGCACACCGACGCTTGTTTCTAGTATGCCTCGAAGTGGTGCAAACGTAACATCTGCAGACTCGTCATTTGTTGATGAATAGAGCGCGTCATCCGTAAATGAATAAGCGCGCTGTTAGTTCGTAGCCGTCGATGAATGAACTTTCTTTTTGTAGTGGCCCACTGTGAACAACGCCCTATTTATCAACGAACACCCAAACTGCAGGTGTATATTTGCGCGTCTTCACGACGTAATAGACAGTGGTTTTGGTCCTCGTCCTAATAATTACATATTTAAATTACCTATGTTTACATACATATATGCGCCCGGCAGCCTGATTGCGAACCTGGCGCGTGGCGCTCTTGGCCCGCTCTACACATAACGTTAGTTCGAGACTTTGAACTACAAAAATGTTCAAGGATCGTGTACTGTATGCAGGTAGGTTGAAATTTAATTTTGAAAGCAGCATTGAAGAATCGATCTTACCCCCCATTAATTTGATTATAAACTTTCCGCTAACCTCATCTCTCCTTTTAGATAACGATTGAATTTCATGTCGTTCAAGTAAACTACTGTAATCGGTTCCGCGTTGGGGATAAATACCGTCCTGCTTGAAAGACAAGTATTTCAAAAATACTTGTACAAGTTCCAACGACATTTGTTGATTGAGGTAAAGAGGATGCCAGACAACAGACGCGTACTCAAGCTTGCACCAAACAAGTGTGCAGAATAAAACTTTTGGAACAGACATGTCAGTAAAATGCTTACAAGAGCGTATAAGGAAGCCTAACGACTTGGAAGCAGAAGTCGACATCTCAACAATATGGGGCGAAAATGTAAGTTCTGAATCGAAAATGACTCCAAGGTCTTTAAGTTGGGTAACTCTAGGGATGAAATTATTAGACACTGGGTAATTATATGTGTACGGATTCTAACATCTAGAGAAAATTAATACAGCACGCTTATCAACGTTTAATCTTATGTTGTTCTTCCATTCATCTATAACTGACAGATTTCGCTCCGAAAGAAGGCAGTCATCAGCAGTAGAAATATTGGAGTAGATTTTTAAATCGTCAGCGTAAACCAAAACTCTACAATCAAGTAGCTTCAAAAGATTATTCACATATATATTAAATAAAAGTGGACCTAGATTGGATCCCTGACTTACACCAGTGGAAGCAATAAAAAAGGCAGATGGGAAACCATTATAATGCATAAAGTAACACTGCATGATCTATTGTGTCGAAAGCCTTGCTGTTTGCAATCAAGCGATTCGCTGATAAATTGAGTAATTTCAGTTAAGTCTGTTATAATAAACCTACTGCTAATGAATCCGTGTTGACGATTGGATAGGTACGCCTGGACACAACTATATAGTTTGTGATACAGGAGAATTTCTTAAACTTGTGCGCTTGCTGAAAGAATGGTTACCGGGCTATAATCTTCAAGGTTACCACGATCGCCTTTTTTGAATACTGGGGCTACCCTGCCTATTTTCCAAAATCTGGAAACATTCCACTTCGAAGAGCATGATTAAATATGACACTTAAAGGGTGACATACAATCACGAATTACAAAACATGGAATACCATCATGTCCAGTGGTCATACTTGATTTGAGTCTTCTGATTGAGGAACAAACTTCTTCAGAAGAAAAAATACCAATATCCATTGGATATGAATTCATAGTGGCCAAGTGGTCTGATGTTACTGATACACTGTTGTTTTGGAATGTTCTATACAAATAATTAAGCAGATTCATATCTTAGCTATAAGTTCTACTATAGTTTCAGAAGGCACATTTGTCAATAAATGTCAGTCCTTTTGTATCACTTTTACAGGATTATTATTTATTTCATCTTTCTTTCTCGTGTTCCTTTCCGTTTCTTTTGAACGTGATGGTCCACCAGCTTCATTGTTGTTATCCAGTAAAAGGATTCAGAAAACTAATGCAGAAACCGTTGTCAAGATAATAAAAGATACGTTGTGAGAATTTTGTATCACAGGAACCCAAGTCACAATGTTCGTTACTGACGGAGCCGCAACAATGCTGAGAGTTGCTAGGTTGTTGAAAATATGCTTTCCGACTCTTCTTCACATAACATGCCTCATACACGCATGTCACCTCGTAGCAGAAAGCATTCGAAAGAAGTATCCGATGGTGGATAAGTTAATAGCATCTACCAAAAAAGTGTTCATCAAATCTCCCAAACACATCCGTGTATTCAAACAATTGTGTCCGAAATTACCACCACCACCACAGCCTGTAATAACGCGATGGGGAACATGGCCCCAGGCAGTATCTTACTATCAGAAATATTTTTCACAAGTGAAAAATGTCATCTTGAAACTTGATTCAAATGATTCTGCAGCAGTTGGAGATAGTCAGCAAGTTTTTTCCAATTCGGACGTTCAACAATAAATAGATGAAATTTCCATGAACTATTCTGAAATTGTACAAGCTATTGAGCAATTAGAAAACAGTCACTTATCTGCACGAGACGCATTAAATTGCATAAACAATCTACAAGCCGCACTAGAAAACTTGACGAACACTGTAGGAGTCGATGTTGCTCAAAAATTTGGTGCACTTTTAACGAAAAATCCCGATTTACAAAAGGTGCAGAGGTACAGATGAGGAAAAGAAATATCTGACATTTGCAAATCTTACTTCACTGGATGTCAAACGAACATTTTCGAAGTATACGACCACGTATTCACAACACCGTCGACGGCTGAATGAATCGACAAGGGAAACGTTGCTGATGTTGCAATTCTACGCCGCTTACCAGGGCGGTTGCCAATTGCCACAGTGGACATCAAGACGACAGGAAAAGGTAACAATATTATTTTTCACTAATATTGTATATTATGTACCTACTTTTATGCGGTGCGCCACTGCCGGTACCACCTCTTTAACAAACTCTAAATTAATTATATATATACCGTATTAGGTCCTCGAGACCCCTAGGTAATTTTGTATATGCATAAGAAGCGCTCAAATGGAAACTATGGCAAATAATATAATATAATAAATATAGGACGTACCCACCAACGTCTTCTCTTTTTACAATTATTTTTAAATTTATACGTGATGAGTATTGCAGAAGCTGCTAATAAATAGAACATATAACGTTTCCGTGTAATTTTATCCATTATAAAAGAAATTAATAATTGTTATTAACAGATAAATTAATCTTATATTACAAAAAAGTAAACCGAAATGTCAGTTGTCAATTATTACAAAATTATTCTAAAAATTAAGGTACAATATTTGAAATAATTTCAGGCTACTTCCTACGATAATTTCACGCTGCCCTATGTGAACGCTACTTAACAGTTTTAAATTCTAAACCAGTGAAATTCGCTATATATTAGTATATTGCCAACCTAAAATACTCAATCGTACTGACGTTGACACTTCAATGAATTACGAAGTTATCACGATATTGCCAACTTGCTTTTTTAAAATTGTCCGGTTCTATAGAATCTAATGTGTTCGACGACATAACTCTTTCAAAATATGATGCAACTCTACAACGTATTATTTAATAGCAGGTTCTGCAAGTATATAAAACTAGTATTTTTGCTAGGTACGAGTTGACTATCTGCTGTGTATAAGTGTAAAGGAATGCAAGCCATTTTGAGTCGTTGGACTTTATTGATTTATTACCAACGTTAAAGAGTTATTTGTTAAAAGATAGTTGAATAATATGCAACGGCATAACGATATACATATGCGGCTCGATCTAATAAAGCATACAGCACAATATGCAGTTGCTAAAGAGCACAAGAGATAAGTGCGGTTAAAGTCGGTAGTGAGTTTATATATAAGATACGGATAGATCTTTTTCTACGAGTGTATGCGGACATAATTGAAACGTAGGTACTTTCGTTTTCATTTCAAAATAAGCCCAGTACACCGCTTAGTGTTTAGCCTAGCACGCGTTCGCCTTCCCAAAACAAAAATCTTAAAATTATTGTTGCTCGATTACAACACGACTACTTCTACGCTAGTAGGGGCACGCCTGACTGTACTTATGTATATTCTAATCTTGTAATTGTCCCACATTTATCAATTTTTTCGTCGTTGTTCCGTAGGTGCCACGTAGTTGCGTTCGCAACTTGGATTATAACAATGGAAAGCTTTAAATGAATCTCTTCACACAGAAAATAAAGCTTTTATTAGTCACTTGTTTTTATATCATATATTTTAAGAATACTTTACATCAAATCTAATCCTTCCCCTTGCCGTTATTGATAAAGCAACAATAGTTCCGATGTGTAGTGATGAGACTGATGAGTCTGGGTAAACAGCGGTAACAGTCAGTGTAGTAGATATGTGGTGCGGAGTCGGCGATTATTTATTTCACGCGTTCACAGCGTCAGTACTAAATCGATGCTGTATGCGAGTAGTTCTGTGTATAAGTAGGCTGTCGTAACTTATTTCGTAATTGTACGCTTATGTTTGCTTTAAAAATGTCGCAGTTAGGTACGTCGCGAAAACGACCAACGGCAGACACAGTTAAAAACTTTATAGTGGACATGCCGGACTTAATTTTTAATGGCGCTAAAATTCAATGTCTAGTTTGTAAAATCCCTTTAATGTGTTGGTCCAGAAACCATTGTCAACGTCACATCGAAAGCAAAAAGTGGCATACGAGACCAAGAAAATTTTACATTTGATTTATGTGTTACTCTTATTTTATGCAATCTATCGTTTCATTTACTAAACAAAGAAGCATTTGTCTCCTTCTGGAATAAATATGCGGACTGTAAATTACCTAGTCGGACATCGATACGAAATGTAGTGCCATTTGCTCGTGAACATATAGAAAAAAGAATGAAAACGGAATTGAAAGATAAAAAACTGTGGTTGTGTGTGGACGAAACAACAGATCGTAAAAAACATTCTGTGGTTAACGTAATGGTACGTACAGTGGAACCATATCAATCGTCACCTTCAATTCTATTAGCTTCCAGACGAGTACAACAATGTACTGCCGAAGTAATTTCAAAGTTAGTGTTAAATACATTGGAAAAGTTTGAACTTTCAACAAACCAACTGTTGATATTTATGAGTGATGGTGCCGCAAACATGCTTTCTGTAGGCCGGTCTCTTAAAAAACATTGCGCTAACTTGTTACATATTACGTGTAAAATTCATGCTTTCAGTCATGTGGCAGATAGTATTAGAAAATGTTATCCTGAGGTAGACGCTTTAATAGCGCATACAAAAGCAGTGTTTGTCAAATCCCCAAAACGTATTCGCAAATTTTACAGACTGTGCCCCCGTATGCCTGAGAATATTAAGAACGTGGTTTTAATTTGATCCTAAGGAAGCTGCGGCTATCAAGGAAAACCAGTCGAAATTTCAAGATAGGTTAAAACGGATTTAAAAACTATTCAGAACAATTACTTCGGACTAGTGGAGGCAATAGAAAAATTACAAAATCCTTCGGTGTCGTTAGTGGAATCTCTGCAAATAGTGCAACATGTTCACGCACAGCTATGCGCGGTAGAAGACGCAAAAAATGTTTGTGTTCTAGCAAGGTTTGAAAGTGTTTTAGAGAAAGATTCTGATTTTGGCATATTAAGACAAATTTGTGAAGGTGCGTCAACAGAACCGTTAAGTTATTTCAAAGATTATTTTAATTACGCAAATATAACGTCACTAGATGTAGAACATTCGTTTTCTGCATATAAACACACTTTTTCCTCACGCCACACTCGGTTTGCCGAAACAATTGTAGAAACATATCTAATGTTGCAGATATTTAACATTTCGACTGATTCTCGTTTGAAGATTACTTTCCAAATTTCTTCTCTGATGTATGAAAAAGTCCATAATCAAAATTTCAAATATTTGATTTTTACCTAAAGGGAAGACCATTTTTATCAATAGATCATTTAAAACTATTTTATAAATTCCGAATTTATTTGATAATTTTGACACTTCCTTTATTAAAAATCGAACATGACTCAAATGTAATTTTGTTTTCTATGCCAATTGAGTACTTTTAGAAACACCGATTTTAGCAATCTCTATACATTGTTTAATTTGTCTTTAATGGAATTACTAATTTATTAAATAAAATATATCCATGACGTCATAATTATGTTAGCACTGGAATTTTATGCCTTATCTTTTGGAACATTGTGTATACAGATATAACACACATATACAAATAAATGACGTATTATGAACAATTAGAATGTATAACCACCTATAACGCAACGCGACGATGATAGTTCAAAAATGCTTTCGAAAGGTGATTCAACTTTTGTGACTTTTAGCACGAAGGAACGCTAGACGGAGAAAAATGAAAGAGAATACGAAACAGAAGATATATACTATTATTTATAATAAAAGATACAAGAGATGACGCGATAATTTGATGAATGGGATGGAATGTGTTGTATGGTGTTGAGAAGGAAGTCATACAGGGTGTATTCGAAATAGAAATTCCCTAAGTATTTCTCAATGACGTTCATATTCAATTTAAACAAATTAAATACGCCTTGCTTTCCTTACAACATATAAAACAAAAGTTGGTTATGACATAGGCTTGTACGTATTGAATATTATCAAAATAAACGCCCCAGACAATTGAAATTAACGGAAATTGAGCTTTCGGGCGACTTCCAGTCGTCCAGGAAGGCTTTTGGCTTTATATGCGCACGTAAGTACAAGACGATGACATTATAATTCAGCCTCTATACTCTCTACTATACAGACACGATGCGATGGTAAGCTAACGGACGAGGTACGGCGACTTGGCGGTCTCGCGGGAAAAACGCCACACTTTTCTAGACGGTATCTGCTCTAGCCAGGCGCCTAGTCGTTGCTCAGCTTCGTATATTCCACGTATCTACAATCCAGAAACGTGATGCGAGCAAACATGTGTTTTAATTGAAGATAAATTTGAAAGACGCTTACACGTTATAATATATTGTAACAGTCCGGTGTATAAGCTTTTTGAGTTCCCTCTTGTAGACAACTGTACACTTTTGAATTATCTCTTATTTGCATACTCGAAAAAACGTCTAAATTTTGTTTTAAATAAGGACGTTTGTTTATTATAATACATGATAAAGATGACGGTTTCAGGATTAGTGCACACATTTCTATTTTTTATGTAAGCGGTACAATTCCTTCAATCATTCTTACAAACAATAGCGGTTCTATCTTAGATACCTGCGGAACTCCGCGCCGTATCAAATCGTTGTAGAAAAAAAAATCTATTAATCGTCGAATCTATAACCTGACATACCTACATTCGTCATTTGTTTAAAGTATTAACGCTTGTATTCGATTGTGATCC
Organism: Dynastes maya; assembly: GCA_029619315.2. Lineage (NCBI taxonomy): Eukaryota > Metazoa > Arthropoda > Insecta > Coleoptera > Scarabaeidae > Dynastes > Dynastes maya. The sequence goes on from JAROYE020000008.1 coordinate 30,625,718, forward strand.
GTATGCGCGCTATCTCTACAAGCGCTCCGAAGCTGGCGTTAACCTCGCGAGAAAAGACGTCGTTCTTGTTGTTTCTCGTTCCGTCTCTGTCTTCTTCTTCTTCGCGCTAGGTTCCCAGACTTATCGCTTCTTCCTGTTAACGCTAGATCGTAGCAGACATTGACCACCGGACATGCTAGTCATTACACTCGCAGCGGTCATGTGTCACTGACTATAACTTATTATATGTTGTGGGTAATATACCTTTCAGGCTTGATGATGGGTAATGCTCCGAGGCACGGTGTAAAGAGGATCGTCTTTTAAGTAAATAGCGCGTTGCGTTGTATAACATATGATGGCGGTGATAACATTTTAGAGAAAGAATGAAGATCTCAGATCAAAATAAAAGTGCCAGAAACATTTATTTTCAGACTTATCAGTTATAACATTTGATAAGTTATCAGCAACAAATACCAAATTGTTATTTAAATCTGGTGCTGCCACTAGCAATCTGAATCCAAAACCCAGAAATTGTAATGAAATGCAGAATCTCCAGACTTCTTTTAAATTCACTACACAAAGAAATAAAAATGTTTGGGGATAAATTATTACCCTCTGAATCAGTGTTATAATATGAACATTTACTCGAGAAAGAGTTAGTTCTTATACAATTTAGTGTTATTGCTATCTTGTAAAACAATTTCACTCCAATAAGGAAAATTCCAACACTATGCGGTGAGGGAGTTACGAGGTAGGCGCCACAAGTTCCTCGGCAGGTTCGAGCATGTTCAATCTCCGTTGCATCGTAGTTGCGCATGTGCGAGGGCTACACTATATATTGTTATGTTACAAATAACAATTAAAAGTTTTGAATCGGGGAGATAATCAGTTTTGTTTATATTATCAATCTTTTTCTTAAAAAAAAAAACGACTCAGTTAATGATATGTTACAGGGGAGAGTCGAAATCTCAACTTATTTTAAGTTATTTATATATTAAAAACATTATTTGTAAAAATGACACATACACACACAAAAAACACACTGTATTTGGAAATAACCGTCAAAATCCCTTATGTCACCTGCGATACCGAGTTGAAACTTCAAAACATCAAAATTTAAATATCAAGTCGTTAGATTGGCAATGCTAGGGACGACGAGAAAAAAGAGAAGTCAGCAACGAAAAACAATTCTGACAGATAACAAACATCTTTTCGATTAACTTTTAGGAAATTGTAACATAAAAGTTAAAATATCGTGAAGGTTATCAGTGTAAATATATAAAAAACATTTCAAGTGAACTATAAATCATCAATCATCACCAACGATTGTTAAGAATATTAAATCAGTTAGAAAATGTTAAGAAGTAATTTGAAGAAATTTAATTGGAGAAAACCATCAAAGGGATTCAAAATAAGGGGATTTTACCAAGAAGAGGTAAGAAGGAACCAAAAATAAGAGGATTTTACCAAGAAGAGGGAAGAAGAAACCAGTAGGATTTTACACACACACACGCACACGTATAAAAAACATGCCACAACATAACTGTAAGTAATTTTAATTAGATTAAACTCATTTTCTATTTTTTTTTGTAAGTAAAAAGAAAGAAGTAAAAACTTAAAATAAAAACAAAACTGATTATCTCCCCGATTCAAATCTTTTAATTGTTATTTGTAACATAATAATATATTACGGCTCGAAGAGTAGTAAAGAGTAGTAATTTTTACTAGCCAACCAGACAACGTGACTAGTACATGAAAATGTATCAGGTAAGGAAAATTGAGTTCGGCGCGGTCATTAAATTTTTAACAAAAGAAGGGCATACGCCTAATCACATTAAGCAACATTTAGCCGGCGTTTGTGGTGACTTATCTCCTGTAAAAAAGTGGGCAAAATGTTTCTGTTTGGGGCAAGAATCCCTTGAAAATGATGAGCGCCCCGGTCGACCAATTGAACTGATCCATAACCATTTGGGTACGAATAAGACTAGTGCGAGATAGATACCGCATCTTCTTTCTTCCCTCCAACGTGAACATCAGGTCGAATGCGCGCTCGTTTTTAACCCTGCAACGCTAATGTTAGTCGATTCGACTAACATCGCTTACATTTCGTAACACTGTTTCTTGCTCGCTTTACCGATCGCTTGTAACAGTCGTGTATACTCAGACGTCGATGTTCTCTTATCATGAGCTTTCGTGTTACAATAGTAAGTATTGTCATATTTGAGTTGTGCTGAGTTATGTTGCGGAGAACACAAAATTGAGCTTGTAACAATTGCTCTCAAAATCAATAAGCTATAAAATTTGTTATGCTGAATTATTTTCCAATTAATTTTCTTGTATTTACAATGAATTTTTGAAATTACTGTTAATTTTGCAATTGTTCTCAAAAATTTTCCTTAAAAACGCATCTGTGAAAAAGTATATTATTAAAATAAATTTAATTACAAAAAGTTAAACATTTTGCTTTATTTATATTTCAAATAGATTAAAATACCAACTGTTAAAATATTTTTTATGGTTGCTATATATGTATCGAAAAAATGGCTCTTATATGTGTATTAGTCGATTCGACTAAGGATTAGTCTTAACGTATAAAAAATAAGATTAGCGTTCTAGGGTTAAATATGTGTGGAGACGACCCGAAACAGATTTTGGAGTCCGTTTTCATAGAAGATGAAACAATGGTTCTGTATTATGATCTTCTATCCAAAAAGGAATCGATGGAATGGCGGCGACCCGATGAACTTCGTACCAGCAAGGCGAATGTTCAATCAACACAATATTCTGGGATTGTGAGGGTATTTTACTCATTGACTTTAAAGAGCGCAATACAACTGTCGACAGCACATATTAAGCATCTTTGTTGCATATATTGAGGGACAATATTCGTGCAAAAGGTCGAGGAAAATTGACACAAGGTGTTCAATTATTGCACGACAATACACCCGTCCATACTGCCACCATTTCACAAGCCGCCATCCCCGAATGCGGCTTTCAAGAATTGGAACATCCACCGTATAGACGGGACATGGCCCCAAGTGATTATTTATTTTCTCATTTAAAGAAAAACATTAGCGGACGTCGTTTTAAGGACAATAGTGAGTTGCAAGCAATTGTAAACTTTAAATAATTTTTACAAGGGTATAGAATTTATTAATTGGTCGTTGTAATAAATGTATTGAAGTTAGGGGAGCCGTGCCGTCCTAGATAGTAGTGACGGAAGTGGAATGCAGATACCATACTTACCCATACAATGATATAACCTTTAACGTACAACGTTTCATAAACATTTTGTATGTTATGTAATATTTTCTTTCTTTTTGTTACTATTTATCACGTGTACTAATGTAGCTGTTGTTTTTTTAAATACATAATAAATAATAATAATCAAAAAAGGGATAAATAAACTTAAATATTAACTCATTAATTATTAAGCTACATAAAAATAATCCCTATTTAATTACATTATTAAAGAAATAATTTAATTATGCTGTAACATATAAAAAAAAAACTTTTTCATAAGTTCATTCACTTGCTCCTAATTTCTTTTTCCATTATTGTAATTTTTCTTTTATTGGATATCCTTGTAGCTCACCTGATGATGTGTTTTTTAAACACGAATCCGGTCGCCTAATTTCTCAATAGAACATTGTAAGATCTGGACCATTTTTTCATCCCTACCTTTAATATGAGTAAGAAGAAAATTTCAAAAAAATTATTTTCTTATATTATATATTTTTGTAGTCTTGAAATAAAAATATTTTCTTGAATAGAGACTGATTTTTGTAAGAAAATCTATTTTCTTGAAGCAAGAAACCATTTCTCTGAGTGTAATACATTAGGGTCTCACCAGGAAAGTAGCTATAACTTTGGACGCAGTGCAGACAAGGTATTGGAGTCAATTGTTTAAAAATAGATGGATCAACCTGCAAATATATGTAAATCCAAAAATAAGCGCCATATTCCGACGCGACAGCTGAAAAAACAATATTTAAAAGTGTATGTGACTTACATCGTTAATAATGTTTTTTTCAACAGACTACATAAGTATGTACATAAACGGTTAAAAATAATTTTTTCAACAATAAAATTCTTACACAGTAGATATACACGAACATCACGCATCTATACGGTCGTAAAAATCGATGCTCAATGCCTTCACTGCGACTGACTGTTTTTAAGTTCATGGCCATCTTAGTACGATTCCGCAGTACGTTGTCATCTATCCTCTATTATCTCTCGTGGATTTGATTTTCCCAACGCAATTATTATAGTCTGTATATACGCAAGTTTCTCATTTTCTCATAGGTAAATAAGTACTTCCAGTGCGTATTCGCCAAAGTACGATCATAAACTTTATGTTGGAAGATTGTAGATGTCCTTGCTGTACTTACATAGGTTGTCTTCAATGCGAATAATTTGTTTTAATTTGCTTGTGCGTATTAAATAAACTGTTTCTACCTAGGTGTTGAAATCAAAATCTAAATTCTGTAGGATTTTAGTAACGAATTCGACATATTTTTCGATCCTGGGTAAAAAGATAAGGTTTTTATCGTCAATAAGCTGCTGATATCAAAAAATCCCTAACAAAGCTCCGTTAAAAATATGACTAAGTCGATGCAAATGAATGCAAAATTGATTTACGATTCAAAATAATTGTTTTTTATACCAAGTACCTCTAAAATTGAAGGCCAAAACTTGATGAATATTGCCAATAAACTTTTTTATTAATTTAAAGAACGATTTTATTAAATTCTACTCCAACGGGTATCTGCCTAGTAATATGAAATAATACTCGAAATACTTCTGTCATGAAGATTTTTACCTTCATAATTTTTTCCAGTTCAATTATATCTTTTAAAACAAAATTTGTAGAATAGAAGATACAAATATGGAATGCCATTTCGTTTTATGAGGACATCTTCAATGTAAATCGAGTTATTTAAAGTTCAATTTCACTAGAATATACTCAAAACGGTTACGAATCAAGATCTTTACTTAGATTCCTTGTGGTTCCACATATTCTCGAAAAAAAATTCATGAAAAAGATGCCAAAATTACTCTGCCAATCTCTGCCAGTACCAGTAATACTTCCCTGTGTAAAGGACCAACACATTCAAAATATTTCTAAATTCCTACCCACCAATTTGGTACAAACCATTTTGTCATATCACGTATAACAAGGGTAGCGGGAGCTAGTAAATTATGTACAACTAAAAGAGCCACTTTTCCAAATTAAATGTGAAGGCTGTTTTGAAACAGTATTTAAAGCTAAAGGATTCGCTTAACGGCATTTGATAGTGATATCTCCAAATGTACTAAGAGTTTCCCTAATTTTCTCTTCAAAAATTAAAATGCACGACGGATGTCTTATCTTATGTTCTGCTAGAGGAGCTTTGAAAAACTCAAAATCAAGTATTAATATTTTGTTTCGTTTTAAAGATATACGCAAAATGTTCAAAGATGTTTGATGGAAAGAAAATAAAATAATTATTATGATTTGACAAAAATAACAATAGCAAACGCAAACATTATTTTAGCTAAAAAACCTAAAAGGAATAAAGAAAAAAAATAGGTACATCATAAATCCGTGATTTCCTTGGTTCTTCCGATGTAGTAAATTTTTATTAATATGAACATTGATATTTTTCGTTCAAAAATTAAAAAAAAGAATTAATTACGTCGCAAAAACCAAGGAGATCACGAATTTTCGCAATTTATCGACGGAAGCCAACATATATTTCAATTAGGTATATCATACTTTGTTAACGAAAGTACAAATAAAAAAAAATGTAATCACAAGAATATCTAAAGTAAAACAAAAGCAAAAAAAGTATTGCTAGAACAGAAAAAAAAAATACAAAAATTTAATTTTTAATTAATAAATATTCAAGCTATTTTTCGAAAGCATATGTCTCCTTTTTATACACATTTTTATAATTGGAAGTGTAAACACCAATCTCAAAACATTAATAATAGTGATAAATTAAGTATACTCTTTCTACTGTCGCAACTAATAAATTGTTATCATAGCAGCGTTGCTTTAAGCCCTGTGATACTATACTTTTATTGTCGAGAAAATAGTATCCAAATGACTAAACTAGAATCTAGTATAAAATTGTTGTACGTCAAGCAAACTGTATCCAATTTTGGTATTAAAAAATACTGTCAAAATCGAACCGTAATTATTGTTCATGCAACTTTTCACATTAGATTGTTAATAAAAATTAATATTATATTTGAACATTTTTACAATTATTTGTATTCTTAACCACAGTTATATCTGTTGACAAGTAGATATACGACTAAAGCTCTTGTTCATACCCAAATAGTCCGTCTAGAAAGTATTCGAAAAAGTAAAATGCGTTTAAACATTTACATAATATAAAACTAGATAATTAACAATGAATAACTATTACTATTTGTTAATACAACGTCCATTTTGTTCAATACGTTTTATTAAACGATCGAGAATCCTAATTATTAAATCTTATCTTGCAGTGATGTAAGTCCAAACTAGCGAAATTGACGCTATTAATTTGACTTTAGAGCGAGGTGCCATGGCGGATTTTCAACCAACCGAAGAGCATATTCGTCATTGTATGATATTTAATTTTCATGCCGGAATGAATGCAACAGTTGCAACTAAGAATATTTGCGATATTTATGGTGATGTTTTAAAAGTAAACAAATGTTAACCTTGGTTCAGACAATTTGCATCAGGTGATTTTGATCTCTCGGATAGACCTTGTAGTGGAACACCTGTGGAATTTGATAATGAGGCTTCAAAAGCACTAGTCGAGACTGATCCAAAATTAAGTGTACAGGAATTAGCGAGTTCACTAGGCTCTACATGGTCGACAGTGCAAACATATCTCCATTAAATTGATAAGGTCTCCAGACAAAGTAAATGGGTTCCACGCCAACTGTCGGATGCGAACAAGGATCAACGTCGCACAATCTGTAGTTCATTGTTAACCAGACTGGAGATGAAAAGTGGATTCTTTATTCCAATCACTCCAGACAGTGGCTCTTTGTAAATCAACCACCAGTTCTAACCCCTAAACCCATGTTAACGCTGAAAAAGGTCCTACTGTGCGTTTGGTGGGATTCCAATGACGTAATTTTTTATGGACTTTTACAACCAGGTGAAATGATTTATTGTCAACAACTGCAAAGATTAGATGTTGAATTATTGAAAAAGAGGGTTAATAGAAAGAATGTGTTGCTTCAACATGATAATGCAAGACCTCACGGTGCAAGAGTAACTCAAGAAAAAAATCACGCAGTTGGATTGGGAAGTCTTACCTCACCCCACGTATTCACCAGATATCGCCCCATCCGATTATCATTTATTCAGATCTGTAGATCATACACCAAGAAATAAAAATTTTCGTTCAATTGATGATGTTCAAAGCCACCGTGAACACTATTTTTCATTCCAGCCAGCGCAGTTCTACAAAGGGGAATTGAAAATTTGCAGAAAAGATGGCAAAGTGTCTTAGATAATGATGGCGATTATATCTTCGATTGATAAATAAAACATTTTTTTTTAACTTAACATTTATATTTTATTGTAAAATAATTGATTATTTATGGGTACCCCTGATATTTTCAGTTGGACTCAAGTTAGGGGAAGCTGCTGGCTAAGGAATTGTTTGAATTTGTTGTCCCTGCATCTATGTTCTTGTACCCGTAAACGCATCTTGTTGTAATCGCCATCTTTCCGGATACAAAACGTCAGCAGTTTCAACAAGGTAGCCAATTAAAATTTCGCAATACTTTACGCTATCCACCGTACCTTAGATGAACGAAGTTTCACTACGCAGTGATATTGCCTCCCACACCATCACTTTAGTAAGAAATTTTGATACTTCTGTGCTGGGACGTCCTTTTGATAAAATCTGTAGTTTATTACCACATTTTGGAAACAGCTTTCATCAGATATGAAATGAAAACATTACCAACGTTGTCTTATTGAAAACGTTGAAAAAATGTACTCGTTGCAGCATTTGGGCAGCTGTTATAATAGGAATTTTTCTTGGTTTTCTGCATTTAAAGCCTTACTTCTTTAGTGTTTTTCGAACCGTTTCTGAACAAACCTGTATTTCTAAAATTTATAAATCTACTAGTCAATTTGCCAAACCCTAGTCGACAATTTCTTCATCCTAATGTACCCAGAGCATTAAAATCATTTCCACGTATCTTCTGCGATTTACCGGAATCTGGTCATGTTCCATTCCTTCACCATATCTGATTCTCTTTATTACTTCATATCACTCTTTCCCAGATTCATTTCATTCACTCTTTCCCAGATCAGTTAACTCCGCCAGTATCTTTGCATCCTGAACCCCTTTTCTATATAAACCACCAACTTTCTTTTTACTAATTGCGACATGATCACATAAATGTTAGAGTTGTTTATAATCAACAATAACAAATTACAAAAATTACAAGTTCCGAATGCTTTCTAAACAGACTATAGTTTCTTATATCATCAATATAAATATAATACTAAACGTAAAATGACATAAAATGGCATCTGTTTTATATAATATGGGTTGTAAGGAAAACATGTAATACATTTTGAACATACATACTTATGTTTGCAGAATATGTGTCCACGTTATCACAACACAATAGCAGTAGCAATTGAGAGAGTTTTTCAGTTCTTCATAAATTGAAGTCAAAACTTCTGGTATAAATTTCGAAATAGTAGACTCTGCGATCTAAGAACTGCATGATAAACTTTGGAAAGTTTCATCAGTTGCAAGAAATCGTAATGTTGCCATCAACCGAAATTTCATAGATGTGTGTCATGTTTCTTAAATGTTGATTCTCTTAAACTATGTTCTTTTTTTCTTTAAAATGCTCATTATTCATTCGTAAATAATTTCTATACGAGTCTGAATCATTTTGTAGCAGTTCGTTATTAACAATTAAAGAAAACCTCAAACTGCTTTAATCTCTTCTTAATCACGTACTGTTCCAAATACGCCTTTTCAAAAAGAGTGTCATTATTAAAAACAAACTAGAATTTAATATCAAAATTGAATGCCACTTTCTAGACAAAAAAAAAGTATAATATCAAATGGGCTTAACGTTAATTTGAAAATTGATTGGAAACAATCATAATATTTTTCTTAAAAAGGTGTAGGTTCCATTAGAAATAAACTTCCTACTACCCTTTCTCATTGTTAAAAATAATAAATACCTGGTATTTACAGTTCTTAAAAAAAAAAAAATTAACATCTATACAAATGTTTAAAAATGATTATTTGGATTGTATGCAATATTAACTGTTATAGAGCTGCGTCGTTCTTGCAGCAGGGTCTTCAATTACAAAATGATTTTAAGGCAGTTTTCTGTGTAGGATAGGGTAAGGGTAAAATTAAGTTTTTCTTTCTTTAAATGACCAACTATGATTTGATGAAATGCCTGGTATATCAAAATATTTTTTTTATATAATTAAAACAATTTGACATTTAAAAATATCAAAATGTGACTACCTCCCTCTATAAGAACATTTTCCCCGATATATAGCTGGCGCACACGAGGCAAAATATGTAATACATATTCCGCATAGAGTTCAGGGACGTAGAGACCTCGTCCAATCCACGGCTCGGAGCACACGTTCGGAGAGAAGCACGACGGTTTATACCGCAACCGTTTCTCCAGCTATTGATTTTTCCTTTTGCCAACAACAGAACGCGACGTATATATCTATATATATATATACATACATACTCTACGTTATAGGGGTTTTGCTGGCTCCTCTTCTATGTGATAAATTGTTCACAGGGACGTACGTGATGACGTAACTTCTTATATGAGGGGTTGGCAGAGCTTTTGTATACGGGAGCAGCACGGTGGTTAGCTATTCTTTCGGAATAGCAAGGGAGAGGAGTTAGAAGAATGTTGTTGCTGGTGTTGAGAGCGAAAAACCGGGAAGAGGAGGGGATGGAGGGGTGTAAAGAGGGTAAAGTTGGATGGAAGAAGTGAAGAGGGCGCTTTTGTATTGCGACTACATCGTTAATATTAATAAAATCCTTTTGATGACGACGTCGGCTGCACGATATTAAATAATTAGTATTGGGTATGCGGCGTGGGTTAAAACAATCAAACGTATTAAATTTCCTTTGGTATTTGCGGTAGGCTAAGTAAATTATATAACTTGAATATAACCAATTCTAGCAATACATAATATCAAAATTTCCATTATCTCTTTTGATATAGATACGCCACTGGATCTGTCAAACGGGTTATGGTAAAATCTCGAAAACCAATATTTCCACGAACCTTCATCAATTTCTAGACGCACCCAAGGTACCCACCTGGTGCGTGGATTCGTTATTTTTTTTTATCGAATTTTACAAATTGCCGATCGAAATCGTTGCCACGTTTAACTTTGTTTTTAATAATGTTGTTTTAATTTTTTTAAAGCACAGATCTTGTATGTATATTTTTCCAGAATTTGATAGAGAAGCTCTTCTAGAAATCGTTTCGTAAACATTTCCCTATACCTAAAACCTGTCCTTTCTGTAGTAAATTAAATATGAAGCTATACATACAAATCTTTCGTTTTAATACAAAGCGCTGCGACAAAATACTATAAACTTTTGCTTCTCTAAAGATGGCCATGTTGTAGAATGTAGTTGAAGTATGCTAAACATACTGCTGAAAACCCCAATAAATACTCAATCGAATAAGCGTTAAAGAAATACCGGCATTTTACAAAGATCTCAACATTTTCTTTAAATTGCTCCAAAATAGAATTATCTTCCATACGCACACTAAATGGACATCCTGTATATGTGCTTAAAGCTACTTATGACTTCAAAAATCGGAGGAAGTACGCTAGAGTAACTTGCATACATGCATACTATCCCGCTTGATTCTACTCATTGTCAGTATACAACATAAATGAGTATGAGTATAAGAATAAGATGGTATTTTCAAGTAAAATTTTAAAATAACCATTAACTAGCGAGAGGGGTCACATTGTGAGAGTTAAATTGATGATATATACATATTTTTGCTTAATTTAAATCGGATATAAATACAATATAATAAAGATTCCTATGTACGAATCGTAAATTGTTATAAATTTGCATGTGGATGCAGCTGGTTGCAATTTATTCAGAAAAAAATCGTATCCAAAGCATATTCGATAAAAATAATTTGAATTGATGCCAAATTTGTCAAAATACTTATACATTATTTGCTCGCTACATGCTTATTGCTTGTAATGAAAGGTCTTTTTTAACAAAATCGTGCTATTAACGTATAGTATTATTTAATATCAACTTCCAAAACATTGTCTCGAACAAATATATCAATATAACCCGTCTTTATTCTCGGAAAATTACCTACGACAATGCGACATCGTTCCGAAAGACTTCTAGCTTCTCCTAACGCATCATATTTATTCGTGAGGCTAATTCACAACTTCCTGTTGTGTATGTACCATACGCCACGTTGTTCTTGAGTCATGCACGCAGCAGTTATCCATACGGAATATAAAATTTTCCTCTAAACGTTAAGGCTTCGAAACCTTAACAACAACAAAGAAAATAACGCGCTACGGATAGATTCAACATCCTGTCCGGATGAAAAGTATCAAATATCGATCGATATGAACCTTTTTCCCGTAGGTCTGAGGGTATTCAGGAAGATCGAATGACCGTAAGAGGGTTAGGGGGTTTTGATTTGTGAATTTGCTGCAGTTTCATTATATTATGTAATATATATAATCAAAACATTTTAGATTTTGACTAAATATTGATAAAACTGCCAGGTAAAATGATGTTAGAGTATAAATTTGGATTTTATAGCATTAATTTAATAGGAATTATTATCGATATATTTCGCAATTCATCAGTTTTATTTGGAATATTGATAGCATTCTGAATTATTCAAATAAACTTTACAAAATAAAAAAAATAATGTACGAAACAGCGGACAATAGGTTAATAAATAGATAATAGACCAAAACAGAAAATTCCAGATTAAGTACTAGGTACACAAACGATTATTAGAATAAATTCCCCATTTTACGTGCATATTCTAATATATTCAACTGTTTTCGATATTAAAACTGTATAAGTACATACATAACATTCGTTCATAAATGTATTCAAGAAACAAACTACAGTCTGTAGGTAATAAATCATACTCATTATCAAGTTCTTGAGTGTTTCATAAATCTCGACATTTAATAAGAATATCTTTGTTATTGCGGTCAACAAAAGAAATAATTATAAACAAATCTACAATTATGTTTATGATGCGATGTAGAAACATAAAAATAAATTATGTATACATTATGCAGATACTATTTACAATGAAATAGAAATGTAAGAAAGGATTTGTTGACATTGATTGTCTCTCGTTAATTAATTAAATTTTTGAATTTAATTAAAAGTAACCCGAGTGTTCTTTTTCATTATATTAAAATTAAAGGAGGCACTTTTATATCTATTTAAGTAAGGAACCAATCGTTAAATTAACTGTTTACATATTTAAATAAAATATATATCGATATTTCTAAATGCTTCTCTTACTAAAATAATCAAAACTTATTAAAATACGATTTTGATTCTAAAAAACGCGTTTAATAGTATTTGGCCTTGAAAATATCGTCAATAACAATACAAACAAAAAATTATAACATGTAAATTGGATTCAAAAAGGAATGACAACGAACTTTTTCGTTCTTGTTATAATATTGATGATTACATTAGCAAGAATGCTATTAATTGCTTACTTAGTAAATAATTTAACTTGTCAACATATGAAAATGAGTTCAAATACGTGTAGGACAATAAAAATCTTACCTTGTCTGCCTACGATTTCGGCGACATGCTCTGAACTTGGAACCGGCACACATTCGGTCATGTTTTGGGATTTTTTCGAGCGCACCTCTTCCAGGCCGACCGTCGTTAGCGGATTTACGAACGATCCTAGATCGGTTGGACTGTCAGGCTCCGAAACCGACGTCAAAGGATCGGTCAGGCCGATCCTGGTAAGCTCGAGGGCCAATTGGAAGGCGCGATCCTCACCGATGCCGCTGGGACGATCGATCTCGTTGAAAAAGCTTGCCGGCATTTTCACTTGTCTCGTCGATGTTGAAGTACGGGATTACTAAGCACCTTTTCGCCTTTTCCTTGGAAAATGTTCGAATTCACACAAGTGAAGCACTATTTACCGTTTTTATAAAGTCCTTTTGTCTCCGATGCGATAGCCACTGAATACTGTTGTAGTTCGTAAATTTGTTGTTGAAAAGAACAGACTGATTGTCTCCGTTGTTATTATTATATGGATTTGCTGATTAGTGGCTGTCGAAACTGTACAAGCTTCACGCACATTTATGTTATTTACGCTGTGTTCTAGATATCTAGATATAAGAGATGTTTAGGCTGACGCAGCCCTATCTCTTAATTATTGTTATTAATTTATTATATCCGACGACGATACAACACCGATAAAGGAAAGTCTATATGTGGATTATTTATGCACAGTTTAATAATACTCAATACGACACACAGAAACAGGGGGATGATATATTACGTTTGTTTTTTTTTTTGGTTGTTCAAAGAATATTTTACTATAATATACTTAATTTAAAAAAACAACGACTCGTTTACTCTCACTGACAGACGTACGTAGTAGTAGTACAAAAATATATTAAAATATGATCTCGTCTTGGTTGTTCTTATTCTTTATAAATACAGTATTATTTGCTAGAGTACTAAATTATTATTGTTGGAGGAGAAGCAGTTGTGAACTCAACGCCTGCTTCGAACCGACTGCTTGCAGAGCATGACACACCGCACCGAAACCATGTGCGCAAGATTGCTGCCGGGCGTTGAGGCTAGCCGGGGCCGGGATTTTTGAATCTCACGGGCGCGATTGGTTGGGATGCGTCCGGAAAGCCGGCCGGCGAGCCCCTACCTGATCGGCGGGGCCGCGCGAACGCGACCGAACGACGCAAACAAAGGAACACCACGTGCTTGCAAGTGCTTTAACCGACGCCCGCGGATCCGTGCAAGCGCTGGTTTTTTTTCGACGGCGCGGTGGACGGTTGGTAGTAGCTTCTTCCAAATATTATATATCATGCAGAAGGTGGAAAAGAGAAAAAAGAACCGAACTTCTTTAGACAAAATGAAATAGTGTACATTTCTAGATCTAGGCCAGTAGTATGTTTGTTTGTTGTTCGACGCTACGTAATGAATACTTTTTTTATATCGCGAAATCCGAGATAAAATCGCTTATCATTTAAACTTGCACCTGAGATTAGTGTAGGTAATCCCGCGAAATTTTGAGCTGGGAATTAGTATTTTGTTCATGCGAACATATTTAATTTAATTTATTTATGTGTACAGATTTCTTTAGATTTAAGATCGATTATTCAAATTCTTACGATTAATAGAGTTGAAGTCTTCTAAATAACGGGATTCTATTAATAAACATGGAATTCGAGCTAATATGCATTAGCAACTCATATAGAAAATGCAATGAATGATTAAGATGATGTGTCATTTACTTATATACATTTTGGGGGAATATTTCATTAATCATCGCAACGAAATTACTAGTCAACATGCTTCTATAACATATTTTTCAGAATACGCCGTATATACAAGATACCTTTGCATAATTACCTCTTTTTTTTATTTGATTTTCCTTTTAATAAAATCGTTTGATTTCCATTTGATGATTTAATATTTATCGAAACCCCTTCAAGGACTTTCTTTTTTCGCGATACCCAAATTTTCACTAACTTCTATAAAAATTATAAGTTTCAATATACGTAGAGTGAGAACAAATATGATACACACATTTATGCTGGAACAAAATTGACATGAATACAATAAAAAAAACAATTTTGATTAAAATATCTTGAACAAAAAATGTTTGTTAATTTATTCCCCGTTTTCGAGTTTAAAGATAGTTGAATACCTTTTCTGGAACTGTTTAGTTGTTACAAACAAAAAAATAATATAAAGAACTATAATGTCCACCCTGATATTACGATATTTAGATGAAAATAGGTACTGGCAAATACAGAAAAATAATCGAAAAAGGAAATTGTAGACTACAGAAAGCTGCCATTGTGCAGAGATAATTGTTTGTAATAAACTGATTTTTAAAAATGTTGTTCATATCAGTATTGCACATTGTTACCTCTAAACACAGGAACATTTATATAAAGTCGAAAAACTAAATTTCGTGAATGTATATTACCAAAGAGAAGGTAGAAAGATATTCAATGAGAAAAGTTATGCTTCATTTATTTCTGTTTTCTTCCTGTAAATTATTCGTAAGTCTTAGATTCTTAGCCACTGGGGAAACTTATCAAAGGACAAGCTGTAGTTTTAGAATACACTGTTCTTAATAATACCTTAAACGGTAAATATAATTTATCCTGGAAAAGGACGAAGATCACTATGTTTTTTATAAATTGTAGAAATTTTTTATGTATTTAGATGCATTAGGTGGCAAACACATTGCAAACCAGACAAATTGAGTTATTTTGGTGTATTTATTACTTTATTTCAGTTTTCGTTTCCATTTTTATTTTTGCTGGTGCACAGACACATACACACTTAATATACAGATCAGTTCGCTGAAGTACCACCGTGTTCCGAAACATTGATTGTTCGTAATGATTCGTAATAATAACGCTAAAACTAACAATATGTATATAATTGTTCAATTGCAATGTTGGATTCAAATAAGAATCATTACAACTTGTGAGGAATGGGTGTTTTCTATTTAAACGTAACAAGCGTAGGTGGCAAGTAGCAAGCTGTGGCAAGCACAGTAGCAAGGCAAACGAATGTTAATTTAATATCAATCTAACCAAATATACCGTACGAGCGAGCGTACTATGATCACACAATTTTACACGAACTCAGCGCATCTAAACGTGTGCTGTGTTGAATGTCACTGTGGAATGTCATTTGCTTGACAAAATTGCGTATACGCAAATTCATTTGTGCACCTTGCTCACATTATAAACGACGTATTCGTTCACGTACATGTGTGAGCCAGGACTTCGTTTTTGCATTTCCGAAAACACCTTGCTCACATTATAAATGGCATATTCGTTCACGTACACGTGTAAGACACGACTTTGGTTCTCGCATTTCCGAAAAATGCCAATTATGCTGGCTAATCATAGTACGCTCGCTCTTACGGTATACCATAAACCATAAATTATATATTATTATTATTATAAATCGTTAATACTTATCTGTAAACATAACCTGAACCGTCATTATATGACGTTTTCTTGACAAATTGAAGATCGAACCATCGATTGAACGCAACAATTCAAACTGAAAACCCAATCATCTAAATACCAAAATAATATCACTTGCGCAAATCAAACTATAGTGTAAATCAAATAGAAAATTTAATAATGTACTGAAGGAATTTCCAATAAGAACGATATGATCAATGATTTTGAAATGAGTTGGCAACCATGTTTAAGATGTTAAAACTGTCACTAGTTGTCATTTGTGTTTATAGTATACTCCAGCTCCATACTCAATTCATGACAATTCATCATGGTTCGAGAACATTTGGTTTAATTACTCAAAAATGTTATGAAAATAGACATCCTTTTGTGAATATTCAACATGCTCTTCTCGAAGACTATGATCCACATAATTACCCTTCTGTGCCTTGCTATTCGTTGAATCGTTGAAAAAATTGGAAGGAATTTTACTCTTCACGATGCGAAAACACCAAGTCATCGAAATATAAGAAATGTAAAAGCTGTAGAAATAGTGTTTTAGCGGTTTCAAATTTGTCGATTCCTCGTCATGCTCAAAAATTAGGGCTTAGAAGAACAACTCGACGTATTTTGCAAAAAGACTTATGTATAAATGTAGAAAAACACCTTTTTTGTACTGTTTTGTTGTACGTTTTATTGTTCCACTTACATTTTTGTATAGTTTGTTTATTTGTATCGTACTACCTACTTTTCGCGGTAAATTCAAATATTGGTATACAACGTGCTTTAACAAGTTGGATATACCCCCGTACAAGATTGTGTTAGCCCAAAAAATGCAGCCACTACATCACCGTAAACGCCGTGATTTGCTCTGCTTGGGCTTTAGGACAAATTGGAACGGATAATAATTTTAGGCAAAGAATTATCTTCTCGGATAATGTCCATTTTTGGTTAAGTGAGTATGTTGACAAACAAAATTGTCGTTTCTGGTGTAAAAAGAGATTTTTCGAGAAGCCTTTGCATTCGCAAAAGGTTACTGCATGCAGAGAACTAGACAAGACTATAAAATATTCATATTAAAGGTAGGAATGGAAAAAATGGTCCAGATCTCACGAAGTTCTATTGAGAAATTAGGCGACCGGTTTTGTGTTCAAAAAACACACCATTAGGACAGCTACAAGGATATTCAATAAAAGAAAGGTTACAATAATGGAAAAGAAAACCTAAAGTTAATAATTAAAATTAGGAGCAAGTGAATGAACTAATGAAAAACTTACAGTACAATTAAATTATTTCTTTAATAATGTAATTAAATAGGGATTATTTGTATGTAGTTTAATAATTAATGAGTAAATATTTAAGTTTATTTATCCCTTTTTATTATTATTACTTATTATATATTAAAAAAAACTATAGTTAAATTAGTACACATGGTAAATAATAATAAAAATTAAAAAAATATTACATTAACTGGTATCTTTTGAAAATGTTTATGATACGTTGAACGTTAAAGGTTATATCATTATATGGGTAAGTATGGTATCTGTATTTCGGTTCCATCGCTACTACCTAGGACGGTCATGACTATATCTACTGGCTACTGATGGCGCCAAGAAATATTTCAGTTGTTGTTTTTGAAGATTAGTGACATAAACTGATAGATGTAAGAGCAATGTTAACAGGTGCAAAAAGCGTTTCACTTCTCACACTGTTTTTGCCTGTAGTGATTTCATTAATACCAAGAGCTATTTATATTAGCATTATCTTGATTATTGTTCCTAGGCACTTTTTTCATGTGTACTTCTAATTTCACTTTTGTTTAAACATTATTCTGTAGATAACCTCTACCATAGCCTTTTTAAAATCACAAGCAATGTGAATAATTTACTGCATTAGGTACGGATATGTCGTACTGTTTTAAACAAGGTAAGTGCAATTAATAATTTGGATATAAATAATATGCATTTCAAGAATTCTTAGTAAATAAATGCTTTACTTTAAGAAAATGAAACTATTGATTTATGAACAATACCTAAACCCTTTCTAGAACTAAGGATAGTAAATAGTTTTATTTACTATCCTTAATAAAATATTGTTTTGTGTTATAACAGCTATTTACTCATGCTAACAATCAAGTTAACAAATGACTTAAGCAAAGAAATACAATTATTTCATTACAAGTATATACTTCTCTTAAGCGGAGAAAGCAACGCTAAGAAAATATTTCTTTTGATTTAAAACAGTTATGTGGATAATTGAAACAGTATTTGTCTTGAATTGAGGCGGACCGCTTTGATACAAGTAAACGTTTCTCTGCGTGTGATGTGGTTTATAAAATGGTGGCATTATCGGACCATATTTTTTCCAAAACCAGGTGAGAGATGTAGTTAAGGTAGCCGGTGAGCGGCACCAATGTTAACAGATTTTTTGTGGCCAAATTTAGATGAAATTGAGTTGAAAGACATGTGATTCTAGGATAATTTCAAGAAATGCAACTGTTAGTTGGCCTACAAGAAGTTGTGATTTAACTCCTTTAGATTACTTTTACAACGAACCCTTGATGCATTAAGGTTGAATATCGGTTAGGTTGCATCTCAAAAAGTTTTTCCTTTATTTCATTGTAAAATTTATGTCGTTCTTACTGGAAAACCTCTTACTTTATTTTAAATTTTAGATGAAAATTAATTTTAAAATTCCAAATATGGCGCCAATAGATAGTGTACATGGTATCCACGCCAACTAATGATTTGACAGATTACACTATGTAAACGTACGATTTTATTTGGATCGATTTTATAGATCAAATACCTAATTATAAAAAAGTAATAACATTAAAAAAGGTAATTAGTTAATTACATATGAAAATAAAGTTCCACACAAACCGTATATACACGATTTAAGCTAAAGGAGTGGATGATCTGAACCTATAAGGCTTGCCTATTTTATACGTTTCATTTCTCCTGTTATGCCCGGTAATTGAAATGCCGTTCCTTTTAGAAATCCTACACAAAGGCGAGCCGAAGAAGAGGTCTACCTGGCTGTCGTTCTCAGGTAAGTCCTTTTCTCGACCGTGTAGCCCCTTGCGTTCTTACCTACTCGACTCAACCGCATCCAAACGACCGAACAGCTCAGCTCGTATATATTTAAAGAAAACTATTCCGTGTCTTTTTACCTTTTAATGAAGCGGAGCATCTACTAAATAAATACCTCGTGCGTTCTATTAAAATTGTTCTAATTCTGTAAGAAACCTAACCTATAAAAGGAAATGAATTCTAAAGAAAAGGAAAGATACATCGATACGTTTGAATTGAAGAAACTTATTTAATTAGACGACTCTAATTGTATTGATCGATTTGGTTCGAAAATATGTAAATTTTATCTCATTATATATGTCAATCTAACGCAGGTTTAAATTTAAATATCTTCTATTGTATTTTTAAGTTTCTATTCAAATTATATGTGAATTTTCTTCTGAATACGTTTCCAGGTGTTACATGCTTTTGTTTGGCGACAAGAATTATATGTCAAGGTTATGTAAGCGTTCGAGAAACTCGAAATAACGTGCAAAATGCAAGGGTGTCCTACAGCTGTCACACACATTTCCTGTTTGCTTTTGAGGAACTTGCCTCGCCGTGTTTGAAACATACAGGCTGTCTCACGAGGAACTGCATCGATCGGTATATGAACATTGGAAAATTCTGAAAACTTGACGGCACCAGTGTTGCCAGCGGTACCACTATAAAAGTATTTTAGCAAGACAATAATAGTACAGAAAAACCCTCAATTGTACTAATCCACCTGCTGCTTTCACATTCTACAGAGAGATCCAAAAAGATTGTCATGGTACAAAACTTTGTTCTGCGATGTTTAGCACAAAATTAGATTCTAATTAGTGAAATGAAGTTAGCCTTATAGGGAACTTACTGAAATGCTTGTTTTATTATGACAGATTTGTATAAATTCGTCCACAGTCCCCCGCTACTTGCTTCAATAAATCAGTAGTATGTAGAATTAAAGATATGTATTTGAACGCGGAACATTTTTTGCACGGATTTATCATTCTAATGCTATATTTAATTGTATCGTACTTAATTAATTTTGCATTTGTATTATTAACTATATTTTTCCCAATAGAGGTTACGTGATTTGACAACTATTGGATTTATAATGTACCCGATGTACCCAACTATATCCCATTACGATGCGACACTGTACTACTGCGTATTCTCATATACAGCAAGCGGCAACACGTCCAAATTACCCCTAACACTAGAGAGCAGCCATGACAATCTTTCTGGATCTTGCTGTATTTACATCACGTGTTTACCCAAACATCATTTGACGTTTACATGTAGATACGCATGAGGAAATCTAATTAGATGTTCTTATTTGTACATTTTTATCGAGTAAATTGCTGTAAACATCTACTTCGTATATATACAATTTAAAATACTGAAATACCATTACCTTCCACAGGACACACTGAAGAGCTGAAAACAGCGAAACGCGCGTCTGTGTATGATGGTAAGGTAATGGCTTTTACCATTTGACTTCTTCAAAAAACTAATTAATCGCCAATTTGTTAGGATTTTAATAAGCCAAATTAGTAATACATTTAATTTATATCTTTTTCCACCACTTTTTCTTTATTTTCTGTTCAATATGATATTAAACAAATTTTGTTCAGAACATAAATGCATATTAAGTTGATTCCGAGAAAAGGTGCAGGTAGTAATAATGGCCTATTCTCACAAAACTCTGCTACAAAAATGCGACCAGTTTCAAGTATACTCTTATCTTTAGGCCATAGTTATGTACACACGCAGTAAAAAATTGTCAAACTGTTAAAACTATTTTTCTGAACTTGCAATATATACTTCTTGAACTGAGAAGACTATCTATAGTGAGATAATAATATAGATATAAAACAGATGTAAAATTGGACGAACACAACGTATTAAAATGACGACCGGGCACAATCGGTCTTCGCAAGAGAATCGGATCAGTCGCATGGGTCGCGAATTATAAATAGTGTATGTGTGACTCATAGCGGACAGAAGTGATATGTTGAAATCAATACCGCAGTGTAAAAAATAAAAACTGACACAATAAAAATGTTTGGTAAATAAAGCGAATATATGCACAGGTTGAAGTGTGTTTATTGCCATTATTAGTTCTTTTTTTGTTTGAAAACGGCATTTGTTGTATATGTAATGTAATAACCGTAAAAAGTAAACAATGTAGTTTCTTCAAAAATCTGTTGTACTTAATACCGTAACAACAAATAATAATATAATAAATAAATGTAACTTCTTAACAGTGTGGATAGGATTGTTGAAAAACATGCACCATCAGGTATGTTTCCACATTTGTTTCGGTGAAGGTTGTTCGCTGTGATGAAAAAATTTTCTTATGTTTCAAAAAAGACCGTTCAACATCTATGGAAGTAACACGGGCATTATTAAAGTAATCCTTAGAGTTAGTCAATGAATCTGCAGATGCGCCACCACACATTTGTCTTAATTTTCAACAAAATTATTCAACTTTGTGTAATGTTTTATTACTATATTGTTTAGGATTATTCAAACATAGTTATAAAGCTTTATATTTATTTCTTCACGATATTACAAAACATGGACATTTATTGGAATAATAGATATACATATGGCAGACACAAAAACATAAATGGAACTAGAAAATAGGAGGTAATAGTAGTTTAAATACATATGTAAATATAAATAACAATAATATGCACAAATAAGAATGAAATTATGTGCTTAAATAACTATTCATGCATGTACATATATGCATTTCGTTAAAAGCTTAAGCATCATCTGACAAAGGTTGCACACCCAGGTCGTCGCCATCCTTGTCATCATCTTCGTCATCGTCACCATCAGAATCTTCTTCGTTGGTTTCTGATTCCCCTATGTTTACTGTAAACGTAATTTCCTCTGTTACATTGTCAAGTAACTCTTCTTTCTCTAAATATTCATGGACTACTTTATCAACATGTCTACAAACAGACTCCCATTCTTCGGTACCTATTAAGGAAAATTTCTCTGTCGTTAGAACTTCCACGTCTGCCAGCTTACATGTCACATTTCTTGCTGCAACCCATTGCTTAACGTTAGCCCAAATTTTTTCAACGGGGTTGAGATCTGGATGATAGTAGTAGTACTCTTTATTTCTTAGTACAAGCTGGTAACAGATGTACAAGAAAAATGTCAACAATACATATACATAAATTAAACGAAGGCAACCTTAATAAGCTATGGCCATGCGATGTTATTACAACAATAAAACAACAATAAAACAACAAGCAATATAAAATGGTGACAGCGGTAATCGAATATTGACTAAAAAAGTAAGGTAAAATAAAATGGAGGTTAAAAACGAGAATTCGGAATTACTGCAAACAGTACAATACATATATCAACCCACAGAACCACTAGATAGAATGAATTATGAAGGAAATGTAGTATTGAACTGGGAAAGATTTAAAAGAAAGTTTAATATTTATATGGAAGCCTTTTATGTAGGTAATATTACAGAAAATAAGAAAATAGCAATGTTCTTACATGCACTTGGTGACGAAGGTTATGAAATATATACTTCTTTTAACATGAGGGAAGAAGACACAAGGCAATTGACAGGTATTATTGAGAAGTTTGATGAACATTTCACACCAAAAGTAAATATTACGTATGAAAGATACATATTCTTTAATCGTAAACAAAAAGAAAGTGAAACGTATGAACAAGATCTGAGAGATGAATTGGTGAAAGATATTTTTGTTAGTGGTATCCGAGACAAAGATGCGAAGGAAATATTATTAAAAACGCAAAATTTAACATTGGAAAAAGCTCTAGATGGTTGTCGAGCAAGAAACATAGCATCAAAGCAAGCCAAAGAATTGAACAAAGAAGACGAGGTCAACGTACATTACTTAAAGAAAAAAGTCGAAAGTGGAAATAAGAAAGAAGAAAGAAATAAGTGCGGAAGATGTGGTACAACACATGGATATAGACAATGCATTGCATATGGAAAAAAATTTTCAAACTGCGGAGGACCAAACCACTTTGCAAGGATGTGTAGGGGAAAGAAAAAGAAGGAAGTAAAGAAGCAAAGAAGAACGAACGTGGTCGGTGAAGTATATGAAGAAAGTAGTGATTGTGAGTATGTTATAGATACAGTAAAAACTATTAGTAACACAAATATAAATAGAGAATGGCATGTAAATTTAAATATGTACAACAAAATGTTAAAAATGAAAGTTGATACAGGTGCTCAGTGTAACATAATAACTTACAAAGATTATGTAAATTTAAGTGTAGGCTTAGAAAAAGTAAGTAAAACAAAGGACATTATAACTACATATACAAAAGAAAAAATTGACGTTATAGGCACATGCATCTTAGATTGTAGATATAACAATGAAAGTTATAAAATTAAGTTCTATGTAGCTAAAACGAATAGTTCTAATATTTTAGGCCTAAATGCATGCATACATTTAAATATTATAAACAAAATTGAGAACTTAAATGTTAAGGAAGATTTTGATGATTTGTTTAATGGCCAAATAGGTTGCCTAAATGATGTAGTACATTTAGAAATTGATACGAAAGTAACACCAAAAATAGCACCGTTCAGAAGAATACCTTTTATTCTACATGACAAATTAAGAAACGAACTAAATAAATTAGTACATGATCAGATTATTGAACCTGTCATAAAACCAACTGAATGGGTTAGCAACATTGTTTTAGGTCAAAAACCCGATTCGTCTATTAGAATTTGTTTAGATCCAAGCCAGCTAAACAAAGCAATATAACAATGTCTTTTTTAGCTATCTTATGTCTTTTTATTAAATCATACAATTCAGGCTTTCTAAAGTTTTCTTGAAAGTGTATATTACGTGCCCTAAGCCACTGCATCATTTCAGTTTTTTTTTGCATTCGAAGTTGGATCACGTTCTATTTTGACGTTGTGATATGATGCATTGTCAAGAACAAGTACGCTTCGTGGTGGAAGATTAGGTAATAATTGTTTATTTACCCAAGTAAAGAAGTTTTTGGAATTCACTTCATCATGATAGTCGCCAGACTTAGAACCTGTAGTGATGCAAAATCAAATAAGTTTTGTAAAAAGCACATACACTGTATTACGCGGGTAATAATCAAACACAAGATGATTTACTTCCTTAAATATTTACTTACACAAATATGCTTAACATTAACACGTGGCTTACTAACGGCCATTCTTCTCCTCCCCCTTCGTCGTGCCATCTGTATCGTCTTATTGTAACTAACTGTACAACAATATCATTGACATATACATAACACGCTTTTCCTTAGAAGAAAATGAAATTCTACATTAATATAGTAACAAACAGGTTATAGTCTTTTGAGTCACTTAAATATCAGTATCATCGCTAAAGTCAGAATCATAACAAGTTTTATAATTTTCTAAATAATGGGGGCGTATTATTGTTCGCTTAACAGTGTTAGAAGCAGTAGAGTTTCTATTTAAGCTTAAATCATTACTAACTACACTATTTAATAAACCCTCATTATTTTTTACATTGTCGAGAGTTACATTTACAGAATTCTTAACATTATCACTGTTACTACTTAAAATAGCCGTTACATTATCATTTTCATTGTTGTTCTCATTTACTATTGGAGTATTATCATCTACCCCTAAGGAGAAATCATAAATTCTTTTTAATTTATTATTATATTTAGGTTGATAGAAATTTAAATTAGTTTTCTTAAGGAGTTTACGATTTCTTCTAAATTTATTTCCAAAAATATTACTAATTAAATATGATCTATCATTATAGTTATCTATTATTATATCTTTTTCCCATTTATTATTTTTTTGAAATAAGACATTATCATTTTTATATAGTTTGTCCAAGTCTTTTGCTGTTTTATCATAGAATTTCTTTTGGTTTTCTTGTCTCAATTTTAACTTTTGTTTTATCTCCGAGTGATTAGTTATTAGTTCATCAAGGACATTTGATGATACAGGAATTTTTGTTTTTAACAGTCTATTAAATAACAACTGAGATGGAGAATATGACATAGAAGTTAAAGGCGTATTTCGATATTCCATTAGTAATTCATCTAGATCTGAACTGGAGTTGGCTTTTCTCAACATGTTTTTAACTATTCCAACAGAACGTTCAGCTAGACCATTTGACTGATGGTAATGTGGACTAGAAAAAGTTAATTTAATATTTCATTCATTGGCGAATTGTTTAAAATTTATTGAATTGAACGGAACATTATCTGCGTAGAAGATATCTGGAACACCTAACTGACAAAATATTCTTTTGCATGACTTAATTACATCACTAACTGTTCTAACTATCCAGTTAGAGTATGAATCTACTAAGAGTAAATAATTATCTCCATTAAATTCAAAAAAATCAGCAAAGATATACTGCCAAGGTCTGGATGGTATTGGATGATTAATCAAAGTTTCCTTTTGATTTGCATTTTGGTTTAGTTGACAAGGTTCACATTTAGATATGAAATTTTCAATATCTTCACTTAATTTAGGCCAGTAGAATAACTGTCTAACTCTAGCCTTTGTTTTTTTGTAGACCAAAGTGCGGTTTATGTATTTGCTGAAGCATTTCTAATCTCAAATTTTTGGGAACAATAATTTTATTTTCTAAAAATAATAATTCATTGGAGAGATAAATTCTATCTTTTAACTTAAAATATAATTTTAATTCGGGTTCTAAGCTTTTGGAATCTTTTGGCCAACCTTGTATGCAAAATTCTTTTATTTTAGATAAATGAATATCGTTAGTAATAGATTTCTTAAATAGTTCCTTTTTTTCATCTGACATCGGAATGTTATTGTACAACGCGTGAACAATATATTGCGTTTCAGGATCATCTTCAATATTATCTCGTATATAAGATCTAGAGAGTAAATCTGCAATTAACATATCTTTTCCAGGGAGATAACTTATTTCAATGTCATATTTTACAAGTTTTAAAAGCATTCTTTGCAAACGATTGCTAACGTTATCTAGATTTTTAGAAAAGATCGGCACTAGTGGTTTGTGATCAGTTTGTACTCGAACTCTGTGACCATAAACGAAATAACGAAATTTTTCAAAAGCAAAACAGATCGCTAATAATTCCTTTTCAATTTGCGCATATCTTTTCTCAGATTTAGTCAACGCTCGAGAAGCAAATGAAATCGGATTTTGTAATAAAACACATCCTAAACCTTCAGATGATGAATCACACTGTATAGTAATTTCTAATTGCGAGTCAAAAATTTTCAAAATAGGAGAATGCGTTACTAAATATTTTAATTGTTTTAACTCATGGTCATGTTTAAGAGTCCACTCAAATTTTACATCTTTGCGAGTTAAACTCCTCAAATTACTAGTCATATCTGTTAAATTTGGCATAAATTTAGAGAAAAATTTTACAAGGCCTAATATTTTCAAGAGATCTGATTTATTATTAGGAACTTGAATCTCATTAATTGCTCTAATATTTTCTTCATCTGGTCTAATACCTTTAGAAGATATTATTAATCCCATAAATTTCACTTCTGGAAGTTTATGTTAATAATAATGGTAATAAGTTTATTAAGTTTGTGATCGCATGTTCTAAGTATTACAGAAGTAAGAAAGCAGTACCTGAACGAAATAGTAATAGTGCGTTAGGTATAAAACACATTTTACCACCAGCATGGAGCATAATTAAGCGGCTTCCCTTTGAAATTGGTGCCTTCAACCCTAGCAAGCTATCATCTGACCATTGTTTGGGTTGTGTGTGTGAACTATGTATATAGGATTCATCAATGAAGATGATAGGCCTATTATCCTGAATATAAAGCTGAAGTTCAATATTTTATTCGCTTAGGTCGTATGCCATATGTTTCCATTAACACTTTTCTTCTATCAGAGGTTTTCCGCCATCTAAAAATAATTATACTTTTTAAAACATACCACACTTATTTAATAGAAATAATGTTCTTATTTAATTCCCATTTTCTTTAACACAGTCTCGACTATTTTGTTATAAATACTTGAAATAAATATTATTTATTTAATACTAAATGCTTAATTTAATTTGGCATTGAAACAATGGAACTACGTACATAACTACATACACACTATATGCTCAAGATATTCGTATTTTAACGAATTGTTATCTACGGAATACAGTCTGAATATACAGTGCCACCAAGCTCAGAAAAGCCCTGAGTGGGCGTGTCCGAGGGCGCTACAAGTTAACAAGGTACACTCTCATCCATAATCTTTTCCGCGGGATATTTAAATCAAACTAAAGTAGTAGCTCCTATAAACAAATGACCAATGACGTGTGAAAAACTTAGGAATTAAGAAAAATAAAGAGTTTTTGAATGTTTTTCTAATTTTAATTAAAGCAAACGTTTATTTCAACTTCAAATATAATTTAATTGCAAAATGTTTTACATTATAGATTACAATACGATCATTAGCCTTAGTAATCAAATTCATCATCTGATATTCTGTCCTCGCTGATCCAATCTTGATCTGAAGAACCTGTATTTACAGTGAAACTTAAATTTTCCACAATTTCATCAGTTAAACCATCGGCCTTCCACATTTCTTCTGCAACATGTCTTACATGGTTACACTCCTTTTCCCAATCAGCTTGCGTGATTTCTGAAATTGCAGTTCTAACTAATTGCTCGATATCATGGCTAGAGTGCAACACATTATTCATAGCAACTTTTCTTTTCGCCATGCTCCAAATTAATTCTATTGGATTCAACTCGCAATGGTAAGGAGGCAAACGTAAAACAGTATGGCCATGCTTTTTTAAAAGTTCATCAGCATAATAAGTTTTACTTATAGAACATTGTCTTACCAACATTAAAAGTTCTGCTTTTCGCATTTCTGGAGTTGTTGCAATTCTATTTCCTTCTAGCCATGATCGAATATCATCTTTTCGATTATTTTGTGTAGGTGGTTTATTTATTTGCATGCTGTGATATGGTGCATTGTCCATAACAACAATGCTATGTGGAGGCAAGTTTGGAATAAGTTGTTTTTCTAACCATTGCATAAAATTGAAGTGGTTCATATCATCGTGGTAATCACCTGATTTACTTTTTGATTTAAAAATTAGCAAAGCATTCTCGACAAAGCCATTAGAACTTCCTGCATGCACTATAATATGTCTCTGACCAGCTCGATCACATTTATAAACACCAGGTTCTTCTTCCGATTGCCAATATTTGCCAACTCCATATGTTGGGTGAATATAAGTTTCATCTAAATATATCACTGGTCTTTTATTCTTTCCTAAATTTTCATTTTCTCGTAATTGTCTTAAGTACTGAGAACGCCAAGCTATAATATCATATCTTTCCATCAATAATTTTCTTTTATTATGACACTTCTTATATCGAAAGCCCAATTGTAATAAATATTTACGTAAAGTTTCTCGTCCTCCTGTGTAGTTAATTTTGTCTTTCATTTTGTCTACCAGCAATTTCAATGTTGGCACCTTACGATCTACAGTATACATCTCATGGACACTTCTTCTTAGTACGCCTTGGTCAAAATCATCTAATTCAATTTTCATTGAAACTGCAGTTTCTCGCTTCTTCTTTGGAGATTGTAATGAAGAAGTGCCGGCCATATCAGATTCTCTGCGAATCTGCTTTATGAAACTGACTGATTTCCCTGTTGCTGCAGCAGCTAGCTCACTAGCTTTTTCTAATGGAAACGTCCTATGACCATCTGCTTTCTGCTTGTCAAAGAACTGTATAACATTGCGAATAATGTTTCGTGCTTCCGAGCGAACGAGTTTACGTTTACTCATGGTTGCTAACCTGTAAAAAAAGAAAAAAAACCTAAATGCCTTAAAATAATATTACTCTTTTTATAAATTAATATCGTATTAAAAGGAATATTACAATACACTTAGAAGTTCCTAACCTAAAAATTTGCAGTTTGAATGATTTATATATCCGTGAAAATAATTTACTTACCTAAATTATGTAAATATACGACTACAGGTGTCTTAAAAAAGATAATTTTTTAGTCAAACAAGTAGGAACAGGAAAATAAAAGTAAATTTGCAAAAATATGAACCAAGCGTACGAAATTAAAAAAACTTGTGTCAGTTACTGTACTAAACGAAAATTACGCTTCTTATTGGTCGATGTTGTTTGATATTGAAATTAGTTCGCATATTTTCCGAGGTTTTTCTGAGCTTGGTGCTACTGTAGTACCGTTCCAGCTGCGATATGCAACTTTATGTCCAAGGGACAACTTGCTGCCAACTTTATTTGAATGATTGATATATGATAAAAGAAAAATATTTTGATATACCTTTTAAAGTGAAACGTTTCTCGTGAATGTAAAAGTTATGAATAATTGACCGAATTGTTGCAGTATCTTCTCTACGAACTCTTCGGACTTTTACTCTTTGAACTTTCCTGAATGTATGTATATCCCTATACTCTTTCGCGATTCTTCTGTATTTTTTTTTCAGTTATACCTTGTAATGTTTCAAGGGAATACTTGGTTTATCATCTTCTGCTTCCTGTTTCATGAATTTCAAAATATTGGCGATAATTTCTCTGCCTTGGCTGTGGATAACTTTTCATTTGACGCCAACTCCTTTTGATGTCGACGCCATCGCTACAATTTGTACAATTAATATAACATATATCTACCTACTTTATTTATTTGTATTTGAACTTTACCACTGTAGTAATATACTCCTTTTAAATGCCTTGAAAAAGACAGTTTTCTTAATAAGAAATGGAACGATAACAGCCTAGAATAACAAAATAACTGAAATCTATTCAAGATAAGCTATAACCTAATCAATGCTTGGCACGCTACTGAAGTTTCAGCTGATATCATTCCATCCCTATTTTTCAAATGCTGCGTAATAATAGACTCGCCCGAGGAAAATAGTCTCTTTGCGCATGTGATGTCGGATGTACTCATTTTGAGTCAGCTCTAGCAGCATAGTTGTTTCATCAAATAAAGCTTAAAATTGAATTAGGAATTCAAAAATATAATATATAGGGTGGCACATTTAAAATAACAAAGTTGACAAACATTTCCGGTGCAACCGGAAGTGGCAGATTATTAAAAACATAGTGTGAATTTTCCAGTGTATTCTCTTTCATATAGCGATCTATGCGGTTCCTCCTGAGATATCCTGCATGTTACGAAACATTACTAACGATTTTTTGGCTAAAGATCGCTTAAATACTGTAAAGTTAATGATAATAATTGTTAAATGTTTCTATTAATTTTTACAGGAAATTAGAATTTTAAACCATTTCACTTTAACTGTCGAGTATACCTGGGCTCCTTCTTATACAATAGAGGACAAATCTTAGATGATACAATGAAAAAAGAGCTTAATAATAGCGCTGGCGAACCTTTTGCTAAACAAGCATACAATACCTGCCTATAGAGCAACACCTGGATCTACTCTAAATGGAAAGCATGTCTACAATAACGATTTCTCACAATGACTGCTTCTGGGAAGGTTCTCCTCTTCTGGTGCAAAATTTTAAAGCGAAAACAGGATCAAAGCAGACTTTGTATGTACGTTAGATCTCGAACGTTTACCCAAGTTGTATGCTTCTTTTCCGCTTGTGCAAAAGGGAAACCATTATTAGAATGGATTTATCAAATTTTGAGATCTGTTTGCGTAAAAGATTGTATAAAACGGATGTTCGGTATCGTAGCTTTTATGAAATAATTTTTTGCAGTTCGCTGTAGGATTTTGTAAAAAAGAAATGTAAAAGATGAGATTTTATAACTGAATTTTGGTTTTTTAGTGAAGTTATTATTTTCTTGTCATTGTTTCTTTTCAGAAATGCAGCTATCTTACTATTATTGGGCTCTTAGAACTTTTAGCATGGAATTTTATGAAAAAGGTTATGATTTTGTTTTGAGTGGTAGTAATTTAGTTGAAAAAATTGCTAAATTGCTATAAACTGTAGTTAATATCATATAAACTGTGTTAAAAAGCAATAGTACAAATATTTCAAAAACGGCGTGTCTTAGAGGCGTAAAACTGTTTCTGTAACTATACAGGGCGCGTCAAAGAAAATACCAACTTCCTAATTTGAAATAGAACACCTTGTATATTTTTGAAGATTCTAATAGTCCTTTGAAAGATAACTTCAGCGGTACAAAGTTTTAATGGGTTTATCTGTTAAAATAACACGAACACAAATTTTAAATAAATGATCACTAACGCTGGCCACGAGCGGTACCGCGCATCGGCGTAGAATCAGTTCGGACCGAGAGGAACGGTAGTATTACTTCGTCTGCGGAGCAGTACGGACATTTTCGCTGCCGATCATTTGCGCAATTGTTTATCTGTCCTAGAAAAATTATGATTTCGACAACAAAACGACCGCGGTCGGACAAACTTCGAAAATTTATTGCAGAAATTCCAGACTTAATATATGAAGGTACTAAAATTAAATGTGTAATCTGTAAAATCCCGTTAATGTGTTGGTCCAGACAACATTGTCTACGACACGTAAATAGTGAAAAGCATGTCTCAAAAAGAAATTGCGCACGAGACAATGAAAAATTTATATTTAATTTATGCGTTACGTTTATCGCATGTAATATACCGTTTAATTTACTAGACAAGGAACCATTTATCTGCTTTTGGAATAACTATTCGGAGTGCAAATTACCAAGTCGAACATCGTTACGAAGAATTGTGCCATCTGCGCGCGAACATATTGAAGAAAAAATAAAATCGGAGTTGAAAGATCAAAAATTGTGGTTATGTGTCGACGAAACAACAGATCGGAAGAAACATTCTGTTCTTAATGTAATGGCACGCAAATTGGAACCTCATCAATCGGCACCTTCAATTCTATTAGTCTCCAAACGAATACAACAGTGTACTGCCGAAGTAATTTCAAAGTTAGTGTTAAATACATTGGACAAGTTTGAACTTTCAACAAACCAACTCTTGATGTTAGTGAGTGATGGTGCTGCAAACATGCTTTCTGTAGGCGGGTCTCTTAAAATGCATTCTGCTAATTTCTTACACATTACGTGTAAAATTCATGCTCTCAATCTTGTGGCGGATAGTATCAGAAAATGTTATCCTGAGGTAGACGCTTTAATAGCGCATACCAAAGCAGTATTTGTCAAATCACCGAAACGTATTCGCGAATTTCACAGACCGTGCCCCCGTACACCAGAGCCACCAGAACCTATTCTAACTCGTTGGGGAACATGGTTACAGGCCGCGTTTTATTATCATAAATATTTTGACAATATTAAGAACGTGGTTTTACAATTCGATACAAAGGAAGCTGCCGGTATCCAGAAAAGCCAGTCGAAATTTCAAGATAGTCAGGTTAAAATGGAATTAAAAATCATTCACGGCAATTACTTCGGGCTAGCAGATGCAATAGAAAAATTACAAAATCCTGCGGTGCCGTTAGAAGAATCTCTACAAATAGTGCAACATGTTCACGCACAGCTATGCGCGATTGAAGACGCAAAAAATGTTTCTGTTCTAGAAAAATTTGAAAGTGTTTTTGAGAAAAATTCTGATTTTGGCACATTAAGACACATTTGTGAAGGTGCGTCAACAGAATCGTTAAGTTATTTGAAAGATTATTTTACTTACGCAAATATTACGTCACTAGATGTAGAACGTTCGTTCTCTGCATATAAACGCATTCTTTCCTCATGCCGTACTAGTTTTGCCGAAACAACAGTTGAAACATATCTAATGTTGTAGATATTTAACAGACATTATTCACTTTGTGATTTGACGGAGGACTCTTAAAATGGTAAGTGTTTGAGCACGTGTTATTTAATTTTTATTTAAAAGATGAGCGAAATTATTTGCGACAGCAAACATCTCTATTAGCAGAATAACTCTAGTGGAACGCGAGGCCTGGTCGACTCTACGTTACTGCGCGGTACCGCTCGTGGCCAGCTTTAATGATCACAATCAAAATAATAATCAACATGAGAAACAGCTGGGCAAATACTACTTTATGAAATCAAAATATCTGCTTTTGTTAGCTAGACAATAGCCATATCTAACCATCATTAAAATCTCAGTATTTTCTCTTTCAGTTCATGCTACCATCCTCATTCTTAGTCTTTGATTGCCCATAAATAATGATTTAAAAACTGTCTTTTATTGTCTATTTGTCATCTGTCAATACTTAGCAGATTCCCAAGGTAATTTCTAAACTTTATATTTTAAGTATTAATATGACCAATTTTAGTTTTCTTTAACATAAATCTATAATTTTAACAGATAAACCCATTAAACCGTATATTGTTAAATTTATTTCTCTGAGGGATATTAGAATTTTCAAAAATATATAGAGCGTTCTATTTAAAATGAAGGAGTTGATATTTTTTCTGACTCACCCTGTATAGTTACAGAAACGGTTTTACACCTCCAAGATACGCCATTTCTAACTACATCGATATGCCAATTTACAAAGCGAAACATTCAATATTCTTTGAAATATTTGTAATATTCCAGACTCTTTTGACACTGCGTATTTATAAAATATTAAACATTTGGGATTAAAGTGTTACTTATTTGTACATTTAACAACATTTACATCACTTAGTAGCTAATTTCTCACATCTTTAACGCATATTTACGTAAATAACGCTTCTAATTTAAATCCTATAAAGTTAACCGCGTAGAAAACTAGCTCCAGACCAAAACGGAGAACGGACAGCAGAGCACATTTAATATCCTCCATATCATGCTCTCCTGGTACAAAATATGAAACACCTCAGAGTTAATATTTAGAATATGCTAAGAATTTTCTTCTCTAGCGGTTTTAGTCGAAGGCGAACTCGGAATTTTCTTCCATTCTTAAAAGCTTTGAAAGCCTGCTTGTACACAAAATTTCTCGTTGCGGTCATGTTCTCCTGTTCCAAAATCGCGGGATGTAATTTGATTGTACGCGTTCTGTAAGTGCGAAATTCGAACAAACAAAAGGCGCTCGGGTTCCTTCTGGTCTGCTTGTTTTTTTTTATTCTATATTTTTAAACGCGGAAGAAAAAGGAAAGAACTAGTAATGAGCCTGGTTTTCTTTTAATGTCGGTTGTCGTACCCGCAATATACTGTTAACGCTATCTTTCTTGCTTCATGCTGTCCTGTTACAATAATAATAAACAAATTGAAATTAATAATAAAGGGCCGTTGAATGTATACGCCATAGCACCCTCAATTTCATCTCTATATTCTTGCTGAGTGAATTGATCTGCCATCTGTGTTGTAAGGGTCGAATTACCCGTGAAGCGGCTGCTATTGGAGATATTAAGTAGTGCATTGAACATCCCAGAGATGCCGCTGGTCTTTCTATTGGATTATTATTATTATTATTATTTACCAATATTATTCAGGAATGTATAAAGCGAAAATGTGAACCGCATTATCTATGAATTAAAAGAAAAAAAGTAAAAGAAAATTGTATAAATTACATTGTTTATATGACTTACTGTAACAAAAGAACCGTAATTTAGCTCGAAAAGTCCAAAGGCATTCATAGAAATCGCCCTTTGAGATCGCATGATAACAGTTGACAAGCATTTTCTGATGTCCGAGTATTTTTTGGTATACCAGAGACTGTCAAACAGTGAATCTGCGAATGAGACGCCCTAAAAATGTGTTTCTTATATTTCATTTACACAAACGTTGAAAAACTTACCCAATAACTTAACTCATGTGAAAGAGCACAAAATTCCAATAATTGAGAAACGTGAGCTATGTAAAACGATATTAAGAAGAACAAATCTTCGAAACTAACATCTTCCTGAAAGATTAAATTAAATAAGTGAAATTTAGCCCCAAAATAGAAATAACACCTACATTAGTAATTCTGTAACAGGCAGTGCAAGTCCCAAGAACACTAGCGAAAAATTGTACGAAATGTCCAAGTCCAAAAATCTGATTTAATTCCTGTGTTACACTTTGAAACCAATATAACAAAGAAGAAATAAAAATTATGCCTTTTCAAGCAAGCAAAAGCTTACCTTATTAATTTTTGATGATGCTTGATACAAATTACCAACAATTTCCTTTCTTTATCATCAGGGTGATTAACAACCGGTTGATAATTCACTCCTGGTATCTTCAGTAACCTCCTTGCGATTTCATCCTCCTTTCCACTTCCTACAAATTTAATTGCGGTGCACAATAGGCGAAATTGCGCTACACAATTGCCACAAATCGAGCAATACAATGAATCGTACGCGCAAACTACGTGTTCGTTGATATAAACCGTTAAATACGCCTGCCAAGTGAAGATAATCTCATAAGCTGGACTTCGGGTCGTATCGAATGGAAACCACGAGATGTGAGGAAGATTTTTTCCGCCTTTTAGGATCGGCATTAGCACGTAGAAGGATAGAAATGCAACTCCTGAAGCGTATTGCGACACAAAGACTCCCAGAAGGATTTTGGTGGTTCTTTTGATGTCTTTCTGAACGGTACTTCCCATGACATTAGCAGGCCAGAATTCATTCCAAACCGTGCGGATCATCTCAGTTATTCTCTTGGATTTGTAAAAGAAGATGCAACCTTTAACAGTGGCCTGAAAATTTTGGATGTTTAACTGGGCTAGATCTTCTTTTTTTCTCCGAAAAAGAAAACTTACTTGCATTATGATAATCATGGACGCGACAGCCTTTATCAAAGCATCCACACTCATTTCGGTAGTAAGCAAATGCATGACTAAGGATAACTCTTGACCAATTGCGGTCATCAACATGAAGCCAAAGAACACCTGTTTCGCTTGGCCAACGTCGCAGGGCCACAGATTTATTATTCTAGCGAGAACTTGACTAAACAACATGACACGTTTCGCGTCATCTCTAAAGACCCTCGCTTCATTCTCCAGCATCTTAACATTCGCAAAAAACAAGAGTTTATTAGTCACAGACATTATGCCTACTATTTCTAGTATTTGAGAATCTTGCTTTATATTTACCGATTATCAGCTAGTTAACCTTTCACGACGTTAAAGTTTGTTGGAGTGAACATTTAAAGTTTTGCTTCAATATTTGATAGACTCTATGTGAATACAGAAGGTTGATTTTGAGTGAACATAATTGGGCAATTACCTTGAAACTTAATCTACGCTTAAGGTCGCAGAAACTAGTTAAAAATTAATTTTGAACTAGTCAAGGGGACGTTTTAATGTATGTTAAATAAGTTCCAATAATTGGTTTCAACTATGTTTTAAACAGCACTTACCCTGGAAACTAATTTATTTAATATTGATGACGCAATATCTAAGACGTTCATGTTGCCAGTACCATAGAAACAGAATTACTATAGAATAGAAGCTTTTAGTAATAATTTGTTTTCATTTTGCGCCATCTTCCGAAATGTTCTTCTAACTAAATGATGAGAAAACGGGTAATTTAAATTTCTGTCTATATTGTATTTGATCGATATAAGGATAGGCGAATAAATGAGAAAACTCCGAAATAAATGTAAAACAGAGTTTATCAAACCGAATAAAGGATAAATGATAAATGATTGATGCTGTGGTAGAACTGTTTCGGCTTGCACTTGTAAAATCTGCAGCTTCTTTTCTATTATTTTCAATATCAGTTGCTTCATCAATTAAATTTAATCCTTCATGTGTTATTTCCAAATCTACAGGTTCTTCTGGCAAGTCAACATTAATTTGCTGTTTTGATGTACTTGGGCTAGGATACACTTCCTGTAGTTCACCAACTGTTTCATCTATAAGATACAATAGTAGCATATTTATCTGTTTGCTTCAACGAAAATTTACTTAAAACTGGCAAGTTTAGCCTAGGAATCGAAGTACGAGAAATGTACATATTAGTTGTCCTATCTTCATTTCTGAAGTGAATATGACACATACGACACGAATTATATATCAACTGTGGATCTAAATCTAATAATTTTGAATTTCCACATAAATGTATCCATTCATTAAACCGTTGTTTATCTTTCGTGGGGTGCGGGAACCGATGTCTGGAGGCATCTTTATTCTTACAGTTTGATACTGCACAAGATCGATATCGAACCATACTCTCCAACAAGAAATATAACACCACACAAATTGGAAAAACGCTTACGAACAAAAATGGCGTGTGCACATACAAAAAACAAATTGACATTAAATTGACAAATACCCGATAATATTGAGACTGCTGTCGAGATATTTTCATTTTGCATACGACCGCGCCATCTAGTGAAATGTTCTCACTGGCATTAATGTGAAAACGCTTTGTCAATTTAACCTTTATCACCCTGGCCAATACTTAGAAAAATATGTTATCAAAAAAGCACTTTACACTTCCATTTTCTAAAATTTCAGATATACGAAGCTTTCCTTCGAAAATCTTTACTGCAATTAAACCAATTCCTGCATTACACCACTCACAGACGCAAGGATTCCCAATATTGATTCCTATTAATTTTCAAACTCTAAATTGGTTGTGATTGGATATTATAGAGCAGTTAAAAATAATTTTTGACAATGGCAAGCAGTTTAAAGGAACATATTTCCTAGAATTTCTTGAGGGAGAGGGTGTTCGATTGCTGAGAAAATTGGTGGTAAAATTGCTTGAGTTGATATTGCACCAGACAGTTAGGTAATTTGTATCCTATGTATCCGTAAGGTGTTATATTGGGTTTTTGTTTAATTTATAATGGTATTAGTACGTGGGCCAATAGTATTCGTCCGTATCGTTACAATGCAAAAGATTAAGCTTTTTACTGCAATTCTAAGAAAGTAAAAATACAACGTGTTACAGTTATATGGTGTATAATACTATTAAATATATAACTTTTAATTTCTCACATCGCCATCTTTGTCAGGAACGTGTATAATGAAAAGGAGAATCGCACAACCTAAAAAAAGAAACATTCCAATCAAAATCCTCGAAAAACAGCGTTCTAAGGTAATATTTTTATTTAACCTACAGTTATGAACGAAGGATAATTCAGTTGGAACAGACCAAAGGCATTCATAGATTCCTCCTTTTGCGATCGTATAATGACAATTGATAAACACCTTCTGATATCTGTATATTTTCCATTGTACCACATACTCTCAAAGGCTGCGCTTGAAAATCGTGTGCTCTGCAGAAGAAACCGTGCTTTTAAGGTTTCTTGTTAGAGGATTATGTAATAAAGGATAACATAAATTCAAAAATATTTGGGACCAACGAAGAAGTACGACAAGGGGGAAGGCCTTAAGCCACTGTTATTCATTACTAAGGTTCGACAAACGAGTGCAACCTCAGAGGCGTATTGCGCAAATGTATAGGTACGTGAAATACAGTATTATTAAAAAATAATTTATTCTTACAATTTATTGACATCTTGGGGCAGTAGTATTTTGTCGCAGTGGACATCAACACTTCAATAAAAGGTAAGAATATATTATTTTTTAATAATACTGTATCTCACATAGCTACTTTTGCGTGATACGCCTTTGACGTTTCACTCGTTTGTCGAACCTTATTCATTACATACATGGATGAGATTATTACAGAAAGTAGTAAAAACACTAAACCAATGTACATAGGATACAGAAATCTACAACCAATCTAAATTTCATATTGTGCCTTTGCAGATGATACGGTGATTGCTGCAAATACTGAAGAGAACTTAGGTGAACCTTATTATATGGGATAATATAATGAAAGAGAAAGGCATGAAACTAAATAATTGAGGAAAATGGAAATAATGATTTGAAAATAAATAACAAAATACAAAAAGCAAATAATGTATATCATGCGATGAGCAAGGGGTTAATATATAAAAAGGAAGTGTAAAAAAAATGACAGTATTCAAAACAATTTATAGACCGATACTAACATATGGCTGCGAATCCTGGGTGCCGAATCAACGTCAAAAGAACAAGCTATAAACAGTTGAAATGAGGTACCTAAGAAGAGTGAGAGGAGTAACAAAAAGAGATAGGCTAAGAAATAGCAATTGCAGAACATCTACAAACACTGTAGGATTTCATTAAGCAACGACAATTGAATCGATGGTGTCATCTGCAAAGGATGAGCAATGATATTCCAGTAAAGAAAGTATGGGAAAGAAGAACCCAAGGGAAGAGAAGCAGAGTAAGACCAAAAGAAACTTGGGATAATGTAGTAGGAAAGATTATTCAAAAAAGGGAATGAACACGGATAGAGTCAAAACAGTTGGCTCAAGATAAGAAGAAATGGTCTACATTTGTTTATAATAATGAGAAATGAAAATGTAATCCTGACACCCAATTTGGGTATAAGGGAATTATCAATTATACAGGTATGTTACGATGAACGTCGGTTAAAAGTATACGGGGAAGAGAATAAAATAGAAATTTGAAAATTTACATACACAAATTGTCCTTTAAAACTAGCTCAGCTAAAATATTTTCAACTGCCGGTATCTCTCTCTTATACAGGAAGTAACCATCAACTTCCCTGTTTTGAATGGAACACTACTATCTTTATGTCAAATTTGGATTCTGTGTTACATTTTAAAATTATTTTATGCAACCGTAACCCTAGAATTCACTCTTAAAGAGATATTGCAACTTTTCGAAAAAGTTTGACAGATGTGGCGCATCGCAGGGTTTCAAATAACTTAGAATTGTAATACGCCAAAAAATTATTCTGCTTGCTGGTAATGTTCATGAAACGATGTTATCATGGTAACAGATAAATTTGCTAAATTATACAGAGTGTGCCAGTAAAGCAGGGGACAATATCAGAGATATTTAAACTGAAAAATCTAAATTTTTTAAATAGCAACTCCTAGTTTTCCTAGCGGTATTAATTGTACGTCAAAAATTAAGGCAGAAATGTATAGCAAGTGCTATTGCTAAAGTTAACAGTTTAGGAGATATTTTGTGAAATATTTATGTTAAATATCGGATTGTTTAATGTCAATTTCAGTTATAAACACAGTAGTAGTCGTCAGTACTTCATATTGTACTACAATTATTCATAATTGCACGTATTTCTTAGTTTAACGAAAATGTCTCGCCTAGAATTTTTAAATGAAAGTTATTTAAATTTAATTATAATTTGCCGCCAATGCAATGGCGTTATTGATAGAACGTGCTGAATTTTCATGGAGAGATATTAAAACCTACTCGAAGCATTAAAAAACTATAAAGATTTTGGTTTGTTTACAAAAACATCAAAAAGAAACAAACCACCAGTAGATGACGAGCATTCAGAAACTACGGTATTGGGTTATTTTACTGTATACCCGACTAATTCGACGCATGATGCAGAGCAAGCGCTTAGAACATCGTCCAAAACAAATCACAAAATTTTGGTAAAACAAAAATATAAGATTTACGGATATTAAACGTCGAAGAGAATTCTGTGAATGGTTTTTGGTTCGAACTCAAGAAGATGATGATGCATTTTTGGATTATATTATTTGTAGCGATGAAGCGAATTTTTCCAGAAACGGAACGCATAACTGTAAAAACTTTCATTTTTGGGCTTCAGAAAACCCGCATGTGGGTACCGTATATTCTGCGCTTTGAAGAACAATAGAATTCTGTCTGTTTACTTTTATGAATACAATTTAAATGGATTGCGTTATGAGAAAATTTTACATAACGTTATCCGCGAATCATTATGTCTTCGACCGGAAGAAGAAACGCAGAATACATGGTGTCAAATGGACGGGACTTCCCCACATAACACACGTGACATATCGACTATTTTTACTGAAATGTTTGATGATCAATGGATCGCTAAAAACGGTCCTTTAAGTATCCACTACGATCTCCAGATTTAACCCTACTAGATTTTTTCTTGTGAAAAAGATGACATGGTTGACAGAGTAAAAAGAACTTTCAACGACCTGGCTGCAAGATCTATTCAACGTGATACTCATCAGGAATTAATGAAGAGTAATAGCATGCATGGAACAAAATGGTTGTGTTTTCGAGCATTTATTATAATAATGAAATACGTATTCAATTTTATTTTATCATTTGTACATTTTGTCTGTTTTATGCTTTCCTTTTTTTTCTGTTTATTAATAACAAATTCGATTTTTGAAAGTTCTATTTTCACTACTGTAGTATGAATAATTGAGATATCAATTATGTTGGCTAATTAGTAGTGAAGACCGCTACTGTGTTTACTATTGTTGGCAGTACATTTGACAGCTGCCTTCAATTATCTAACCATGTCAAATTGAAATTGACATTAAACAATGCAATATTTAAGATTTAGGAGGTTTTCACAAAATATCTCCTAAACTATTAACTTTAGTAACAGCACTTGCTCGCATTACTTTTTGACGCAGAATCTAATACCGTTTAGAAAATCAGGAGCTGCTACTTTAAAAAACCGATATTTCTCAGTTTAAATATCTCTGATATTGACCCCTCCCTACAGGCACAACCTGTATAATTTAGCAAATTTATTTGTTACTATGAAAACATCGTTTCATGGACATTACCAGAAAGCAGAATAATTTTTTTCGGCGTATTACGATTTGTAAGTTATTTTAAAACCTGTGATGCACCACATCTGTCAAACTTTTTCGAAAAGATGCAATATCTCTTTAAGAATCAATTGTAGGTATAGGGTATGTTACATAAAATCCAAATCTGACACAAAAATGGTGGTGTTTTATTTAAAATAGGGAGGTTGATGGTTACTTCCGGTATAAGAGAGAGATACCGGCAGTTGAAAATATTTTGGCTGAGCTAGCTTTAAAGGATAACTTGTGTAAATTTCCACATTTCTATTTTACACTCTTCCCCATATATTTTTAACCGGCGCTCATCGTGACATACCCTGTATACATATACTGAAGTGAAGCTTCGACAATGGAAAACCAGGTGCTTACGTTGTCGGTGAAAGGCCTAATGACACTACACTCTTCGAAATATGTCACTTTTGCTGTGATGACACGCTTAATGGCATTTAAATATGTCATTGGACATCCAAGACGTCCTTAAAGACAGTAAAATAATTGAACTGATTAGAGACTTCGTTATTGATAGGTGATATTAAATGAATATGCATTGATGATATGTTAGGATGAATGATTTTTTCCTCTAATGATGTGTTTTTGGCATTTTCATCATTTATACTATTAATCTTGAAAATGTAGAAATTATTAAAAAAAGGTTGTTTTAAAGCCTAAATATCAATCTAAATATCCTTGAAACTAATTTTGAATTTTGAAAAGTAGAATATTCCGACTTAATCGAAATATTCTGGCAGGATCGCCAAATTTGAGATGTTTTTTTTATCTTTTTTGATTAAATTTTGTTGGTTATTTTTCTTTAAGGTATTTTCTAGTTGCTTTTTGACAGTTTTTAATATGTACTTTTAAGTTAACAGTTTCTAATATGTTTAAGTTTTAAGTTGAATTTCTAAATAAGTGGTCGAAAGATGCCTACTGTCAGAAAGAAATTAAATTCTGTCTCCACTCGTTAGGACCGCACTGTAGTATAAATTATCAAAATGCCGGAATTCGAATAATAACCAAAAATAATTCGAATTCTACAATTATTAAACTAAATTCTATTTATCGAATATTGGAATTAAATTGATGAATTGAGGTGTAAGTGCACTTCACGCCAATAAGTCCCACTATAATATACTAGAGGATTAAATAGAATAAAATGATATTTACCCAATAACTCAATTCGTTTGATACTGAACAGTAAATAAACAGCTGGCAAAGATAGGCTATGTATAATACAAATAATATAAGCAGGGTGTTGAAATCGGTTGCCTGTGCGGTCTGATAACAATTGGTGCAAATTCCTATCAAACTAGCGACCAACTGCACAAAATGTCCGTTTCCAAACACTTTATTTAATTCGTTGCAAACGCTGGAAAAAATAGCAAATTTTATGGCAAAAGAAATATAAAAGATATTGAACTAATTCCTTACTGTATTAGTTTTTGATGATGCTTAATACACATCACCAATAATTCCCTCTCTTTCTGATCTTCTCTCGTCCTACCTCTTCTATAAACGACTCCAGGGATCTTCAGCAACTCCTCAGTTATCTTATGCTCATCACCGCTACCGACTTGTTTGATAACTTCGCAGAGTAAACGGAACTGTGCCACGCAATTTGAACATAGGGTGCAATACAATGCGTCAAAACCTGCTACGACGAACAAATCGACGTACAAAGCCATATAAATTTGTGTGGCGAACAGTATCTCGTAAAGTGGAGTCTGGGTCCAATCAAAAGGGTACCAGGAATTGAATGGGAGTAACCTAGCATGTTTTATCATTGGCATAATTACGAAACCGAAGTGGGAGACTAACGCTACCGAGTACTCTATGAATACGAGAATTAGGACTTGTTTGGAGTCGTTTTTGATGTGATCTTCGCTGTGATTACCCACTAAATTCGATGGCCAAAATTCTTCTTTTACAAGACGAAAGAGCAGGCTTAATTCTTGGGAATAATAGTACAAGACGGTAGCTTTGACTACTACCTAAAATTTAGGCTGGCATCTTTATGATGATAGTATAAGATAAATTACATACTTGTAATCCTGGTATAGTCGATGATAGAATCTGCGTAAAAACATCAACATCCTCAGCATTCACAATTAAGGATCCCAACAAAGATAACTCGTGAGAAAACCCAATAAAGAACATTACGAAAAAACACAATCTTTTACTGATTGTCACGTTAACAGGCCATATATTAACCAAACTAATCAACATTTTCGCGATTACTACTGTGTATTTAGCGCTATCATCGAGGAGAACCCTATTTTCCTTGCAGAACTCGAAATTGTACAAAATAGAGCGTACTTTCTCTTGTAAAAGCATCGTTACAACTGACTTGGTTGTCCTTTTGAAGTCTAAATTGTCGCTTTTTAACCTGTCGTCTTATTTCTTGAAATGTAGAGGTTTTATTAACGTGATCTGTCATTATTGGTATTGGTGATAAATATTTCATGAAATTGCTGTGAAAGCAACACGCGGTTTGGACAAGGATAATCTTTCATGGGACAACTTGATACGCTAGAGAACAAGTTGAAAGCTCGAAGTGGACATCTATTACGGTATTATGTCCGGTTGATTTGAATCTTTGTAAACCATTATACATAATATTTATTTTATTACTAAGAAGTGCGTTACTTAACATTTCTATAACATCTCTTTAAAATTTCGTAAATATCATGTATCATGTTATATTTTTCAATTTCCCATCTTACTCAGAAAGGTGTACAAGGAAAACGAAAAGCGTATTATCTGTAAAATTAAATAATCAACTCACATTTTATGAAGGGCAAAAGTTTTATGTACTTACCGAGAGAAACGAAGCATAGTTCAATTCAAGCAGGCCAAAAGCATTCATAGAAATCGCCCTTTGAGCTCGTACGGTCATTATCATCAAACAACGTTTGATATCCTTATATTCCTTACCGTACCATTGGCATTCGTAAGTAGCTTGCGCAAGGCATGTGCTCTAAAAGCAAAAGAAAACTTTTATACCATCTTTGCCTTATTGTAGTTGTGGTTTCTATCCTTACCAAATAACTCAGCTCATTTGAGACCGAACACAGCAATAATATTTGGAATAGGTGAGCTATGTAATACATCAAAAGCATTACAAGAGT
The DNA here is from genome assembly GCA_029619315.2 of Dynastes maya. NCBI lineage: Eukaryota > Metazoa > Arthropoda > Insecta > Coleoptera > Scarabaeidae > Dynastes > Dynastes maya. The sequence continues at coordinate 30,670,588 of JAROYE020000008.1, forward strand.
GCTCAAACTGACGCCCTGCAATTGAAAAATGGATCATATAAGAATCGTGATTTGGATGTGAGATTGTTACTTTCGAGATTTGGTACAGGGTAGGACAAATTCCTAACAACGTAGCACAGAGTTGAAAGAAATGGCCGTTTCCAAAGATCCTATTTAATTCATCGCTAATTCTGAAAGAGAAAGACAAAATTAATAAAATTTTTGTATATTTATGATTTCCTTACCGGATCAACTTTCGATGATGTCCAACGCATAGCACCAACAATTTCCTTTCAACGCTATCCTCATGTTCCTTCAGGACCGATTCATAAGTGGTTCCCTTAATTCGTAGCATTTTCTCGACTATTTCAGCTTCTTTGCCAGTACCGATGTGTCGAACTGCAGCTCCAAGTAGATGAAATTGAGCCACGCAATTGGCACAAATCGAGCTGTACAAGGCGTCGAATCCCACGGCCACGCTCACGTCAAAACAGTCAGCCATAAACGCCTGGATCAGATAGAGGATTTCGAATGTAGGACTTTTATTGTGATCGAACGGGAACCAAGATTTTATCGGTAGCTCCCTGCTTCTTCGTACGAAAGGAACAATTATCAACAGTAAACGTGATGCGTGTGCTGTGATATATTCTAGAAGCATAAAAGTGACGATTTGATTAGCATGTTCTGCGATGTGATAGTCTGCTCCTTCGTCGACTAGATTAGATGGCCAGAATTCTGTTCTAACGTCATTGATTACGTCGCTTATGGCTTTCCTCTTGAAGAACATTAGGGCTCCTTTTCCAAATGACTGCAATTTGAAAATGAATTGTAATAATTTGGTAATAAAAATATGGTGCAGTCAAGTAGGATAATAAATAGAATCTTTAGAAATGTTAAATGCAAGTTAAAATCTTACCTGTACTGTAGACGCCATCGCTGAGACCATGCTCAAAAAAGTATCCACGTCTTCGGCGTTGACGGCCAAAGCTGCCACCAGAGACATCAAATGGAGAACACCTACGGTCAGCATGCATATCACCCACGTTGTTTTCGGCAGCGTATAATTCTCCGGCCATATATTAACAGCACTAATTATCAATTGCGCCCAAAATGTCGTAAATTTCGCACCATCCGCTAAGGAATGTTCATGCCCCTCGAAAATTCCTATCTTGTAGAAAAATGCGCGAAGTATTTCCGACAACGCCATCTTCGCGACTGACCCTTATATATTATTATTACACACATCTATTGCCCCACCGTATACAATATTAATCTGCTCAATCTATTTTGTACGTCTTATGCAAAACGTTACCTGTCAACCCAATAGCCTTCCCTTGTCAAGGTTTTCGCAACTACGAAATGGTTCAGTGGCCTGCATATTTCATGAAATTGCTGCGAAAACAGCACGCGGATTTGACATCCGCTTCATATTCGCAATGGCGGTTGGCCAATCGTATCAATCATACCCTAGATCGTTGGATCACTTGGTTTCTCGTTATAGGTTTAATGTCAGCAGTGGAGGATTCGTTACATGGCCGTAATTATACTTGGAATTGTTGCCATCGAGAGTGGAAAATGTCACGTGCTTTGCGGAAAGTACACGTCTGCATAGCGTCGATATACTTGAGTGACGATGATGTGTTTGTTCTATTTTCAGTTTAAACACGTGTATAAGTCATTTATTTCAAAATATGCTTGAGTTCTGTTTAAATAACGTTTATCTTTGTCGTAATTCTAAATTAAAGTAAGAAAATAATTAATGATTGAGTATTGGGATATTTAAGGTGTATGAAGGGCGAAACAAATCAGAAAATTCACTTACATTTCTTTTATTTATTAAACAAGTTTAGAATGCAATAAACAGAACAATAAATCGTGAAGACCGGAACTGTAGTAAAAAATGTCAGTTGCATTTTTTAATATTTTTCATGTATCTTGCAAGTTGTGCATCTTTTTCTTTTTTTCTTAACAAGGGTTCATCTTTTCAAATTAACTATCCTCCTTTCAATTTCCCATCTTATTCAAAAAGGTGTATAAGGAGAATGAGAAACGAATTATCTAAAACAAAAAAAAAATAAAAGTAAGTGTAACAACAAAAAACAATTATTTTCAGAGCAAAATATTCTTAAAACTGCAGAAAATGCTCTGTACCTTCACAAGAATCCGTTATTTATGCACTTACCGACATGAACGAAGCATAAGTTAATTCAAAAACGCCGAAGGCGTTCATCGAAATCGCTCTTTGGGCCCGTATGGTGACTATCATTAAGCAGCGTTTGATATCTTTGTAGTCTTTATTGTACCATTGACATTCATATGTTGCTTCAGCAAGGCGCGCACTCTAAAATAGATAGAACATCCGTTATTTCCTTTTCTTTAGGGTAATTTTCGTCCTTACCAAATGGCTGAGCTCGTCCGACACCGAACACAATAATAATATTTGAAACAAGTGAGCTGCATAGTACATTAGAAGCATTACAAGAGTGCTGAAGCTGACGCCCTGCAATTAAGATATAAATAACTTAGGCGAACAACAATACTACATATGTATACATAGAGTTAGGATCCATTTGAATAGCCTTGATGTAATTATTTGGACTTTGATAGTTTTCCACGTTTAAGTAGGGGAAAATGGGACATAAACTTATAATTAAGGTTCGACAAACGCGTGCTATGGCAAAAGCGCCGAGAGGGCATTTAGGTCGATGCGAAGACAGTGGAGAGTTTAGTCATTCGATAGGCGTGGAAGTGAACGGCGTTGGATAATTATCGGTTTATCGGTGTGCGTCTTTTAAAACATGGATCGTCGCAAGCGAGGTTTACCTTTAGCATCGCATGTGAATAAATATATTAGCCGTTTCCCTAGGTTGGAATATACAGGTACTATCATTCAGTGCAAAATTTGCAATATACGGTTGATAGGTCGCGATACATTTCAGTGTAGAAGACATATTAAAAGTACACGTCATGTACTGAATTTAAGCAACAATATTCCGTACTGGGAATTTCTGTATGATTTTATTTTTATGCTAAGTGTGTGCAACATCCCACAACACCCAATAGACAATGAACACTTTCGTCTTTTTTGGAATAAATGTGTTCCCTCGTGGAAACTACCAACCAATAGACAATTGCAATACAATTTGCCACATTTGCAGGGTACAGTAAAAAATTGTATAGTAGACGAGTTGAAAAATAAGAAAATTTGAGTAGGTGTGGATGAAACAACTGATGCACAGAAACACAGCGTGACTCATGTTGTAGCGCGTCCTTTAAAACGTAATAATCCAGCAGCTTCCTTGTTATTAACCAATAAAAGGTGATACTGAAACCGTTGTGACAAAATACTACTGCCCCCGACATCAATAAAAGGTAAGAATATATTATTTTTTAATAATACTGTATCTTACGTACCTACTTTTGCGCGATACGCCTCTGACGTTGCACTCGTTTGTTGAACCTTACTTATAATTGCCATTCTTAAACATTTTGCTCACTTTTTTATGAATATGAAGGAGGTGAATCGCCATAAACGCCCTCTAAACGTTGTTTAATGGACTAATCACGTTGTGTGGCTGGCTACTAAAAACTACTACTCTTCGAGCCGTAATGCATATAGAGTTGGCCTCGCACATGTGCAACTATGACGCAACGGAGTTTGAAGACGCTCGAACTTGTATAAGCCTGTCAGGCCGAGAATTTATGGCGCCTACTGCATGAGTGGTGTCAGCAATCTAAAATTTTGTGTACGGGTATTTTAAATGGGGGCCAACGCATGGAAGCTGACAGTTGGAAAATCTGCGATAGAGTTTTTTCACACTAGCTTAACCGGCTAAACTCTTTTGTGAATCAGTGTGCATAGTTCCATAGTAAGTGTGTTGGGGTAGTAGATGGAGAAGATGATTTTATTTGCCTATCACATTACTGCAATACAAGAAGTTTCTCTGTGAATCATATTAAATAAAAACCTAGTTACATTTTCTTTTTTACCTTGAAACTAAATCGAAAGTGTAAGCATTTGGATCCTTCACTAGCTACGACAACTGTTAGATATTCGTTTAACAAAGTCAAACGTGGTCGTACATCGGTTTTTTGATGAGGAGCGCCCAGGTTGCACAGCAGACGATATCAATGAAAAAGTTCGCGACATGATTCTCTGATCGCCGAACGAAAATGCGTGAAGTAGCAGAGGCCGTAGGTGTATCGTACGAAACGGCAATTGATATTTTAGAGTAAGCGGATACGACCATCACTTTCGAAGCAGTGCTTGGATCGAATCGTTACTGCTGATGAAACCTGGATCTATTACTATACGTCTGAAACGAAACGATAGTCACAACAAGGCGAATCTGCTTCAAAGAAGGTGAAGACGGTTCCATCGACCGGATAGGTAATGATCACTATTTTTTGGTACTTGAAGAGAATAGTCCTCATTGACTTTTTGGAGAAATGACACACGGTCACGGGGCATTACTACAGTAAATTATCACCCACTTATCAAACAAGAAAATGTTGTTCCACCGCGACAGTGCATCAGTTCACACATCCGAAGTTGTGCCGGTCAAATTGCATAATTTGCCTCATCTACCCTACTCGCCCAACCTGGCTCCCTACGACTTCTTTTTATTTCCCAATATGAAATCGTGGCTCGCAGAGAAAAAAATTAACTCAAACGAAGAGGTCATTATTGAGACAGAAGGTTACTTTGAGGAGTTTGAAAAAAACGTATTTTTTCAAGGGGTTAAAGAAATGGTAGGGACGTTGGGCAAATTGTATCTTACCAAAATGATATCATGTAGAAAAATAAATAAATTATAAATAATTTTTTTTTTTTAATGTATGTCCTCATTACTATCATGACTGTTTATTGGTCCATCCTCGTATTGCTGAACAGATCCCCTGTGCCTCACCATCCTCTAAATATATTAATTATATTAATTACCATAGACGCAAAATAAAAATAGAATTCTCTATTTCAATTAGTTCCTTTGATCTATTAGATTAGTAGTTAGATCATTCGTTTTTCAGGACCAAATTACGTCTTTATCGAAATCTGTATAGCTGTATCAAATGATTTCGAATTGATCTAACTCTTCTGTATGGTATACTAACCTTTGAGATTTCATATAGTGTTGGACAAATTCCTATCAACGTGATGCATAACTGAAAGAAGTGGCCGTTCCCAAAGATCCTATTTAATTCGTCGCTAACACTGAAACATTAAACAGATATAGTGCCTTGGAAAAGTTACTTTACGTATTCTTTTCTTACTGAAGCAATTTTCTATGATGTCCAACGCATAGCACCAATAATTTCCTTTCATTGTTATCCTGATGTTCTTGTAACGTGCTTTCATAAATGGTTCCAGGAGTCTGAAGTATTTTCTCGATGAATTTAGCTTCCTCGCCGGTACCAATGCGTCTAACAACGGCTTCTAGTAGATAAAATTGAGCTACACAACTCGAACAAATCGAACTGTACAGGGAATCGAATCCCACTACAACGTTAACATCGAAGTATTCGCCCATAAACATCTGCACCAGGAAAATTATCTCGAATCTCGGACTTTTGTTATGATCGAAGGGAAACCAGGCTTCCATCGGTAGCACCCTATTATTTCGGAGAATCGGATCGATTACCAATAGGGAACGCGATACATGAGATACCAAGTACTCCAACAGCATATTGATGACAATTTGATCAGCAAGTTGTGCTATGTGTTTTTCGGCTTCTTCGTCGACAAAATTCGAAGGCCAATATTCTATACGTACGATTTTGAGCAGCCTCCTTAGATCTTTTCTTTTCAAAAAGATTAAGCACGCTTTTGCTACAGCCTGGAAATGATATTAAGAAGTTATAATAATTTGACAGTAAAAATGTAACGGAATGCAAAAATAGAGTGTTGTAAGATGATATTAACAGATAAAATAGTAAAATTAAAATTTCCCATTAAAAATATTCCATATGATTCATTCTTTACGCGAAGTAGGTACCACTCACCTAGTCATTTTGCTTGCCTATTATTGGTAAACGTTCCATAAAAAAGTAGTTTAAAAGTAATTTGTCCAATAGAATGCTAAAAAGTTTCTTGGTAATAATAATAACTCGTGCGTTTAATAGATTTTAGATGTCGGTTTTTTGCACATGGATCAATAACAGGGTCCGCTTTTATTCCGATTATATATTAACGATTTACCTAAATCTAGAAATAGTATTGAAGTAATCTTATATGCAGATGACATAAACGCAGTTATTAAAGCTAAAGATAAGCCTAAGATTATGGCATAACGTAACATCGATTCTAGAATTTGCAAATAAGTAGAAATTATATAAGAGGAACAAAGATAGTTTTATTTCGCAGCGTTGCACAAGATGCGATACTCTAATACCTTCACACTACAAACATTGAAAAAACATCTGTAGTCAACAGTTACAAGCACAAGTACGAAATTTTAACCCTTATCCATAACCATTTTAGTGAGTTCAATAAATCTACAGATTATTATAACACAAGAATCATTTGCTTGAGGTAATTCATTGACATGCTTTTTTAAAAATATATACGATAAATATATAGGATAAGTGTTCCAACAGGAAAAATGTTTTTGTTAAGGATTCCTTATTAAATTAATTAATTAATTTCATAAGGAATGATTTTTTTTTCAAATACCTTATTAAAGCTTTTGCTTGTTCTAAAACACAAATAACACTAGACTTTCGAAATGTACCTATTTCTTAATACTGCCTAAAATAGCGGTTTTTGTAATTTTTGAAGCAGAATTTTTCTAATTCATTTTAATATTATGCTAACATCTAGTAGCACTGCTCGTAAATTATTATCGCCCAGTATTTGTGTCACCTTTATTATAATAACAGTATTAATTGGTATGTGAGATGAACAAATAATAATAGAGAAGACAGCTTCGTTACAATAAACTAATAACTACAGATGCCAAAAAGAACAAATCGCCTTGGATTAATAAAAATGTTTTTTTTTATTTGGATAAATATGTATATTAACATACCATTACACTTGGGATGTGAAAAGCATTATGCTCAATGTAAAATTACAAAAAGAACCATTTTATGCAGTATTAAGAACCTTATTTCAACTTAAACAAAAATTATTTGTAAGTTTTGGAATAAGCAAAAACTGCTCAACACAATAGGTTTGTTCGTTTGTCTTGCTCGCGCTAGTTCTAGAGCGTGATAGGATTATGATCACGTGATCGTTTTGATTGCTCAGAACTGCTCTAAATGAGTACAAACGAACAGTACAAATTGGTATTTATATAGTATACATAACCTAAAAGATTGAGAATGGTGGCAATTGGCAATCACGATAGCATTAGAAAATCCTTATTATTTATTAATTGTTGTATTTCACTTTCAATGATTACAACGGATGTTATTTTGTATGAATATGAAGTAAAGTTGGGTTAGGCAAATAATGGAATGACAGCTGCACTGAACTGCCCAAACTTACTCCACTCTTGAGGAGGTGTAAGTTTGTGCAATTCAAAACTGTCGAAAGCTGCCCAACATATACAAACGAACATTGGATTGCCAGCTTTTTTTACAAACAAACGCGCAATTTAGAAATTCGAGCTACTCCGTACTGCACTAATTGACAAAAGAACAAACCTAATGTATATCAGGTATTCCGATAAAAATCTGATGTGGTGGATAAAGCCAAATATATGAAATCTATAGTGACTTGTGTCATAGAGATTCGTAATGAGCAGGGGGGAGCACATATTAAGTAACCGGTATCCTTTACTGTACGAGAATACAATCGAAATATGTGTAATCCAATGTAAATAGATATGCACATGTTTCATTTATGTTTAGCGACATCAGTTGCTATATCAGGCAAGCTCAGGGAGAGATAAGATGTGAATTTTCCTAGTGAAGGACACATTTACATATGCAGCGTGTCTCACTAAGACTGGGGACCGGCGATATCTTGGAAACTACAATAACTATAGTGATGGAAAAAAAATTTCATAACTAAAGTGGTAAAGAGAAGTTCACTTAAAATATTTTTAAATTCCAAACATGAGCGCTAGGGAGCGCGATTGTTAGGGTCAACAGTAAATTTGGAATTAGTTGGTAAAAGTTCCAGGATCAACTTTGATTTTTGTCATATTGTGAATAATAAGTGTAGTAGGCGTTGCCAAATCATGTAAAACTAAACTCGCTATAACTTCTGCAGTTTTTTTCCCGAATTAAAGAAATGTGGGAAATTGAAATTTGTGCCATCCGTTAATGGTCAAGAAATCTACCAGGTGGTGTTATTCCTAACTGTACGAGTTTTTCTCAATTATCTCTATAAATTCAAATGTAACCATATGCTTTCCTTATGTTGTGTTTGAAGAGTTTTGACAGACTAAAGTAGTGGCGAAAACCGCATATTAATATCTTTTTCCTTTTTCCAGAAAATAACGAAACTACTACTACACTTATTACTCACAATATGACAAAACGTCCTTGACCAAAATGGTAAGTAATTAACTAAGCTTTTTAATGGAACATTTAAAATTCTAGTTAATCCTGAAACTTTTACTAGCTAATTTAAAATTTGCGGTTGACCCTAGCAAGTGCACCCCCTAGCGGTCATACTTCGAATTTGAAAATATTTTCATCAGGTTTCCCTTTGCCACTTTAGTAACGAAAAATTGTTTTCCATCGCTATAGCTATTGTGGTTTCCAAGATATCGCCGGTCCGCACTCTTAATGGGACACGCTGCATTCTTCAGCCGGTCGAGTGTATGTAGTTTATATTTTTGTCAATAAAGAAAAGATAACGCGGCACCAGCGACGCTGTTTTGCTTGGTATTTTATACATTATTTAAGGAACAGTAACATGAATCAACATAACTATTAAAATTAATTGAAACGTAATGCCATCACCTATCCACCATCTATAGACGCGCGTTTCGATGTTATACATCTCGTCAACATAGCTTTGTGGAAGGTAATGGCATTTCAATATTTTAAATCGTATATATACGAAGTAGATGTTTACATGTACGCATGACGAAATCTAATTAGATATCCTCATTTGTACATTTTTGTCGAGTAAATTACTGCAAACGCCTCTACAGAACCGAACAAATCGTATTGCTACAAATTCTGAGGCGACAGTAGCCCCAACTACTGGCTCAAACCGCCATAGGTTAATTAATTAATTGAAACGTAATTACGTCTAATTAGATCTCCTCATGCGTACATGTAAACATCTACTTCGTATATATACGATTTCAAATATTGAAATGCCATTACCTTCCACAGCATTACGTTTCAATTAACTAATTAACCTATGGCGGTTTAAGCCAGTAGTTGGGGCTACTGTCGCGTCAGAATTTGTAGCAATACGATTTGTTCAGTTCTGTAGAGGCGTTTGCAGTAATACAAATGAGGATATCTAATTAGATTTCCTCATACGTACATGTAAACATAACTATTAAAAAGTTAATAAAAAGTCACTATTTACAGTTATTATTATTACTTTTTTCAAACTTCGTCTGTAAATCTGGTTCTCTTCGATGGAAAGTATGGTAAACAATCGTAATATTTTATTTGCAAATCGAAATCGAAATCCTTGTTTCAATATATGTATGTCCACGTTTTTTTTTCAATATAGAACCAATTTTTGTCGTCAACCTAAGGCAGAATTCGCCGGGTACTATCTTTGATTTATTCAAAATATTATTGAGAGTGTTTATGGATTCTTCTAATTTCAAATTTCGGTTTTCGAAATATTTAATTGTTTGTGTTAAATCACTAACATTCCTTTCTGTATATTTTAATTGGTTTACTAGATTAGATTCTTAAGGAACTTATTTGCATTGAATAATACTTTTCGCATCATCGGTTAATGAAAAAAGAACAGTTTTAACCTGCTCCACATTTTTTGCTTAAAATGAAGCAGCTTGTAGCCAGGTTCCTCATCTGGTAATAATAGATGCAGGCGGCAAGGGAAGCTCTGGACATTTTTCCCTATATACTGCAATCTGTAATGGTGCTTTTAGAAAACTTTTTACCAGACCTATTAATCAACGGTTTCAAATTCGTTTCTAATACACTCACAAACGCGGTGAAGGCTGTGAGCAACACCCGCAACATGTAGCACATAGAAGTACACATCTTTTAGTAATCTGCCGGCTTTGGTACGCGGCTGCATCGGCAAGAAACAGTAAAATACGATAATAAATAATAAAATTATTAAATTCGACAATTTCAGTGATTAGAGTATCATATCATCAAAATACGATGTTTGTAACTAGTGTCTGTTATACCGAATATACTTTCTATACTGTCTACAACTTTCGCATTTACAGTTTCGTAAATTTTAAGACTTACTACGTATGGCTTCTGTATCTCCATCGGAACTAAAACAATACTTCTCCCCATTATATCACTCGTTTCGTCTGTGCTACCCAAATATGTTTATTGTCAACTTTATTTCTTATAGAAGCCATTACTTGATCCTAAGTTTTCGTGACGTCTGCATTTCTAAAAAAACTTTTTAATACTGGATTTTTTATCTTTGCTAAAGCTTTGTTGGTAGCAATAAATCCTTCACAAAGTTGGGTATTGAAATTATAAGAATCTCTTGGATTTAATTTAGATTGGTGTTTTTGTATTTGAAGGTGCCGTGTCACATGTGATTTCATGCTGCAGTGGACTATTTGTTCACACACATTGCAATAAATATTATCTCCTAGAAATGAAAAGGTGTCTAAATAGTCCTGAATCCAATTTCTTATTTTAGTCTGCCGGGAAATTGTCGCTTGAGCCGTTATAGATTTAAAATCACAGATAGTTGTAACCAGACGATTTTAGGAACCCGACGACAATCAGTAGAACGTTGTACACTAAAGCAATAAAGGCTTAAAGTCATTTCGGCTTACACAGATCGTAATGCCGTATATGAATACGAATATAACAATAAATTTGGAACTTCGGACATTTACAACATGTTTACACACATGAATGTGTTGATTCAGGGGCAAGGAAAGTTTCTAAAATATTAATTTTTTTGTTAATTAAATAAGCTGCAATAAATCGAATAGATATTTGAATAACAGTATACTCTTGGTTTCCGGATCGTTGTCGTAGCTTCTGTCGACGTTTCGTCCGCAATCTTATGGGATATTTCCAGGGCTGTTACTGTACACTGATTGTCGGTGTGCAGTAACAGGCCTGAAGATGTCCCATAAGATTGCGGAGGAAACGTCGACAGAAGCTACGACAACGACGCAGTTCCAACACGGAAACCACGAGTATAGTGTTATTGACGACCGCGGAAGCTTACGTACCAGATATTTGAATAAGTTTGTGTCACATATGAAGGAATAAAATAAGTATATACAATAAAAAATAGATAAGATGAATAATTAGTGGTTATTTTAAATAGAACTAAAGTAAAATTAATAAAATCCCAAACAGTAAATAAAATTACTAGAGCGGGCGTACGCATAATACATTTTCAGTGGTGACGCCGATGATATCGATTACTCTTTGCCGCTCGATGCAAGGTAACCTAAAATGTGCTCCTCTCTAATGATGAGTGTTATAATGAAATTCATAATTAAAACCTTAATATCGTAGGTTTTGCGGAATTTTGCTCTAAAATAATGTGTCTAATTGTTTAAAGAGTTTTTCATTGATAAAAATGGTTATTTTGGTGCTCAAGCAAATGAAATTCAGCGCATAAGGTTTTAAACATTTTAGTGAGTTTAACGATATCTCGACCACACATAACTATCATACAACAACTACTAATTATTTGCTTGAGCCAACACTACTTTAAAAATGTGTTCTGTATTTAGAATTTAAAAACCAAAAGTATGCTTTTTCTAAAACCCTTAATGCTATGTTTGTTATAAAAATACAGTAATTAAATTTTCAGCATAGGGGTAGTTAGTAACGAGGGCTTCAAAAATTGCGTTAGAAAAATTTTGGGCTCACTGGGTTTTTTGCGCTTGTACCCAACTTTTTACATTTTTGAAATGGTCTTAAAAATGCTTTTCAACCATGTATAACATCATTATGTTCAACGAAGAAAAACCGTCACCGTAGTAGGCTGGCATCTATCCATACATTTATTAAACAATCGCAACGGCTCTGAATTTTCTACTAACTAATACTACTACTAATACTATCCTTATCGTGAGCGACCCTGCCAAGGGCTTGAAAACGGTGACAAAATGAGAAGAATGGAATTTTGTCAACAGTTCACAAGAAAACATAATGAAATTCCAAATTTTACTATGAAAATTCTATGGTCGGACGAGAGTCACTTCACCAACTGCGGATGATTTAATCGCAAAAATACTGTTCTTTGGTTCAATGAAAATCCACATCTAATTCGTGGTGTCAGGTAGCAAGTAAAATGGGGGTTTAATGTATGAATAGGTGTTATTGGCACCCACATTGTTGGCCCTATTTTTTATAATGAAAACTTAAACTTGGCTAGATATGTAAGCCTCTTGCAAACAAATGTAGCAGAACGAATTATGGAACTCTCGCTTACTTCCTTGCAAAATATGTTTTTCCGGCAAGACAGCGCACCTGCACATAATGCTCAAATAGTGACAAATTTTTTAAGTAACGAATATCTTGATAAGTGGAAATCGAGGATCAGTAAGATGACCTGCTAGATCGCCGGATCTCACGCTTCTCGATTTGTTTCATGGGGCTATTTAAGAAATTTGGTGTACTCGAGATCCTATGAAACCGTAGAAGAACTACGTCGGGCAGTTGAAGCAGGTGCAAATGGAATTGGTCCAGACAGAATCAGGCAATCATGTGAGGCAGTCGTCAAACGTTTTTGTGCTTACGAGAGAATGGTGGCTTGTTTGAACACCTACTTCGGCCTTAATTTTGATTAAATAGTATTAGTACGTTTCATATTACTCTTATTTTTGTTTTAGTCATTCATGCTAGGTCGTCAAATTTATATCAATGTTCTTGTTAACCCCCTTTTAAGTAGTATGACCGCTTACAGTTGTTGAGCAAGCACATACGTTAAATCACAACCACGGTCAAATCGTAATTTTGCTGTTTTTGATAGTTTTTCTTTATTGAACATAGGGATGTTATGCATGGTTTAAAAGTATTTTTATGACCATTTCAAAAATGTAAAAATCCAACATACACCCACAAGAAAAACAAAGGTTGGGTACAAAGAACTCAGTGAGCCTAGAATTTTTCTAATGCCATTTTTGACGTTCTCATTACTAACTACCCTTATGCTGAAAATTTGATGACTGTATTTTTTGTAATAAAGGAAATATTAAGGTTTTAGAAAACGCATATTTTTGGTTTTCACCCTGTATCTCAGTAATGGAATGGATTTGAAAAGACTTAATCCCGGATTGTACTTAACTGTACAAGTACGCAACTTGTTCCCCATTTAACCGACCTTGTATCTGTAGCGGTTTCCAATATACCCATGTACTTCATGTTATCCTGGACACCCGGTATACACTGGATGGACACGAAATGGGAAGAATGGAATTTTGCCAAAGGTTCACCAGAAAACATAATGAAATTCCAAATTTTACTATGAAAATTCTATGGTCGGACGAGAGTCGCTTCCCCAATTGCGGGTTATTTAATCGCAAAAATACTGTTTTTTGGTTCAATGGAAATCCACATCTAATTCGTTGAGTCAGGCAGCAAGCACCCACACTGTTGGCTCTATCTTTTATAATAAAAACTTAAACTAGGCTAGATATTTAAACCTCTTGCAAACAAATGTAGCAGAACAAATTATGGAATTCCCTCTTACTTCTTTGCAAAATATGTTTTTCCGGCGCACCTGCACATAATGCTCAAATAGTGACAAACTTTTTAAATAACGAATATCTTGATAAGTGGAAATCGAGGACCGGTAAGATGACCTGCTAGATCGCCGGATCTCACGCCTCTCGATTTGTTTCATGGGGCTATTTAAGAAATTTGGTGTACTCGAGATTCTATGAAACCGTAGAAGAACTACTTCGGGCAGTTGAAGCAGGTGCAAATTGAATTGGTCCAGACAAAATCAAGCAATTATGTGAGGCAGTCGTCAAACATTTTTGTGCATACGAGAGAATGGTGGCTTGTTTCAACACCTACTTCGGCCTTAATTTTGATTAAATAGTGCGTTTCATATTACCCTTATTTTTGTTTTAGTCATTCATGCTAGGTCGTCAAATTTATATCAATGTTCTTGTAAACCCCCTTTTAAGTAGTACGACCGCTTACAGTTGTTGAGCAAGCACATACCTTAAATCACAACCACGGTCAAATCGTAATTTTGCTGTTTTTCATAGTTTTTCTTCATTGAACATAGGGATGTTATGCATGATTGAAAAGGATTTTTATGACCATTTCAAAAATGTAAAAATCCTACATACACCCATAAGAAAAACAAAAGTTGGGTACAAGCGCAAAGAACCTTAACAAAATTATCAAACAGAGTGATTAAATAAGCGTATGAAAAAGTTACACGTGAGAATTTTCGTCGTGGAGTTCTTAATTGAAAATCCTAGTACTAAAATATGGTATCATATGTCCTGTGATCTCGAAAACCGTTTGAAAGAAGTGCTCTTACATCTAGCTATAGCACATTACGTAGATGTTGTATTGAAATGGAACTAAAAAGACGTAAGTAAGAATTTTGACATTTGGTCTTAGAGTTGCTATACTCAGTATTTTTTATGAAAATAAGTTAATAAAGAAACGTTAAAGACAACAGTCTCCACAAAATCGCTTAAAACTTCTTCTTTGTTTTTTCTATCGACAGATGGCAGATAATCCCCGGTTATTGAATTGCGCCAAGTTAAACAAATCGAAAATCTATCTTCTGATAGATTTGCGGTTGGTTGCAATGTGCACTGGATTCAGATCAACGGCCGTACCAATTAACAACATTATTTTTCACGGCGAAGTACCTAATCGCCAGAGCGTAAAATGTGGGCAACTTGGCCGTTTAGGAAGATATTCCACAGTTTGCTGTAGAAACAGAACAAATAAAAACCTATACGTTGCTCCAAATTACAATAACAAACATAAGCAGAGAGTTCCGAATGAATTTCGTAGAAATAAGTGATGATTCAGAATCTCGAAACGAAACGTTAAACATGAAAAACTCCCGGTTTACAGACCACTTTTTAATCCTGAATTAGAGATTGACTTAATCCATAATTAAAATTTCACACATGGCGAAATTAATGACTGTTTACATATAGGTTTTAAACTGATTTAGTTAGTAGCGATTAACTAATTATAATTGTAATGAAATGTAATATATTTAGACGACGATCTGTTCCATTTTAAATAATTCTTGTTTAATCTTTACAAATTTCCTTGGTATTTTACTTTTTTTTACGTTAATATTAGCAAATACTGTAAAACTAACATTTGGTTATAAATTTAAAAAATGGCATTTAACAATTAATTGATTTAATCGATGCTTAAAGTTATTTATCCGTGATTAGTGTTAAGTTATTCAGAGATTAGTGTGCTAATATGTGATTAAATATTTAATCCACTTTAATCAGTAAATTGGGGGTTAATTCAACGATTACCAAACAATATTTTCTTATGTTATTACTTAAGATTTTCGACTGAGAATTTCCATATTTACCATTTACATCGGTTTATACACATCTTGTATATGAATGTAACTTTGGTTAATTGGTTATGACTTTATTAAATATGGAAACCGATAAACCTAAGATTTAGAAATTAGTGAAATAATAAGAATATGAGTTATTATTTCTAAAAAAAAACAGCGAATTTCTTCCCAAATCGCGTGTTAGATTTCACAAAAGAATGGTAATTTCTCAAAATTACCGAAAGGACCCCCAGTATACTGGGTATTCTATTAAATTTCAATATATGCAGACATTTCAGTGGAATTTGTGTTAGTAAGAGGGATTTTTGTATCATTGCCTCTTTTTGTACAATTCGCACGTGTTAAGCTAAAGAGATCTCTAGGCCGAGAAGTTTTAAGTGCAAGTTAGCGTTTCTAATCCTCTGTAATTTTAAGTCATGTCTTACCTGAAATGATGCACCCATCGACGATATCATGCTCATAAAATTGTCGACGTTCCTCGCATAGACGGCCAAAGACGCCATCAAAGAGAACGAATGACAGAGGCCTACGCTTAACATGCAGACGATCCACGTTTTTTTCATCCACGTATAATTTTCCGGCCACAGATTAACGGCACTGATGGCTATTTGCGCCAAAAATGTTGTGAATTTAGCGCCGTCCGCGATAGTGTCCTCGTGGCCCTTGAAAATTCCGATTTTGTAGAGAAATGCGCGAACTTTTCCCGACAACGCCATCTTTACGACTGACCCTTTTATTATTATTACATACATTTATTGCCTTACCCTATGCAATATTAATCTGCTCAATCTATTTTGTACGTCTTATGCAAAACGTTACCTGTCAACCCAATAGCCTTCCCTTGTCAAGGTTTCCGCAATCGCGAATGGTTCTCTGGCCTGCATATTTGATGAAATTGCTGCGAAAACAGCACACGCATTTGACATCCATTTCATATTCGCAATGGCGGTTGGCCAATCGCGTCAATCGTACCCCAGATCGTTGGATCACTTGGTTTCTTGTTAGAGGTATAATGTAAACAGTGAAGGACTCGTTATACGGCCGTAATTACACTTAGAATTGATGCCATTGAGAGTGGAAAATGTCACGTGTTTTGCGGAAAATGTACATCTGTAGAAGAGTCGATATACTTGACTGACGGTGGTGTGTTCTATTTTCAACTTAAAGACGTGTATATCTATTAAATGCGATTTTATAAAATCATTCATTCCTTAAAATATTTATTTTCTTTTATATTTTTTGTTAGTCTCAAACATTTTACCTTCAGTTGATTTACAACATTTAAGTTGTATTATTATGCAACACCTACAAACGTATTTAGTATTCAAAATGTTAAATTAAAATATTTGAAAAGCATACTGTTAGAGTTGTTGAATTGCCCTTCCTCGCAGATATAATTAATTCTTTTTTATGGAATGAATTTAAGCGCAAAAATGTTAACACCTAGTGAAATTGCAATCAAATCTGTTATTGAAAGCAGTATTAAAGAAGAAAAACCAAAGTCGGGAAAAACTACTTCTGTGAGTTTTATCAAACAATGAGATCACTATGGTACGAACCCAATTAGGTACAATAAGTTCATTGGGATGGATTGCTATTACATCATTATCTAAACAAGTTCATTTACTTACTGGTATCCACGTTGATGCAAAGTTAAGCAACCAAACGAACAAACACATTGGTTAAATGATATGATTAAAAGTAAATATCATATCAAGCGACAGCTGTATGAAGCTATGGCAAACAAAAGAATTACGAAAGATTGCCACTAAGATTACTGCACATATCTAAATCACATTCCAAAAGAAAAAAGAATACAACACGAATTATATTTTACAATCTTAAAAAGAAAATTAAAAAAACTACTTGAAGATTGGTTGCCAGAATAACAAAACGAAAAGCTCGGGAAAATATTGACATCGACGAAATATGTGACCATCACAGGCAGACCCCTAATGAAATCGTGAATAGTTTTAATTGTTCTTACCTAAGTACGGATAATCACAACACTCAAAGTAGAGGAAACACCGAGCATGTCTTTATAAACTATAGGTCTATGGTATGATATAACGTTGACTCTGTAGAGATCTTCAATATAATTTCACTAAAAGATACATCGTCCGTTGGACCAGACGGATTGCCAACCAAATTAATAAAGAATTGCGCAGATATACTCTGCACTCTAGTCGCACATATGATTTTGACTTTTTCTTCGAAACTGATACATATCCCAACCATTTGAAAACAGTTACTGTAACATCAATCCATAAAAGTGGTGATGAAACAAATATTGAAAATTATAGGCCCATTGCGGGCTAAAATCTATTATAGCAAAAGTAGTTTCAAAAAAAACGAAAAATGCTCATTTTTTTCTTTCATCTCAATCACCTTTATTTGGCCTTACAGACAAAAACTAAAAACACATTCTCAAGGCCACTTTCGATCTTCTATCTAATTGTATATGGCATTTCGGTTCTTTCTGGCTATCATTAACTTTCTTATTTATTATCGGCGCCACATTGGATTTTTAAACCGTCTGAAAGAACCCTTTTTTCTGATTTCAACCACGTATAACATGTTGGAAGAAGTTTTTGATATTACGCTTTAATTGACGAAAAATACATTTCAAGATTGAGGTAGCAGGTACATTACGCAGCTTAATAAACGATTCGTTCTCGACAAAGTTTCTATCAAGATCTAGGATGTGTCTGTTGTCGTTCTAGATCCAATTGTAAATATCTTCTACTCACTATTGCCGTATGTGGATACCTAACATATCTCGTTTATCTTCAGTGGTGTACGGCATGCTTCTGTTACTAATGAACGACAATTGAGATGTTTGGCAGTTTGGAATTTCTTGACAGACTCATTATCAGAGATCACCAACTACAATGTTAAAGATACATGCAGCTGGACAAAAGCACAGCAAACAGATGATGGGAAGACCATCGCAACATCTGACTGCTGACCTGCTTAGATTAAGCAAGATACAGCTTAGGGCAGCAACATGTCTACCAACAGGACATGGCTGTTTAAGAGGCCACTTGCATAAGATGGGGATCTACAAACACGAACCTTTATGTAGACTTTGCAATGAGGAGGAGGAAACAGCCCCTCATATTATGTTCGAATGTGCAGCGCTAGCTCGACGCAGGTTCGCTATGCGAAGCGCAATTGAACTACCAATGGAGAAAGATTTATTACATAGGCTCTTAAACCGGTAGTTGACGACTGGCATCCTTTTTAAACCGGAAGCTCTTCAAAACTTGAAAAAGAAATGCAAAAAAAACGATTCCTTTACCGCACGACGTCATCGAAGAGCTGTTAGGCCTTCTACTTACGGTGGTAATGTTCTGTGCCACAAAGACTTTTGCAACAGTAGATGAGAATCCCCAGAGGTATATCCCATATTTCAGCGGCGACTGTATTTCCGTATAGTATACAGATAGCAACGTATGTAATGGTAACTGATTCTTCAAGCTGCGAAACAGAAACGCCTTTTTTATGTCGAACGTTATTTCTCTTCGGGATCATAGCGAACACAAAATTTAGCAACTTTCCCAAATTTAAGCCTACCCTAACAAGCGAGATCCTCATGGTGGTGGTCGAAAGTTTATCAGCCTGTATACTTGTTGGTGAAATTATCAAAAACCAAAACTATCTTGAAGACACAAATAATCTTATTATTTCTTAGTGCTAAAACAAGTGAAAGTGTTTAATTTCGTCTAATTTATTAAATAAAATAAGCAGTACATACGCCCTATAACATTGCGTATTCAATATTAAATAATGATATAAGTGCGATGTTATTATAGAGAGAAAAGCTAAGCTAATTATATTCCAAAATACATATTATTTTTAACGTACATTGCAAATTATCTTTATTTTATTTTCATTAACTAGTGCAAATATAACATTTTCTCAATGAAAACGAGCCCAAATGTTACTGTTTTAATCCTCCATCTTGCTGAGAAAAGTGTACAGGGAGAAAGAGAAGCGAATGATCTAAAATGCGTTATGAATCAAAAGGAGATTACTTAAGCGATACGCAAACTAATAACTTTACTTACCGATAGGAATGAAACGTAGTTCAATTCAAACAAACCAAATGCGTTCATTGAAATTGTCCTTTGAGCTCGTACCGTCATAATCATTAAGCAGCACTTGATATCCTTGTATTCTCTAGTGTACCAACGACTATCATAAGTTGCTTGGGCAAGACATGAACTCTACAAAGCAAAACCATCATATCATCATATTAATTCCTTTATGTTTTCATGCTTACCAAGTAGCTTAGCTCATTTGAAACAGAGCACAGTATGAATAATTGACATAGGTGTGCTATGTAATACGTTAAAAGTACTACGAGAGTGCTGAAACTAACGCCCTGCAAATCAAATGATGGATTATGCAAAGAATATAAGCTCCAAATTATAAAATAATGCAATTACCTTTGATATTTGATATAGAGTAGGACAAATTCCTATCAACGTAGCACATAATTGAAAGAAATGACCGTTTCCAAAGATCCTATTTAATTCTTCGCAAACACTGAAACAATAAACAAGGTTAGTTGATTTAGAAGCAATATCTTAGAAGAAATTTTCCTTACTGAATTAATTTTTGATGATGTCTGATGCATAACACCAACAATTTTCTTTCCATATTATCTTGGTGATCCTCTAACACCGTTTCATAATTAGTTCCACTAACTTGCAACATCTTCTCGATCACTTCAGGTTCTTTCTCAGTGCCAATGCATCTAACAGCAGCTCCTAGCAGGTGGAATTGGGCGACACAATTCGAGCAAATTGAACTATACAGAGCATCGAATCCCACTACTACGTTGACGTCAAAATAATCGGCCATAAACATCTGGATCAAATAGATGATTTCGAATCTTGGACTTCTGGTGTGGTCGAAAGGAAACCAAGATTCTATTGGTAGTACACGACTTCTTCGCATTATGGGGACGACCACCAATAAGGTACGGGACGCAAACGCTATCCAATACTCTAGCAGCATATTGACGACGATTTGGTTGGAATTATTGGCGACGAAATGCTCGGTTTCATCGTCCACTAGGTTCGATGGCCAAAATTCTGTTCTTACGACTCTGATTAGGTTACTTAGGTCTTTTCTCTTGAAGAACATTAATGATGCCTTTGCGATCGACTAGAAATGGAAAATAAGAAGCTATAACGTGTGGTATGCTGCAGTCAAACAACTTACTCAATATATAAAATACGCGCGTATATGTCAAAAAAGTGTGAAAAAACAATAGAAAAGAAGAATAAGAAAATCATTCATAGCTAAGTGATTGTAGATTGTTACACCTAACTTTTCCGGAGCGAGACTTAGAGTCATAGATGAAATTGACTTTACCAACGCAGATGAAATTAATGATGCTTTATAAATAGTATCCCGCAAAATGATTCTAATATTTCTCCACCCCTATATCGTCCGACACCCGGTATTGACGAAAAATTCAATTTTTCTTTGATAGACTTAGCTGAGATTGTGAATACTATAAGCAATATCAAGTCGTTGGCAGTCGGTAGTGACGGGATAGATGTTCGTATGATTCGTTTATGTTTACCGTATATTACGCATATTATTAGTACCTGCATTTTGTATGGTGTATTTTCTGGTTGTTGGAAATGCGCGATCGTTTTACCGGTTCCGAAAAAGAACATGTGCAGGAGTTTAAGGATCTTAGACCAATGAGTTTCCTTCCGGTAATATCTAAAATTCTGGAGAGGATTACACAGAAACAAATTAAGGAATATGTAACTGCAAGACAAATTTTACCAGATGTTCAGTCGGAGGTAAGACGTTGCCACGTGAAAGCCATCGTGAATTGCAGTAGTATAGCTGGGCCGTGTGTTCAGGTCCCATGTCCATGCATAGCTTTTTGAAAAAATCTGGCTTTCAGTGGTCTAGTTTTTATATAGTTTACTTTGTCTACGACACGAAATTTAATTGAGAGTTCATCGACTTTCATGCGAGTGCTTTCCTATGGATGATGCAATGGGTCCACATAGCATGCGGTGCTTTGCTGAGAATAAGCGCATGCAATCTTCCATAGCGACCAGACATTGATCGAGCTCCATTAATACACATACTGATGCACTTTTTCCAATCCAAATCATTTTCGGCCGCGGTGCACACTTACGGAACCTCTGTTATAATTGAAGTTTAAACACAGACACTTCGATTAACTTGGAAAATAAAACACTTAACACATAATACGTGCTTACTCTATGGCGATTTGAACTAAAGAAGAAGATCATCGATCCTCTTATAACTGAGGAAGTTGAAAACCAGCGTGATGAAGAAGGTAATCAAATGCTTGACGAACATCTCAACTGTTTTCTTTTAACAGGATGGTGCTCCACCGCAGTATACCGCAAATGTTAGTAGCTGTCTTAACAGAAGATTTGCAAATCGCTGGATCGGTAGACGTGGACCGATTGAATGGCTACCATAAGCACCGGATTTCTTTCTTTGGAGCCATGTAAAATTAGTAATTTACAAGCCACAACCAATAGATTTAAACGATTTGCGTTAACGAGTTATCAATGAGTGTAGGAACATTCCACAAGGAACTTTCCAAAAAAGTAAGGAATTTGAAAATCGGCTTTGTTACTGCATCTCCATGCAGTCGTATAGTGGTCATTTCGATCAGTTCTTACGAATATTGTTTTTTCAGTTTTGTTTATTTATATTAACCCTTTTACTACCTTACAATTTTTTATGTACCGGCCAAAAATACCTTGGAAAATAAGCAATTTGAACGAAATATTTTTAAATTAACATATTTTTCTTAAAAATAAAGATAGCGTCAGGTTTTTTTTGTATTTTATTTTAAAATATATGTAATTTTACACAAGGAAAATAAAGTAAATTGAAGTTATTCATTAACGTTACAGCAAAATATTTTTTTTATTTAGAAAAATTTTCACATCTGTACTAATATTTTTGTATTTTGAAGAAACGAAAACAGTTATATTTAACGAAATACTAAAGTATGTACATTCTTTAATAAAATTATGTAAATAGAAAGTTTATAAGGAGAGTTTTTCACACAAATGACGATGAAAACATTCTCCGTGTACCTCTTTATTGCACTTAGAACATGCAGTTCTTGATCTAGGTCTGCGTGTTTTCGTTCTGCAGACAACACAATTCTTCTCTTTTCGCTCAGGTAATTTTTGAATGCATCTTATTGAGGAACTGTTAATGGTCGAAGGACTAAGATTTCTGAATTTTATCCAATTTTCACCTAGTTATATTCACAGTAAATTCATATCTGGTAAATTTTTTGTTGCATGGGTTTCCTTTGTATAAAGTGTAACAGTTAGGAACCATTCCAGAAGTTATATTGAAAGTAACCTTTTTCCAGTATTTCACAGTCCTGCGTTTATCTAAATAGGTGTAAAGCATCTGATCAGAAGTGTCAACGCCACCCATATATTTGTTATATCGAGTAATAACTTCTGGTTTCTCTACAGTCCTTTCTGATCCATGGTAAATTGTTGTTACTTTCTGGTACTGATTTGTTTTGGGATTTTTTCTGACGATATGCTAAGGCTAAAATTTCATTATTTCTGAAATATTTTAATTCGCCGACGAAGAATTTCTTCCTACAATATTCCGGCAGAAATTTTCTGTTTTTGCGTACGATTCTTGTGACATATGTTTGCAAACGATAAAAGTCTCGGACGAGTTGTATTGAATTGAAAAAGTTATCAATAAACGCGTGATAACCCTTATTGAGGTAATTACCTATTTTCATCAACTTGAGGATTACTATATAACCGAAACCTTTATCTTTAATCTCTTGTTTGTCTTCCAGGCTCTTAGCGCCTTTATAAACGAAAAATCCCAAACAATAATTTACCACGGAATCACATATCATCCACAATTTTATCCTTCATTTGTGATGATGCTTATTCGGCAAATACTGCATCAAAGATGTGTGGTTTTTAGTACCAACTAAATTTTCGTCAACGCTTAATTCCTTATATATTCTACTACAAAGGCTTCTTTTATTAAAATTAAGCGTTATTGAATAGGTTATAATTGTTTTGAAAATTAAAAGCCGATATATTGGCTCGAGGTATTTCTCGCAAAAATCACGAAGCCCATGTATCGGCTCTAAGGTAGTAAGAGGTAGTAATAAAATATTTTAAAATACTGTTGCTATCAACGCTTATCGAGGAGTTTAAAGACTTGTCAGTTTCGTAATGTAGATCAAGCTTTTAGTTTTTCAGTTCCTAAGTACTTTTTTTTTAATAGATACAGTGAGACTTTCCTTGGATAAATAAGCTTTCATTTGAAGTACCAAAGGATGGATCATCTTATTTTCGTCGGGGCGCAGGTGTAAATGTCGTGTGTAATTCATAGGTCAAAGCATGTGCCCCTTAGAATAAAAGTACATGCATGTTTGAAAATCTTTATTTTCGTTTCAGTTTTTGAAATATTTTAGGTGGGTCATTTTCAAAAAAACACAGTATCCATAATACGAACATTGCTGACTATATAGTGCCTAATTTGTAAAACTACCTTATCATAAAGAAACAAAAAATGTTTTCGTATTGCTTACGAATCGAACAACCCTTTAAGTAATTTTTTAGAAAACGTCAAAGATAATATGGTGCCACATGCGAAATCAGGTCTGTGAGAAATATGTTAATATGTAAATAATCTCGTAAATAATGTGTCAAGCAAACTAGAATATCATTACTAATACGTGACAAACAGTAAGTTGGTCGTTTCAGATTCTGGGAAGACCTGCAGTGTCGGGTGTTGTCATAAATGGCGCAAGCCATTGTATGTCGGTGAAAGAGTATTCAGAAAGAAATATTTTAAACTTACCTGAATTGTTGGTCCCATCGATGAGATCATGCTTGTAAAATTATCGACGTCCTCCGTGAAGACAGCCAAAGACGCCAACAGAGACATCAAATGTAGGTAGCCTACGCTTAACATGCATACGATCCATGCCTTCTTCAGCACCGTATAATTTTCCGGCCACAGATTAACGGCGCTGACGGCCAATTGTGCCAAGAAGGTAGTAAATTTAGCATTGTCCGCGATGGAATTTTCGTGTCCCCTGAAAAATTTGATTCTGTAGAGAAATGTCCGAACTTTACCCGACAAAGTCATCTTCGCGACTGACCCGTTTATCATTATTACATGTATTCATTCCTTACCTTATATGCAATATTAATATGCTGAATCTATATTATATATCTTATGCAAACGCTACCTGTCAACCTAGGGCCTCTCATCATGGTTTTCGCAATCGCGAATGGTTCCCTGGTTTGCATATTTCATGAAATTGCTGCGAAAACAGCACACGGCTTTGACATCCGCTTCGTATTCGCATTGGCGGTTGGCCAATCGCCATACTTCCACCCCAAAGATCGTTGGATCACTTGGTCTTTCGTTACAGCAAATGTATGTAGTGGAGGACTCGTTACACAGCCGTAATTGCACTTGCAATTGATGCCATCGAAAGTAGAAAATGTCACGTGTAGTGTGGAAAATGTACATCTGCGTAGCATCGATATACTTGATTGACAGTGACGCGTTCTATTTTCAATTTAAACACGTGTGTATTATGGAATAAGGGGAGTACTTATTTTATTTTTTTAAATAAATTCATAAGTACTTGAACTGGAGTTATTGTTTAAATCCCACAGAGGATTCTGCCTTATTTTATTGAGTGATCAAGAAATACATTTATCGTGTTGTACATAGCCAAAGTGCAACGTTATTTGAATAATACTACATCATGCATTGTCATGTGTACCTTGCGTGGTGAAAGGGAACTGATATCTGCAAAAGTTAAAATTCTAGTATAGCATTCTAATCTATGGCCATGGGAAAAAATTAAACTAGAGCAAGCAACTATAAAATTACTTACCAGTAGAGGAAAATGTTAAGTATGCTCATAGTCGAAATTATAATGATGAACTTCCAGCTAGTCATGGATTCAACAGTCACAAGTTCGAATAGTTCTTATCCTTTCAGTAATTTTGAGAAATAACAGCTTCTGTAATAAACAAGATCATGAATTGGTATTCACGAAAAGAACACCAAATTTCCTACTAGATGCGCCATATTTTACTTTTAAAACTCTCGCACAAAGTCAACCCTAAAATTTGGAACACCTAGTAGATATGAGAGTTGAAAAATTATACCTTCAGTTCTGCTCCTACCATAAGAGAAACCTCCTTAAGAACCTCTTCGATTCCATCGCACTTGCGGAGGACATCTTCGAATAATAACACTCCACGTATTATTACACGCTTCAAAATCGTGCCGAAAACATTTCTTCCATCGAAAATCTTAAATTCCTCCAAAATGATCCTGACTAAGAACACAAGAACCCGACTTATAAAAATTTCGCTCGCGGAAAGCCTTCTCGAAGATTTTCCATCTTTGCCGGAAAATCGTAAAGCAGCTACTTCCTGTAGAGACCCCATTTTCGCAACTGACCAAATCCGCTTGCTACCATACGGCTTTCGATTATTGCCTTTTAACGCATGACAGAGGGTCTTGATGCTACCAATAGTTATCTCGTAACGTTACTTGTCACTGTTCTATTATAGATTCATCAGGCTCTGGGTGGTGAATGGTTTAAGAAGTGATGCAACCGAAACCTAAATAATTAGCTAGGCGGGTTCTGTGAGAAAACGCCATCCGGTTTGGATACGGCCAATTTGTCAATCTGACAAGTATTGCATTTTAACGTATTATATAGAAACGGAATTGCTTTAAATTCTGAATATTTTATTAATACTGGGAAAGGAAACAAGTATACCTGGAAAAAAGCTGGACAAAAGTTGATCTACAGGGTGTATTAGTATCGGTTGATAATAAATTTTGATCAATACACATGAGAAAAGGTTACTAGGGCTTCATCCGACTAGTTTTCAAATGCACCAGTGCTTTCCTTGCGTAATCTATTTAATTACATTACTATATTCTATGTTATAAATTATACGTATCTTAGTGGTGAGTGTTGTTTTACTTTGCCATTTTACTCGGGAAATTATACAATGAAAAGGAAAATCGTATCACCTGCAATAGTATTAGAAAAGCCTTCATCATGCTTCATACTTATGTAATACACATTAAAAAATGCAACTGCCTTACGCCCAAAAACGAAAGATAATTCAGTTGGAATAAACCAAAAGCATTCATGGAGATTGGCTTCTGAGATCTTATAATAACCATGGACCGTGTCGAAGTCTTGTATATTTCTTTTCATGCCATGATGCTTGAAAAGCAGCAGTCGTTTTACTCTGTAATCATAAGGATCGTTTGTAATTAATTCCTTTAATCTATTTATTATCCCTCTACTTGACTGACCCACATAATAGGCATTGCAGTTATCACAATTTATCTTATAAATCTCGGCTTTGTCAATCATATCTACTTCCTCTTTATTATTAATAATGAACCTTTGTAAATTACACTGATTGTATGGTGCTGTTTTTATACCTAATTTTCTGAGTTTATTGCTAATGATCTGCCTGTAATTATTAATGTAATCTATCTTAAACCATCGTGAACCTTTACACTGTATGCACTGCAGTATGAAATTATTTTTTTTCTTTTTTAAAATCTGATCAACTATTTTTGAATTAACTCCATTATTGATAGTTATATTCTTAATTGTATTTAGTTCTAAATGAAAATTCTTATTATTTAGAGGAATATTTAACAATCTATGCACCGTGCTATGCAACGCCGAATGTTTAATATTGTTCGGGTGCCTTGAATTTGCATTAATAATAACATCAGTGTGAGTTAGTTTCCTGTAGATAGCGAATTCTAAACTATTACCTATTCTAGTTACCGCTAGATCTAGGAAGTTTAATGTATTAATATTCTCTTTTTCCAAAGTAAACTTAATACTACGGAATTTGCTGTTAATTGCATCATGAAATTTGGATAGTTGCCTCTCAGTTCCTGGCCAGATACAAAAGATATCATCTACATATTTATCCCAAAAGAAAACATTCTTATATAATACATTCAACTCTTCAAATAACCTCTCTTCAAAATATGCCATAAAAATCTCCGAACATATTAGTAGAGTTGGCCACGCGCGCCAACGGGCAGCGGCGTTGTTTCGATTAGGCCTCGGGTTCCACTAGAGCTATTGTGTGTAGATGTTTGCTGTCGTAAATACTTTCGCGTAGTTGTTAAATAAAAATAAAATAATGCGTGCTCAAACACTTACCATTTTAAGAGTCCTCCGTGAAATCGCAAAGTGAATAATGTCTGTTAAATATCTGCAACATTAGATATGTTTCAACAGTTGTTTCGACAGACCGAGAGCGGCGCGAGGAAAAAATGTGTTTATATGCAGAGAACGAACGTTCTACATCTAGTGACGTTATATTTACGTAATTAAAATATTCTTTGAAACAACTTAACGGTTCTGTTGACGCACCTTCACAAATGTGTCTTAATGTGCCAAAATCAGAATCTTTCTCTAAAACACTTTCATATTTTTCTAAAACACAAACATTTTTTGCGTCTTCTATCGCGCATAGCTGTGCGTGAACATGTTCCACTATTTGCACACATTTCACTAACGACACCGAAAGATCTTGTAACTTTTCTATTGCCTCCGCCAGTCCGAAGTAATTGTTGTGAATAATTTTTAAATCCGTTTTAACCCGACTATCTTGAAATTTCGACTGGCTTTTCTTGATAGCGGCAGCTTCCTTTGGATCGAATGGTAAAACCACATTCTTAATATTCTCATAATATTTATGATAATAAAACGCAGCATTTAACCAAGTTCGCAAACCTGTAAGAATAGGTTCTGGTGGCTCCGGTATACGGGAGCACAGTCTGTGAAATTCGCGAATACGTTTCGGGGATTTGACAAACACTGCTTTTGTATGCGCTATTAAAGCGTCTACCTCAGGATAACATTTTCTGATACCATCTGCCACAAGATTGAGAGCATGAATTTTACACGTAATGTGTAACAAGTTAACAGACCGGCCTACAAAAACCATGTTTGCGGCACCACCACTCATAACCATCAACAGTTGATTTGTTGAAAGTTCATACTTTTCCAATGTATTTAACACTAAGTTTACAATTACTTCGGCAGTACATTCTTGTATTCGTCTGGAAGCTAATAGAATTGAAGGTGACGATTGATGCGGTTCCATTTTACGTGCCATTATATTAACGACCGAATGTTTTTTACGATCTGTCGTTTCGTCCACACATAACCACATTTTTGTTTCTTTCAACTCCGATTTAATTCTTTTTTCAACATATTCACGAGCAGATGGCACTATCCTTCGTAACGATGTCCGACTTGGTAATTTGTACTCCGAATAGTTATTCCAAAACAAGACAAACGCTTCCTTGTCTAGTAAATTAAACGGTATATTACATACAATAAAAGTAACATAAATTAAATATAAATTTGTCATAGTCTCGTGTGCAAGTTTTTTTTTAAGCATGCCGTTCACTGTTTACGTGCCGTAGACAGTCCCTTCTGGACCAACTCATCTACAGGACATTACATACTACACATTCAATTTTAGCGCCATCATACGTTAAGTCAGGAATAAAATTCTCTAACTTGGTCCGCCTTGGGTCGTTTGCGCGACGTACGCAACATTTCTAAACAACACGTACCGCGGTAATGGAAGGTCGAAGCTACACTGAGGCTTGTATGTAACCGTATAGATACGACGCAGCTGCCTGTTGGCGCGCGTGGCCAACTCTACATATTAGTGATGAAGGTGAACCCATAGGCAGATCATCCTTTTGTTGGTAAAAACTTGAGTTGATAATTTTGATTTAAACAGATATTAACTAAATGTACCAATTCCTGTTTTTTTTTTCTGTTTTCAGCAATTCACTCTGGTTTATTTCGCTACTAATAATATTTTTAAAAATATCTAAAGGAATAGAAGTAAACAAACTTTTTACATCGAAAGAGACTAGTTTCGCTGAAGGCGGTAATTTTAAATCTTTAACTTTTTTCACAAAATCTAGTTTTTTATAGCAAACTTCGATTGACATTCAAAACCTTCGGCAGATCATTTAATTTTTTGCATAACCTGTATGTAGGAGCATTTACGTATGAAACTACCGGCCTAATGGGTATATCTTCCTTATGCAGCTTTAGTATACCATATAGGGAAGGGCTCCTTGGGTTCATCACTTTTAACCTTAGTCTTTCAACGTCCTGCAGAATGTTGTTCGAGTTTTTCAAAAGCTTGATCACCTCATCTTGATACTTCTTAGTAGGATCCTGGTTAAGTAGTTGTAGGTCTGCATCATTGATAAAATCTTCTACCTTCTTCACATAATCTAGTTTGTTTAGAATAGTTATAGTATTTCTCCTTAACCTTCTTTTGGATGTTCTGGATGGTTTTTATTTCCTTGTTACCGAGATTTCTAACATTACTTTTGGCTGATTTCATAACATTGCAAAAGGAATCTTTGTGTTTACCAAAACTGTTTGTATTGGAATATATTTATCGTGAAATTAACCAAGTGTTTTATTTTCTTTCTTATTTCAAAAATCAAATATGGTTTTGATCTTTTGTTGTTTAATGAATTCCGCTGTTGTTGTGAAAAGTGTTCAAAGTAGCCATTTGTTTGATACGCGCATAATACTTGCTAGACGTAGCCATGAGACTGCATTGGCGGTGAAAATTAAATTTCATTGTCCACATACAACTCTACAAGCATTTTCTATGCGCTATTGTAGCTCTTTGCGCCTTGCAAATTTTTTGATTGCGATAATTATTGTTAAGAAAGTTAAAGGAACACTTAATCTCAATTTTGTTGAGACGCAGATCTAAGGAGTTAACAACGAGGTACACTACCGGCCATAATTATTTGTGTCAATTTTCGTTGCGTCATATTTACACATGTGTACACATACGAGGCCTACACTGTACATATTACGGCTCGAAGAGTAGTAGTTTTTAGTACCCAGCCAGACAACGTGACTAATGTATGAAAATGTCTCAGGTAACGAAAATTGAGTTCCACGCGATCATTAAACTTTTAACGAAAGAAGGGTATACATCTAATCACATTAAACAACGTTTAGACGGCGTTTATAGTGATTTATCTCCTTCATTATTCCACTGTAAAAAAGTGGACATAGTGTTTTCATTTGGGGCAAGAATTCCTTGAAGATTTCAATTATTGAAGAAATGGTATTTGCAGATCGTCCTTTGGAAGTGAAGGAATTAGCAGTGATGTCTAACATTTCTGAAGCAAGTACTCGCCCTGCTCCCCAACGTGAACGTTGGGTCTAATGTGGGCGCTCGTTTTTAAATATGTGTGGGGACGACCCGAAGCCGATTTGGTAATCCATTGTCACAGGAGATGAAACAATGGTTCTATATTATGATCCCCTAGACCTCTAGACCTTAGGGAACGCCGTTTTAAGGACGTTAGTGAGTTGCAAGCAGCTGTAACACAACATTTTGAGGGAAAACCTTTAGTTGATTTTTACAAGGCTATAGCATTATTAATTGATCGTTGTAATAAATGCATTGAAATTAAAAGGAGATTATGTTGAAAAATAAAAATTGTTATATCTTACCAAGATTGTTTTTTTCTATATCAGGCCGAAAATTTATGACGAGTACTAAGTATGAAGTTACATTGATTGTAGTATTTACACGCTATGTTATCTACTGTCAGGCAAAACTTATGTAGTAATAGTAAAAAAGTTTTTCATCTTGTGGTACCTATCCGGCAACGTACTGTATATATTCTTATCTATCATCAATATCTAACCTACGATAATATAATTCTATTTATATTATAAGATGTTAGTCCATTATAAACAATTCAATTAATTTGCCATTCGATTTAAGAAAGTGTACAGAGAAAACGTGAAACGCATAACCTGTCGGAATAATCGAATTTACCATACGATTTCAGTAAATAAATATTTACTTTTTACTTACCGCTAAAAATGAGACGTAATTCAGCTCAAACACACCCAAAGTGTTCATCGAAATTGCAGTCTGAGAACGCAT
Organism: Dynastes maya; assembly: GCA_029619315.2. Lineage (NCBI taxonomy): Eukaryota > Metazoa > Arthropoda > Insecta > Coleoptera > Scarabaeidae > Dynastes > Dynastes maya. The sequence continues at coordinate 30,702,265 of JAROYE020000008.1, forward strand.
TATTACTACTGACAAACATTTTCTGATGTTCGCGTATTCCTTTTCATACCATTGACTTTTAAAGGCTTCTTCGGCAAAGCAAACGCTCTGGAAAGGTAAAAAATACATAAGCTTATTCAAATGATCTTGAAATTGGTTTGGATTATAAAAATTGAGAAGAACCTCTGTTACTATCCTTTCGTAAAAGTTAAAGTTACAATAACGTTGAGCTGTAACTTGTTTCATCCTGATCAAATAAAGTTTGCCTAAGAAATAGAGGAACAAAAATTTGGTAATTCTTTTACTAGTGTGCGTATTAAATAAATTAGTAATATTTGGACGTATGAAAGCACCAACAGTTGGCTTTGATAAATTGTGACACTTCTGACAAAATAACCGATGCGTCAAACATGACGAGACCCGCAAATGAAATTATTGCAAAACGGGTTGTGCACTATTACGTAAATGATGTTAATCGCGATAAAAGAAACACCGTACGTCATTTCTGTGCAGAAGGAATATCGAGATACACTGGGTATAATGCAATTTGAAGATATGAGAATACGGGAACATCCAATTACAAGACGATACCTGGTCGGCCTACAACAGTAGGTACCATTAATACCCAACGAGTGATTGCGAAGGCATTTAAGAAGTCACCCTCAGTTTCTGTACGAAAATTGGCTCACAAGTTTAATATAGCAAGATCTACTAAGCGATATTAAAGTTAAGAAGCTAAAGATTAAGGCTAGAACAAAGAAAACAATTCCCAAATACATTAACAATCAAGAGCAACGTGCAAAAACTGGTGCCAGTTATATTGCAAGAAAATGCGGTCAGAAAATACTAATTATTGATGAAACTTATGTTTCTGCAGACCCTGCTCGGAAGTTTTACCATAGTTCCAACCCTGCAGAACTAGAATATACACATAAATTTCATACAAAAACGAAATTCTTCAAAAAATATTTAGTATGGCAGGCCCTTGATCAATTTGGCAATGTATCCGGACCTTATATTTGCGAAGGGACTATGAATACGACAACATATTTGAAGGAATGTATTATCAAACGCCTGGTTCCGTTCATTCGCCAGTACCATAATGACGATCAAATTTTATTCTTGCCAGACTTGGCAACCATACATTACGCCAGAAATGTTACCGAGTACTTAAATGAACATAACATTCAATTTATACGGAAAGATCAAAACCCACCAAGCCTCCCCCAAGCGAGACCAATTGAACAATATTGGTCCTTATGCAAAGGGCGATATGCAAATTACAATAGAACGCCCAAAAATGTTGCAGGATTTAAGAGAATATGGAAAAAAATTGCATCGGAAGTGTATAGAGACTATGGGCAATCGGTAATAAATCATGGTATCTCCATACCATGATTCATTGCGTCTTGATGTCCACTGTGAGTCGCAGTGGACATCCAAAATTTGCTGTGTTGGGGAAATAGTGAACATGCACAGGGTTTAATAGTGGACCAAATTGCCTTCAGTTCTTTCTTTGCAGGAAATGCCCTGCATTTATAAGAAGAAAAATCAACGAGTCACTTACGATAAGAACGCCCTCTTAATGGCCTTAAGAGAAGTTAGAAGGGGGTGTTCACTCAGAGATGTTGAAGAACGCTATAGTATTCCTAAATCGACTTTGTCCAAATATTCGAAATTGAGAAACCCAGAAAATGTAACACACAGAAGAAGACGAAAATACTTTGGTAACTTATTTACTTCAGTGTGGTAAATACGGGTATGGACTGACAAGAGCAGAACTTATGCAAATGGTCACTGAATTTGGTGAGAAAAGTGGGAAAAATTTACTTAAACCCTTAGGAAGAGATTGGTACACAGGATTTATGAAACGGCATCATACTGAGTTATCAGTAAGAAAGGGAGAAATTATGAGCTCACAACGATTAAGAGGGACTGATCCTTTTATAATTAGAGATTGGTATCAACAGCTTGAAAATCTGTATAAGAATGAGAACATAGCTCCAGCAGATGGTCACCTACTGTATAATTGTAACGAAAAAGTTTTTCTTATGATCCAAAAGATGTTAGACTCATTGCACCTAAACGACAGAAGCGAGTATCAAAAAATATTGCCGGATCCGGAAAGAAGAATACAACTGTTTTAGCTTGTGGAAATGCTAACGGTGAAAAATTACCTCCGTTTATCATTTTCAAGGGAAAATGTATTTGGAACAACTGGATTCCAGAAGATGATTATCTTGGAACAGTATACACAGTCCAAAAGAAAGGCTGGATGGAGGGTGAATTGTTTTTAAAATGGTTTACTGACACATTCATTCCGTTTGTTAGACCGCTAGATGAAAGAAATGGCCGAAAAGTGATTCTTACTTACGATGGTGTTAGTTTCCATTCGAGTTACTCTTTGTCAAAAGCAGCTGTTGACAATGGAGTTATTTTGGTAAAATTGCCTTCGAATGTATCTCATTTTATGCAGCCCCTTGACAAATGCGTATTGAAACCTATTAAAACAATGTGGAATAACGAACTATTGCAATATAACCGAGAATTTCCGGGAAAAATATTGCCAAATGATGAATTTTCTAGAAAATTAAAAATAATATGGGAGCAAGTTTTTAAATCCGAACACTTAAAATCCGGATTTAAATCTACAAGGATTTTTCCTGTAAATCATTTGAAATTTCCCGAAGAGGGCTATGACGCTGTAAAACTAAAAAGATTCAAAAAATCTCAAACGGCTCGTCAAATTCAAGAGACTACGTTAATCAAACTGAAAAGACTAATGAAATTGAAAAGGATGATGAAACTGAAAAGACTAATGAAACACAACAGACTGAATTAACGCACTATCCTGAATAACACGTATCCCGAGACATAGTTGGAAAGGAATGGTCCTGTAAGGTGGCCGCCTAGATCCCCAGACCTAACACATCTTGAGTTTTATTTATAGGGACGTTTTAAAGGAATTGTATATGCTGAAGCTTCACGAAGAATGAAGCACATTACGCAGAGTATTATTAATGCTTTTCGTAGCATAGCATCTGAAGAATTAAGGCGAATTCATAAAGCATTCATAAATAGTCAATCTTTGTTTACAACAAGAAGGAAGGCACTTTGAACATTTATTTCCTTCTTCTTTCATTGTCATCTTTATATTTGATTATCACTTTATTAATTAAATTAGTTAGGAATTTTTAATTTAATATACATAAATAAGTGAATTCTACTGTGCCACCACTATAAAACATCCAATATATCGGAATATATTTTCTAAAAATGCACAATTAATATTATATTACATTCCCAAAATATGAAATTGCTATCTAGCGTAGGTATAGCCACGGACATACTACTGCTGCTGCCTGTATATGGTCCTATAATAAAACTGAACACATGCAAACTTTCATATAAACAACTTTGTGCTACTCACCCAGTAACTAAGTTCGTTGGAAACGGCGCAATACATCAGCAATTGTGCCACGTGCGCTATACAAAACGATATTGAGAAGACTACATTGCTAAAGGAGGTTTCCTAAAAACACGAAAAGACTTAACGTGTTCTATAAGAAGCTAAAACCTATGCAACAAAATTACCGTTGTAATTCTGTAACAAGTAGTGCAGATTCCCATGATACTACCGAAAAGTTGCATTAGGTGACCATTTCCAAACACTTTGTTGATTTGGTTGCTCATTCTACGAGATGAACACCAAAAAAGAAGATACCGCACAAAGAACATAAGCAAAACTCTATCTACTGATTCTTACGCGATCAACTTTTGATGATGATTGATACAAATCACCAACAATCTTCGTTCCTCTTCATCGATTTTCCCAAACATTGGTCGATATTGGACTCCGGGTATCCTACGAAGCAATTCCACAATTTCTCGTTCTTTCCCACTTCCGATCATCTTGATGATCTCGCACAATAGTCTAAATTGGGCTACCACGTTTCCGCAGAAGGCGCAATATAGGAAATCATAAGCGCAAACGCTGCTTTGAAAAACGTAGAATGTCAAGAAGAACTGGAGAACAATCAGAATCTCGTAGGCAGGTGTTTCTAACACGTCGAAAGGATACCAGGAATCATGCGGCAATTGTCTGCTGGATTTGGTGATGGGTATAACGATGTACATCAACAAAAACCCGGTTCCTGCTACGCATTGTGTTAGGAAGATGAATAGCTGTTTGGAGGAGTCCTTTCTGATTTGCCTGTCGGTATAATGGCCTACGAGATTTGATGGCCAAAATTCTTCCCAGATTATTTTGATGAGTCGTTTTAGGTGGTGGGATTTGTAAATGAATAAAATGGCCTTCGTCATCGACTGAAAATTAAATATCTTTCTAATAGCATCTTAATAAAATTTTAAATTTTATGTCATTTTTTTCGTCACAAAACTTTTCGAAAGGAACACGTTGCAGAAGCGTTTAACATAAACGTATTTAACCACGTAATAAAAGCTCTTTTATTAAGCAGAAATTCTTAGATTATGAAATGTTCTATAGCTAAGACATGCTTCTTAATCTAGTAACTAATTTCACCTGTATTCCAATAGTAACTGACGACACAGATATTAGTAACGAATCCACATTCGAGATGTTCATGAAGATATACATAAACAACGACAATTCATGAACAAAGCTTATAAATATGAGGAAAAATGCAATGCTTCGGCGTTTCCCCAAATCCATCGGCCATAGATTCACCAAGGTAGCTAAGATATGCGGAACAGCTATAATATGTTTAGCACCGTCTTCTACAATCTCGCGATTGTCGCGATAAAATTTTAACTTCTTTATCCGATCCAGAATCATTGTTAGCCGGTTCCGTTTATTTGTGACGATATATTTCTGTGCTCTATGAAGATATATGCCTCAATTTAATGACTTCTACGTGACTATTTAAATAATTTAAGCGGATGATGTGAAAATGTAATGTATTGGGATGTATTTTCGAAAAACTTTCTAACTATGTATTATAACTTTACGTTCTATGTGGGCAATATTCTATGCATATATTTAAAATATCGTGCACTACAATTCACTGTAGTTGACAACTTCTTTGTGACCTACATTTCTAACTAAATTTAAACAGTAATTTCTATTTGAAATGAATCGAAAAATGTATGACAAAAATGACAAGTGTAGTGTTAGCAAAAAATATTGCCAAGATGATATTGCATATATGTATGCCTCAGAATAAGAGAGCTGAAATTTCAAAGTTATTCAGAAAAAAATCACTTCAAAGAATATATGACAATATTGTGGAAAAGATTTTATACTAGTCATTAACGCAATTATGTAACCCGACCACAGATTTTTTGATTAATATATGTTGTTGTTACAGGTAATATTTGAAAGTTGTGGTAAAGTTGCTGTTGAAATGTTTCATATTTCGCAACAATGTTTGTGTCGAAACGTGCAGGACGAGATTGTGCCAATTTTTCTAAATAAGTAGTCTCATCCAAATACAGCAATGGCAAATTAGGGCGGTAAAAGCTAACATTTAGAGATTGCTGCGTCTGCATTCATTTTCCCCAAACTTTACTGAGTTTTATTGCGGTATAACACGATCAAAATTTTAACAGATACGCAGTTTAGTCATTTTAGTTTGGCACAATTTGAGGTTGTTTCGGAGTTGGGTTGTGGACGAGTTTATTATAAACAAACTGCAAGGGTGGAAACTGGAGAAACTATTGGTTGTCTTTAAAAGTAAGATAAGTAACGGTAGTTTAATATTCTTTTAACAGGTTGACCTACATTCGCATATCAACTGTTACGATATGACGGCTATAGCCGGCTTGTTCGTCAATTTGTTAATATATCACATCATAATATATCAGGAATGTACGAGGTAGGCACCATAAATTCTAAGCCTGCCAGGTTTATACAGGTTCAAGCGTCCTAATGGCAAATGTGCGAGGCCTTATCTTATATCTTACGGCTCGAAGCGTAGTCGTTTTTAGTAGCCAGCCAGACAACGTGACTAGTGCATGAAAATGTCTCAGGTAATGAAAATTGAATACCGCGCGGGCATTAAATTTTTAACAAAACAAGGACATACGCCTAATTACATTAAACAGCGTTTAAACGGCATTCCTATTCCGTTGTAAAAAAGTAGGCAAAATGTTTCCCATTGGGGCAAGAATCCCTTAATGATGATAAGCGCCCGGGTCGGCCAATTGAACTGATAACGCCTCAAAACATTTCAATTATTGAAGAAATGGTATTAGCAGATCGCCGTTTGAAAGTGGTGAAATTAGCAGTGATGTCTAACATTTCTGAAACAAGTATTCGCCGAATTCTCCATAACCATTTGGGTATGAATAAGATTAATGTAAGATGGGTACTGCATCTTCTTTTTGCTTTCCAACGTGAACGTCGGGTCGAATGTACGCGCTCATCACCATTATCACAGGAGATGAAACAATGGTTGTGTATTATGATCCTCTATCCAAAAAGGAATCGAAGGAATGGCGGCGCTGAAGCTACGTTTACCTGTTCTTCTTCTAGTAAACATTTTACTCTGAACTTCCAATTATTGAAATTGTTGGAATTTAATTGTGGTAAATTTATCGTCGCATTTCCCGCCATTTTGTGAACTTCTTTAAATACGTTTTATTTTCTTTATTTAGCAGAATTCACCTGGGCCCATAACCTATTATGATTGGTATATTTAGATGCAATACACCTTACTATTATTGTTTTATTTAACACCCTCTACTACATAATACACAACATTATTCATTACTATATCATCACTCTTTTATTAACGTGACGACTCTACTGACTTGAACTTCGCTATATACATAACATTTTAACATACTACCACGTTCTTAAACTAAAAATCCTAACAACAATAATGTCGGATTTTATCACAAGAGGGTGTGGTAATTATAGACAAAGTTTCTAATATTCCTTATACAAACGTAGCAAGCTCTAGAATAATATTATTGCATTTTTTTACAACGTGTGTAACTAAAACTTATACATCCTTGTAACAATCTTTGTAATAGGTCGTTGCCTAATTCTTATAACAATGTATTTAATAGAAACACAATCCATTAATTACAGTCGAGTAATAGGGATTTACACAGGTTGTAGCCAGTGCAATATTTACAAACAAATTGTAGTTAATTCTTTTACAATTGTCTGCTTCTTTATGAGACTGTTTTTCCATGTAAGTACCAGAGGCCGAAACAAATATAATAAAAATTTTGCTTACCTGACGTGTCACCTTTGCTTCCTAACGTTTCTAACACAAGCAAACTTGAAGTAGGTTACTCTAACATTTCACTTTAGGATAATCATCAGTTTACTTCAAAAAATTTTTCTATATACGTATATGTACACACATGTCTTTAAAAGGATTTATTCTTTCCTAACGAAGGAATACACAGTACAGTGTCAGATACACTTGATGTTGAATGGTCTTCTTTCTTTTCTATTCTGGGCGTAGCTATTACCTCTACCTCTTAAGTATTAACTTGGCTCTCATTGGTCGTCAAGAAGCTACATACAACTTGCTTTACCATTCCAGTGCATTGAACTGTATTCATATCATCTACTGGTTTTTGAATAACTTATGTAGCATTTCCATGAAAAGATCACCAATACATAACTGCTTCCATCATCTTTTCAGTAATTATGCTTCACGTCAACTGGTAACCGATAACTAACATCTATTAAGGCTCAAATTATAGGTCTCAGGAGTTGAAATAAAATAGAATCTAGAGCCAAGGGGTTCCTTTGACAAGGAAACTCACTTGAATTAGTAGGAATATTTTATTTGACTGATGGGGCAATTATAACAGATTTCGTGCTACTTTAATAAATAATAAACTTATCTATACTGAGTGTTAAGTTACTAATCTACTTGTCTCGAAATCCTTCCCTTTGTAACATCTAATCATTCGCTATTTTTGTCAAGAATGTGTATAAAGAAAATGTTAGACGCATCACCTGAAAAAGCATGAAGTAATTTAAACTTGAATTCGAAAAATTCTTTTTTTAATATTTACAATAACAAACGAGGCATAATTCAATTCGAACAACCCGAAAGCATTCATGGAGATTGCATTTTGTGAGCGCATCATTAGAACCGAGAGGCAGAACCTTACATCCGTATATTCTTTCCTGTACCAAAAACTCTTATAGGCGGCTATGGATACACGTGTGCTCTGCGTGGGTAAGCAGCGAAAAATGCAAACACAAAAAGGTCTGGTTAAAAAAAAACAAATCGCAGCTATAAAGAGGTTGCATATTTTACCCAATATGACAGCTCGTTGGAGACCGTACAGTATATGAATAGCTGGCAAATATGCGCAAAATAGAAGAGTACCAGGTAAGCTATAGCGTTGAAGTTGTTCTCCTTTTAAATTAAAATAAATCAATTATCAATTTAATGCTGATATAAGAGTGAATTTTAGATCATGTAACTTACAATCGTAATACGGTAGCATGCTGTGCAAATGCCTGTAGCGCTAACTAATAACTGCACTAGATGTCCGTTTCCGAAAGTTTTATTGATATCGTTCGACATCCTGCAATTATATTCAATATACAGTGCATTTCATATAACACTGGCCATAGGTATTTACATACATAGTAAAACCTTTATGTGATGCTAATGGTTTTCCTACGGGGAGTGTTTGATTTATTTTTGTCCATACCTAGTTGGAACGATTTTCATGAGGTTTTGGGACATTGTATGCCTTGGAAAAAACATATTTTCTCCAGAAACCCATACTGAAACTCCTCAAAGGGTCAACGATTGGGCCGGTGTTCTGGGTAATTACATTGTTCGTCTTCTATCGACAGTTCACTGAATTCCCAAAAGTATTTGCAATTGCCTTGAGACACATGGCACTATTGGCAATATTCCTATAAACGGAAAGATCATTTACCAGCACGATGGGGCACCACCACATAGCGCCAGGGAAATTACAGAATTTTTGAATAATGAATTTCCAGATGGATGAATGGGCGGCTGAAGTGGCCAGCAAGAATTCCTGATTTAAGCCCTTTGGACGTTTTTGTTTGAGGTTACACTACAACGAGGGTTTTTGACAATATTCGAGACAGACCCTCTAACATCAATGAATTAAAGCAGAGAATACTGGAAGCATTTAAAGAAATAACAGTAAGAAATCTTCAAAATGTGAAACGTCACTTTCACGAATGGTTGGGGCACTCTTTAGCAACGTTTGGTCAACAGTTTGAACACTTGCTTAATTAACTTATTTCATGAAACAATTTTTGTCATAATTTATCGTTTGTTACCTTTTTGCACTAAGAGTGTACTTTTTGTTGTTTAATTTAGGTAGGCAATTAATTGTTGATAAAATTTTGTTCGTAGTAGTTTGTTTCCTTTATGGGTTAAGAGTGTATTTCTTTCTTTAAATAAATGACAGCCATTCTGAATTACATACCTGCTTGTAGTGAACTGCTTGATACAACACGGACTGAGATTTCTAGCTGCAAAATTGTGCCTGTTATCTCTGCTAAAAATTCCTAAAATTACCGCTAAGGCTGCTACTTTTTTTCTTTAATTTTGACTTTACTCTTTTGTTCCAAGGCATAACATGATTCAAAACCTCATAAAAATCGTTCCAACTACGCGTGGACAAAAAATAAGTCAAACACTCCCCATAGGAAAACCATTAACATCACATGTAAATACCTATGGTCAGTGTTATCTGAAATGCACTGTGTTAGGAGTAGAAGAAACAAGATTTATTACCTTATAAGCTTCTGATGATGCCTAATACATATGACAAGCAATCCCTTCTCGAGGCTACTCCTAACTTGTTCTTGATGAACTTCTGGAATCTTCGACAACTTTTGTATGACCTCGTCTTCCTTGCCACTTCCAACTAATTTAATTGCCTCACATAGCAGTCGAAACTGAGCCATACAGTTTAAACAGATCGAATAAAACAAGTTATCATAGCCCAAAACAGAAGAGATGTCTAAGCAAAGGCTGAAATATACATGAAAGCAATATAAAATTTCGTAGACGGGTGTTGCAGTCCAATCGAAAGGGTACCAAGACTTGTAAGGCAGCTCCTGGTCAGGTTTTGTGAGAGGCAATATCGAGGATAAGGCAAGGAATACGGTGGCTGTTACGAATGTGAATAGGACGAGTGTTAGCAAAAGCCTCGCGTCTTTCCGAATTTTATGGTCAGTTTTTAGACCCATGATGTTCGATGGCCAGAATTCATAGCGGATAATTTTGATGAACGTGGCGAATTCATTGGATTTACAGTATAGAGCTATACATTTACCGGCAACCTAAAATTAAAACCAATATTTCCTTTTTTACTTGCTTCTTTTTTCCATAGGAAAAAGTAGCAGAATAGGCATTCCAAAGAGCTTTTTCAAGTATATCAAAAAATTCTGACCTGCATTACAGTTTCCATCGAACCTATAACTTTAGTAAAGGTATCCAAGTCCCCGATCTTCAGCACTAAATACATCAAACACGAGAAACCGTGAACTATACACATCAATACTAAGATTACACTAGAAATGAAGCTTACGTCTTCAGGCCATATCTTCATAGGTCTAGTTAGAATTTGACTAAACATTAACGTATATTTAGCGCTATCGTCTAGAATATCGGCGTTCCTTTGAAAGATTTCCAGCCGTCTTAGAAAATCGAACATACTTTTGGACAACATTCTTTAAGACTGAAGTAGGATCTTTTGCTTCATAGTTAAAAGGTCGAAAGAATTTTCTGCTAGTATTAACCTATCATAGATAATTTCAATTTTGTTCATTTAAGAGGAATTGTTTTAATATTTAAATATAAAATTGCCATGAGAAATATGTCAATACAGGGTAATATAGTCATGTAAGTGTTGAAAAATTGAAAATCTAATTTTAAATTGGTGATATTATGCTTAATATTGTTATATAGAATGAGATATGCTTAAAAAATCCTTAGTCAAGTGTTTTATTCAGTGGGGAAATTGCAAGGTTTCACATTTTATTGGTCCACTGTAAAATATTAGTTTCGATTTTAAATCCCTAACGCAAATGCTATTGGTTGCAATCCATGTAAATGTAATGGAGTCGCCAACCAATAGTGGTAAGTCATTATTAACATTACCCGCCATTAAAATTCTACGATTGCCGTTGTTTTATTAATCAAGTAATAAATCTTTTACGTTTGATGGACAGGACAAAATGTTATATTCTTTTAGTTCTTCGGTAAAGAAGTCTGACGCCCGTAATAAAGTATTTCCTGACATTTACTTGATTACATACAACGTGACCTAAATCAATGGGCCACTGTTGCTGTCTCACTTATTGGAAATTCTATGAAATCAGTTAAATTGTTGTACTATTGTTGCTACTGGTTTGTGCTGTTAATAGAAAAGGGATGGAATAATACATTTTTATAGAAAAAAACAAGATTTACTGTTCTTCTAAATGGAGAACCCTGTACATTTTAAAAAATTTTGGAAGATAATTCAATTTTTGATACAAAAACTTTATAATTTTTTTGAAATAAATAATTAGTTTAATTTCTGTTAAACATACACATAGGCTGTCGTAACTACGAGAGAGGCGCCCTAAATTCTCGGCCTGATATAGAAAAAATAAACAATTTTTATTTATATTTTATTTTTCAATATCATCTCCCCTAACTTCAAACTAAACGGGTACTCTAAAACTGTGGCACTGGAACACTGAAACAGTTCACTAAAACCCTTACCACAACACTTAATTCGTACTGGACGCACGTTTCGATAGCCAAGCTATCATCATCAGCAGCAAGTCTTTTTTAGTGAACTGTTTCAGTCCCCTAACTTCAATACATTTATTACAACGATCAATTAATAATTCTATACCCTTGTAAAGTTTTTCTCTCAAAATGTTGTATTACAGCTTTCTGGGATGAGGGGGGACGCTCATCACCTTCAAGGGATTCTTGCTCCAAACGGAAACATTTTGCTCACTTCTTTACAGTGGAATATGTAGGAGACAAATCACCATAAACGCAGTCTAAACGTTGTTTAATGTGATTAGGCGTATGCCCAGTGGCGGATTAAGAGCCTTCAGGGCCCCTAGGCACAAGTAATAACGGGGCCCCTCTTCATCTTTTATTGTAAATTGTAAAATAAGCAATTTCAAAAATGTGTAAACAAGTAGGTAAAATGAAAATTAAAAAAGATTAATTAATTTTTATAAACACATGTATTTGCAAATAATGTTTAATAATATAACAATAAACAAAAAAATTGTAAACAAATTTATTTTCGATAAAAATATTTAATTAAAATTTTACATTCCCAATAAAATCATTGTTTTATAAATATGTAATATCTGTAAAACCTAACAAAAATTCAAATAAATAAATTTTTATTCTTAATAAAAGCATTTAATGAAGTATACACATTAGGGCTCTTTAGCAACTTAACACAAACTGGCTAACATCTGTTAAATATTTGAATCATTAGATATGTTTCCACAGCTGTTTCAGTCAAGTGAGTACGACGTGCGAAATAAATGTTTTTTAATGCCGAAAACGACCGTTCGACATCTAGCGATGTTATATTTACATATTTAATATAATCTTTGAAACAACTTAATGCATCTTCACACGCACCTTCACAAATTTGTCTTAATATAAGAAAATCGGAGTCTTTCTCTAAAACACTTTCAAATTTACGTATTACACACCAATTTGTTTCGCCTTCTACAGCGCATAACTGTGCGTGAACATCATTCACAATTTGAACAGAATCCACTCTCGACATCGAAACATTTTGTAATTTTTCTATTCCCTCCGCTAGTCCGAAGTAATTGCTGTGAATAGTTTGTAAATCTCTTTTAACCTGACTATCTTGAAATATTAACTGGCTTTTCTTGATTGCTGCAGCTTCTTTCGGATTGAATTTTAAAACTACCTTCTTTACTTGATCAAAATATTTGTTGTAGTAAAACGCAGCCTGCAACCATGTTCCCGTGTAACAATCGGCTGTAGTTATTCAGGTAAATCAGGGCACAGTTTGTGAAATAGTCGGGTACGTTTCGAGGACTTTGGAAACACTGCATTTGCATTAGCAATCAATGCGTTTACTAGTTGAAAACATGTAGGAATCGTTTGTGTTACAAGATTTAGAGTATGGATTTTACACGTTACATGTAAGAAGTTACCACTGTGTTCTTTAAGAGATCGGCCCAAAGAACGCATGTTTGCGGCATCATCACTCATAAACATTAAAAGTTGCTTGGTTGAAACTTCAAATTTGTTCAATGAGTTCAACACCACCTTTAAAATCTCATTGGCAGTACAATTTATAACTCTTTTGGAAACAAGTAAGAAGGAGGATGATGGTCGATGTGGTTCCATTGTACGTACCATTACATTAACTATAGAATGTTTTTGACGATCTGTTGTTTCGTCCACACACAACCACAGTTTTTTATCTTTCAATTCCGTTTTCATTTTTTTTTCTATATGTTCACGAACAAATGGCACTACATTTCGTATCGATGTCCGACTAGGTATTAAGTCCGCATATTTATTCCAGAAGGAGACAAATGCTTCTTTGTCTAGTAACGAACGATAGATTACATAAATAAGAGTAACACATAATCGAATGAAATTTTTCTTGGTCTCGTATGCCACTTTTGCAGAAGAATGCTGTTGCTTTCATTGACGTTGACAATGCTTCTGGATCACACATTAAAGGGATTTACAACTAGACATTGAATTTGACACCACAAAATTAAGTCGCATGTCCACTAAAGTTTTAAACTGTGTCTTCATTGGTCGTTTTGCGACGTACCTACTGCGACATTTCAAAGCAAACATAAGCGTACAATTAGAATATTATTATGTACGTGATATAACACAGGAATTACTCGCATCAGCATCAATTAGTACTGACGCTGTGAACGCTTAAATAAATAATCGCCGACTCGACCACATTCAACTACAATGACTGTTACCGCTGTTTCCCCAGACTACTATCATCAAAATGATATCCAACTCTATGTTTAAAACTGTAAGATCCTCATTCCTTTGTGTGCGAGTGGATTTTCAGCTGTACTGTATAAAGCAAATATCGCTCAAAAATCGATGTGGACGAAATGAGAGTGGCTGTATCAAACTATTCGGCGTTTTGAAAAAATGTGTGGCAATCAGCAAGTTCACCTGTCACATTAACTTACTTGTCGTTGAAGGTTTCAGCATTTATTCCATATTTTTTTGTATGTTCATATTTTAGTTTGATGGTTTTTGCGATTCAATTTTAATAAATGTGAGCTTCACGTTGTGCCTGATTTATATCATTGTACACATATTTTGAAAAGAGCGTCGGAACAAAAATATTAAACCTGTAAGTGCGCTGCAGAATGGTAAAGTTTAGGAATCCCTGGCGTAGGCATATTGCCTTTCAAGTGCAAGGATTTAATAACGGCTCAACATCTGAATGTTGAGCTAAAATGGAAAAACTGATTTTTTCCATTTTTACAGAAACAAGAACATCAACTGAAATAAGGGACCATTAAACAAGAACTGAGCACCCAACACGGCTGAAATTTTCAATAGTATCTTTCAACGTGTACGCAATTATATTTCCAGAATACTTCTTCATGTTGAGGCTTCAAACTTTTGAGACTACTCTTGTATGTATTTTCTACTATATTGATTATAAAGAAAATTTGTCATATTATCTAAAAATAGTTTCTTTTTACTTTTATGCGGAAAATAATACTACTATTACAAACGTTTAATCCAGGTAGTGAATGAAAGGAAGCAAAATTTTTCTCTTGAGTTTCTACTTTTTGCATATTATTCCATATAATAAAAAGAATAAGTTTTTTAGAAGTAGAAATACGTAAAAAGCTATGTATATAAATTTTAATAATAGAAGGTGTAAGTTGTACCATCTATTATAATTTTGTAATAATTTAGTTGAGATTGTAATTACAGAAAACTGTAATGCTAGGGAAATCATTACAATATTACAGATTTCTTTAGTATCACCTAATGCGAGTTGGTAACCAGAGGGATTTGTATCCATTTAAAAACATAATACAAACTTGTTTTCAGTAATGAAACAATTGTTTGGTATAATGAATACAAACTATTGTAGGAAATATGGATAAGTAGAAATCATATAATAGGGTTCGAAAGAAAATCGCTTTCTATCAATTAACATAAATTTATTCTTCGTTTTGCATGATAAAAATACACATTTTCTTCGTCTGGGCTATTGTAAAACTTGCGTGTATCTTGAGGTATGTGATCTGTTGTATGTAATAGGTATGTATAATAAGTAGTTTCACTTAAACCTTGGTCTATTGTTTGTTGCTCTGTTTTAAAATGTACAAAAAATGAACACAATCGTACAAAGGCATAGTACACAATATATAGAGACGTGTTATTCCATAACGAAAAAACAAGAGGTGTTACGTAAATATTTCTACACTGAATATAATATCTACATCTTTTTCCATTCCAAAGAAAAACTTTTTCTCGGTAGCGTATTTTTGGTGGTTCGAATTTTCTGTGTGTAAAACGATATCACACTGATTTTACAGAAAGGTAGGTACTAAGTTCTCTTTTGCACATGCGACAAAATTGGAGCGCAAATCTTCGTGTGTATTCATTAGGCAACATTGAGAGATTTTTCTTCTGTTTTACTTTTCTTTTTAAGTCTATCATATCATACTTAAGTGTTACTGTAATTACAAATATATAATATATGTATATGTATGTATAATATTTAATAAATGTACAATCTTTTTATTAATTTCTTTTCTTGTGTTCATTAATTTACTAAATTTACTCATTGTTGTTATGTTTATGCAAAATAGATTAAAACAATTAAATAGAATCAAATAAAGATATTTCATGCTGAATAATTGAAATATATTTCTTTTGAATTTTAAAAATAATTAATTTTAGGAAATTTTAGCGGTGAATTGTTCGAGAATTTTCGGACACATTCTTTAAGTTTATGTAGTAATCATGGTAACCATATTATTCTACATTATGATCATATTGTGTTTATTAGTTAGATCGTTTTTTATTCAACGCTTTTTATCCAACACGTTTAATTGACGGATTCCACCAATTATGGTCTTACGATAGATTTACGAGGACCTGTCAACACGCAAAGTCTATCACTGTTGCTTTAACCAAATTAAACAATTTAAAAACGGTTTAGTGGAAAATAATGATAAAATGATTGGTGCACTCATTCTAGTAAAAAAGTTAAGGAATTCATTCGGCGTTTACCTTAGATTTTGATGCAATTTCGTGAATCATTCGAATGAACTTTATATTCAAAATATTGTGCTCGCTTAATTTAGATACAAGTTATACGTGCAACTAAATATGGGTTTCAAAAGTCAATAAAACATTGACACTTAATGAAAGTATAAATTGATAAAAGATGTGGAAAATTATTTTTACGGGATACCAGTAACACATGAGCAACGATAAAATAAAAGGTGAATTTTAAATTCAGTTGAAATTGGAGAAGTAAGCAAATGAAACAAAGCTATTCTTTCACTGTTTAGCAGATAATACTTTAACTTATAAAAATGAACAGTGCTGTGGTACCAAACGAAGTAAGGAAAGGGTGACATGCTTACTCGTTTTGCAATAGGAGGGGTTTAGCGAAATTAAGTCCATTGAACAACGGTACAACCCATAAACCACGATGCTTTCGCAACATTAAATAATTGCTATCTTTCACTTTAACCGCGGATGCGAGCAGTTATAGTCTTGAATCTGCTATTTTGCAGGAAGATCGACATGTAGCGTATAGCTCATCTCTAACGGATACGCAAGTAGAAAAAGAGTTATTATTTTAGCTGGCAAAGAATTTACGGCTATTACAGACCACAAACCGCTTCTGGGAGTTGTAGACAAGCCTATTGATGCACTTACCCCTCGACTACACAGGTTGTTGATAAGACCCCTAAGGTATCAATTTAAACTAATCTACTGTCCAGGGAAACAAATGGGTCTTCCCGATACTTTGTCCAGGTACCCAAAAAAGGAGACAATTTCTACAGAGTATTATGATGATTACTCAGTAAGACACTGAGAAATCATCATCGGTAGTAGTGGCATCGAAAGAAAAGGAACAAGAATTAATAAAGGACATTGAAGACAATGAAGAGCTACAACAGGTTCGATGGCTTAAGCAACCTAGTTCTGTAAAAGCACCAGCCAAACCATACTTTCAAGTTAAAGATGAAATACATGAAATAGGAAACTTACTTTTTAAAGGTAACCAAATAATAATACCTATAAAACGAAGGTCTGAGATTCTCAAGAATATACACAACGTACATCAAGGAACGGTATTATGTATTAAAAAGGCAACACAGGCAGTACATTGGCCCAGAATTACTGAAGACATAACAAATTTCATAACACAGCATTCGATTTGTCAACATTACGCTAGAGCAAACTCTAAAGAACCGATTCGACATCACGATATTCCTACAGTACCTTGGGAAAAGATCGGCGCAGATCTTTTTAAAATTAACAAACACGATTACCTTATCTTTATAGACCGCCGCTCAAAGTTTATCGAGCTATCTAAATTAAGCAGCATCAAGTCCATTATAGAATATTTATATTTACAATCTTTTTAAGTTATGTTTCACATGTGTTCTCCATTTAATGGGAAGTAATTTATGTTTCCTAAACGATCTAAGTATATCTCGTATAACCTCGAGTCCTTATTCGCTCAATCAAATGACATGGCGCAACGACATATTCAAACGATTAAAGGGTTTCTTAAAAAATCCCCATTGGTGTGTCCAAACCTTGTAATCCTTGAATACAATTCCACTCCAAAAGCAAATCTACCATCTCCGACCGAAATGTTGATGGACCGTAAATTGAGGACGTTCGTTCCAGTAGCCAGAAGAGTTCTACAATCATCATTCGAGACCGACAGAACAATAGAGACTCTAAAAGAGAATCGAAAACGACAGGAAGATTACTGCAATCCAAGAAGAAACGAACTTAAGCCAATAGAAAGTATCTAAGTGCTTGTGTGCAATGAAAACAGATCGTGGACTCCTGCTCAGATAGAGAAACAAGATGAAAATCCGAACCCATGGTGGATAAAAAATACAAGATGGAACATACCGACGAAACAGAATACACCTTAAGTCCAGACCCAACCTAGTGAAGGAAGACACCAACAGAGAGACCCCGATGCAGGCAAGATCTGAAAAGAAACGACACCCTATTCAAGACATCAACACCGTTGAAGATGTGGTTGCACCTAAAGCCGATGACAGGCCTAGCAGTCACTACTGATTCTACTCCAGGGAAGGACTTTCCCAAGTGTGAAAAACGACTATAATAGACAAATTGAATGTTTTCGTGTTTGATTAATAAATTATATAAGTTTTGAGTGTATTGCACGTTAAGAGATGCAAACGTCACACTAAGGAGCCCTGTGGAGCGAGCCGATGCGTAAAGATGGACCTGGGTGAGGGTTTTAGTGGTGTTTCAGTTTTATAGATCTTTTGACTTACGACATTTTTACAATTGGAACAATCATAGATGTTTTCAACTCTAACCTAAGTGAAGTGAAGGATGACATAGTTGATGAAGAGGAGGTCGTTGCGATCCGATCGACAAATGCTACTTTGCTTTGCATTAAATGCTTTACAGAGATTTTTGGATACGCAGGGAAGATGGAATGTTTAGGTGTTTAAGTCCATTAGCACATTTCTAAAAAATTAACAAACTAAACAAATAATCACTTTTAACGGATTTTTAAAAAAGTGTCAATGTTATATATTTTTTATTAACTTGTTTAAGTTATGGTTAGTTGTAATAGTGAGCATTTCAATTTTAAATATTAGGTTTCAAATTGGCAGTGTTTTTCCTCTATAACTCGAAATCTACCGAACGCTATAGTTGAATATTGCATTGCGAGACTGCCACGTGCAGCATATTTTTAACTAAACATGAGAGAGTTATCAAGAAAGGGATTTTCGAATTAATGAACGATTGAATTTGAATTTTTACTAGTGTCTAAAACGCATTGTTCATTTTTGTATTTATAGTTATTTATTTCGAATAAATAGAGTTACTTGTTTATTGAACCAGGGAATCATAGTTTATTTAGTGCTAATGTTAACTTTTCATTCTTTTGGGTGCGTCGGATTAATTGAAAAGGCAAACGCCCATATAAATATTGTACGTTCCCGAACGAGTCGTCTACTTCTACACGCTAGCCACTGTCTGTTTGACTCATGGAAGTTCGACTGTATATTATATCATTCGCTACTGCTTTAGCAATTCTCTTTTTGTTTAGTCCATGAAACCATGATTTACATACATTTCATAGGAATCTTATTTGATTATTTAACTTTAGAATAATTCTATCTATTGCACATGTATTTGTTTTTGTAACACGTTATATTGAAAAAAGTTAATGCTATAATAATATGTAAAGAACAAAGAGAGTGCAGTGAAATAGTATGATCGTAGGCAGCCAACACTAAATTAAATATTTTGAATAGGAGCTGAAGGGAAAATCCACAACCCTATATGATAGAATCTAGATCTGACAACAGTGTTGCGATTTCTTCTAGTAAACGAGTTTGGCGGCTTTTATACCTACTCGATACCAAAGACTATACATATATAGAGAGCCCACGAGAGAGGGAAAAGTGTCAATAAGATTTTACGACCAAAATTGGCCTTAAAATCCTCCAATCTGGCGACTGTCAGCAAAACTAAGTAGTAAATTACGATTTCGTACGATGTAACATCTAGTATTGTGAAAATAAGTTAGGAAAACAAAGAACCGGCCATTCCCTGGACGCGTACATAAAAGACGCAGGTAAGACGAAATGAATATGAAATAGAATGAATAGGAGAATTGCCTTTATGAACCGGCTCGCAAATTCCGAACGATTCTCAGTTAAGAGGATATTTTTGGCTGAAATAATAAAAATGTAAACGATCTATTCCTTTAATTTTTTTTAATAATGTTCTCGTACGATTCGTTCGTATAGACATTGTAAATGGCATTTTCAAGATGACACTAGGTGCAATGCTATTGGTTGAGCATTTATCGTAATTCGGGTTTTATCAGGGATTTGGTTTTACCAAACCCCTGGACGTGATTGATAGATTCTTGATAGTTAGAGAATTAACGAATTGAATTGCCACTATTACGAGCTATGTGAGTGTAGCACGGGTTTTACAACTTATAAGAGCTCGTAACATTATTGAAAAACTAAATGGAGTCATAAAATCTTGAAGATGACACTAGGTGCAATGCTATTGGTTAAGCATTTGTTATAATAATTCGGGTTTTATCGGGGATTTGGTTTTACCAAATTCCTGACGTGGTTTATAGATTCTTGATTGCTGTTGTAAAATTAATAAATTGAATTGCCATTATTACGGGCCACGTGAGTGTAACAAGGTTCTACAATTTATAAGAGCATTTTATGTCCTCGTAACATTATTGAAAAAAATGAGGTATTAAAATTTCGATATAGATGTTTGTCAAAGCATCGTGTTTTAAAGTACGATTCCATAAAGAAAGGAACAATTATTTATAACTGTGGTGGTTTACACAACATAGCATGTTTTTATAAACACGATGTTCCACAAGAGAAGATTCTAGGGTTGGGAACGATGACAATTATAATGAAAATAATCTGATTGAAATGGTGCAGGAGGGATAGTGGCATATAAGAGGAGAAGAAGTACGAAATGCAATAGTACAGCAGTATTTTAATTATATAAATTTGTAAACATTCCACCAGTGTTTAGGCAGTGGTTGGTAATGACAGTTTGTCAAATTTTACGTATAAATAAATAAATAAAAGAGAATTTAAGTCGTAATAGTTTTATTTTTTAAACAGAAAAATCTTATAATTTATAGAAAGCTTCTACTTCGATTGCTGATGGCTCTAGCTATTGCAAAATTAGAATTTGATACTTGTAAAATTAACAAACTGAATTAGCCATTAATACGGGAGGCTACATGAGTGTTACAATGAAGCAGGTAGAGAGCAAACTTAACGGAAATGTTACCGAATAGACCCCTTATTCTGGTTTGTTTTCGCTTAAAATCCTACGATGAAATCGGTTCCTAAAATACTTAATACGCGCTTAAAAATAGCGTTACATTATTTAAATTGTTTCCCATTTTAGCCAATTTTATTATAAAAAATAGGAATATAAAAATAAAAAAAAAATAATTCAGAGACATCTAGATTGACGAGGAAGAAACCTAGCGACACTAGCACTTATGCTTCTTGACGAGACCGCCCTGCTACTCTTGTCAAAAATTTATTGTGAATTTCTAACATTGCGTGGGCTGTCTATATATGTATACTCTTTACTAGAGCAACGCAAACTGCGCTGAAAGCCAGTGGCTGACGCATAAAAGTTTACACAAAATAAACACGGCCGGGACAATTCGGTATAAGCGTCAGTATAACTGCGACTCGAAAGCCGATCTGTTGTGTATGCATCTACGCTGTCGTATACTATATCGTAGATCTACGTTTGTTTTGAAAATGTTTCCTACGTCGCGAAAACGACCAAAGTTGTACACAATAAAAGAATTTATTGCAGAAATGCCTGATTTAAAGTGTGATGGCGCTAAAATTCAATGTGTAGTGTGTAAAATAGATTTAATGTGTTGAATATTCGGACTTTAAGTTACCAAGTAAGAGAACATTACAGAGAGTTGTGCCGTCTACTCGTGAGCATGCCGAGAAAGGAATTAAATCGGAGTTGCAAGATAAAAAACTGTGGTTATGTGTGGACGAAACAACAGATCGTAAAAAACATTCTGTGGTTAATGTAATGGTACGCACAATGGAACCACATCGACCGTCACCCTCAATTTTACTAGCTTCCAGACGAATACAACAATGCACTGCCGAAGTAATTTCAATGTTGGTGTTAAATACATTGGAAAAGTTTGAACTTTCAACAAATCAACTGTTGATGTTTATGAGTGATGGTGCCGCAAACATGCTTGCTGTAGGTGATCTCTTAAAAACATTGTGCTAATTTGTTGCATATTACATGTAAAATTCATACTCTCAGTCTCGTAGCAGATAGTATCAGAAAATGTTATCCCGATGGGAGACGCTCTAATAGCACATACAAAAGCTGTGTTTGTAAAATCCCCAAAAAGTATTCGGGAATTTCATAGACTATGCCCCGGTATTCTTGAACCACCACAACCTATTCTTACTCGTTGGGGAACATGGTTAGAGGCTGCATTTTTATCTTAAATATTTGAGAATATAAAAACGTGATTTAGAATTCGACCCAAGGAAGCTGCGGCTGTGAAGGTAAGCCGCTTGAAATTCAGGATAGTCAAGTTAAACAGATTTGGAATTATACAGAACAATTACGGGACTAGTGGATGCGATAGGAAAACTACAAAATTCTTCGGTGTCGTTAGTGGAATCTTTGCAAATAGTGCAACATGTTTACGCACAGCTATGCGCGATAGAAGACGCAAGAAATGTTTGTGTTTTAGAAAGGTTTAAAAGTGTTTTAGATAAAGACTCTGATTTTGGCACATTAAGACAAATTTGTGAAGGTGCGTCAACAGAATCGTTAAGTTATTTGAAAGATTATCTTACTTACGCAAATATAACGTCACTAGATGTAGAACGTTCGTTTTCGGCATACAAAAACACTTTTTCTTTACGCCGCACTCACTTTACCAAAACAACTTTGGAAACATATCTAATGTTACAAATATTAAATAGACATCATCCACTTTGTGATTTCACGGAGGACTCTTAAAACGGTAAGCGTTTGAGCACGTATCACGTTTAATTTATTTTGTGTAAACTTTTATGCCTCCGCCACTGGCTTTCAGCGCAGTTGCGTTGCTCTACTCTTTACCGATACGATTCTACCACAAACGGCGCATGCGCACTTCTCAGGCACTGATTTTCCATGTTCATTTTAACGATAATCATTTCCATTTCATTGCACAATTAATCGCGTTGAAAAATCTTATGAAGGCAATTCATCGCTACAATTTGCTTTTTCTCAAGGATAATATACGTATTTTTTTTTCTCTGAGAGATGATTGAATTATACCAATAACAATATTTCAGCGGCGATTTTCAGTGGCAAATTTACATTATGGTGTGCTTATAAAAGATATTCAATTTCTACGGTTTGAAAAATCGATTTTTATTACACAAATGCCACAAATAAAGAGGACAATGGTAGAAATATGTTTGCCTTTGACACAGAAACTAACTCCAATATGACGGCTACATTATACATTTTAGCGAGATTTTTTTGAATTTCTCCCTCTTATCTAAAAAGAAAAAACATGAAATCTTTATTTGATTTCCATTTAACCCAAACCTATTCTATTTTTCGTTATCATTATTTTTCTCTTTGTTTTTAACATCAGTTAGTAATCGTATTTTTTTACAGATTTGCTGAACATTACAGATTATATATAACAAAGAAAACAAAAATAAAGTGCACCATTTTGCTCACTTATTCTCATTTTTATAGATATAATACGCATATATGTATAACAGTAAGAATAATATTTATACTTTTTTCATTTGTCTTATTAAAAAAAAAAAATAATAAAAATACAAAAGTAAAAGTATCAAATTCTCCTAATAACACAAATATTACTTGTTATCCATTTTATTTTACATTATTGAGCTCAGAAAATAAAAAAATGAAGTACAATTATTTTTTTGTATACTATATACAAATAGTTATTTATTTATATAAAAAAATAATAAAAAATAAGAGTTATGAAATTAAAAAAAATAGAGTACAGAAAGGTAATAAAGGAAGCAACATACAATCTATCTATATATTCAATCGTTATTCCTTTGTTTTTTTAATTAATAATTATCATCTAAGAATGTCATGGAGATCATCGATTTTCAAAATTTAAAACTTTTAATCAGATCACCAATTATGAACGGTTCGTTTTCTCCTCTTCTTCCATTGGAAATACGCTTTTTCCAGTATCGAACTGCAATAATTAGAAAAAGCACTGGTACCGGTACAGTTCCGTGAATAAGGTCAATCGCTCTGTTTTATCGTTTAAAAGGTAAGTATCACATTTCACGTTAATCTAATTTTTTAAAAAAGGTCTTATTTTTACAAAGATATCATATACAATCACACTTGGTTTATTTAGTTTTTTCTGTATTTCGAGCGTCCTATTTCGCTGAATTTTCTTTGTTTTTGCATTACACATTTCACTAATAATCGAAAGTGTCTATTGTTAATTTTTTTTCAGTTACAAAAAAAAAATATTAGACAGTATTTGAACTACAAGAACTTCTTAACGGATATTCGTTAATAGATGACTTCGTAGACTGTCGCCTTCTTGTCTCCGGAACCGGTTACAATATACTTGTCATCCGCCGAGATGTCGCAGCTCAACACACTTGAAGATTCTTTAGACTGAAAAAGGAATAAAATGAGAATATCTATAGCGCCATCTATTGTTAAAATTTTGAATAAAAAACATGCAAAAAATTGAAAAAAAAAATACCTGGAATATGCTAGCACCATAAGGCGTTCTCCACGCGTTCAACAGATTATCCTTCCCCGTCGAAACGAACCATTTTCCGCAAGCGGCGAACCTCAAACTCAACACGCAGCTCTCGTGCAAATGCAGTTGATATTTATCCGGTTTCGCTGCATGTAGCACCTCTACGTTCGAATTCTCCATGCCTACCGCCAACCATTCGCCCGTAGGACAATAGCCCAGCGAAAAGATCTGCGAGCTAAAGTCGTGCTGCTGTAGCTGACGTCCTTCTCGTAGATCCCAGCTTCGAACCGTATTATCCAAACCTCCCGTCCATAATTTTGTACCGTCCGCAGAGATATCGATGCAGGATGCGCCGTCGGTGTGACCTTGGAATTGCCGGACCAGCGTCTGATTGTGCAGGTCCCAAACCGCGATGTTTCCATCCGAGCAGCAGCTGAAGCACACCTTGGAATCGGGACTGATTGCTAGAGCGTAGCAGGCCGGGGCACTAGATGTAAGTTCCGCTTTTATCCTGGGCGTGGGACTCGCTAGGTCCCATATGGATAAATTCGAAGCTTCACCGCCGACTATTAATGTCCTACCATCCGGTAATAACTTAACAGATCTTATGTAATTATCTCTTTGCTGCAAAATATCAAATACATTAATAGTCTGCATTTTATACGTCTACCAAAAGAACATACCAAGCAATCTAATTGCGATACGGGACTTTTTGAAACAGGTTGGCTGATATCCCAAACTTTAACGCAGCCTTTGCCGCCCGTGTAGACGTATTTTGTTGGATTCGATATTGTTACGGCGCAGACGACTTCGCCGTGGCTAAGGGTGTTTATTTGTCTTGCATGACGCGGTATCCCAGGACCGATCAAGGCGTCTGGAGGAAAAGGGACCGGTTGCATTTGTCCGTCGGCACTTACGTGAAAGGAATACGCACTAAAATTGGGCAAAAGAGCGTTATTAAACTCTTGCAACATTGGGAAATCCAAAAGCATATTAATGATACTAAATTTATAGATTCTACAGTTCGACATAACCTACAATTTGACATAACAATCGCTCAGAAACGGTTGAGGAATGGTTTTAATTAAAAAAAAATCGTATTAGAAAATCCATGTCAAACATAAAGAATTCAAATCATAACGATTTTGGTGTTGCAAACATTACACAATTAACATGCAGGTCTCTTTGTACGTATGCCAAATATAAGAAATATACTTACGGTTTTCCCCCGGGTATTCCAGGAATTCCAGGCACAACAGGTGCCCTCATCTGAGGATGTGGGTCGTAACTAACTTGTAGCGAAGGTCTCGGATAATTATTCAAACTCGGCTGAAGGTTGTTATGCATAGCACCGTATGCACCGGCCGCAGCCTGGAGTTCATGAGGCGCAGCACCTATTCCAAGAAGAATCATTAGATACAACCCACGGAATGCGCTAATTATTTGCAAGAAAATAAATTTACCGTTGGACATACCGGCAAGGTATGGCGGATATTGTCCCAGAGCAGGTGGTTTAACCACCGGCTTCAATCCGCTGCTTCCAGCGGCGCCTGGGGTCGCCGACGTCGGCGTCACCGACTTCGAAATGGGCGTCGTAGGCTTATCACCGTCTAGCTTCTTCGTCGACGGCGTAGAAGCGTTGCTCGAGGTTCCGGATCGAGGACTGTGAGGGCCGGGATGTTCTTTTTTCGTGGAGAGCTTGTCGATTCCGTTTTCTCGTGGGGACGCTGTGCCATTGGGGGGAGATACCGGGTCTTCGGAGGCGTCATCGACTACCAGGTCTTGGTCGCTCTTCTCACCATCGCTGTGCTGTAAATGAGAAAAGAATAATATAGCAGAAGTGCACGTATTATGACATAAATAACACGTATGGATTTGAAAAGAGGTCATCTCGTGAAAAAAAAACTAGTTTTGCAATAAACGTACACTAATTGAACGACATAAATTCGAAAATAATAAGATTGTAGTTACTAAACAAGTTCACACTTCATCGTAGGACGATATACATACGCGTTACAGCGCCATCTTGTCTAATGAACGACCTTGGACGACGTTTTTGTCGCATTACTTTCGCTAACAACGCCGAATCCGTCTGCTGACGCGCTTAAACGTCTCCTCGTCTATTCGCAGGCGGCAAAAACGGCATCGTTAGGATGGAAAATACGACGCTCCCAACGAGGTGGCGAGCGATATGTTAGGCGGCGGCCATGCAGAACAATAAGACGCGGAAACAAGGAGAAAAACACCGTAAAAAGGAGCGAAGTGAGCGTTGCCACGAAGATAGCACCAGCCATAACGGTCTATTATATGTTAAATAGGGCGGAACGATCTCGCAGAAGTTGGGATGGATATAGCGTGGTGTTCAACGAAAATAAGAAGGTTTGTAAGTGGAAGAGAAATATATAGAATGGAGATAGAGCAAAGTTTGAAAAAACACATATGTCTAGACTTTCTTGCCATATAATCGGGTACAGTTTGATCTACAGATAACTTTGAAAAATTAATTCAATACCTCCATTAAATTTCATCCAACTCAAGACCATTATCTAAGAAAGACGCTCAACTTAGCTGGTTAAGCCTAAAATTGCTTAAAGTATATACACAAGGTTTTACGGTTCCCAGAATTTTTTTGCCAGGCTTATTTATGAATCAAGCGTCATACGAAATACACTATCGGCCACAATTTTTTGCTAACCTACATTTTTGCTTGGATTTGGGGGTAAAAGATATCACATTAAATAATTCCGCAAAAGTTATCGATTGAATCTCCTTAATCCAATAATTCGAGGTCCAGATAGGGCCATAAACAGTTCCGAAATGTAATACAATTATCCTTCACTAATCAATATTTAATGTAGTGTAAGATGATAATTCCCTATTTACCCGAACTAGAATTATGAATTTAGACTTTGTGGTTATTGTTCTTTTAAACAGTGAATATCCTTAATAAAATTATCTAAAATTAGTATTAAAATGCCGAAAACAAGAGAGTTACCCACACAATGATTGTTGCTTTACATAATCTTGGTCGAACTAACGGAGATATAGCAAGAAAATGGAAATTAAGTCGCTAAACTGCTGACTATAACGTTAACAAATATCAAGAGGCTGGCACATTATTAAATAGTAAACAAACAGGGCGACGGAAAGTGACAACACCAGCGGAAGATCGTCGAATAATTATGACGAGTAAACGGAATAGATGAAAAACAGCCCCTGAAATAACGACTGAAATAAGTACCGAGCGTGAAAAACGAGTTAGTTTAACCATCGTCAAAAGGAGGTTAAGAGAGGGTGGTTTATTTGGCCGAATAGCGTTGCGTAAACCACTCTCACGCAAGCAAAATAAAATAAAGCGGCTACAGTGGGCTAGAGAGCATCAACATTGGACAGTTGATGAGTGGAAAAATGTTTTGTAGACCGGCGAGTCCAAATTTGAACTCTTCGGTTCCAAGAGAATAACGTTCGTTCGAAGTTAGAAAGGGGAATCATGTGTAGTACCTACAGTCAAGCAAGGGGGCGGATCTATAATGGTTTGGGGTTATTTTGGCGCTGCATCCGTAGGAGACTTGGTTAAAATAGATGGAATTTTAAGAAAATAGTGCTACCGGGAAATTTTGGAAACAAATCCTATACCATCTGGAATGAGAATAATCGGTGACTATTTTATATTTCGACGTGATAATGGTTCGACACACTTCTAAACTGTGCCGCAAATATTTAGAATCGGTGGAACGCGAAAGCAATATCAAAATAATGAAACAGCTTTCTCAAAACCTAGATGCTAATCCCATAGATCTTTTGTGGGAGGAACTCGATAGGCTGGTGAAAATAAACCCTCCAACTTCCAAGGAATCGTTGTGGAAACAACTACAAGACCTGACTTAAAATAGAACCCGTAACTCTGACGAAATTGATAGGAAGTGTGTGCCGCAATTATTAATAGTCGAGGTGGGCATTTCGACGAAACCAAGATTTAATTTTATTTGTGTCAAATAAATATTGTAATTGAATAAAGACTATCAATTTCTTTGTTTTAAGAGTATTTCATTAAAAGCAAAACTACAATTTCTTTTTCTGTTAACACTTCCTTTATTTATGCGTGGGCAAATAATTATAGCCGGTAATGTACATAGGTAAATAACCTGCCGTGATTTGGGACGGACGTATCATTATATCATCTAATGAGTAAATGTAAATCGAACTGAAATTTGGATTTTTGTAAAATCGATTCAGTTCGTTAAAATTTATAAGACAGGCGCAAGTTTGACCTCTTTGCCTTTCGGGAGATATGAAAAAGCTTAAAAAGAACCATCAGCAACATTGTTACTTGCTACTACACTATTACTAACTTGCATTTCGCCCTGTATACAATTTTGCAGGAAGCATTCAGCCAGTCTAGTCAAAGAAATGCTAGAATCGCTCAACCGTGAGCGTTAAAGCGCTGCAACAAACATGTTCGTTAAGCACGCGGAAAAAGGACCGGTTTCGAAACGGCTAGGTTGTCGGCATATGTATGTCGGGGTTCGTTGTAGCGACACAACTCTTTATCTACCTATCGCAAATCAGTTGCATGTTCCACGCATGTTTGAACACATGCACTTTAGATATGCGAGAGGTGGTTTTCTTAACCGCGCGTACGTATCTATGTATGCTTGTATTGTATACTGTATGTACTTATATAGGAACTTGATGTTGTCGTGCATTTTGCGACAAAAATGCGTAGGTATAGTGGCTTTTACAGTGGCGCGCAAAATAATAGTTTAAAAGAATAAAATATTCCTATGATACTATTCGAGAAATGGGAAAAGTTACAATGGAAGTGTTTAATGCTTGAAGAGGTATATTTTTTCAGTAATCACTCGAGACAAAGAACAGTGTCCAGAATTGTCATTACCACATTTGGCAAACTTTTTGGTGTATTGTGGAAGAAATTATAAGCTACTGAACGTAATGTTTGCAACTTTTATCACCGAATAAGTCAATTTTCGTTCCGTTGGAACAGAGAGTTGAGACTCTTGGGATAAAATGGAAAAACAATTTTTAGATTCCTTAGTGAACAAACCACAGACTAACCTATATAATTTTTCCTATAACTGGGTTTGCGGTGTTTGTAACTGTGGTTGATTTTAGTTTTTCACGATTATCTGTAATTTTCAGTGAATTATGATATTTGTTTATTTTGTACTTGTGTAGTTGCTTGAAGTCTTCTTTAAAAAATAGTATTTTCGAAGATAATGGTGCGGATAGATTTAACAATTACCAACAATTGCAAATACAACAATAGGTAGGTTTATATTATTGATGGTATTTGTAAATCATCTTATTTAAAGATATATTTATTTATAGTCACTTCCCAATTGAGTGGGCTTGTAAGCTTCTTATTCTTGGAATGAAATTTGCATTGCAATAATTTTACTTTACAGGGAAAATGATTTTTTTCTATTTAAAAAGGCATTACATCGAAAAACGTCCATACACCCTAGGGATACGATGGTATATCTAATCTTAAATGCTGTTTACAGGTGCATACACGCACAGAAATGCATTCTTGCATCAAGAACATATTTTTATTTCAAGGCGTTCAATTGTTCTTCGACGTGAATAACTAAAAATGGGAGTTAATGCATGTAAGGTAGCCGCGACTGAACATGAATTTTGATAAAAAAATTTGAATAATTTGTAAACGATATGGACACGTGTATCGTTCCATTATGGAATGGTAGACACTGGCAAGCACAAATGTCAAAACAACAAACTCAACATGGCTGTCACCTGAAAGAAATGTCAATTTACAAATGCGTCGTTTCAAATGGAAAACACACTATATGTAAATCAGAACTTGTATGCTTTAAAATTTGTATTTAATACAGAATTTCCCAACAATTGAAGAAAACTTAAAATAAGCAAACCGTGTGTCTTGTTGGTGGTAGGCTGTATGTCCACCGTCTTAGAAGTTGAAATATATGTCTACGTCTATGGCCAAAAGTTGCCATTCTATTAAGTTGCTCTATGTGTCATTGAGATGACGTGACGCCCAATCCTGCTTCTCCTTTGCGGAAGTCAACCTATTTGCAATATTTATGTCTTTTATCAAGAAAGCATTTTTCTTAGTGAGCTATCGTGCAAATTGGCTTCTACTAATCTTTTACTCATTGAAGCAAATTCAGTATGAATTTGAATTTACGAGATTTACTTTCGCTGGGCATTTCTTTATATCACATTTCGTTGTTCTTTCGTTCAATGTTTCTGGGTGGGTTCTAGACTACATTACTTATATAATAAATTAAAAAATGTACTTATTTTTTTTTCCTGGCTAAAACAAAAACCACCAACTCAATTTTAGTTTCTTTTTCTCTCAAAACCTTTGTATTACTCACGCTAGTTATTAACGTAAACGATTCTCGAACAGGTCTTCGATTTTAACATCTCGAAAACGATTCCTTTCAATTTCTTCTTCGGATACCCATCCCGTACCATTGCATATATTCTCGAAGTCATCATGCTATACCCACATCATTTCGCAAACTAATAAAACGTCTCGCGGGTACGTATTTTACTGCCGCCCGTTTACGGTCTCGTTCGCATTACGTTAATGGTTCGAGAGTCGGTCGAGCAACTACGAAACGACCGACACAACACACGCGCTCAAAAATAAAGCACGCACACAGGCGCGCTCAGAGAACTAGGCGGCGGTCCCTCTTTGCAAGCTATCCTTCTTTCTCTCTAGAAGCACTACATCAGAGTTGAAGAGATCCGATTCAGGAATAAGAGTGGTTGTTATCGGCGTTGCCGCGATTACTCTTACCGAGAATGAGGGCGGTCCGAGAACTCTCTCGTCGTAAAGCCATAATCTCCAATTAAGCGACGCCGTTAAGGAATTCTATTTTCGCGTATAAACAGATTAGATGTGTACCGGATTAACACCTATATAGTAGGAAGTATTCGTAAATAGAAGTTCTCCTGATAAATCTCCAGGAAAGCAAACGATTATTTAACCCTACGTTGGTGTGGTCTCTGAAACTTATGCGGCTGGTGTGGTGGGGTGACATACCCCACAGCAAAATACGTTTCAGAAAACTCAATACTTGAGTATCTGCATCAAATGTATATACTTTTCATTTGAAATGGTGTGTACTATTAAAAAAAATTGAAACAGTAGTATATATCAAAGAATTTATGACACAGTTGAAAAATAGCAGAAATGGCAGCTTTTTGTTTTTTTTTTTGGATATAAGATACTAAAGTTGTATTTTTTTGGAAAGCAAGGAAAGCACGAGCGTAACACCAAAAGTGGGAGCTGGACGGCCGTCAACCTAGACCACCGACGACAACATTCAGCAAGCTCGAGAGATGGTTACAGCAAATAGGCGAGTTACCATAGGTAAGGTTGCATCTTCTTTAAACATCAGTCACGGTTCTGCCTATCAAATTATCCACGATGAACTCAAATTTCGTAAAGTGTGTGCGCGATGGGTACCACGAATACTTACCGCAGAAAACAAAATCAAACGTTTGGACATCTGCCAACGCTTGCTGGATCGCTTCAACGCGGAAGGCGACGCATTTTTAAGCAGAATAGTGACTGACGTTTAATGAAGATACAACCTCACCTATGGTAACTCGCCTATTTGCTGTAATCATCTCTCGAGCTTGCTGAATGTTGTCGTCGGTGGTCGAGGTTGGTCCAGCTCCTTCTTTTTGCGTTGCGCTCGTGTGGCCACTTTGAAACATTTCGATCCACAAAAAAACGCTTTTACGAGATAAAGCACTGTCCCCGTATTGTGACAAAAGTCTCCGATGAATTTCAGCACCTTTCACATCCTCTGACCACAAAAATCGGATCACAGTGTCGTTGTTCCTCTTTGGTGCAAACTATTAGCGGAGCTGACATGCTTATCCTGTTGTAGCTAGCAGACAAATGACGCGATCGTGATTAAATTACGCACACATGACCACAGAGGCGCCAACTCAACGCATGCACAAGCGGCCGCTACTACGATAACCTTCAAAGCTTGTTATGGCGAAAGTGTAGATAATATTTGACTTACAAAACTGTCCAAAGGTCTTTATTGCCTAGGATATGCTGACGACCTAGCAATAGTACAAGGCAAATTTGCCGGGGTAATATCAGAAAGAATGCCAAATGCCCTAAATACAGTACATAACTGGTGTAAACAGGAAAGGCTTACAGTTAATGGCCAAAAGACACAAATCAAACGCATAATTCGAGGCTTAAACCCAATTATGCTAGGGGGAGTGGATATCCTATTGGTCAAAGAAACGAAATACCTTGGTGTATGGTTCGATCGAAGACTTACATGGAATTCTCACATCAATAAAACCATCAACAAATTTACTATTACCTTAGGCAGATGTCGAAGGTTGTGTGGGAAAACGTGGGGACTAAGCTCAAAAATGATGCTGTTGTTATACATGAGAGTCATCAGACCAATGATAACATATGGTGGTATGGTGGGCAAAGACATTGCAGGTGGAGGCAACAAGGCGGCTAAGTGGCATACAAAGACTAGCATGTCTGTGTGCCACGGGGGCCATGATAACCACGCCGACAGCTGCTCTGGAGGTCATCCTTAACCTAGAACCACTACATGTACATATTCAAGAAGAGGCCGGGCTAACAAGCTACAAGCTAATGAATGGTCAACCTCCCATAATTAGATCGCACGGTGCAGATCATCAGAAACTGTTAAGGGAACTTAAGGCGGGGTCGATAACAAGCGGGCTCAGTGACGCCATTAGTTCCAAATACAGCTTCGATAAGAATTATAAAACGGCAATACCGTATAGAGAAGAATGGAAAAAAGGTCTATCAAAGCCGAATCTATCTGGTACCCAGATGGCTCAAAGACGGAAACTGGGGTTGGAGTCGAAATTTGCCGTATTAAGCCGGTGGGCATAGCATATACAGCATATACATAGTGCTGTATTATAATATCAGTCTTTTATGAATTTATTGTGAACATAAATGCAGCACATTTCAAATTTATCATTGCGTTTCCGGACCATATTTCAAATACACCCTGTATGTAACTATTACAATTGCGTATATATGTATGTGTACGTGCCACCAACCGTATATGCGGGCATTTTTATTATTTTTACAGCCGGTACTTCGCGAGAAGTCATATCGACGAGAAAAATATGACGACGCGAACGTCCTCCCTTACAGCCGCGGCTAGGCGGCTTAATGGTCGGAAATAACAATTTTACAGCCGGGTTTTCATATATCTTAACGATAGCTATTAAGAGACCGAGTCTAGAAGCTTACACGACGTGCGGTTTTCACATTTTATAACTACCATTCGGTAGTAAATACGATACGAGTAGTAATAGTAGTAGCAGCAGCACCACGTTAAACGCGATTTAATACGCTCTATATTTTAAAATTAAATTAACCGCATTACTAAATTATCCAGCGACCCTTATACCGGCTGAACGACGCGATAAAAAAGATTAGACCACGTTTAAAATCCGTTTAAAGTAGATTTACTTCGACTGAACGACATGCTAATTAAAAATTAAGATTGGATGGGATTGCGCTCATTTCACGAAGGAATGTGCGTTCAGCTAGTATTCAAGGAACGTTCCGCCAAGACTAGGTATTAAGTATTACAAAGGTAATCGGTATTACAAAGCGGTCGCACTTAAAACAATACGGTCCTCATTCTAAATAGAACACTAATAACGACCGCGTTATTGCGACAACAAATCACCGCTATTTTGCGGAATTATACTGCTTTTTCAATAATCCGAAAACGAGATATAATAAACGGGCATATAATAAACGGGCAATCATCTTCCGTAAAGATTTTCTGGTAATTCTGCGAGGTTTTAACAGCCTATTGTGTTGCGTCTAACCGTTGCTCATTAAAAAGTGTACGATAGATGGTTTTAATGAAAACAGTAAGTAGGTAGATTTCTTACAAACGCTGTATTATCGATACTATTTAAGTTCTAAGTAAATAGCTGTCGAAAATGTTTAGATAGACGACTACAATAAAATGTAAATAAAGATTATAATTTTTTTCTTTCCTAGAGGTTTAAATACCGTTATGTTTTTAAGTATCTAGTGGAGAGCGTGCGAATAAACTGGTTACAAATTGTTGAGGATTGTTATTTGTGCGTGATTTTTCTATTATTATTATTATTATTATTATTATTCGCCTTGATTTGCGTCATTGAGCCATTTATCACATAGGTACCTATCTGACCCGGAAGGACAACAGGGTGGACTCGGGCCGACCGAGTGACTCCCATAAAAAGACACACAGGTAGGTCCTAGGGATGAAAGGAATACCCAGAGAGGTTAAATTTACAAAAAGAACGTCAGCTAAATGTTGATTTTATTAGCGGATTTTTCTGTTGGTTTATTGTGTTTGATAATGCTTAAAACACGAGAATTGAGCCTTACAAACATGGGCCAAATCGTACTTTTAAATACACAAAAGGAAAAATAAATAAATGTTCAAAATGCGCTATGTGGGACACGCCAAATTGGTTTTGAGAAACGGGGAGCTCTGAAAATATACAAAATACAAAACAAAAACGACGAAACAATGTCAAAGATGATCAGTCTTTGAAAAGAGATTGTCGAAAATCATTGAGAGAGCTTAGTAGCAAACTATGACTACACCACGGCAAACACCGTTAGAAGACATCTAATCTGCATGGATGCATTGCATTGCCGGAAAACGTGCCTTACTGATAGGCATTACAGGAAACGACTTATATAGGGCAAAAGATATACAAGTTGGACCATTTAAAGGTAGTCGCGTGGTCTTTTCGACGAATCTAATAGAGAGGTATATTTCGCAATTAGATTAAATATTGTTGGTCAAATAAAACTTGCAAAATAGAAGTTTGTTAGATAAAATAATTAATTTTATCGTCTTTTTATCGCAGTTATTGCAACCATCTAGGCAACTGGCCGCAATTCGGGCGAAGAAGGCGTGATGAAATTGTGAAACACGGGAGTAGGAGCGTAGTCACGTACTGCGGTGTAACTGTTTTAGCGTCAGGTGTCTGGTAAAACTGTTTTAGGCGTCCGTGTCTGGCAATGGAACCATTGGAAATGACTTTGAGGTGGATAATCTTGATACAAGTAAACGTTTCTCTGCGTGTAATACTATTGTTGTTTGTTCAACAACAATATTGTAGAGAATGTAACCTCAGTAAGAAACTACAAATATTATGTTTTTCTTATTACAATATGTTATTCACTGCCATATTGCGTGTTCGTAAAATCTACCAAAACTTGAACTATAAAAAAAGTAGTTTGTGTTACATTTATTGTAGTAAGATCTACGTATATGTTTGTTGCGAGAACCATAAATGGGGTGAATATTACCATAACACGTTAACTGTATGCCTGTAGCGCTCGTATATTAACGTCCAAAAGGGGAGGACATTACTCCTTTGGGTCACTGTACATACCAACCTATTATTTTATCGTGATCTCCGTGTGCAAAAAATTCTAGACATAATCAAATGCTTCTAATAAATTATTCGCAAATTGTGTATTCATTCAAGCAATACACTTTCATAGGCATTTAACTAACATAACACACTTTTTTCTCACATAAAAATGTAGCATTATTATCTCACAAAATTATATGTAATAGAATACTGACTACTAGAGCTTTTTTCCGATAATGCATAATTGAAAATTCACACGGCAGTACAGTCATTACGTGTAAAAAGCGCCGACTAAAACGAATTGATGCTTCACGCGAAATGTATCGCTTTAATCGAATTAAAAACCAATTTTCTTTTGTAAATAACGCCAGACGACACGGCCATCGCTTCGATACGCCACTGGAATTTCACCACCGTCGTTTTTCTTCGTTCTCGCCGTTGGTTTTTGTTTTGTGTTTTTCTCCCTTTGTTGTCGTTTTATTTCGTTCGCTTTTGTTTCTATGTTCCCTTATCGAGCTTCGTCTCCTTTTTCTACTATCCGATACCCCGCAATCTCGAAGATAAATAATGGCTGTTTTGCACAAAGGCGTAATAAATCGGGCACTAATGCGAAACAATATACCATTCGCCCACCCAGATGCCATTAAACTCTCGCGCTAACCCGAATAACGACAACCCGAGTCGTATAGCCAGTCGGTCATGGCATGTTGGCCAACGTGTAGAAAAAGAAAAGCTTTAAGGATAGTGTTAGTTCTGCACTGGTAGATTAGCTTAATATACACGACGTCTTAAAAATATTTGAACGCATGTAATTGCTTGATTTAAGGGCGTTCTTTACCCGATTATGGCATAGGAAACTACATGTAAACCTGCGATGAAAAATGGATCGAACGATTTTCATTTTTTTTTCCAAATACTATCTTTGAAACTTTATCTGCAACTGCACCGGTTACTTTTACAAAATTATTGAAATAAAGCCTAAAACATTAATTTAAAAACTTTAAGTCTTTTCAAATATAAGATAAAAAGCTATTGATTTTAATTTTTGATGTATGTAATTTGAAAGATGTGCAAAAGTAAACCGGTGCTATCCTAAATTTTAAGATTCAGAATTCAATATATTTTATTTAATCCAAACATATTGAAAAGCAATTATGATCTCTTGGAGCAGATAATTAACACATTTTCGGAAATTAAAACTTTATAACGTGTGTATAAAACATAAGTGGGAGTAGAGTAAATGCAATAAATCATCTCGAAGGTGACATTTATTTCATGGGTAGAGTTACAATTTTATCTAGCGATTTATTGTGTTATTCTAAAAGAAAAGATTTGCCTCAATTTAGTAATTATAATACGCTAGTAGAATATAAAGAAATAATAAATCTCACGTTTGAATGACAGATGATTTTCTTACTTCTACGCTCTGCAGCGAGATGGCAGCGATTGTCGAGTAGATTTTATATAATAAAAAAAAATATTTTTTTATTTTTTAATTTGTCAGATAAGCTTGTATATATTGGAAAGGAGATTTTTTACATTGTTTATGTTACAATAAAAACAGGTAATATCTGCATAAGAAAACAAGAATAATTAATTAGAAAATAAAAAAATAATAAATCTCACGTTTTGCCCAGAGACGAACACGCGCCTGGCGTGCTTTTTACCACGGCGTCGGTTTACGAACACCGGTTAATATACTTACGGGGCCCCGTTTCGAACGAAATTACGCCTATGTTATAAGAAAAGCAGCGCCTTTTCGATCTAGGTCGATGGCAAGCCTTCATCTGGCTTACGTTTCTTTTTAGACAAGGGACCTCTTTAGCATGATTTTTACAACAATGATTGTAGCCAACGTTATTTCTGATTGCTAACATAATGCCTACAGACATAGCTAAATTAGAGAGAGAAACTCAAATAAAAAACAGAACAACTATAAGAATTAGCCAAATCAAAATCAAGGTTGTGTGTTTAATAATCAATAATATAACAATAATTTGCTAATTATTTACTACTTTAG
Source organism: Dynastes maya (assembly GCA_029619315.2). Classification (NCBI taxonomy): domain Eukaryota; kingdom Metazoa; phylum Arthropoda; class Insecta; order Coleoptera; family Scarabaeidae; genus Dynastes; species Dynastes maya. The sequence continues at coordinate 30,740,246 of JAROYE020000008.1, forward strand.
GAAATTAAATGTATAGAAATGATAAAAATATAAAATCTAAATACTGTGATGTTTTGAATAAGTTTTATTTTTATCGTTTTATAGGTAGCAGTATTATTTTTTTCGATAGATAACATAATTTGTTTCCTCTTGCTACGGAATGCGGTGTAATGATGTTGTCTACACTTTAATCGAAAGGAATCATCGACCGTGCACTAAGCACGAGGCCTGGGCTAGAGAAGAGCCTTAAGTGTAGACAATACACTCCGCAGATATTATGTACCGAATAAATTAAACAATTTGTATGGCGTGGAGTGTGACGATAACTTTCGCGTCTGTTAACACAACAAATATTCTATTTCAATCCTGTAATCACGTCTTAAATAAATTCCAACCAAGCTCATATCTTCTTTGTAAACTATTCCTGTCAGATACTGACAGCAACACCCACCTCCTACGCTTTCCTACCTAATCTAATAGACATGTGTAATAGCTTTATAGAGGGACGTTAATAAATTATCAAGCAGTACGTCGAAACTTCCCAGACAATTAGTGCCGTGTCTGGAAGGTACCAAAACTTCCATCTATCCATTTATTAATTTACCATGCGGCTCACGTCTCTGTAGACACGCAAAAGAGAAGCGAGTTTGTTGATAAAGCTTCTTTTCAACGTCGAACAGGATCTCACCGACTTTCGGCTATTCATAACGTTAGCATAATACACTAGAGCTACTGCAGCGTATGAGAAAATATAAAAGGCCGCCCCGCACGGTTTATGAAAAGAAAATGAATGAGGTTCATAATTAATATTTTTTTCTTCTTCGTTTTCCGCTGGAAAAGCTTTTTGGCTGAGCGCATCCAGCATTCTAGCTGACTAGATAGTCAGCTAGAATCGCTACCGTAGTTGAATGCTCTTTGGGAAGAAAATACACAAAAACAAAAGCAAACTATGTACATACACGTGTAAGTGATTTAGGCAACAGCCAGACAGACAAAATGACGACATTTGTGTTAAAGCAATTACGTACTTTAATACTTACGTGTCCAAGGTCCTTTTCTTCTTTCTTCACCTTCTTGTGGTCGGGTTCTTGGGGCGTTCTCGGTCGGTATTTTTCCCTTTCCGCTGGCGAGATTGAGTTCCTCTGTAAAGAAAGAAAAACGAAAATGTTTAGATTCTGAAGAACTGTACACTATCCGTAATAGTATGTCATAAGTGGAGCTAGGAGTTCTTGTCCGGCTAACAGATCCGTATTCAGAGTATGCAAACCTTATGGCGCCATTATAAAATATAGTATTATTAGTCCCTGGCCATGGAATTAGGATTACTTAACAATACTATGATTTTGGGGTAAAATTTAGAAAAAAACAGTTGGTAATGTTGGCAATATTATTATCTAATTACATATAACATGCAAGTATAATTTGAACATATACATATTTACTACTTTGCTTGTTCCTACTCTGTTTTATTATTTCCTCAATCCTTCTTGGCACACTGCCAATGCAGCTTTTTATTGTCTTTTTAATTTCGTCGCTATTATGCCATACATCTTCAATATTTTGTTGTAATTCTTCCTTTGTAATTGAGTTTCGTGTACTTACGATGTTTTTCAAGACATTCCACACATTTTCAATTGGGTGTAAGTCTGGTGAACTACCTGGCCAAGGCAGTACACGCAGATTTTTAGATTCAAGGTATCGCATTACACTTTTTACCTTATGACACGGTACATTGTCTTGCATGCAAGTATATAATCCTTTAGTCGGATCCAATGAATCAATATAAGGTATTAAATAGTTTTGTAAAACTGTTTTATATTGTTTTTGTTCCATGTTCCGTTAACGAAATATAGTGATCCCGGTCCTTCTGTCGTAATACACGACCAAACCATTAGAGGGTGTTTAATAGATTTGATCGTACATGTTTCTTTATAACGCTCTGAAGAACATCGACGAACACGTCTAGCACTTCTAGTCGTGATTCGTCGCTATAAATAATCTAGGAAAAAGTAAAAAATGTAGAGAACCATTAATTTGATCAAAAATACAGATGATAAATAAAACTTTCCCCAATCTTCAACTGTATATTTTTGTTATATTCTTTAGCCCATTGAAATCGTGTCACTTTCATTTTAGATGTTAGTCTTGGCTTCTTTGCCGGACGTCTGCATTTCAAACCTGCTTCGGGAAGACGTCTACAGACTGTTTGGGATGATATTTGCATATCCTCTTCACTCTCCACGAGAATTTTATAAACACCTTTAGTGGATAAAAAACGATGTTCTGTAGCAACTTTGTACTAGGAATATTCTCCTAAATTAATTTCGCGATTCTCAGAACAATTTGGTGCGATACACCTTCTTTTTGTGCAACTTCACGTTGAGAGAACTCTCCCGTCTCTAGACGAGCAGAAGTTCGCGCTTTTTTCTCTGTGGTTATATCATTCTTCTTTCCCATTATGATAATAATTGACCGCGAAAATGGACGTAAACAAATAAAATTAAAATTCATTGTAATATAATTGAAAATATGTGGAATGTCTTGAAAAACATCGTAAGTACACGTAACTCAACTACAAAGGAACTATTACAACAATATATTAAAGATGTATTGCATAATAGCAACGGAATTAAAAAACAATAAAAAGCTGCATGCCAAAAAGGATGGAGGAAATAATAAAACACAGAGGGGAACAAGAAAATATTAGTAAATATATGTTTAAATTATACTTACTTGCATGTTATATGTAATTAAATAATAATATTGTTAACATTGCTAACGGTTTTTTTTTAAATTTTACCCAAAAATCATATTTTTAAATGGTTCTAATTCGATGGTCAAGGACTGTATATTTGGAAATAAGTTCCCGTGTTAGTAGATCTTAGATCGTTTCGTTAAGCCTCGTTTCCACTGGAGCAACGTATAGCAACTTTTTGTTGCTTTCGGATTCCCTCTGTTGCGTGGTTCGTGAATTTTCAGTCACGTACACCAACTTTCTGTTTCCACCAAAGCAACTTGGAAATTGACAGAAATGTCGCCGTTACTGTGGCAGTTTGTGAAAGTGCAACACAGTGTTTCAACTGATGTAACAAGTTGCAGGACCATTGAGCAGCGGTGGCATATATTGTACTTGAATCCAAGAAAAAACTGTAAAGAAAACACAAATACTGGGTGAAGAAGAGCGTGCAAGAAAGAGGACGACAGGGTGGCATTCAAATTCTGAATTGTTTCACTCCTCGAAGCAAATTTAGAAATCGTATCTATTTGTCGGCAGTTACTTTTTTATTGCCACATGCGGCGACTTGTTTCTGTTCCGGAGTGTTGCCGATTATTCCTTTGAGGATAATATTTGTTTCTGAAACAAAGAGAAACTCTCAGAAACATTTAGGAACTTCTAGAAACATTTTCAATGATCAATGTTTCTCCGGTGGAAACCTAACTTTACTTGGCACTAATTCACCGAATTTTGTAATATTTCTGCAATACTATGAAATAATCTCTAATCTTAGTACTTAATTCTTTTTGATTATTCCTTTGTTTAATAATAATAATAGTAAGTAAGATGTTAAAGAATATAAAAACTTTCTCACGCGTTCTTTTGATCGTAAAAAACAACGTGCTCTACGTCTATTTTTACAATCTCGTCGTGTCAATATTTATCTACATTCGAAGTAGAGCGAGGAAAAAGAAGACGCGCGTAGAAAAGAAACGGAAAAACGGACAGAAACCGACTTATCGCCCTATAAATCAATAGCACTTGAGGCAGGAATTCCACGTTTCACTCGACAGCAGCGGCGGCGATGACGGTGGCGGGCTGCTGAAGAAGGGGGAAGGAAGAAAGAGTAGTCGACGTCCTGGCCGTATTGTGCGCGCTTTTCCGAGTTAGTGGAGCGCAAGGAATTCAGACATTCCGGTGACAAAAGACGTGTTTCGATTTCGTATAGTTTCATTTCCCTCCCGACCATTCCCTTGTCCCACCCGTTCCAGCGACCGGAGGTTCGGTCCTTTGGGGGACTCTCGTCCGCCCGCACAACCTCTTACTCACTCGTGACGGCCTTCTCCGAGGAACGAGCAGGAACGGAACCATAAAGAATGGGGAATAAGTCGAGCGACAGGGTCGTATTTGATGGAAAAATGTAGTATATGCGAAGACAACGGATTAAAAAGAAACATAGTTCTCAAAGGATGATAGTAACAGAACGAAATATGAATTACAATTTTGCGAATTTGGTTAACACTTTTAAGCAGAAAGTAAAAAAGCAAATTGAGCAAATCAATTAACTCCTTCCTCATTTTTTTCTGGACAATATCCAAAGCCACTTATCGAATTTTTTTGAAATATTGTAGACCGGAATTGTTGCCCATTCAATACTTTCGAGGTATTATTTTTTAGTCGAGAAGTAGCCAAAATTTTGCTATTGGTTACTTGACAAACATTTGGTAGATTGTCTCCTTTGAGTACGTAATTTATATAGCTACTATTGGCACCTCGTGAAATGGATTCTGAAATAGGGCACCAAATCAACATTTTCGCTTTCTGTTTGAACTTTGAACAAATTTGGGAAGTATAAAAATCGTCGCTACCCTCCACTTTCGAAACGAATAGTCAGTGCAATCACTACTTTTATAAGAAAATGATTATGCTTTCATATCCTGCTACGCCTAGGGATTCTTTCGAATTGGACGGCTTAGTATTTTGGACACTTTTCTCAATATTTTACAGCATTTCTGGATAAAATTATTTTTATAGCGGTGTGTAATATTAAATATTACATTTGGTAATAATAATTGTTTTTTTTTGCTGTTTCAAAGGTTTTGGAAGAATCCATTGAATTTGTTGAAAGTTTTTTAATGTCGTCTTTTTTTTTTTTGGCAAATAAATGGTTGAAAGTCTAATATTTAGACGACGAAAGATGGTCACAATTTTGCATTTTGGATGAGTCCAACTAATTCGCAGATAAACTTCCGTATTTTAATCATGTGTAAGGTCCTTCAAAATGAATAGTGATTGTAAACTAGGAAATTCTTTTAAATAAATAGACTAAATCTGAACCAAAATTAAAAAAAGCACGAAATATTCTCTAGATCCGGTCCTGTTTCGCCGCGAAGTCCGGGGTGTGAGTACGGATTCCGGAAAAGGGAGTCTCGGTCGCCGTTGAATTCCCCGGAGGAAATAAAAGCTTCATCGAGTCGTAGCGCGGCTGGCGGCGGCTGTTCCGCCGCACACTACTACTCTCCTTCTTCTTCTTCTCCGGGGAGAAATTGCCCGGAACACGCGAAGAGGGGTTGTAAAACTCCGGTGGCTTCCGTGACCTACTATTCGACGACGCCGTGTAGTTGAGAGGCGGGTAGCGAAGAGGGGAGATGGGATCAGGATAAAGGGTAGCGCGGAGGATGGGAAATGAGCGGTGGTAGTGGTGGCGGCGGCGGCGTTGGCTTAGTGAGTCGGCGGTGGCTATGACGAAGTCGGTCGTCTCATTTACCGGATTATTAACAGTACATTCGGGAGCCGGCACGGTTCAGCAGGGGAAGGAAGTTGGAATGGGGGGAAGGATTGAGGTGGTTCTCGGTTGCTTTAATGCTAGCCGACGCTCTCGCCAAATGGGGAATTAATCGCGTGGGCGTTTTGCTTCGCACCGGCTTTTAACTACTTCGTTGGTTGGTTGTGTGGAGGAGTAGGATATTCGGTGCTATTGAAAAGGAATTAGTTGTTTCATTGCTTTTCTTTCAAATTTGTAAGAAGAGTTGGCATATCCACATATATTTTAGTTTCTAACAACAATAAAGATTTTTATTATCAGGCGGACGAGAGACTTATAACGAAGTACATTAATACAATACTGGCTCTTCCACCAAAAATGCATTATTTTTTCTTTTTAAAACGGGTACTAACAAAGATAAATTCAAAACCCATTTCGCGTATTCTGTAGCAAAAAAATACGTTAAAGAGGAGATACTCTATACGAAATTTCCAATTCTCGTCTCATCTTGAAACTCGAATTCGTAAATATTCATCAACTTATTCGGTCGGAACCTTATTTCGCTACCGGAAATTTTTTTTCGAGAGCCTCATAAACGCAGCCAACAACCCCGAGGGCGGACGTAAAGTTAGAAATCGTCGAAAGACGCGACCGGAATCGGCAATAACCCGAAAACCCGGGGCGCAGAGAACGGGAAATGGGGTGAAGCCATCTCTTTCTCTCATACGGCATAAAATGTTACATCCACTCCCGTTTATAATGGACAATATGTTGCTTAATGGCGCTCGGCGACGGTGGCGCCCTCTTCCTTGTAATAACTAATAATGTGCCACCCTCGTGGCATGGTCCTGGACGACCGCTGTTTTGCCGGCGCGTGCTTCAACTGTTAACATTCATGGGTTTAGCCGTTTTTGCGTTTTAGCTTCGGTGTGGATAATCTCGAAGTTGAGTAGGGAAATTATCCGCGGACCAGGATGGAATTACTAACAATAAGCTAGCGTTTCTTTGAGATTTTAATGAGTTTGGAACCGTTTAACATGATACTAAAGATATTTTTGTATTAATACGATTACGTAATCTCTGTGACATAAACCCATTAAACGAACATAATTCCTGTATATGCGTACAACCCTGCCGGACCGAATGCACATAAATATATTTACTACTACAGCCTTTAAAGGGAAGATATACGATATCACCCTACACGACCTGGCGCGCGTTTAACGTAGGTACGCCGCCGTAAGAGATATGTGACAGTTCAGCGCGAAACAAAGCTTGCGTGAGGTGTCGTTCCCCAGGCAGCGTAAGGGTGTAAACTTACCGTTACGTTACGAGCGGGGTGTGAACGCGATCCCCCCGTCGCCGTCGGCGATGTTCAGCTGTTTCAATTCTCTTGTATTATGTTATTTCTCTCCTCCATCGTATTTTGCTGCCTTTTTCCCACTTCACGGGTAATGTACAGGGAAGATTTTCATAAAATGTTCGTATACAATGGAGAAATCGTTAGATTTTCATTTGTTTGGTGTGTATTCAGCTTAGCATATTATTATAATTTATTATATTTACAGAAAATAAAGAAATATTTCAATGAACTTCTCTGCGCAGTATTGGATTTCAAATACATCCTATATAACACGAGGAAAATATTGAGGGTTTTGCTGTGTTTGTTGCACTAATGTATGTATTTGACGTTTTGCTGAATATACTCTCAGCTTCTTCAAACATATTCTAAAGACTGTCTTCTAAGCCCATGTTCAACTATGAGCGCGGAATACCAATTTGAATATAACTCCAATTTAATAAAAAGATAAATATCGTTCAACATTTAAAGAAAATTTGGCTATTAATGTCAAGTAACCATAACGTTTAGGTTAAGTGATGGCAAGGATTATTAAAAATCATTATATTCAGTTAATGTACAAGGTAGGTCAAAAGAATGGAACCGACGTCATATTTTGAAAGTTATTTACTGTATCTTCTCTTGCTCTATTTGCTAGTTCCTCAAATTCTCTTAGCAATCATAACGAATTTTATTACGTCACATTAAAAAAAATTCTTACGGTGTAAAATCCGTATCCTACAGCTGAGTAAGTCATCCCGCTAAATATCGTTCTAATATTTATCACGATAGATGATGCCATTTATTAGGCGAATATTTGCATTTATGATTTCAAAACCCCACTATAGAATTTGTTTACATTTAACGAGCCTTCTTAGTTTTTTATAAATCCCTAAATAAAGTACCGAAACAATCTTTCATGTCCCCACTTCCACTTGTTGAAATCACGTAATATTACCATTAGTTTTCGAGAGTGTTTGGGAGGACTTGTGTAGTATCGAAGTGTGGTTTGGTATCCGTATTACGAGGTGCATTGTCGACTCGTTGAGAACACTCAGAGGAAGTTTTTGAAGTATTTGTCCTTCAAGACGGACGGACTATATCCGAAGCACGGCGTTGACTATACTTTGTTGTTGGAGCGTCATATGATGGAACCTTTGAATGCGCGTAGAGATAATGCTAGTGCGTGTTTTGTATTCAAATTGATTAACAACAAAGATGATTGTCCAAACTTGTTAGCGCGTTTGCAGTTCAATGTGCCAAGTTTATCGTCCAGATACTGCAATACTTTTCGTGTTCCGTCATATAGAACTAATGTCCTGCGTAAAGTGCCTCTTGTGCACGCTGTCATCAATGCTAATTTGATACGATAATTGCTAGTAATATGCCGTTACATATTTACTATTAGATCTTTATTGTTATGTTCTATGTATGTGCTAGTATCACTAATATATCTACAATTTATGTTTACTTTTGTAGTTTGTCCTGTAGTGGAATAATGTCTGTTGGACAAATATATTGTTATTATTATTATTATTGTTATTATTATTATTATGTTATTGTATACTTATTCCCGAGAAATATTTCACAGTTCGGTTATTTATATCCACGATTGTACATCCTGACGTCCTATTTCGAACCGTTAAATTGGAGCAATATTTGGTCAACCGTCGCCGGAAATTCTCTTTTTGCGGTCACAAAACCATACCCTCACAAACCCTATGTCCGAGGCAGCAGGCGCTTTGGGGTGTTCAAAACGACGATACAAGATACGTGTGTACAGCGATGTATGAAGATATCCCTTCAATTTCAATGTTAAAGCTTACTGCGACTGTACCGTCGGGCACGTAGCAACGATCTGCGATATATCCCATGATATTTCCGGGGATCCGGAGCTCCCGCTAAAGTACGGTTCACGCGTTCCGGAATAAAACGGATTTAAATTCAGACAGGGCGGCTAGCTGAAACGCGGATGGAAGGAAGGAAATGGTAGTACGGCGGCGGTGGAAAAGGAGGTTGGGAAATAGGCGGCGGTTTTGTCGAAATCGAAGTCGTCGTCGTTGTAGGCAGGAAATAGGGGTAGAGGAGGAAAATCTGAATGTATACGTGATTGAGTGTGAGTGGGAATAAAATTTTTGCGTGCGAAAAATTTCCAGATGCGCGATGGTAAATTGAAAAGTTTACATTTTAGCGAAAGTTCTCGACGAAACGGCGGAATAACGAAAATGGCAGTTCGAGTAAACCCACACAGCTTTGCCGCCTAGTGTGAATTTCAAAATGTGCCCTGTACTTATATATAAATCGCTTTTAACGCATTCTCCTCTGTTCAGGGTAAAAGTGGTATCTACACTTTTGTCGACATTAAAAAGGGAGCATATGAATCAGTTGACCTAAGGAAAAGCAAGTGTCACATAGTGTAGTGAAAACAATAAAAGGCAAATGCATGCGAATATTTCTTCGAATCTATTCAAATTGAATATTGACTTAAAATGATGATGTCAAATGTAATTTAGGACCGGAATACACGAGCACCTTCATGCCGTCGCTGTCGGCGAGTAATTCGCTGCGACAGTTGTCAGCAGTTTTCAGCTATCGGGTTCAATAGCTTGTCCTGATATTGGGCAAAAATGGCGGAGAAAAAATCGTCAAAAGACTTGCTTCACTTATTTTGTTTACTATTATAAAGAATAAAACTGTATACAGTGTGTTCACCTAGTGCGTGGGCGGAAGATATATAATTTCTTTTCTAAGCAATTTAGAGAAAAAATTTTCAAATAAAAAATATTCGGAGACAAGTTCTACAACATAAAATAACGTAAATATAAAATTATGTTCAAGTATATAGGATGTTCAGCTTCCGCTACAAACGATACAAGTTTGTTCTTTTAAATGGAAGATCCTGTATAGTATTACATTTCTAGATGGTTCTCTTCAATTCATGTCAACCTTCTTCATTCACCTATCTTAGTTTTTGAGATAGTTTGAGATTTTGGCGAATATCTGCTGTTTTTTTAACAGCTGTTGCCTTAAACACCCTATACGCTAGAGCAGTAATTCAAATTTTGTTCAATAGAGTATTTCTTGAAGTTTTTTGTAATCCATCGACATGTTTTTCTAGCTTCTGCAAGATGAGCGTCGAAATCGTTGCCATGTTTGATTCATGTTATTTCAATTTTTTCTAAGTGGAACCCCTGTATGTTTCTCCAGAATCTAATAGATAAACTGTTCTATTTTTTTAATGGTGGTTGAAAACAAAGTCCACTGTCTCACAATAACTCGTTTAATAAATTATGAGCTACCGGTTTCGGGATAATAATCCCACCCTCACACTCCCTGAAAGTATCCAAAATACACAGTTGTAGTATAAATACAGTTGATGGATATTAGGTTGACAAAATAAATACATTATAGTATTAGTTAAATTATTAAAAAAGAAATGAATAGTACGTTTTTTAATTTTACAAATTTTAAACTCTTCTGGGACAACCTAGTCAGGAAAAATAAAAAAATATCATTAAAATTCTAACTAATGATTGTAATCTGCTGTTGTCGAGAGAGACCAATTGTATGAATAAAATTAGGAAGTATTATCAAATTAATAAACAAATTCTACTAACACTGTCTATATAATTTTCAACAACTATTGGATTGCTTGTATTATGATTGAAGTCAGGAAATTTAAAATCTTGTAAATTAGACAGACACATGTTAAACACAAATCAAATGTGGCAATAAAATTCTACAAGAATACGAGTAAAGTACTTCTTTCTAAACTCCCTCTACTTGTGCTATACAATAAACCGTTTTTTTTATTATTATAATGTTAAATTGAAATAAGTAAGGATTATCTTTAAAGGAAATATTTAAATTTAGTGTCCTCTCTGAACTTAAGGGAGAACTTGAGGAAATCGAAAAAATATAGGGTACTGAAAACTGCATGAGACATCATCTGTTGAATAAAATCTCGAAGGTGGGCGTTGAGTCAAAGTTCAACTATGCATTAAAGGATTCCAAGTTGTTTAGATAATATCCCTTGTTAGCAATATGTAATATTTCAAAATTATTATTCACGTTAAATTGGTGGTTATTCGCGATAAGATGGTTTGCGAAATGAGAGAAGTCTGTGCTATTAGGTTGGACGCATCGTTAATGTTAAAATGTTAAAATTACGATATGTTCTGCCAATGTAGTTACATTGACAGGTATCGCATGTTAATTTATATGTTCTATTTTTATTTACAAACATTTCTCTGTACTTAAAATGTATCGTTCTCTAGTGAATTAAATAATAATAATGTTCTGCAGATAAGTTTTTCGTTTCAAAACAGAGTGCTACGACAAAATACTATAAATTTTTGTTTCGCTGAAGACATTGATTAAAAGTAATGTGTAAACTTTACCCTTTCTAATTTCTAGAACAATTTTTCTATCAAGTTCTTGAAAAATATACAGAGTATTCTATTTAAAACATTAAGATAGCATGAATCACGCATGGTAAAGATTTTGATGGCCACTTTGTAGACGTTAATTGATATCAACAAATTTTCGACGTACTGCCTAAAGGTCCAAGAAATACTGAATCGAATAAAGCTTCTTGAAGCTGTCATCTTTGACAGTTCAAAGCTTCCCGCACATTCAGGGCCTTATAGTTGCACAAATAGAGTAAGAAGAAGCCACATTATTTAATGTCATTGCTAGGTGTCATAATCAACGTAACTAGCTCTAGGTATTTCATTGAAATTGCTCATTTTGTTTAAATACCAGTAGTTTATATTAAATTCAATAATCAATAAATAATCGATTAGCCAAATGATGCTGTACTTCTTCATTTAATAGTTTCTAGCCAAAGGGTGTAAGGGTTACAATTTGTACTAGTATTATATTTTTGATTGATCTTAAAGTACTTCTATACCGGGTGTCCCAGATTCAATGTTACAAGCGATATCTTCCTTATTTGTAGTAGTACGGTATAAATGAAAATTGCACCCATGAAATATTTAATACAAGATATCATATCAATAATAAATAACAAAATAATTCTTACAACAAGTTAAATAAACATTAAATACATTAATAATGCATAAAATTATTAATGTATTAACACCCCCCATTTCTAATGCTTTAGTCGCGTATTATGATGAGAAAGATCGGAACCACTACATTTTGTTAACGGAACAATGGAACAAAAACAATATAAACAAGTTTTACAAAACTATTTAATATCTTACATTGGTTTATTGGATCTGACTCAAGGACCATGTACTTTCATGCAAGACAATGTACCGTTTCATAAGGCAAAAAGTGTAATGCGATACCTTGAATCTAAAAATCTGCGTGTACTACGTTGACTCGGGAATTCAGCAGACATAAAGTACAGCTTTTAGGATTCTGCAAATCATTTTCGAGACAACACCTTGCTCGATCTTATATCTCTACAAATAAGGAAGATATCGCTGGCAACATTGAATCTGGGACACCTGGTATATTGATTTGCAAAGTTTCATTTTAGTTTTGGTAGAGACTTATTTCTTATCTACAAAACTTTTGCTCAATGCACAATAAGATCTGTTATTTAGCTCAATTTCTTGTCCCCCAGCTTGTTCTCGGCAAAAAATAATAGCAAATAAATCTAAAATCAACATCTTTTTTATATAGCAAACAAAAAGTTAGATTTTGTTATCCAGTCGAATAGTAACAATCCAATGAAATTAGATTGTGCTACTTTCGTACACTGTTGTACGGTCAACTCTATTTGTATGTCGTAGGAGTATTAACCCGCAATTCCGAGTCCGGAGCGCCCTTGTTTAATGCCGTTTGTTTCGATCACTTTAGCGGATTAGTAGGGCGATGCTTACCGCACGGCACCACCGGCCGGCTATAGGCAGCATTAGCGGTGGTAGCGGTCCGACCGTAGTCCTTCTTAATTATCGCTCTGGAAACGTTACACCGAATTACGATTACATTTACCCGGAGCTTCTCCGTCCGCTAAACATATAAAAGCTTCTGTGAAACGATAGCGCGCCTCTACATAGCGGAAGACGGAAGAACTACTCCCGAGTTTCGCTTATACTCCGCACGGGGGCGCTACGGTCGTAGGATTATTTGAGTTTCGGGTTGAGAGAAAGCGTGGAAGCGGAGGAGGAAGAGGATGTTGGAGGAAAGTTTGGCGTGCCGACGGAAAGCCGCGAACACAAAAGGATAACGAAACTTAATTACGTGATACTCCCTTTAAGGCAGCGCAGCAAGCAACCTGTCTCTTGCCACGATTCTCTTTTTTCTCTCTTTCTATATTTTCCCTATCCTTTTCTTGAATTCGACGGAAATTCGCCGATATCACGATGCTTATTAAAGGAGAGGATTGGGGGTTTGCGGGAGAGGAGGTGGGCGAATGAATTTTAACCCGGCGGTAGCGACCTCGTTCCAAACGCGATTACGCGTGCGATTAATCAAGCGGAGTAAAGTTAATTCCCTCCGGTAGATGTCGCCGGGATCATTTTCCGAGTTATTGACGTTTATTGCCTTATCGCCGCGGCGAAAATCTTCCGACGGGAGTTCCACGGATAATTCGGTTAAAAGTTTTTTTCTTTCGCGAAGGGAATTTTGCTGAAATCGAGTGATTAATTTTTTTTAGGTTTTTCGGTCAAGGATTGGAGATAAATTCTATGTAGAATTGAATCATCGTAAGAAATACTGCATCGATTTTTTCCAAAATACTATTTTTATTCAATTTTCCTTCCCTTCAATTATTGAAAAGATACAATTTTTAGTATTAAAAGGATTGATTATTAAAAGAAGACTTTTAGCATTAAAAAGAAACATCTTTTGTATTATCATTTGCAAGTTTCTAAATAAAGATTATTTATACAATAAATTGCTATTTATCGTAAAAAGTTATCGTGAGTTTTATTCCTCGGGATACATTTGTATTCCACCTGGCATTCAATGTATGTTTCTAACCTCGAGATATGAATTTTTTTTCTTTCATTGTTTTTGTAAGAAATTAAAAAATATTCCTCGTCCAGTTGACAACAAGGAAAGACAACCTTTTTGATGCTTAAATGTAATTCCAATCCGAATAAGTTTCATCGACTTTCCATGACAAAAAAATGGCGTTGGGTCCACTCAAATGGAAAAAAAAACCTGTTGATATGCATAAAAAGGAAACTAAACAATACAAGCGTATTCTAATTTACTGATGACAAAGGTATAAAAAATGTAATAAGTTAAAAAGGAGAGGACCAAGGTTAGATCCTTGTAGAAATATTGAATTGTGTAAGATGTTGACGGTGTATCAAAGCTGAACTAGCGGTTCTCAATGTTCTTTGATCACAGATTTCTTTGAATTACTTTATTTTTGTCACAGAATCCCAACTTCAAGTTCGAATATGAAATTGAAATATTTTAAATATGATCAAAACCATTTATTATGGTATCAAATACATTAGACATAAGTCTAAGAAGAAAGCAGTTTTTTGATAAAATGAAACTTTATATTGAAGAACAAAAAAATAGCGCGCAGCTTACTATTTGTTAAATATTTTTTATATAAAAAATGTGTTGAATAAAAATTGTTTGGTAATTTATTTCATTGCTGTAATGCAAGTAATGAAAGATGCAAGTAATGAATAATGATCCCATGATTACCAATAACATTTTGTGATTGACGAAGCACGATTTCATAACGATGGGGTGGTGAATCGACATAACTGCCATTACTTCCACTTACACACTCCGGAGAATCCTCATTGGATGCATGAGACTCATTTTGAAGGTAATATGAGGTGTCAACGTTTGGTGCGGATTATATCATGCAGGTACCATTTGCTCCATACATTTTTGAAGGCATTTTGACAGGGCAACGTTATTTACATTTTTGACATAATGACCTTTCCCCGAAAGATATTCTATTAGCAAAGCGATCTGATTTGTGATGGCCATAGGATGGCGCTCCGCCTCATAACTCGCAGTTGGTTGTAGAGTATTTAGATGACGTATATCCCAATAGATGGATTGGTAGTAACGGTCCTATTCAATAACCAGCTCGCTCGCCGGACTTAAGCCAATTGGACTTCCTTTTGTACGAGTATTTCAAAGAACTTGTGTATTCTACTCCGCCTACGAACTTAGACGATTTGAAACTCAAGATTCGGCGTGCATGTAATTCCGTTACAATAAATATGATGACAGCAGCAATTTCCAGGGAATTAATTGATCGATTTAAAGCGTGTGTTACTTCGAATGCTGGTCATTTTGAACAATATCTGTAAGTAATACTAGTATAAATGAGAGTATCTGATTAAAGATTCTCTAATCTAAGATAATCTAATAATTAAATATTTCTTGAATGCAATTTTTGTTTATACCGTTGTATTTCAAATTCTTCGTACTTTAATCAAAAAGATGAGGGGTGCAGTTTAAAAAAAATGGTTTTGGGGTGGTTTCTTAGAGGGTGTAGGGGGAAGTATATCTTTTAGGATTCTGCAAACCATTTTCGAGGACACCTTGCTCGATCTTATACCTCTACAAATAAGGAAGATATCGTTTGTAAACATTAAATTTGAGATCCCTGGTATAATAGGCAAATGCATTCTAACGTGTCCATTATGCAAGTTTTGATTTCCTTTGTATACTAGACTTTTGAAATTTTTCACAGGTCTCTTACGAGACCTCAACGAAACAGTACGGTTCCGTGGAACGCAATTTGAGAATTGCTGGTCTAAATAAATGCAGCTGCTGCATGACTCGGGTGACTACAATTATATACCTTGAAGCCACTAGAAACAACAAATTGAATAACTAACGTAAAAATTATAACCGTCACAAACCCTATTCCACTCACGTCCACATCCTTCCCGAAAATTTAAAAGGAAAAAAGCCCAACGCACACTTTCCTCGTTTTTTCTCTATCTATCCATCTTTTGTTACGAACGGAAGCTAAAAATCCGCGTTCATGTTCCACTCGATCAAACAAAAGAACCGCATGATATCGAAGTGCCGGGTCTTCGATCCGTCCAGGCTATTATAACGGAAAGCACACGCTGTCGAGCACAAGAACAAGCTGGTTCCCCACTTCGCCCCTCTATACGCGAGCGAATATAAAAACTGGCCGTTTTCAATCCGATCTTCGTGCGATGGAAAAAGGACGGATATATAAAGCGTGAGATACGACAGAAAAAGACAGATTGTACATAAAAAGAATAACGACGTGGGTTGAAAGCCGTAGATTAGGGAGAGTCCGGAAAATACGAAAACGACGACGACGTTGTCCCCTCTCTTATCACCCTTTTTCCCTTAAGGGATGGGGGTTGAGGGATATTTGTAGTGGCGGGTAGTTTTTTTTTACGACTGACCTGTAAATTGATTAGGGGGCGAAGCTGGAAGCTCTCGAGATAAGGGGGATGAAAATTGGAAAGAATTGGGGACGAATTTTTAGGGTCGTTTATTTTAATTTGCCATCCTCTCCGCGAAAGAAGACGAACTTATCGGGATCCTATAATTCCTGCTTAATTTATCCATGGCAACTGCTTTAAGATCATTAAACGAAAACGAATTTGTAAGCTAAGAAACTTTTAATTAAAATCTTGAAGATGTTTACTTCTGCACTCTTCAAATATGTGAATTATACCCCATTATAGGGGTAAAATTCACGCAAATTAGGGGGAAATTTCGTCTCTTAGGAGGGAAAACAGAAAGTGGGGTAATTTTCCTTTAAATCGGCAGAATGTAGGGTAAAATTCACCCACAATAACGTATGCGTGACGGCGCAACTAGAAAACACAGAACAATTCCTGTACAGTATGGGCCAAATTGGTCGCATTTCATGAGTATATCTATGAAGGAGCATAGCTAGACCAAAATGAAGTACAGAGACTCGTTTTTCGAGATAAATTAATTGGTCAAAACAGATTCTTGATATTTCAAACGGTTTTTGAGTTATAGGCAGAAATGGAATTTTTATACGTTTCTGTTAATCGTTCTCTCTTTTATTTCTTAAATGAGGAAAAAATGCTATTAACATTTTTTGCAGATAATGTGATCATATTTAATTTTCCGTTGACGTTTGTCTTATAACCTTTAACAGTTACGAGATATAAAACAAACTTTTGTTTTTTGAATGGAAGCAATAGTTGGCAATGGTTTCATTAAAAAGGTTATTTTAGCAGCTTCCATTACATATATAGTTTTACATATTTACTTTGAAAAATAGCCGATATATTTTATGTTCTCTTAAATTTTAAATTAGTAGGTGTGCCATGCCCATGATATTGCTATAGCAACGGGTACATATGTCAAAGTTGATTTGCTAACAGTATTATACGTGTTCAAGCTATTCATATTTTTATCTTTGTTATTGTGTTTTAACTGTTTTATTAATTTTACTTTCGTTTAGGTTTCTGTTCCAATAGTTTTTTTTTTCATAGTTACCATATTATTTTGATTTCGCTATTTGTTTTATTTATTTGACTTTAATATGGTGAAGTACGAATCATAGAGAAAGGCAGATATGTATGAAGCTTATATTGAATGTGGAAAAAAACCTATCGCTGCTTCAAAATTGTACTAATATTTTCAAATATATCCAGAACGCAGACAGCCAAATATCACTTTATTTAAAAAAACTCGGGGACAATCTCAGAGAGTATGGGTAATTTGAAAAGCCTAGGCCAAAACATTATAATAAACCTGATGAAGGACCTAGTGCTGGTACTGTTTTAGGATATGTTGAGATAAGTAGAAATGCGTCTTCAAGAGAAATTGAAGAAAATGTCAGCACTTCACGAAGAACAGCGCTACGGATCTTAAAGAAATATAAATATCGTCCATATAAAATACGGATGAATCATTTTCCTCATCCTAACGATTATGAGCGACGAATATAATTTTGTAGATGGTATTTACGGATGTGCAACGAAAATACTCTTTTTAAAGAAAATGTAATTTGGAGTGATAAGGCTCGTGTGACTAGTGATGGTATTTACAATAGACACAACAGCAATTTTTGGAGTGTTGAAGACTCACATTCCACGAGACCCATTCATCGACAAGGAAGATTTGGTTTCAACATCTGTTGTTTTATTAAAGGACATAAGTTACTATTTTACATATGAAAGTAACTTACATAACAGCATATTATTACACGTCACTTTTAACAAATCATTTATTTGATTTCATTGAAAGCATTCCAATTCAAAATCGTATTGACACATGGTTTCAATGAGAAGGTGCTCCTGCCCATAACGTTTATTACGAGGCAATTTCTAAACCACCATTTTCCAAACAAATAGATCGGAACTTTTGGATCAGTTAAATTACCAGTTAGATCGCCAGACTTTAATCCACTAGACTTTTTTCTGTGGGGTTTCTTAAAGAGTCTGTGTAATTTATAAAACAGAAAGTGTTACTGCACAAATATTAAAGGAAGAAACTGCTTGACGTGCGTGTTGCCACGGCAATTTCACGCATGGCACACTTATTATTTTAAAATTTAAGAAAACATACAATATATCAGTTATTTTTTAATATAAATATGTAAAACTATATATATAATGAAAACTGGTAAAATAACCTTTTTAATGAAATACATAGCCTACTATTGTTTCCATTAAAAACACAAGTTTATGTTATACCTCGTAATTGTTTATGGTTATAGGACAAATGAAACCACAAGCTAACACGTAAAAAACTATTCGTAAAAGAGTAAATTAAAAACACACGTGCACACCACCTCGCTATCTGTGAGCAACCGATAAATAAAAACCCAAGAAGAGCATTAATACGTCTTCGTTTAACCGATAGCTATCGCTACTGTACGGCACTGACCACGCGTCTGACTGTATCGAAAAGGGATCGCGTCGATCCGCATTTTAATTATAAGTTTTCACTCAAAGGCCAATAAAATAGCGTGAAAATGGGAACTTGTGAACAGGATTATATACTTAACCTTAAATTCGGCCAGAAGGTAAATGAATAAAATTTTGCAGTAATTTCCGAACAAACACGAATATATTGTTTCCTTTTTTGTAAATACACTTTACAGCCTATACTTCTGTAACTATTACCAATTTTTTATTTTAGCGTGTGATATGAAATGTTCAAATTTAATATCTAAAACAAATATGCGTCTTTCTCTTCCCTCCATCGAATTCATTCCGAATTCAATTTGGTTCAATTCATTCGCCATTTACGCGGGGACGTAGTTAATTCCGGAAATCACGTGTGACACGTTCAGGCGATATCGGAAAATTTCCTCTCCAATATACAGCCGAACGGGACTGCCAACGCTAACAATGCTAATTGACAACGGACGACGTGTAAGCCGCCGTAAAATCGGCAATCGCGGTTCGAAACCCAGCGCCACACCACCGTTTTCCTGCTCTTCCATGATATATCCTGGCAGAGAGAGGGACAGAGAGATAGAGGGATCATTCTGAATACTAGTTTCGAGCATAAACGCGAATTTATGTCGATGCGGAAATTTGTATGTATGTATGAGAGAATGGTAGTGAATGGGGTTGGGAATTTGTGATATAAAGGGTGGAAATTGGTTCTCGGTTTGGGGTCTCTGTCATCGACGGTAGTTCCCTTTAGGCGATGTTGGTAACGTCAACTGTTCGCAAAGTGGATTGAGATTCCTGCCGGAGTAATGGGATCAGTAATTAAGGTTTACTATTTGCTACATTCACATAAATTTCACAATAAAAGGTAAGACGTACCATGAATACGGATCTGTTAGCCGGATAAAAATTTACACCTCTACTTATATCTGTTTCCAACGAGATGGGCGTAAATATTGTATCGAATGAAGTATATCATGAACTGTCAAGTGTTAATCAATAATTTCATACGCCATCTACTGCCACAGCGGATGATTCCCCTTAAAATAGTGCCGGTTTTCCGTTGTCGTAAATCTCTCCATTGTTGTCCTATCTAGACATGCTTGAACGTCGCTATTGCTTCGGCTGCTCAATCTTCTTTTTGTCTTTTTTGGTGGTATTTTCCTAACTTTCCGTCTTGCCTCATGAATTTCAGCGCGCAGATTTCAGCGTCGTCGTCGTCTTCTTATGCCCCCGCAACTCCGTTATTGTTGTTTCCATTCCGGTCGCTCGCTTTGTTGCTTTCCTTAGCCGGGGTTCTATGTCGTTGTTATATCGTAACGAACACAATTCGCTGAATGTTGCCTCGCTCACTAGCAAGATATGTAAAAGAGAGGATTGTGACATTCTATACGTTTCCAAGAAGATTCAGAAGAAAGAACGAGATAGGGAGAAGGAAAAGGCTTCTTGGATCGCGTCCAAAACGAAACGATTCGTAAGAAGAACGCATATCGCCAAGAGTTAGTGGAAGAACGCTGCCAAAACTACAAATCGTGACGTGCTTTCTCTACAAGTAAAGGCGGTGAAAATGGAAAAAAGAAGCGGTAGAGTCGAACGAATAGTGGATCCGGATGATATCCGTTTAATGGGTGGGGGTGGGAGATACGATTTTATTCCTGGGACGTGATTTAACAATCTTTTTCACGCATTTCACTGGAGTTTGAATGGATATTCGCGGCGTATCGATTGGCGTTCGTATGGCGATTCGTATGGCATTTACGAGATGAAGTCTTGCAGATGTGGAAAATTTATGTCATTAGATGCAAAGTAGTATATGAAATAAAACGATTGGCTTATTTACGGGGCATGGGTCCAAACAACGGATTATTGTTAGTTAAAATGAGGATACAAGGTAGGCGCCATAAATTTTCGGCCTGACAGGCTTATACAGGTTCGAGCGTGTTCAAACTCCGTTGCGTTATAGTTGCACATATGCGAGGCCTATATTATATATATAGTAGTGGTTTTTAGTAGCCAGCCAGATAACGTGACTAGTGCATGAACATGTCTGAGGTAACGAAAATTCAGTATCGCGCGGCGTATGCCCAATCACATTAAACATCGTTTGGACGGCGTTTATGGTGATTTATTTCCTTCATATTCCACTGTAAAAAAGTGGGCAAAATGTTTCCGTTTGAGGGAAGAATACGTTGAAGATAATGAGCGCCTAGTCGGCCAATTGAACTGATAACGCCTCAAAACATTTCAATTATTGAAGAAATGGTATTAGCAGATCGCCGTTTGAAAGTGAAGAGATTAACAGTGATGTCTAACATTTCTGAAACAAGTATTCGCTGAATTTTCCATAACCATTTGGGTAACAATAAGATTAGTGCAAGATGGGTACCGCATCTTCTTTCTGCTTTCCATCGTGAGCCGCTCGTTCTTAAACATGTGTGGAGACGACCCGAAACCGAATTTGAAGTCCATGGTCACAGGAGATGAAACAATGGTTCTACGTTATGATCTTCTACCAAGAAGGAATCGATGGAATGGCGGCGACCCGATGAACCTCATCCCAGAAAGGCAAGTGATTTAATTAATGAAAAAGGTGATGGCCACAATGGTATTTTACTCATTGACTTTAAAGAGCCGAATACTACTGTCAACTGAGGGACAATATTCGTGCAAAATGTCGAGGAGAATTGACAAAAGGTGTTCGGTTATTGCACGACAATGCACCTGACGATACTGCCGCCATTTCACAAGCTGCCATCCGCGAATGCGGCTTTCAAGAATTGGAGCATCCACCGTATAGTTACATGGCTCCAAATGATTATTATTTACTTCCTCATTTAAAGAAAGACTTTAGGGGACGTCGTTTAAAGGACAATAATGAGTTGCAAGCAGCTGTAATACAACATTTTGAGGGAAAAACTTTCGATTATTTTTACAAGGGTATAGAATTATTAATTGACTCTTGTAATAAATGTATTGAAGTTAGGGGAGATTATATTGAAAAATAAAAATTGTTGTTTTGCCAAGTTTATTTTTTCTATTCAGGCCGAGAACTTATGGCGCCTGCTTCGTACATTTTTTACTTATAAACTAAAATATTAATTATTCAATGATTTCAAATTAAAAAGTAGTTGGAATTATTCCATCCCCGTGGACTAGGATGCAAACAATCGCTGTACTTTGTTACCCCCTTCTCCCACACCCAACGGGGTGGTGTTTATATGGTGCGCTGTGATCTCTTAATCTCCCTCAATTATCCCCACGGCAACCGAAACGCCCTTTCCCCCCACTCATTCCGTAACCATCGCATATTCTCGCTCTTCTTTCTAACCCACACTACTAAGTTCCTATCCCCCAACAACCCAGCGTCGACGATTCTTCGCGCTCCGCTTCCACTAAGCGCGCGCGGCGCCCTCTATGTAACACCATCATCAATTCCTCGCTTGTATATTCGTTACCCTCATCCTCCCACTTTTCCGCCGCCCGCGCGCGTTATATATGTAGAATGTAGAGTGCGCTGCTATGCTTCGTATTAATCCCTCTCTAACCGAGTTTGCTTTCTCTCCGCGCTTTTTTTTGTTCCTATTTGTTCTTTTTTTTTCGGGTCTGTTCCATTCGGTTCTCTCCTTTTTTTTTCATTATTTTCACTTCCCGTTCTTTTCGAGCGTACTGCGCTGCTGCTGTTGGAAAATTTATTTTTCGCGTTTTCTCATTTGCATTTTCGCGTCGAGATCAACGAGCGCAACGGTGGCGGTCTCTGGTGGCATAGCGGCGCGTTAGAAAAGGGAATGGAGAACGACGATGATGGAGATAATTTAATTTCGAAGCAGGCAAAATATATATGTAAATGGTAAACTTTAACTAATTCGGTAGGTACGTGCTGCTCCGATATAGCAGGATGTAAATTCCAAAGGCAGAACGAGACCGGAAACGAATAAACAGAGAAAGAGGATAACTGTGATATATTTCCAGCGATAAACTGGGGAGAACAGGGAACATCAGCAGTCGGCGTATTAGGCGAAATTTAATTTGGAAAGTTAAATGGACATATCGCCACCCTATGTGGATTATATAAATCGATTCATCCTTACAATCGATCTACAGGATGTACAGGATGTTTCAGAGTCAACGTCAGAATTATCTAAAGACAACTCTTTATTTTTCGTTTCTATAGGCAAATTGTTACAGTAACAACGTATTCCCCATGATTGTTACCTTCATTTTCTTGTACGCTTGTTCCTCCTACCTATACTTAAAAAAATGTGTATACACCCTGTAAAATGCTCTACCATTAGACCGATAACGTCTCCTATTTACTCTCCTTTTCTACCTTTTCCAATCTTACTAAAGTGTTTCACTAAAAGCCGACAGTGCGTTCAATTAATATCTCTTATTCCTGGGGCTCAACAACCTTCCCGATTCTCCGCTTCACATGCATGATCTCCATGTACTTTTAGACAACTCCCTGTAGCATTTAAACAGGATTGGGACGCCGAGATCTCTTATTTGCGTATCCCGGGAGCATTGACGATCATTCTTAACGTTAGGTTCTGAAAGATCTCCAGCCGCTTAAAATCGGACTAAGGCATTGTTTATATAAGAGTAACTTGGCTTCAATTGCCAAGGGACTGGTCCTGCAGATAAGGGAGAGCAGGCTACCTCTAGCATTAATAATTTTTTTCTAAGAATCTCGGCGTGGCGTCCCCAGGTAAGGTTTGTGAGCGATCATGGCAGACGGATGTTATTATTGAATATGTTGTCTGCAGAGAGGATGCGTCCTCAAGTAAAGCGAACAGCCACACTCTTCGTCTTGGTAATTTTTAATTTTCATCTGTTAGCTTACTCGATCAAGTCCTCCATCGCCTGCTGGAGATTCCTTGTCATGACACCCTCATTGCGGCTGCTTGCATAAACCGCAGTATCGTTGGCTGAATCTGTCAAATTGACTGCAGTCGCATACATACAGGAAGAAAACGTACTTCCGGTAATAATCGATGTAATTAGCTCAGTTATCGAGGGTATTTAACAACGACACCACAAATTCCTTAGTAGAGACGATCAAGGAAAAGGGAGTCCCTTCACAGCTCTATCATTGGATAAGGGCCGCCCTGGAGGAGCGCATAATAGTAGCGTCTTTAGGGAAGGCTAACATCAAAGTAAGGGTAGGGGTGATGCCCTCAAGGAGTTGTACTGTCACCTCTTTCATGGGCGTCTCTCGTCGACGACCTAATAACAAAACGATCTAAAGGAGGCCTCCATTGCCTAGAAAATGCTGACGATTTAGCAATAGTAGTACGAGGCAAATTTACCGGGGTAATTTCAGAAATAATGCAAAATGCCCTAAATACAATAGATAACTGGTGTAAATAGGAAAGACTTACAGTCAATGGTCAAAAAGCACAAATCATCGTATTCACAAAGAAATGCATAATTCGAGGCTTAAAGCCAATTATGCTAGGAGAAGTGGAGATTCCATTTGTCAAAGAAACGGAATACCTCGGGGTATGGTTAGATAAAAAACTTATATGGAACTCTCGCATTAATAAAACTATCAACAAATCTACATCTGATAAAAAATGACAATGAGGGCTATCAGACCAAGGATAACATATGGCTCGGTGGTATGATGGACAAAAACATTGCTGGTGGAAGCAATAGGGCGGCTAAATGGCATACAAAGACTAACATGTCTATGTGCAACGGGGGCCATGAAAACCACGCCGACAGCTGCTTTGGAGGTCATCTTCAACCTAGAACAACTACATGTGCGCATTCAAGGAGAGGCTAGGCTAACAAGCTACAGACTAATGAGTGGTCAGCCTCCCATAAGTAGATCGCATAGTGCACATCACCAGAAACTGTTAAAGGAACTTAAAACCGAACCGATAACAAGCGGACCCAGTGACGCCATCAGTCCAGAATACAGCTCCAATAAGAACTATAAAACGGCAATGCCACCTAGAGAAGAATGGAAAAAAGGCCCGCCTATTAAAGCCGAATCTATCTAGTACACAGATGGCTCAAGGACGGAAATTGGGGTTGGAGCCGGAATTTGCGGGATTAACTAATTCATACCGCCACAGTATCTCAAGCCGAAATAGCAACAGTGCTGGGATGTATTGAAGAATTAGACAAGCAAGATTTCTATCTATAAAAGCACTGGACTCCACACAGGTGAAAACAAAACTGGTGTGGAACTGCATGAATTAGGCTGGGTAGATGAACCAAGGTGACCCTGGCCTTGGTACCAAGACACGAAGGTCACCGAGGGAATGTCAGTGTAGACGAATTAGCCCGAATAGGTTTGTCAACTGCTGACCAAAACTCACTCAACAGCACTTTGTAGGCATAGCACATATGGTAATTAAAACAACTACTAAACAATGGAAAGATAAGAAATCTCAAGACCGGTGGAAGAGTATTCTAGGTGTAGATTCTGTCAGGCGGACTGCGAATGTACATCACTGGCAGGAATACGATTCTCAGAAATAGGTTCGGAATATTCAAACGCCGAAACCTACGTAGGGGGATCACTTACAAGGCCGCTAGGTCTGGTGAAAAAGGCAAAGCTAACTTAATTGATCTAATGATCAACGAATCACAATAGATCTGAAAAGATCGCGAGGCCAAGAACGACTTCCAGTACTAACCTAATCTAATCTAGCTTGATTATCTCAAGTCCAAATTCCGCTTGAGTCATTGATACTCTTGAATCAAACGGTATCAAAAGATTTAATGATGCCCAAAAACACCACCAAGGGACTTATCATCGCCCGTAAGAGATTCCGGTTGTTTATGCCTTTGATGCCTTTAATTTTTAAATCTAAATGGAACTGTATATCAACAAACCTCGTCCATGCCGAATAATTGGCTAAACCTTAACGATATCGTTTTGCGAGATGTCTCAATTTTAAAACGACATTCTACATTCCTTTCTTCCAGTGGTTCCAATTGTAATGGAAGGCGATAAAACTAGACGATCCTGAAGTCTGCGCATTACACAAACTACAGTAATCGTAATATCGCTTCTGACGATGCTGACGTTTTAAAACGTTCACTTCGCTGCTTGCATACATCCTCTTCTAAGCTCTCCTTCTATCTACCCGCTATGAAGTGAGCCGTTATCTAAAGCGCAAAAGCAATAAGGCTATCCCGGTATTATGACCGTGCCGGTTTACCAGACGTACTAAAGCGCTGCTCTACGACACTTCGCACTCGAGGCGATAGGTGGCGTTAACGACACACGTCCGCTTGTTCCCCCTACTTCATTCCACCACTCCTAATCTCTCACTTCAGAAGGGGAATCGTTTGAGAAGCTCAGCATCGTGTCTCTCTGCTATTTATCGGAAAAAAGGTGGTAGGGGTATATACGTTCCGATGATCAAAGGGCGCCGAGGTGGGAATGGTGACAAAGTCAAAGTTTTTTCCTTTATTTTTGAAGTAGTAACGCTTTTCGTCGTTGGTGTCACAGCTTTTTTTATCCCTTTCTACTTTTTTCTCGCTATTTGATTCGCAACAGGGGCGACAAGAACGCTGTTGGAAGAAGTAGGGTCGCCATAAAACGTATTTATTTTTCAAAAGGGTAAAATGGAAGAGCTTTGAGCTTCAGTGAACGTAACGAAGAAGAAGAGGAGTGAATTGTTTAGGATCGTGGTACTTTTTCCTTAATAAGAAAAATGATAGACGTTTTACGAAGAAGAAAAATGTCATAGGAATAAAGTCAAAAATAAATTGTATCACTACAGTATTCATTGCGTTTTTGTTTTATGCCAAATAAAAGCCTTTGGATTCTTATACTGAGCAAAATTTTCGTTTTAAAAGTATAATATAAACACTTTTGTTTACAAACAAAATTGCATTGAATTTCGCTTGAAGTTCATCATTGACGCTGTTTCCAAGAATACTTTACTCTGGGTTAAAGAGAAGCTCTTCCTACTTTTATACCCATTGATGGCAAAAAATGGAAGCTTAAAGTCGATAAAATACGACCAAGAGATAACTTTCAAGTCAAGTAAATTACCTTTCATACAACGCAAACAAAACGAAAAAGAAACAAACGCCGAAAACGATGTTGACTTAACTTCTTTCCTTTAAAACTCTTATCTTCCCCATCCTCGATCCTTTTTCTGCCCTTTTCCATTAAGAACCTAGCAGGAGGAGGGTAAAATCTCTATCCCTTTATGGTTGTGTACGTTTTTAATTTTCGGTAATTATTATTTGAGCGTGGCGAAGGAGAAAAACGCAAAACAAAGAGAAAAAACTCAAAGCCGGGTACGCAAAGTTAGGAGAAGGGAAGAGAAATGAAAAATTTGCTTTTCGCGCGTGGGTAGATCGGATAACCCTAGCAGAAGGGGAAAACTGCCCTCGTTAAGGCACCCACCGCCGTTTCACGTTTTATTTTACCCCTTTTTTCACCATTAAAGAACTCTCCGGTTGCTTGGGAACAAAATGCGGCAAGCTTGTTAATAAGAAGAGAGCGGCTTTTCTTCTATCCTTATCCTATCGACTGCGCCATACCGTTCGTGTTAGAAGGGGTGGAAACTCGTCCTCTTTTGTGATTTGAATATTTAAATGAGCTTATCGAGCGAATTTTTTAAATCGATTTAGAAGATGTTGGCGATTTTAAAAAGTAGGAATTAACGGGGACGATGAAATCTTTTTTTTTTAAGGTTTTTAACGCTATTAAGAGGAGTTAAAATATTTTTAGATGGAACTGAAAACTTCGGGGAAGGGTTCCCCTCTAGATTGTAATTAAATAAGTTTTTAATTTTAGTTTGAAAATGCGTAAACCACACACAGAAGTACGTTATATCACTTTGTTTGTGTTGAGTATTGACTAGAAGAAGGTTTCAATGTCTATTTCTTCTAAATTATTCTATTAAAAGGAAATGGTGAATGTTCCTGTTAGAAAATAAAAAAATTACAGAAATCCTGTTAACACTCTTTTATCGAATAATAAAATCCTTCGTCATCGTTTCCACAAATAACTGCCTCATAATTCCCTCAAGTCAATTTCTTCTCATATTTCCCTCCAGCTCGTTCGCTACCCCGCCAATTTTATCCATTTTATCATAATAACCATTGACGTTGATGCCAACATAAAACATCGCAAAAAATAAAAACCCCGCGGGCAATATGTCGCGTACAATAATATATTGATGTCGTCTGAATTGTCGTAAAACGAAGGCCCACTCCATTAAGCCACCCTCCACCTCTCCGAAAGACCGTAAAGGGAAATAGAAGACGATCGTCGTCGTAAAAGCGCCCTCTATCGTCGGTTTAGGGAAACGAGTCCCGAAACGCGTTGAATTCGCGTCCGGACGTGACACGGCAAAACGGAATATAAGGGATGATCCGGAAGAGACGCATAATGGATACACCTACGTGTAGAGGGCGTTGTTGCGCACGTGTCGGCGGTAAATAGAAGCGGTGATGCCCTAGGGTTTTTCGGGAACGACTATATGGGAAGGGGGACAAAGGCGGCTATTATCCGATCCGCCGCTTACCGTGACCTTATTCCAACCCCTATTGGAATGCTTTGGTTCTATGATAATTTGATTTCTAAGGTAATATGTGTTGTTATCGTTTGGATGAACTGTAAACAAAGGATAGCTACTGAGCGCATTGCATAAATAAAAAATTGTGACTATAAAACAATTTTTTGCACCCCCATAAAGATTAAATCAACTTATATAAATTGACAAAGCGCTGAAGTACAGTCTGCTCGTCGATATAGCGATTTGTTTTATTAACACTTGTGAGTAACATCTTCGCACAAGAAATGTAATCATAACCCCTAACGAGAAGGGGATGACGCCATTTCGAGATCGCTGTTTGTTGTTTTCAGATCATAGTGCTTGATTAGAATGGCGAAGTTGATTGAAAATCCCGCCGCTTGTGAGATTAGACCTGTAATTCGTTTTTTGAATGCGAAGAACACTAAAGCAGTCGACATTCATCGACAAATTTGCGAGCTTTACGCAGAAAATGCGATGAGTGATTCAATGGTAAGGAGATGAGTCCGACAGTTTGATGAAGGACGTGATCAAGAACCCGATAACGAACGAAGTGGGCGTCCAAATTTGGTTAATAAAGAATTGGTTCGTGCAGTTGAAGAACTCTTAAAGGAAAACCGTAAGATTACAATATCTGATCTTTCTACGATATTTCAGCAAATTTCAAGAGCGCTTCTTCATGAAATTGTTTCTGAAAAATTGAATTTTCGAAAACTGTGTGCTCGTTGGGAGGCGAAAACTCTTACAGAGCAACACAAAAAACAGCGTCAGAGCAGTGCACTTAATTTTTTGACACGTTACAACAAAGATGGTGATGATTTTCTAAGCAAGATAGTGACCGGGGATGAGACGTGGGTCGCTTATGAAATCCCTGCATCGAAACAACAATCAATGGAATGGAGGCACATTTCGTCACCAGGAAACACTAAAGCCAAGCAAATCTTGACACCTCGAAAAATCATGTGTACAGTCTTTTGGGATAGACACGGCATTTTACTGATGTATTTTTTACCGCAAGATGAAACAATCAATGCAAATCTTTACTATCAAAGGCTTAGGAAACTGCGTCAAGCAATACAGAATAAGCGCCGAGGAATGCTCACAAACGGTATTATTTTGATTCGTGACAATGCCTAACGCTGCGAACAAGACACAATAATTCTTACAGGACTTTGACTGGGCCCAGTTGATTATCCTCCGTACAGCCCTGAACTCGCCCCTAGCGACTAGCCCCATTTCTTTTTGCACCAGAAAACGTTCCTTGGTGGTCAAAAATTCAACAACGATGAGGAGCTCAAAGAACATGTTACCACATAGTTGACAACACAGGCGGTAATGTTTTATGAGGAAGGTATTACAAAAACTTGTGCCACGCTATGATAAGTGTCAAGATGGTGGGAGCTATGTAGAAAGATAGTTTAAGGTTTAGCAATGAATAGTTTTTCTGTATCTGTACTCGTTTTGTTTTTATTATAAAATGGAACTAAGTTTCTGGACGTGCCTCGTATTTTAATTTGAAAGCATTTTACAAATACTCATTAGGATCATGCAATAATTTTTTGAATATAAAAGTAGTAGAATCGTTCTTATTCTAAACTATTATACTTTATTTTCTAGGTGCTACGAAAAGACGTAAAGAAAACGGATCGTGATGGTAACACATCATGCCAAACAGTCGATTGTCTTCAGGGTTTTTTGACATGATGCGTCGGTATACTGACGCACACTTGACACGGCTTCAATCTGGAAATTTTTCTGAAAAGAAGCGAGTTTAAATAATAAACGTTTCTCTTTTGATGACATATTCTATTGCAACATCTTGCCGCAAGCTTGCTATAATTTTTGAATACATATATTTTCATTTCCGATTGATTGACTTCACTCTGAATCGTTCTAAAGTGAGAATTATGTATTTCAATATGGGTAATCGACTTCATCCCGAGCTCGGGGTGAAGTCGATCACCTTTAACCAAAAATTAAGAAAAAATTCTCACCTTACGGCCCTGATCGACGGCCTAAACATCAAGGATATTTTCAATTGCACTAAAATGTAATAGTTCGTTAGTTACCTGGAAAATCGTAATTTTCGACTTCACACCGATTGACGGTACTCTAAAAACTTGTGTGAAACGCATGGACAACCCGAAAGTACATAGCAAGAGAATAAAACGAAGGGTATTAAAATGTGTATCAGAGTAATATGGCCACATATCTAAGCAATAGTGGAAGCCAACAGCGACGTCTGCAGCATTAATATAAATCATATTTACAGGAAGATAATGCAACATAAACAATTCATAATGAACGGTTGGGGTGAGAAGTGACGCTCACACGCAATAACACGCGTGTACAAAGGGAAACAGAGAAGAAAGAAAAGGATGATCGCGAGGGTAAATCTAGCGGTTTTGAACGATGGAGGAAAATCCAATTGCGCTCACACACAACATATGTTAAACGTACATGTACTAGCTGTCCTTAATTAATGAACTTGTCACCGGGATCTCCTAATCGATAAGAGATGGCGGGTCCAAATGAGATAAAATATGCGTGGTGTTAAAATTCATTCTTTCAACAATAAACCAGAAAGGAAATTGAAAATCGAGCGCTATGGCGTAAAGACTAAAAATTTACAGTCTACATTCTGTCGTCTAGCTTATTTCACGCAGCACAAAAAATACAATATGGTTAGAAACAACGGGAAGTTAAAATGGATTTCACCAGATTTACGCCACAATGGGACTATTATGCATCCCCTCTTTACTCTTTTAGGCCGTCAACCAACCCATTGCATTAGCATAGATTAGAACGTTGTCCAGAGGAATTGCTCTAATGACAGCAAGGCGCAGCCGCTCATCATCCATCAATGCCAGTACAAGATACTTCCACTATCTCATCTTCAGCTTGGCAGTGCCTGCGTGGCAAGTCACCAGTTAGGGCCATCCCGCACAGGCGTTTCTTTTACCAGCAATGTCCAGTCAGAATCCCAACAACAAAGGTCCCTTCTGGATAGTCTCAGCTTCCTCGAATAAGTCAAAGTGATTTCAGCGCTGCGGCAGGAACCACCATCAGCCGAGATTTCCAGCTGGAAGACGGTGGTCTTCAGCGGTCACGATTCTCTTAGACAGAGCACCTCTGGCATACTCCTGCTTTAGTTTTTTCGTTGGTTTTTGATCCATTTACGAAAATACCTGAGGTGTCCTCATCGCTGGCGATCTGTTGGTGTCAAGCATGTGTAGGGTTTGTTGAAGACGAAAAGAGTTGGAGTATATTTAAAAGTATAATTTTTACCAGACACATTTTTTTTCCAAAATGCAATTGTTTCAAGTTAAATGGTTCCGACTGTACATTTACGCAGATAGCCGAAAGAGACTACGACCCTTCCTTTAACTATATTATACACAGACGGAGAGAAAACGGATATCCTTTGCCGAAAGAGCCGTCACAATCATTCCGAGCGACCGCAAGTCCTTTTCCTTCAACCCTGCGCACTCCAACTTACCCCCTTCCATTTATCCGTTTTCCCTTCCCTATCGCTCTTAAAAAGCATTTAGTAGCGGCGCCGTTGGGACGTTCACACCCACACACAGAGAGGAAACTCGACTTGGCTCTCGCAAATTTACCCTACACTTCGGAGGAGCCCTCGTTGTACCCTTGTCGGGGTTGCGACGACATTGTACGAAATTAGGAGGTGCGAGACCTAACATCGTGGGTTGCAAGCGCGCTCCTCCATAAATTACGCAATTACATCGGTACGGGTCGAGGGTGCGAACATCTCGACGTCCCAACGTGACGACAACGAGCATGACGACGCCGACCGACGAAACGACACCCTCGAGGTGCAATTATATGCGCGAGAAGGGAAGTTCTCCTTCCTTGTTTCTCTCGATTTGGCGAGAGGAACAAGCTAAAAGGGAAAACGAGAGAATGGAGAGGAGAAAGCACCTACTTCAGCAAGAAGCCATGTAACTCGGTTTACTTGCCCTCTAAGACATGTAATGCCAAAGTTTAAATGCACTTGTAAAGTAAGGTAAACTTAACCAAGAGAAAAGGATTTTATTAATCTCTATAATCTTAATATTCTTACATTTCCATATTGACGGGTACAACGACTACAAGTATTGACTGACAACTATTGATAATATGACGGAACATCGCGACAAAATGTGCCTGTATTAACAGAATAGAAAACATGCATGTTTGTAGTAGGGGACGGTGTGGTTCAGAGGATCAAACTGTACCCTGATGCTCACGAAAGAATTAATTAAATTTAAGGTAAATGTTCAAAAGATGCCTATTACTGAAACCAACGGAAACTTCTTGTATTGTGATGTAAATAAATCATCCTCACTTCTGTCTTCTTCACTGTCTAAAGACTAGAAGTACACGAGCGATTATGTGGCGACACCGAGTGGTGGCACTCGATTCAGATGGGGAAGATAAAAAAGTTAATACTTTAATCAAAACATTCTCCTGCGTCGACATAGAATATTTTAAAAATATTTATGAATTGATAAATGATCATGCAATTTGAACTGCTTGCTGAATAAAACAAAAAAAATTAAGTTTGTTATCAGTTTGAAGTACATACATAATTACGTATGAAGCATAATGCCGGCCAAATGCACTCCACGGCTCCGTGGACATGCTACCATAAGGCTTTCCCATGCATGCTGTTGTATTTTAGAAGCTGCATGTTTGATTTAACTCTGGAATTTTAGCAGGTTTGGTGACATAAACCCTTTCTTCCAAATAAACCCCAAGAAGAAAGTCCAATGGGGCCAAATCTCAAGACCTCAGTGACCAATCTCAGAGTTAACACGATCAGGAAGTTTGGTTTTGAGTAAAATCAAGGTTTCGTGTGCAGTACAACATGTGCCTCTGTCCTGTTGAAACCACATGTCATTCAAGTTCAAATCATTGGTTCAGCATCTCCCGATAGTGTACACCATTGACAGCAGTAGTCTTTCAAAATGTACCAATGATTCCTTCAACTCAGTACACACCAAACAAAGCATTGGCTTTTCTACAGTAGCATGTGGATTTTCACTAGCCCAAATGCGACAATTGTACCGATTCACAAAGCTATTTACATAAATAAAAATAAGCTTTGTCGCACAGTACGAGTCTTTTGTAAAAATTAACATGAGCTTCTCTGTTCTTTAAAATCCAGTTCACAAATATACTTCACATCTGATGGTTTGTTTCTTTAGGTACTTGGGTCAGTTGAGTTTTATACGCCTTTAAATGCAGTTTTCTTGTTAAAATTCATTGAGAAGTTCCATACGAGATTCAATAATCCTGAACGGCAACGAATTGAATCTTTGCTAGGTTCATCGTGCCTTACCAATTATTTCAAACTTTTGGACTAGATAACGAATTGCACCCTCACTTGGCACTTTATTGTGTCTAAAAAATGTTCCCAGTTTTCTTTATTCTCATAATAACCTTTTGACTTTTATGTATTGCTGCACAATAATAGCCTTTCAGAATAAGTTTGTTTCTATTACAAAAAAAATTCTTCAATGTTTAACACCATTTCCTTTAAATGATTAAATTAAAAATGTAAAAATTATATTCGAATTATAAATAACTCGATTTTATATTATTTCATAAAAAAAAACCTTGCCATTAACATCCCAACCAATTAGCTACAGACATTCGTAGAACAACTACCGTCGTCCATTTAATTATCGGATAATTATTGTTCGTCCAAGGCTAATCAGATTTTCAGCTGCCAGCGGTGGTGGCGGCAGCCGTGGCGTACAAGAAACGCATTTATGGAAATTGAAAATGTTAGTTAGGAGCTTGGGCGAACGGAGTTGGGGGTAAGATGAATAATGAATTTCAAAGTTGGGCGCGCTCTGGTTCCTCGGCTAATGCATTTTCTCTCTCTTTGTGAGGCGCGGCAACAGCAGACGAGAGAAGAGTTATCAAATTATCCGCTTAAAAGAAGGAACGATGAATTGGGAAGTAAGGAAGCCCGAAGTTGCGACAATACTAAGTTACCCAAATTAAATTTCCACCCTGAAAAACCTCCGTTCCGGCGTTCCGCCTTCCACCGAGGCAACAAAAGCGGCCAGGACAACATAACTCAGTTTTAATTAAATTAAGAAAACTGCTTCAGACTTCAGACGCAGAGTCTCTCGGCATCGTTTGTTTCCGGCACTCCACTTCTCGCTTTTTGGATGAATGCGAGGGTTGGTTGTCTCTCCAACCCCATTCCGTTCTATTTCGTTCCTCATTTTATTCTTTCAAAGAATACCTTACTACAATTCTGTATAATACAATTTTCTTGGTCGGTCGAAGGAGGACAATTACGAAATTGCGATGGTAGACATAGAATTGGTAAAAATGTTATTTAATCTTCTATACGCCCCCAGTTTTCCAGATATTTGTGGTCTTTGATGGGAAAGTAGTTTGAGAGTTTGAAATGGGTTCCGAAGATAGTTCTTACGTTGTTCCTGAATAGAATCTTGCTGATACGATCGGTGACACCTTGAATGTAGGGAAGATACGCTTGTTTGGGGAAATTAGGGTTGGATGAGGAGAGTTGCTGTGGAGAAGGGGTGATGTAGCGGTTAATGGTAGTTTGAATATCTTTCCTAGAATATTTATTCGATGATGTGACTTACTTCTTGGGGAAGTGAGTTGGGTTCAGATATGGAAATAGGCCTTTGAATAAGAGAATTGATAACACCGCGTTTTTTGGATGGATGGTAGTGTGAGAAGCCATTGAAATATCTATCCGTGTGCATGGATTTTCGGTAAATGGAATGTCTCAGCGCACCGTTAGGACGCCGGTGTACGAAAACATGTAGGAAAGGAAGGCAACCACCCGGTTCAACCTCCATGGTGAAGCGTATGAAATTATGTTGGGAATTCAGGAACGATAGGAGTTGTTTAAAGATTCATGTCAATGAAGCCAGGTGACAAAGGTGTCATCAACGTACCTGTACCAATATTTCGGCTTAAGGGTGATAGATAATAGGGCTTAATATATGTTTATCACCATGTAAAGTGTTTGCTTACGCTCTTCAATAAAGACCATTTATTATTATTATTATTAAAATTTAGCTCAAGTCTTAATTCTACGATTTACTCAAATGTCGGCTTACCTTGAATATGTCTTAAATCTTCGACAGTTGCAATACGAGAGCGCGGAAACGATATTCACGATTAGTAACCGGCATTATCTACGATTATCAACTGAAGAGATCTGAATGATCCCTAACCACCAGAAGGAGAAAAGGAAATATAACATTAGTAAAAGCTTCTAGCCATAATACTAACGATAGTGAAATCTGGCTGATAAAGAAAAATTACAAGAGATAATCCAATAAAACCAATGGTCACCACACGCATGAAGGGAAAGTCACTGAATCTGAATTCGCTGATCAGATCACACTCACAAGGAAACACAGGTAAGTGGATCTCACCGATTTGAATGAAACTTTGTCGGTTCATAGACCGATCTAGTGTAAGAACAACGGCAACTATCTTAGCTGCCCAATCGCCCACTGGCGGGGTATAAAGTACCACAAGCTCAACACTACCCTTCGCTGTTTGACTCAATAACTCAGAAACTATAGGATTATAAATCCACAAAGTTGTATTTAAGTCTACTGCAAGATCAAATAAATTCTTCAAAAACTGAAATGGAACGTTACACTACCTGCAGTAAGAAATAGAAGAACATTACGTATTCTGTTGTTTTCTCCCGCAGATGAAGTCTGAAGATGAAAGTATAAGCATTTTTAAAATTCCTTGGCAAATTACTTAGAAAAACCGAATCTTCAAGATTTTTGGGCGTAAATTCACCTAAGGAATTACCGTCGCGAATTTATTAATATCCTCCGCCCCTCAAATGCAACCAGCTCAAGATTTAAACCTTCCCCCTCAAGTATCCACTTAATTATGTTGATTAATTACATCGGGAGTACTCGATTATGAGGCTGTAAAACGCGAAATCGATATTGCAACGGCGAAAGGCCGCGCT
Source organism: Dynastes maya (assembly GCA_029619315.2). Lineage (NCBI taxonomy): Eukaryota > Metazoa > Arthropoda > Insecta > Coleoptera > Scarabaeidae > Dynastes > Dynastes maya. Next base: position 30,776,386 of record JAROYE020000008.1, read on the forward strand.
GTAGGGATGGTGGGGCGGGAGAAGATGGAACGCCACCACTGCCGCCGCCGCCAGCATCCCTTAACGGCAATAATGACGCAATCAAGTACCCGTCTCCATTAACATCGCGATTACGCGGGACTCCCCGACCCGACCGACGAGTCGACTCGACTCGGGTTAATTAAATGTGTGACTTGCTCTCGTTCTCACTCTCCGAGAAGAGAAGAGCGGCCGAGAAGGCTATGAGAGCGCGGTGGCACGCTTTAATTACATTCTACCGAGCTCGCGGCTACACAAGACGTTTCCAGACGACCCACTCACACCCCTAATCTCTCGCGCAAACCATCCCCACTCTCCAACACTTAGCTGTGTACAAGGATGTTATGAAAAGTAGGTCGAATAAAAATGATAAACAGAACTTTACGTAATTTGTAGTAATATTCTTTTTCAGGATGAAAAGAATTCGTCCTTAATGGTTTGGCTTTTAAAACATGTAAGTGGTGAATCAGAAAAATACAATTTGCGCTCCAGAATCTTGAAACCACTATCTTTTCTGCAGATGCATTTGATAATTTTCGATCAATAATTACTTACAATACGCTTTCTATTTAAAAAATATTTTCTCCCCAGGTTACAATGTTATGGTAGGGTTTACCGTCCAGCGCCACCGCGAAGAGTCACCGATGTATATCTGCAACCCTGAGAGGTGCACGCTACCTAGCGGACCTGACCACTGGTTAAATTGGGAAGCTATTACTTTATGTCAAATAGAATTATTCTAAAAAATGAAGTTACTTTAAGTTTGGAAATAATGGGCCGAAAGAATATGAGGTGAAGTTGAGTTATGCCTTCGTTTCCCTGGGATTATTGTTCGCCGGAGATATATTTACTGTATGAAACCCCTGTATAAAAAAAGAGGGGTCTCGGCTATATAAGCCGCTGTAACGCTATGTCAGGTACCGGTAGTGCGTCGCCGTTACCTAGACTTCAATCATATGGCTGAACAACGCCAACCACGCATTAATGCCAAAAACGAACTTGTCAGCCCATCCTCGTATATATTTATAAGAGACTAGTGTATGGAACGGTAGTGGTTGTGCTCGTTGGCCTTCCATTTCCTTTCGATCCCCTCTCCAATTCCCTCGAGAACGGTTCTGCGTCGCTCAACGGCTCTAGTTCCCTTCCCAACGCGGCGCAACCGCCTCCAACCTCTTAAACATCCGGCATTTAGCGCTAAGATATGCTGCTGTCGACGCTCCGTGGAATAAATAAAGCCTCTAGACTCTCTAGACTGCTCTCTCACTCGTCCGCCAGATGAAATTCCACAGCGCCAGACTTCAATGGAAAGCGAAGGGTGGTGATGGAGGTGGTGTGGAAAGGATGGTTGCGAGATTGTAAAACGAGGTGATGATATACACCGTACTAGCGGAAAAGGAGGCGAGATTTAAAAGTTTCAACGTCGCGTCGTCGAATTAAGCGAGCGTTCGAATCTGCTTAAAAGAGACGAGACGAGACTGGGGCTCAGAGCTTTAATTAAAAGCAAATGGGGAATTTTCGCGAAGGAATGCAACGCGGAGGAGATTGATGTCGTCTTCGGCGGTGATATCATGGGACCGGATTACGAGATGGGGAGGTGTAGATATTGAGATGTCAAGAGATCTTGCGAAATCTTAGCGGTTCACTTAGACGTGTTTCTGAGATGCTCTCCCGTACAGGCGTATAGAAATTCAACGCAATTATTCCTCATGCTTCGAGTGATGGAAGTATGTTGCATAAATAGAAGATTAGGCTTCCTTCCTAGGTTGTTGTAAACGATCTTTTTCCTTTGGTTGGTATTCCGTTACATGTGAGATTTCATGTAATATATTAAAAGAAGTTACAAATTACATTTCACAATTGTCGGTTTATCTAATAAATTTATCTTTTAGTTCTAGCAAATTCGTTATATCTCTTAAATCATATTTCGATATATCTGGTAGTTATAGGCTTATAAATTTGATTTCAAATATTTCTAAACTTTTCGAAGTAGCTACCAGCGACAGAATTACCAGTTTTTCGCAATTAAACAATTACTTATATCTGAATCACCACGGTTTTATAAGTAGAAAGATGTATACAGAGGTTTGGACTCAACTAGTATACAGTTGGTCCTCCTTTAGGATCTTTCCAAAGTATTAATCATGAGATCCCGTTAGTTGAGTTGTGCTAATATCGAGTTAAAGGGTTAGCTCATCTATGGTTTGAAACTTATTTAAGTAGTTGTAAAAACACAATTAAATTTCACAACCATATTATAGATCTACATGAGCATTGGTGTTCCAAAGGGATCGGTCCTTGGGCCTACGCTTTTTCTCGATAATGCAAGCTGTTGAAACGCGGTCTAGTGATTACAATTACATGTTCAAATTATCTGGTGGAGCCAAACAATCCGCTAATTTCAAGTATTTTTATAAAACTGCGATAAATTTTTAAAGCATTTGTGTGACACTAAACTTGATTTTGAGTGTCTTATATCATCTTGAACATTCAGCATTGAAACAATTTGTAATCTCAGCTAATAAAGTTTGGTTATTAACAAAAAGAAATAGAATCAATTATGTCTTTCCTAGAATATACAAGCTCCTTATAATTACATCGAAGTTCTTCTATAAACCTGCACCATTTCAATTCCTTAATGTACCTTAACAAATACATCGACGTAATTATACCTATTATCGTCCAAATTATAGCGTCGTTCCAATGCCTCGTTAGTTTGACGTTTACTTTTTAATTTTCCATTCAACTTAGCGGACCATGAAGCTATTATCGCCATATAAATATGTCAGCATAGAAGACGTCCGTATAATTATTATTTCCCATCCTTTTAAGTGAATAATGTAATTACTTTGCGATCGATTCCAATAATATCCGTCTAGTGCTGGCGCATGATTCTTTTGCACGGAATGATCTAATCGAAGTGACCATATACACGAGACAATTCAAACAACATTTTTTTTGGGTATTTATAGATGCACTAAATGCGACATTAAGGCCATCGTACGCAGAACTATTTTCGGAGGAACTTTTTTTTAACAAGACAACGCTCTCTGACACAGCTCGAAAAACTAAAAATTGAAAACACAAAAATTGATTCCATCTTCTCTATTAGCCTGCCCAGACCTAAATCCAATCGAACACTTGTGACACTTTGCAAAAACTCAAATAAAGGGTCACAAACACTCTTAAAAAACACTATATGAAGCCACAATAAAAGAAGTGTAGAAAAATATTCACCCGGCGCATTTCAAAAAAGGTCTAAACGTAAACAGGCAGTTTTTAAAACCCGAGGAGGTCATATTAATTTACATGTAGAATGTTATAATGTAGTCACCACTGTAAATACGGAGTGAGTCGGGAGGAACGGACTAAAACAGGAGCGTATTGTACACATGAATGTAATGTAAAAAAACATCCGATTTTCATTTGTTTTCAAGTTACAGTGCGTGGCATTTTCTAACAAAGTAATGTACAAACTTGAAAATAAACGTTGAGACATTGTCACAATAAACTGACACTGCCACATGTCAGAGCAACAAAATTATTGAAATGATTTTGAGCCTCGAAAAGATTGATTCAGATAACCGGTACGTCATATGTGATAAGAAGCGAAAAAAACTTTTAATGTCGAACGTACCTGACTTTGTTTAACAAGGACATTTTTATTTTATTTAAGATGTATTAACAAGCGAAAATTTACAAGAACGCTAGTTAAAATTAATTTTTTGTTTAACTATTTTCACTATAGTCGTTCGAAGCCTTTTAATCTCTTTGTGCTGTCCCAACTTTACAATGTTTTACACTTTTATACAGTTGTTCTTAATTAAATGACTAGTACAAAAAGTGAAATTCATACGGTACATTGCTGGAGTACGCACAGTGTTTTTTTTTTAGTGTGGTGACTGCCCAATGGGGTGTATAAGCTTTTTTAAAGCTTGTCATAACCTCAGGAGCCTTGAGTGTGTAAAGTGCTCCATGGCTTTGTTATCACCCCCTCGCTGTAACTGTAAAGGGTTAAGCGCAGTTAATTGTACCCCAACTGCAAGTGGTGACTCGGGAGTGTAGCGGACCCACTAAGAAAATTTAATCCTAGCGGGACTCGAACACACAGCACCTAACTCTGCCCAGTCAAGCCTCTTACCACTAAACCACCGAGCCGTTGTTAATTGTATTATTTTTAAATTTGACACAATCTGCTACTATTATATTTAATTCTAGCCTGACGATTTGTCTTAAACACAAAACCGATCGATTCAGAATTTTGTGATACCTAGACCGCTTTTTCATTTTTACCTTTCATAACATCATCTTACACAGAGTCACTATGGATTATTTAATCTTGACGAGTCCAGCCTATCCGAATCTACTGCATAAGAGGCTGTCCATGAAAAAACTGAATGCTAATTGTGCTATCTACATCAATAAGAGATGTCCTTGGACTTGACCCCGAAATACATCTCAATTAAGGTCAACAAAATAAATGTAAAAATTTTTGGATTACGCTATAACTCGAACACAAATGAAAATCGGATAAGAACATACGAGTTCTTTTACATTATTTTCACATATACAATACACTCCTGTAGTTTGGTTCGTTCCTCCCGGTTCACCCTGCATATTTCAATAAAGTTTTGCAATGTTTAAGATGTTCCGTTTTATTGGCTGAGGGTATATAAGCGGCATCTATCGTCACCAACGATCGGGAATATCGAAAACGCCAAGTTCTTCTTCTTACGTTAAAATTTGCCGTGATAGGGAAATGCATTTATGATAACATTTTCTCCTTTTCAGATAAAATTCGATGATAGTCTTCTTTATATGTATTTTTGATGAATGTATTTAAAGATGCGATTTTAGTATTCGGAGGTGTCACGGTTTGAAGTTAGAAGTAGTCTGAATTACAATTTTATAGAGTTGTCCATTCAAATAAATCTCCACTTGACTTTCTAACATTTCTAGCTGCGGTTGTGACTTTTACTAGATTTTCGCTGAATACGCTCCTGTTCCTTTCTCCACGTTCTCGTCTTTATCTACTTCCGTTCTTTGGCTCTCGCTCTTTAATAGGTTTTCGCGCCGTAGCGCGTCGACAGAGATAGATCAACTACACAGGAAGTACGTTGTTTGCACGTCGGATTATTAACAAACCCTTTCGTCTACCGGCTTCGCCAGAGGGAGCGCCTTCATACAGTAATACGTCTCGCGCGATAGTACGCAAGAATAGTTGGTGGCGATGGCGGTAACAACAACATCAACAACGGCAGAGCGGGCGGTAAGATGTGAGGAGTTGGAGGAGGGTTGAATGGGAGGGTGAGCGTCTTGTTTCTGCCGTCGACCGCAACTCGACCACGGCGCTACACAAGTTTACATCACAACCGCACACACGGCTGCTGGGGTTTTGCGCTGCGGTTTTCGGTCGTATAGGAGTTGTAAAAGGGGTTGTACGCTCTCCTCTTGTATTACTCTCTCATTCTCTACCACTATAGCGTCCCCTCGCCTGTAATTCTACAGTTCTACCGCACGCCCACACTCACTTTACTATGATCCCGTTTATAACAATACGGCTTAGTTTAATTCTACACCACCGTATAGAGGGTGACTTACAAGTTTTAATCTTGATTACCGGGTGAGAAGGATAGAGAGTGTCAGACTTTCTATTAAATAATAGAGAGTGTTATATTAATTTCCCACTTCTTTTCCTAATTTTCCTCAGTTTGGCATTTGAAAACGCCAATCTCGGTGAAACTTATATGGCGCTTAAAATGTATTTACTTACAAGAGACGTACTCGAAGTGTCGTGCGATTTTAATGAGACCTTGTCAGTTTGTAGTCTCCAATGAGTGTTGCTCAACGGTGCCTTACGTTACTGCAGAGCGGCATATTTAACGGGTGAAGTTTACCCTTCAAATTCGCCCCAAATATCGTTTTTCCAAAATAAGTTTTGAACGATTGAAGAGAGAAAAAAATATCAATGGCGGACTGTACTATTTAAAGATCTCTTTCGATTAGTGCAGGTGTACCGGGCGCTATAATCAAGACGGAATAACGTACGTTATGCTTAATTGTTCGGAATTTGTTTCAGAAAATGGTTACAATGGCTATATTTGGTATCAAATTCACTATTTGAAGGGGTTGTAGCGCAAGATAAATAGAATGGAGGGGAAGGGGAACAACTACAATCAAAGAAATTGCAGAGCTACCTGAACGTAGTTCTCTTGCTGTGCCCGCTAGCATGAACAGGGGCGAGTTCACGATTAACTAAAAAAATATGCGCCACCCGTTTGAATTAGAGAGAACTACCCGCGAAAATCGGGTACGCAAGGTGGAGGAGGGGTAGGGAAAAGAATATTATTACCATAACTTATTTACTGTAAATAATGGAGAAGAGTAATCAATAAAAACGAAATATTTGCTGTTAAAACAAAAAAAAATAAGGAGAAAGAAAGACGTGATGAAAATTGTTGAATAACCAAGCTTTATAATTGAATTATCAAAAGTAAATAAACCAAACATTAAATATGTCAATAATAAAAATTATAAATTCGAAGTATGTATATTAGAAAAAAAATAACGTAGCGACATTTATTGTAAACATAAAACAACCCTTGACAATATGAAAAACAATTATGTTGGTAAAGTAGAACTTGACACGTTACAATATGTCATGAATAGAAATTATAAATTCGAAGCATATTAGAAAAAAAAATAACGCAACGACATCTATTGTAAACATAAAACAACCCTTGACAATATGAAATACAATTATGTTGGTAATATAGAATTTGACACGTTGCAATATGTCATGAATAGAAATTATAAATTTTGAAGCATAGAAAAGATAATGTACGACACCTATTGTAAACACAAAACAACCCTGGACAGTAAGAAATTCAATTATGTTTACAAAGAAGAATTTAACGTTACAGGGAGGAGATTGACAATTATATAGGCTGTCCACAATGATGTCTTTTCAAATACTTCCTTATTTTAACGAAATATCCTGTACATTGTTGCGTGGCTGTATTGCAAGTTACAATTGGTGTAAATTTATTACAAACACCACGTATCTACATGTAACAGATTTCGGAAAATAATTATTTTGAGAAAACGATATTTGGAGTGCATTTCAAGGGTAAATTTCACCCCTTAAATATGCCGCTTTGCAGCAACAGAAGGTACCGTTGAGCAACACTCGATGGGGTCTACAAACTGAGAAAGTTTCATTAAAATCGGCAATCAACCCTTCGAGTACCTCCCTTGTTAGATTACCATTACGTTAGCTAATGTTAGGTCGCAGTCTCGCAGATAGTTCAACATGCATCGATAAACTTCAAGCTAAATTAGAGTACATATAAAGTAATGGCACTGGTCTCACTGCATTCAATAACGTTCAATGCGTGTCATCGATTGTCATCCATTAGTTTATAATTTCTAACACGTTCGAAACGTTTGTTGGATGATCGTCGAGTACGCACAAACGCATTAGGTGCTAATTCTGTTGAACATTTGTGTAGCGTTTTATGTATAACCTCGAAATTATAACGTTGTATTATGATTGTAGTTATAACTAAGCTCGGCATAATCGGTCTTCGCGACAGAATCGGATCACTCGCATATTATAAATAGTGTATGTGTAACTCACACCCGACTGAAGTGAAATTTGGAAATCAATACCCTATGGTAAAAAATAAAAATTGATGTTTGTAGGATATAGCGAATATATGCACGCGTTGTAGTGTTTTTATTGACATTTTTTGTTTTAAACGGTATTTGTTATGTATGTAATGAAATCGCGGTAAAAAGTAAACAAAGCAAATTGTAATTAAATATTTGAAAAAATCTCGTCTCGGTAAGGAATCGAACCTGACACCTCCCGTCTGCCGGACGGGCATGCTAACCACTATACCACGAAGACCTTGATACCAGGAACGTTCAGTTTTTAATACCTGGTTATTATTTTTATCTGCAAATATATCATAATATTTCGACAGACAATTTTTAATTCTTATATGCCACGTATGCTAATTAATTCATATATTTTGACTGTCGTCGGTGAATTATGAAAATCTGTAATTCCCTTGGAATTTCTGACGTAATTAAATACTTGAAAAAATGTCATAATTCACCCACCGATACAGACACATGTGTTAGGTTTTAAAATAATCCAAGTAATTTTGATAGTTCTTAAAATTACATTAATACTGTTGGCGACATCTATAAGCCGAGTGTGTCAACTAACTTGTTGAGCCCGCAAGTATTCACATTTAAGAAGCGTTTTATTTTGATCCTCGTTCATAAACATAAAATAAGATCGATAGAGAGAATTTTAAAAAGAACTATTTATTGACAATTTGGTTAATTTTGAAGTTGCCGAAATAGTCCAGATGGAGCACGGACGTCGCATTTATCTGGCGCCCGAGAAGGGATTTGACCTTCTCTTTTACAACCCTAATATAATAACATTTGATTCTAAGTGCAGTCTGGGATCTGTATATATTTGTACATACTTTTCAAAAACGTTATTTCAGTTTGTTCAAATTTTGTGTAGTATGTGTTTCTAGGAACTACGTTTGCTATTATATATTATTTCATAATACACACATTCCACTTTTTGATTAATAATAATCTGTACGTATTAATATTATTATGTATCTATTTTCCATACACAGATTGTAATGTTAATTGGCAGGCCTGTAATGTTGAAATCGCCCGCTTAATTATTATCCCCGTATGTAACTATTTTGGTAAACTTCCAAAACGTATGTAAATTTTTCGACTGAATGCTCTCCGTTCAACACCAACGTACGTCGGTGTTGTACATGTATTGCATTACACTAATTGCGTTTATGTGGCAATTCGGCAGCTAAAAAGCGCAATTATCATATTTCATCGACATCACCAAATACCAACAAAAAAGGGTATTTTAATAATCCATTCCAATTTGCTTTCCAATTTAGCTGCAGCAAGGGGCGTTTCACTCAAAGGGGGCGAGGCTTTATTTATTCAACAATCAATTTTTGATAAAATAGCCTGGTTAAATATTAGTAATGAATGACAGTCCTTAGCCATCGAATTAGGACCATTTAAAAATATTACGATTTTGGGGTGAAATTAAAAAGAAAAAGTTGGTAATGTTGGCAATATCATTATTTAATTACATACAACATGCAAGTAAGTATAAGTTGAATATATGTTTATTAATATTTCCCCCTCTGTGTTTTATTATCTCCTCAATCCCTTTTGGCATACTGCCGATGCAGCTTCTATTGCTTTTTTTAATTTCGTCGCTATTTTGCCATACATTTTCAATATGTTGTTGTAATTCTTCTTTTGTAGTTGAGTTTCGTGTACTTACGATGTTTTTCTAGATATTTCACACATTTTCAATTGGGTTTACGTCCGGTGAATTACCTGGGCAATTGGGATTTTTAGATTCATTACACTTTTTGCCTTATAACACGGTGCGTTGTCTTGCATGAAAAATATATGGTCCTTGAATCGGATCCAATGAACCAATATAAGATTTTGTAAATCTTTTTTATATTGTTTTTGTTCCATTGTTCCGTTAACGAAATATAGTGGTCCCGGTGCCTCTGCCGTAATACACGATCAAACTATTAGAGATTGGGGGCGTTTAATAGATAATAACGCTTTGAAGGACGTAGACGAACAAATCGGCTTCTCTCCGTTAGCACTTCTACCTGTGATTTGTGGCTATAAATCTAGGAAAAAGTAAAAAATGTAGATAACCATTAAGCGAACTGTGAGGATGAATTTGACCAAAACTTGAAATGAAATTTACCTTCCCCAATCTTCAACTGTATATTTTTTATATTCTTCAGTCCATTGAAATCGTGTCACGTTCATTTTGAATATTAGTCTTGGCTTCTTTCCTGGACGTCTGCATTTCAAGCCTGCTTCATGAAGGCGTCCACGAATTGTTCGGGCTGATATTTGTATACTCTCTCCACTAAGAGTTTTATGAACACCTTTAGTGGATAAAAAAACGATGTTCTGTAACCACTTTTACTTTACGCCACTACTTATACTAGGAATATTCTCCTTAATTAATTTCGCGATTCTCAGAACAATTTAATGTTGAGAGAACCCTCCCATCTCTAATAAATGTTTAATAAAGTTTGTGGATTTTGTTTATTACTAATTTTCTCTCTCTTTTTATATTTTCTCAACTAGAAAAATTCTTATCTCCTACATCAAGCAGTCAACTCTCAGAAATTTAGAAAAAAAACATTGGGGACAACGGCAATCGATTCTACAGGTTCGATTTAATCTAGAAGCGCAGATTTGAGTTCGCGCAGAAAATAAGACGAACCGGCTTGAAATTTGTCGAGAAAGTTATGTTTATCTATTCATTTATCTGTCAAAATGAATAAGTGTGCGCCAAAGATTTTGTAACTAACATTTGAAGATCGACAATATGACTTATGCGAGAAACATTCTTTCTTCTTTCACCTGCTTCTCGAAGCTAACCCTCTAAAAATTATTCACGAGAGACGCAATGAATAATACATGCGGGCCACGGAAACGCTACCCCTTACCCTATCCTACCCCGTTACGTTACTCTATACTCCGAGCTACGTGCTTTGTTTTCGCAAATAACTTGCCTCATACCGCCGCAAGACCTACAACGTCGAACAATCTAATACACATTCTGTAGATCCGTATTGGTGAAACGATTTCTCCGATCCGCAGACGAATACATATTACATACATCTGTATGCTAAAACAAACCAATCTTGCGGCAACAAGCCGAAGGATCTCATCCGAAGGAAGAAGTCTTGCGCAAGGATAGCGATGTCTTAGAGAGAGCGAGAAACATTGTGGAGAAATTGCCTCTTATTCTCTTGATTTGGCGAGGGTTTCGCTTGCCGATATTTTTATTGTTTGAGAGTAAGTTACAAATACTACACATTTTGAATAGTATTTCTAAGGTAGGAGACATTCAGAAAGATATAAATAGGATGGTGTACCAATCGAAGTGTTGTTCAATAAGGTATTTCTTCTTTTATGATACACAAAACTGTGATTAATGGTTAATCGTAATATGCTGCAAGTCGTAGAGTTAACCATTATGTTATTCTTTGAAATGATATACAGAGTAGGCAATTTTTCTATTGTGTCTACCCCATTTAAGACGTTGCAATATTTGGGACCCTTTTCCATTGTTTTTGTGCAGGTAAAGATAACAATTCCCTAGTTACCCGAAAATTCAGATTTAGTGGTATTGTTCTTTTAAATAGTGAATATCCTTAATGAAATTATCTAGAATTAGTATTAAAGTGCCGAAAATAAGAGAGTTGCATTGAGAAACCCGCACAATGATTGTTGCTTTACGTAATCTTGGCCGAACTAACAGATATCACAAGAAAATTGAAATTAAGTCGCCAAATTGTTGACTATAACGTTAAAAAATATTAAGAGGCTGGCACATTATTAAATAGAGAACGAAAGGGACGACTGAAAGTGATAACACCAGCGGAAGATCGTTGAATAATTAGCAGAGACGAAAGCCAGTTAGGTTCGAGGCGTAACTGAGTGCGAAAAAGAAATACGTCAACCTAAGTAGGGATAAAGAGGCGGCATCGCACATGCATTGCTAGGTCACGTACATCATTCTATCGCTATCTCAGATAGGGATAGAATGCATATGCGATACTGCCTCCTTACCCCCCTAACGCTGACATATTCCTGTTTAAGCTCTCAGTCACCCATCGATCCTAACTGACTTTCGTCTCTAATAATAAATATAACTAGTAAACGGAATAGATGAAAAACTGCACCTGAAATGAAGGCTGAAATAAGTATTGAACGTGAAAGTTAGTTCAACCATTGTAAAAAGGTGGTTAAGGGAGGGCGGTTTATTTGGCTGAATGGTGTTGCGTAAGCAAAAAATAAAACGGCTGAAGTGAGCTAGCGAGCATCAACATTGGACAGTTAATGCTCTCTGGAAAAATGTTTTGTAGACCGATGAGTCCAAATTTGAACTCTTCGGTTACAAGAGGAGAACGTTCGTTCGAAGGTCGAAAGAAGAACGAGCAGCAGAATCATGTGTAGTACCTACAGTCAAGCATGGGAGGGGATTGGTAATGGTTTGGGGTTGTTTTAGGGCCGCATCCCTAGGAGACTTGGTTAGAATAGATTGAATTTTAAGAAAAAAGCGCTACCGGGAAATGTTGGAAACAAATGCCGGCAAGATACTCCAATAGCTCGCAGCCCCCACTAGCTTCAACCGGCTTATTTTGCCGCCACCGACAATCGGACTTCGCAGAGGGGTCTGTCGGGCTCCTACAGCAAAGGGACGACAGTCGAGCGTCGTTTACACGACCGCCACAATTGTTGGGTCAATATGAAATGCCTCATATCCCTTTCGTCCCAACAGTCGGGCAGCTAACACCTGATATACGACAGTCAGGTAAGTGTGAAGCGAGCCTTAGTGATTACTGAAATTCTTTTTGCGGCAACGCATAAGCAATAACTGATGATCTTGTATTTTAAAAAGTGACCGCATAATACAAACCTCGTCCACTTGTCCAAACCCAATAGAATTGAAGTTCCTTTTTGTAATTGTTTTGAATGAACATATTTAATGAATCTAGTAATTTCTCTAGGTCGAATTTTCTAGAAATGTCCCCATTAACGTTGCAAATAGATGACTGTTGAATAAAATCTATGTTTTCCCATTAAAAATATTTGACCCCGTTTCACTCTATAAATTTTAAAACATCCAGATTGAAAAAGAAAACAGTTACCCTCACCTACACGCTTAAACTAAATCGCTAAACTCGCTCCCCACATCGATGCATCCGAAATACAAACGAATACATCAAATTATTATTTTCCACTGGACGCATCGTCGTCTGCCAACAAAAGCGATTTACATTTTCCAAAGGCAGATCGCGTCCAGCAGACCATAACTAAATAGACGCAATAAAATCGTTGGCATCTATGTTGTGTGTATGCATCATATTTAATAGTCAGCGGGCCTACTCGCATCGTATCTGACACCCTATGCTATGCATCGTTACCGTCAGGAGTTCGATGATGTATTTAGTTCGATGATGTATTTATATGCCGCGACGGGTCGCACCAATAAAAATTTCATGTTTATTGTGATGCGGTGCGTCACGACGATGGTAGATATAGTGGGCAGCTAGCAAATAGAGTGATTTTACAATTATATTCAAGCGGGCGGTGGCACGATATCGGTTTGATCTGAATAGTGGGGTAATACGCGCCTAAATGGTGTTGGTTATTGTTGTGGTATGATCGTTTATTATACATTAATTAATTTACAGGATACCTGCTTAAAAAGTTGTGTTGTGGTAAGTACAATATTTAGTTCCAGAAGGTCCGTAAGTAATTTAAGAGGTGATCTAACAAAACCTAGATAAGATTTTGGGATTCGTCTTAATTTATGCCGGGTTCAAATTTCATTCTCGGGAGCCGTTTAGTGTGCAAATGGTGTATGTAAAGCATTCCTTGGATTTGTTACTAGCATTCCCTCGCCGTAAGAAGCAGGGCCCCTTACCATTGGGCCACGAAGGCGTTGTTGGAAGTATTCAGTATCTGCGCATTTGATAATACCTATCTGGTGGAAAAACCTAAACCTAAGAAATCAAGCAACTCAAAATTTGTGATTGATAGATGATAAAATGACAAGTAAGAAAAGAGATATCAACATTACTTATAAACATATATGCCTATATCTATATGTACAGCGAGAGAGCGAGGAGGGGATTGAGTGGAATCCGATCGATTCGATGCGGATCGTTAGTACGCTTACAACGTTGGCATGTAGACCTACTGTACGCAAGAGCAAAAACTCATAATTATCTGTGCAAGAGAAGAACTGATAATTATTTAACTACTAATACTAATTTATTTTAGCTTACTTAATTTTTTAACTTCTTTGTTAAACCTCTAATATCGCTGCAGCTTCTCCATTAAATATATGATAACCTTTCGGACATGGCTTCCTCAAGTGCGATAAATAAGGATCGGAACTGAGCATCATCATGTGCATGATATCTTCGTTTGTAGATTTTCTACTTGTTTTTCTTGAGTGAAAAAGCCGGAACTTTTTATAATCTTTGTTAAGAGCTTCTTGAGCTTCCTCTGACAACAAGTCAGTTGGTAAGGCGAGATAATGTCTTCGCCCTGGATGAGAATTTTATGAAGAGTGACAGGCATTTTATACCATCCGTAATTATGAACGAAATACTTTAATAATGTTTCGAAAGCATAAAATCCAAATCGTTTTGCATTAATATCCAATCCTGAAGTTATAATCTCTAAAATGATACCAAATCTTCGAATTAACTCCACGTCAACACCTGTAATTTCAGCAGTTATTTCAGGATCTAGGAAGAACCGACGGAGATGTGTTTCCGCTGTTTGAGTTTCCGGGCCCTTGAGAAACTTCATCGATATCCAGTCCCAGTCTTTTCTTGAAGGCACTTTGTATCCTAGCTTTCGCTGTATCTCTTTCAGCTTGAAGTTCCTCTGTTGCGGCCCACTTTTTGAAACTTAAATTCTAGCCAGTATGTAAAATGCATTCCATTAGTTTGATCCTTGCATGAAGAGGAGGCATACCCAACTTGAAAGCTTCTTTTTTTTCATATCTACTTTTGATTGTTTTTTTTTTTAAATTGCTCATGTCATTAAGCTTTGCACCACATAAGAAGCAGAATGAGGTCGATTTAGTTTTAGTTACCACATTTGCCTTCCCATCAATCATAGTAAAATGAAGTTGGTGTTTTATTGTCTTTCTCTTTATTTTTTGTGTTGATTCTTGTTATTGTAACTAAATTTACATAAGTGCATTGCGATAGAATGCACGATGTTCGTTGATTCGCAATTAACCTCGTTCCTTTCTGGTGACGACTGTCAACCGAGAAGGACCGCCTATAGAAAATTTGCTTGTGGCTGTATTCCTCTACTTAATGTAGGTTTTAAAGATTTTCAAAGTATTAGACAGTATTAAATACTGTGAATGGTTCTGTATTTAGTTTTTTATATAATCATTATCGACATTGTCGGGGGTGTAATTTTCACGACGGCACGCCAATCTTTCATTGAATAACCATCAATCATCGGCACGCAAACCCTCCATCCGTCCGAGGTAATCAATTATTCTAATCATATTTCATTAGATTTATGCTTATAGATCGTTTTTTTCCAAACTTTAGGATTTTCTTTTTATTGGGGTTCATTAAAGGGCATTTTGCCGAAATCCACTGAAGGGTAGAATTTGCGTGTGTATGTCCACATTAAGATTGCGTCCTATTCAACCCAGGGACAGGACTAGCGCCGGTTTACCGCCGCTTGACCACGACAGCACGAGGTTACTCGAAAATTCCAGTTAAGCATAGCCCAGAAGTGGACTCAAGGGTTTTTTTTGTTTTCTGTTTACTAACATTATTTTTTTTTTTTCTAAATTTTAAACTTCTTTTTCTTTTAACTTTATTTTATTTAAGTAATTCTCATTAACGTGTACGGATATACTTTAGGATTCTTTTATTATTACTATAATATTTATTAGAAATTGACTAAATTTTTGGTAATTTACGTTTTTCGAATGTTTTCGAAATTATATTTTATTTTCTTTGTTGAACGTTTTAACGCAAGTTATTCTAACGAATATTATTTCCTTTTTTTTCTATTTTGAGTAATTTTAACGAATTGCGTTTCTACATATGCATGATTGATGTTAAATCAAACGTAGTGGCCACCAACGTCGATTTCGTAGTTAAATTTTGTTCATTAACAGTTTGGTGCTAATATTTCGTTTTTGTGGAGTACAATTCTCTTTTATTTACATTAAAGAAGTTGTAGTAATAATATTCTTTTCCCTACCCCTCCACCACCTCGCGTTCCCGTTTTCCGTGGATAATTCTCCCTAATTCAAACAGGTGGCGCATATATTTATTTTTTAGTTAGCCGTGAACTCACCCCTGT
The DNA here is from genome assembly GCA_029619315.2 of Dynastes maya. Classification (NCBI taxonomy): domain Eukaryota; kingdom Metazoa; phylum Arthropoda; class Insecta; order Coleoptera; family Scarabaeidae; genus Dynastes; species Dynastes maya. The sequence continues at coordinate 30,792,376 of JAROYE020000008.1, forward strand.
TCATGCTAGCAGGCACAGCAGGAGAACTACGTTCAGGTAGGTCTACAATTGTTTGTTTTTCCCGCACTATTTCTGTTGCGCTACAAGCTTCTTGAAGCACATCCTGCAAATATCAACTGCTTTGATTGCTCTTCTCCCGAGATCTTCGACGCCTATTAAAACTACTCATCAATTTTATACATACGTAACGTTTCCATGGATGGTATGCTGTTGTTCGAGGTACTAAAGCAATTCGGCTAACCATTGCAGTACTTAAAACCACAAAATAAACATGGAACTGTGAGAAATAATGTTATTATAATTGCTTGCCACTTATTAACTACGAGTCTTTCTAACAAAACAAAACAACATACCGATAAAATGTGCGAATGTAGTTGATTCCAAGAAAATGTTGAATGGGATATTGCATATACAAACAAGAAAGCCATATTAAAGATTCTTAGATGTTTATACGCGTTTCTAACCCCAATTTTAAGCGTTAAAAATAACAGGTAAATGTCAAAAACAAATACTTGACATCTTGACTTTCGACAAATACTCCAGAAAAAGTGACTATTCTTTTCCGTTTTTTTCATTTATCCCCTTCTTTTTCTTTCTTTTTGTTTATTCATTGCGGCTCCGAAGCCTTTACATTATGCATAGTTTAAACATCTCCGTCTTCTTCCTCACAGTCCTTCCTTCATCTCTTCTACAGAAGGACGAAGCAACGAGCGAAGATATAATTCAAGCATTTTAAAATTCGTTCACGCCTCGTTCGCGGACGTAAGTCCCGGATTTTCCGCAACTCGACGCCCGGAAAGCTCTGGTATAAATATTAATGCCGGCGCGAGAGATGTCTTGAAATTTTTATGCGCTTCGTCTCGGTCGACTTTCTCACGGCGGGCTGCATTGTTTCTAACTTTTCAGGTTCGGTGGAGAGGAGCGTAGGAGGAGATGGAGATTGAGAAGTTCATGGGGATCGTTGGGAGAGTTTTATTTAAATATGTATCAGTTGGATATCCATAGATATAGAGGCGGTCAAAAGTTATCAGTATGGATTCTGCTGAGTTTTATGTTGTACTTTGGCGGTGTTAATAAGCCCCTAGGCCGAAGATTCAAATTATGGATATCTGTTCGATATGTAATTTCGTCGGGCTATTAGGAGTTTTAGCAACTACAATTTTATGATAAAGAAAATATTCATGTATTTGTCTTCTTTTATCCATTTTAATCCAGTGTCGTGAATAAAGCGTGACAAACGGTTGCACCCGTTGTACATACAAGGAATCGAGTGGACGTTCGGTTATTATCGGATAATCGGTACACGCACACCCATCAACCGGTAATAACCGAACATCCACTCGATTCCTTGTATGTACATAGTAAACACAGCGGGTGCAACCGTTTGTCACGCTTTAGTCATGAGTTGTATGCATGATTAATGCTCAATCATATTTTCGAATGCCGCAAAAGGAAAAAAAAAACAATTTTGGAACCTCTGAATTCTATTCTTGTTGTATGAAGTTAGATTAGGAACAGACAAGGTGTCACAATAATTAGGCCTACTTAAAACAAACGTGTCACAAAGAAGCTTTTTTGTTGGTTGATCGAATAAATGTCTATTTTGGTATAATATTTTCAATTTAGAAAAGGAAAAATTGATTGATTTTGTTATAGGTTCTTCAGACCTTAAGCTTTGATCATTTTGTACACCTAAAAGCTTAATTGAAATGGCTGATTTCAAAGTAAAGCCCTTAATATGATCATAGCACACTTGGACGGGTTTAGTACTAATCCATGATCAGAACACGAATTAACAAATCGTTCAATATCTTGATTTATTTTTATCCGCGAGAAAACGAGGCATATAATTGAGAATCGTCTGCAGAGATGCGATAATCACAATCTTTTAAACATTTTGCCAAACTACTGGTATAAATGGAATATAGTGTAGGACCCAAATTGGATCCTTGAGGAACTCCCGAGTTGGTACGCAATTCACGTAATTTAATGGCGTCTATAATAACAGCCTCACTTCTATTGCTGAGATTCTGCGAACCACGGCTGCATCGCCCAATCCTATGTAGTGTGGAATACTTAAGAATAGTTAGTGGTTAATAACGTCAAAAGCCTTTGAAAAGTCAAGTGATTTCAAAACCGTAATTTTGCCTGCATCTGTAGCTTTTAATATGTCGTCACAGATCTTTAAAATACCGGTGTTGCAACTAGAGCCTTTTCTAAATCCCGATTGTAGGTAATATATTGTTGAGCTTCAAATGTTCTTGTAGTTGGGCATTTAGAGCTTTGATAATATCGGCAAGAGACTAATTGGACGTAGGTCTTTGTTTGTTTTGGCGAGAGATATAATACGAGCTAGCTTCCAGCTGCTGGAAAAAGCAGAATTTATAATGCAAAAATTGATCATGTGAGTAAGTTCCCGTGACATTGGTAATTTAACTGTCGTCACGAAGTACGCTTGCTTACAAAAGCATGTTCAAACGATGTTATAACGTTTCTAATCGAGACATTATCGCATTGATAAATATTCTAGCATCTCATAATTAATTTTAGCATTCTATATACGACACACCAAGCTTGATTTAAAAGCAAAACCTTGAACGATTCAACATAAATGTAACATACAGAACATCCTGTATTGAATCCCTGTTTATCGGAGGAAGACAGAACTTGGTTAAGAAGAGCATCGTTTGCCCGCAGATTCCGCAAACCGGGCGGCGAGAATATGAACGGGAAACATGTGTTTCGGCATGTATCGTACGTAGCTTCGAGTCCGAAGGCCCACTCTAATTTACGGTCGGCCATAAATTGACCGCCGGACGACAGCGAACACTGATCGGCTACAAAAGCGGGACTCAGGCGGGGTAATCAATTCCACTGCCAACGTATATAAACGAACACGTATGTAACACAATGCGCAACATACAGAGGGCGACACTGACGCCCACGCTCGCGCGTAGATGTTATTACACTCGTATCCGCGTGTAAATTCGTTAATTATTCTCGTGTATGTATAATTGACCGCGACGCGCACTGCCGTCACTGTAGAGGTTCCATTCGTTTATAAAATCCATCGATTTCGATACAAGCCGATCGTCCTGTTTTACGTATTTTACGTATGTTCGACGGACACCGTGTCCCACAACAACCATCTCGTCGACCGCATTTTCCAGTATATTATCGGCGATAATGGTCTATGTACCCCCGATTACATCGTTCGAACACATACATACATTTAATGAGTAATAATTGCATTATTAATAACATCGTGTCCTGGAGTCGCTTTCAAAATACCGCTGAATACGTGAATGAACATTAAACTGGCATATCGAATGGTTTATTATTTTTGGAACGAATCAATTTATTTATTCCCTTTTTCAGAACAAACCGTTTGACAATTTAGATTTTCTGAAGAACTAATCCTCATATTTGAATCTTAATAGCACCATTTACCATATCAGATCATAGATCCACCTAGATAATCGTAAATTCAGAAAGTTATAGAGCGTTAACATTTTGGATTTAAATCCGAAATAAGACAATTTTGAAAAGAATTTACTAAGAAAAGATATTTCTTTTATAATTCTCCCGCATCCCCACATTTGGCGGTGTTTTCTAGAAGCAGCCTGTATATATACAGGCTGGTTACTATATTTACACTTGTGCATATTTCTAAAATAGTACGAAATATACAGGGTGTTCAATTAATGTAGGGCAGCATGAAGAATGTTTTTTTTTAATGGTATAGTATGTGTTCATGCATTTTAGGTAGATCTATATATATCTATATAAATCGATTTTGTTAGAACTCATAAATTATTTTCTAAAGGTCGTCGTTAAAAAAGACGTATTCTCAACGAACTGACAAGTTTATGACGACTAGGGTAATTTATGTGACCTACAATGAGAAGTGACAAGGACCTTTTTTATTTAGTTATAGGAACAAAAGTGTTTGTATACCTTTTTTAAGAGAGTCGAGTGCTACCCGCGCAAGCGGGAACCTCGCAATTTTCCTATGTCAAAAGCTTAGTTTTTTTAAATGGATCACCCTGCGATAGTGCTTTAGTGCTTTATGCTAAATTCAATGGTAAATTAATATACATAGTGTGCCGTTTAAAAAAACGTTCATGCTGCCCTACATTGATTGAACACCTTGTATATTTCGTATTATTTTAGAAATATGCACAAAGTGCAAATATAATAACTTTTATTTAAAACATTTTTCCCCATCTTCTATATTAACTGAGATATTGGACTTCGTCGCACTAATGGACCACCAGTATACCGATTAGGAAAATGCGAAATTAGCCATATCGCTACCCCCTCCTCACTCTCAAGCGGGCAATAGATGGCTCGGGGTTACCGATGTGGTTAGTTACGAGGTAGACTGTCTTATGTGCGGACGATCTTAGTAAGAATTTCTAGAGTATTTATTTTTCTTTTCTTTCATTTCATCAGAATCTGTTTTTATTTTCGTCTTTAGAATTTCCTATTCACTTCGTCTAAACTTCGTAGAAACAACAAAATAAATATGCGAAACCCTCATTTCCAGGCGACCTTGACTTTAAATTATTACGTGCGCTTTTCGCACAGTAGGTCTACATCCCAACATTGTTCCGAGCGGACTAACATGTTCCGCATCGAATTGCTGGGATATCACTCAGTCCCCTCCACGCTCTCTCGCATGTACGGCCAATCTGTATATGTATATCCTAGTGATATCTTTGAGTAAATAATAGTTAATTTGTAATTAAATTAATTAAATGAATCAAAATTAATCTAAATTGTCTCAGGGTTTACCTTCTAGTAAATCGTGAGGAATCTCACTTACTGATTTTTTGCAAATTAGCAAATTGAATGGAAAAAGGAAACGATTTAATAATTTTAAAGAGAGACTTATTTATTATTAGTAATTTTGATATAAATTTAAAACAAGATAGATTATATTTCTTTCGAATAGTAGAAGTATAAAGACCTATCACAAACCCTAATCGATAGCTAATTAAAAATTAAATTGTTAAAATTAAGTAAAATTTTGAAATTTGGATTTTAAAATAAACGATTGGATTTTTATCTCAATTTATTTATTTGACCATTTTTTTTTAAAGTTCGGTACCTATGCACTGTTGTATCACTTTGGTATCCTTTTCTTTGGATCGTAACCGATCTTCAATAGGTGGAAGGTTGGTCCTTGATCTTGATATTTACAAATTACAATTGCGAAAGGGCTTTTGACAAGTTGTACTGCAGTTTATTCTCAGTAAAGTTTCATGTTTATTTAAATATTTAAAGAAATTATCGAAGGATTTTGCAAAATATGTCTAAGTCGAAAGTTTGTTTATATCTCTCTGATCTCTTTTTGTTTTGAAGCTCCAGTTGACTATTTTTTGATAAATAAACTCGACTCTTGACGGTGGTATAAAGTTGTAGGTACGGTAGTGCAATAAAATGCCCTTTCCGTGTAAACGATGTATTTAAAAATCCTTTAACTGTATGTGTTTGGCAATTTGCCTATCCAAATTAAGTACGTTTTGAATTATTTGTTTGAAAAGAAATATAATTCAAATTTCAATTAGTAAATTTAGTGTATCCCTGAGTACGTAGTTCACTGGACTCTTTTTTTAAACAAAAATATCTTTAGTCTTAACGTGTAAGACAAAGATAAAATGAAGAAGGGGAATTTCGAGGGAAGAGGGCAACAACACTGCTACGCCTCGATAAAAACATGAACTAAAATAAATCAAACTGTCAAAGAATAATCACTTTCTACAATGTAAACGAATATCACAACAGTATATACAGAATGTTCTACTTGCTACTCGCCACATTTATTGCAGAAATACATGCCTTCAATCTGAACAAAGTATCTCAATAAATCTATATCCGCAAACGAGTCGTTTTCGAGTAATGAGTAAAACATTAACGTTATTTCAATATCTTTTATATAGTCACCGCCATAAAAAAATTGTCTCTATTTTAGCTAGCAAATGCATTTTTTGTAATTATTTTCAAAAAATATAAAATTTTATAGAAATTGGAGTTACGTGACAATTTTCATTTGACTCATTTGACAAAAAAAACTATAAATGCTTTTTGGAGGTCACTGTATATCCCGACAATTATATCTTCTAAAACTATATTTTGCCCAGACTCAAGTCGGACACCTTTCTGGAACACCTTGCATAAATTCGTCTTCGTGTACCAACTTACTAGATCGCGGTAAGTATGTAAATGTAACATAGAAGGTAAACAAAGGCGGTTGAACGAATGTACAAAACGCGAAGAAACTTGCAAAACAAAAAATAATCGATAGAGCAGAGAGAGAGAAAAGTGAAAAAAAAAACAAACAAAACCGACGCGCATCTAGACAAGGCAATATAATCAAATTACGTATTCAATGGGTACTCACATGACGCTCTTCGGCAGAGTTGATACCTGTGTGCAGCGACAGGAACAGCAGCAACGGCGGTAATAGCAGCAGCGGAATCCATGGCAACGGCATTCAGAGGCGGAGATCCAATCGGCGGCAACATGGAACAATCGAGACGAAAACAATTGAGATAAAACGTGCAGGTACGTAGAAAACGTACCGTACATATATAGGTACATAGACATGTACAGAGCACAGCGGACCAAACGTATCGGCGTTCTATATGTGTTTTTACAATGCGAAGAGGCGGCACTAGATGGCACTGCGCTCGGGTGCGGTGCATCCGCCATAGCTGGACGCTTTGTGTGCGCGATTTGTACGAAAAAACGATAATAAAAAGAGCAAGAACAGGCGCGTACATGACATGGAAAAGCACATGCACATGGATATGTAATCGAATGCGTAGTATTCGATTTGTACCATGGTGATACTCTTTAACGGAACGAAATACAACTATTTTTTCAAGAAATGTCTTTTTGGATTTTGAAATTAAATTTGTAAGTGTCCGCTTTGATTTTAAATGAAGTGCTTAAAATCTTTAATCGAACAAAGTGATAACTCTCCAGTGGAGAGTATCACTAGGGTACAGGATAATTCTTTTTCAGCACAGTGGACCCTCGATATAACGCGGATGGAAAGGACCGCCCATCGCACCTGCGTGCTCCATTTCAATTGTCACTTGCATTTATTTGTTGCCGACAAGTAAGTTTTGACGTGTTGTGTTTGTTCACCAACGCTGTACATTGTATTGTGAGTAATTCTGGGGTGACCTACTTTAAAATTGTACAAAAATGAGTAAAAGGAAGACTTATACTGTGAAGGAAAAGCTATACATTAATAATAAGGTGAAAAGTGGTGTATGCAAGGCACATATAAGGAGGGAGTTTGGTATGCCTGAAAGAACAGTGAGGAGTTGGATGGCAGAAAGAACTAAATTGAATTCCTTTATTGATTAAATTAGGTAAGGACGGCGGACTTCCCAGGAAGAAGACAAAGATTGGCTAGAATGAACACCTTGCTAAAAGTTTGTGTATATGATTCGTATAAAAAAGAAGTGGAGTTTTTTCCGTATCTGGACCTGCTTTAAAATTACAATCAGAAAAACGAAAGAGATGAAGCTAGAAGGTGACTTCGAAGCTTCCAATGGTTGATTATGGCGATGAAAGAAAAGATATGGAATTTCTCAAGTTTCAATTTCCGATGAAGCAAGGTCATATGATGTGCAAGGTGCAAAAGATTTCCCAAAAGAATTAACCACTTACATTAATGTAGAAGGCTATAATTTATAATTGCGACGACATTCAACTGTATTTTAGAATGTTGCCAAGTGAAACCTTAAACCTAAGGAATTCTCAGAAAGTAGGTTTAAAGTTGAGTAAGAATCAAATAACTGTTTTGTTTTGTGTGAATAAATTTAGTAGCCACAAGTTGAACCCAATCGTTATTGGTAAAAGCCAAAATCCAATCAATATAAAACCTCTACCAGTTGATTAAAAAAATAGTGTAAATGTATGGATGATATCAAACAACTGGTTTCACCATTCTTCTGTTTCTGAATTAAGAACCGAAAGCTTTGCGTTTCTAGATAATTGTCCAGCACATCCATCCGCTGACTCTTTGGTGTCTAATGATGGTAAAATTAAAACAAAAAACTACAGTGCCTTTATACAGATTTTAGATCAGGCCATAATTCATGTTTCTAAGACCAATTACCGAGGAAAAATTATGAAGATATTACTCACATCAGACGGTAATATAACCATGTTTAAAAAAAGGAATCTTGAAGATGTGTCTTACAGTATTGGACTTACTTAGCAAACAGTCACTGCGCAGGCAATTCGAAATTGCTGGAAAAAGTTATGTCAATCTCCAGATCAAGTCACTCTTGTCGAAATAATTTCAAATTCTAATATAACAACATTGGACAACCAATTTAATTACGACATACAAAATCTTAGTTGAATGGGTTGATGTAGTCGCAGCAGAAGACATGCACAGAAATGACTGATAGAATGATTATTGGTGCAGTTTGTTATGAAGGTGAAGAACAGAAAGAAATTTAATGAGGAAAAAGAAATGCTCAATCATCCGTCGCCAACAGCCAAACATGCATTAATAGTTATGGAAACTGTTACAAGGTGGATGGAATCTCAAGAAAGTTTTGTGTAAAACTGTTGCAATATGCTTCTTTTAAAAGGAAAATGATGAAGAATTGTTACAAGTTAAACAAAGTTGCAAAGTTTGATACAATAACGGTACTTGAGGGTTATTGGGGAATTGTATGTACCTTGTAATCAATAAACATTTTGTAAACCGGTGTTACAACGAGAGTCAACTGTACTTCAATACTACTCTCAGGAAAGGAAAATGAACAAGGCCCATCAAGTGGTTATACTATTGTGAAGTTGTACTGCAGCTGTAAGCTAATTCTGCAACGCACATAAAAACTTCTAACTATTCACATGAAGTACGTATACAGTGGGGTTTTAAAGTGTTTTTCCTCCATGCTAACTTTTGAATGACAAAAGCGTTTTTAGAAAAAATCGATCGATTTCCATTTTTTGCCGTTATCGTCAGTTCAATTGTATTTCCGGTGTCACCGGAAGTGATGTCAATCTTCTTATTTTAAATAGAACATCCGGTATATTTTTACATTTTTGGAAAGGTAGTCGAAAGGCGAATCCAACGATATCACACATGTTACACTTTAACTAAAGGGTTCGTTGCTAAGCAAAGTAATCATAACAACTGCCAGACTGTCAAATCTCAATTCCAAAAGCATCAGTTATTCTTGCTATTTATTATTATAACGTGCAATTGTCATACTTCCGTTCTTTGTGCTCGTTATTATTTTATCTCATTTTAACCGTAAGTGAAAAATATTTAGAAATATTGAATTGATTGTTTTCTTCAAAATGGAAACGTCATGTCAATGATAAAGATCTCTTCCTATTTTCAAGTCTAATATTCTACGAGGAGAAATAGGGCATGAACAGCCTCTAAAAAGTACGCCGAAGAGACCCACACAGTCGATACCACCCCCTCCACAAGGACGTAACTACCTAGGTTACCATCACGTTCGGATGAAGTCAAGCGAGCATAGGAGACCTTTTACTCCGTCCGGAATGGGATTCTTAGGTCGTAAAGTGCTGTTTTGAAATTTATTTCCCGGCCGTAAAACCTTATTTTGTAACTACTATATACGTCGACGTAACTGCACGTCTATACGTGTGGTAGAATCGCCTGAGCTCCTTCCAAGTTGAGTGTGAAGTTACAACGCTTTCGGGAACAGGGTATTAAAGCGTTTAGGTTGGCAATAAATGTTCACAGTATGTAGTGAATGTTATTTACGTTTAAATACGAATGTTGTTCCCTTAATTGAAACAAAAAAGAAAAGTTTTTATCTTTTTTTTAACATTCTACAGGAACGGCAATTTCGAATATCTTCGCAATTAATTATCAAAAGAAAGAATTCGGGAGAAAGAGGAGATACTGCTGCTCTTATACAAAGGAACCCACAGGAAAAGCTTAGGGGAATTCTGTGCTGCGCTCTCAGACACCCTCTTCTTCAGATCATAAAAAAACCTCCTGAATAAGCGAGAAGTGCCAAAATATATGCGAATTGAAAATAGGGGGAGTTGAATATTGAAATATAAGCAGCAAATGAAAGACGATAAGCTTCAAGTGGGGGTAGAAATCGTTCAGTAGAAGAAAAAGAGCTTACTTGCTTGCCCTTTAAGACTTTTTTCCTTTCGGAACGAGAGCCGAATTCTATTGGAATTTTCTGTCATGGCCTGCGATATACAAAACCTTTGTAAAAGAATAACATAAATATTTTAAATAAGACGTAATAGGAACAAAATCCACAAATACATTAGAAAAAGTGTGGTAATTATGTAATATGTACTCTTTTGAGCATAGTTCTAAAAATAATATAGGGTGCTCCATATTTACCATAAACTTTCCGTACTAAAAGATCCTACATTTCATTCGCCTGATTTACGAACGGAGTTTATTGGCGAAGCAATGGCGGATTTCCTCGGCGAAAAAGACCGAAAAAACTTTAATTTTCCGAAAGGCGATTTATGCTCACGAAAATCAGCTCTCGAGTCACCTAATACGGGCCATAAATCCCATTCCTTTCCGACCCGAAAAAACCCTATTCTCGAGTGCTATGACGACGCCACTACCTTGTTCCGCGATTTCTCGCGCAGATTTCTAACAACCTACTCCTCCTTGCGTTCAAAAGAAGAAAAAAGACAAGTAAAGTAAAAGGCAGAGACCGAGTGAGACCAACAGAGATGGAAAACCGTCCTCTACTCCGAACAACGACCATTATTTTTAGAATTTCCATTTCTATCTCGGTTTTTCGCCGACGTACGAACAGAACGGATGGTTTTATATGGATGACGGGGTCGTTTCAATCTTCCTCCCGACCCCCACCTCCATACCGAACCTCAGAGAATCGAGCGGAATATATTATTCGAAAAGGAGGGACGAATGTAAGGGGTTTTCGACTCGCATCGTCGGTTTTTAGCGACTGAAATCTGACGAGAAATGGATGGAGTCGTTGTTGGGGAGATGAGGAGGCGAAAAGGGGGACAAACGGAAAGGAATAAAACGACGACGATATAGGGGGTGCTCGCAACGCGTCGAGGAAATGAAATTGGATCCGGAATTTAGTTACGATGTCGAGTGGCAACAGCGGTAAATGCCGTTGATGTTTTTATTGCTTTGTTTACGTGTCGAAGGAGAATATCCCCTTTTTATTTCGCGTTTTTGATGTGCGAGGCAGTAGGAGGAAACACAGCAGGGCGAAGCAATATTCCCGGACACTCCCTATCAATTGATCTTATATATCGTTCTAATGGATGACATGAAAGAGATGGGATTTCGAATCGTGAGGAAACTGTCAGAGTAAGTTGATAGCGAAGAAATCTGATTTACCGACTTTAGCGTGGTTTGACAGATGGGAGATCTGTATTACCCTCTTTATCATAATTTGGGTACATTTCGAGTGAATTTAAGATTTTCTGATTTGATCTATTTATCTATCATTCTTTCCCTTTTACTGAGTTAACAAAAATGGTCTTTGTTCGAAGTTTTGCTGCCAAATAAGCCCCACGTTCAACATTCAAAAGAATACTTCTCCCGCATCTTTACAATCACGAATCATACCTATTTCTAAAACCAGAGACAGAGACGACGTAATCTCGCCTGAACACCTTTTCGTCCCCCTCCTCGTCTTTCCCTCGAACATTAATGAGACTTCCCTACCGCTTTTCGTAACCGTAGAACGAATCTAGACGGGGGCGAAATTCGAAAGAAGGAAACGCATAAAAGCGAGGATAAAGTGCGAACGAGTCCTTTGGAAATCCGTTTGTTGTCGGCTTAAAGGGGCTCCTTTCCCTACTCTCCCTATCCGTTGCTATTCAGTTTGCCGCCGTCGGCTAAGGCTAAGGATTGAACGAGAGAGAGACTTCGCCACACTCTAACACCCTCTAGCGTGTGATGGGGAAAAGAACCAGTCTACCTTACCTATACACGCTCAACGGCTCATGGTCGTTCTCGTAAAAATGAAAAGAGGATCTAGTTCTTCGCGCGCCACTTCAATCAACTCCTTTTCATTCGCATTACACCCGCTGCTTTAAGAGGGGACGGAATCCGACGAAGTTGGGGATTGTAGAGAAAAGGGAAAGGCGGTTCTTCTTTTTCTTTCTTTTTGAAGGAGATAAAAGAACAGTCTAATTAGGAACGTTAGAATTAAGCATACAACCACGCAATTTGCTCATTAAGATCTTTAGGAAGACGAGCGTCTCAATGCAGGAAAATATTTTGGACTCATGACGTGATAATCGTTGCATATAAAGCTCTGGAAATAATCTAAAGGACCCCTTTATAAGGAAAAGCACGTGGTTGATACTATGATGTATTTGAATCAAACATGATGTTTTTGTTTGTCATGAGAATTGCTAACCATAATTACATAACCATTTCTGTTCAATAGAATCTAAACGATGATTCTGATTGCTGCGATACATTTTCTTTGAGTACTGCAGGATTGAGGTAATAAGACAAAAATTATACAAAAATCAGTTTATAAATGAATTGTATATATTCGAGAACGTATTTACATTAAAATTAAAAATTACAATGTGTATGAATAATTTTAACATGAAAAACAGAATAACGGAACATATATTATTATCAAAAAAAAAAAATTAGGTTTAAGGCTTCATGACTCCAAGGGCGGATACGATAAAGATGACTCCTCAGTACCCAATGTGTTGCAAACTCTTTATTGTCAACTAACAAATTCCTAAGTTGTTGGCTTCTTTAAGATAGCTACAAGGAACAATTTTTATATTATAATAAAGGGAACAAAAGATTTTAGTACAAATTTGTGAAAATAAGTTAGAAAGATGTACATACAATTATTGTATACAAATTTTAATCAAATTTTAGAAATAAAATCATCAAATAAACTAAATATATACAGTGTCATACATTAGGTTCCCACTGGGGTCTAGGACATTTGGGCGCGACCGTCTGGGCGCCGCCGAATGGGCGCGAGGACATTTGGGCGCGAATATACATACATATGTGTTACATAAGGTTTACTTTTTAGATTTTTTTGCAATCTCAATACTGGTTCGTCGATGGGACGTTTTCGACTGCATCACATTTGTTTCATCAAATTTATGTGATATTGGCAGAAAAATTTGGAGGAGTACACCCAGTAGCCTATGCCTTATTGCCAGATAAGCAGACTCAGACATATTCTAAAATGATACGTTTATTACAAAACGTATGAACCCAATTTAAATCCACGAATGATTTCATGTGATTTTGAGCTCGCGGCCATAAATGCTTTCAAGGAAGCATTTCCAAACGCCGCAATACAAGGGTGCTTGTTTCATTTAACAAGAATCCTTAGGTAGCGTTTAGGGGAGCACCACTTGTTGGCAAACTATAATAATGATGCGGATTTTGCAGTGAAGGCACGCATGATTACTTCATTGGCGTTTGTACGAATAGACGATTTGGATGTAGCCATAGATGAATTATCTAATACACTTCCTCAGAATCTAGAACCCATTCTTCAGTGGTTTGAAGATACTTATGTAGAGCGCCCGAATCGCCGAGGGAATGGCAAAAAACGGGCAATATTTCCTCCAGAAATTTGGTCAGTCTACGAACGTGTTGTTTCTGATATTGACAGAACCAATAACCATGCCGAAGCAGCGCATAGACGCCCACAAGAGGAATTATCAATGGATCACCCAACTATATGGAAGTTGATTAACAGCTTAAAAACAGTTCAGCGAGGGAAAGACTTATTTTTCGAACAGTTAGTAGCTGGAAATAATCCGCCAATTAAAAAGCGAAAGTTCACAGAAGCAGACAATCGGATTAAACATTTAATTCAGTCGTATCATCGAAGAAATATTGTTGAATTTCTTCGCGGGATATCATACAATTATGAAATGAATCCATGACCTTATATTTTTTGTAATATAGATTTATATATTTTTAAATATATGTTCATGTATTTCTGAATCTTTTTTTAATCTCGCGCCCAAATGTCCTTGCGACCAGATGTCTCACAACCAAATAGCGGCGCCTAGATGGTCGCGCCCTAATATTCGGCACCCTTCCCACCGTATGGGGATTTTTTTTTATTAAATAATAAATGTCAAATTTTGCTCTGTTTTTTGTTTCTACTTAAAAAAATGATGTCAACTAACATGCACACCACCAATCGCGTGATCTTTAACTGCCAAAATTGACATTTCCTTCATTTTTCAACATTTTGCAAAGCGCGAAAGGAATTTTCCAATTGTCAACATTCTAATAAAGCTTATGTGTTTTTAAATAGATTAATTTTTTTATACAAAAGTCCACATTCGAATGAATTTTTATTGCTAAATGTTATTTTAGGTATGCGTTTTTAACGAAAATAAAAAAATACTCTAATGAAACTGCGAGGGTAGACTGAAAAGTTTCCAGACTAACACAGAAACCAGTATTTTTTCTGACAAATTCAGTTTTATTCCTCAACATTCTTCACAGTCCACTGTTTATTATTTATTATTAGAAGTGTATTGGTGCATCCAAGTTTTATCTGCAGTTATTAATTGCCGCCAAAATTCCGACTTATTTCGGTTAAACTGCTTGAACAGGGTTTTTGGAAATGTTCTTTTGAATGCGTTCTTGGTCCTGAGTGAGCAAGCGCCGCATCCAATGCGCTGTTAGCATTTTTATGTCCAAATCCTTAGTCAATATATGATAAGCACGTTCTTTTGGTACGCCCACAGCCTCTGCTGTCTCTAACCTCAATTCGACAGTCGTTTAACACCATTTGGTTACAATTTTTGGTCGTCCCAAATGTTCATCGTCAACCAAGCTGGTACGACCACGTTTAAATTCAGCTGCCCAAAATTTCGCTGTGGCAAATGATGGTGCAGAGTCCCCGTAAACAGCGTCCATCTTGCAAGAATTTAGTTACGGCTCGATATTCGATTTTTTTACATTTTTACAGAAACATTAACATCGACTGACACAAACGACTGTTGAACAATAACTGAGAGTCCAAGATGACGGAAGTATCTTTCAACGCAAAGCCAATTATATTACCGGAATACTTTTGACGAGTAACGCCATCTTCATGTTGAGGCTGAAAACTTTTCAGACTACCCTCGTACATCATCTTGAAACAAAATTGATTTATTTTGTGTGAATAACCACAAAATTTACATTATTATCATCCTTTATTCGGTAATTGGAGTCATAAATCTAATTATAAACCAATATTGGCAAAAACTATAAACAAATACATTTTTACTATAGTGTTAATAATTGACAAATTGGAAAAATACTAAAAAAAAGAAACTTTTTCGTTTGCTATTTTACAAAAACTGAAAAAATGTTTTGTCATTTTCCGAGAAAGAAATGTCAAATTTGGCAGATCGAAAAGTCACGTGCATTTTCAAGCAAACACAAACATTAAAAAACGCTTTTACATATATCAGTATATTCGTAAAAAAATACCCTATGGCACGGACTTTATGTGTAACACAGTATATGAAATATAAATTATATGTAGATAAATTAAAAATAGAAATAAACTGAAAATGAACCCTTTTAAAATCAGAATATTCGAAATAGTAATGATTGTGAGATGTGCAAAATTAAATAAAATTTTATGATAATAAATGTACATATACAGAGTGTCCCGCAACTCATTGATAAAATGAAAGGAGATAATACAGAAGGACATCCGCAACAGAAGTCCTACATATAGTTTTCCAAGTTTTCACAGTTTTCAAGTTCAGTGATAACAACTTTTGCCACATTTGAGGCATCAAATTTGTTGATGTAACGCATCTTGGGAACTAGGTTTATATTGTTTCAACAGCACTTTCATAATAGTCTTTTTCGTTCCAAGAACAGTAAGGTAAAAAGCTGTGATAAATTCTTCCGTAAGTTAGGGAAACTTAGCACAATATGAGAACACTGCCTTCCCGAGTTCCAGGGGCAACCCACGGGCGAAATCTTAACTCTTTAGGATGTCAAATAACCGAGATGCGCTCCTTTTCCCATATAAATCATAAGGAATATGAATTTAAAGAACCTAGCATACGCAATAGTACCTCGTAATTCTATTATAAGCATGTCCACAAAAGGGTGCAAAGCAGATTCCAATAAATTGTGTTATTCTTGTGGCAAAATAACCATCTTAAATCAAAAGATATCTACAATGTCAAAAGAGGCGTATCTACACTATTTTGGATTATCGAAATGGGCAATGGGCGAAAACGTTTATTGAAATTTTGGAAAACCAATGTTTTGGCGAAAACCATGAAATTACGAAACGGACTGCTACTTTCGCTTGACTGACACGATTGGTTTTAACAGCAAAAACGAGTAACATACAATATCTAGATGTCCCCCTTCAGTAATGAAACCTGTTCTGTATTCTTCTGACCTACCATTTCTAAATTGTCCAGATCAATCCAGTAGGAATATTGTTGAAAAACAAATGGAAAAGAATGCAGAGAATTCAAAACAATCAACTGCTACTGATAAATATACGGCGTGTTCCACTAAGAGTGGAGACCCGTGATATCTTGGAAACTACAATAGCTAGAGTGATGGCAAAATATTGTTCATGACTAAAGTGGCAAAAAGAAACTTAATGAAAATATTCTTAAATTTCAAACTTGACCGCTAGGGGGCGCGGTTACTAGGGTCAGCAGTAAATTTTAAATTTAGCAGGTTCCAGGATTCCACGATATAATTAGACTTTTTCGATCTATGAGCCAGCTATACATTTCGGACGAATGGCGCTTATTCATTAATTCTGACATCTTTGAAGCCAGTACCTTTACACAATGGAAATCAGAAGTCATTTATTCCTGTTGCCCATATTGTGAACTGTAAAGAGTCTTATGAAACAATGGCATATTTCTAGGACTTATTAAGTACCAGGAACACAATTGGAAGGTTTGTGAAGATCTAGAAATAATTGGATTATTGTTGCGTTTGCAAGGTGGATATACAAAGTATTCTTGTATTTTATGCTTATGTGACAACAGAGCCAAAGAGCATCATTATGATAGAAAAAATGGGGCCGGTTAGAAGTGAATTTATTTCCCGTTATTCAATCAAAAAATATAATTTTACCTTTCCTTCACATATTAAGCTAGGCTTGATGAAAAGCTTTGTAGCACTTGACCAACAAATTATCTCAATTATCTCAAAAACTAAGTTCCAAAAATGTTATCATATACAGGTGTTACATTTAAAAGACCAAACTTGTATCGTTTGTAGTGGAAACTAGACACTCTGTATACTTGGGCAAAATTGATCAGGAAAAGAATTATCTTCCACCGACGCACTAGGTAGACACTATTGAAAATGTGACGTGATCGAAGTTTTTTGACAATAGCTTTGGACTTAGCGACCCCAAAATAACTGTTTTCGTGGTCGGGGAAAAACATGTAGACTAGTGTAATCTTTTTTGAAGTAGTTTTTCTGCAATGCGATGCTCACAATGTCCAGCACATAAATTCCGGGTTTACCGATGTTAACCATCTGTCCTCAACGAGTTGAACCGATTCCATCTAGAATATTCTTACTTATGCTTATCGAAACGTGGAAATCAACACGATATTTACCTTCCACTACAATTACCACTCGGTTCTGTGTTAGGTTCCGACTCGGCGGAAAATTCAACGCGGAAAATCGTTAAACATTAACCGGTAAAACTTCCAGGCAGAAGAAATTTCCAGCACACACACATAGAGAAAGAGGGAGAGAGAACTAAATAAATGTTCAACCGCCGCGCTTCAATGTAAATACGCCCCGAGAAAAGCGGTACAGCGCGGCGTGGCGTTGAACTAACATTCCACTAAATTAATTAGTAGTTTTGCAGCAGCAACTAGCGACGACGACGACGTTATAAGGCGAACACTACTAACTACTCAATTAGGAGCCAGTTACCTCGAACAAATCCCGCCAGCTAGAGCTGCCGCTGCTAGGGAGCTTAGCAGAGCGACGCTGGTAAGCTTATTTTAGAGGGAGCGAACGATAGTGGCGCCCTCTTATTGGCAGGAAACGCAAAGGAAGCAAAACGCGAGATATTCCGTGTCTAATCGTAGTAGTTCGAGATAAAGCGATTGTATCCTTCCGAACAAACCGAACAAACTTGCGAACGTTATATGGGAACAAGACTAACACTTGTCGAAAGTTTAATCGTTGACAGTTTTGATGTTCAAGACTGACATGTTAATCCTATAGTTTCTTTTGGAAACTTGAGAACGTAAAATATGGAAATACGATAAAACAAAAAGAAACTATGAAAACAAATGAAACCAACAAATTAAATTTCATAGTTTGCACAAAAGTTGTTTTGGTTTACTGCCTCTTACGCACTTTTCCATGCAGAAACTGCAAATTTAAAGGTCGAACTCACCGCTATTCGATTTGACATCGTCAGATCGATGCAATTCAGGTTTTGTCGCCAACATCGACAGAGGATGTTGTCCAGGACCTAGCGACGACAGTCCAAGTATACTAGCTGCTGTGCTGGGAGGTGCTGCTCCTAATCCAGGGTGTGGGATCATGGGTATAGGGGGTGCTGCGTGTGCTGGTAACTGTTGGGCGTGCATTTGCTGGAGCAACCTAGGTAGATCAGGTCTCTGTTGCTGCAACAAAAGAAAAGAAGACAAATTAACATTAAACAATCTCCACCACCAACCAAAAAAAAATTCAAGATATTAGTTATTACGTTTTGGTCTCTTTTTGCAAAGTACAAATAATAAAAAGTACGACAAAGTTCGGCGGGTGTGTTAAGCAATTCCCGACATTTTGCAATACAATAGGCCTTCTATTGTTTTGGTTAAAGAAAAAAGAAATATATACAAGAAAAACAACAAAAACGCACAATGACACAAAACATTTTGGTTAAATAAGAAATTAATCTTTGGGAGTGGCGTCGTTTTGACGCGAATGGTATTTTTGAGCTGAGTATTAAAGATATTAGAAGAAAGCTGCGAGAACTAACCTGAAATATGACGTGGTGAATCATAGAATCGGGAAACTTTTTCTATAAACAAAACAAAATTGAATTCAATCAGTTGTTGTTGAAGATTAGATTTCTTTTATTTGGAATGATTAACTTAATAATAATTTAGTTATGCAACCTTATTAAAACATGTACATATGTGAATTTTTAGTGGTATAACATGATTCTGTTAACGTCCTCAAAAGTGTGTCGGTGATTTTTAAGTGGAGCTTGTGTGCAGGTTGGTTGATTTTCTATTACATAATTTTAATGTCCGTCAAGTCCGAACAGGTGAAATATAATGCAGTTACTCAGAAAGCAAAAAAAAAAACACTCCAAGTAAAAGTTTACCTTTTATTTAATATTTTGCATCTTATTGCATATTGAATTCGAACTACTTGCTTTTAATACTTTAATGCCCGGTATTATCAATCCGTTTTAAAGTGCATTTAAATAGCCGAGCCATATTATCAATCAATCAATCAAATAAACGAGCATTTACTTAAATCTGCATTTAGCGGAAATTGGCAATATTTCCAATTGTGAAGCTGTCATTGCTGTTTTCGTGTAACAAGCGTCTGTGAGATTGTAAACATATATGTATATTTAGTTTTCAATTTTCTCATTTTCTATGTACTTTTTGGTATTTTATTTAAATTGTATCACGTTCATTTGTAATTAGTACATTATTTACTTCTTTATTTAGAATTTAGACAATTTTCGTTGGTTTGGTATAATTCATCAAGTAGCGAGGCGGTAAGTAAAAACCGAGGAAACATTTTACGGAACATGATATTAACTCAAAATAATGGTAAAACGCGCGTTCCCGGAATATTTGGAAGTCTGTTTGCTTTGTAACAAGAAATAATATCTGAAAAAAGAGAATAACTTTCTTGCTTACTCTATGAAATTATATACATCATTTCCTTGCATAATTCTGCTCTTTATTAGGTTGTATAAAAAATTTTTGCCACTTTTCACTATGCGGTAAGTACGAAAAGTGGCGGAAACTTTTGATACAACCTAATATATACCCATTTCATACAATCACCGTTTATTTCCAGAATTTAAATATTTTAATCACAAGTGTTGATATTTATTAGTTTAGTTTAATTCTCTCTATTAAAAATAGCAAGAAAAGGTGGCGTAATCGTACAGAGTGAGGTCACATGGTACATGGCAGGACAGACATTACAGATGAGCCACGTGAAATGAGAGCGGTAAACTGCAGGATTACGAAATGTTCCTGTTTGTGGAAGGTCAAGACTAAAGTATGTGACCTTCCGTGCTCTCGGGCACCAGTCAATGTGAAATGATTTCCTACACCGTAAGTAACGAATTGATAAGTTTCTTTATAGATCGCTAGTTGATGAAACGAAATGATATGTCGTGGCTTTTCGTATTGTAAATGCTCATATCGTTGCGCTTATCGGCGGCTGGTACCCTATGTTATTGGCTTTATAACCTAGCTCCAACTTCGACCACGGGATGTCGTCACGCGTATCAAGAATACTTACTCCGAACCCTATCGGTTGTCAAGAAATAAACAAACACTACGTGTTTATTAATTCGGAGTATAAAAGTTATTTGCGGTTATTGTGACTAAGAAAAAGGGCGTGATTTGCGATCTTAATCAAGCACGGTGCACATTGTCGAATCTTACCGAATGGTATGCTCCTATGTCCAGAGATTCATAAGAAAAAGTGAGTAATATTTAACCAAATTTATTTACACACACTCGAAAACAAAATAAAATTGTTGAACATAATAAAATAACACACATTCCTCGGAAGACGATAATCAAAAGTAAAATGTTAGATTTGTCAAAATCTACAAAGCATCTAGGCGATAATGCAATATACAAAATAAACTTGGGGCATTTATACTGAAAGTATTGCAAATGTACATAGATTTGAATATTCACGCGTTTTGTTTGTGAGATAAGATCAAAAATAATCTAACATCGGTTTACGGACTTTGTGCAACGATTTAAATAACTTTATATTTTCGCTAAAGTACGGGAAAGAAATACAAATGCATCGCTGTTTACGGACTCGTTATATTTTATAACTTTGACAAAACGGATATACGGAATTATACGCAAATAGATATCACTACCTCGCAAAGATCAGTCATCCGTACGATTGCGAGATATCGACGTTGTCGTCCGTACTTCACAAGAACCAGATAAATCCGAAGATTGCAGAGTACGGTCGAGAAGTCCTTCCGCTCATCTCAGGCCGGGCATAAGACATCTGGATAGCATTCCGGACGGTTTATATAGCAGATTTCGGGTGTGACGCGCTGCTTTTTGTCACTGACGTATTTCGACTTTGTACGTGAAGTAGATTACGAGCACGCTGTTGCACAAATCCCGCAATTATTGAACTTAC
Source organism: Dynastes maya (assembly GCA_029619315.2). Lineage (NCBI taxonomy): Eukaryota > Metazoa > Arthropoda > Insecta > Coleoptera > Scarabaeidae > Dynastes > Dynastes maya. The sequence goes on from JAROYE020000008.1 coordinate 30,813,764, forward strand.
ATAATAAGTACTAACGTTCCACATAAACGAGATACACTTGCGCTCAAAATAGTCGATTCAGGTTCTTTGAAAAATTAATAAAACGAAACAAATGTTTAACAATTCATACAAGATTTACAGACTGGTTATAAAAGGTGAAAATAAAAAATAATTTTTATATCTTTTTCTGGATTAACAGTCTTTAATGACTGACGAACGTTGATGGTTCGTCACAAGTATATAGTGACCGTAACGCAAAATTTCACACTATTAGTTGAAAAATTACTAACAGATTACTCTTAATGAGCGCTCCTATAAGGAAAACATATTTATCTACCTACAGAGAAAAGGACTGATAAAATTCTTGATTTATTCCTATTTATTTTGAATTAGCAACTAATTTTGGTTTTTTACAATTCTTCGTTATGTGATAAGTAACGCTGGCCACGAGCGGTACCGCGCATCGGCGTAGAATCAGTTCGGACCGAGAGGAACGGTAATATTACTTCGTCTGCGGAGCAGTACGGACATTTTCGCTGCCGGTCATTTGCGCAATTGTTTATCTGTCCTAGAAAAATTATGATTTCGTCAGCAAAACGACCGCGGTCGGACAAACTTCGAAAATTTATTGCAGAAATTCCAGACTTAATATATAAAGGTGCTAAAATTAAATGTGTAATCTGTAAAATCCCGTTAATGTGTTGGTGTAGACAACATTGTCTACGACACGTAAATAGTGAAAAGCATGTCTCAAAAAGAAATTGCGCACGAGACAATGAAAAATTTATATTTAATTTATGCGTTACGTTTATCGCATGTAATATACCGTTTAATTTACTAGACAAGGAACCATTTATCTGCTTTTGGAATAACTATTCGGAGTGCAAATTACCAAGTCGAACATCGTTACGAAGAATTGTGCCATCCGCGCGCGAACATATGGAACAAAAAATAAAATCGGAGTTGAAAGATCAAAAATTGTGGTTATGTGTCGACGAAACAACAGATCGGAAGAAACATTCTGTTCTTAATGTAATGGCACGCAAATTGGAACCTCATCAATCGGCACCTTCAATTCTATTAGTCGCCAAACATATACAACAGTGTACTGCCCAAGTAATTTCAAAGTTAGTGTTAAATACATTGGACAAGTTTGAACTTTCAACAAACCAACTCTTGATGTTAGTGAGTGATGGTGCTACAAACATGCTTTCTGTAGGCCGGTCTCTTAAAAGCATTCTGCTAATTTGTTACACATTACGTGTAAAATTCATGCTCTCAATCTTGTGGCGGATAGTATCAGAAAATGTTATCCTAAGGTAGACGCTTTAATAGCGCATACCAAAGCAGTATTTGTCAAATCACCGAAACGTATTCGCGAATTTCACAGACTGTGCCCCCGTATACCAGAGCCACCAGAACCTATTCTAACTCGTTGGGGAACATGGTTGCAGGCCGCGTTTTATTATCATAAATATTTTGACAATATTAAGAACGTGGTTTTACAATTCGATACAAAGGAAGCTGCCGCTATCCAGAAAAGCCAGTCGAAATTTCAAGATAGTCAGGTTAAAATGGATTTAAAAATCATTCACGACAATTACTTCGGGCTAGCGATGCAATAGAAAAATTACAAAATCCTGCGGTGCCGTTAGAAGAATCTCTACAAATAGTGCAACATGTTCACGCACAGCTATGCGCGATTGAAGACGCAAAAAATGTTTCTGTTCTAGAAAAATTTGAAAGTGTTTTTGAGAAAAATTCTGATTTTGGCACATTAAGACACATTTGTGAAGGTGCGTCAACAGAATCGTTAAGTTATTTGAAAGATTATTTTACTTACGCAAATATTACGTCACTAGATGTAGAACGTTCGTTCTCTGCATATAAACACATTTTTTCTTCATGCCGTACTAGTTTTGCCGAAACAACAGTTGAAACATATCTAATGTTGTAGATATTTAACAGAACTTTGTGATTTCACGGAGGACTCTTAAAATGGTAAGTGTTTGAGCACGTGTTATTTAATTTTTATTTAAAAGATGGGCGAAATTATTTGCGGCAGCAAACATCTCTATTAGCAGAATAACTCTAGTGGAACGCGAGGCCTGGTCGACTCTACGCTACTGCGCGGTACCGCTCGTGGCCAGCTTTAGTGATAAGTGAAAAGTAAAACGAGATGAATTAAAAATCATTCTAGTGGATATTTTTAATAAATACTAAAAATATTGTAAATACCAGGCGAAAATTGTCGGTATAGTTAAATCAGCCAAAAACCAATGAATAATTTAAATGGTATATTGACTTTGCTTTTCTTCCACGGTTGAATCGATTCAGAACCGCTCAAACCAGTTGTTCTTGCAAGTAATACAGACTTTAATATCATATACAACTATACTATGATTTGCGTTAACGGACCATTTTGAACGGTTCAGAATCGGTTGAAATGTAGAAGAAAAATAAACCTATTATGTAACCAATTTCCTCCTTTTAACTATAAAAACCAATTTAGGCTTAAATATCATTTAAAACTGTTGATAATAAGCTTCAAATCCGTTAAAAGCACTTTTAAGGTAAAACTAGTTTCAAATATGTTTAAATATCGGGCGTATTTCTAACGAAAACAAAATTACGCAATTCGCCCCCGCTCAGATATAATCGCATTAATAATGACTGGCAATCTTTCTACCACCACCACTTCTTTCCCATCCCACTAAAAACAGCCCCCCGTCTTTCGTGTGAAACGAAAATTAACACTTCCTTCGACGCCGCCTTGGCCTTAATGGCAAGTCAATTTATAAACGGCAGGATCGGATTTAATTGGCGGTGCTATAGTGGCAGCGTCGTCTCCTCCATGCCCCCCTCCCCCACCGATCTTCGAAACGCTTCTCAAATTAATTATTTAACACTCTAATTACGCCAAGCCGAAAACCGAGAGAATGTTTCTGGAAATTTTCGCTAGATAGAGCTGCGATCGTTATTCTTGTATTAACGATGCAATCGCCGCGAGATTCTGAGTAATCCATCCTTTTCATAGCAAAAAACGAAATGGAAATAACTGAAAGGAAAAAGAGAACGGGGGACTGGTGGAAAAAGAAGAAACTCCGGAGCAGCTCTATACGTTCCAAGAGCGCAAATGTACTGTAAACACAACTTCAACTTTAAATTGAGCAGAATGGATCCCGCGCACGTGACAAGAAGTTATATATTTTTATCCTCGGATAGGGCAAAATCTAGCCAACCAATTCGGCATTAAACGCCATCGACGTGTTTCCCGCTTTGAAACATCTCTGGTCGACTTCGAGCAACCATTATTTAAAATTCGCGTTGGTGAGACCCTGCAAATTGATTTCCACCACGGCCGCCTTCTTCATAATAGAAGTGGAAGCGTCTTCCCCCGAACTGAAGAGAACGACAAGAAGGAAATGCAAAAAAAAGTAATAAAAAGAGAACCAGTAGAAAAGAAAGCGGACTGGTTTTTCAAGGCTTGATGGATTTCGTTATAATTGCATTTTCCCCTTTCAGAGAAAAGGAGAGGAGATGGGGTAAGAAATGAAGGGTGTTAAAGTACCCCGCTTAATTAACTAAGAAACAAAAAGAAAAAGAAAGAGCCGAGGAAAAAAAGATTTTCTTGAAAGGTAAAAGATTTCTTCGCGGTGTAAATTAGGGAAACAGAAAAGGAAGGCTTTTGATTTTTCGCTTCAAAAGATCAAGGTAATTATAAACATTCTCTTTTGACTTATTGTTAGCCAAAGTGAGATGAAGGCATTCGTATTAATTTCGTCAAGAACAGTAAAGATAACATTATCTCCAGTAAAGGAGATCTCAAAGTTCTGGCAGCCTTTAAATTTCATTTTCACAATCTAGGAAAAGCTGAAAATCCGCCGAGACTCTACAGTCTATACTAAGAATCTTAAATTAGTTTTAAGGTTCACTGAACGTCCTGCAATTACTTTGATATTTATTAAGAGCGTTATTACAATACACCTTCTAGTGCCCATAGCCATTGGTATTGAGACACTAACAACAATTAACTTGTCAAAATTCATCAGAATTCCCGGGTTCCTTATTAATAATCTATACAGATTTCGTCCTCATTCCAAACAGTAGCATGAGAGCGTTCGGACAGAATTTCGGAAAGCTGCAAATTTTTTTACGCAAAGACCAGAGAAGGCAGCAGATCCCTGGCATCTTACTCCCTATCGCATGAATAACAAAGAGTTTTGCCTGTGGGGAAACAGCGTCGGCAATCCCGGCTTTGCATTCGCTTCAGTGCAAATTTTAATCCCTACAGCGGTCTACGACGGTGAAGGGCAGCACTTCTTCTTCTACCTCGCCCTCTTATTGTCCTCTCTAGATACACACAGGCGCAATGGTGCTCCTACCGCCTCGGGTATGCTTTTAATGCTAACCTAATGCTTTATTATTGCGTGTGTACGTCGTTTTGTAGATTTATAAACAAGATATCGCCTCCTCTTCGGTTCTTGTAGGTTAGAGAAAGGGAGCTCCGCGGTATTGTGTTTCACGATTCGAACCCTCGAGGGCAAGAAAGGGTAGAAGGATGCCTTTGTTGTATATTTATCGATCAACGAATATATTACTATGTGTAAGGTGTGTTTACATTGAATTTGGTTAGAATTAAACTAAATTAAATTCGCAACATAAATCCGTTGCTTCTTTGTATGTATTGAGATGTTGATGGTAAATATTGGTTTCATATAAAATTCTTATTTTCTCGGTTTTGCTTAAAGTTTAATGGTAGAATTGTGTATATGTTTGTTGTGTGCTTATAAAATGTGTATAGATTATCACTATCTTAATATTTCACAAAGATCTTTGAACATGTGCATATTTTGCTAAATTACTGATTTTGTGATTTCAAAATGGAAATATCTCGCCAAATGTTTGATTGGTTCGTGTTCAGGAAGTTGTAGTGTAAAATGTTGTACGACCAAGTATTTCTTTAAGAAGTATGTTTCTCTTGAACATCGCTTTTGTGAATAGTATTTGCCCATAAATAAACCACTTCTAATTCCATTTTGTTCTGTGTTTGGCTTGAACTTATACAATAATTGAGATTCGAACTCTTCGAAACTTTGAAGTGAAATTACAAAAATCCAAGTACTAGCATCATTAGTCAATGAGGATCTAATAAAGTTGCAAACTTGGAGAAAAGAGATGTTTGTGACATCCATAAAAAATATGGGAATTAAAGAAATCCGAAATCCAATGAAGTCCATACCGTATTAATGCTAATATGTAGCAGAGAAAACAGCACTAGCACACGGACATGTTTCTGCCTATCCGGCGTCATCAGCGTGGCTACGAGCACAATTTTCTGCTGCATACAATTGCGTTTGCCTTTCAGTTTATGTTGCTAATCTCCAAAAACAGCACTGAATATGTCTCACGGCGACACCTAGCGCCGACAGACATAGTCATGCCGTCCCAGAAGGTAGCAAGACAAACCGGAGTGCAGATGTCCACCACCTATCGGGCAGCTCCTAGGCTGCCGAATGCATGATGACGTTGCACCTAAAGCGCTGCGTCAACTGCACGTGCGAATGATCCCTCAGACTTATCATGATATATAAAAAAACACATGAAATGCCTAGTAACTATAACCAAAAATTAATGTTAATATATGTAGCTCATGGTATTGGTGCAATCATTCCCGGCAAAAACAATGTAGCAGAGAAAACAGCACTAACACACGGACATGTTTTTGCCTACCCGCCGTCATCAGCGTGGTTTCGAGCGCAATCTTCTGCATACAATTGCGTTTGCCTCTCAGTTTATGTTGCTAATCATGGTAAACATGTCCGTGTGTTAGTACTTTTTCTCTTCTCACATTGTTTTTGGCGGGAATGATTCGATCAACACCATAAACAATATTAGCATTAATTTTTGGTTATTGTTACTCGGCATTTTTTTCATGTGTATTCATATTGTATTATTTACTAGTGATAAAGATGAGATGGACACTGGTGATGTATTATGGGTGATTTTTAGTTCGACCAAATAAAACATGATTCTCTAATTTTGACTGATTTGAAACTAGTTCTTCAAAATTTATCCGATATTTATTTTAACGTTCTTCACACAATCACCAAATTCCCTGCGACTTTTGGTATAATCACGACTTAAAGCAATGATTCCCAACCGGTGGTTGGCGAACCCCCAGGGGTTTGCAGGCTTTATAAAGGGGGTTCGTAAAAAAAATTGTTATGGTTGGAATTTTAAATCCAGAATGTGAGAACGGTGCAAAAATACAAACTCTCGGCTATTCCATGCGTTATGTGAGGACTTTAGAAAAGCCTTCATGTTTCTTTACTACTTCCTACTGAAGTTAGGCGGCTCTCTCGTAGTAAAGTTGGAATTTCCGACGAAACTAAATACTTGAAAAAATTTCGGACCAGTAAGAAATTGAACTTGACACCTCCCGCTTGCCAGACGGCAGCCAAAATATATTAATTAATTAGTGTACTTAGCATGTAAGAATTAAAAATTGTTTGTCGAAATATGATATATTTGCAGATAAAAATAACAACTAGGCATTAAAAAATGAACGTTCTTGCCATCAAGGTACTTGTGGTGTAGTGGTTAGCACCACCGTCCGGCAAGCGGGAGGTGCCAGGTTCGATTCCCCTACCGAGACGAGGTTTTTTCAAGTATTTAATTACAATTTACTTTGTTTACTTTTTACGGTTATTGCATTGCATACATAACAAATGCCGTCTTCAAACAAAAAACACTTCAATGCGTGCATATATTCGCTATATTAACAAAACATTTTTATTGCGTCAGTTTTTATTTTTTATCATAAGGTGTTGATTTCTAAATTTCACATCCGTACACTCTTTATTTACAATACGCCGCCCATGCCACTGATCCGATTCTGACGCGAAGACCGATTATGCCAGGCCTAGTCATCACATATAAATTTTAAAGCTACACAGGGTGTTTGGAAGAACAATGTAAAGATTTAAACAGCCGATAGGTGAGGTCATTAGCAATCATATTAACCACATTTAGTTTAGTCCAAAGTCTAATGGATCGATTTTCCGGCAAAAATTCACTATTAAACATTAATAACACTTCTTATTTTTGTGATATCACGCTAAAAAGTGTTTTTTATTGAAGTTTAATGCATCTTCCTTTGAAAAAAGGCAATAATTTAAAGTCCCAAGTTATTTAGAAAAAAATATAGGCCGACATATTTCATTTAACGAATAGAAAATTTATAATTCGCAAGTTTGTGGTGATATTTTTTATTTTTAAATAAAATAATGTAAAAATTACCTTAAAATAATGTTAAAATTACTTTTAAAACTTCCTTACTCTATGTCCTTTCGAATAGTAGGGCATACGTTAGATGGTCATTAATATTACAAGGTAATCAGCTATTGTAAACCTAATAAAACAGCAATAATTAATAATTCATTTATTTAAATATCTTGCTCGAAGTATCTTCTTTTGTCTCTACCGTGGTAATTTTCAGTCCCATTTCTTCCCCCTTTCTAGATGGTCTTGATTTTAAATTTCCTCATGGTAGATAAGGCTCTCAGTACGCCCCCAAACAAATAAACTGAGGAGAGACAAGTCTGGTGGGCGTGGCGGCCACGGAATGGAACCATCTCTTTCAATTGTTTTAGAATTCGGAAGAGTATTGCTTAAACATTCTCTCACGGATAAACGGTAGTGGGCCGGACAACCATCATTTTGAAAAAATATAGGACGCCTTTCATTTACAAATGGTGACAAGCTCTGTACCAACTCTGGCAGATCGTTTTGTAAAAATTGTAGATAAGTTTCTTCATTAAGGCCGTCGGGTAAGTAATATGGACCAACTAGAGAATTACCTATTACGCCGACCCACATGTTTACACTAAATTTCTGTTGAAACGACGTCTAGCACTTGACCTGAGGATTCTCTACTTTGTTCGTCCAATAATGTAAATTGTGTAAATTAATCGATCCGTTTATGGTAAATATGCTTTCATCAATCCATAGGATGCTATGCAAAAAAAATCTATTCTTAGTGTCCTGATGTAATAGAAATCGCGAAAATTGTATCCGTCGGACGTGATTCCCTACTTCTAACCCTTACAATGGTGTATAGTGGAAGGCGTGCTTTTTTCAGACCAGACCTTCCACATTGACACATTTAGGTTATCGGCTATAGCGCAATTTGTACGACCATACTATAAGTAGCCATAACGAGTATAATAAAAAAAAGAACGAAAACGAAGCAAATAGTAACAACGTAACGCAGTAATAAAAACAACAATAATAACAGAAAAAACTTCTTAGCGTCGCGATCATACTGAATAGCAGGCAGACAAGACTCGTCAAATGTAAAAAAAAATAGGTTACTAGCTATTCATCGTCTGGGAGGCGTGATATGACAACGAGATAGAAAGGTAGTGGTTCATGTTCCCTTATCGCACAATACTGATTTATTGCTTTGTCATAGTTTATGTTGAACTTCTTTGTATTATTAAAAGTTTGTGTAACAAGTGAGGTACTATTCGAAGGGGCATAAAGTATGGAAGTTTTTGAAGTAATTTTAACATTCGAAATGTTTTATATGAAAAGAGAAACATCACAACAAACTTGAGAATTATAAATTTTCTATCTCGTTAAGTGATATACAGTTACTCCCATAAGTATTTGGACAGGGTAGAAAAAACCTTTGGTATTATTTTATTTAAGCGTATTTCGATATTTTTTTGCTCAAATAATGTAGATATGATATACTATTAGATTAATCTTCAGAAAATATAAATTAAAAGCTGAAATTCTTCTAAACTACATACATAAAAAAACCAAAACATAAATTGTACATATTCATGTACTCAAAAGTATTTGGACAAAATACAGAGACACAAAGAATAAGAAGGATTTCTTGAATTTAGTATTTAGTTGGGTACCCCTTAGATTGTATAACACATTTTAGTCTATTTGGCATTGACTCCACTAATTTACTTGTAAATTCAGGACTAATTTGGTTCCACTCTTGGTTTAAAGCATCTAACGTATGTTTACTTATTCTAGATTTAATTCACCCCACAAATGCTCAATGGGATTGAGGTCCGGTGATTGTGGGGGTGTATTTAAACATTTACGTGTATTGAACAACAACCATTGTCGAACAACGAACGCCGTGTGTTTGGGGTCGTTGTCATGCCGGAAGATGTAATTGTCTCTTATACCCAATTTTTCAGCACTTTGATGCATATTTTGTTGTAGAATTTTTAAATATGTAAATTTGTTCATAATACCATCTATTACATGTAACGAACCTACACCATTCGCCGCCATACATACCCAAACCATCACCGAACCACCCCCACGCTTCACTGTGGCACGAAGATTTTCTTTGTTTAGAGCTGTACACGGTTGTCGCCACACTTTTACTTGACCATCGCTCCCAAAAAGATTTATTTTTGTTTTGTCCGAGAAAATGATACAGTTCCAGAAGTCAGAAGGGTATTTTACATATTCCTCTGCGAACTTTAAACGCTTTTGACGATTTACCTTACTGACATAGCTAATTAATTAGCTGTAAGGGTGCTTCAACTCCTGGGTAAGATTCACAGGTCTGCATAGATCGATATCCTTATATACACAAAATAAATTAACAAATCTAAATATGTGCACCAAAAGGAGAACCTCAAGCATAAAAACCAATAATACTTATATACACAAAATAAATTAACAAATCCAAATACATACGTGTACCAAAAGGAGAACCTCAAGAATAAAAACCAATAATACACAACTATCATACCATAACCCATTATGCCTCGATAATATCGGAAAATATCGCCTAGATGTATGTCAATTATTTATTTTAAGCGTTGACATCATTAAAACGCATCGAAAATTCGAAATATCTATTCAGTTTGGTAAAACCGTCGATGCCTAAATATAATTTTGATGTAGCTGCACGATACGATGCGCTGCATATACTGAAAAGCTTTATATTTAGAGCGAATGAATTGATTGAGTATATGGGATTCCCGTACCTGCTAAGCGTGTACAGTTATGTGCAAATATTATTGACCAATGGATTGATAAACTGTGTAAACATGTAAGTGAAGCGAGAAGAACTAAGGACTTAAATTTCAGTCTTGAAGCACTCTACAAAGAGATATAGAATTCCTCAAAGAGAAAAAAGTTGACCCAAATAATTTCAATGTCGGTCTATAAATCCTATCCGACACTGTATACGCTCGTATTTGGATGAGCTTTAAAATTCGCTCTAGTTAACGGTTGAATTATTCCTCGTTCGCTCGCTGCATGTTGTTATTCAATTAACAAACAAATTTCCCATCCACTAGGGGAGAATACGGCAGGCATACACATCCCCGTATATAAACATATACCAGTTTTAATTAATGCATCATATACAAGCGTATAAATCAAAATTATATACAATCACATAGGTACATAAATAGGCTTACGTCCATTTACATACATATATCGATGCGAATTTTATACAGTGAACGTACCATGAATCTATAAAATTAATAATAATTTCCCTAATCAATTCATTACTGTTATTGCTGTTACGTAGAACACGGGCCATTATACGGAATTGAACGCAGGAGAATTCAATGAATTCGTTCAAATATGCTGTAATTTGTCCAATTATGAAAACATAAATACAAACGTTGAAATGAATATTTGTAACGCTTTAATGATGTCACGACAACCTTTTTTTTTTTTTGAGGAATTCGAATAGGAATTATCATAATTCCAAATTGTATTAGAGGGACTGGACAAAGTGCTAATTTTCAACAATTTTTCGATATAGATCGTATAAATTCATTTTAACCGAACAGAACATTCCGCTAACCACTGGCTAGTGACACGCAAAGAAAGGTTTTCTTACATTAAGGCTGTCCACCTCAATTCAAGAGAATTACTGTTTCAATTATCCACGTACAATAATTTTAAATCAAAAGAAATATTTTCTTAGCGTTTTTTTCTCCGCTTTAGAGAGGTACATATATACTTGCAAGTATGTACTTGAAAGCGATTCTTAGTATGAGCAGTAAATGACACAAAATAATATTTTCTTAAGGATAGTAAATAGTTTTCTTAATTCCAGAAAGCGTTTTGGTATTGTTCATAAATCAATAGTTTCATTTTCTTAAAATAAAGCATTTATTTACTTAGAATTCTTGGAATGCATATTATTTATTTCCACAATATTAACTGCACTTACTTTGTTTAAAACAGTACGACATATCCGTACATAATACAGTAAATTATTTACATTGCTTCTGATTTTAAAAAGGCTAAAGTAGAGATTATCTACAGAATAATGTTCAAATAAAAGCGAACTTAATGTAGAAGTATACATGAAAAAATTGCCTAGAAACAATAACCAAGATAATGCTAATAAATAGCTCCTGGTGGTAATGACGGAATCACTACCGGCAAAAACACTGCGGGAAGAGGAAAGCACTAACGCTTTTTGCTCCTGTCCACATTGCTCTTACATCTCTCAGTTTATGCCACAAATCTTCAAAAACAGCAACTGAAATATTTCCTGGCGCCACCTAGTGCTAGTAGATATAGTCATGCCGTCCTAGATAATAATAGAGATCAACGTAAAATCTAAGACATAAAGTTTAATATCTTGCTGTTGTTGTTTTAAGTCAGATAAATTCATAAATACGATATACACTTGTTTTATCTTAAACATTTTTTTACCAAAAGGAAACCTTCTTTCAAGAACCCACACTAAGATTTCAATCTTTGTTTATTTTGAGTTCTTCGAATCCGAACCAGGGCATCTTCTACCAAACCTCAATTTGGGGTTTGCTACACAGTTAAGGACAACATTTTATATCGAATACTGAATTTCTAGCAACTGCAAGTCGGTCCCATATCAACCTAATTTCTAAACTACATTATTTTTTGGTACTTCATAAAATTAACTCTTAAAATGGAAAGCTATTTACACTATAGATAGCGCAGTAACAATTTTGCGTTTACATAAATCCTGAACTCCATCAGAAAATGCCCTTTACAACGTTTCGACCAATCAATCACTCATCTTCAGACATCCACACGTAACCTAATACTCGTTTAATATGACAAACACTTTTTCGATACGAACCGAGCCAACACGTCATTGAGAAGACTCTCCGAATAAGAATATATAGCCAGCAAACCACGTATTGGATCGATCCCATGTAATCTTTTACTTTTTCTCCTCCGAGGAAATAACGGTAAATATTTTACGGCACTCGACAGCTTCCCACCGCCTCGTCGAGAGTTGGGAAAGACGAAAAGCGACCGAAATACGCTAGCGCTAGATAGCGATCAGAAATCGGCTTATCCGCGCCGAGCTTTGCGGTTGACTGCTTCGGAAATCTAGCGAATAAAGCGCCCTCGAAATTACGAGAACGCGAAGACGGGAAGTGAAGGCGACTTCTAAACTTGCAAAGACGATGTGTATATGCATATATTTAGAGATATATTGATGGAAATAAAGGGGGAAAGGATGAGATTTAGATGAAAGGGAGCAAGCTTCCAAAATAGGATTTTGTGAAGGAATTTTGACGTTACAAAGAAAAGCAGTAGGGGAAGGTGAGTATAGTAATACCATGGGGTACATGGTATGTTGTATGTATATAGTATGATGGTTCTTTCTTGAAGATTTACATAGTCTAAATATAAGAATTTTTTATAAGCACTTAGCTCACTGGCGGGGTCACTGTCATCTTTTACACGCTATATAACAACCGCGATCGCGAAAACGGCTAAAGAACTTCTTCCAAATGGGAATTTTAGAAACATCCTACTTCTCAATCTTCTACATCCTCCGCTCTCGTAACCGTAACACCATTTCACTCCCCAAACTTACTACGCGTCCCACGCCAATCTCGAAGGGTGTAGCCTAAAGCTGCTCTCTTTTCGATAAACTCCACAGGCGATCGGAATACTGATTAGGTAGGGATGTGCAGCTGAAGGCGCAAAAAGGGAGAATATGGGGGCGGCGGGAATAAGGGGATATTCTTCTTCATGAATGACGCTTCTCGCGTGGGAATTGTGTTTAGTTCGGGGTTCGACGAGAGTACATGTGTGTATATTAATATTTTACGACTTTCTAAGTTTATTATGCCTGTAACAGCTTTAAAAGGCAAGGTGAGAAGTATCTGATAGAAGTTTGATGTGTATACGAGGATTAGGATTTAACCTAAACAAAGGTATACATGTGTACGTGTGGGGAAGCAATTGTAGCGCTGAAATTACAGTAAGCCACGCTGAGAATAGATATGAACGTACAGATGTTCGCAACATTTTGCTGACTTGCTTTGCAGTGCAAGTATTCAATTTTCATCGTGATGAGAATAAGAATAACATCAGTGAAGTGACATTCGCCAAATCGGCGAATTGAGAAAAAAATTAACAGACTATTGTAATAAATGCAACTACAACAACGCTATTTCAACTTTCAAAATTAAAAATATTAACTTTGAAATTTGGTGCCAAGTAGAGTCATTCCTCTGGTATATGTTTTTGAGAGATGATATATGCGTATAATAGACGCATGTGTAATGTGTTTGTTGGCGTTTCTTTCCAAAAACCACCTAAAAACGAAATTTTTCAATCAATATATAACGAACCATCGGCAGTTGCAAATGCCTCACATATTTAATCATACAAAACTACTATTTCCTTGCTTAAAGATTGTATATGTTTCTTTGCTAAACCCCTAAACACTATACTATACTCTTGGTTTCCCAGTTGGAACCACATCGTTGTCGTAGCTTCGGCCGGCGTTTCGTCCACACTCTTATGAGACACCTTCAGCGCTGTTACTGCACATTGACTGCCGAAGTTACGACAACGACGCGGTTCCAAACCGGAAATTAAGAGTATAGTATTATTGACAACCGCGCAAGTTTACGCACCAAATCCCTAAACACTATTTTTACTCGAAAAATGATAAAAAATAAATTTCCACCTTCCTGAAAAATAACTTCTGTATTTCCCATCCTTAGGAAAGGCGACCCTTCATTTCTACAGAACTACCGACAGGCCTACTTCTCTTGTTTGCAATTGCCTTTTGCAAACATCTTCAAAACTGTTTTCTTTCCTCTATATCCCTATACCAACACGGCTTCATCACCGGACGTTCTGCTGTTTCCAATTTTTTGTCCTGTTTTACTCAATTTGTCTCTGAAGTTGATGAAATTGATAATAGAGGACAGGTTGATGTCACCTACTTAGACTTTCTTAAAGCTTTTGACAAAATTGATCTTTTCGTCCTTCTAGAAAAGCTGACAGCATATGGTTTCTCAGATTCAGTAATCACACTTTTGATATCTTATTTGTTAAATCACAAGTGTTATGTTAGATATCGACCACCTTTTATCCTTCCTGTCATGTTCCTCAGGATTCAACTTCTATTGTTTCTGACCTTTATCAACGATCTGTTGTTTTACATCAACTGCGAGAAGCTTATGTTTGCAAACGAGTTAAAATTGTTTACCGCTGTTAGTCCATCCCCTGATTATAAAGATTTTCAAATGTCTATTGGATGCTATGTGTGTTTGGTGGTCGACCTCAAAATTACCTCAAAATTCTACCAATTCTTGCATCATGACACACTAAAAAAGTTTTTCCTTTCCATTTTTTCTATTCCATGAATGGATACACTTTAAATAGATACAATTCTGCTAAGGATTTGAGAGTTCTCTTTGAGCCTGCATTGCGATTCAGGAATCATATTTCAGACACCATCAGAAAATGTTTTAAGTTTTTTGGATTTATTTATAGAGTGTGAGTATTCTGTTTTTCTCATTAATAAGATCCCAACTCGAGCATGCATCACTTATTTGGCTTTCTATTTATGACCTACCTACACATTAATTCTGTCAAGTTCATTCAAAGAAAATATCCGAAATTACGTACTATCTATTTGAAGGCTTTTGCTCTCAAAAAGATTGCGAGCACTCACTAATTTTAAATAAATTTAACTTCAATTTGTTGCAGGTGCACAAAAAAAAATATTAGGACAGCAACCCTTGTATTTTTAATTTAAGAACAATTTATACTAAGAATTACAACACGTTTGTTTAATCTAATAAAGTATATAGTTGCCCTAACAAAAATTATAGTTGGATTGAAGATAAAGTATTGCTGTCACATATTTTACAATAATAATTTGACACTTTATATTCAATCCAACTATAATTTTTGTTAGGATAACTGCATATTTTATTAGATCAAATAATTCTTAGTACAAATTGTTCTTATTTTTAAAATACAAAATTTTTTTCTGTACGAGGAGAATAGTCTCGGCAATTATTGTAAATTTCTATATAGTTTGACGAGCAGTAAATTGGTTACTTTTTTTCATGGTTACTTGATAAGCTAAGCTTCTCTATCTCAAGAGCCGTTTTTATTGTGACTATTGTAGAACGAATGTACTCAACCTTGCTTGTTTGTATTTTCCCATGGCGGACTATTTAAGAAATTGCTTTTACTTGCTTTGCAAACACTTTAGCTGTTTAATTTTAGTAGGTTTCAAGCTGTACTTATTGAATTGCTTTTTTCTTGGTCATGTGTCCTTTCTTCCTGTAATTGGGCGTGTAGATAACCTGTAGGAAAACAAAGCGAGCAATTCGTTTAACTTACTAAAGGCACTAAAGTATTTGTCTTGGTATGGTGAAAATCTTTATAGCTTTGTGTGCTGTGCATATAGCTTCTGGTAACTATACTCTTTCTCTTTTTTAGAGAATAGCGAAACATTCTTTCCTTCAACATTTGTAACATCAATATTCCTTCCACATATGTACGAAACACATGCGAGCTCTCGTAATAGGATGAGAAAAAGCGAAGGGAAAATTGTGAGAAATACCTCACGCTTCCATTCCTCGAAGCAGAAAACGAAATGCTCCCCAATCATCAGAAAAGGGGCGATCCAAAAGTAAGGGATAGAACTTGGAAGAGAGGAGAAAAAAAGAAGTAAAATAGATTGTTGGGAAGCGAAGTGCACGGACCGCAAACTGGTACGTGGTAAAGCGCGGCTACGACCCTAGACACTATCAACTACCGACGCCACCACCGCTGCCGCCTGTCAGTACAACTAGCGAGCAACGGTGTGGCGGTTATCCTCTCGAAAATCTCCACCTCGTTCCGCCGGAAACCACACCACCCCCTACCACCCCTCTCACGGATCGCGGCGCTTTAAACGAGGGTCGACCATCTCCCTCCATCCCTACGTCCGCCTCACCCCGACGCTAAGCTCTGATTTCGTATTCAGGCCGCACATTCCAAATTGTTTTACCCCGGCTACGGGTCCGAGTCCCGGAGATTGGACAAGAAAATTGGACAGGCATTGTAAAATATTTGTGGAGTGGCTTTGGTTTGATTAACCCACTCTATATAGTATACAGGTTGTTCGAAAAACCACCGAACATGTTATTAGCTCTTATTTTTTTATACTAGTTTCGAGAAAAGTGTTCACATACAAATTCTGTGAGTTTTCTATAAATTACTTTTTTCTGCCTACAACCATGACTTCTGAGATTATGGATATTACGTATTCGGCAAGCGAGTACAAATTTCACCGTACGCAGACATTTTTAAGATGATAAAAACCCACCTCAAGCTATCGAAGATGACAACTTATCTATCGAAACGTGCGTTCAATTTTAATGAAGTGTTGTGGTTTCAGTGTTATAGTGCCACATATCTGACGTACACCATTGCCAACATTTTATGTTACTTGATCAGTTGTATAATATTATCTTAAATTTAAACGTTCTTTTAGGCAGCAACTTTTTTTAATAGTTATAGTTGTAACAACCTGTAAATACCAGGTGCGTGAATGGAACATAATTCCTTCCCTGAGCAATTAAAAAAAAAAAAAAATCCAGACGATAAATATTCGGAGTAGTTATTTCTTTCATCAAATGGTATACAAATTTTAGTACATAGGGAAGTGTTTATAACAAAAATTCTAGAACAGTTTCCTATCAAATTTTGGAAAAATATACAAGATGTTCCATTAAAAAGAAAATTAAGGTAGGATGGATCAAACATGGCAGCAATTTCGATGGCCATCTTGTAGTCCCTAACTGATTAAAATTTGTTTCAATTCTCTTGGTTTCCGGGTTGGAACCGCGTCATTGTCGTAGCTTTAGCCGACGTTTCGTCCACTCTCATATGTGACATCTTCGGGGCTGTAACTGCACACTGACTGGAGACTTATTCATGCCGGAGGGGTTTATATAGGGCTTGTTTTGGGTCAATGAAGCGGAAATGTTATGCGTCGATGAAGCGAGAATGTTATGCGTTAATAAAGCGGAAATGTTATGCGTCGATGAAGTAGAAATGTTATGCGTCGATGAAGCGGAATGTATGCGTTATAAATGTTATGCGTGGGAAGGAAAGATTTATCAGTGTTGACATTCTTCAGTTCTCGATGGTCTGGTTAGGATGAATTCGGTTTAGTATTCGGCTATAATAAGTGTCGATCTAGGTATTCGTCTGAAAAGGGTAGACCTAAGAAGTGAAGTTGTACAAAGAGTCAGTCACGCTATTGCATCGTTCCGAACCAATGCAAACTTGTCACGAAAATCTGGTTGGCAGAAGGGGAAGCAATATGATGTTTGATAACAAGAAATTAATAAGTCTCCAGTCAGTGTGCGGTTACAACCCTGAAGATGTCACATATGGGTGTAGATGAAACGTCGGCTAAAGCTACGACAACGACGCGGTTGCGACCCGGAAACCAAGAGAATAGCGTTACTGACGACCGCGAAAGCCTACGAACCAAATTGTTTCGATATAATGGGTCAGTGCAAAAGTTCGTGCTCGATTCGTATAGATGGAGCTGGTGAAGTATCATGACGACTCTATTGTTGTTAATGTATACATATTATATATCCTTGGAAAGATAAGTCATAGCTGTTATTTGAGCATTAGAAGTGTTTGGTTTGGTTGAATTTAAATCGTGAAAAAAAATCATTGAACATGTACAAGGAAAAGTTGCATTTTCGGCATGTGATGCTTTACGAGTTTCGGAAAGGAATAACCGTTGGCGCTGCGACAAAAAACATTCAAGAGGTTTATTTGGACCGTGCACCAGCCCTTCGAACGGTAAAGAAGTGCTTTGCTAAAATTCGCCGTGGTGATTTTACCCTCAAACACGAACCTTCTGGGCGACCTTCCCACATCGATAACGATGTTCTACGGACATTAATAGCAAACAATGCACGCATTTCAATGGAAGAGGTTGCTGAGGTCCTCAGCATTGATCGATCAACCGCGTTTCGGCGTTTAAAGAAGCTGGGACTCACTCGGAAGCTCGATACTTGGGTACCGCATACGTTGTCCGAAAAAAACAAGTTGGACCACATCTCCGCAGCTGTTTCTTTGCTCGGACGTCTAGAAAAAGAGGATTTTTTTGAGTCGTTTAGTGACTGGCGACGAAAAATGGGTCCTGTATACCAACGCCAAACGCAGGCGTACTTGGAAAGAAGTAAATGAAATGACAGATGCAGTCGCCAAAACCGGGTTGCATCCGAAGAAGGTCCTGTTGTCCGTTTGGTGGGATTGCCAAGGTGTTATATTTTTTGCTGCTTCCTGTTGGCCAAACGATTGATTCAAAGAAGTACTGCCAACAACTAACCAAATTGAACGCAGCAATCAAAGAAAAACACCCTAGCTTGGTTAATCGTAAAGGAGTAATTTTCCACCATTACAACGCCAGACCACACACTTCTAAAATGACTCTGGACAAATTGGGACAGTTGAAATGGGAAATCTTATTACATCCACCATATTCTCCGAACATTGCACCCTCCGATTATCATTTGTTTCGGTCATTGCAAAACAATTTAAATGGCAAGAATTTTGATTCTGTGGAGGCTGTCAAAAATCACATCACCGCGTTCTTTGACGCTAAACCACGCGTTTTTTTCAAATGTGGTATCCATAAATTGGCCGAGCGTTGGAAAATGATTGTCGAGAACGGTAGAGAATACATAATTGATTAATAAAAGTGTTTTTTACAGTAACAACTGCTTGACTTTTATTTACAAATCGGGCACGAACTTTTGCACTGACACAATACTTTAGAAAACTCCAAGAAATACTCAACCGAATAAAATTCGAATCACTTGTCTAGCGTGTAAGGCGTTTAATATATCGACCGTTAACAAAACAGTGGAATTTCGCAAAAAACTCAAATTATCTTAGTTATCTCAAAAACTAAGATAGCTGGGTATAAGAGATATTGGGGGAGGTTGACATGAATTGAAGATGGATATCTAAAAATGTAATAATATATAGGATCTGGTACGTAGGCTTCAGCGGTCGTCAATAACACTATACTCTTGGTTTCCAGGTTGGAACCGCGTCGTTACTGCACACTGACAACGACGCGGTTCTAACCCGGAAACCAAGAGTATAGTATATAGGATGCTTTATTTAAAACATCAAACTATCGTGTGTAGCGGAAATTGAATACGTGTACTTGAATGTAATTATGTTATACAGAACTTATTTCTGAATATTTCTTATTTGAAAACTTTTTCTTTAAATTGCTCAGGAAGGGATTTATCAAGTACTAGGTGGACACGCTATATAGTCTATTCCGAACAGTTTTAAATGATCTGTATGCAGTTCCGGTTATCCAGCTATATTGAAGTGTAGCCAGCTGCTGGTTTTCTCCCCAGCCTTTCGAGTTAAATTTTACGCTTACTTTGTTTCTCGTTTCGGCGATTCGCGGTTACCGACGCTCAAGCGTTGATCCCTCCCAATATTCCACCCTACCTTTCAAAACCCTTAACCTAGCCGTTTGGAAACGCGCTTGGTTACGCCCGCTTATTCTCCATTTTTTCCTCTTTTTTGTAGAATTTTACTCCGCTTTTGTATATGAAAAAAGAAGTGATAAAATTTTTTGCATAATTTTCAATTAATTCGTTTTTTTTCTATGGAAGGAAATGTTGCAGTTTGTATATATTTCGATCTATTAATATAGCTCTTATACATCCATCTATGGAAGATGTAGAGATAGGATATATTCTACGAACTCCGTAATTCCCTAGAGTAGCGTCAAATCCCACCCGGGCTCTTTCTCCTTCGGATAAAACTCCCCGGCTCAAAGCTCGACCGCCTACTTTAAAATTTCCCCGCTGTGTTGGGTTATGCGAGATCCAAGTTTCGCTCGTTGTGGGGCGAGTAGCGGTAACAACCAGGGCTTAACGAATCTTGTCTAACTCCGCCTGGAAGAAAATTCCACTTCCGTTTCTCACCCATTCCAGGGTAACCGATCCACCCCCCCTACGATCTCCTTAAAACCCAATCTCAAACCAACCCAGCAACATCGCGTCGAGTGTACGTGTCTTATTACTACTCTATTCGAAGTTGGAAGCTTAATGGAAAGCGACTGATCGTCCCGAAATCCCGGGAAAAGGTATGCAATGTATATTAAGACGAGGACGTATCTGTGGTTGTAGGGAGGTGTGAGAAATTATTCCTTTCAGACTTTTTTTGTTCTTTTATCTTTTTTTACTGATTGGTTTGTGTTATGTATAGTAAATATTGTATGAGCTTTCTAATTTAAATCTAACAACGTCTGGTGCTATCCACAAGACTAGTACCTCGATTTCTATTCTCCAAAAAAATGAAAAAGGGGGAATGTCACCTCGTATAAAGAAAAACAAAAAATGGGGTAACTTTACCCTAAGGCCGGCCACACCCGTTGCGCTCTACCGGTTTACCTACAGTGCCTGGCCATCGAATTAGGACCACATAAAAATATTGTGATTTTGAGGTAAAATTTAAGAAAACAGTTGATAACGTTGGCAATATTATTATTTAATTACATATAACACGTAAGTAAGTATAATTTGAACATCTATTTACTAATATTTGCTTCTTCCTCCTCTGTGTTTTATTTCCTCAATCCCTTTTGGCATACTGCCAATGCAGCTCTTTATTGTTCTTTTAATTTCGTCGCTACTATGCCATACATCTTCAATATGTTGTTGTAATTCTTTCTTTGTAGTTGAATTTCGTGTAGTTACGATATTTTTCAAGACATTCTGCACATTTTCAATTGGGTTTATGTCTGGGGAATTGCCTGACCAAGGTAGTACCCGCAGATTTTTAAATTCAAGGTATCGCATTTCACCTATTGCCTTATGACACGGTGCCCTGTCTTGCATAAAAATACATATATGGTCCTTGAGTCGGCTCCAATGAACCAATGTAAGGTATTAAATAGTTTTGTAAAACTTTTTTATATTGGTTTTGTCCCATTGTTCCGTTAACGAAATATAGTGGTCCCGGTCCTTCTCTCGTAATACACGACCAAAATATTAGAGATGAGGGGTGTTTAATAGATTTGATCGTACATGCTTTTTTATAATGCTCTGAAGGACGTTGACGAACAAATTGGCTTCTCTCCGTTAGCACTTCTAGCCGTGATTCGTTGCTATAAATAATCCAGGAAAAAGTAAAAACTGTAGAAAACCATTAAGCGAACTGTGAGGTTGAATTTGACCAAAAATACAGATGATCAATGAAACTTACCTTTCCCCTATCTTCAACTGTATATTTTTTATATTCTTTAGCTCATTGAAATCATGTCACTTTCATTTTAGATGTGGCTTCTTTGCCGGACGTCTGCATTTCAAGCCTGCTTCATGAAGACGTCTACGGACTGTTCGGGTTAATATTTGTATACCTTCTTCATAAAGAATTTTATTAACACTTTAGTGGATGAAAAACGATGTTCTGTAGCCACTTTTACTATACGACGATCATCTCTTACAGTTGTTTTGCCTTTGCCGACACAGTATGTTCTGCCACTACTTGTACTAGGAATATTCTCCTTAATTAATTTCGCGATTCTCAGATCAGTTTAATGTGATACGCCCACTTTTTGTGCAACTTCACGTTGGGGGAACTCTCTCGTCTCTAGAAGAGCAGAAATTCTTGCTTTTTTCTCTGTGATTATATTCTTCTTCTTTCCTATTGTGATAATAATTGACCGCGAAAGTAGACGCACGCAAATAAAATCAAAACTCTTTGAAAAATCGGTAAAAATATTGTCATTTATCATTTCCGCCAAAAAAACAAGCGAGGGAAAATGGACAGCGTAAACCCGCGAACATGTTTCTGCCTACCCGGTGTCATCAGCGCGGTTCCGTACGTCGAGAAACATAGATATGCCGTCTAGAAAATAGCGACAACAACTCGGGATGCAGACTCCTACCACCTATCGAGCAGCTCCTGAGCTGCTGAATGCAAGATGGCATGGCGCCATGCCATCTTGCAACTTCAATACATTTATTACAACGATCAATTAATAATTCCATACTCTTGTAAAAAAATAATCTAAAGTTTTTCCTTCAAAATGTCGCCCTTAAAACGACGTACCCTAAGATCTTTCTTTAAATTAGAAAATAAATAATAATCACTTGGGGCCATATCCGGACTACACGGTGGATGTTCCAATTCTTGAAAGCCACATTCGCGGATGGCAGCTTGTAAAGTGGCGGCAGTATAAACGGGTGCAGTGTCGTGCAATAATCGAACACCTTTTGTTAATTTTCCTCGACGTTTTGTATGAATATTGTCCCTCAATTCATGCAACAAAGACGCATAATATTGTGCTATTGACACAGTTGTATTACGCTTTTTATAGTCAATGACTAAAATACCCTCACAATTCCAGAATATTGTGGCCATCACCTTTTTCGTTGATTGAACGGCTTTCGTTTTTCTGGGACGAGGTTCATCGGGTCGCCGCTATTCCCTCGATTTCTTTTTGGATAGAGGATTATAAAACAGAACCATTGTTTCATCTCCTGTGGCAATGGACTCCAAAATCGGTTTCGAGTCGTCCCCACACATGCTTAAAGCCGAGCACGCACATTCGACCCAACGTTCACGTTGGAAAGCAGAAAGAAGATCCGGTACTCATCTTGCACTAATCTTATTCATACCCAAATGATTATGGATAATTGGACGAATACTTTCAGAAATGTTAGACATCACTGCTAATTCCTTCACTTTCAAACGGCGATCTGCTAATACCATATCTTGAATAATTGAAGTATTTTGAAGCGTGATCGGTTCAATTGGCCGACTAGGGCACTCATTATTACTTTCAAGGGATTTTTGCCTAAAATGGAAACATTTTGCTCACTTTTTTACAGTGGAATATGAAGGAGATAAATCACCATAAACGCCGTCTAAAGGTTGTTTAATGTGACTAGACGTTCTTTTGTTAAAAATTTAATCACCGCACGGTACCCAGTGCATTTTCATGCACTAGTTACGTTGTCTGGCTAACTACTAAAAACAACTCTTCGAGCCGTAACATACAATGTATCCCTGGATGGACTGAACAAGAGGGAAAGAATTTTTGTTTGTAATTTAACGCAAAAATGTCATTCTTTATAAAATTTTTTGCTTGTCTTAAAACCACCAATTCTGAAACAAAAATCAGAATATTCTTTTTAGCAGCTGAGAAAATTACAAAGATACACAAAAATTTAAGCAAAAAAATTTGTTGTTGCCTGCAGTAAGAGATGAACCTAACTTTGAAAGTGTATTTTTTCAACAAGATGGATGCCCTGCCCAGTGTTGGTAAGAAATTATCTGCAAGAACATTTTGGAAACGGATAGGTCGCTACGGACCTGTCAATTGGCCGGCTCGTTCCTCTGATTTAAGCCCAATGGATTTCTTTTTATGGGGATATGTTAAACAGCATGTTTATAATACTTATTTGAATATCGAAATTTTAAAACAAAAAGTTACGCAGGCGGTACATTCTGTCACTGAAGATATGATCCACAATGTTTATAAAGAATTTGTACGTAGAGCTGTAAAGTGTGCAGAGTTTTTCTTTAGCCCAAGTGTGTTTTTGCTAAAAAGAATATTCTGAATTTTGTATCAGAATTGGTGGTTTTGAGACCAGCAAAACTTTTTATAAAGAATGATATTTTTGCGTTAAGTTACAAATAAAATGTTTCCCCTCTTGTTCAGTCCATCCGTAGTTTGAACACGCTCGTACCTGTATAGGCTTGTCAAGCCGAGAATTTATAGCGCCCACTTAGTATATGCATTCTTTTATTTAACATAATTACGTTTCTAATATTAAATTTTATTAAATTGATCACATTATTTTTACCTACATACATACATATGTAGATGAACATAGAAACACAGGACTAAAATTACCGGTATTATAGGAAAAAGTTGCCTCCTATTTTTTTGGGTGTAGGTAATGTGTTAAAAAACTACAAAAAAGCAAATCAAAGAATCAACTTCAAATGTGAATCCAAATTTAAAAATAACATAGAGACACCAGATATGGCCGGATAAGACATCAGATTTCTAGAATCCTTCCGCAGTCCCGCAAATGTACTTTCCACTTTCTGAAACTTTAGCGAAACACTTGGAGTCTCTAGGAGCCTACTGCAACTCCTAAGGGATCCTCCCAAGACAGGTGCATTGATATTCAACGAGGATGTTATGTGTATATCGGATTTACCGATCGTATGTAGATGCTTTTCCTTTTCGCCCTATAGGATTACTTAGGGACATCGAAGAAGTTGGCGAGGTAAGTCAAAGATACACTTACCCGAAAAAGTTTTGCTACGCTTCCAAATGACGAATGGATCCTCAGAGACTTTATATGGGCATTCTAAATCATGTAGGGGCTATATTGTATACTTTTCTTCTACGCGTTGTGTGTAGGCCATGTAGAATTGTCACAGAAATTGCACCATACTGGTATAAAATGCATAAAATTAGCATTACCTTGCCCGAATTACTTCTCCAAAGAATGGAAGCAAGTCCAGTAGAGATTGCGTAAGCCGAATTTTTGTACGCGTCGAACTTAGTATGCGTGTTATGCCCCAGATATTGTTATGTACCTTTTTTACCAAGAAATACGACACCTTTTCCCTAAAGTAATCTAGCAAATCAAGAACATATGTGTTTGAGTATTACTTCAAAATGAAAAAAAGATTTGCTGGATACATACATAATACTAATAGACGCCAAATATGAAAATTTTCAAGCGTTTAAACTTTGGATATTTGAATTTTAACTTTCATTTCTGCATGTATGTCTATACTGTTATCAATTATGTTTATAGATATGTGCTACTAGGTCTTTTTTAATCACTTACTAAGTGAACGGGAACTTACTATATAAACCAAGCATATCAACCAGAAAATCAGTTCGAATTCAACGATCAAACGTAAAACATACTAAAATGTTATCTAAGATCATCGTAGTAGCTCTTGCTTTAACAGCAGCTCATGCGGCGAGTTCGTGGGGCGGCCGTGGCTGGGAAGGTGGTCGCGGTGGATTGGAAGTGGGCATCGGAGGAGGACACGGAGGTGGACTCGGAGGTGGACTCGGAGGCGGAATCGGAGGTGGACGTGGAGGTGGCGAGGAAGGCGGCTGGGGTGGCAAACGCGTGGATTACTATTCGCCACCAAAATACGAATTCGACTATGGAGTCTCCGATGGTCACACTGGTGATAGGAAGCAACAAGCTGAAATTAGACGTGGCGACGTTGTCGAGGGAGAGTATTCCCTCAAGGAACCAGATGGTACCCTCAGAATAGTGCGATACGAAGCCGATGATAAGAACGGATTCAATGCCAAAGTCATCAGGAAGGGTCCAGCATACCATCCTGAAGTTTACGCTCGTGGCGAGTGGGATGGTGGCAGGAGTGGTGGATATGGTGATGAAGGAGGAAGATTAGATAAACGGTGGTAAAGCTCCAAAGCATGCCGCTGCTTTCGCATGTATATAGAGGTCACTTCGTATTATTGTGCCATTGGTTGTTTGTATGGATTCGTCTTGTGTTTTTGTCAAATATGTTGCGTTTTGATGTAATATACAATAATGTTTATTCAATAAACAGCTACACATAATATACGTATATTTGTTTTTTCCCACAAACTGTATAGTATAAAAAATAGTATAAAATAGTTCCTAGTGTATACGAAGTCTGCTGCAGATTATATAAATTTAAAAAAATGCTGTTTCTTAAAAACAATTTTGAATGTACATACATGAAAGTAGTAAGCCAAAATTTGAAAGAACTGGTTTGGTACTGACGAAAAATGTTCGGATAATCGGAAATATAAGCCAATTAAAATACCTGTAGCTGAAACTTTAAACCAGAGTGAAAATATAGCCGAAATTAATAGTTTGGCGAAATATTAAAAGTTTTTTAAAAATATATACGTTGCTACAAAATAAAAACTTAGAATGTGGTCCTTTCTTCTTCAGTACAGCAGGAATTATGACGTGAGGCAAATAGTCAATAAATTACAAAATACAACTGGTTGAGATGCTCGACCAGGAGAGTTTGGTCAGATGAAAGAAATATTTATATAGGAACACCACAAGACAACACCAAAGAGTGTTTATTAATTTTGAGAATATTTTCCTTCACTAACGAAAATAATGCAAAAGTTGCCAGCCATAGGTAGACAACACTAATGTTTTGTTTTCTGATACAATCTGTATGACATCCTTAGGTTGTTAGAACAGATTGTTGGTTTGACATAAATAATTCAGTATCAAATACAAAAAAATATTCTTTAAAATTAGATAAAGAAAACATTTTGGAAAACACTGTGAAATCTTGAGCTTGTACATAGACGAGAAATCGAGATATGATGATCATGTAACTAAGCTTTGGCTTGAGAATTTTAAATACAGCGAGCATTTATATCGCTCTAGAAACTGTGTATCATGCCCACGAGGAATTTATTTTATGTTACGTCTTGATCTGCGGTAATTCAAATAAAACGCAAAGACTTTTTATTTTACAGAAATTGGTCGGGAGGCACTGTTGAGCTTAAACAGCAGAACCTCTTTAAGAAGCGCATTTAAACTTAGCATGTTGTTGATGATGTGTGGACTTCTTTTTAAGGTATTACAAACAGTGTCACGAAACAATTACATATGGTGCTCTAAAATTTTTCATCAAATTATTATTTTGTATAAAAGAGGAAACACATTTCAATCAACTTAAAAGAAATATATTTACATAATGTGATAGATTACAACTATTTTAATCATTGATATTGAGCTAAATGAGAGGAAGATCTATAAAATTGGGTATCATTCTTGATCAATAGTTTTGCTTATTTTGGAATGTTGAATACAGTATATACACATAAGGAAAGAAAATGTCTAGCTACACGAAAACGCGTACATGTGACAACGGTAAATGCGAATGGGTGATTTACCACAAGCAGAGGGGTTAGCGGCAGTCGACGACTCACGACGGTTACCGATGTGGTTAGTTACGAGGTAGACTGCATTATGTGCGGACGATCTTAGTAAGAATTTCTAGAGTATTTATTTTTCTTTTCTTTTATTCCATTAGAATCTGATTTTCGTCTTTAGAATTCCTTATTAGTTTCGTCTAAGCTTCGTAGCAACAACAAAATAAATATGCGAAACTCTCATTTCCAGGCGACCATGATTTTAAATTATTACGTGCGTTCTTGAACACAGTAGTTCTACATGCCAACGTTGTTACAAGCGTACTAATGACCCGCATCGAATCGATCGGATTCCACTCAATCCCCTCCTCGCTTTCTCGCCGTACATATATAGATATAGCCAATTTCACATTTTCCCAATGTGTATAAATTGCGATAAAACATACGGGGAATTATAAAAATTCAAAAATGTGAAATTCTTCTTAAGCAAACTACCATTATTATTAATTAGTATTTGTTAGTATGTTGTTACTGAGTTAAGAAAAAGAAGAAAATATCTTTTTTTAATAGAAATAAATTAAAATGCAACAATGTAATAATAATAATAAGTATAGATATATCTTATATATTAACCTTTTTTTTCAATCTTAAGATAAAAATCGTGTTAAATCACTGAAACATTTCACTAAAACCCTTACCACAATACTTAACTCGTATTAGACGCACGTTTCGATAGCCAAGCTATCAACATCAGCAGTAAAAGTGAATTAACAAACTAGTTTTAGTGCGGTTTTACTGCTGATGATGATAGGTTTATTTAAGAAGCAGTTAATAAGGCACCTTTGCGATATAGAGCCGTATTCAATACGAGAATACTTAAATTATTAGAACCATGCAGCTTTCCATTCTCTGCTTTTATTACGATTTCTCTTTGCATTTCTTGCGTTGCAATGTTACTTTTGTGTTCATTTCCTAGCCAACAGTTTATGATCTGCTTGTTAGTTGAGTATTGTCTCTCTTTGTGTACACATTTGACTGTTTCCTCTAACATTTGTTTGAAGAAATACACTGCTATTATTATTATTACTATTATTATCGAAACGTGCGTCCAGTACGAGTTAAGTATTGTGGTAAGGGTTTTAGTGAACTGTTTCACTGTTCCAGTGCCACAGATTTAGAGTCCCCGATTAGTGTTAAATCAAATTTTTAAGTGACATTTTTATAAAAAATAAAATTGGTGATGATACTTCGATAAGAGTTTCATATTTTTTAATTTTTATAATGCCCTGTTTGTTCCGCCACTGTATTCAACATACCTAAATAAGCAAAACAATTGATTAAGAATGACCTATTTTCAAAAAACCAGGAAAATTACTAGAGCGGGGTACGTTTTCGTGTATTTTTCTTGTTTATTTCACTCTACATAAACCTACTATTAGCACTAGCGGTGGGTGATGACATAAATGGGAGGTCAAGAACAACGCTTCGACTCCCTCGTGTATTTTCCTTGCATATTATGTACATTGTACTATGCAACGGAAATAGGTACACGAGGAAATCGAATCGTTTTCCGTGCCCTCCCGCTTATGTCATCACTAAAGGCCGGATGTTTGGCAAAATGCCATAAAATACCATAAACGCCTATTCACGCAATTCTGCCTATATTCCAGACTAAAGACAATTCTAAGAAATATTAAATACATAATCCCACAATTACCGTTATTCTATTCAATGTTATTTAGAACTATAAATCATAATTCTAAGTAACACTAAATAGAATAACGGTCATTTTGCTTGTGTTTATTAGTTTTTCTAAGAAATATTAAATAAATAATAATTCCTGACAATTCTTGCTAATTCTTAATTCTAAGAAGCATTATATACAACAAATTCTATTCAATATGGTACAGTCGTCGTTTGTATATCATCGCATAAGAACTCAAATACGCCGAAAGAACGTGCTTCTGCTCAAACAAAATTAAATAAACTTATTCGCGAATTCGGTAAAGACATTTTTAGTACTGATGGTATCGTATTATTTTGTAAAGTGTGTGATACAAAATTGAATAATGAAAAAAAGTGCTTTGTAACGCAACATCTTGTGACAGCAAAGCACAAAACTGGCGCTAAGAAACTTCTCGACGGTAAGAAAACGTGTCTACTACAAAATTTCGCAACGGCAGTCCCAATTTTCCTTTGATTTATGTAAGGCATTTATAGAAGCTGATATTCTACTATGGAAACTAGAAAACCCAACGCTTAATATATTCCTCGATAAATATACTAAAGAGCGCATTCCTTGCGAATCCACGCTCCAAAAAACTCATCTCATCTTGGGCAGGTACGGAATTTTTTATATCAACTCCGTTTTGGAAGTCAAGTAGAGCAATGGATTGACGTGTGTGAATGTCGTTCACATTGTACTTTTTGTACCGTGATTACATTAACCAACAAATGTTTTTTGGACGCATCAGTGTTTGTTTCGAGACAACAAGGTAAAAGAGGGATTTTACAAACTAGACATTGAATTTTAGCGCCATCAAAAATTAAGCCTGGCATGTCCACTGTAAAGTTTTTAACTGTGTCTACCATTGGTCGTTTTCACGACGTACCTAACTGCGACATTTTTAAAGCAAACATAAGCGTACAATTACGAAATAAGTTACGACAGCCTACATATACACATAACTACTCGCATACAGCATCGATTTAGTACTGACGCTGTGAACGCGTGAAATAAATAATCGCCGACTCCGCACCACATATCTACTACACTGACTGTTACCGCTATTTGCCCAGACTAGTCATCACCCACTGCTACTGATTATTAACGTTAGATGTAACACTTCTACAACAAAACAACATCATAAGCGTCTTTCTTCAATAATTAAATCAACATAAGCGATTAAATCCAATAAATGTAGATACATTTATACACTTACACACTCATACCATGTATCTACTTTCCTAGCAGACATAATCGAGTACACATCGTGGATACCAGAGTCGGAGTTATTATAATAATAACTTGTGGTTAACCAATTTACTGTAGTAAATTGATTGTTTCGCTCCAACATGAACACATGTCACTAGTAGATATGTATGGATAGTAAATCTTCCGGTATATACCCCTACGTAAGCATTACACGTAATACAACTGCATGAATCCGTCTAATAAATGGTATTACATGGTTCACTCAGAGATTGAATGCGGTTTTACAATTATTGATACGTTATTAGAGAAACTATTAAACATATCTGTTGATAAACGGGCAAATACTAATTATGGTATACGAGAAGATGCATGTGGATAGTTTTTAGACGTATCTATGGATGCTTTAGTAGTATTTCCGTGTTTGCGACACCAACTTTCAATATAACATATTCTATTTAAAGAAAAACTATGTAATTGTTATCAAATCAATTTCTTTGTTATGGAATTATAATATTTTTTCCATTAATAATTGAAATATTGTGAAATATTACATCATGCACTTATAGGCATGTGTAAACGTAGATAAATGCGCCAATATATGACTAATTTAAATACCACAACTATTACCATAGACGCTTTTTGAGAGAGAAAAAATCTTCCGATTATGCCTACACATATTCGTTTGTATTAAAATATCGATTTTAATAGGGTTAGCTTTGTCGAAAAATCGTTAATTTAGATCAAAGACACCATTAACAAACGTGCATATCTGCATATACATATGCATACATGCGTAACACAGTTAATAAAGATTTATAGCTTTAACACTTAGCCTGGCAAATTACGAAAGCAATAAATAACAAACACTTTCGAATGTTAAATATACATTCATACGGGGGATGGATTTTTTCCCTATAATCTACGAGTACTATACGTACAAGATTTTGATATAAATTGCTAGTAAATTCACGAATTTGTCAGTACAGTATTCACGATCAAACTAAAATGTTCAAAATCACGTTAGCATTGTTGGTAGTGTGCGCAGCACATGTCTACGGCGGTGGCTTGGGCGGATTAGGATACGGGGATTTGGACGATGACCTGGGAGGTGGCGGAATAGGTGGCCGGGGTGGTCAACGCGTCGATTACTACTCGCCACCAAAATACGAATTCGACTATGGAGTCTCCGATGGCCACACCGGTGATAGAAAGCAACAAGCGGAAATTAGACGTGGCGACGTTGTCGAGGGCGAATATTCTTTGAAGGAACCAGATGGCACCCTTAGAATTGTGCGATACGAAGCCGACGACAAGAACGGATTCAATGCCAAAGTCATCAGGAAGGGCCCAGCGTACCATCCTGAGGTATATGCCCGCGCCGATTTGGACGATGGCAGGATAGGCGGCTTGGGAGGGGGACGTCTCGGCGGATTGGGCGGTAAATGGTAGAGAATAGGGAAGCCTAAGTCGCATCTTCGTTCATCCAGAGGCTCATGCGTATGTGTATTCATGAATTTCATGTCCACGATGTATATTATGTACCATACAGTATAATAAGGTGTATTGTAATTTTGTACAGCTTTAATGTTTATTCAATACATGTCGTTAATATTAGATATTATATTACGAGTTTCATTTATTTACCATTTCAACGTCGTACCCATAAGTAATCAATCATTTTACAATAAGATACAAATTTTAAGTTTTCAAAAAATGTTTTATTTATCAATCTAAGATATAATCGCCATCAACGTCTAAAACACTTTGCTATCTTTTCTGCAAATTTTCAGTTCCGCTTTTGTTGAACTGCGCTGGCTGGGATGAAAAAGTGTTCAAGGTGGCATCGAACATCATCAATTGATCGAAAACTTTTATTTCCTAGTATATAATCTAGAGATCTGCATAAATGATAATCGGATGGGGAGATATGAATACGGGGTGAGGTAAGACTTCCCAATCCAACAGCGTGATTCTTTCTTGAGCCGATCTTGCTACGTGAGGTCTTGCATTGATTTACAGAGAGCCACTGTCTGGAGCGATGGGGATTGGAATAAGGAATCAACTTTTCATCTCCAGTTACAATCCTGCTAAGAAATGGATCATTTCTTAGTCAAGTTAATAGTGAACTGCAGATTGTGCGACATTGATCCTTGTTCGCATTCGACAGTTGGTGTGGAACACATTTATCTTGTCTGGAGACCTTACCAATTTCATGGAGATGTCTTTGCGCTGTGGACCATGTAGATCCTAATATATTCACTAATTCCTGTACACTTAATTTTGGATCAGTCTCGACTAGTGCTTTTAAAACCACATTATCAAGTTCCATAGGTCTTCCATTACGAGGTCTATCAGAGAGATCAAAATCACCTGATGCAAATTGTCTGAACCAACATTGACATTTGTTTTCTTTTAAAACATCACCTAGAATATCGCAAATATTCTTAATTGCAATTGTTGCGTTCATTCCGGTATGAGAATCCGCCATTTTAAACCACAGCAATAAAAAATGTATTTTAATTGCGCAATATTATGATTACAATCTAGGTTTGGTAAGAAACTCTCAAAAAGCGTTTTAACACTTCCACTGTTGAAGCAAAACTAAACACAACGTAGCGTCAGAAAATAATTGATTACGTATGGATATCCCTGGATATACAGGATGTGTCAAGATGAGCTTAGGTTAAAAGCATATGGGGAAGTGAGCAAAATAGAAATTTGAAAATTTACACACACAAGTTATCCTTTAAAATTGGCTCAAAAGAAAATACTTTCAACTTCCAATCAGATATTGCGTCTCTTCGAAAAAGTTTGACAACGTTATGGACCCAAATTCTATAACTCATTATTAGAGTAACCTAAACTTGCGGACTCGCATAGGCGTCGGTATTACGGGTTAATATAAGAATACGAAAAATTCATAAATAAACTAAACCGGTAGAGAAGCAGGCATGTAGTGTCGACCTTGAATATAAATCATGTTAAACCGCGCTGAGAGAGATTTCGTTTTAGTACCGGTTGAGCTGTTGCAGAGATTAGTCCAACGGTCAAGGTTATGTACTTACGTGTCGCTTTTGAAAATATAGCTGGTGTTTTTTGTGTGTTGTAGTATTATACCAAGTACATAATTAGTGTATCGTTTCATATAGAACTAATATTTACATACTTAAGAAAACAATGCCTCGTAATAGATTTGCTACTAATGTACATAAGTATGTGTCACTTTTTCCCCATTTAAAATATGACGGTAGTGCAGTTTCTTGCTTAATATGCAATGTTCGTTTGGCTGCATTGGACAGAACTGATTGCCAGAGGCATGTCAATGGTATTAAGCATATGAGAAATACAAGAACTGAAATACCTTATACACTATTCCTCATACATTTATTAATTATGTTTACCTCTTGTAATCTTCCGTTGTCGTTGGTGAGAAAAGCAGCTTTTAAAACATTTTGGCGACAATACGTTCCAAAGTACCCATTACTCTCACAAACACAATTACAGAATCATTTGTCGCGAATGAAAGAGATGCTAGAAAATGTGTGTAAACGTGATTTGTGTTCCAAAAAAATATGGATTACCGTGGATGAGACGACCGATATAAAGAAAAACAGTATTGTGAATGTAATAGCTCGCGTTTTATCTAGCGAGAACACAGCATCTCGATATTTGTTAGCTTGCAAACGTGTTCAACAATGTACCGCGGAAAATATTCAAAAAGTGATAATGAACGCTTTGAAAAAATTTAAAATTGCCCAAGATCAAGTTGTGATGATTGTGACAGATAGTGCAGCAACGATGTTAAGTGTTGGGCGATCCTTAAAACATATATTTCCTAACTTAATACATATAACCTGCGTGCTGCATGCTTTGCATTTAGTTGGTGAAGTTGTTCGACAACATTATGGAAACGTTGATCGGATGATTGGAAGTACTAAAGCAGTGTTTCGTAAATCTCCTAAACGTTTAAAAGAATTTCGTAAATTTTGTCCAGGTATTCCAGAACCTCCTGAACCAATTTTAACGCGATGAGGTACTTGGCTAACAGCAGCTTCTTACTATTTGATCCATTTTCAACAAATTCAATCAGTTATAATGCGATTTAATCGGAATGAATCCAAAGCAATTAGAGAAAGTCAAAGAGAATTTCAAATTCCTCAACTTTTAGAAGATTTAATAACAATATGTACCAATTATACAGTATTACTAGATGCCATCAGAAAACTACAATGTACTGAATTGTCATTGCAGGAATCATTAGACATAGTGGAGAATGTAAAAAATAAATTACACACATTAAATGATACGCCAGGATTATGCGCTAGTCAAAAGATGTTTTAAGGAAAAATCCCGATTTTAATACTTTAGAGGCCGTTTATAATAAGTGTAAGAATAGTGAACTTTTAAGTGATTTTAAAAAACAGTTTCTACATGCAAATGTAACTTCCTTAGATGTGGAGAGATCGTTAGTTGTGGAGAATATTTTTTTTTGTCGACGCACAAGGTTTAAAGAAGTAACTGTGGAAACATATGCAATGATGCAAGTTTACAGTAGTTCACATCCTGATGCCTCTAATTTGTTGAATAATTAGCAAGTAAGTTTATTTATGAATTTTTCGTATTCTTATATTAACCCGTAATACCGACGCCTATGCGAGTCCGCAAGTTTTGGTTACTCTACTCATTATGTATTAACTAACAATAGGTAAAGATATGGTAAAGTAAATCAAAGTGCCCATTTCGAATTTTTACATCCTATCTTTATCACCAAGGAGTATGGCAGTCGTTAAAAACTAGCACGTGGTTGACGACCAAAGTTTTAGAAAAAATGTAACTTTTAAATTTAATAAATGAGTTAAAATAGAGCTAAACTCGTAAACCCAAAAATTCAAACATTGCAAGGAATTGCTAGAGGACCTCCAGAACATACAGAGCTGGTGAAAACGAAATAGAATTAATCTAAACATTGATAAATGTGCGATAGTGAGCTACTCGAGAACCGCAAAACCTATTACTTTCTCCTACGCAATAAATTAAGTCCCAATACCTCGAGTGGAAGTATTTAGAGTATTTGTTAGCCCAAATAAATTTTGTAGTACCGACACATTTAACGCGGTCTTTCGACATCTTCCTAACCCTTAGGGCAAGAACCAATACGTTAGTGAAGGCTCCTCTGTATCACGTGGCGACTAATTGCAATAAACTTTACACGGATTCATTTCTCTGATAAGATATTTTATAACTTCATGGTTTAATCTATTACGTGTCCCTTTTATTTTTGTTTTGGAAACATTTGTATTTTACTTTCCTTCCATACTATTTTATGTATCTTTTTATATTTCTATTCATTTGTCCTGTAAATGGTATTTCCGTTGGACAATAAAGGTTATTATTATTATTATGTCTTAACATGGACATCTTTGAATCTTCGGCGCACTTGAAAACCCACAATGCAACGCACCTGTCAAACTTTTTCACAAAGATGCAATATCTCTATAAGAGCAAATTTTAGGGATAGGTCATGTTGCATAAACTAATTTGAATATTTAACACAGAATCCAAATCTGATATAAAAATGGTACGGTTCTATTTAAAACAGGGGAGCAACTTCCGGTATAAGAGAAAAATACCAGAAGTTGAAAATATCTTGGCTGAGCTAGCCTTAAAAAATAACTTGTGTATGTAAATTTTCAAATTTCTATTTTTCTCACTTCCCCATATACTTGCAACCGCAGCCCATGTAATCGTGAGATACCTGTATATTATAATATACGTATGTAGACACAAACTACCTACATCTAACGTTCTCCAGACGGATTGAGTTGAAACATTTCCTTCCAAATGCGGCATTAAATTAAGTACAACGCCGCCTTGCCGTGTACACGTACACGCTAGGTTTGTTCGAAAACAAACCTTTCGAAATGAGCGCGCTAATCGCTCAAATTGCTTATGTTCACCTCGTCGTTCTTTTAGTGCGCTGCGGGATAGAGGGCGCGGCGGGTTGTGTATATGTTTGACTTCTCCACGTAGGTGCTAAAACGCGTATTTAGCGCCTAGCGTGTACGGGCGATGTATGCGCCCTCTGTTTGTCGAATAAATAAGTGTTTTCTACGCACACACGATTCCAATGGAACGCGTTTTGTTTTCGGTACACGCAGGGAATACGGACCGCTGCGTTGCGACGACGTGTTCGCTGTGTTTGTACACCTTTCATCGAACGCCATGAGCTATACGCTATGCCGCTATACGGAGGTAAAATACTCTGTCGCTCATGAAGGTCGGGTTTAGTGAAGTAATAATGTTATCTGAGACGTTGTTTTGTTTTACTCTATTTTTTAATTAGGAAGAACGGAAAATTGGCTCCTGATTGAATTTCACGCGAATCGTTGGTTGCTGAAAGAAGTCAAACAGTATTATTAAAATCACTTGCTTTATTTGAAATAGCCATAGCAAGCATAGCTAACACAGTAGCTTTATGTTACCGTTCTTCGATGATGTTCTTGTTAGTTTATATTTTCACCTATTTTGTTTCTCTTTGAAAAAGATTTAAAATAAATCGAAAGCGGAGAGTACAAAGGAAGGTTCCTTTTTTTGGCTGTAATCCCCAGAAATTTATTTCTTATTATCTTCACATAGTACAGTTGGTACTTCTGCTTAGATAAATTTTAATGTAAAGTTACGTATATTTTCATTGGTGTATTAAAACAATTGCATTTTTCACATTTTCCCCTTAACCCTTAACTGGTATCGTCGGGTCAAAAATGACCCAGCGCATGGTTTTTTCATTAGATACTGACGAGAATTAGAGCTAAGTGGTGGGGGGTCTGTGGCTTCTCATGAATTAACGATGCTAATACGCTTATCAAATGCCAGTTTGCTGCAGGCATCGGAAGTGTTCGCATAGGCTTGCATGGGTCAGATTTGACCCGACGATATATGATGGATGAAATTGTGATCGATGGTAAGAAATATACAGAAGAGGAAGTACGAAGAGTGGTTTTAGACGTTGAAAATGATGACGATCTCAGTGATGCACCTCCTATCGACAGTAATCACGATTCAGAAGAGGAATATGACATAGTTGAAATCGATAATTTAGGCAATGAATCTGAACAAGTTGTTACTGATTTAGTGGTTGCTCCTAGTATAGCAGACAATTGCGACTCTGACATTACGGATGAAGAAGATTCTTCAGATGTCCCACCATCTTCAGGTTATGTTTATGGAAAAAACAGGTATAAATGGCCAACACAACCTCCAGTACAAGGTCGTACCAGAAGTTCTATTATAATGCATCTTCCCGGACTAAAACCTCTAGCAAAAAATGTACAGGAAAAAAACAATTACTGATCTCTCCCAATAACAAGTGAAATGATCAATACTATTGCAGAGTGCACTAATGAAAAAATCACTGATTTGTCGCATAAATTACGGAAGAACTGCTTCATTTGTAAACTATACAAATTCCTTTGAAATTAATGCATTGTTCGGACTATTGTATCTGACATCCGTTTTTAAATCAATCCATGAAGATGTTGAAGGCTTATTTGCTACTGGGGATACCGGCAGGGATATTTTTCGAGGTACAATGTCCCTAAAAAGGTTTTTGTTTTTATTAATCGCTTTACGATTTGATCGAATTTCCACTCGTGACGAGAGAAAAGTCAATAAATTAGGTCCCATACGTGAAATTTTCGAGGCGTTCATACAGAATTGTACAAATTGCTACATACCTGGAGAATCCCTTACAATAGATGAGATACTTGTTGGTTTTAGGGTACAATGTTCATTTCGTGTTTATATGAAAAGCAAGCCCAACAAGTATGGATTGAAAATTTATGTCTTTGTGATGCAAAGACACACTATCTTCTCAATGCTTTCATCTATTCAGGTAAAGCAGAAAATCCTCAGCCTAATCCACATAAATTATCAGTTCCAACTCAAACAGTGTTATCTTTAATAGATCCAGTAAAAAATAGCAATAGAAACATCACTGCAGACAACTGGTTCACATCAACGGAATTAGTTGATGAATTACGAAAGAACAAACTGACTTATATTGGTATCGTTCACAAAAATAAACGGGAAATACCGCAAAACATTGTTACTGATAGAAAGACTCCACCTGATACGTCTAAATTTGTTTTTACAAGCACTAAAACTTTGGTTTCGTATGTACCGAAGCCAAATAAATATGTTTTGTTAGTATCGACAATGCACCCTAACAATAAGGTAGATGAGAACTCGAGAAAACCTGACATTGTTTTATACTATAATTCTACTAAGGCCGGAGTTGACGCGATGAACCAAAAGTGTGCAAATTACAATACAGGACGCAGAACCTTGTGATGGCCTGGTGCAATTTAGTATGTTATAATGAATATAAATTCTGTGAACTCTTTCATACTTTTCAATGCTGGAACTGAATGACGCAGTACGTTGCAAAAGACCGGCTAAATCATGACAACGCGCCTGCACACTCATTTCAGCTTGTACAGCAGTTTCTCGCTAAACACCACATTCCACAGGTCCGACAGCCATCATATTCGCCAAAAATTAAATATCACTTGAAAGGACGAAGATTTCAGGAGATACAACAGAATGCGACAAGGCAGCTGTTCGCTATTTCTGAAGATGACTTCAATAACTGCTTCGTGCAGTGGAAACGGCGCTGATTTAAGTGTGTTGCTTCGAAAGGGGATTACTTCGAACTTCGAAGGAGTCTAAATAATATACCTATGAGTGTTGTATTTTTCTTTTAATAAACCCAATTCGGATAGATTTTGATCACATCTCATATATAGAAAACCTACTAGTAATATATATAGCATGTATAGTTATTGTTATATTTATGACTTATTTTAAGTTGGTAGTATTTTTGTATTAGACGCATGCGCGTACTTGGCTGTAGCGAGCAGCAGTAGAGCTGCGACTGCGAACAAATGTTTTTGTATTTTTGAGTTCATTAAAGTAATATAGAAGATACGCGTTTTATTAGTTAAAGGACATTACAGTTATCTTACAGGAAAAAAAATTGTAAATTTCAAAAAGTATTGTGGTAAAGATTTTAGTGAAGTGTTTTAGTATTCTAGTACCACAGAGTTCGACTACTTGTTTAGTACGATTTTCGTTAAAAACACTAGATTTCTCATATTACATTCAATAGAATATTCCTATTCGTACTCGATTACTTACTAAAATTATCTCATTTGCATTCTATGGTTTAAAATGTGTTTTTTTTTTTTAATTGCAAATTATCAGTTTTTTTTCTAACAATAAGCCAAACTTTCTTGAGCACCAGTGCACGTATCGTCACAACATCAGACTCCGTACATAAACGCGTATTTATCTTTCGAGCTTCGGTGTACAACGCGCGGAAAAGTGTAAATAAGAAAATTGAATTGTTTTCAACGCTCTTCGGATGTCCAGATATTGTCCTTTTTTTCGTACTAATACACTCGCATACACATGCATATTGTCTACAAATTTGTACGTGCTGCAGGATACAGGAACATATTAAAGCGACTGAACCATGTGTATATATGTAACAAGACAAGAAAGAGATGTGAGTTGTGCTTGTGTAAGCGTGTACGCATATAGGTAAACATGGAAAATGGATGAAGTGAGGTGAGTCGAGACAAATTGAAGCCAAATTGAATTGGTAAAGCTAACCATAACGCGTTTGCAAGAGAAAAGGTATAGCGTTGTAAGTGGAATTTGGTTAGCACGCTTAGAAAATGCTTATAGTTGTTATATTAAAGAAGAGAGAAATTATGTAGTACCTATGTACGTTGTTTGCTATGGAAAGTTTGTTCGTATTTTATTACTTCTTGTGTATTGTGCTTGATCTTATATGGATCTAATGTTATTAAACGATCACTTACCCCGATTATGGCGTTCAACTCGGTCATGGTAACTTGTTTCGCGCGTTCTACGGCGCTGGCAACCTGCTGTTGGTGCTCCTGCGACAGGAAAGGCAGTATCTGTGCTATGATGGCGTTCAGTCTCTTCGCGATCTCAGTCTGTAATACAAACGAAGGAGAAATCAACGATTGTACAAGGTTTACCAAAATAAAAAAGCAATGCATTGCGTGTGAGCAAGTCACACCAGCTTTATTCCTGCATATTTAATTGCTTTTCTGCGTGTAACTTCAAAGATATCCTTGTTTATATGATTGCTTTGCTTAACGATGCAAAGGCGTCCAGATTCTTTCCCGTAATTAGCGAATGTCGTGACGAACAGCGATTGATGTTCGCGATGGAGTTGTAAGCAGAAATAAAACAGATTTATGTTCCGTAGATTTTAATGAATTAATATGTTTTAATGAAGAGAATGATTTGTAATGAGGGTATTCTGGGTATTTAGAAACTGGAGCCAGATTTCTATCCCAAGGACTTTTACAAGGCTCAAGTTTAGGCCCACTACTCGTTAATATCTACACGTACGATTTACATACCCTATTTTTTGAGCAAATAAATGTTATACAGTACGCAGATGATGTCTTTATACACGTAGTAAACTATTAAACGAGCTCACCCTTAATAAATCAAATGCAACCAGTAAGGTTCAGAAGTGGTTATGAAACAATACCATGCGTTACACAGAGAAAAAAAAGATCTTGACTGAAACAAATATACAGCCTTGGACAAAATTATTAGGCACCCTTTATATTTCGTTATATTAGAAAACTGATACCACCTATGCAGTTATTTAATCATTCGGGGAATTATAAATAGTATATCTAAATATTCCTCGGGGAATTACCGAGTTATATCGCATGTTTGGAAGTTAATGGAGCTTATTGTGTTTCGCGGTGTTAGTGACGACAGTGAGGTGAGGGTGTAAGAACATCTGTGGGCCATTTTAAAGCAGAAGGTAGAAAGAGCGGTAATAGAGGAATGGAATAAAATATCAGCTTCTACTTGCGTGAAAATTATTGCTTGTTTACCGAAAAGGATAACTGCTGTAATAAACACCCAAGAAGGATCAACATGATATTGAATTTTACTTTTTCTTAAATAAGATATTACATTTATACCATCCGTTCCATTTATTTACTGGTGAAAGTTGAGATATAAACCATATGCGAGGATGCCTAATAATTTTGTCCATGGCTGTATATTCAGTCAACCAAATCGTAATGTTAAATGGCAAAGATATACTTTTTTAATTTAAATAAATAATTTTTTTGACTCAAACATATGATCTATTGAAACAAATAACCTCAAGATTGATTTAGAAAAATTTATCTGTTTGATTTAATATATGCAATATGTTTGACGCAATATGTTTCATTCTTTCTTTTAGAGAACTTCGTCAGTTTGAAAGAAATATCTTTTTCTTTACCATTTATTTGACTTTTTCTTTTAATGGTGAACGTTCCCAAAATGAAAACATACTAAGAAATCGATTTTTTATTGAATTAATCGTATTATAACATTTTTGTATGATTCAAAATACACATAAATGTAAACTTTTCGGCTTGTTAGTTATGCAAATAATATGATAAATTCAATAAAAATTAGATAAATTTATTAGTTTCCTAAAATAAGCAAAGATTTATATTTACATATAACATTTTTCTCTCTATAGATCATACTATGTACACTACCGGCCATAATAAATAAAAAAGAAATTGTGGTTTTGCATTTAATAAAATATCCCTAAAACAAAAAAATTGATAGTCTTTATTCAATTATAACATTTATTTTACAAAAAAAAAAAAATTATCTTCATTTCATCGAAATCTCCACCATCCCTCTATCAATTTCGTCATAGTAGCGGGTTCTATTGTAAGCCAGGCTTCTTGTTGTTGTTTCCACAACGATTCCTTGGAAGTTGGAGAATTTATTTTCACCTGCCTATCGAGTTCCTCCCATAAAGGCTCTATGGGATGTGCATCTGGGCTTTGAGGAGGCCATTTCATTATTTTGATATTGCCGATTCTAAATATTCGCGGCACAGTTAAGAGGTGTGTTTCGGATCACTATCATGTTGAAATATAAAATAGTCACCGATTATTTCTCATTCCAGATAGTATAGCATTTGTTTCCAAAGTTTCCCGGTAGCGCTCTTTTTCTCAAGTTCCGTCTATTTTAACCAAGTCTCCTACGGATGTGGCGCCAAAATAACCCCAAACACATGATTCTGCTTCTCGTTCTCCTTTCGACCTTCGAACGAACATTTTTATCTTGGAACCGAAGAGTTCAAATTTGAACTCACCGGTCAGAAAACATTTTCCCACTCATCAACTGTCCAATGTTGATACTCTCGAGCCCACCGCAGCCGTTTTATTTTATTTTGCTTGCGTAAGAGTGGTTTATGCTACGATATTCGGCCAAATAAACCACCCTCTCTTAACCTCTTTTTCATGGTAGTTAAACCAACCCGTTTTTCAAGCTCAATATTTATTTCAGCCATTTTTTCACGTGCAGTTTTTCGTCTATTCCGTTTTCACGTCATAATTATTCAACGTTCTTCCGCTGGTGTTGTAACTTTCCGTCTTGTTCGTTTTTTATTTAATAGCCTCTTGATATTTTTAATGTTGTATTCAACAGTTCGGCGACTTAATTTCAAGCTTCTTGCAATATCTCTGTTACTACGGTCAAGTTTATGTAAAGCAACAATTATTGTGCAAATTTCTAAAGGCAACTCCCATATTTTCGGCATTTTAATACTAATTTTAGATAATTTCCTTAAGGATATTCTCTATTTAAAAGAACAATACCACTAAATCTGAATTTATAATTCTAGTTCGGGTAAATAGGGAATTGTCATCTTTACCTGTACAACATTAAATTTTTATTAGTGAAGAATAATTGTGTTACATTATGGGTCTTTTCATGACCCTACCCGGACCCCTAATTATCGGGTTAAGGAGATTCAATCGATAACTATCAGAGGGGTCTTTTGCGCAATTATTTAACGTGACATCTTTCTTATACTTGTAGATAAATAGTTATACCCTCCAAATAACAATAAATAATTTTCTAAAATCTAAGCAAACATGTAGGTAGGCAAACAGTTATGGCCGGTAGTGTATATATCCTCTTGGTACCAATAATGTTGGCAAACCCATATATAAAATTTACTGCTGGCAAATGGGCTTTGATCC
This sequence comes from Dynastes maya, assembly GCA_029619315.2. Taxonomy (NCBI): domain Eukaryota; kingdom Metazoa; phylum Arthropoda; class Insecta; order Coleoptera; family Scarabaeidae; genus Dynastes; species Dynastes maya. Next base: position 30,857,049 of record JAROYE020000008.1, read on the forward strand.
AGCAGGCCATAAAAAAAGTGTATTCGAAATACGAAACGGGAATACAATAAAAAGATACTTGAGAGTTTATCGAACATAAATCAAGAATTAAGTGTTACGATGAGGACCTTTGAACAATTTTGTTGTTTATATTTCAGAAAATTGTTACTAATACGGAAAATATTGGAAGTATAGATCGTCGATTGTCATGAAATTTTGTCAGTTTGTAGACACCCGACACCCACTGTTGCGGTAGAGATGTATATCCAGGGGGTGTATTCCACCCCTGAAATTCGCCCGAAATTTCTTTTTTCCAATTATGATTTCAGAAAGTAATACCAACGTTATAGTTATTGAAGATGCACACGCAGCAAATATTATTATAAAAGAATCCATATTATGATCTGATGCCAACCTAGTTTTACTATAAGATGAGATGTTTATATTCGGAAATAAATAATTGTACAAAATTCTGTATTCTGCACTGAAAATTATAATATTTCAAACAATTCGAATGTAATTTTTGAGATAATTGCATATTATCATCCCCAATTTCCATTGTTACACCCACCATAATCCACCACCAGCAAATAGACGTACATAAACCCGTTTCATACACGCAATGCATTGTAAAATATTGACATTGCTAGAATAGTTACGCTGCGTAGCCGATTATCGGACGATGGACGTGCAGTGGCGATTCGAAATTAATACCTAACCTACTGAAATGATAATAATGGCAATAATAATAATTATATCACCGTATTGTATCCGTCCACGGTGTTTTATTTATTATCAATTGTGCGATTAAGTTCGCTTAGTTCGGTGGATGCGGTTTGCTGCGATTCTATGAAAATTAAAACCAGCAGTATCATCCCAATAATTTTCAGTTCAATTACGGACTAGCGCCCCGTTTTGATATATTCATATTGCCTGATATTCACCACTATTAACCATGTGTTTACAGCTGTTTATTATACACTTTAATAGTTAAAATATGTTGGCTGTTCAGCCACGTGCATTCAGATACGTTCGCATATGACAACTATCAGAGCAATGCCTTTTCGCCCCTTTTTTATCCCGGAGGTTTTATTTAGTAAATACGAGGGGCACGCTATATATTTTGAGATGCCACAAAAGTAGAGAAGTTAGAGCTGGCAACACTGCATTTCTAAATACCACCATCCTTAAGTAGTAAACTCTGACTGTCAGTTGAGCCGCTGCTGTCATAGAGTAAATGTGGTAGGTACGATTTGTCATCGAAACATGGACTTGTCAAGAGAACATGTACGCGCAATGATTTACTACGATTTTAAGGTCGGTTTAAGTGAACAACAAAGTCTTGAACGATTGCAACTCGCATTTGGTGATGAAAGTCCTTCACATGCAATTGTGTTTCGCTGGTATAGCGAATTTAAAAGAGGACGGATATCGCTTGGTGATGAGGAACGTACCGGTAGGCCCTGTTCTTCAGTTACCGCTGGAAACATTGAGAGTGTGAGACGTATGATCGACGAAGATCCAAGATGCACCTATCAAGTGATTGAGGCAACTCTTGGTGCTGGATCCGCAACAGTAAATTCAATTTTACATGATCATCTTCGGATGAAAAAAATTGTTACTCGTTGGGTGCCACACACGCTTACCGATTTCCAAAAAGCAGAGCGAGTAAGAATCGCTCGGGAAACATTGGAAATGTTAAATAGTGGTGGACATCGCATTCTATCAAAAATAGTAACGTGATGAAACTTACATCCCATTTTACGATATTCCTATCCGCCAGGAGAGCCGAATGTGGATCCACGAAGATGCACCAATACCAACAATGGCCAAAAGACAAAGGGCTGTCAAGAAAGTTATGTACGCAGTTTTCTTCCGTAGTACCGGATGAGTAAAAGCAATGAAGCTGGAAAATCAACGTACAGTCACAGCAAGCTGGTACACCACAAAATGTTTACCTGCAGTTCTTGAGTCAGCCAACATTCACGAGTTAATGTTGCATAACGACAATGCATCGTCACACAGTGCACAGCAGACAGTTGAATTTTTACGTGAAAATAAGGTAAATGTCGTTGAACATCCACCCTATTCGCCTGATTTGGCCATGTGTGATTTCTGGTTGTTCTTCAACCTAAAGACACATTTACGTGGTCGACGTTTCACGACGGAGGATGAGATAGATGAAGCAATTCATCAATTTTTTGAGAGCATTCCAAGAGATGACTGGCTTCACGCTTTTACGTTGTGGAAACTTCGGTTACAAAAGTGCATTGATGCAGGAGGAGATTATTTTGAACATAAATAAAATCATTTTCGTAAAAAGGCTTGTAGTTTTCTTGTATCTCAAAATATATAGCGCGACCCTCGTATACAGGCTGATACATCATTGCGGGTTCGGAAGATTGCTCCTTTATGAATGGAGATTTTTCAGAACGGCTTTTTTTTCGTTATGAGGTCTGATTGTGGGCATATTTTAAGATTATAAGCTACAGGGTGTCTCATAAGCTCATAGCTTATAAGCCAATGTTGTATTTTCACCCTGTCGGTTTCAATATAATTTTAAACAGTGCCCAGAATCAAGTTTCACAGTAAGAAAGACCTCGATTTACACAAAGGCAAAACCTTCCGTGCCCGCGGGGATGACTCATCCTATGTCCAATCAATGACATTCCCGGGAAAATGAGGACATAATTCGTCTCCATGCAATATTCTTCCAATCCATCACTTTTATATTTAAAGTAAATATACAGAGAATAATAATTTAAGTAATATTTTCCCTAATTAAATGCAGTTATTTAGTGAGTTACCAGGGTCCCTAAGGAACGTACACATTACAAGGTTACAAATTCGCAAGGGTAATACTTAGCGCGAACGATAGACGACAAACCCCAAAGAAATCTGTAATTTATAATTTATAGCTAATTTTATTTTAAGAAAATTTTTTTTTTCAAATAGAAATCATTACATAATCAATAGTCGAAAATGCTATCGATAACAGCTGAGCGAAGAGACACTGAGACAATCGTGAACTTTAGCACTAACTATTGTAGAAGATAGACGTATGTTTTCGAAGTGTGTACGATGTGAGTTCTCGTTAAAAGTAATTTTAAAATTATTTTAAAACTAATTCTACCATCTGGAGTCATATGAAAAAACGCGGTGTTTATATACCTGTGGCGCTTAAATAGAAAGGAATGTTAAGCATCAAATTAGAAGATTAGTCTTCATTAATTTATTAATCGTTTGCAACACTTTTCTTTCATTCGATTTTATTAAACTACCAACAAAGAATCCAATGTGAGTTGATTCCACATATAAATTTCCAGTTACAAACAGTTACCGTATACGTTGAGGGTTTGTTTAAACAATACATTTAAATTTAACGTATTCAATAATATATCTTATTGTAATATTCCCATTTCGTATTTCGAATACATCCCATATAGATGATTGCAACGCTTATAGCCTCCCCCATATTGCCTGTATACATCCATTTGTACCACCCTTTCATCAAGTTGGGCTGACGAATGTTTACACAGCCGTTCGCAAACATCGTGCACGCTGTTTATTTTTCCAGTTCGACTACTGTACGTCGAGTATATACATCCATGTGTATATCACACAGCATATAAGAGGTGCATGGAACGGGATAAACTCTACAATTTTTTCCGACATTTTCCATTCGCTTCTATTTTCTACATACATAATGTATTATTGCTGTACTATCCACTTGGCTACTGTCGTATGAGCCAACAATTTGATATGCAAAAACAGCTCGACTAATAAAACACTGCACTATTACCCTTACCATATCATTTCACAAAGACTGGACGCATATTTCCATAGCTATAAAGCAACAAACAAAAACAACAGACAAATAAAGTGCGAGCACATTCGCGTTTTCGTACAAGGTGTAAAATATAGTAAATATAGTAAAATACTTTTATTTTTCAATAAAATCTCCCCTAACTTATTAGTAGTTATACATTTATTATAACGCAATTGAGTACGACCAAGAACTATTTCTAAACTTTATAGACATATCCAAATTTGACAGTATTAGAGGAGAGGAAGTATGGGACGCATTAAGGTCACATAATGCGGAAGAAAATCTTATAGAAGCTATCAAGGGAGTATATGATTTGTAATACGAATAGATAATAAGAATTTAGAGGAATTCGTAGTGAATACGGGAGTAAGGCAAGGAGGCGGTTTAAGCCTCTACTTATTTATCACCCTAATGAACAAAATAATGACAAAAATGGAACCAGACATTATATAGGCCCAACATGGATGCTACGAATTAAGACCGATAATAATAAATGAATTAGCGTACGCAGATGACCTGATAATAATTGCAACTAATGAAATAGCACCAAAAAGAAATTTACAAACTTGGAATCGCTGAGGGAATGTAAACTTAATATAAACACAAATAAATCTAAAGCGATGATGATAGGTAAGCATACAAGAGAAATAAAAATAGAAATAGGTGAAGAAAAACTGGAACAGGTCAAGGAATTCAAATATTTGGGGCACATGATAAGTGAAAATGGAGGAATGGAAGCAGAAATTAACTACAGATTAAAGGCGGCAAATCGATTAATGCACACATTAAATAAAAAGTTCCTTAATAGAAAAGAAGTATCAGGAGAAAAAAAGATAAAGGTATTCAAGTCAATATTTATCCCAACCTTACTATATGGATGCGAGACATGGGCAGTGAGAGAAGCAAAAAGGAAAAACACAAACAATGGAAATGCGATATTTAAGGAGAGCGCTAAGAGTAAGAATAAATGATCGAATAAGAAATGATAGGATAAGAGAAAGACTTAAGGTAACAAACGCCAATAAAATTAGAGAAGAACAACGGATGAGATGGTTGGGACATGTTTTCCGTATGGAGGACAGAATTTTTTCTAAAAGAATAGACAAAAAGAGACCCAAAGAACGACCACCAATAATATGGAAATGAGAAGTTATCAAATTATTAACCAAAAAAACATAGCATGGAGGAAAGCAGAAATATTAGCGCAGGATCGGAAGCGATGGAAGGAAAGAATTGGAAAATAAATGTTACGACTACCTCTACACTGGAACGACCGGTGGAAGAGGTACCGAATTTATTATGGATATTCTTTGTTTTTCACTTAAACGGAAGAAAATTTCCAGAAATTAATTCAAAACGCCAGTGAAATTAATTTCACTTGAATTTTAATAAAGGTTATTTTATAAATTGGAGATTTATTTGACAACTTTGACATTCCTTACAAAATTTTCAGTCCATCTCTGAAAGATATTCTCACAATCGACGATTACAATGAAAGCCTGCGTTCTTTCGCTAAACCAATTGTTTTACAGTACTATAATTTTTCAAATAAATCAAGCTGGTATCCTGCAGATCAATGAAATATCCCTTGTTAACTCTTTACTCTTTGTCTGAATATATTACGCGTATGTTGTACAATCATTTACGATTTTTTATCACCCATTCGGTCGCTATTAGTATCCGACAAGCGTGCAAATAAACTCTTGATGCTAATAACGATGTTAGCTCATTTTACAATTAAACGTAAATCGTCCCGCAGCTAATGGTTCCGCTGTTGAGAATCTGAAAAGTACAGCTTATACACTGCTCATTATTACCAATAATTTACACACAGACACACACTGAGTTTATCGGCTTAATAATTATTAATGACATGCAATTGATTCCTCGTTAAAAATGACCGACCTCAGCATTTCTACGGTTGCCGCAGTTGTTTGCCGTCCGAATGCTACATATGTATGTTGGATGTAAGTACCGCTACTTATGCTATAAATATTTCTAAGCAGTTGCTTGACATGCCGTTTATAGAGCGTTTGATAATTAATGGTAAAGTTATATAGGGTGGCGTGTTGAAATCGGGGTTGTTCTCCGCTGTTTCGTCAGAACTAGACGACAGATGTGGGACAGGATATGCTTTACACTGAAAAAGAAATGGGTGAATTTTATCCCATTAAAGGGGTCAAACGCACGCAAATTAGGAGAAAATTTCACCTCTTGCAGGGGAAAATAGAAAGTGGGGTGATTTTACCCTAAAACATCAAAATGTAGGATAAAATTCACTTTACGCGAGTCAGAATTTATGGGCAGGATTTAACCCCAAATTACGCCAGCTCGTTCATTTCAGAAGAAGCACATATATTGTTTGTAACTATTTCTTCAATGTATAAATAATAATATCTTATCTTATTATAGTTTTCCGGTATATTTTAATTAACATACATATGTACATTTGTGTTGAAAATTGCTTAATTATTTTTATTATTGGTTATTTGGTAAGTCCTAATTTATAGACAATAGTTTAGCATTCTTTTCACTACATATTGTTTTGTTTGGAATCAAATTATAAAATAATAACAATAATGAATTTAATGCCGAATATTCTATATACAGATCGATCTACAAGTGCATTGCATTTTAATATTCTGGTATTTCAATTAGTAACATTTGTTTCTAGAATGAGGTCCTTGATGGGGCCAAAGTGCATTGCATCAATGTTGAAAACGAGGAATTACAATAAGAGTCTCCAGATTATTAGGTTCGCCAATCGCCACCAGATGTCTGTATAGTAGCCAAAAAATCGCCAACCGCACAAATTTAAATGAAACAGGCTATTTAATTAATGTATTGAATTTTTTAACAATCTACCGAGATCTCTTATTAATAAGCATAATTCAAAAACATTCAAAACAGAACTGAAAGCGTTCTTTTTGCAATTAGAGCCGTATAACTTGAGTGAATACCTAAATAGACAATAAGGTTATTTTGTTGTACTTTGATTTGTATATTGTATCTCGTTATGAAATAAAGTTTATTATTATTATTACTTTATTAGGCAAGAAAGTTGCCTCTTACTTTCGGGGCAATTTTTACACATTTTTTTAGGGCGTCGTTAATCTGTTTACACTATAAATGGGCGTTATTTAATTTTCTTCTTTTCTTAACTTCATTACGGCCCTGTTTAAGTTACAAATTACCCCTATTACATGTCCATAGAGACCACATAGTAAATTATATTAAAAGCAAATGTAGTAGCTGGAAAGCAAAAGACACGTCATAATTACCGTTATAGTTGAATATCTTATGAGGTACTTCCGTTGAATTTCCTTTAATTATCCCGGCCAACTGTCCGTGGTAAGTCCTCTCGCCGAGTATTTACTGCATACTTTATGAATATAGGATGGCGTTCAATACGGCATATTATTACTAGTAAATAATAGTTGATGCATTGGTAATAATGACACTATATCGTTTTAATGCATTATTCAAATGATTTTCCATTTTCTTTTCTTACTTTGTAATATACAATGGAAACGAGTTCAGTTTGAAAACTGTGTCATTTGCTGCGAAATACAGATAATCACTTATTAAATGAGTTAGGTGGATAGTTGCGTGGTTATAGGAGGAAAAGTTGCTGCGATATCATCTATAATTTGTAGGGTTTCGAATAGAAAATAACTTACAAGAATAATTAATTTAATACCATCAAGGCATCCATTGTACCACGCGAATTGGGCTAATAACAACAAACTCCTTAAGTTCTTTATTTAAACATTGCAAATTTACAAGGATTACTAGTACTAAATCAAATACAATTTTCAATACTAACTTCACTTTCCAAACAAAAGGATCACACTACATTTTCTTTACGTCCTCACGATATAGAGTCGTCAGAAGGGTCACGTCGTCTAGATCTGACTTCCGCGCACAACTCCCTCGACCTACTTGATCCGATAAAACCTGACAAACATATCAAGGGATCTCCCTTGCCCTCTTATCCTTTTCCTCCTTCCTTGGACGCTAGTCGGGTTTGGTCCCTTTTTTCCACTCTAGAAGCTCGTCTTCGGCGAATGGTCGACAGACTAGTAACGTTGCCGTCGGTCAGATTTACACAACTGCGAGGAATAATGCGTTTATCTTGCCAGCGGTGATCTCCAGACGATACGTGTCAAAGTTTAGCCGGATCTGTCTTCTCTCTTCCCGAAGCTTTTTTTTTCTCTTATATACACTACCGCTCATCAATTTAATGGTATCGTGTAAAATGCTATAAAATCTAGTTGAATAAAAGCTCGATTAAGAAATTGCAATATTACGAACTAGGTGATTACATAGCATCTGTAAGTACGAGGATGTATCAAATATAAACGGAACTCGTTTTTTTAAATTATAATTACTTTCAACTATGAGCTTCATCAAGTTAACATTGAACGTGTTGAATTAATTAAGGCTCTAGGAATGTTGTTTGATAGCAAACTCACTTTTGCGCAACACATTATCAGCATCTCCCATGCGGCTAGAAGATCTCTTGGCTTTATTGTGCGAAATTGCAGAGAGTTTACCAATGAGGCAGCCTTGAAATCTTTATACTACGCTCTTGTTAAATCCCGTCTGGAATACGCGTCCATCATATGGTGCCCTTACTATTTAACGCATAAACGCCAATTGGAATTGGTTCAAGGCAGATTTGCTAAACTCCTCTGGTTCCGGCAAGACGGAGTGTACCCACCGAGAGGCGTTGATCATATGTTACTGTTGTCCCGATTTAATTTACCCTCTCTTAACTTTCGGCGCATATCATCCGGTTTGGTGTTTCTATGGAAATTGTGTAATGGCTGCATTGACTGCTCGGCACTACTTCAAAGATTTAAAATATTTAAATTGGACAATGTAGAATCCTTATTTTATGAGGGCTTAACGAAAATTACTGGAGAAGAATGGGGAAGATGTATTCAGCGCGTTGTTAAAGAGGAAGATGACATGTATCGCTTGGATAATATCATTGAAGATATGCAATTAACATTTGCTGTAAATACAGGTTCATCAGATGAAGAGCTTTCAGTTCTTCGGAATGTGATTTTTGAAATCTTATTTTTATTTATTTTGCATTGTTTTATTATTACTTATTATGTTATTTAATAAAATTAGTTTAATTAAAGAAGTAAAATTAAACATTGTATTATTTAGTCAGATTGAATTATTATTCCTTCATACTTATCGGAAGTGATCGTGGTAATGTAATATTACCAACAAATTTAAAAATAAAAGTGAAGCCATTAACTATAACGAGAATAGATGTTATATTTGTAATATTTCTTGCAATTTAATTTGATTCCTAGATTATTTAATAATTTAAAGTAATATATATGTATATCGAACATATGATGTTTATTTGTATTGAATTCTAAATTTACATAATTTCGTGTCATAAAATTTTTGTATACATATGCGACAGCATCATAAGATAACCACGCTCAATATAATATCGAACATCTGATCGATCATAAGTTGTCATCATTGTCATAAGAAACATTCAAAATCTTGTCTGTGTAAATTGCTCTGCGCCTACAACGCCACCTACTGCATTCTTAAAAGAAATGAAGTATAGAGACGGTTATTCTGATCAAAAGCAAGTACATCTTCGATACATTTTGAATTTTTGTGACAAATTGCTTTGTAGAAGAATCTAATGTTTACGCTATTGAAAATAAAATATCGACATCTTAACCCATATTAATTCATGAGCGGTGATGTAGGTTTCCAAAAGGTTTTAACATTTTCCAAAGTATAGATTTTTATACTTTGGCATCATTTTGTGACCATCAGTGACATTCCAATAAGCCAATCAAGTCAACTCCACTTCATTTCAACCCTTTTCGTTCATCCCACTCGCACGTCACTGACGCAGAACATAACAAACGCGCATCGAGGGTAGATGATTTCATTAACCACATCATACACGAACATTAGGTCCCTCTTCCCCGTTACTTGTCGGGCGATTGCAACGCTCCCCATCGGTCACGAAACGCATTCGCGTACAATTCCGGTGAACCGGTTAAATCCACCGTCGTTGAATACGATCCATCAATGGACCGGGACGCATCTCTTTGCCGTAGGCGTACGTATTGTGGACTTCGTTGAATATAGTACCGCTAGAGGGCGTCGGATCGCGCGAATTAAAGCTGATTTGCGGCGCGACGCTTCGGTCGAACGTAACCGAGAGTAGGATGCGGAGCTGGGGGATGAGGACGGCGTGTTTTGATTATACCGGTGTCCCGGCGCGGAATTACGGATAGAGATTATGCGCCCGGACTCGATAATAGGCCGTAATTAATTCAGGTGCGTTGTGGTGCCTGTATTCGAGCGCGCAGTTAAGTTAGTTAGGTTAGGTATGATATTGCGGATCGGAGAGGGTTTGGAAGTTTGTCCAGCGTGTGCAGTAAGCGCGGACCGATATTGTTGTCGGCTTATTGCGTATTGAATTAATCACACAGCTTATGCAACAGAGGTATTAATGATGATGACAATAATTGTATGTATACCCGTGTTGGATTTTGTTGTCGAAAGCATATTCTATTGAATGTATAATTTTGATTAATTGAACGAGTTGAAGAATCGGTGTGTATAATATACAAATGTCTCTTTAATACTCATTTATTTATTTTTTATGCATTATCAGACTGATTTAAACCTTGAGCCATCACATCGGGTCATATGGACACTCGATTTTCAGTATCAATTATTTTAATTTCTATGCGTTATGGAGTTACTACACATATTATCACATATTGCTTTTGTTAATATTTTCCGATTGAAAAGGGAGCACCTCAATTCTTAAATGGTGGGGACGCCTCGGCATTCGCCGAATTTGGAGTAAGAAAAAGCATGGAAAACCTTACTCTGAGAGTTGCGAACTCGGGGTTCGATCTCGGTACCTCGAGAGTGACAAACAAACATTTATGGGTTAAAATATTCTTTAGTCCTGTAATACTTTTTATCCACAAGAAACTTCTTCACCTTAGACGTGAATACCATAAGTCAACAACGGCAACATTTTCATTTCTGCCGGGAGTTCATTACACAACAAAAGTCGAATGTACATACCGCGTTGGAAAGTACTCATCTAGAGGCGTTATTTCTATACATATAACGAATAACGTTGCTATCTGTGTTAAGCACGCGCTCTCCACTCCTCAGTTTCTCTAGATAACCCCATACTAGAGGTCCAAAGTGGAATATTTCGGATGCGGGCCAGGCCGTGGTTTTTAAAAATGAGTCGGGCAGCCCATTTGGCCCGTCAATCCCGTTCGACCCGTTAAGCCTGTTGAGCCCGTCAAGTTCATTCGCATTTTGAACATTCTTTTTTAGAATTCGAACTGATTCTTCCCAATTCCCATTTAATTATGTGTAAGTACATTCATAATTTTTAATTTACAAGGATTTAGAAGGACAAATATTTCACGTTTAGGGTAGCAGCGCATTTCCCATTTCCTCTATTTGCTTATCTTTTAACACTAGGTCAAAATGTTCGCTGGTATTAGTTGCTACAGACGATGATTGTATAAATACTGATACCAGTCATAAAAGTCCACGGAATAATATTGTTTTCAAATGTGGTAGTAAAAACACCACTTTGAGAAGCATCATAAATTCATTATCGATAATTTCATACAAAAAAATGTAATTTCGTAAAACTAAAGCAGTGTTGTCATAAAGAAGGAAAAACCACTTCGTGTTTTAGGATATCCGTGCTACTCGTTCGAATTAAATAAGTAAATCGTAATTGAAATTATTATTAATTTTTTTATACCGAAAATAGTACTTGTCGGACAAAACGGGCTTGTCGAGCCGAACGAACTTGATGAAGCGATAACCCGGGAAGCTAACGGGTCGACGGGCGAGCGGAATTGGCAAACGTTACGGGCCGGGCTGGACCGAGCTGACAAACGCGTCGGGTTGGGCTAATAAAGTGTCGGGTCGGTCCTACGAAAATCTTAAAATGCGCACCTCTACCCCGTACACTTATAAATTACGATCAGTCGACCACTGTACGTGCTCGACATCAATGTAGGTTTTAGGAAATATGTAATGTACATCTTATTTGACATTTTCTATCCCATTGATCGACTGAAACGATCTTTGATTATTTTAAAATAAATATTTAAGTATAATGTTGTTGTGCTCATTTTTATTTTTCAATATAATCTCCCCTAACTTCAATACATTTATTACAACGATCAATTAATAATTCTATACCCTTGTAAAAATAATCTTAATAATAGAGATTTTTCCCTCAAAATGTTGTATTATCCTTTCTGGGATAAGATTCATCGGGTCGCCATTCCATCGATTCCTTTCTGGACAGAGGATCATAACACAGAACCATTGTTTCATCTCTTGTGACAATGGACTCCAAAATCGACATTGGGTCGTCTCCACACTTGCTTGAAAACGAGGCGTTATCAGATCAATTGGCCGACCGGGGCGCTCTTCATCATCAAGGATTATTGCCGCAAACGGAAACATTTTGCCCACTTCTTTACAGTGGAATATGAAGGAGATAAACGACGTCTAAACGTTGTTTAATGTGATTAGACATAACCCCTTCTTTTGTTAGAAATGTAATGACCGCGCGGTACTCAATTTTCGTTACCTGAGACATTTTCATGCACTAGTCACGTTGTCTGGCTGGCTACTAAAAATTACTACTCTTCGAGCCGTAAGTAGTGTAGGCCTCGTGCATGTGCAACTATGGCGCAACAGAGTTTGAACACGCTCGAACCTGTACAAACCTGTCAGACCAAGAATTTATGGCGCCTACCTTGTACTTGCACTGACCAGCAGTGGAGTATATTCATCATAATTGAATCTGAGGTGTTAATAGGAACTCGTTAATGTGGAGTATGAATGAAAATGATTTGAGAATGGATTCTTGGGTTATGCCCGTATTCAGCATTGGTTCAGATCTCTGATCGATCATTCTCTGTTGTTTGTTTTATTAATTAGATTCATTTGTATTTTTCCTGTACACTTTTTTCTTTGGTTAAGTAAAATACGCTACGTTAAATGTCTGTTCGAATGAAACATTTCGTCAAGTCGAAACGATACCAAGTAACACTTTTAGCGAGAGAGAGATAAGTACAAAAAAAGAAAACGAATGAAAAGGAAACCCACTTCGAACCTTCGAACGCGAAAATAAAAATAAGTTCCGAGCATTCCACACTTGACAAATCTCCCGCGTGAACTGCAATCCGTTAAGAGCATGTGCCTGTATGTGTGTGTATGTGTTGTCTTGGACGTGATAGATTGAGATGTGTTCGTTTAGCTCACGTCAACATGGTTCTTTCCTCGTGAGCGGGCTTCTCATGGTGGCGTTAAAGATACCGTTAGTACTGATTGATTGGGTACATTTTATTTACTCTCGCTTTAAGCCGAGTGCAGCGTCCGTAACGCCAGGAGCGGTATACTTATGTATGTTCGTTGTACGTGTGTTTGTTGGAGTCTTGGCAGTGTAAATATCTGTCGTTGGTTTTTTTCGTCTTTTCGAAGGGGAAGAAAAATGCTACCGGATTAGTTGAAACTCAAGCATCCTCGTGATGCAGTCACGCTACAAGAAAGTTGTAATCTACGTACAGTGTGTTTCGCATTATGTACAGGATGCATAAATTAAGAGAAATATGATTTTTCCTGAAAATGTTGACATATATAAAGTCCGATTCATCACCTACATTCTTCCTAAATTCTCTTGAATGTGGGGCCGTCTTGTTTACTTATTCGCTCTTACGTCGTTTCATATAACGGATACCATTTCAGGCGATTTACTCCATCATACAGCACACATATGGTAAATAGTAATAAAAAGAAATAATAATATTGCATTAACCGGTATCTTTTGAAAATGTTTTTGAAACGCTGTACGTTAAAGGTTGTATGGGTAAATATGACATCTGTATTCCGGTTTCTACTATCTATGACAGCATGACTACATCTCTTGGCAGGAGGTGGCGCCAGGAAATATTTCAGTTGCTGTTTTTGAAGATTAGTAGCATAAACGTGGCATAAGAGAGATGTAAGAGCAATGTGGACAAGAGAAACAAGTGTTAGTGCTTTCCTCTTCTCAGATTGTTTTTGCCGGTAGCGATTCCATCAGTACCATGAACCATTTATTGGCATTATCTTGGTTATTGTTTTATGCACTTTTTTCATGTGTACTTCTACATTAAGTTCACCTTTGAATATTATTCTGTAGGTAATCTCTACTTTAGCCTTTTTACAATCACAGGCAATGTGAATAATTTACTTCATTATGTACGGATACGTCGTACTGTTTTAAACAAGGTAAGGAAAATGGCGAATTCCTAAACTAAATAGAACCTCTCGTTATAAAATAATTAGATTACATTTTTGCATTTCCAAATATCCAATGTATTAAATGTTTAAATGATAATAAGTGCGTTACAAATACATCAACTTTTAAAGGTAAATTCCAAAACGAAAACATGTTTTCTAAATTTAATTAATGGAATTCTATGTCAAAATGAATAGTATTTGTACGTGTAAAAATTCAGTTGAAGCTATTATTACAATAAATGTTCAAATAAGCAGTTATTTCCGGTAATATCTCTAATATGGTTCTATTTCATGACTTCTTAGTTTATAAGAACGTAATTAAAAAGAAAACTGTTGCGCAGTATAATTTCGGGACACAAACAAAGCAAATTAGAAATAACCAAGGAGAAAAGATGAAAAGCAAGGATGATCAATTAAAGAAATAAATTACGGGTACAATGCATGGCTAGAGTCTAGCGTGATCTCCTGACGGCGATTGGATTCGTACTGATAGAGATAAATTGCTTCGCCCGACTCCCCACCTTATACTTTCATAGCGGGCAAACGTTGCAACACTGTCCATATATTTTAGCGGTTCACTTTACTACGCAACTTACTAACGCGGTGTATTTCAAGAATTCTAAGTAAAAATGCTTTATTTTAAGAAAATGAAACTATTGATTTATGAACAATACCTAAACGGTTTCCGGAATTAAGAAAATTATTCACTATCCTTAAGTAAATATTGTTTTGTGTTACAACGGCCATTTACTCATACTAAGAATAGCTTTCTTTAAATTTTCTGCAAAAATTTTCTTAAATCAAGTTAACAAATGTCTTAAACAAAGAAATACTATTATTTCATTACAAGTATATACGTCTCTTAAGCGAAGAAAAAAACGCTTAGAAAATATTTCTTTTGATTTAAAACAGTTGCCTTGCGGATGATTGAAATAGTAATTGTCTTGAATTGAGACGGACAGCCTGGATACAAGTAAACGTTTCTCTGCGTGGGTCAAAATTTTGGACATTTGTGTGAGTAGGATGAAACTGCTAAACCATGAGACAAGAGAAAATGAAAAAAGGTACAAAGAAGTACGGAACAGGCTCAAGAGAAAATGTAGAATCAGAAAAAGAGTAGCACTCGAAAATAAACCCAAAGATTTAGAAGGAAAATTTCAAAACAAGTAGATGAAAACATTTTATCAGGAAAACAAAAAAGTCGGAAAAGAATATCAAGGAAATAATAATTATCTTAGAGATATCGACGAAACGCTTATCGGAGACTCACAAATGGTCGCTTAAAGATGGAGAATACACATACTTCAATAAATTACTGAACACAGAAGAAGAAACATATATGCTGGAACACAAGAATTAAAACAAGAGGAATTAGCACCAACAGAAGAGAAAGTAAAAGAAATAATTAAAAAATGACAAATCGTCAGGAAACACAGAAATAGTAGGAGAAATGATAATCTATGGAGGAAAGCAGTTACATGAGCATATATACAGAATAATTACAAATGTCTGGGAAAAGGAAGTACCATCAAAGGACTGGACTAAAGCGCTGCTGTGCCCGATTTACAAAAAGGGGGACAAAAGAATCTGCGGCAACTACTGAGGGATAGCCCTTATGGACACAACCTCCAACCACACTGAAAAAAAAGAGTAGAAGTACACGCACAAGGAGTACCAAGAGAAAATGAAGCGGGTTTCGGAAGAAACAGATCTGTAAAAGACCAAATCTTTGCACTGAAGGAAATCCAAACGATGTGTTACAAATACAAAATACCTATACATGTTTATTCATAGATTTAAAACAAGCATATGACAAAGTTAGACGTGAGAAGATATTTATATAGAGATGAGAAATTTGAAAATACCAAAGAAACTCATAAAGCTAACAAAAATGACATTAAGTGAAACACAAGATATGATGCTATGGAAAGGACTCAAATTAAAAGATTTTTGAGGTGAAACGTAGATTAAAACAAGGTCACCCGATATCCACCGTGCTCTTTAACTTCATACTCGAAGCTATAATCAGAGGAAACCGAGCTTACAGGCAAGATACAGTTTACAATAGAGAACACCAATGCATAGTATATGCCAATGACTCAATAATTGACAAAATGGAATTCCAAAGAGTATTCAGAAGAATAGAATAAGAAGCCAAAGAATTCGGACTTGAAATAAATACTTAGAAAACTAATTATGTGGTCATGGAAGGACGGAATAATCGGAAGAACATCTAACAGTTAAAATAATAGAGAACGATGAATACAAGTTTGATAAAGTAAAAGAATTTGTATATCTCTTGGAGTAGTGATCAACGAAGACTAGAAAAACAAGAAATCAAACACAGGATAATCAAGGGAAATTAAAAATATGGTATCTTGAAATCAAACCTTAAGTCTAAAGACACTTCCATAAATATGAAAATAAGAGCATATAAAACTGTGATAAGACCAACAGTGACTTACGCAAGTGAAACATTGACACTAAATAGAACCCAAGCAGAACAACTAGAAAGATGGGAGAGGAAAATACTAAGATCCATATTTGGTGGGAAAAATACAGAGGAAGGATGAGAGCAGCGACCAAATAAAGAATTAGAAGAGTCGTATAAGGAACCAAAAATAACGTCAGTAGTGAGAGCACAGGGAATAAGATGGGTAGGACATGTAGAAAGACTGAAAGGAGGTCAAAGAATGACAAAAATGGTATTAAAGAGAAAACCGATTGGAAAGAAAAAGAAGGGCAGAAGAAGGTGGTATGAAAACCTTTTAAAAGATCTATACAAGTGGCAGGGGAAGGCAAGGAATCGAACTAAAGAGTCCAACTATCCCAAGGCCTAAAAAGCTTATAGTGCAACAAAATGTATATATTATTATTATTATTATTCCTTCTAATTAGTAAATTGCCCCTATCACAAATAGTCCATCCCATATGCACTTAACATAAAAATATGATACAGAAGTAAAAAAAAGGCAAGGGAATGAACCGATGTGTGTTATCGATAATACGTAAAATAAACAGACAACTGTTCTGTTTGATTTATAAAAAGCTCGAATATTATGTATGTACACACACAAATATTTGGAAATACATAAGTACATATGTGTAGATCTTAAAATAGACGTAAATCATGTTTGTGTGGATCGATGCTTCTTCAAGGAATACGCTGATGGCGTGTGTATAAACAGTAATTTGTCTTCGTTTAAAATTTATACGATACTTAATGTTTGCGTTTCGACCTTTCATGTCTTCGCGTTGAAAAAGAGTTTATTTACGAAGCTGTCGTCAATATAAACGCTCAATGAAAGGATATGTATCGTATCACTGGAAAAAATTCTTATTTGTGAACCATTTTTTAAGCGAATAATAGGGAAAAACTTGCTATAATTGCAAAATTGCGAATTTTACGCTCCATACTAAGCAAAAACCATAGTAACATCGCTGCAACGAAGTGGAACTCGTAGTAGCGAACATTAATCCAGATAATGCAAAAAAGTAAACGGAACTTAGGGTCGCGTATAAACCGATTTTAGACTACGAGACCGGCACGATAATTAGACAGCCAATTACAAAGATAATCGGCCATACGATGTCTAAACCCGCGGGAACTCGACGAAATGGCGGCTGGCGGTGTGGGTTTAAGCAACAGTAATTAAAATCTCAATTAGAGTCTCCGCTCCCTCTTACCAGCGCTCAGCGGTGCCGATTTATATCTTCGCCGCTATTCGCTGGTGAATTTCCATCTCGTTCTAACCAACTCTTGGCGTAAATACGTATCTCTTTCGCACCGTTTGTGGACGTTCCTATACATAGTTGGAAGGATAAAAAGAAGGAATCAGATTTAAGTATTACACGCCGTCTATCTATTCGATTCGAGGTGCGGAAAATCTTCCGTTAAGGATTTGAAGAGGGGCCCGCATAAGAAACATCTTTTATTTCTGTCCCTCTTCTCGAGTTTTCTTTTTAAGCGAAGGAGAACTCATTTCATTGGATGACGGTATTTTTAAATTGAATTCCGAGACATTTCCTTAATTAAAAGGACATTTCAAAGTGGGGAAAGGGACTTTATTCCTTCGGGGAAGAATGGTAGTGTGCGACAAGACTGTGGATGTCTTCTCAAACGGAAATTATACGGCCTACCTTTATTGTCTTTGATAGTTGAGCGTTTTCGGTTTCTTTTACTACAGAATTTGAGTTTGAGACCCGAGAAGGGAAACAGGCAGCCAATCTGAGTTTAGGAAGGGTTATGGTTGTGAAACTTTGGGCGTGTAACAGAATAAGCACAGAGGGAAACTAATCAAGCATTTGTCACATTAGCTGAGTGTAGGCCTTCGCGGCTGTTATCTGCTGTAGAATAATCTTCCGGGTGTTGCAGTGTCATTGGGTATACTCTTGACGTTTGCTGATCACACTGCCAGCTTCTTTAGAATGTTATGCAAAGGCATAAATCACTATATTTTAGTCTCAGTGTTGAATAGCATTAGTTTCGGTAGGATATCATTACTCTGATCGAAATCTATTTTCTAGGTAATAAAAAAATTGGAGGATGTTGAAGTTCTGCATTGGGTCCCTTGCTTTTTCCAATTTCTACTAGTTTCTAGTAGTTCTAGTTCAGGAAATGAAGAATTTCCTGAACTTTTAAAGAGCTGTCAATACTATTTCCACAAATTTATCTCCCTTATAGGCTTGCATTAAACTATAAAACATGCGAAACTAAATTGCAGCAGTTATGTGATTTTCTGATACTGTCATGCTTTAATTATTGCAATTTGGTATATTTCTTTTGTCTGTAAAAAGTTGATACGGAACAAATTCAGAGTTCAGAAGCCATGTTTACGTTTCACTTATAGCATTAGACGAGGAGTTAGAATATCTAACACTGGACTATGGCAGAACGTCGCATGCCACTATACCGAAAAAGATTCCGCCATATCTTTATCTGCATAATTTAATCTTACGACAAAAATATTAAGTGTACTCATTCCAATTTCAAACATTACAGCAAGAAAGCTTTTAAACGGTGGCCCATTGGTAAGAAGGACTGCGCCTGACTGGGCAAAATTAGACGCTGTGTGTTCGAGTCTCTCTAGCATCAAATTTTCTTAGCGGGTCCGGTACACACCCCAATCACTGCACCCTCTACAACGAGACGGTGATACTAACAAAGCTATGAGGTTCTGATAAGTTTTAAAAAGCTTATGCACCACGTTGTGTCGTCACCGCACTAAAAAAAAAGTACTGTTGTTTCAGCGTGCTGGGACTTAGCGATCGTGTGTTAACACCTCACATACATGTTTTGTAGTACTTCCATCTTGGTGTAGTGTGATAATATTGGTACATATAATACATGTTTCAATTAAGGAGTTTCCCGAAAAAACAACACTTATCCAAAAATAACATTTTTCAGAATACGGAAAAAACTGGTTTTCTTTGATCCAGTTAAAACTATGATTACCATTTTATTATTGCCATTTATGTGACATTATACAGAGTGTTTTATTTAAAAATTCAAGTAAAATAAGTATTGAGGATAAACGTATTTTGCCTTCAAAAAAAACCTATTTGAACTATTTGTAACACAAAATTAAAATAATCAACAATTATTATAATAAATAAGTGGCCTCCATTGACTTCATCACATTTTTGAATTCTTTTGGTAAAATTTGTCCTAACCTATAAAAATGTGTTTGGCTGATTTCTAATAAAATTCGCAGCATTTTGTATTTATTGCCATAATTCTTGTGGAGTATTAATGTCCTGAACATACACTAGTGTCTTCATATGTCCTCGCAAATAAAAATCTAGTGGGTTAAAATCGGAACTCCGAGCAAGCCATAGAAATTCACTTCCTCCCTCTATCTATCTATGAGGAAATGTATAATTTAAATAATTTCGCATCACGAAGGGAAAATGTGGTGGGGATCATCGGTAAATCTGACTAAAATATCATCCTCCTGATCTACTATAATTCTTTCTGGACGTCCTACATCTCGCTTTGTATGGAACTTTTAAAAGTCCTGTAATGAAGTTGTCGTCTGTTCGGATATAATTTGAGCGGCAGGACGCCCTCGATAATTTTCTTGTGCATAAACACATACCAGACCTCGCGTCTGTATTTGAAAAATCATTATGGCGTGGCATTTTCACAAAAAAGCTTTTATAACAGTAATTAATCTTCCACCTTTCTTTGAAAGAGATATAACATATACCATATCCTACACCTTTATTAATAGACCAAGGCCTCACAATTATTTTAATGGTAATTTCTCAAAGATCAAATTAGATATCAGAGGTTCATGTTAAATTATTCATTTTTATGATCGAACTTGAAATCGACAAAACTCATGTGAGATACAAGTAAGCAACAAAATTAAATTATTTAGGGAAATTACTGACTCTATCGCAATGAAACAAGAGGACAATATTTACTTAGAAAATAATGATAAATCAAAAAACATACTACCATGATGATTATGATAGTGGCGAAAAATGTAGACGAGGAAAAGTAAGTCCCTAGCACTGCTGTATGTCTCTGGTATCTTCTACTATAATTTAAAGTGACCTAACAAGCATAAACTTTTTGCCAAGTATGGACCAAAAATATTAGATGGCATCATAATAGTGGGTTAAAATCATTTTAAAATGTTTAAATAAAACACCCTGTATCTCGGTTAGGAGGAATATCTTATCTAACTGTTTTAAGTTAAATCGTCATATTTTGGGCCAAAGATTCTCCAGTTAGTGTATGAACAATTATTAATGAAACACCCTGTATATAGAATAAATGGTTGTTTTTTCGAGAAACCCCTCAATTGATTACTTTCTTGTTTTAGTATGGGGTGCATTAAAATCACGCTACATCTGACACACTCCTTTGGGCATTCCATTGTACTATGCTTATTTTAATGTTACGAAATTACCATTCTGCAATAGAGTATCAAAGAATTGTATTAACATTATCATTATTTACACTTATTGGGCCCTTGCAATTCCAACAACCTTAGAACCTTGTTGGGCCGCACCAGGTGAATTAAGGCTTGCTTCTTAAAAAAAAAACTACTGGAACTGGTAGCCTCTCGGTTATCAGTCTTCGAGATCCTAGGTTCAAATCCCGTGGCTATCAACTCTCAGAGTGATATTTTTGTGGTTTTCCTTACTCCATTGCGAATACTGACAGTGAACACCGTAAGACGCTAAATAAATAAGTCATGGCGAGCAATGCTCCTGTAATTGACAAAATCTATTGGGGAACGAGGAGGCATGGATTACTATTATTATTAAAAATGGAATTAATATCCAATAAGAATCCGTTTGAATACAATATTCCTTCTTCATATTCTTCTCTCGGCACCAGTATACCACTTCATTTAAACAAATTCGCATGCTACAATGCGCCATCGCCATCCATCACTATCAAGAACGCCCAGAAGCAAGCGGCGTGTTAAAACGCGAATACGCTAACATGCGCGCACCTCAGAGACATCATTCTGGAGAGTTATCCTCTCCTTTTCTCCCGACTAAACTCCCAGAGATGGAATAATAATGTTGATAATATAGCGAGAAAAGGACGGCGAACAGAACGGTGCGAGTTTTAATGAAGTTCCAGCCGAGCGAGCGGTGCAAACAGCATAGTGCCGCCGTCACCGCCGTCTCTGTGTCGCTATTGCTGCTAATCTCGACGTATCCGACAGTCGTCTCCTCCGGCGTGTTCACTAATTGCGAATTAAAACAATTACCTCTACACCCTGCCGCTGTTGGTTAGGAGCTTGTTGTACGGCGCTAGCAGCTTGCCCCATCACTTGATCGACTAAATAGTCTACCCACCTTCGTATCGGAGTATATCAGTGGAAATTCTGACGTCGTGTTGCTGTTAATTCATTGTTCCACCCTCAAGTTCCGACGGTACTAGATTGCTATTTTAGCTTTACGCCCGCAACTCCAAACTCCCGCGATTAATTTCCGGAAACCCAATTTCTAATATGAATGGTAGGTGTAGGAGTTAACGCAGTGCGCGACAGCGATACCGCATTCGAGGTTTTAAAACTATAGGACGTTTATCGTTTTGGATGTATAAAGACCTAGATTAAGACATCGCATGAAAACATAAGTAATCCAAGCAGTATTTGGATCACCTTCATTCTGCACTGTTATCATTCGAGTCGTACACTGTGGGGTGGGCGTGATCCCATAAATAAATTTCAAAAGTAATGTAATGCCAAATTTTATTTTTACATATTTATTACACGAATCTAAATAAATATTTTGCATTTTTGACACCGGCAAATGCTGAATAGCAAATTTAAACAACTGAATTCTATATTTCCTTTTATAAAATATACTCATAAGGAGGAAACAGGCAACTGATTCCTTTTCTCGATATGTTAGTAATAAGAAATAGACATATACAGAAAACCTACTAGTAATATTCATCTTACAGGATTCCAATCACTCAGAAATCATCCAAACTGCTTTAATGTACGAGGTGTGATCAAAAAATACGGTGAATGAATTTTTATAGCAACAACTGTTGATGCTACATTCATTTGAAGTAATAAGTTCGATAGTCAGTGTCAAGTTGTGACTTGTCAATCCACTTCCAAAGCCGGAAGAGTGAGGTCGTGCTTACCGTGTCTGTCGCGCATCATGGATTTCGAATAACGCGTTAACATTAAGTTTTAAGTTGCGTAAAAGTTCCAAAGAAGCTCATCATATTAAAATCGATGTATGGCGATAACGTGGTGACTCTAAAAACTGTTTACAAGTGGTATGAGCGATTCAAAAGTGGAAATGAGTTGGTTGAAGACGAGCAACGGTCGGGACGTCCTTCGACCTCGAAAACACACGAAAACGTGCGAAAAGTGGCAAAAATGATTCGTTCAAACAGGCGATTGACTACTCGAGAGTTTACCGAAGAACTGAACACCTCGGGTCCGTGCAAAGCATTTTAACCAAAGATTTGCAAATGAGACGACTGAGTGAAAAATTTGTTCCCAGGCTTTTGACTGGCGAACAGAAAGAAATTCGTGTGTTAGTTTGCACGGAATTGAAGGATCGTCTTGAATCAAATCCGGACTTCATGGTCAATATTATAACTGGAGATGAAAGTTGGGTGTATGGATATGACCCTGAGACGAAAATTCAGAGTTCCCAATGGAAAACGAGTGGCTCTCCTCGCCCTAAGAAAGTCGAACATCAAGGTTTTGGTCATTGTTTTTTTTGTAAGGGCATAGTGCGATCAGTGTTCGTTCCAAGGGGAACAACTGTAAACTCCGAATATTACAAGGGCGTACTGCAACGTTTGCGAAACGATGTACGGAGAAATAGACCAGAAAATTGCACCACGACAACGCGCGATGCCACACCTCGCTTCTGACCCGCGAGTTTTTAGCCAAAAAAAAAAAGGTTCCAGTCTGCCCGCATCCGCCTTACTCTCCGGATTTAGCACCATTCGACTTCTGGCTCTTCCCAAAAACAAAAACCGCGCTAAAAGGAAAACGTTTTGACGCCATTCCCGACATTGAGACGGCTACGACGGAGCAGCTGAAGGCCCTTCCGACAGAAGCCTTCCAGGAATCCTTACAATCATGGAATCAACGTTAAGATAAGTGCATCGCTAGCCAAGGAGAGTACTTTGAAGGAGATTAATTCAAATTTGATGTAGGCTTATTATTTTATTCGTAATAAAATTATTCACCATATTTTTTCGTCACACCTCGTATTTTCTGAAGATGTAGACTATAATACCATTAGGGAACATAAGAATAGAATAAAAATAGAAATATAAGCACAATAGAAAATATTGATGATAGTAAAAAAAAATGTGTCAAATTACCTCTTTATCCAAATTACACAGAACGTCATCAAAAGAATCTTTTTTTTTAAATTGATCACAAAGTTGTTTTTTTCCGTAAAATAATAACCTCAAAATCATGTAAACAAACACTTATTAATGAACTCAGACTTAGGTGATGGTGAAGTGTTTCAGTGAATAGTCCATGCATATATACTTCCTGCACGTTGGGGCTTAAAGCTTTAAACCTACAACGGTTCA
Organism: Dynastes maya; assembly: GCA_029619315.2. Classification (NCBI taxonomy): domain Eukaryota; kingdom Metazoa; phylum Arthropoda; class Insecta; order Coleoptera; family Scarabaeidae; genus Dynastes; species Dynastes maya. Next base: position 30,881,252 of record JAROYE020000008.1, read on the forward strand.
TAGCCAGTCTCACCGTATGTACGAGTTAGGCACCGAAAAAATTTAGTTTCCTAGGCGGTATAATCGCGATATCCGAGTTTTGGTTTATCGGAGACAGGTGTCGATCACGTTGCCTGGGGCTTTGCTGTGACACAAAGTGCATTGTGGTGTCATATTGTCCCAACGACGTACTATTTTCTCTATGGAAAGGAATTTTAGAAAATCCGTTGCCACAGACTATTGTGATTAGCCCTATTAATTTTGAGAAATGACTACACCTATGATTACGCGTTCGAACTGGCATATTACGTATAATAACCATAATTCTAAACATTTCTCCGCATTTAAGCGATTCCTTTCTATAAGCGAACGCAATGGGAAATTGACTTTTGATCATTTATTTGCCTGAAAATTAACGCAGTCAGGCCAATATTTGCTTTAGAGATCTGTTAAATTCGCGTTGAGTTATAGCAGTTTGCGCAACATTTGTTTATTGCTACAGGTATTCGTTTGAACGGCTTACAGAAAAGGTACACAACAATATGTTTATCAGAAATGACAATAATCGACGTTGTTTCGTCTCCAAATTCTCGCAATGTCATGCCAGGATTATTTGATGTGTAAACATGCGAGTGTTAAGTATGATTTAATTCCATCCAGCTTCATGTCAGTTAAAAATATATAGACGTCATCGATTTTTTCACTCCCTATTTATTCTAGCTTATTTTCTTCCCTTTCCCCTTACACCGTATGAATTTGTCACCATATGCGGCTAACGTTTCGCCGACAACGACGACGTTTATAGCCCGCATATTGTGCTGGCATGTCGTGCGTGACTCGGGTTCCGGTCATGGCTTCAAGCGTTGTTGATTTATCGCCTTGCCGAGAGCTTATTCGCACTTTTTCGGGGCTTCCTCATCACAACTTAATCACCTCGAGGGGTTGCCCTCCGCGAAGCAATCCAACAAGCTCGCTGATATTAGTTAATTGTTGGCGAGCGTTCGATATTTGCCAAAGAAAAGAGATGGGGAAGAGAAGAGGCAACGGAAGGAGAAGCAAAGTTGGGGGGTGGATGGAAAAATTTATTATACGTTAAGCTTTGAATGTGAACGAGTTTTTACCTCACAATTGCCTTGTACGTAATGTTAACCACATTTTAGTTGAGCCACTGTCGATTACAATCAACTACTCCATTCAACAAATCTTTAAAAAAGGGAGGCAAAAATCTAGTTGATAATTACTAGACAATCTTGCTAAAGTCTACGAAAGCATGTTATTTTCCTTCTCAGATCATCAATCACTCAAAATTTTGTATTTCACCAAACCTTATATTTCACCAAACCAGCATGGTCTCGTACGTAGAAAATCAGCAATTACTAATCTTGTGTCGATTACTCAATTTATCGGCCAGCAGCTTGATGCGCAAGACTGGTGTACGTCATTTACATAGACCTCAGCAAAGCATTCGACACATTAGATCCTAGTGTCTTTAAAACTGTTCTGCATTTAGCTTCTACCCGTCCAACGGAAGTAACTATGACAATGTAATCATTTGTGATCATTTCTTTATTTTCTTCTTGCGCTCCACAGGGCTACAATTGTTATTTAATCTCTACGTGAATGACTTACTTATGGTTTAAAATAAAAAAGTTTGTCCTCATTAATAACTGAAATGACGCTATTGATTTACAATCTAATCTAACTACCAAGACCGACTGGTTTACTTCCTCCAGGTTACTGGGAAATATGGACAATTCCTGATACATGAGTTATGAATTTTGTAATCTTCCAGTTGTTTTCAATAGTCGCTTAGGATTTGCGCCACATACTAACTACCTTTGCATTTCTGCATCCAAAGTCTTAGGCTTCGTAATTTGTACCTATAAATACTTCGAGAATATACCTCTTTTTAAAACTTTATTTTACACCTTTGTTGTAGACAAACTTGAACATGCCTGGTGCCTGTTTGGTCACCATACTACATCTACTTACAACTGCAGATTGAGAAGATTCAACGATGATTTTTTTTAATCTTCATTGTTCAGACGTGATGAAATTTACCCGCTGCAGGACATAAATTATGGGGCACTTCTGGATCGACGTGGGATGCATTCCATGGCTTCTCGATGGGAGCGACAGGTTGCACCGTTTGAGTGGAAGTTGGTGCATATGTGGTTGATTGTCGCGATTTATGTTCTTCCTTAAACTTCCTAGTTCTTCATGTTGTCTTCCTACTTTCTCTCTGCCCATACCTCGAACAAATCTGTTATCCTTTTCCTCCTGTACTTTATGTTAATATGCCTCTCAACAAAATTAGCGATCTTTGAATTCGTTTTTTGTATACTATTTTCTGTTTCTTTACTTTTCTACGTTTTTGTATGTTGCATATTGTTGTCCTGTAACTAGAAACCGTTAGACAATAAAAACTATTATTATTATTGCCATACAACATCTAATTATCTACGATATCTGAAGAAATAGATTATTAGAATGCAGATCGACGATTTCTCCTGTACTTCCCCCGTATATTAATTCATTCAATTTTGTTTTCAATTTTGCTTAACCTTTGACTTACTCTTCAGCGCCGCTATATGTTACTCTTGGGCAAGAGTGTATATGACTTATTAATCAATCGTTCTAGAACTTGTAATGTTTTATTTTGAAATTGTTTTTGCCTTCATACGTCATGTACAAGAAACGATACGTCACACGAGTTTTGGGTATATAAAGCCGCTCAGAATCTCATTCTGGAAAAGTTCCCTCCTGTCCTTTTCTGTACCTTTCCTTGTATTGCAGACGGCTAGGGTTGTCCTAAGCAAAAGATCTAACCGAACCGTACCTCAGATAGGTAGGGCTGTCGGATACGTATTATTTTTTGTGTATACATTTTTTCCAAGACGAGTTTTTCATTTTTTTCCGTTTCCGTTATACGTAACTATAACCGTGAATCTAAATTTATTTCATTGCGCTTAATTAATTATAAGAATTTGATTTTGTTTTTGCACCGAACTTTATCATCTTGTAAAAAAAAACTAGGGCGGCCGTACTTTGTTTCGGTCACTGCTGAATCTTTATCAAGGAATTCTGATTTATGTTATATATTAGGTATGTACTACTTGCTAATAAAGCAATTATTATTATTATTTATTATATAATAACTTACCTGTATCATTTTAAGAATTCTGGATAATCGCCACCCCCAAGGTAGATCGTTAATGAATACTCACAATCACCATAATTCGATATTTTCACTAATGTAAGTCTGTAATAAGTTAAAGTAATTTTCACGCACGTGGTAATTGTTGTTTGTTTAATCATATCATAAGTTTGACATATTTCAAGTTTATTTTTCCATAGATCCATCTAGTAGCGAGAGGCGCAACCACTTACATATATTGCTAACACCGCTAATGTACAGGAGCTGTTATCACAAATCAAAAATATTTTACAGAAAATAAAGAATTAATAAATGTTAAGAAAATAATTAATAACATTATTTTCGGCATTTTATGAATGTTGAATGTTATCAAAAGCCGATATATCTGGCCCAGAGGGATAAGCACACGTTACACAATCAATTTTTCTTGGAATTCGTATTATCATCCAATACCAGTCAGATATCCGCTAGTAATAGTAGTATTCTGTATTCAATATTTCAAATACGCAGTGTATACCTTCAAATTTCAAGAAACGTTGGTCACGGTTAGTACTCATATGAGTATAACCGTATACAAACTTACGCGCGCAAACACGTCACGGCGTCCTCACCCTAATAACATACACACAACAACGACCATTGCCGTAGTCGTCCTATATATGACCAAATATTGACACTTCATGGTCCGCACACATTCTGTTCCTCTCGTCGGAATACCTCGCCCTGCCCCAGCCCACCTCCAACGTTCCATCTCGCTCCGATAAACGCGGTCAAGTCAGCAAGGAAGAAGGCAACCCCGAACGAACTACCGGCTGCTGCAGCAGTTCTATTGGGTAAATTATTTGAGTTGCTGAACTAACAAAACTAACGGCCCCGTGTTTACCGACGGTATTATCTGTGATGAAAATGTGGGCCGCTTATCCACAAACAACTAGAATTACACGGCAGATTTTCTATCCTGCTTCATCGTTATGGTTTATCCCTCTTCTTCCTGTATCATCTACAGCATGCAGATTTCTACATACAGCTGTAGTGAGCGCAGTATAACAGACGAATTTGGTAGATAGAAAATGTGAGCTTTCACCTCTGGATGCATTATGTATGTATGTATGTACGTGGGTTTGCAGATGTACGCGTTAAATTTCCAAACGAAGCCGTTTCCTAGCTTTTTGTTATTTGGAATTATTATGTCCATATTAAACAAACGTGGGGCGACATGAAAATGCGTGCAGATGGATGGTGAATGTATTACCTACCCACGTAATCTTCGCTCAGACGTCATTAATTCACGTAGTAATAAAACAAGTACATCGTTCTATCTATCTCATGTAGTTTCTTTATGATAACATGAGATATATATATACATATATTGTTTCACTACAGGCCCTGGGCTAGATGGACTATTGCTCTCCATGCAATTCGATTTCTTGTTCTAGGTCTGCCCTCCTTTTTCTTTCCAATCGGTCCTCTCTTTAACATCATTTTTGTCATTCCTTCCGATCTCTCTACATATCCTGCCTATCTTGTTCCCTGTGCTTTCACCACTGACGTTATTTTCGGTTTCTTATACAATTCTTCTAATTCTTTATTTGTTCTTTGCTCTGTATTTTTCCCACCAAATATAAATGTTAGTGTTTTTCTCTCCCATCTTTCTAGTTTGGGTTTTATTTGGTGTCCATGTTTCACTCGCGTAAGTCACTGTTGGTCTTATCATAGTTTTGCATGCTCTTATTTTCATATTTCTGGAAGTGTCTTTAGACTTGACAACTTCAACATCCGCAAACATATTAACTTCCTGTCGTTACCAGGGCCGGTTTTACCATAGTTAGGTTGCGAGGAGGGTTTATAGTTAAAAAAACGTTCGCGGGTTTCGCTAGTTTTCTATAGGATATTATTAAATGCCAACATTCACATACTGGCCGAAAACATAACAGTTTGCATTCCAGCCAGTCTGGACGCGACAATAAAGTTCAAATAAGATTTGCCGCCTTTACAGTCGCTTTGCAGTATTACCTTGCCGCCTCATTTGTCACAAGTGCACCGGCTTGTAAAAGAAATCATTCTAATATCGTCCTTAGTTAACGTTAAATTTTGATTGTTTTTTGGAATTATCCGCTTTGTGTAAATATTGTGTAATATATCAAAAAGGACAGAGCTCGGTGATCGCGGAAGACAGCACTTGGGTTACTTGGTGTCGAAATCATTTGCCAAATGGAAAAATGCTTTGGAAATTTTCGATGCTCACGAAACAAGTCAATACCATAAGTTCTCTGTGGAACAGGCTCAAAATTTCATTGCAGCAGCTGAAGGCCAATCACAGGATGTCTGCCAAAGAATATCTGCGGAAAATGTAAGAATTGCTACAGAAAACAGAAAGAGACTTACTGCTATTATGAAAACAGTCATATTGTGCGGGAGGCAGGAGATAGCTTTGAGAGGAGAGCAGGAACACGGGGACATATTGGAAGAGCCGCTACACAACGATGGAAATTTTCGGACCCTTTTACGCTTTCGTGTCCGCTCAGGTAACGACCATCTTAGAGATCATCTTTTGACCCAAAATGTCCACTCCAGAGCTATGTACACATCACCAACTATACAGAATGAACTGATTGAAGAATTTAGAGAGAGTTGTGCAGAGGGTAAGAAACTCCAAGTATTTCCCAGTGTTGGCCGATGAAACCCAGGATATCACTCGGTGTGAACAGCTGGCAGTGTGCGTCCGACATCTTGATTCTTCTGGCGAAAAACCATTGCTGAGAGAAGATTTTGTGGGCTTCATAGATGTTTAAGATGTATCGGCTCAAGGCTTAGCGGAAGCAATTGAGGAAAAACTGACAGCCTTACGCTTGGATTTACATAACTTAGTCGGTCAAGAGTATGACAGGGCGGCAGTGATGAGTGGTCGACTTAAGGGAGTAAGGACCATCATCACGGGAAAATATCCGAAAGCACAGTATGTGCACTGTGTGGCGCACAGTTTAAATCTAGTCCTCGCCCGCTCTAGTTAAATTACAGCAACCCGAAACTGAATTGGCACTATAAAAAGCGTGACAAATTTCATGAAACAATCTTCACTGAGAGACAGTCTGTTGAAGAAAACCGCCCAAAAGAGTAGCACATCATACTCATCCCTCGTTTCACTCTATGAGACCAGATGGACAGAGAAACACAAGGCGGTAGAAAGATTTTTTGAGATGTTTTCGGTGATACGAGATGCCCTGGATGCTCTTCAAAATAGCTCGCACAGAGATGTAGCCACCCAAGCTTACCAACTACATGTGGCAATTGAAAATAGCCAATTGCCCCTATGAATTGGCTATTTTCAATGCTCGATTTTCGAATCACCACAACGTGATTGCTGATCTCGAATACATTATTCCTGGTAGGACGAAATTGGATGAAGATTCAAAAAGAAAAATTCGGGCAATTTCACAATATTATTTTCAAGATAACGGAGAACAAACATATAGCGAATATGAGATGTGGCACCATCGTTGGATAGATGAAACTGAGAAACCAACTTCGGTCTTGGGAGTCTACGATTCCTGCAGCAATTTTTTTATGCCAGGGGTCAAGACTGGTCGGGGTCAGGCTGCAAATATTAGCCATCATTCCGGCCTCTACAGCAAGTCCAGAAAGATTCTTCTCCACATTGAGGAGGTTGAAATCCTACCTTCGGAATAGGACAAGGCAAGGGAGGCTGACTAGTCTAGCTCTCCTCTCTATTCACAGAGATGTGAAAGTAAACCTTGCACACATCGTCAGCCTAATGGTAGCCAAGAGAAGAAGACTGAACATAATTCTGTAATGTAAAACTGATATACATTTTAAATATAGGTTTACGTTAATATCTTTATAAACGATTTTTGTTTTCCCTTGACAAGATACCGGTGTTTTGATAATATCAACTACTGTTAAAAATCTAAGATGAAGGTAGGGCTAGGGAGGGAGAGGGCTGGCAACTGTCATGAGCTGTGACAAAAATTTTTCAGTCGATTTTACGTCTATAAAAACTATATCTGTGTGATAATAAAATACATTACCGTAGTTCTATTTATACATAAATATAATTCTTATATCATACTTCAAATACATCCTAGACATACAATGCAAATCTTCCTTAAAACTCGTTCTCAACTGCTCGAATATCCCGCTTCAGCAAAACTCAACAACTGCTTTCCCTGTATCTCCGATCGGGTATTTTTCTCCACCGTTTTGCGGTCACCCTTAATTGACACGCTCGCATTGAGATGGCGCCATTGTCGACGTACAACGAAGCGGAAAAGCAACCGAAACGTGAAAGAAGAAGATAGCCTCATGTAGTCGTGGGATAATACTTCCCTTTTCCCGGAGAGCAGATTAACTCGACCGCAGCCCAGAACTTTATCTAATTACGTCCATATATCTCGCGTGCGGTTTCGTCTTTAGCCCGGCTTCGTGGTCCTCTCTTCGTTTCTCTCCCTCGAGTGCTTCACAGTGATTCCCCAGTGCGTTGCCGGTCGGTTACGAGACGGGAGTATAAGGTAACGAGGAAGCAGCGTTTGGAAAATCGTAGCTAGTTTGTCGGGAATGTACCGTGGAGAGAGTTTTATTCCACGGAAAATCCTCCGGGGTCTAAAGCGTTAGGTGTATCGTTTTGGACTGCTGGCAATTGAGATTCTAATAGTATTATCGGCGTAGTTAAGTCGGCTAATTTCCAATTTACTCGGTAAAGTTGAAAAACGGATTTTAAAAGAAAACGATGATCTATAATCTTGGGTAAATATAATGTGCGGTTGCTATAATTCTTTTTGAATTGCAGTATTTCAAAAACTTTTTCTCTCCATCTCGACAATCCCACTTCCACTAGCCTTCAGACCAAGGAACGTAAAAAAAAACGGTATGAATAAGAAAAGGATACAGGAAAAGAACTTGAGGTATCCTCTTACGTAAGTCAAGCGTTCTCTTATTTTTTTAGGAACGACCGTTCTTTTCCCTCGTCCGAAACGAAGAGGACAAAGCAAGGAAAAAATACAGGAAATAGTAGAGATGAATTTCTCATAGCGCTCACCCAATTCCTGCTCTTACATTCTCCTTTTTCCTTTATGTAATAATACATAAACCATGCCGGAATGGAAAAAAGACAAGGAGAACCAGTTACACGTACACATACATATATATTCCTTAGAGAAGGGAGGATTTAGTAATATAAAGCGAAGAAATAAAGCAGGCACCCTCACCATAGCCTAGTCAAAAAATTATTTATTTCCGTGAAATCCCGAATCACGATCTCTCATGATAAAGCTTCCGGGGACGCCGAAACCGGAACGGTAGCCGTTTCCGAATTCGCCGCGAGGAAGTTTACAGTGCGGTTATACGGTGCCAAAACGAAGAATGTGGAGGAAGAAGATTTAGAGGAGATTTACGACCCACAAAGCGCAAGCTAAGAGGGTGGCTGTAACTTCAGCATACTTATTGTAGTAATTGCCATCGTTATATCGCGTCGAGCAAGTCCGTTCTCTTTTGCACGACGATCTCTTCCCCTCTTTCTCCTTCTTCAATTATTTGTTTTTGTGTCCCACCCCTCTGTATTCATCCAGCAACCAACAGAAGATGCATCCAACCGCACTAATAGAGTTTCGGTGTTTGCTTCAGTTTTGCAAGCAAGATTGGGAGGAAGGGAAACGACTCGCAGGCTTTATTTTGATTGTTTTTCCGTGTATCTTCGTTGCGGTATCTTATCTGCGCGCTCGCGAAGAAAACTTAGACGACTTCGTAATGAGTTCACGTCGCTCGTTCGCTCGCAAGAAGTTTCGGAACTGAGGAAAGGAGGCTTTTGATTGTTTTAGGAGGAGAGCATCTGTTTAACTTCGGACGATGTGCTGCCTGATGCCTGTTCGGGATTGAATTAATTTTTGAAATGCTTTAAGTTTATTATGTGCATAAGCATGTTCTCTGTGTAGATTATGGAAGAAATGAAATCCTATCTACGATTACATTTCTAAGGGATAGAAATGTTAGTAATTGAGAACTAAGAGGCAAAAGCCTTAATTTTCCAACGTTCAATAACGTTCAACACCCTTGCTCAAACTAAAACCATTCATTCAATGTTGAATTTCACGTTGACTACAAATGTTAATGTGTAGCGCTGATTATATTATTATTCCTATTTGGAGACAGTGAAACATTAAGATACTTTTGTAGTAAAACTACAATTTCTATCAGTACAATCTTCTACGTCTTCATGTCGGGTTACATGAGACTAGCAACCGAATCTCTAGTTAAATCCATCGAGCAACCTGCACAACTGTAGTTCGGCAATTATACAATTTCTAGTTCAGCATACCACAAAACTTTTTTTTCAGTTAAGAAAACACCAACAACCTTACAAGAGTCCAATACCTCACATATATGAAAGCTTTCACCAAATCCAAGCGTACACCAGAGAAATGGTTTTTTGCAATCAAGAAAATCTATATCTTGCAAAAATGCGCAACTTTGGGGGACGACCCTGTTACGAGGGTACGTCACCTGGAGGACAATAGACGAAGACACAATTTCTTCGCTCGTCCCACCGATCGTCTACCGTCCTCAAAGTGACGTACCCTCCTAACTAGGTCGCCCTTCAAAGTTGCGCGTGGTTTTCGAATTGTTTCGATACCTTATTCTTCAGCTGTACGCAGATCACAACGTTAAATGATTTTAGGCGTGCCAACATCAGGGAAAATTTTGCGTGAAAAGGCAGAATTTTTTTATGGCAAAACTGACAACAATGACAATTTCAAAGCCAGTTCCGGATGGCTTGATAAATTTAAAAACAGGTACGGAATTCGACAACTGTCAAGGAGAAAAATTATCAAGTGATGAGAGAGCTGTTGAGCCATTCAAAAACTTGCTTCGAAATATAATCGAGGGAATGCAGTTCTGTCCCACAATGCGGACGAAAGCGGACTTTTCTGGAAATTACTTCCTCAAATAACACTTGCTCACCAAGCTGAAGCATCAGCTCCAGGTAGAAAAATGAGCAAGGAACGACTTACATTTATGCATCCCTCTAATGCTTCTGGGATGCATAAAATGAGATTGTTAGCGTTGGGCAAAACTCAAAAGCCACGGGCTTTTGGAGATGAATCACTGCCAGTAATCTACTGAGGACAGAAAAATCTATAAGTAATAAGTAATCGGATTAGCAAAAAAAAAATGTGAGGCCAGAACTTATTCAAAAGTCTTGAAGTAAACTTCTAACACAAGTTGATGATGGTTGGAGTGAAGAAGATAATCTTGTGGAGGGATAAAATGGAGTTAGGAGGTATAGAGAAACAAATAAAGGAAATTACTGCACTTGTAAACCACACTTCTGGAGATCTAACAAGACAAGAAGTTATTGAATGGGCCGTCGGACAGGAAGAATCGTGGGAATCCATAAACGATATAGATATTTTGGAGCATGTTCAAAATGAATTAAGTTCCGACGAAGAAGTAAAAATGGTACCATGACATGTAAAGCAGTCAGAAGTTTCGAAACGTATATGGAATGGACTGAAGGAAATGCTGAATCGGAACATAACATTCTAATTTTATCCGAAATGAGAAAACGAGCTCAAAAGGCAGGTTTCTTAGATTTACTTTTAAATCTATTTTATTATGTAGTTATGTTGTATCTAGCAAAACACAGTATGTAGTTTAGTTGTTAATTTTTGTTTTGACAATAAAGAACTTTTTATTGTGAGATTGTTAATTTTTTAAGATAATTAGGAAAATGGATCTTTTTTGTATTTTTTCGATAATCCAAACTTTGCAAAAATCCGGATCAAACAGTTCAATTGTTAGTTTAGACTAAGGAGGGTTGTACTGTACTTTAATTTTGTTTGATTGTAGACGCATGTTGATCTATTTGTGAGCCTAACATTTTATTTTACGCCATAAACATAAAAAATAGATAAACAGAAGTTCCAGTGAGGTACAAAGAGTCCATACGATCCGTCGACCCCTTATTATATGTTCATCCAACAACATAGGGGGAAGTGAGAGCCCTCGCGAGAGTGGGCGGTTGTTTATTGAGCCATTTTACATGCGATATTTGCTTTTTGCCGGAGGCAGTAGCGGCCAGGCTACGCTACTGCACGTATCGTATTACCACGGCAATTCCATTCAGAGGGAGGAGAGCAATCGCCACCTTAACAAGGAGAGTAAGGGTGCCATCCATAGCGCATGGATTGGAACCGGTGAGGGGGGTGACTGAAAACGATGTGACGGCGTGACAGATGGGAAAGCTCGTGTACGCTGGCTCAAATCGTTTATTGGTTTTGTTGTATCGAATTTCCACTTTCAGTGCGATAGTGTGCGTTTACGACTGGAGTGGTTTTCCCTCTCTTGCAAAAAAAAAAATGCGAGAGAGATTTTATTTTATGTCGATATTTGTAGCCACGTGCACCCTCCTCTCTCGGCTCTGACGCTGATTGTTTGCTCATTTATTAACCGATTATGTGTCCCCGGGTCTCTCGAACTCCAGCACATGTATCCTCCAACGCCAATAGAGGAAAACGCGATTGAACGATCGTTCGTGCATCGAAGGGAACCCATTTTTTTAAACGATTAGATCTGCAGGGTTTTCATCGCAATTTATGTTCCGTAAGCTCTTGATACTGTGCCAACGTTACAAATCGATGAAACATTCATAAGTGGATAATGAATTGAAAACGGCGTGTTTTTAAAAACAATTCTGGGAAAATAGCTAAGCAATCATTAGTGTCATTATTGGCGTGATGTGATAGATGTTGGATGTTGATAATTTCTTGCAGGAATCTTATGCAATTTGCATGAGAAAACTGTCGTATTCTTGACTTGAAAATGGTTCCCACATTGAAGTCAATACCTAATCAACCCCACTTTGGCATGGAGTTACGATGTTTCACTTTAAAAAGTCTTAATAATGTCTTCGTAAATGACGAATTCATCATCCTTATGACAGGTATTTCCTTCAGAAATTATACCTTTCCTTCCAAAGAGTCCCATTTTCAGTAATTATGTTGCATTGTTCGTAATTGTGACATAAACGCTTCTTCTAGAAAAGGTTCCAATTATTCACCAGTAGCATTTTTTTTTTTTTAGAAAAGTCCGAAATTTTGATTTAATCATAAAGTATAAGAATTATGATGGAACAACACGTCTGATAAATGTCCTCCTTGGGTTTGCTGGCACATTTGCAGTTTTTAACGAAATTTTCGATCATTGTTTAGTATAACTGTGGTTGGATTTTAGTAATACAGCCTCTAATCTGCTCCTAAGACTTGGTCGGTTGTTGACATAAATTTTTGATTTCAAAAGACCCCAAAGAAAATGTTAAATCGCACGATCTAGACGGCCAATTCTGGTCACCCAAATGGGAGATTACGGGACCAGGGAATGTCTCGTGCAATAATTCCATTATTTTATGCGATGTGAGGCAAGGCATACCATCCATTTGAGGCACGAAAAACTGGGTTATCATGCCCCAGCAGCGTCTTCGAAGTAAAATAGTCCAATGATGTCTCTAAACAATGACTCGTTTGGGATACATTTCCTTCTCATTCCAAATGCGGAAAATTTTGCTTGTTTACCAAGCCATTAACATCGCTGAAGATGATTTTGTTGGAAAATTCACCGTTCACTTGTTGCTCAATGAGTCAATTGACGAACTTTCTTCATTCTGCATGGTCTGTAGGCTTGAGTTGCTGAGTCGGTTGAATTTTATAGGCATGAAGCACAAATTTTTCGCAAGAATACGCTGCATAGTGCTTCTTGAAATGTTCAATTCTTGAGCCCGAGACTAACCACATTCTAGCGAATGCCGTGATGCTTTCTGCTGAACGACCTGGACGAACTTTCAGGCTGTTCTCATAAGGAGAATGGGATTATGTTACTATCTTGATGAGACCTGACTGAATATAGAAAAAATTTTGGTAGATGATTTTCAGGATTGACGGCAAATGGCATTATTATGTTGTGTTTCTTTGTGTTTGCATTACTCCAAACAATAAAACGAGTACATTTCCTCTATTAATAACTATAAAATAAACAATTATAATTGAAAAATTTTCTAGAAATGTTAATGTAAATTTATATCTTCGTTGGTGTATTAAAATCATTTCACTTTACAAATTCTCCCTTAATATTAGTTAACCTCGTACAAATGTGGCTTTCTACTTTAATTCTCCTACGTGAAGAACAGGATGCAATGTAATGAAATATGTACTATTGAGCTATAAACGCTATAGTCACTATTACATTTCAAATTACATTCACTCCAATGATTTAAAATTAAACAGTTCGTCACTCTCCTTTTGCAATTGACGAGACCTGTTCGCCCCGATCCCCAACGTATACACAGCACACACTCGCTCGCCAACACTCAGCAACATAATGCTTACATATGCAAACAAACGCCCACCCTTCTTGCCTCGACGCAACGCGAACGGGGTGCGTTACGTGTGTCGGAACATTGCCTGCGGTAATTAGCGCACCCTCGTGTTTCTCTCACCTCCGATTTCATCCCCAATACGCCACCATTACAACCCTTTCGCTTCTCCCTTTTAGGCCGTACTGGTCCCCTTGTTTTTCAAGCCGTATGAAGCTCCCGTTTCAAATTCAGATTATCTTCGGGCACGGGGAGAATTGGAAGAGGGTAAATGCGTTCTCTCCTTTCCCCTTTTCCCACGGGTATAGAAGCGTATCGAGTTCATGTTTGGTTTTGTAATGATTCACCCTTGCCGGTATTAGCGGCTATATGCTAACGGGTCGCTTCCGGATGTTTTTTTTACGTCATGTCTCTTTTTCGTGCTTTCAATTTATCCGAGGAATATGTTTTGATATCCTTCGAATGTAGCATGTGTTAGATCTACGTTTTGACACTGGTATAAGGTTTCTTTTTCGAACCTATCGTTTCTTTATTATGAGGGTAGGTACTATTCAAATATGAAATAGAATTGACTGATAGAATGTCTTTAGTAAAAAACCACACAAATTTATTATGTATCAATAAAATTTACTTGTGCTTTCCAACACAATAATAACAATAATCGAAAACACTTATCAATACATATAGAAACTGGTAATGCAGTGCCTACAGCGAGCATGCCTATCAGCTTCAGGGTCCCAGGTTCAAACCCTGGAGCTGTCAACCTTCACAGCGCAGATCTCGCAGTTTTCCTCACTCTATAGCGAATGTTAAGGTGAACATCTTAAGAAGCTCCATAGGCACAGGAGTAATGATAATTCATGGCCAATCGATGCCATTCTGTGATTGGCAAAACGCTGTTGGTGGGTTGAAGGTATGAACTGATATTGTTTAACCTGTTCGGAAGTGTTCTAAAACACTTTTTCGGCAATTTAAATGAACTTTAATACCAACGAATTGAATTTAAGGAAATTTCAAACTAAAAATTGAAAACTAACCTGGATTTTATGACGATGTCAATAAACTCTCTATTTATGTGACATTTACAGGAAACCTGCCTATTCTTAACCACCAACCTTCGCTTCTATCTTGAATTTATGGTGCGATTTCAAGTATTAGACATTTTGAAACATGGAACACAGCCAGGCACGTGTTACCTCGATGAAAACTAGACTCAAAGTCGACAAATTAATTAGCGTTCTACTGCTCCTTTATTTTAATCGCAATAACGATTCTTTTATCCACAGCAAAATTTTATAATTCCTTTCCAAATACAATTTGACGATGAATTTTTGATGAATAAACCTATTTATAAAAGTAGCATAATTGAATAGATGTAGTAACGCGACTAGCAGACTGAAATTATACTACTCTGTGCTATAAAACTCCACTGACAACCCAACAATAACAAAATTTACTGACGTTCTAGATAATAACTTAACGAAACATATTTAGTATTCGAAATTACACTAGAAATACCTTCGAATTTACGCTGCTGCTTGTTGTAGGAAGATATTCCATTAATTTTGAGGATTTACGATATGAAAAAATTGAACAGAAGAGGAGTTTCTTCTCTGTTACCCAACGTTTGTCGTTGGCTAGACTTATAATAAGTCCTTAATACCCCCGCTCCAGAGCTCGTAGGTCTGAGGAAGAATAGGGGCTACCGAAAAAGAGCTAATAGCCGCTAGAAGGAATTTCACATTGAACGAGTGGTCATACTGAATACACTCTACGTGTCGTCAGATGACAGTTACGATCGAAGATGTAAACTACAATACAGCAATATATTATCAAACTTTGAGAAAGTGTATGAACAAGTATTGTGTAATTGGATCTACAGAGAGTCAGATCTTCATGGGATAACAGAGTAACGAGACTGTTGTGATTGACTTATAGCGATGGGAGGGGAGGGGAGGGCGAGTACAGTTAAAGGTTAAAGCGCCGAACAAACTGCCGCGGTGGCAGTGGCAGTACCGGTGGCGATCATAACAACGATTCAATACAACATACGCGAATGCATGGGTTGTTGCACATCTGTGGCGATCGAATCACGATCTTGTCACGGTCGATCGTGCGTTCATAAAAGCAATCTATATTCATATATGTGTTAAATGTCAGTTGCCTGTCAAAATTACGTCAACGCAAATTCAGTTGTGCGTTGCAACCATGGCGAACAGTCCTCGATGGCGAAACAGCCACGGCAAATCGGCTGCGACGAAACGTTTGTGATGAATTGTTACATTCCCTTAAAACTATGATCGCAATCCGATGTGTTCGGTTACGCGATCACTATCACGGCCGCCACCGCTACCGCCAATGCCACCGCGGCAGTCTGTTCGGCACTTAAAGCGATGATTTTATTCTAATAGATGTGGATGTAATCCCCACTATCATTCCCATTTAAATGTATTATCGTATTAGACGCTGTATCCCTGTATATTAATGGAAAACCATACTTGTCAGTTCACTAGCAAGGATTTTTGTATCGGATCATTCAACTACAACAAATAAACTTTTCTACATTACTCGGTATATTTCTGCATCAATGAACAAACGCAAACAAGTTGATGTCATTTATACTGATTTTGCCAAAGCCTTTAATACCATAGATTATAATCTCTTCTAATCAAGTTAGATGCAACTGGATTATGTCCAGAGCTTGTTAAAATCATATCTTCCTACCTCACGAACAGAGTGGGTTATGTATTCTATAATGGTTTTAGATCTAATACCTTCAATATACCTTCTGGTGTACCACAGGGTCCAAATCTTGGGCCGTTGCTTTTCAATATACATAGTTGTAAATGATCTGCTTAGCAAACTGCACTGTGAGCTCTTGAAGTATGTTGACGACATAAAAATTTATTCATATTGATTGCATCAACCTCCACACCAGTCTTAGTCTCATTGATGGATGGTGAACACTGAAAATGTCTTTGGATGAAGACACGCGCTCGATTGTGTCATACACTAACCCTTCCGATATATAGTCAAATCGCAATTAATCTCTAGAAAAGATGAGGTAAATGATTTAGATATGCTTTTTGATGCCCGTCTAAGCTTTTCCGAGCATATTTCCTAAATGTGCTTGTCAGCCTCCCGGCCGATTGGGTTTGCTATAAGGCAATGTTATAACTGCAGTAATCTCGTCGCAATTAAAACAATTACCTTACTAAAAATAAAACCGGCAACTTCCGATTGTGAAGATGCAAAAGCGATTTCTAAAGTATTTATCATTTAGAGGATCTGGTAGTTATCCTAAATATGGTTCTGACTATGTAGTACTCCTAGGACAACACATTTTGTGTCACTTTGTGGTAGACGTAACAAATATAGTGCTGCATTTTTACTTAACTTAACCAACACCTGGCCCAGCAAACGACTGCAGACGCAGGGTCTGCCTTCGCTCCCCGTGGTCCTCACGCAGAAGGCACGCAAACGACGCTGATGTGTAAAATCGCATGAACGCTGGCCTTCTCGCCCTTCCTCCCCTTATTGCTATTAATTTTTTATGTATGTATAATTTCTTAGCTCTTCGGGGTTTCGCCGAACAGGTACAGGTGTCTGTAGCAACTCAGCACAATGAGTGGTTGGTCTAGCCCTAGATAGTGTGTGACTAGATTTATGAGCTCGTAGAATCCGAAGAGACCCGAGAATGACCAGCTTTTGGATCTGACAAGTAAGTATGTGCACGTTTGTTTTTTTCGATTTTTTTTCAGGTGTTCCAGCATTGTAGTGTGGATTTGCCTAAGGAGCCGACAATAATAGGAACGAAGTGGATTTGGGAGCCCTCGTAAATAAGAAGAATTGGTATATTAGATCCAAATTACTTCTCTCTCTTTTCCGTCTCCTTTTCAAGGCGAATTCAGGTATTCATTCATTCCGTAACTCCATTTACTCCGAGTACCCTACTCGCGCTCTTTAACGTTTGGAAATGTCGTAGAGTTACTCCGCTCATTCGTTTAGAAGTATGGCTTGAGTGAACCACTCCTGTTCTACTCCTGATCCAGTCCACGTGTTCTGTACTCTTCATCTACTCCGAACGAATACCCGAACTCAGCTTCAGCCAACCTGGTGTCGCACGGACAGGACATCTCGACAACATACATATCCTTCTCCTTGAAACCCAGGATTACTATTCCAGCTTATTCGCGGACTGTGGTGTGGAAGGAAAAATTCCAAAATAACTTACAGCTTACGTTATTATTATTATTATTATTATTGTCGATTGGCTTCCACCTTCCACAAAGGCACTCTGATAAGTCGTTTAACGACGAAACGCGCGTCCGTACATGGTGGATGGTCTAAATTTCATTTATTAATTAACCAATTTCCTGGCTTTAGCTGTTAGTCGAGCTACGCTTCTCTCGCAGAATGTGATGGCTGGTGACCACTTGCTCGCTTTTGTAGAGTTTGTTGGCAAAAATTCTTGGCAATGTATGTGATTAGTTAAAGAGATTATAATTAAAGAAAACTCTCATCCATATAAGTATCCTATTATTATTATTGTTATCATTAATTATTATTAATAGAAGTAACTTTCTTCATTTGTGTTGATTAGTTCATTAGGTTCCTAGTGCATGTGATCGCCAATAAAATAAACATTAAAAAAAGATGACACACATTTGAAGCTATTTTAAAATAATTAACATAAACATAATGAAACCTTTCCGATATGAAATAAAAGGACAACAAACCCATAATTTATTCTCGACACGTACCTACGAGAAACACCGTTCCGACCCAAAGGGTCGTACGTTATTCCATATTCAGCAGGGTTTCCTTCCCCCATTTCAGTATTTCACGATTAAAACGATACACCGACTCTCCCCGTACTCGTTTTAGGATTGACGTCGTAAAACGTATGCCGTGTAGCATCACCGTAGCACCTGCCGTAACACCTGGCGCCTGAGCTTCCCCTTGACAGCATTAATATCATCGCTCTCCTCTTTAGTACTGCTAATATATTCAAAAGTATCACTCGCTGCCCTTATTCACGTGACAGAATGTCGTCCATATACATATATGTTAGTCCATATACATATATGTTAGACGCTAAAAGCGGCTAACTTTCACCGAATGTCGTATTTGGGTGTGCAAAGACTGATGGTATATGTATAGATGGATTATATTGCACCGGTGTGTGGGGTTTTAGGTCTTTATAACAGTAAAGGATGCAACGAGGAGGGTTTGTTTAATAATAGGATTATGTATGGGATATTTTGTATACACAAAAGCTATAATGGATGGGGTGATACAGAAGAAGGGTGACGCGTCTTTACAAAACGGTAATTTCACATTCATTTTTGGATGTTCAGGGAGATTACTCTTATGGAAGCTTTATTAAATGTTATTCTTAATCATGAATGCATGTAATTTTAAAGCCAAATTAATACTTGATAGAGAGGAATGGATAAAGGGTCGTCCAACTGAAGCGGAATATATTTGGTAGATAAACGGATCTAAGATAGTGATTGGTCCGTTGTAAACATAGCGTACACGCTACCTAAAGCAGCTACTTAACAATGGAAAGAAATTAAGTTTCAAGGCTGATGAAGACATTAATAAACACTGTAACTTGGGCTTGACAGAGGAAACAACATGTCCACACACTGTGGTATTGCACAAGGCCAGCACGAATACGAAGGCTGTTAGGTGTTCTGGAAAAGGCAAAGCTAATATAAACGATCTAGTACTACGAGTCCTAACAACTATACCGCGTTAGTAAATTTCCTAGTAAAGTGAACTGCTACAATATATGAACACTGTTGCCGCCGAGGAAGAAAACATTATGCCACTATTGTCATCCGTCATTCCTTCGCTTACGCATTCCATAGAGTTTATCCATCACACAATAATTGGTTTCCACCCTTCTCACTTATGTGTGGGGACAGCAGCAGGAGCAATAGATACTAGGGGTGGTGTATCAAATAAAAACATGAAATAACGCGAGCGTCTGGGTAGCCGTGAGTTGCATAGCACATTTTTGCGGTAGTGATCGGCTATTTTGCTGCTGTTATTCAACCAGAGGCTTAGGCCCCGATAAGGTTTGTGGTGGTGGCCCGAGTATTTACAAACGTTGCGATACATATAAATGCGTACAAGAAAAGGAATCGGAATTATGTAATTAATATATTACACAATACTTACGTATTTGCATTTTTTTATGTATGGGAAATAGCAGGTTTTTATTTGGTCATGTTACAAAGGGACTGTTTAGTTAATAAATTTATTTTTTATACCTACGTGCTGTGATTAATTTAGAGAGCAACCGTGTAAGCGAACAAATATATAAGCATTATTTACATCTAAACATAAGCAATTGGTTCTCCCTCTCCGCAAGAAAGATACGCCGAAGCAGACGACTGGCGGGATTGTTCTTCAAACCAGGAGAACGTAATGGATACTTTAAAGCATGTCGAAACTGATTACAAAATCTAAAGAAATGTATTTTTTCAACATCTATCAACTTTTGGCAATTGTCAATACATTATTATATAAAACACAGGTTTTTTCATAAAGACTGTCTCATAAGAGCTGTTAAATTTCTAAAAGGGGTAAATGATATAGGGTTGTATGTCTGCCAGTGATCTAGGGCAGTTAGGAATTGTTTGAGGGTAAGGCGAAGGCTGCAAACTGTCAAGATATTTTGCAGGACAGTTTATTGCCCAGTATTTGAAAAATTCTACGGAGAAGACGTCGATTTTATTTTTCAACAAGATGACTCCGCGCGTTCAACCAAGCAATGGTTTACCCAACGGAATACAGGCCCTCAAGTAGCCCGGACTTAAATGTCATCGAAAAAGTATGGCACGAAATGAAAAAAAAACCTAAGGAGCAATACTCAAAAAGCAATTGCTGATTTAAGAGACAAATTAAGACAAATTTGGAACACGTTCACGTTCATTTTACAACAATTTTCTAAAAAGTACGTGAACACCTACTCAAGCGGTTATCAAGTCAAAATGAAACATCACGATTTACTAGAGTTATTAGTTACATTAATTTAGTTTTGCATTCATTTAGTTGTCAAAAGTTGCCCTTCCTTTTTTAAATTTAACTATTCGACGCAATTTTTTTTGCCCTTTTTTGGATCCTTACGTGTAATAATTTCTTAATAAATATGTTTCTTCCAAAATATGAGTAAACTCTCTGCGAACGATCATGTGTTAAGAACATTAACTTAACATTCCTTGGCCATGGAGATAGGAAGCTTAAAATGCAGACGTCCGGCAAAGAAGCCAAGACTAACATCTAAAGTGACACGGTTTCAATAGGCTAAAGATTATAAAAAATATACAGTTGAAGATTAGGGAAAGATAAGTTTTATTTATCATCTGTATTTTTGGACAAATTCATCCTCATAATTCGCATAATGGTTCTCTACATTTTTTACTTTTTCCTAGATTATTTATAACGACGAATCACAGCTAGAAGTGCTAACGGAGAGAAGCCAATTTGTTCGTCGACGTCCTAGCGTTATAAAGAAGCATGTACGATCAAATCTATTAAACATACCCCATTTCTAACGGTTTGGTCGTGTATTACGACAGAAGGAGGGTTATATTTCGTTAACGGAACAATGGAACAAAAACAATATAAAAAAGTTTTACAAAACTTTATATTGGTTCATTGGATCCGACTCAAGGAACATATATTTTCATGCAAGACAACGCACCCGTGTCATAAGACAAAAAGTGTAATACGATACCTTGAATCTAAAAATCTGCATGTACTACCTTGGCCAGTCAATTCACCAGACATAAACTCAATTGAAAATGTGTGGAATGTTTTGAAAAACATTGTAGGTACACGAAACTCAACTACAAAGGAAGAATTACAACAACGACGGATAACGACGAAATTAAAAAAAAACAAAGAGCTACATTGGCAGTATGCCAAAAAGGATTGGAGAAGTAATAAAACACAGAGGAGGAACAAGCAAATATTAGTTATATGTAATTAAATAATAATATTGCCAACATTACCAACTGTTTTTTTCTTAAATTTTACCCCAAAATCATAATATTTTTAAGTGGTCCTAATTCGATGACCAGGGACTGTAGTTGTTAGGGCTCGTAACCGAGCAGCCGTTATAAATCTATAAAGGTCCCAATAGGCCAAGACTTATTCAATTTAATTTACCTAATTAAACTTTTAATTTTAAGCGAAATGGACACTACTCCGAGAAAATATCTTTGCATTAAAAAGCTTAAATCTAACAAGAAAATTAGTTAATGTTTTAAACGTTTTTAGAAAATAACTTTTAATCTGCAATCAATTTCAATAAGCGTCTATATCTATATCATTTCAAATTCTACAATCTTTTTTATTTTCCAACATTGAACGCACGCACCTCTCATAACACGTATTTTTTCCCCATCACTCTCGATAATAAAAACGTCCATTCGCTTCCTCTATCCACCGCCGCAGAAACGACACGTGCAGCACGCTCATTTTTCCCCGCACTCGATCCAATTTTTTTCCGTGCGCGCGTTCTCCAAAAATCCCATAAAATATTTTCAGTGAAACATTTCCATTATTTATCGAACGAGATACCCACACAACGAGAACCAACGCCGGCATATATCGAAACCGGCACCGTATACGGGACGATAAACAGCCCACTACCCCCACTTGCCTCCATATTTCGAGTATTTCGGATGGTAGAACATATTTTCGTTCTGCTTATCTACGATATGACGATCTCGCTGGTGTTGGTTTTTTTCTCTTGTTTTCGTTTCGTAAAATCACCGCCCGCTCTGTTTTTTACGACCTACAGCATATAAACGTGGAAAATTTGTTTTTTTTTTTAGGGTTTCTTTCTAGAGGCAAGAGTGAAGGAGGAAACCGATTTCGACCTAAACAAGGGAAATAACTTGTAGCGATGACTAACATACAGGGTTATGATAAAGTAAGGCACAAAATTCAAAATAAGGGTTTGTGACTATAATGAGGAAAAATACAGAAATACGTGAGATAGTGAATTGAGAAAGCTTTATTTTAAAATAATTGTGGCAATCATTGCGGTTGTCAAGATGACGCAGTGGCCTTATGTCACTATTTTTTAAACGGCACCGTATGCATTTGTTTATGTCACTAAAATCTGTGTTTATTAAGGGTTAGGGCGGCGAGGCACTTGCAAAAAACATTGAATTCTATCTACGGAACTGGAAGGGACCCGACTGTGCTCCGAATATCTCTTTGTTGAGGCACATTTTTCATTTGAGAGAGACCGGTAATGAAAGGGATGGTGGTCTTTGTCATACACGTGTCTATTTATTGTCGAAATAGTTAGAGCCTAGATTATTTTAATAATTTCTTAATTTTTCTGTTTATTTGGATTTATCCGAAAACTACACCGTGTCCTAAAAGGGTTTTTAAAAACATTCTGTTGATTTATTAGTTGTCGATTGTAAGTTTAAAGCGGAACTTGATAAACTTTAAGTGTAGTGTTTACAAACTTTTTGTTTCTGTGTGCTGTGTTTTTGTACTAAATAAACATGGTTATTAATTTTTATGTTGCGTATGGAGGTAGCAATGAATATAATCCACAAAAGCCAATTTCTTCTTTTGGGTAACGAATTTCAAAAATATTACACTTAGCCTAACCTCATTTTTCATGTACTTTCTGCAACTATGGTAATAACTAGAGCAACGCAACTGCGCTGAAAGCCAGTGGCGGACGCATAAAAGTTTACACAAAATAAATTAAATGTGATACGTGCTCAAACACTTACCGTTTTAAGAGGCCTCCGTGAAATCACAAAGTGGATAATGTCTATTTAATATTTGTAACATTAGATATGTTTCCAAAGTTGTTTCGGCAAAGTGAGTGCGGCGTGAAGAAAAAGTGTTTTTGTATGCCGAAAAGGAACGTTCTACATCTAGTGACGTTATATTTGCGTAAGTAAAATAATCTTTCAAATAACGGTTCTGTTGACGCACCTTCACAAATTTGTCTTAATGTGCCAAAATCAGAGTCTTTATCTAAAACACTTTCAAACCTTTCTAAAACACAAACATTTCTTGCGTCTTCTATCGCGCATAGCTGTGCGTGAACATGTTGCACTATTTGCAAAGATTTCACTAACGACACCGAAGAATTTTGTAGTTTTTCTATCGCATCCGCCAGTCCCACGTAATTGTTCTGAATAATTTCCAAATCTGTTTTAACTTGACTATCCTGAAATTTCAAGCGGCTTATTTTGACAGCCGCTGCTTCCTTTGGGTCGAATTCTAATATCACGTTCTTTATATTCTCAAAATATTTAAGATAATAAAATGCAGCCTCTAACCATGTTCCCCAACGAGTAAGAATAGGTTGTGGTGGTTCAGGAATACCGGGGCATAGTCTATGAAATTCCCGAATACGTTTTGGGGATTTTACAAACACAGCTTTTGTATGTGCTATTAGAGCGTCTACCTCAGGATAACATTTTCTGATACTATCTGCTACGAGACTGAGAGTATGAATTCTACATGTAATATGCAACAAGTTAGCACAATGTTTTTTAAGAGACCTACAGCAAGCATGTTTGCGGCACCATCACTCGTAAACATCAACAGTTGATTTGTTGAAAGTTCAAACTTTTCCAATGTATTTAACACCAACATTGAAATTACTTCGGCAGTGCATTGTTGTATTCGTCTGGAAGCTAGTAAAATTGAGGGTGACGGTCGATGTGGTTCCATTGTGCGTATCATTACATTAACCACAGAATGTTTTTTTACGATCTGTTGTTTCGCCCACACATAACCACAGTTTTTTATCTTGCAACTCCGATTTAATTCTTTTCTCGACATGCTCACGAGCAGACGGCACAATTCTCTGTAATGTTCTCGCACTTGGTAACTTAAAGTCCGAATATTCATTCCAAAACGAGACGTATGCTTTCTTCCTTAGTAAATGAAATGGTAAATTACATGCAATAAACACATAAATTAAAGTTAAATTTGTCATAATCTCGTGTGGAATTTCTTTTTGAAACATGCCCTGCACTATTTACGTGCCGTAGACAATCACTTTTCGACCAACACATTAAATCTATTTTACACACTACACTTTGAATTTTAGCGCCATCACACTTTAAATCAGGCATTTCTGCAATAAATTCTCTTATTGTGTCCAACTTTGGTCGTTTTCACGACGTAGGAAACATTTTCAAAACAAACGTAGAACTACGATATAGTATACGACAACGTAGATGCATACACAACAGATCGGCTTTCGAGTCGCAGTTATACTGACGCTTATACCTAATTGTCCCGGCCGTGTTTATTTTGTGTAAACTTTTATGCGTCAGCCACTGGCTTTCAGCGCAGTTTGCGTTGCTCTAGACTAATGATGTAAATAAGTTTCTATTCAAAGCGTTTAATATGGTAATCCAAATTAATAATGGTCAATAATAAAGCTAGCAGAATAAAAAATTGATTTCCAAATAAAAGTAAAAGAAGAATTTAGCAAACAATTATAGTAAATGCAATTTGAAGTGTAATTTGAATTTTCAATCTTGTCAATAAATGTCAAACGTAACTTAAAGTTTCAATCTTGGATTTAACTGTCAGATGTAGTGGTAGCTAACAAAAAATAACTAAAAGAAAACATGGCCCTCTTGATTACGTTTTTTTAATGATCATATTGTATTTCATCCCAGCACTCATTTTAACAAACCACATAGAGAAATGCTTATAAAAAAAATTGTAGAACGCAGAATCTGATAGAAAAAAGATTCACATATATATATTTTTTAAATTGAAATAGCAATACAAACATCGTAACCATTTCGATCACCATATTGTAGACTCTAGTTAAAACTTGTTTTGATGCATTGGTGAAAACTCTAGGAAATATTCAATCGAATAAAATTTGAATTACCGCTCTAGTCTATAAAGTATTAAAAATATCGGCCATTAAAGAAACAAGAATTTCGCAAAAATCCGAAATTATCTCAAAAATTTGACATGGATTGAAAAGAAACGTCCAAAAACGTACTAATATACAGGACGTTTCATTTAAACAACCAAACTTATTTCGTGCGCTATGGGTACCGAACACCTTCTATACTTGAGTATAATTTTATGTTATACATATATTACCTACTTTCTAAATTACTCAGAAAAATAATTGTGTTTCACCCACGCACTAGGTGGACACGCTGTATAATCAAAATTCGTCAACACTAATTTCTTTATTTCCTTTTTTTTCTTTTGTATTCATTCGTGTTTCTTTCATTCCTTTTTTTTTCATTTAGAATAGCTGCGAGAGACGTCTACCTATTAATACTCCCGACTTTTATCAAATATTGAAATTTTAATTCGCTCGAATTTTATTTTTCCATGAACGGGCGGCGTTAAATCCCGACACGAGATTCTACTTTTTCAACTAATCCGCGCTTGTTTTAACAATCACGTCCGGCAGCACGCTCTAGCACGCTTTCTCTTTCTAACCCGCATTCTCTAATACGTTAAAATATTCACCCTTCAGAGCGCGGAACCGACGAGAAGTTACATCGATGGATATCAATTATGAATTAAAATTTTTCTGTCGTTCGTTACCTCCCTTCATTCGTTTTTTTTTTTGCTTTGAACCCTTCCGTGATGCTTTTATATTTTTTACAGTCTGAGTGGATTGGCGGCAGTACGACTGGGTCCACTCAACTCGCTCCCCTTGTACCACCCTCTAACGACCCCTGTAGTGGCTTTTTCTGTATTTACGTTTTGTTTTTGTTTCTCTTTTCGCTTCGTTTAATTGCTAATTGGTGATCGTGCGTTATGCAATCAAATTGAGCGTATTATTACATTAAAACTGGCAAAAATACCATTTAGATGCTTTTAGATTTTTTGCTGACTTACCTGTTTGTGCATCTCCACATTTAATCCGTAAGACATTTCGTAATACTGAAACAAAGAAAATCGTGTTATTGAAGTATTGTCTTCAAATATTTGTCGTTAGAATGGAATATTATTTACTAAGTTAAACATGAAAAACTAAATGGAAAACAAATATAAAATGGCAAAAAAAAACGAGGCGATTTCACCTCAAAGTCAATCAGAAATATTTACGAAATCGTCTAAAACTTGAATTTTTGATTCCTGGAATATAAGGCAGTTTTTCTAATGTGAAAATTCAGATTTTTTAATTATTCTTTCTTCCTAATTTAAAATGATATACCCAGGCACACTACGACAGTCAAAACTGTATAGGCTTTAGCATAGCTTAACGGTTCATTTCTACATTGACAAGTGTAATTTGAATGTGAATTTTCAAGTTGGAATGATTCTTTCGTAAGACTCCAGATTATGGACGTTATTTGAAATATTAATTATTTCTTCATAATTCAAGCAAAAGAAATACTGCAGCCATAATAAATAAATCTTAGTTCTAATACATCAAAGCAACCCCCATATGTCCCGTTACTAGAGTGTCCATACGTTCCGGTTTACCCGGATTTGTCCCGATTTTATTTCTTTTGTCTTAATTTATCGACATATCTCGAGGCAGCTAATTATCTCGATTTTATTAGTAACTCCTTAGCAGCAGTACAAAATATTTATAGCACAGTAAAACAGAAATACATTTGATTTATACATTTCTTTTATTTATACATTAATTTTATTTAAACATTTCTTTTATTTATACACTATTTTATTTTATTTATACCGTTTTAATTATTTATATTGATTTTTATTGACTTTGACAAAGTGCACTTTTACACTAAATATATTATATGACAATGTTTGTAATAGCTTGATTGCGAATAAAACGATATTATTATTATTATTATTATTCACTAACAAAACAATGGAAAACCACCTGCATGTTGAAGAAATTATAGAATAACAGTTCAGTAAAGTCAAAAAATAATAAGTAAAACAAAACGGTGAGTTGGAATAAAAGTTTAATTTTTTTCACTTGCTCGTTTGCATTTTTTTTAATTAATTTCAAGTAAGTTAATCTCAGTAATATACAGTAATGTTCTATTTTCTGCGTATATATTGAAAAAGAAGAATATAAGCGGGGTGTGCGTCAGACATTCTCTCATCCCACCCATATACTCCGTTTCATATATTTAGGTAGCGGCTTAAACAGGTAAGTATGTGTAGCATTTTTACTATTTGTTATTATAATATAGTGTTACAGTATCCGTTTCTCTATTAGATGCGTAGCTATTAAATCAGTTTTAGTTGTCAACCTGTATACGTACAAACAACTATCGTTTACTTACGGAAAAAGTGTGTGATTTTCTCATTTTGGCAAGGCCTCGGCGCTCTTCGATGAAGTCACCCTGGGTTAGTGATGGCCATGCACGATAAACGGTAAAAGGCCTAAACGGTAAAGGAATCGCTTTTTTGCATTTCTTTACTACGTTTTGAAGGGTTTCCAATTTAAAGAGGATGCTAGTTGTCAACTGAGCCCTTCTTCGCAAAAACGAAATACGTAACCGAGTACCGTTTTCGTGAAAGATGTGTTTGTGGTGGATATTTAATCGACTCATTATTATTATTTGTAATTTTACATGTATTTGGATGAAACTAAGGTTGAAATGATACAGTAATTGCAATTTTATTCGAAATTTTGTTAAATTTCAGCAGAACAGTTACAGACATGCTATTTAATCAGAGTCTTAAATTTTCTATTGCGCGGTGTTTTACCTATCTTTCCTATTATGTGGTGTTTTACCTAATCTATCATTACATTTCCCACAATCATTTTTAAGTAGGGTATTTGTAGAACAAGTTATTATAATTGTTGCAATACGTTCACTGCTGTGAATATGACGTTTACATATATCAGTAACCAAATGGCTACGTTCGGTGTTATAATTTAAAATATATTGTATTAAAACAGAACGTTTATTGCACACACTTAAAAACATCTCTTCGTGTTCAAAAATAATTTTGTTAAATATAACGTAAGAATATAAAACTATTTGAACAAATATATTTTAGTAATTGAAAAAAAATCCTTTTTTGTAAATTTCTACGATATACTTGATTTTTCGTCTATAAAATTATGACATAAATTACTATTCAAGCATGGCTGAACCCCAAAAGATGAAATTTCAACTCGTTAATTTTGTCTGTCTTACCTATCCATGCGTTAATCCGGGAGACACGCTGTATACAACACTGTATATATAATATATCCTCTTAAATGTTTGACGAATCCATTTTTTATTCAAAACATCAATTGATAATCTACAAAAATACATGTGATAATTTCTCTTTTTACAATCAATATACTGCCAAATATACGCACAACATGTTGTACATATGTATGTATATTGACTTCGTAATCCGGACGAACGTAAACGTAACGCAGATTACAAATTGAGCGGAGTCAAAGTCGTTGCCTAGTGAGCGGCAAGTGTTTTTTTTACGATAGTTTCACGCGTAATGCGAACGTAATGGTGTTTTAATGCGAGGTCGTAATGATGATGAGACCATTTGTTTATAATTTAGCGTTGCTTATCGATTATTTACGCGAGTCGTGTCCATAATTCCTTTTCATTCCCTTCTCAAAGGTATAGAAAGATATTTTTATCCTCCTAATGGATCTTAATAAATGAAAATTTAACATGATTGATATTTTTGTGCTATTTGTGATGTTCGATCTTGGACAAAATATAGAAATAGTAAGACATTATTTATGTGAAAAAACGACACCAATAACTCGCAAATTCGAGAACATCAAACTAAAATGATTGAGCGAATTGGGTTTATTGATCTTTCTATTTAAAACTGACATTCTTGCTCTTCTGTTGCAAATCACGCTGATACGTGGTACCAACCTAAGAAGTACAGGGGAAGAAACGTAAATGGTCATGGTCATATAATATATTTATACGGGGAGAAACTCGCGCTATAGACATTCGAAGGAGTTAACGTTACAAATGTAAATTTCTGCAAAAATATTACCCTTAAATATCCTATAAAATGTCGTCTAATTATTAACACGATAGTCGTCACAGGTGTTGTTTAGTGTGTTTGCTATCGTTTGAAGATTTGTTTCTGTTAATCGTTCTATCTCTTTTATTTCTCAAATGAGGAAAAAGTGTTATTAACATTTTTTGCAGGTAATGTGACCCTACTTGATTTTCCGTTGACGTTTGTCTTATAACTAAAACGTGACAAACGGTTGCACCCGCTGTACATACAAGGAATCGAGTGGACGTTCGGTAATAACCGAACGTCCACTCGATTCCTTGTATGTACAGCCAGGGGTGCAACCGTTTGCCACGCTTTACTTATAAGATATGATATCAGAATAAATAAAGATATCATTGATATCTTTCTTTTACTAGTAGGTAAATAATTGTATCCTAAATAACAATAAATAAATAATTGTCTAAAATCCAAACAAAAAATGTAGGTGGACAAATAATTATGGCCGATAGTATATTTTTATAATGGTTTCCTATTGTTGTGTGCCCTAATACACAAACAATAGTACGATACTATGTGGAAGATGTATACCAGCCGGTTGGAAACGACCCCAACGCTATAGTTGAATGTTGCACTGCGAGACTGCGTCATGCAGCACTTTTCTTACAAACTAATGATTCATTGAATTGAGTTTTTCTTAAATTCTAAAAGGCATTGTTAATTTTTGTAAGTTATTTATTTCGAATGAATAGTTGCTTGATCATTGAAACTGGGAATCGTAGCTTATTAGTGCCAAGGTTGATTTCTTTTGTTTTTTCGAGTGCGACGGATTAACTACAAAGCAAATGCCCATATAAATATTGTACGTACCCGATCGAGTCGACGATTTCCACACGGTAGATTTCCAAATGTATTTAATGTTTAGTTGTTATGGACAGAGAGAGCGAGGGTAAGTAAACTCAAGCTTATAGAAGAAGATCCCAACAAAAAGAGCAAATTACAGAATTTGTGATATACCTAAGCTTTTCATCAAACGATAAAAATAAAGCACCTGGTCGACGTGGGTCAAATTTGAAAGCTAATAGCGTGCTTTCTATAGATTTACCATGTGTGCAACAAAGTATACCGGCCGGTCGGAAACGCTATAGTTGAATATTGCACTGCGAAACTGCGACACGCGCACTTTTCTTATCTAAATGTGAAAGAGTCATCAAAAAGAAGGATTATTCAAACTAATGATTCATTGAATTGCAGTTTTTCTTAAACTCTAAAAGGCATTGTTAATTTTTGTACTTATGTTATTTATTTCGAATGAATAGAGTTGCTTGTTCATTGAAACTGGGAATCGTAACTTATTAGCGCTAACAACTTTATGGGAAATTATGATTAGCATCTAAGGCTACGACCTTGGATGCTAATGTATTCAATATTTTTAGAGGTATTTTTCTAATGTCAAATGTTACACTACTGCAACAGAATTTTACATTTATATTCATATGAAAAAATCTGAATGAGATATTAATTCCTATAAAATCGTATGCAAAGAAGTATTATATTAACCACAGGAAACACAAAAAACAATGCATATGTAATGGCGCATTCAAAATAAAGGTATTATGTATTTATTGTGTTGTTTTATTCATGTATTCATTTATATCTTAAAATACTTAACAAAATATTGTAGATGCACATAATTTTGTTTAATATTTTTATATTGTAAGTAAAACATTACGAAATATATAGCAAAAACTACATATATACATACTTGACAGAAATAGTATTACACTATGGACACGTAGTAGTGCTATCAATAAAGCGTGAGAAACGGTTGCACCCGCAGAGACGCCTGTACGGGGGGGTGTATGTACATATGTGGATGCAGAGTTCAGTAATGCGGTAGACATGGAGGAATTCGGCCGTTCGGTTATTTATCGGATTCTCATTGTGTGTTTTCGAAAACATGGGACATAGGCCTGGTGTACCTCTTGCATCGCATGTGAAGAAATACAGGGTGCGTCAAAGGAACCTGACGAGTTTTAATGTGTAACTACAAATGTATTTCCCAATATGTTTATTTTCACATACAAGTATTCGAAAGTATATAACATGCCATTTTATTTATGGAAAATAATTTCGCTCAAATGACGTCCTTCACTGCGGACACACTGTTCCAAACGGTTTCGCAAATTCCCCATTACGCGTTGTAGCGTACCCATCGGAATTGCGGTAATTTCATTGCGAATGTTTTCTTTCAATTCTTCAATGGTCCTTGGTCTCGTTAAATACACCTTACTCTTAAGATAACCCCATAACCAATAGTCACAAGCCGTGAGGTCGGGAGACCTTGCCGGCCAAGGAACATCTCCATTCCGCGAAATGACTTTTTCTCGGAAACATTTCTCGGAGTCGAGCCATTGACGCTCGTGCTGTATGCGCTGTGGCGCCATCTTGTTGGAACCATACAGTATTTAAATCGATGTTCCGTCGACGAAGCTCTGGTTCTAAAAATGTGTTTAACATTTCCACATAACGTTGCGAATTGACTGTGACATGATTTCCTGCATCGTCCTCAAAAAAATAGGGGCCAATTATACCGAATCGCCCCACTCCGCACCAAACAGTAACCTTGCGACTATGAAGCGGTCGTTGATGGAGTTCTCTGGGATTTTCTGAACACCAGTAGCGAAAATTCTGCTTATTTACGTAGCCTGATAACTCGAAATGCGCCTCATCAGACATAATTAAGCCACCTAAATCATTTTCACCAAAAAGTTCCAGAAGTTGATTGCAACAATTCAAACGGTTTAAAAAGTCTTCAGCTGTCAGTTCTTGAACAATTACTAATTTGTAAGGGTGATGATGTAAATCCTTATGCAAAATACGCCGTACTGTACTTTCGGAAAGTCCTAGAGTTATTGCTTGTCGCCTTGCTGAACGACGTGGACTTCGCTGAACCGCTGTTCGCACCCTCTCAATATTTGCTGGAGTCCGAACTGTTCGACGCATTCCTGGTGGCTTATCTTTCATTGCTGATACAGATCGACGAAAATTTTCAACCCATAACTTAATTGTGTTACGGCATGGAACAGAACCGTGACGTCCAATATTGAAGCGCGCACGAAATAAACATTGTGTACTGACAACCGAGTCGTGATTTTTAAAATACGCCTCGAGAACGAATGCGCGATGTTCACTCGTCCACAGCTCCATGACTACTAAAATGGCATCTACTACCGATGTCATTCCCACTGTAACCGCTGTTCTACGTACTATAACGGCTTTGTACTATTCATTATAAAAACGTCAGGTTCCTTTGCCGCACCCTGTATATTTGGCGTTTCCCCGGTTTGGAATTTACAGGTTCGCACATTCGTTGCAAAATTTTGCGGTAATGGGTTGCTAAGTCGCACGACATTTGAATGTAGAAGTCAAATTAAAAGTAAACGTCATGTATTGAATTTAAGAAACAATGTTCCGTACTGGCAATTTTTGTATGATTTTATTTTCATGATGAGCACAACACCTAGTAGATAATGAAAACTTTCGTCTTTTTTGGGATAAATATGTTCCATCATGGAAGCTACCAACAAAAAGACAATTGCGGTACAATTTACCACATGTGCAAAGTACAGTAAAAGACTGTATAAAAGACGAGTTGAGAAATCAAAAAATCTGGCTCACTGTGGACGAAACTACTGATGCTCAAAAACACAGCGTGATTCATATTGTGGCGTGTCCTTTAAAACTTCCTTGTTGTTAACCAGTAAAAGGATTGAAAGAACTGATGCCGAAACCGTTGTAAACATAATAAAAAATATGTTAAGAGAATTTTGTATCGTAGGAGCCCAAATCACCATGTTGGTTTCTGACGGAGCCGCAAAAATGCTGAAAGCTGGTAGGATGTTTAAAGTATGCTAAAACATATCCGCGTATTCAAGCAATTGTATCCGCAAATTCTGCTACTACCTCAGCCTGTATTGACGCGACGGGGAACATGGATTGAGGCAGTATCTTACTATCGCAAATATTATTCCCAAGTGAAAAATGTCATTTTCAAACTCAGTAGCGTATGGTTTTTGCTATAAGATTACAGGGTATTCCATCATAATAGGGCTAGAAAAAAACCTACACAGAAAACTGAAAACTACACTCCTCTTTTATTCTGTGTACACAGTAAATAAACCAATAATCAGCAGGCGAAGATTGAATTTACGACGAGTTACGATTAAAAACGGAGTTCAATCCCGTTTTGCCTCCGTTCTTTGAGGATTGAATATAAATATTTTTTGTTTTATATCGGCGTCACTTTAGAATAAACAAGTACTTCAATTAGGTCCCGAATTTCAGTGATGCCAACGTATTATATAAAATAACCCCATCACAAATCTGTCAAGACCTCTCATTAAGAGAGAGCCAGAGACAGATTTAATTCTGCATTTCGCAAAGGGAACCGAATAAAGAATTCAATAAGCACGCCTAAAACGGGACAATGCGTCTTATCGTTTTCATCAGCAAGAGGTCGTTATACCCGCAGATCGAAGATAGAACGCTCGGATAACAGAGATCGGAAAGTTCAGAGAGTCTTTCTTCACGCATCGACGAGCAGCGGGATCGTCCCACGGACACGCCGGTGACATGTCTGAAGAACGGTCGCGACGATAGATGCATATGTTTGCTCGTGGTCTCGATAATAAATTGTACTGTCTACTACTATTCGTGAAGGGGAGAAGCGGTATAGAAGCATATTGCTTGTATACACTACACGGCCTGACATGTAATAACGTTGTAACTTCTGTCGCCTTTGTACAGTCGCCCGCAAAAGTAAACAAAAGGACATTTAGAACAAAATCTTAAATTATGGAGCTTGGGTTACTCGCAACAATACCTCCCAGTTATGACTCAAACTAAATAAATAATTAAAGATTTGACCAAGTAAAACTATAGTGTTCCAACGGGACTGCATTTTAATAATCACGCTACACTAAAAGGAATTATTTTTAGTTCCCAAATTAATAACAATAAGTGTAAAGTATGTAACAATCAGACTGCTCGCAGAGAAATGGTTTCTTGCATCAAGAAAACAGATTTTCTTGCAAAAATCAAGCTCTATTCAAGAAAATATTTTTATTTCAAGACTACAAAAATGTATAATACAGGAAAATAATTTTCTTTAAATTTTACCTGTATTAAATAAATATTTTCTTAGAGCCGTTTGACACTTACAAGAATTGTTATGAAAATTTTAGTCGAAATTATTCTGAAAATGTTTAAATAAATTCTTTTAAAAATCTTTGACGTGGCAAACAGTATTTTTATCCTGAAATTTATTATGAAAATGTTCACAATAAAAATATAGAGAATGTTCTATATTTTTAACAAAATTTGACAAGAATCGACGCGAGAAAGTGCGCACAAATACCGCGCGAACCGATAAGTTTCTCCGGTAGCTAAAAATCATAATCCAGCCTACAATTAAGTGAAACATTTAAATAAATTAATAAAACAAAAAAATATTCATGCATGAAAGTGTCTTCCTATTTACCTTGAATTAAACTCAATACTAATTGGAAGTAACTGTTATTCATTCTTAGAAAATCTTTGTAAGGATTGGGATCTTTTGCTTTAATTCGTTGTTTAGCAAAGTCAGAGTTCCTTCCCCTTGCTTGTTTAACAACCACTTTCTTGACCAGTACGATCGTTTCCTTTTATTATTTTTTTCTTAGCCATTAAATATATCAGATAACATGTAAGAGTGCCCGCTGCCGGCAGTAATAACCGATTTGTACGCATTTTAATAGTAATTCGCACAATTACAATTCCCGCAGCCTTCACAATAAATATTTGAGGTTCATGCTGCGTATCAATACTACCAACTATACATTACCAATGTTACTGAACAACTTTACAAAATGCGCCTGCGTATGACAATAAATATTCTGAAAATGTAATGACAAAATTATTATTTGGAAATTTATTGTGAAATATTGTATGAGATTTCCGTGAATAATTTTCATAAAAATTGTTATAATAATTCTTGTAAGTGTCAAACGGCTCTAAGAGTTAGAAAATAAAGAAAATCCAAGACCGAAAAATATTTGTTTCCAAGTAAATCAAGATAAGAAAATATTCATATTAATGATTTAAATGAAAATATTGTCCAGATCTCACAAAGTTCTATTGAGAAATTAAGCGACCGGTTTCGTATTCAAAAAACACATCATCAGCCCAGCTACAAGGATATCCAATAAAAGAAAAATTACAATAAAGGAAAAAACCTAAAAGTTATAATTAAAATTAGAAACAAGTGAATGAACTAATGAAAAGTTTTTTTTTAATATCTTAGAATATAATTAAATTATTTCTTTAATAATGTAATTAAATAGGGATTATCTGGATGAGTTTAATAATTAATAAGTTAATATTTAAATGTATTT
This sequence comes from Dynastes maya, assembly GCA_029619315.2. Lineage (NCBI taxonomy): Eukaryota > Metazoa > Arthropoda > Insecta > Coleoptera > Scarabaeidae > Dynastes > Dynastes maya. Next base: position 30,917,130 of record JAROYE020000008.1, read on the forward strand.
ATCCCTTTTTTATTATTATTTATTATATATTTAAAAAAACTGTAGTTAAATTAATACACGTGGCAAATAGTAACAAAAAGAAAAAAAATGCATTAACCGGTATATTGAAAATGTTTATGAGACGTTGTATGTTAGAGGTTATATCAACGTATGGGTAAGTATGACATCTGCACTCGGGTTTGTGTTGCTACAATCTAGGACGGCATGACTATATGTCTTGAAAGTAGGTAGCGCCAGGAAATATTTCAGTGAGTGTTTTTGAAGATTAGTGGGATAAATTGAGAAATAAACAACAATGCCGACAAGAACAAAAAGTATTAGTGCTATTCTCTTCTCATATTGTTTTTGGCGGGAGTGATTCCATCAATACCATGTGCTATTTATATAGCATTATCTTGGTTGTTGTTTCTAGTCACTTTTTCATGTGTACTTCTACATTAAGTTAACTTTTGTTTGAACATTCTTCTGTAGATAGCCTTAAAATCACATGCAATACAGCATTATGTTACGGATATGTCGTACTGTTAACTAACGAGGTAAGTGCAATTAATAACGCGGATATAAATAGTATGCATTTCAGGAATTCTAAGTTAAAAATGCTTTATTTTAAGAAAATGAAACTATTGATTTATGAACAATACCTAAACGCTTTCTGGAATTAAGAAAACTATTTACTATCCTTAAGAAAATATTGTTTTGTGTTATAACTAGAGCGGGCCAAATTGCGCCATCCAACAGAATCGGAATCAGGCGCAACGGCCGCTTATTGTAAATAGCGTATATGTGAGTCACAGCAGATATGTGATATTTCGAAATTAATACACAAGAGTAAAAAAATAAAAGCTGACGCAATAATAATGTTTAGTAATTGTATATTATTTTCATTATGATTTTTTATTTGATTGAAAACGGTATGCGTTGTAAATGGGATGTAATAAGGAAATAACTGAGAAACTGAACGCTTTTTTTATTCTGTTGTACTTAATAATGTAACTGCAAATAAAGTTATAATAAATAAATTCTATCCTTCTTAATAATGCGGATAGGCTTGTTTAAAAAGTTGCACCATCAGATAAGTTTCCACATTTGCCTCGGTGAAGGATGTTCGCCGAGACGAAAAAAATGTCCTTATATTTCGAAAACGACCGTTCCACGTCTACCGAAGTAAGACAGGCGTAATTAAAATAATCTTGAGACTTAGTCAAGGAATCTGCAGATGCCCCATCGCACATTTGTCTTCATCTCGTGTAGTCCGGATTCTTTTTTAAAACACTATCGAACTTAGCTAAAACTCGTCCACTTGTTGCATCGTTTATACTGTGTAACAATGTACTAACTTCGTCCACGACTTGCACTGATTCTACCAACGACAATCCAGAATTTTGCAAATTTTCTATCGCGTCTACTAACCCTTTGTAATTGTTGCTAATATTCTTTAGATGTGTTTCAACAGAAATATCGAGAAATCCCTTCTGGCTCATCCTAATAGCTCTAGCTTCGGCAGGGACGAATTGCAAAATAACGGATTTGACTTCTTGAAAATGTTCATTACAATAAAAAGCGGCTTTTAACCACGTTCCCCAACGCGTAAGAATGGGCTGTGGTGGTTCTCGAATACCAGGGCATAACCTGTGGAATGCCCTAGTCCTCTTAGGACTTTTGAGAAACACTTTTTTTGTGTTTGCTATTAATGCATCCACCTCCGGGAAACACTCTCGAATAGTTTGTGCCACAAGATGTAAAGCATGGACTTTACACGTAACATGTAAAAGTCCTTCACACTTTTCTTTAAGGGAACGGCCTACACTACACATTGTTGCTGCACCATCGCTCATGAACAACAACAGTTGACTGGTCGACACTTGAAATTTTTGTAACGTTTCGAGAACTACAGCCGTAATTGCTTTACTAGTACACTGTTTTAATCTTCTGCTGGCTAATAGAATTGTAAAATTTGGTTTAATAGGATCTAATACGCGCACTATTATATTCAAAATAGAATTTTTTTTGCAATCTGTCGTCTCATCAAGACATAGCCACAGCTGTTTATCTTTTAATTCGGCTTTAATTCGATTTTCAATGTCCTCACGTATTCGTGGAATATCTCTCCGTAACGCTGTCCGAGATGGTAGTATCCACTCGGTATTGTATGTACCCCAGAATTTTCGAAATGCTTTTTTATCAAGTATACGAAGTGGTAGACCACATACCATAAACGTTAAAAGCAATTCTAATTGAAATTGACGTTGTTGTGACACACCATTTCTTTTATTTCTGTGGTGTGCGCTATTTATATTGTCTTTCACAATCACGTTTGCTCCAGCACAGTAGTTTCTTTTTACAAACTTTACAGAAATTGTACTCCCATTGTAGTGTAAATCCACAAATTCACTAAGAAATTTATTAACTTTCGTAGGTAATGGCCGTTTATTTTTAATAGTTACGTTAGACATAATCACTAAAGCGAGCACACCGACGCTTGTTTCTAGTATGCCACGAAGTGGTGCAAACGTAACATCTGCAGACTCGTCATTTGTTGATGAATAGAGCGCGTCATCCGTAAATGAATAAGCGCGCTGTTAGTTCGTAGCCGTCGATGAATGAACTTTTTTTTTGTAGTGGCCCACTGTGAACAACGCCCTATTTATCAACGAACACCCAAACTGCAGGTGTATATTTGCGCGTCTTCACGACGTAATAGACAGTGGTTTTGGTCCTCGTCCTAATAATTACATATTTAAATTACCTACGTTTACATACATATATGCGCCCGGCAGCCTGATTGCGAACCTGGCGCGTGGCGCTCTTGGCCCGCTCTAGTTATAACGGCCATTTACTTATACTAAGAATCGCTTTCTTCAAATTTTCTGCAAAATTTTCTTGAATCACGTTAACAAATGTCTTAAACAAAGAAATACAATTATTTCATTACAAGTATATACTTCTCTTAAAGAAAATATTTCTTTTGATTTAAAACAATAATTCTATTGCGGATAATTGATACAGTAATTGTCCTGAATTGAGGCGGACAGCCTTGATACAAGGAAACGTTTCTCTGTGTGTGTGGTTTCTAAGCATTCTGTTCATGGATCTAATTTCTAAGCAGAAGAGAACACGGTATTTTAATTGGTTTATTTTGTTTTTCCTTCTACTAATTGGCTTAAAATATTTAGTAGTATCTTTAACAGCTTATAAATGCCTACAATTGTTTAAAAAACGTTTTGCTTCAAAATTTACACTTTCTCAAATGTGATTACTCTTTTATAAACACTACAATTGAACAATTAGAGGAACAATAGATAAACATACGACCAAAACGAAACCATGAAAACAACAATTCAAAGATTTGACAAAGTTCGAACCGGAAAACCAAGAAAGGTAAACCTCTTGGACTCTATGCTATAAAATCAATACCAAACACGATCTCTTATTGTCGAAATTGAATAGGAAACACACATAAAAAAAGCAAAACCTATACAGTTCTCGCGATACGACTCTTACGTATAATAGACTAATAATAGGCCATTAAAATGAACGTCTAATAAAGCATTTCCTATACATACATTCATACATAATTCATCCGAACAAACAACATGCCAACATTCTGCATTCTCGAAGTTTATACACAGCTTGCGAAGAACGGGCGATCGCTCATGTAAACTACACACATATAAACGTCGTCCGTGCACCACGAAGAAGACAAAGACAACGAGCGTATCATGTTGCATGTGTACCTCCGTATACACCGTGTCCAAAGTTGATTAGCTCACTGATAGGCTCGGGACCTACGACTTCCAATATCATCTTAAGGGGTTAGAATAAGAAAAATAAGATAAATGCGCCTTGTTGAAGTTAATATACAGGGTGCAAAAAAAGTTCTCTGAATTTTATTCTTGTGGCTATGTGGAATCGCCATTATGACTTTTTATTAATTCTGATGCCTTTACTGCATTCTACGTGTAATTTTGGTCAAGATTCTTACATCATATTTCGTGAAAATGAACGTGCCACTGTCGTCGAGTTGCACAAGATCGGGACGAAAATGGCCGACATTGTTCGAACAACCGGTTTTAAGCAGAGCACGTTTACGACGCCGTAAAACTATTCAAGGAGACTGGAGGTACTGCGGATCGTCCTCGATTTGGCCGTCCAATCACTGCAACAACTCTGGAGAACGTCAACAAGGTCTGCTGCCAAATTCGTCGCAATCAGGAGGTACCGATGCGCAAACCGGCGAACGAGCTCGATGGCAATGAAAAAAGCATTCCCAACATCGTCAAAAGGAAGCTGAACTTGTGTAGCAACAAGATCGCCTGCGTCCACTTCCTCAACGACGCAATGAAAGTAAAACGGCTGCAAGAATCTCGCCGAATGCTTAGCTTGGTGGGTGGTGGTCGCTTCCAGAAAGTGCTCTTCACTGACAAGATTTTCACCGTCGAGCCGCATCACAATTGCCAGAATCGTTGCCAACTGTTCCGGAGGAGCCAGCAGAAAACCATCTTTCGGACTCAGTGATGTATTGGGCCGGCATCTGCGTCTCCAGGAAGACGTCGCTGGTCTTCATCGACCGCAGCGTCAAAATCAACGCCGCCAGCTACCAACAGCGGATTCTTTAGGACGTGCTTGAGTCGTCGACGACACGCTGACGGATTCACTCTTCAGCAGCGCATTCCGCCCAATCCACCATCGCCATCTGTGAAGAGTTGTTTCCGGGGTTTTGGCGCAAGGAGGTTTGGTCACAAAATTCACCCGATTTGAACCCAATGAACTTTTCGGTATGGTTCGTTTTGGAGTAAAAAATTTTGGGAAAAAGGCACGTAACTATTGACGTGCTCAAAGCGGCTCTGATGCACGCCTGGGACGAGATTACGATGGAAGAGTGCGCGACCACCACCGGCAATTTTCGAAAGCGGCTCCGAAAATGTATTGTGTAAAATTTGTCGTAAATGTTTTTGTTTTAATTCAGTGTTATTAAATTAATAAAAGTTATTATTCGTTTAGTCGTGTTTTTCCACACCCTGTACATATTTATTGATAAAAAGAGGACGTCTTGTTATTGGTTTATTTATATTGTACACTTAAACAATATTTACTTGAAAAAAAATTAATAATAGCCAAGGAATGAAAGAAAGGGCTAAATTCTCATAATCTCTTAGAGATAAAACTTATGTAGTTCTTTCATTCCTTCTCTCTTATTAATTTTTTTTAAGTAAGTACCTCAATGACAACAACAGAAAGACTTCTTCCGATAAATTCTTCAAAATAGGGCCTGTATTTGATAGCCTATTAGCAAGGTACAAAAGTGTTACTAAAAATATCCATCTGTTGATGAACAAATTACACCAGCAAGGGTCGACTATGGGGTATCAGACTTTCTGTTTTTATTGGCGTTTCAGAATTTGCTTACAATTTTGAAGTTTATGTTGGCAACGGTTGCTATCATTTGAATAATAACGATAAGGACTTAGGGACTACTGGTAATGTAATTCAAAGATTATGCAGAATAATCCATAAAAACTTAAATTATGTAGTTTCTTTTTCTATACTAGCTTATCTTTAGTGTCACGCTTAGCACAAAATGGAATATTATTTCTGGGCACAGTTACAAGATCTATGGCACCGAACTAAAGGGTAATTAAAAAAGGAAGCCAAGAAATGGGCAAGAGCAGCTCAACAAAGCTCGCAAAGGAGGAGCTGCAGAAAGGAGTCGACCTTCAGATGTTTGAGAAAGAAATAAATGAGAAAAGGCTGCATGGGCCTGCGTTCCGCCAAGAAATGTTAAGCTTCAGAAACTAGTCATTGGCCCATATGTGACTAAACAATGCAAAGGTGTAAACCGCTATCATGTAAATAACTTTCCTTTGTAAAATGACAGAAATGTGGGGCACAACAAAAATAATAATTATTTCCTAAAATTCTACACCTCTTAATTTTGTATAATTTTTGTCTTAATTCACTCTCAAATATGCTACATCTGTAAAATATTGAAAAACAATGTATATTTTTAAGTTTGGATTTTATTATTTTTTTCTGTTTCCAAATTACATTTTACGTACAGTAGTAATTTTTCCGTACCAGATACAAAAATCGCGCGCTGTGGGGTTAATCTGTTTATTTATTATTTGGTATAAAAAGGGCACAGGTAGGTTTTCATTATTTGACCTTTAATATTATCAATAGAATAAAATCTGTGGAATATTTCAGCCACTGCATTTTCCGATCTTTTTTACAATCATTTAACTTTCGGATTAAATATCTCAGAAGAAACAAATTGTTGCTTATACTCCTTCCGTTCAATAGTGTGCCGATAACTTTGGACACGGTGTATTCTATATCCGTACATTGTAGATACACGAACAAAGGGTATATACATAGAGTAAACTGGCTGGTATCGTGGCATGGCGTGGCTTGGCTAAAAACCAGCAGCGATAGAATCCGTGCGGTTGAGTTATTTCCTCGGCTACCGGTTATTATCGTGGTATATACGGACATGATTGTATATTATCACGCCATTTTCCGTTTACGTCAACCTCATCGTTTGAGAGGGGAGCTACCATATCTATCCATGCATACAAGTTTTGCTTTCGCAAAACGCCGTAGCTCGCCAAGTCAATATAACCACAATCTATACATATATTGACTACCTATTATTTATTATAACGTCTTCGGTGGGTACCAACACTAGAACGGATAACGTTGATCCTATACGCGGAGAGATGATCGGCGTTTCAGTAAAACAGCTCACGTACGAAACGAATGATGACACGAATATGGGAAATTCGAGTTGTGGTATGCATCGAATAAAGTTGATTGTTGCACTATTGCCCACAAGAGTTCGAGTGTAGAATGGATAATGTACAAAAAAGAATGTATCACTAAGAATGCATTCGACTAAAATAATCCGACGAAACTATGGATTAATCTGTAATAAAAGGGCAACTCGTTTTTTCTTCGTGGATCGTAGGAATGATGGTCCTTTTATTTAAATGAAATAGTTTCAAATAGATGATTCAAAAGGGTAAATGTTGTAGTATGTACATAATCATAATTTTGAAACACTTAAAATTATCCCTACAACGTAATTTCTGAAAACAGTCTTACTAATTATTGTGCAGATTTCAAAACATAAAATTTCCATTAGATCTTAGCAAGGCTTCCCACGCAAACTATGACATTTTGAATTGCATTTCACTATCAATTAGTCAATTATCAATGGATAGGACTCAGCATGTTGTACTATACAGGGCGTCCCAGTATCAATTAGCCAAATTTACTATTGAAATACTTAACGTAATACAGAACAAACTATCTTAATAAACACAGGTCAGGAAATAAGTTATTTTCGAATACGGAAGGAAATGCAGGTTCATAAAGTATAAATTAGCGAATTTCGATTTCCTCCACATAACACAAAGTACCTGTTACGGTGGGGGCCTTCTATTAACAACGATGATAATGTTCCGAATTGCCTTTAGTCTTAATAAATTACTGACCAAGTATCGTACGTGAATACGCCAAGTTTCATCTCACGCAGAGAAACGTTTACTTATATCAAAGCTGTCCGTCTCAACTTGATTAAAAAAAATCTCGCAGAAAATTTGAAGAAAGCGATTCTTAGTATAAGTAAATGGCCATTATAACATTTTCTTAAGGATATTAAATAGTTTCCTTAATTCCAGCGAGCGTTTAGGTATTGTTCATAAACCAATAGTTTCATTTTCTTAAAATAAAGCATTTTTTACTTAGAATTCTTAAAATGCATATTATTTATTTGTACATTATTGCGCTAAGCTTGTTTAAAACAGTACGACGTATCCGTACATAATGCAGTAAATTATTCACATTGCTTGTGGTTTTAAAAAGGCTAAAGTAGAGATTATCTACATAATAATGTTCAAACAAAAGTGAACTTAATGTAGAAGAATGCATGAAAATAGTGCCTAGGAAACAATATCCAATATAATGCTGATTAAATAAATAGCTCATGGTATTGATGGAATCACTACCGGCAAAAACAATATGAAAAGAGAAAACTATTAAAGCTTCTTGCGTTTGGCCACATTGCTCTTACATCTATCAGTTTATGCCACTAATCTTCAAAAACAGCAACTGTAATATTTCCTGACGCCATCTAGTGCCAGTAGTTATAGTCATGCCATCCTAGATAGCAGCGACGGAGCCATAATACAGATAGCATACTTACCTATACAATGATATAACCTTTAACGTACAACGTTTCAGAAACATTTTCAGAAGATACCGGGGTTAATGTAATTTTTTTTCTTTTTATTACTATTTACGACGTGTACTAATTTAACTGTCGTTTTTTAAATATATAACAAATAATAATAATAAAAAAAAGGGATAAATAAACTTAAATATTAACTCATTAATTATTAAACTAGATAAAAATAATCGCTATTTAATTACATTATTAAGGAAATGGTTTAATTATACTGTAAACTATAGAAAAAAACTTTCATTGGCTCATTCACTTGCTCCTAATTTTAATGATTAACTTTAGGTATTTTTTTCCATTATTATAATTTTTCTTTTATTAGATATTCTTGTAGCTGGCCTAATGTATTTTTTGAACACGAAATTGGTCGCCTAACTTCTTAATATAACTTTGTGAGATCTGGACAACTTTTTTCATTCCTACCTTTAATATGAATATTTTCTTAGCTTAAAACTAAATGATTTACTTGAAGAAACATTTCTTGTCTTGGATTTTCTTGATTTTCTAACCCTAAGAAAATATCTATTTAGTCCAAAATTATTTTCTTATATTATACATTTTTATAGTCTTGAAATAAAAATATTTTCTTGAATAGAGACTGATTTTTGCAAGAAAATCTATTTTCTTAATCCAAAAAACCATTTATCTGCGTGCAGATTCAAACGGCCGTCCTATTTATGAGCAAGCTTTTCTATAAACCTTACCGATTATGACATTTTCTGTTGTGATGAAACTCTTTCAAAAAAAATGAACTTGAAAAGGATAAACATTAATTGGAACATTGCATAAGTGGAATCTAACTAAATTTTGTTATTTTCCGAATATGTGGACTTAAATCAAAATCAAATAATTTTTTATGCTAAAAGAGTTTAGAGTTTTATTAAATAGAAATAATTATATTCCTTTCGCATAACTATGTTTTTAAAATTATTTAATTAAATGCTTTTAAATTTTGTGTTTATTTGGCCAAATTAATTAATTTTTACTCACAGTAGTTCTACAAGTGTTGTTCGATGTCCTTATTGAAAGTCTTGCTCTGTCGTTGCATCCAAATCAAGTCAAAAATGTAGTCCAAATCTTCTTTACAATATCATGATTTTCCAGTTAAAAGGATACAAAACGATTCAAAATGACAATGTTTATATTTTAACGTATATATACCTGGATATTTATCCCTAACTTTTAATCATTCGAAGAATTTTTCGTTCGGTCAAGAATTATTAAATTTATTCCCATCTTATCTTGTTTCTGAATACACAACCAAAGCTTATAACCTTTAAGATTGCAATACGTGTACCAAAATGTCTTTCGCTTTCAAAGTTATCCCGGATGTCAAAATTATGAAGTTGATAAGTTTACTATGATCACTAATACGATCCGTTTAATTAATTTTGCATTTAGGAAATGTAAATGAATATTCCTTTGATGAATTTCGTTTTGCGCATTTTTTTAACAAAAATGAGTTACCTTTACCTCCGATACATAAGGCCTGAGCGCTTTGACGTCAGCAGGCTGTGACGCGTTTTGCAGTAGGTCGTCGATCAACCAAATTTGTACATTGGACATTCACACGTTTAGATCGTTTCTTGCGTTTTGAATTGGTTTATTCAAATTATATTGGTTTTATTTAAAAAAATATTGTGTAGTGATATTTCCGTACTTTGTTGGTGGTACCTGTAATGTTTTTCTAGTGTCGTATAAGTGATAAAACCTTTTCTGAAACGATAAAAACGGGATAACGTAAAAACTGTGGCGACGGCTGTTTTGTATGTAAGTTACACTTTGTAAAAGAAAATATTGTTTATTTTTCAACTGCTACAGATTCACGGACCGCTGAAACTATAGCTGTAAGTTTGAAAAATTCTAGGCTTAAAAAAGATGCTATTCCAACTCAATTCCCTAATTGTCCGTTGTACTTGACAAAAAACACTGTTCAAATAGTTTTACATTCTTACGTTGTATTTAACAACATTATTTTTTAACACGAAGAGATGTTTTAAAGTGTGTGTAATAAACGTTCCGTTTTAATACAATATATTTTAAATTATATCACCGAACGTAGCCATTTGGATACTGATATATGTAAATACGATATTCACAGCAGTTAACGTATTGCAACAATTATAATAACTTGTTCTACAAATGCCGTACTTAAAAATGATTGTGGGAAAAGTAATGATAGAATAGGTAGAACACCACATAATAGGAAATTAAAGAGCCTGGTTAAATAGCATGTCTTTTTAATTTTTCTCGTGAAATTAAACAAAATTTCAAATAAAATTGCAATTACTGTATCATTTCAACCTTAGTTTCGTCCAAATACATGTATAATATCAAATAATAATAATTAGACGATTAAATATCAACCACAAATACATCTTTCACGAAAACGGTGCTCGGTTACGTGTTTGGTTTTTGCTTTGAAACCTCGTTTTTCCAAAATAAAATCGAATGCGATGCGAAGAAGGGCTCAGTTGACGACTGGCATACTTAAAAAAGAAAAAAAAAACGATTCCTTTACCGCTTAGGCTAATATTGTGCATTGCGATATCATCAAAGAGCGCTCAAGCCTTGTTATATCGTAGGTAACGGTCTTACATATGTATAAGACAAAGACAAAAAAATTTATACCAGCGCTGCTTCACCTCCCAGTGTTGCAACCAATAACAATTAAGAATGAAAACGACACCCGTGGGCTTACACACAATACTGTTATTTAAATTACCAATTTGTATTAAATTTCGGTATTATATTTACAGAATTTGAATAATGCTTTATTGTTATTTGCATCCTGGTGTTTTGATAATTTATACTGTTAATTATTCACTCACAGTTATTAACCCCCTCCCGACTGGTTAACAACTGTGAGTAAATTTACTAACATTTGTAAGTAAATACTTGAAAATAAAAAGGACATTTTAATTGTAATTTTCTTAAATTCATATTTTTTATTTCACTTTGTAACATCTCAATACATATGTACATACATATGTGGATTGTCACATTACCATTATTTTCCTGTATTTAATTTGTTTTTATTCTTGTATTATGAAACGTTTGTAAATTGCATTCCATACCAATAGATTCCCATATTATTATTATGATTATTATTATTACTATTATTATTATTATATTTGACGTACCCTACAAAGTTTAATAAACAACGTTAGATGATATCAAATCGCCGAGCTTCGCGTCGCATCGTGTGGAAGGCGGAATGCCGCCCGTCGCAGCGCCCTCTGTTGGAGAAATTTATCACCGCCGGCTACGGCCAAACTCCGACGATCGCTGAACGCCGGTTATTATTCCGGTATTAATTTCGTAATTAAAAGCGGGGAATAATAATTATGAAGCTAGCGGCCCGTTGTGTTACCGCGCGCAGCAGGTCATAATTATATCAATTTTGGCTACGTACGTAAGTGAATTACCCATATATATATACACACACATATGTATACTACGCGAATGCGAGAATATTCATATAACGTTTTATTGCCGATTAATGTGGAAGTTTTTAATTGGAGTGTAATTCGCGTTGATAAAATTGATTTAACCCAGTTAGTTAACGGTTAAATAAAACTAATTGGTTTATGAACGTACGAAATTTGAATTGTAACGATAACAGGTAAAAATAAAAGCCAACAGTTCTATACTGTTTTCTTCAAAATGTTTTCTGAAGGTGTTAAACCTTGAACTGAAAGTATTTTTCTTTTAAATAAAGATAGCCGATCAATACGTAGTTTCTTACCAGCTACTAATGAAGTTCGAATCTTAGTATTTTAGTTCTTAGACCAAATTTAATTCTTATCAACGTTGAAGACAAACGCTGAAGGTGTCGACACACTCGGCAATTCGTGTATTTCCATTATCAACCGTAAGACTGAATAATGTGAGGAAAAGATGTTTTCTTTTAACATGCCTCGTTCTAACCCTACACGCAGAAAAATTGTTTCTTGCATCATGAAAATAGATTTTCTTGCAGAAATCAGTCTCTATTCAAGAAAGTATTTTTATTTCAAGACTATAGAAATGTTATAATATAAGAAAATAATTTTCTTGACATTTTATTTGGATTAAATCAATATTTTCTTAGGGTTAGAAAATCAAGAAAATCCAAGACAGAAAAATGTGGGTTACTGTACTTGCGGTCTCAGTAAGTTAGTCGGCATATCTAGCTCATAGATGTCGCCAGCAGTATTAATGTGATTTTTAAGAACTTACAATAATAATGGAAAGAAATACCTACCTAAAGTTAATAATTAAAATTAGGAGTAAGTGAATGAGGCAATGCAAAAGCTTTTTTCTATAGGTTACAGTGTAATTAAATTATTTCTTTAATAATGTAATTATGTTAATGCGGACTATTTTTATTTAGTTTAATAATTAATGAGTTAATATTTAAGTTTCTTTACCCCTTTTTTTATTATTATTTATTATATATTTAAAAAACTACAGTTAAATTAGTATACGTCGTAAATAGTAATAAAAAGAAAAAAAATTACATTAACCGGTATCTATTGAAAATGTTTATGAAACGTTGTACGTTAAAAGTTATATCAATGCATGAGTAAGTGTGGTATCTGTACTCTGGTTCCGTTGCGACTATTTAGGACGGCATGATTATAACTACTGGCACTAGGTGGCGTCAGAAAATATTTCGGTGCTGTTCTTAAAGATTAGTTGCATAAACTGAGAGATGTAAGAGCAATATAGCCAGAAGCAAGAAGCTTTGACGCTTTTGTCTTCTCATATTGTTTCTGCCGATAGTGATTCCATCGATACACCAGGAGCTAGTTATTTATTAGCATTATCTTGGTTATTGTTTCCTAGACACTTTTTCATGTGTACTTCTACATTAACTTCACTTTTGTTTGAACATTATTCTGTAGATAACTTCTACTTTAGCCTTTCTCAAATCACAAGCAATGCGAATAATTTACTGCACTATGTACGGATATGTTGCACTGTTTTAAAAAAGGTAAGCGCAATTAATAATGTGCATATAAATAATATGCATTTCAAGAATTCTAAGTAAAAGATGTTTTATTTTAAGAAAATGAAATTATTGATTTGTGAACAATACCTAAACGCTTTCTGGAATTAAGAAAACTATTTACTATCCTGAAGAAGATATCGTTTTCTGTTATAATGACCATTTACTTATACTAGGAATCGTTTTCTTGAAATTTTCTGCAAGATTTTCTTGAATCAAGTTAACAAATATTTTAAGCAAAGAAATACTACAAGTATATACTTCTCTTAAGCGGAGAAAGAAACGCTAAGAAAATATTTCTTTTGACTTAAGATACTTATTGTATTGCGGATAAATGAAACAGTAATTGTCTTCAATTAAGGCGGGCAGCCTTGATGCAAGTAAACATTTCTGTGCGTGTACACTAAAAGATATTTACAAGTAGATATCTAATTTTAACGCCTACCCCAGTAAAATGTGAAGAACTAAAGGAAAAGTGCTCGTCTGTCACAGGTGTCAGGTCAAACACAAACCATACCATGTGTACGTATTACCGTAATAAATCTATCAATACAGAGTGGCTTACAGAGCCTTCTTCTCGATTTAACAGATTTGTTTTGTTTTTTTTATATATATATAAATGGTTTCATAAGCGTGGCGATGTCACGTTCTTAATTAATTTGAGATTTTCTAATTTAATATTATGCCTGGTTCCGTTCATGTGATATGGTTGACGATTCAATTCTCCCATAGCGGTAATGTGCTATGTGTTCTTTGAACCTTGTACCTATTGTCCATCTCGTTTGTCCAAGATAGGCTTTATCACAACCTCTGGTACTTATTTGGTAAATATCTCTTACAGTAGGAATAGAATGGGGCATATTAGTATAAAAAATCTTTTTCTCACATCGCTCAGAATTTATTAAATATTTTGTGCAGTGCGAAGTGTGCTATAGTGGGTACTCCACAGTGATTGCTATCAAACATTAAAGAAATAATAAATTCAAATACTTACCATCACGTAATGCCTCTGGATTTCAATCTTTTCACTGGCCAACTTCTCACATTCTAGTTTTAAGCTGAAACAAAAACAAAAGATTATCCTTTAATATTTCGAAAGGCGACCAATTAAATATTGGTTTGCCAACAATCGAACATTTGTGCTAACTCTTAGCGAAGATATAAAATCCAGTGTTAAAAAGTCTTTTAGAAACGTACACTGGTTATTTTATTCCAAGTGAAACAACCTTACGCGGGCATGTCGCGAAAACCTACAATAACGTAATGGTTTCCATAAAAAATAAAGTTTACAATAAGCATATATATAGAGTAACCAAAACTTGCGGACTCGCATAGGCGTCGGTATTACAGGTTAATATAAGAATACGAAAAATTCATAAATAAACTTACTTGCTAATTATTCAACAAATTAGAGGCATCAGGATGTGAACTACTGTAACTTGCATCATTGCATATGCTTCCACAGTTACTTCTTTAAACCTTGTGCGTCGACTAGAAAAAAATATTCTTATACATAGAAAACGATCCTCCATATCTAAGGAAGTTACTATTTGATGTAGAAACTGTTTTTCAAAATCACTTAAAAGTTCACTATTCTTACACTTATTATAAACGGCCTCTAAAGTATTAAAATCGGGATTTTTCCTTAAAACATCTGCCAACTTTTGACTAGCGCATAATCCTGGCGTATCATTTAATGTGTGTAATTTATTTTTTACACTCTCCACTATGTCTAATGATTCCTGCAATGACAATTCAGTACATTGTAGTTTTCTGATGTCATCTAGTAATACTGTATAATTGGTACATATTGTTGTTAAATCTTCTAAAAGTTGAGGAATTTGAAATTCTCTTTGACTTTCTCTAATTGCTTTGGATTCATTCCGATTAAATCGCATTATAACTGATTGAATTTGTTGAAAATGGACCAAATAGTAAGAAGCTGCTGTTAGCCAAGTACCCCATCGCGTTAAAATTGGTTCAGGAGGTTTTGGAATACCTGGACAAAATTTACGAAATTCTTTTAAACGTTTAGGAGATTTACGAAACACTGCTTTAATACTTCCAATCATCCGATCAACGTTTCCGTAATGTTGTCGAACAACTTCACCAACTAAATGCAAAGCATGCAGCACGCAGGTTATATGTATTAAGTTAGGAAATATATGTTTTAAGGATCGCCCAACACTTAACATCGTTGCTGCACTATCTGTCACAATCATCACAACTTGATCTTGGGCAATTTTAAATTTTTCAAAGCGTTCATTATCACTTTTTGAATATTTTCCGCCGTACATTGTTGAACACGTTTGCAAGCTAACAAATATCGAGATGCTGTGTTCTCGCTAGATAAAACGCGAGCTATTACATTCACAATACTGCTTTTCTTTATATCGGTCGTCTCATCCACGGTAATCCATATTTTTTTGGAACACAAATCACGTTTACACACATTTTGTAGCATCTCTTTCATTCGCGGCAAATGATTCTGTAATTGTGTTTGTGAGGGTAATGGGTACTTTGGAACGTATTGTCGCCAAAACGTTTTAAAAGCTGATTTTCTCACCAACGACAACGGAAGATTACAAGAGGTAAACATAATTAATAAATGTATGAGGAATAGTGTATAAGGTATTTCAGTTCTTGCATTTCTCATATGCTTAATACCATTGGCATGCCTCTGGCAACCACTTCTGTCCAATGCAGCCAAACGAACATTGCATATTAAGCAAAAAACTGCACTACCGTCATATTTTAAATGGGGAAAAAGTGACAGATACTTATGTACATTAGTAGCAAATCTATTACGAGGCATTGTTTTCTTAGGTATGTAAATATTAGTTCTATATGAAACGATACACTAATTATGTACTTGGTATAATACTACAACACACAAAAAACACCAGCTATATTTTCAAAAGCGACACGTAAGTACATAACCTTGACCGTTCGACTAATCTCTGCAACAGCTCAACCGGTACTAAAACGAAATCTCTCTCAGCGCGGTTTAACATGATTTATATTCAAGGTCGACACTACATGCCTGCTTCTCTACCGATTTAGTTTATTTATGAATTTTTCGTATTCTTATATTAACCCGTAATACCGACGCCTATGCGAGTCCGCAAGTTTAGGTTAGTCTACATATATATTTGACTGAGCACTGACGAAACAAGTGATATAATGGGAAAAAGTATTGTTTTGTGATGCAGGTACAGATGCCCTAGGTAGTAAGTTCTAAAATTTACTAACTGTGAATGAAAATACTATTGCGAAAGTTGCTGGTCACAGTGAGAAAATTAGACACTAGTTACAAAGATAATATTTTGCTCATTGTTACCGATGCATCAACATATCCCTATACATGTCACGAGTGTTGCTCGTAGTCTTCACAATACTTGTGAGTACATTGGAAAGGAATTTGAAACCGTTGACAGATTAATAAGTGTGGTAAAAAAGTTTTTTTAAAGCGCCATTGCAGTATCTAGAGAAAAACATCCAGAGCTTCCCTTGTCGCCTGCATATATATCATTAATAGACGAAGAACATGGCTAGAAGCTGTTTTATTTTATGCAAAAAATGTGGAGCAGGTTACTACTTTTATTTCTTCCTTGAACGATGACACGAAAAGCATTCAATGCAAACAAGTTCTTCAAGATTCTAATCTAGTAAACCAATTAAACTAATATAGAAAGCAATTTTAGTGACCAAACGCAAACAATTAAATATTTTAAAAATCGACATTTGAAATTAGAAGGATCTATTAACACTCTCTATAATATTTTGAATAAACCAAAGACAGTATCCGGCGAATTCTCCCTTAGATTGACGACAAAAATTGGCTCTAAATTGAAAAGAAAGCCGGACATACAGGGTGGGGCAATACTTCCGTTATGATTTCAGGGAGGCAAAAACAAATGAAAGTAAGATAAAATAAAAAAAATATTGATATCCACTTATTCTATGAACCTTAAAGTTAAACATTAAGATGTTTTAAACAAAGGAGAGGATAAATAACGACCACCATTGCCAATGCAATTCTGAAGTCTAAGTCCGTCTAAATCCTTGGTGGCTTGGGAGCCATCGTATAAGTAATATGGGTAAGTGAGTATTGCGTCCCAATTGCTATAGATTACATACACACTTTAACAGTCTCTAGTTCGACTTGATCAATTGATTTATTACATAACCTTTTGCTTTAATAACAACATTACAACGTCCTGTCATTATCTTCAATTTTAATACATGTATGTTACAAATGTTTGGTTGGAGACCGGAAGTCTGTAACCATTGAAATAACAACTCCTTGTTTACTGATTACCATCAAGTTTGTACATCAAAATCTCATCAAAACATTAAGAGCTACATACACAACCACGCATGTATCCTTTAAAATTTAATAGCAATGTAAATATTAGATTTTTTCGATGTTCCTAATACGTATGGTATTCCACGAAGCAACTTAATTAATATTTAAAACGCCATGATATACTAGCATTATACACACAGGTATAGCGCAGCTTTAATAACTCAGGAAAAAATGCTTACCATACCTATGCGTATGCATCGTCCAGTCATAAATAAAAATATCCTATCTAAATTACAAATCTGAAATTATTCGTGGGTCGGACGGAGTCGGGTTATTGCCGTAGTTCTTTTTGTTCTTTCGCCGAGGAAATAACGGCGTGTCGTTTTTATCGTTTTTCTTCACCCGAAGACAGGTCCGAACAGTGCCTATAATGGTGCGTGAATGAAAAGAGCTCTTTTTTTCTTGGATAAAAATAAACCCTGTGTAATTAATAAGCATCATTCGACCGCTGTAGAATTTGTACGTCACCTTCGTTAAAGTGTATTATCTCTTTCTTTTTTTGTCTCTTTTGTATTTATTTTTAAAACACAATGTTATTATTAGTTTTGTTCCCGCAGAGTGTTCTCTAGGATTGATCTAGAACTACGTGACAAAACAGACAAATTAAAAGTTACTAGATCTTTTGTTTATTATGAACCCGAAGAAAGAATGGACCTACGACAAGTGACGTTCGAAATTTAAAAAAAAATGAGAAAAGTCGTTACAACCGCTAATGCAAGGTTAATCAGCCTTGACGTCAGCAGGCTGTGACGTATTTTGACATAGGCCATATAAACGCGTTAACACATTGACACCGTCTCTGCATTTTGAATTGGTTTATCCAAATTATTTTGGGTTTATTTAAAAAAATACTGTGTAGTGATATTTCCGTACTTTGTTGGTGATACCTGCAATGTTTTTCTAGTGTTGTATAAGCGATAAAACCATTTTTGAAACGATAAAAACGAGGTAACCTAATCTAAGATGGCGTCGGTTGTTTTGTATGTTTTGTTTGTGAATTACACTTTGTAAATAAAAGAAGATATTATTTATTTTTCAACAGCTACAGATTTAAGGACGGGTGAAACTATAACTGTAAGATTAAAATATCCTAGGCTTAAAAAAGATGCTATTCCAACTCAATTCCCTAATTGTCCGTTGTATTTGGCAATAGTTTTATATTCTTACGTTATATTTAACAAAATTATTTTTGAACACGAAGAGATGTTTTTAAATGTGTGTCATAAACGTCCTGATTTAATACAATATATTTTAAATTGTATCACCGAACTTAGCCATTTGGATACTGATATATGTAAATGTCATATTCACAGCAGGGAACGTATTGCAACAATTATAATAACTTGTTCTACAAATACCCTACTTAAAATTGATTGTGGGAAAAGTAATGATAGATTAGGTAAAACACCACATAATAGAAAAGATAGATTAGGTAAAACACCACATTAATAGGAAATTTAAGACCCTGATTAAATAGCATACCTGTAAATTTTCTCGCGAAATTGAACAAAATTTCGAATAAAATTGCAATTACTGTATTATTTCAATCTTAGTTTCGTCCAAATACATGTACAATTACAAATAATAATTAGTTTTTCTCTCCAAGGCCAAATAAATGTGCTAGAGGTACAAGAAGAAAATGAGCTTTTTTCCCTTCGGGATCATAACAAGCACAAAATTTAGGAACTTTGCCAAATTTAAACTTACTCTGTATCTCCAATAATAAGGGAGATAGTAAGTGTTGAAAATGAACCAGTCTGTATATTTGACACATCTCTAAGTTAATAGATATAATTCTTTGATGTTCAATGGTGACTCGTTGCGAGTTGTTCATATTAGGAAGAAGGGTTGATAAAAAGGTCCTTTTACTCGCAAAATTCTTATTTAATATAACTAAATAACGACCGGTTTCGGGTCAAAACCCATCCTCAGGTTAAGCTAGAAGGGTATCATATAGCTGTATTACATTCTTTGTAAATGGAATAGTAAAAATACATAAGAAATTGTTAGACTTAAACAAATTATAATTTAGAATTATATGGTAATTTGCAAAAAGTCTCAAGTTGTAACAAAGCTGTTATATTAGTGACCAATTCCAATTATTCCTCTGGGAGTTATGGCATTACTATTAATAACTCCTCTAACCACCCGTTTTCCCATAAGTACTCATCATTCTACAACCACTTGCACAGACTCGTCAACATTCCTCTTACCCAAAATTCATTAAACAAAGTATTACCTTTAATAAAACAAATTGCTGTTTTAAATGGTTATAAACCTGGTATTATAGATAGAATTTTAAATAAAATCCAACGAAGACTTTTGGAAGGAGAAGTATATTTAGACTGCAAATATTACAACTTCAGATAGAAGTAAAAACTATATTTCTATCCCATTCATTGGTCCAATTTCATACTCAATTTCACAAGTTTTAAAAAATAATTTTAATATTGCGTTCAGGACAATCCGTCCTTTCTTCTTAATAATAAAGATAAGTTTCCTGACATAAAAAAACGAGGAGTATATAAACTCACATGCGGTGACTGCCCATGTACGTATGTAGGTAGAACATTTAGGAGTTTTGAAGCCCGGATCAAAAAACATATTAGAATAGCAAAAACTAGTGGGTTCTCCCATTTTTCCGAGCATCTTCAAATGAACCACCATAGTTTTGATTTAGATCACGGTTTTAGTGTTCTTTATATAGCCAATAAAAGCAATTTTCTGAATAACTTGGAGATTCTCGAGATTAACAGCAAAACAACAAGCAAAATAACCTTAATACCCAATTGCAGTCAGAGGCGACATCCGTATTCCGGATATTGTTTAGTTGAGTCATGTCATGGGTTTTCTTCCCATTTTACTACATAGTTTGATTTACTGATCACAGATGGCACAACAAAATTTCTTTCAACAAAATTTTCAATTTCAACCGTTGTTTTTATTTCTCCTTGTTAAGAAAGAAAAAAAAACATATTTTATTCTTGACAATTGTATTTTAACTTGATGTGTTCGTCCCCTTTTTACACTTGATTTTAATCTAACTTTAATATTACATTAATTACAAAATTTGATATGTCCATTCATCGCTTTACATCTGGAATATATTTTTTATTGTTAGACGACTTTTGAACTGTTATTAATAAAAATTGTAAGTATTTTATATTTAATCCTATATTTTATATTGCATGAAATACCTCAAGTTGTAACAAAAATATTTAGAAAAATATATAAAAAACCAAAAATTAACCATTAATTCAAAATAATAAAATAAAATAAAAAAAGTTATTCTATAAATTGGAATTGGTCACTAATGTAACAGCTTTATTACAACTTGAGACTATTTTTACAAATTACCATATAATTCTAAATTATAATTTGTTTGAGTCTAACAATTTCTGATGTATTTTTACTATTCCATTTACAAACAATGTAATACAGCTATATGATATCCTTCTAGCTTAACCTGAGGATGGGCTTTGACCCAAAACCGGTCGCTATTTAGTCATATTAAATAAGAATTTTGCGAGTAAAAGGACTTTTTTATCAACCCTTCTTCCTAATATATAATTCTTTGTTGCACTGTAGTGAGTCAGCATGCAAATATACACACATATATGCAAATTTCACAGTATACAATGCAATTAATATCCAAATAATACAATTATTTAAACGAAGTTGTGAGCAATTTTACCTATTAACAAGTACTCGATAATATTTACCAAACTCATGTTAACTCGTGCTTTGCTTCTAGAAAATTAGCGCTCTTACACATCCTATGAATGACTAAATAATAAAAAAATAACTTATAGCATAACAGTTTCTCAAATATATACTTTTTCCACGCATACTTCAGAGAATTTTACACTCTGTTTATCGTAACAGGTAGTCAGCTAATTTAGTGCAAAAACGCTGGATTTTTCCAACGATCAAAGTGCCAAATCCGGTGTTAAGAATGTTCAAACACACGGAAAGTTAAATTTAACGTACAAACCCAGAATATACGTCCTCCGAAAATCATCAAATTAAAAAGCCAACAACCTCCCACAAATAAAAACGTTTCAACGTTAACAACCCAACCAACCTCCTTCCATTGCTTTAATTATCTCGTTTTAATCCCGGTGGGTATTTATTTACGCACCGTAATTTAGGTCGCGAGAGGCAAATATTTTTTTTCTCTTTAGTTGACTGCGTCTTATCGTAACTCCAACGTGAAACAAACAAGTGCAAATATTTTAACAGCGTTTACTTAAAATAGTGCCCCAATGAACGAAAAGATAACGGAAATGAAGTAAAATTCAAGAGAAAAATGTCGATTATTTACTTACTTGTGATACTGGGCCTGTAGGAAATTGAATTCCTCCTTTATCCTGTCGCAGGATTCGCCTACGGTGAATTTGAATGGTTGGCCGGGTTGTGGAGGACCCTGAAAGGAATATTGACATGTTTATATTTATATAACGTAGCATACAGGAGGGTGATTCAGTTTTATTTGGGGAAACTTAAACAGTCACTAAGGCCCTTACCACAATACTTCACTCGTAGTGGATGCACGCGTCGATAGCCAAGCTATCGTCATCAGCAAAACTGAATTAATTCAGTTTTACTGCTGATGATAGCTTGGCTATCGAAACGTACGTCCAGTACGAGTTAAGTATTGTGGTAAGGGCTTTAGTGAACTGTTTCAGTGTTCCAGTGCCATAGATTTAGAGTACCCGATTAGTGGGGAAACTTAAATAGCGTATTCTACCAACCAAACTGATGAAAAACCACACATAAACATATATAAAAAAATGCTTCGTTTTCGAGATACAGCTTGTTGAAGGTTTTTACAATGGGAAATTACATTAAAGCAAAATTAATCGTTTAAAAACAAGCAAAATTACAATAAAACAAAAT
Source organism: Dynastes maya (assembly GCA_029619315.2). Taxonomy (NCBI): domain Eukaryota; kingdom Metazoa; phylum Arthropoda; class Insecta; order Coleoptera; family Scarabaeidae; genus Dynastes; species Dynastes maya. Next base: position 30,939,630 of record JAROYE020000008.1, read on the forward strand.
TAATTTTTAATAACAAAGAATTTGAGCGAGTGGTGTTACGAATAAAAATAAATAATAATAAATCCGTTAACGTCATTGCATTTTCTACAACACTGAGCCAGTGAATTAATCGCGCCAGATATTTGTATTGGATTTTCTTCATTCTTAAAATGAACTATCCTCTTGTATTGACAGGTCGCATACACTTTATCTTTTAACCCAGCTAAGATTGAATTGAATCCAGCTGTAATTTGCAATTCTAATGTGGAAATTCAACGAAATCAATGTGACTGTTAAAACAAAAATACTCAGTTGTCAATTATGATTTTATGATTGAATAATTATTATTATTTGATACTGTGAAAAGCGTTAGTGATAGTGTTATTATTTACAATTATGCCCCGAGAGCGTAGTAATGAAGAATATGCAGATGTATGGATTGGTAATGCCTAAGCATCGCATTGGTTCGAGAATTTCCGAATAGGAGGAATGCGTAATCATTAGTTTGTTAAAAAGGTGGTACCGGATGGCAGTAGCGCAGCGGTAGTGGCGTGAGTAGGGGTAATTTTCAAATCGTAGTCGATCCCGATAGTACCGCAAGAGAGTTCAAAGCGACTGTACAGTACCGTGCAATCGAATTAAGGCCACTTTGATTTTATACAAATATTTGCTATTAATATTATAATAATCAAAATTTCTAAATATTTTCGGCAATAAAATGTTTTTAATTGTATTTGAGATAATCCTTTTAAGTAGGTATAAAATTTTCGTTATTATAACCCCCACCAAACATTCCTTTCTATCCAAGGTACGTTTAGGGTCGGTAATCAGTGACTGGCTTTACCTGCTTCAAGTTAGTTTACGTGTAGTTTTGATGGTGTAAAGTGCAAGTATTATATTTTCGAGCTATAATATTCGTTTTACATGTTGTTTTAGTGTAATTAAATTTAAATTTCGTGACGTTTAGTTTTCTTTTTTTATTGATAAATTTTGTGAAATAGGCAAACGTAGACATTTCAAATGAGAAAAAAAAACAAGAATTCAAGTGTTATTAGAGACGGGGCTGTATTCGCATCGGGAAATAGCCAGAAGAGAACGAGTTTCTCGTCAAACAGTCGACAGGGTAGCGATGTCAAAGAAAGAAAATTTACCAGCGACTTCAAGTGGTCATTCTCATTGTCGCGGTATTCGCAAAACTTCGCCACGGGAAGACAGAATTATCATAAAAAGGGCATTAGAAAACAGGCAACTGTGCATTAAAGAGCTTCAGCGTATATTACAGGCTGATAATATAAAAATATCAGATCGATTAAAATCGCGCTTATATGTAGCCAATATCAGAAGTAGACGCCCTGCAAAAAAGCCGAAACTTACTTTAAGGATGAAAAAGGCAAGATTGCAGTGGGCGCAACAGCATCGGCATTTTACTGTTGAGGATTGGAAAAAAGTATGTATCAATATTTTATGTATATTTTCAAAATTTGGAACATTTTTAGTAAATTCGAAAATGTAATGAAAATTTTTGTTTCTAACGGTTGTTTTTAGTGACGAGTTACGGCTAGAGGCTGTAACTGAAGTTGCTCGTTTCGTTAGAAGACCATCGGAACGATATGATGAAAGCGCAGTGGTAAAAACAGTGAAACATCCACCGGCAGTCATAATTTGGTCCTGTATATCAGGGGAAGGGCTTGGACCGCTCTATTTTGTAACGGGTACCATGAATCAAATTCAATATAAACAAGTTATGGAATCAATCTTAATCCCGTATATGACATCTTTAGACCCTGAAAATTACTCTTACATATTTATGCAAGACGGTGCACCGTACCATAGGGCAAAAACAATTCTAAAAATGTTTTCAGCAAGAAAACTGAAGATATTGCCATGGCCAGGCAATTCCCCCGACCTGAATCCCATCGAAAATGTTTGAATTCTTTAAAACGTACAGTTTATGCATCTCCCAATACAACAGTTGACGTTTTGAAAGCAAACATAACAAATAGCTGGCAAAATAATGCTCACCTTAAAGAAGTTGCAGCAGCGTGTATAGCAAGCATGCCAAAAAGAATTGCTGCTGTCATAAAAACAAGGGGTTGTTCGACGAAATATTAATGTTAATATAAATATATATATATATATATAAATAAATAAAAATTGTTTTTATCAAACGTTGATACTTTGTATTATTTATTAAGCTAAAACTCAAATTTATATAGTGGCCCTAATTCCATTGCACGGTACTGTACGTTGCACGCTGCACGCCAAATAAGTACGCGGAGATGGGACGCCCAAAGGGTGTAACGTTCCCTTCGAATGTGAATAAATATCTCAGACATTTCCCTGGGTTAGAATATAGAAGTCCGTATATTTATTGCACAATATGCAATAGCGGATTGCTAAGTCGCGATAGGATTGAATGTAGAAATCATTGTAAAAGTAAACGTCATGTATTGAATTTAAGAAACAGTATTCCATACTGGCAATTTTTATATGATTTTATTTTTATGTTAAGTATGTGCAACATCCTACAACTGATGAATACTTTTGTCTTTTTTGGGCTAAGTACGTTCCCTCATGGAAGCTACCATCTGTGCAATTACGATACAATTTGCCACGTGTGCAAGGTACAGTAAAGGAATGTATAAACGACGAGTTGAGAAATAAGAAAATCTGCCTATGTGTGGATGAAACAACTGATGCTCAGAAACACAGCGTCATTCATGTTGTAGCGCGTCCTTTAAAACGTGATGGTCCACCAGCTTCATTGTTGTTATCCAGTAAAAGGATTCAGAAAACTAATGCAAAAACCGTTGTCAAGATAATAAAAGATTCGTTGAGAGAATTTTGCATCATAGGAACCCAAGTCACAATGTTCGTTACTGACGGAGCCGCAATAATGCTGAGAGTTGGTAGGATGTTGAAAATATGCTTTCCGACTCTTCTTCACATAACATGCCTCATACACGCATGTCACCTCGTAGCAGAAACTATTCGAAAGAAGTATCCGATGGTGGATAAGTTAATAGCATCTACCAAAAAAGTGTTCATCAAATCTCCCAAACAGATCCGTGTATTCAAACAATTGTGCCCGAAACTACCACCACCACCTCAGCCTGTAATAACGCGATGGGGAACATGGCTCCAGGCAGTATCTTACTATCAGAAATATTTTTCACAAGTGAAAAATGTCATCTTGAAACTTGATTCAAATGATTCTGCAGCAGTTCGAGATAGTCAGCAACTGTTTTCCAATTTTGACGTTCAACAACAAATAGATGAAATTTCCATGAACTATTCTGAAGTTGCACAAGCTATTGAGCAATTAGAAAACAGTCACTTATCTGCACGAGACGCATTAAATTGCATAAACAATTTACAAGCCGCTCTAGAAAACTTGACGGACACTATAAGAGTTGATGTTGCTCAAAAATTTGGTGCAATTTTAACGAAAAATCCCGATTTACAAAAGGTTCGGTTTATAACTGAAAATCAGGAGTGCCCAAATGAGGAAAAGGAATATCTGACATTTGCAAATCTTACTTCACTGGATGTCGAACGATCATTTTCGAAGTATGCGACAAGGTATTCACAACAACGTCGACGGCTGAATGAATCGACAATGGAAGCGTTGCTGATGTTGCAATTCTACGTAGCTTACCAGGGCGGTTGCCAATTGCCACAGTGGACATCAAGACGACAGGAAAAGGTAACAATATTATTTTTCACTAATATTGTATATTACGTACCTACTTTTATGCGGTGCGCCACTGCCGATACCACCTTTTTAACAAATTCTAATAATTATTAATAACAGCAGGGATTGCGTTTAAAACAAGTGGTATGTTCTGCCAAAAAAAGGCATGAACTTGACATCGAATAAGTGCTTGTATGTCTTCGTGATATGTATTCAGTCGATCATTTATTTGTGCACCCTCCCTCTTCTTACTCTTTGGACTAGATAAAGGACCTTGCTGTTGTTCTTTCTGCACGTTATAAATACTGCGCTCTGAACAACATAGAGTTTTACTTGCTTTTTTAACAGCGGCAGTTACACTCATAGATTTTTAAAAATAATTAAGGACTAACAACCATCTGTTTTTCTTTACAGCTGAAATTTTCGCCTTTCCTTCGTCTTTTATCGCCTGGCTCCATTTGTTGTATTAAAATCTACAATTGTATAGGTTAAGTTCATTAAAATAACACTATGTAATATGTAGTGTTACTGTAAACACTTCTTATAAATATTACCATTCAGAAAAGAAGGACTTATCAACAATTATGAATACTTTAACTGGAAAACCGAGAGAACTGACTGAAATGCTGAATACCAACATTTGACAGAACATAAATGAAAAATAAACAAACTGCTGTCATTACCGCCAACGTAAACATTGCAACATTGCCACCGGATATAGAGATAGCGTTATTGGCAAATCTTAAAAGATAGTAAGAGAAACACATATTCCTTTTAAACTTAATACTGCGTAATGAGATTGGGACGGTCTGTAGCATTTCATGTAATTTTCCTTAAAATTATTAATTTTGCTTTAGTGTAATTTTCTATTATAAAAACCTTCAACACGTTATATGTTTATATGTGGTTTTTTCATCAGTTTGGTTGGTAGAATACGCTACTTAAATTTCCCCAGATAAAATTGCATCACCCTGTATAAGTTAAAATATAGGACAAAACATTCCATCCACTATTGAAACTCGAAGCATTTAGAGAAAGAAAATCACCAGTAAAGAACCTCTTTCTATTTAGAAGGTAATAGGTCACGCTCTATACACAACTACTTTGCTATACACAATACGAATTTCTCAATCAGTAGAGTAAATATACTGGCCCGCTAATGCGGCTTATAAACGAGCAAAGTCAACATTTGTCACTTATTCGACGTATAAATACCAAGGTATTATTATTGTAGTTCCAGCCAGGTATGTATGAATGTCTTTCTATACATATAAGGACGTCAAGTAGAATGGTCATTTGTCTAGCTCTCTCGGAAAATACGCGTCAGCGTTCCAAAAGAGAGCCGGTCATAATGGACGCTAATTTATTTAGGTGTGGCTGTACTGTTATGTCAATAAAATATAATGCGCGTTTACTTGTGTAATTGTACATGTATATGTGTAGTCAAAAACATCAACATAATATTTATTGTACAACCATAGAAGTCGCGAGGTAGATGTAAATTTGACTGCTTATTGTATCAATTCTAAGTACATATCGAAATTAACAGCTTCCTTCGTGATATTTTGATTATTTCTTTGAAAAACTAACATTAGATTATTGCCAGCTTTCTTACATTAGCACAGGTGTAGGTAATATAACAGGTTAAATTGTTTAATACGCACAGTACTCATGTTATATTACCAAAGCTATTCAAACGAACACAACTAAAACTATCTGCACCGCTCACTCTGCCAATTAATCATGATCGGTTTTGCCTTCGCATAATAGTCGTCACCTTCCCCGCTTTGTAGTAATTCTAATAAAATAATATAAGTAACTAGCAATAAACACTTGTTTAAAAGTTATAGTTTATAGACTAGCGCATTGTCACCTAAATAGACCTCCTCAACACGTTCATTGTGGCAACATTGTGTGATGAAGCTAGATAAAAGACAAGCGATGCGTTGCGTGTACACATACGCATGTATACACGTCGGAAAAATATGAAATTAGCTATATCTATATATGTACGGCGAGAGAGCGAGGAGGGGATTGAGTGGAATCCGATCGATTCGATGCGGGTCGCGTTTTAGACGTTAGTACGCTTCTAACGAAGTTGGGATGTAGATCTACCGTGTGCAAAAGTGCACGCATAATAATTTGAAGTCATGGTCTCCTGGAAATGAGAATATTTATTTTGTTGTTGCTACGAAGCTTAAACGAAATTAATAAGAAATTCTAAAGACGAAAATAAAAACAGATTCTGATAAAAGAAAAGAAAAATAAATAAATTCCTACTAAGATCGTCGGCACATAATGCAGTCTACCTCGTAACTAACCACATCGGTAACCGTCGTGAGCCGTCGACTTCCGCTAACCCCTCCGCATGTGGTGAATCACCCATTCGCGTTTACGGTTGTCGCATGTACGCTTTTTCGTATAGCTAGACATTTTCTTTCCTTATGTGTATAAATATATTTACATTGTATTCATTTGAAAACTTCCCTAGCCGCCTACATCCGAAACTAATAAAATTATTTGAAAATGCAAAGACAGGTCAATTTTTGTTTCGGGGAGGAACCATTTGGTTAATATATCATGATATTAAACTCACTCCCCTTAAGCCCCTAAATACACTATACTATAAAATGCAACATATGTCAATAAACATATGTCTGGCAAAAAAAAAACATAAAAAAGACAGGTTTGAAGACAAAAAATCCCAATAAAACATAAAAGGTGCATGTATATAAAAATATTTCAATAATAAGCATTGAAACATTCATTCCAACGCATATTCGGCGCCTCTTGTGGGAAGGAGAAATCCGGCGTCTTTAATCATAATCATAAAAACATGAAGCATGTGGATGCATTGCCCAACGATCCCAAAATGATGGTAAAAAATAGTCTAATAGCTCGAATTCGTACAGTACAGGTGAAGGAGGAAAATTTCAAAGCAATATCGACTCATCGAAGCATATCAAATATTATATCCCCACAGCAAAAACTTGTTGGTTTCTCAAGTATCGCATCGCTGGAAGTAGAGCCAAACACTTCAAATAAGAAACAAATAAGATGCAGTCTTTGCACAAGAGAAAATATTAAAGAACCAGAAAAATAAATACGAAATCCAATAAGAGTGTATCCAACGATCACTCTATATTTTTGTGTTCCGAATGTCACAACTCCATTAACTAACATCAAGGAGTATGGCGGTTGTTAGACAATAACAGGTGGTTGTTGCTATCAAGATGCTGACCAAAATTTAAAAATTCTTTTAAATTTCACCAATATTTCGCTTTATTTTAAAGCTTCATCAGGGTCACACTATAATTTAAACCAACAAGTATTAGATTATGAAGATATAACAATTATTAAGGTATAACTTGCAGAGTTACAAATAGATAGCCAAGCTTCTGCATTTGAAAGTTCAACGAAGTATACGTTAGGAGCTTCGTTAAAATAAAGCAAAATATTGGTGAAATTTAAGAATTAAATCTTTTTAAAACTTTAGTTGTCATCCCAACAGCAACCAACAACCACGTGTCTATTGACTAAATTCTTCGTTTTTCTGTTCACACAACATACTAGGGTAGGTAAGGATTCATTTATAGGCGCGAATCCCATATATATAGCGAATAATGTTGGCGCTTGTGCTAGGAACGTCCCCTCCGCTCCTCAGTGCCCCTAGACAAGTACACACACTGGCAACTCAGTCGCCTGGCATACGTAGTCGAGATAATAGCTCGGCACGGATTTTAGATAATACGTGATACATCTTATTTGATTTTTGTCCTGTTGATGAAGTTCAATCGTTAACTATTTCAAAGTAAATACTATTGTCGTATACCAAGCAAAGAAAACGTCCTTAGTTTAAAAGGAAAATGACGAATTTTAACTCTAAATAAAACCTCTCATTATAAACTAACTAGACTACATTTTTTTCATTTCCAAATATCCAATATATTAAATGTTCAAATGATAATAAGCGCATAACAAATACTTACATGTTTTCTCAATCTAATAAATGGAATTTTATGGTAAAACATAATTAAAAAGAAAACTATTCTACAGTATAATTTCAAGACACAAACAAAGCAAATCGAAAATATCCTAGGAGGAAAGATAAGAGGCAAAGATGATCAATTAAAGAAATAAACTACGGATATAATGCATGGCTAAAGTCTAGTGCGATCCTCTCCTGACGGCGACTGGATTCTTGCTGATAGATTCGCTTCGCGCGACTCCCCATCTTATACTTTCATAGCAGGCAAACATTGCAATACTGTCCACATATTTTTGCGGTTCACTTTACTACGGAACTTACTAATTATATTTTTTTGACAGACCATGTAAAATTGATGGCGCAATAAACTACTACTACTACTACTACTAATACGGTATGTCTTACACCGGTGTTTACTAAAGGTTTATGTCTTTTTCACATGATTACTGACATTTGCGTAAAATAGTTTATAGTTTTGTTAGATATAGTTAATAATAAATAATACTTGATTATCCACATTTTATAATTATTTTTACTTCGAATTGCATAAATATCACCGGTTTCCCTTTGTTTCATATATTTTAAACACTGGGCCTATTACACGGAGAAAAAATATTGTCCATATAACAATAAGAATAGTAAAATATGTAATAACACAATTGTTGTTAGAGCAAATACATATTTTATTGGATTTGTACTATAAATTATTATTTTAAAAATACAAGAGATCGTTGTCGCAAATTTTTCTCGATGTATCATTACATAATTTCTAACACATGACAAATATCCAAAACATACAAAATTGTGAACTAGCGTAACAAATCTAAACAGTGCCAGATCAATTTAGAGCATAAAAATGCCGGAAAACCATTACCTCTTCATCGTCGTGGAATAACACATAACAGTGCGAAACGCCAAAGCTCTTCTTGGCAATCGTCCCGAAAGCCGCATCGTCGTACATATTTCTATTCTACACGTTAACTTACGACGACGTTCTAAAAATTTCCTATCGCCTACGCTGCGCTGGGTCTCGTACGTAGGTGGCGATTTCGCCCGTAGCTCTTTTACGATTTTCTGCGAAAATAAAACGGAAGGACGGCTGATTCGCACGTCATCCGTTCCTTGTATAAGGCGCCGATTAAGCGCTAATTTACGGAAGAAATGAGGAGACCTATGACGCAAGAAGCGTTAAGGTGTTAAACGATTACCACCAGTCGTGGTAGGTAGGTGGTGCTAATAACGTTTCAAAGAAGTAACATAAAGTATAATGAGGTGGGTAAAGGGAAATAACGCGTACTTACGTTTTGCTGAATTCTCCGTTTATGTAGACTGTTAAAGAATATATTGCAGGCGAAATAACCATTGAGAAAAAAAATGCATTTCGCAATTAGTTGTGTAATTTACACTTACAACTAGTAGATACAATTGCATAGTAAAATGTTGGAAAATTGTTCTTCATTTAGATCTATGATGTAATAACTACAAGTACTTTATGAAACGTCTTATTGTTAGACGAGAAATTTTTATGGGAAGGTGTTTTTCTATAACTGTAGTAACTACACCAATATAGCGTTAAGGACTGTTAAAATATTACTATCATTAGATAAATTTAAGTGAAGTAATCGCTTACTCGAACACTGCAGCAGTGAAACACTGTCATACATCACTATTAACCTTAGTACAACACTTCACTAACACTTAACACTCGACGCAGGTTTCAGTTCAGTTTTACTGCTAAAGATCACAGCTTAACTATCGAGACGTACGTTCAGCGTTAGTGATGTATTGTGATAAGGGTGATACCAAAGCATTTAAGTGAACTACTAAAATCTTTACTGATGTATTAAATTGGAATCTACGATGATGATTACTGTTCTGATTGGAGGGACGTAAATGCGATTTACCGATTTACCTTAGATGCCCTTAACGGCAGAATGTAATAGAATTTTACGTCCCCAGGGACACATTCATATAGCAGTAAATTTACAATACATAACAGAAATTAGCAACTTTAACAATTATATAAGCAAATGTCAACTATTTTCGTAAAACTGTGACAAATAACTATTGCATATCCAGTAACATCGTTATTTTTTCAGTTTCTTTCCATAATAACAATGATTCCACATTTAAAGAAGACGTCTCCAGCATCGGCGTTACTCTGGTTTTCTACGGATTATTTGTTGGGAGTAAACGCAGTCGCAGAAGTTGATTTTACGCGCAGATTAAAACGTATTCCCTGTTCACACATGATAACACGGAATTATAGAAATGCAGACATCTAAAACCGCAGAAATCTAAAAATACAACGCTAGCGCCCCTCTTGTCTCTAAACTAAAGCGTTTTCGTCTCCATAAATGTGTGCCCAAATAATAGCATGGGATTGGTTATCTATAAAGCTCCTTTATCTGTGGCATTACCCACCAGAAGCGTTAAAATGGTCAGAGTTGCCATTCTATGATCCCGCTAAAAGACGAAAAAAGCTTAAATCACAGAATTTTATATACTTACACAAATTTTCTTCCGTGACCCGAAAATTCCGTAACAAGATACTATCGTAAACCGAGGTACCACTGTATATATGTACAACATATTTTATTTTGCTCCACTTACAAGTTGTGAAGTTGACAGAACGTTTTCACTACTGAAATACATACGAACTTCAAAAAGAATTCCGTTTTACTGCAGAAAATATAGAGAAGTCTCTTGTGGGAATGGCCAATTCCTTTCTCCTATTTCCTACTTGAAGCAAATTTATTACATATATACATTATCTTCTCTTTCAATGTATGATTAATATATATATGTATGAATTTCGTTTAAATACATTTATAAAAACTTAGGGTCTGAAATATGCAACATATGTACACTTAGCGCGTCTGTATCATATTTACGATTCGTGGTCCTGAGTCATATCCCTTACGATTGTACCGTTCACTGGTAATGAACTAAATGGATAGAATTCAAATTCATCAAGGAATTAAAAATTCCCAAAGCACCAAACACCCCGCTACAATTAACAATAGCGCGTCCGAAATTTTGCATTTACACGACAATTCCATCAGCAGTCGTCAATGCTACGATGACGACACCCGGAAATATTTATTTCGAATTAGGAACGCCTCTCCCCTCCCTCCTCACGCCTCCGAATCCATCCCTAACGTCCAAACGCTGTAAATAATTCGCCGACGCAAATTGTTTTCATTTGGACTGCGGCAGTATCCCACAATATTCGTACACGCTGAAATAATTGCAACCGCTAGAGGGAGCCACACGTGACACCACCGCCACCGCGCGGTCTGATTCGAATTTACGCCAGAATATTAACAATAATGGAACTGAATGTTGTATTGGCGTTCGTTAGGGCGCTATCAAAATGAAACGTATGACAGTGTTTGGTTGGAAATAATACGCCTACGTATTAATGGGTATAATATGTATTGTAATGCAGAAGGGACGTGTATGTGTATGCGCGTATGAATGTATATGATGACTATTACGTTTGGGTGTAGGATCGGATTTGCAGATGCGAATAAAATTGAATTATTATTAACGTGATTATGTCCCATATAATGCATTAAAATAATTCTGTCAGTTTTAACCCCGATTCTAGTTGTTCTGCGGCATTATTTGGAATAATAACTTGATGCTTTACAGCAAAAGTGACGCAGTAATATGTGCAATGCTAAGATGTCCCCTTCATTACTTAGATAGGAACAAGATTATTTGTGAATGTCAAGATCTGGGAAATTCACAATTAATAATAATGTATTTATTATCCAACAGCAGTCAATCTGCTAATTACAGGATAACATTGTAAGAGGCAGTACAAAAACAAAGAAAACATAAATTAAAATTACATTGCAAAAAGTATAAAAAGAAAAAAGTCTATTCAAGCATACAATAACACAAAAAAATAATTTAACTAATAATTTTCTTCAAATTTGTTGTACAAAAGTTTTTTTAAGGAATTAAATGAAACGCTAAACATATCAATATCAACACAATATGAAAAGATACGAAACTCGTGGGGTTACAATCAAACAAATAACCTGAAGTTTGATTTGAAAATATATATATATATATATATATATATATATATATATATATATATATAATATATATAATATATTTATTTTCTGTAGATTTATAATTTTATTTGTCCTATTTTATAAACTCGATATTTTATTTGTCCTATTTTATAAACTCGATATTTTATGTGCCTTATTTGTGCTTATTAGAGCAACGCAAACTGCGCTGAAAGCCAGTGGCTGATGCATAAAAGTTTACACAAAATAAACACGGCCGGGACAATTCGGTATAAGCGTCAGTATAACTGCGACTCGAAAGCCGATCTGTTGTGTATGCATCTACGCTGTCGTATACTATATCGTAGTTCTACGTTTGTTTTGAAAATATTTCCTACGTCGCGAAAACGACCAAAGTTGGACACAATAAGAGAATTTATTGCAGAAATGCCTTTAAAGTGTGATGGCGCTAAAATTCAATGTGTAGTGTGTAAAATAGATTTAATGTGTTGGTCGAAAAGTGATTGTCTACGGCACGTAAATAGTGCAGGGCATGTTTCAAAAAAAAAATTCCACACGAGATTATGACAAATTTAACTTTAATTTATGTGTTTATTGCATGTAATTTACCATTTCATTTACTAAGGAAGAAAGCATACGTCTCGTTTTGGAATGAATATTGGACTTTAAGTTACCAAGTGAGAGAACATTACAGAGAGTTGTGCTGTCTGCTCGTGAGCATCTCGAGAAAAGAATTAAATCGGAGTTGCAAGATAAAAAACTGTGGTTATGTGTGGACGAAACAACAGATCGTAAAAAACATTCTGTGGTTAATGTAATGGTACGCACAATGGAACCACATCGACCGTCACCCTCAATTTTACTAGCTTCCAGACGAATACAACAATGCACTGCCGAAGTAATTTCAATGTTGGTGTTAAATACATTGGAAAAGTTTGAACTTTCAACAAATCAACTGTTGATGTTTATGAGTGATGGTGTCGCAAACATGCTTGCTGTAGGTCGATCTCTTAAAAAACATTGCGCTAACTTGTTGCATATTACATGTAAAATTCATACTCTCAGTCTAGTAGCAGATAGTATCAGAAAATGTTATCCCGAGGTAGACGCTCTAATAGCACATACAAAAGCTGTGTTTGTAAAATCCCCAAAACGTATTCGGATATTTCATAGACTATGCCTCGGTATTCCTGAACCACCACAACCTATTCTTACTCGTTGGGGAACATGGTTAGAGGCTGCATTTTATTATCTTAAATATTTTGAGAATATAAAGAACGTAATTTTAGAATTCGACCCAAAGAAAGCTGCGGCTGTCAAGGTAAGCCGCTTGAAATTTCAGGATAGTCAAGTTAAAACAGATTTGGAAATTATTCAGAACAATTACGTGGGACTAGCGGATGCGATAGAAAAACTACAAAATTCTTCGGTGTCGTTAGTGGCATCATTGCAAATAGTGCAACATGTTCACGCACAGCTATGCGCGATAGAAGACGCAAGAAATGTTTGTGTTTTAGAAAGGTTTGAAAGTGTTTTAGATAAAGACTCTGATTTTGGCACATTAAGACAAATTTGTGAAAGTGCGTCAACAGAACCGTTAAGTTATTTGAAAGGTTATTTTACTTACGCAAATATAACGTCACTAGACGTAGAACGTTCGTTTTTGGCATACAAAAACACTTTTTAACTGGCATTGGTATATTCCTAGAACCTGATCAAGATGATCCCGATAGTGAGTTCTAACAACACAACCATCACAAGTCCAATCAACTTAATGCTGCACGAGCAATATCTTAAAGTTGATCGCTTTGCAAAATGTTATCACCACCCATAGAAATCATACGATTAAACAAGACTAATGCCCGTCTGACCATCATACAACTTCCATCAGCAAAGAAAACATTTAGCACACCATTTTCAGACAGCATTCGGAACCCGTCTTTGAAAGGGAGCTCGGCGGTAAAGATTCTATCTCTCTGTCTGCTTGTCTGATGTCTCTCTGTCCGTGATCGGGAATCTCGGACATCTATTTATACGGAAAGCGGCAAAAGTAAATGTACATTATCTTACAAAAGAATTTAAAGGCAAAATGACATTTGAAATTAATAATAATAATAATTTCAGTAAAGTCTTTAAAAATTGTCCTTTAAATTTTAGGGTGAAACAGCGGTTCGTCACAACTAGAGGTAGTGTATCATACAAATATATGAAATAACACAAGCGTCAGGGTAGCCGTGAGTTGTATAGCATATTTTTGCGGTAGTGATCGGCTTTCTTTGCCGCTATCCCCCGACTAGACGCTCAGGCTCCGGAGAGTTATGGTGGTGGACCGAGCATTCAGAAACGTTGAGATAGATATAAATGCGTACACGGAATTAATATATTACACAATACTTATGTATTTGCATTTTTGTATATGAGAAATAGCAGGCTTCCATGTGTTCATGTTTCAAAAGGACTATTTGTTTAATAAATTTATGTTTATACCTACGAACTGTTTTTAATTTAGAGACCAGCCGAGTGAGCGAACAAAGATATAAGCATTATTTACATCCAAGCATAAGCAATTGCAATGCACAGAACCCCAAATCCAGGAAATTATAATTTTATATTTAACTCCCAATTATTAATATAGTAACAAGTGCCAATCTTTAGTCCTTTTCATCTACTTGTAGCACTGATAAAACATTGAATACAAAATAAGGTAGTAGGTACTATATATAACGAACATCGAATATGCGCCTTTTTTTTTGTTAAAAATCTCTACGCCACTGTGCTTCGCTTATACATACAGAACCTTTCTGTACCGTACATATCCGAAGCGTAAGCCCTATAGCGAGCGAAATACGAGACACACAACGTTTGCATAACGGAATTGGAATAAAATGCAAACATGTTTGCTATATTTGCAGTAGCTTTAGCTCTCGTTTCTGTTTGTTTTTTTCTCTTTTTTTACGAAGCGGTTCGCGAGTTGAGAGAATATATAGAGCGGGAACGGGGAGGGAGTATTCGATATATGTCGGTATACGTAGCGAGGAACACAAAAAAAATCAGGAAAAAATTGGAATAATTTCGCTTCCGCGATAATTTATTGTTTTTTTTTCCTTTTCATTTGCAGCGTAACGTTTCATATTCCATTATTCGTTGGGAAAGTTACGAAATTCCGCAAAATATTAAAAATATGAATGCAATGTTTGATAACTCTCGTACCTATAGGCTACAGTTAATTTAGTTCTATAAACAATGAAACTAGAATGTTGAGTAGCATTTATAGATTCCATTTTGTTTCTATTTTAGGATCATTTAATATACCTATTTCGAAAAATAACATCTTCATCAGCTAACAGATGTAGAAATTAGTCCTAGAGATCTGTTCACCAAACCACTCTCTATATTAGAAAACATATATTTCAAATTTATATCTCCGCTTCTCCAACGAACACAAACATCGTTGTACTCGTTTTGCTTGATGAATAACACAGCACCAATTTCATAGAGGACGAAAAAAATAGAACCTATAGATACGAAAATATTCTTTTAATAGCCTCGTAAAGCTTTCCAAAAGAAAAAAAAATAGAGATCTATTAATCAAAGTAGTTTTACAACTGTTGGATTAATACACATCCTTCGAACTTTCACAAGTCGTAACTCGCCAACTATATTTATTTATATCGTTCTCGCACGATTCGAAAATGAATAGTCGTCTAATTTCGAATTTCAACGCGTACACATTAAAAGAGGTAATAAATTTATTCCAGACGATTTCGCTAAAAATGGAATAACGATCTTGAATTTGGAAAACGTTAAATGGGACAATACAGCAGTTATAAGTTGTTTTCTCCACTTGCAAATGAAAGTGACATTTTCTATAGGTTGTCATAACATTTCCTATGACGACAAGTCGACGTCTGTCTGCCTTCAGTCAATTTCCAATAGCAACGGAAGTCAATATACCAGCTTTTTCAAATTAAATGCGAATCGAAGCTCCGCAAATCTTACAAAAACGTGTAGCTTCGGTTGCATAAATAATCGAAGATTTGTGGAGCTTCGATTCGCACTTAATCTGAAAAAGATGGTACGTTGTCTCCCAGCGTTAGCAGCAACCTAATTATTAATATGTCGTTTTTAACTTGTATATTATTCACGCTTAAATTAGCTAGCTCTTCACATTGGCAAGCTCCATATCTTGCCATAACTAAAGCAACCTTAAACGTAGCAAAATATTTGCAAGCTAATTCTAATAATAAGATAATATATTTAACGAAATGTATTATCATTAACAAATATATTTCGTTAGGATTTTTTGAAAAAAAAAATAAATTATATATTCTCTACTAAAAGTTTTTGATTTTTTCGGTTTATAAAGCCAGCTTTTTTGAGAAATAAGTTTTGTTTTTTTTATGTCAATATCTTCTTTTAAGGAGAGAGTAGTTCTTAAAATCGAATATTTTGCACAGAGTCGATGATTTATTCACAGTTTAATGTTACTTTCAAACACACCTGCAAATGAAAAATATGACGATACCATCGATTTTCCTTACAATATTGAAGTTCATCCATTTTTTAATAGTCACTTACGCAACCAGTTATGAGAAGACTAATTTTATTTGAAGCGAATGTAATATTTGCCAAAACGAGCGAACGAAGTCAGTCACAGCTCCTAAAATGTACATAGTAGGCGCCATAAATTCTCGGCCTGATATAGAAAAAGTAAACTTGGTAAAATATAACAATTTTTATTTTTCAATATAATCTTCCCTAACTTCAATACATTGATTACGACGCCATTTCATCAATTCCTTTTTGGATATAGGATCATAATACAGAACCACTGTTTCATCTCCTGTGACAATGGACTCCAAAATCGGCTTCGGGTCGTCTCCATACATGTTTAAAAACGAGTGCGCACATTCGACCCGACATTCACGTTGGAAAGCAGAAAGAAGATGTGGTGGGTACCATCTTGCACTAATCTTGTTCATACTCAAATAGTTATGGAGAGTTCGGCGAATACTTGTTTCAAAAATGTTAGATATCACTGTTAATTTCTTAACTTTCAAACGGCGATCTGCTAATACCATTTCTTCAATAATCGAAGAAATTGTTTTGAGGCGTTATCAGTTCAATTGGCCGACCGGGCCGCTCATCATCTTCAAGGGATCCTTGCCTCAAACGGAAACATTTTGCCCACTTTTTGACAATGGAATATGAAGGAGATAAATCACCATAAACACCGTCTAAAGGTTGTTTAATGCGATTAATCTTTTGTTAACAATTTAATGACCGCGTGGTACTCAATTTCCGTTACCTGAGACATTTTCATGTACTATTCATGTTGTCTGGCTGGCTACTAAAAACTACTACTGTTCGAGCTGTATAGTGTAGGCCTCGCCCATATACAGCTATAACGCAACGGAATTTTAACACGTTCAAACCTGTATAAGCCTGTCAGGCCTAGAATTTATGACGCCTACCTCGTACATCGTTCAATCCATAAGTTCACGAGCTTGGCTATCTATTTTAACTCATTTATAACCCTGATGAAGCTTTAAAACAAAAGGGAAATATTGATGAAATTTAAAAGAGCTACATTTTTTCTGTAACTTTGGTCGTCATCCCGACAGTTTTAATCACGTATTGTTCCTAACGAGCGCTATACTCCTTGGTGTTTTGACAATAACGTTTGACAGCTGATTAATAAAATACCATGACTCGATGACAAACAGACAGAGAACAGTTTCAGTTTTCTATGAGTCAATCAAATTGTGTCTGACTAGTTTATGATTTTTGCTAGAACAAGACTCATTTTACTGTTAATGGCTTATATGCAAGTGATGTGAATGTCAAGAGGTTTACTAGATTTTGTAAAGTGCACATTATGGCTTGGGGTGTTGCACGTTGTGTGTATACAGCATGAAGGTCGCTTTTCGAAATCACCGTATTTTTGCCAACCAACTGCTGGTTTCCAATAAGCCATAAGATGTCCTAATGTTTGTGCGGTTGTGCCATCATAATATAAAATTACACCGGGAACATAAAATGACTGGGAGTACAAAATTACAGAAAATTTTGAAATGCTTGTTTTAACTCGCTTAACACATTTTCTAATAATGATACATCCATACATGTAACTACATTTTCTGTTTGCGGCACAAAAAGAACACAAAATGGGAGCGTATATCAAATTTCAAGGTTCAATCGTGACGAGGCTAGTGACATGCCAGACATGGAATTGAAAGCACTATAACTCGTTTAATATTGAAGTACAAAAGTTTCTTTTTGTAGCACAAATCGATCACTAAATGAGCACAAAACGAAGTATATACTAAATCCAGTGGTGCTGGGTGCGGGGCTGGAAATATGCGCCTGATAGTCACGTCTGTTCTTTTGATAACAAGGATTGCACAATAATGTTACTGTTTTTGCCTTCTCTTTCGGTCGATCATTCCGTGCAAAAGAAAAGGACTGCACCATTATATGTTCGACTTGAACATTTGAAAGAATTTTTGACATCATAAATATGTTACTAATTATTAATTTTTGCTTGAATTTATTTATAGAAAAATTAATACTCAAAGTGATCCTTTAGATAAAAATACTTCGCCCGTCTAAAATTTCTTCTACCCGCCCTAGCGATTGTTCCTAGCTACGACCCTGTTACCTTCTTGTATGTATGGTAAGTAATAAAAGTTAATCGATCAAAAGGTTAATATCTCTGACGTAGTTTTACAGTTATACTAATTCTTTCTCTCATCAAACACATTCACAAATAGATCTGTATCCGTGAGACTCTAATTATGTTACATATACAAATTAACGTCGGCGACTACCGCTTAAAAAGCTTCCCAATGTTTCTTTCCACGGCACCATATCTCGCTTAACCTTTTTCCTTCGATGTTTTATTGACCCGTACCGTTTATGACCGTTAGTTATGTCGTCTCGGCCGGACAGCGATGATCGGCGTTAAAGTCACGCTAAACGTCGGTAAATAAAGTAGAAAAAAAAACCTGTAGATTATCAGAGAGAAAGCTTAATTGACCAGCGCAGTGTAATTAGTCAAATGAGACGCTAAAAGATGTCGGCAGGGATTTGTCGTCTCCCCTGTTGTTTAGTTAATATATCGGGGGAATAGTTAATGAGTGTGTAATGTATTCTGAATGGTTTTACGTTTGGGTAATTAGACTAATTAAACATATACGTAATCTGATGCCATGTATCCAATGTAGAAATGTTGTTGTGTTCAAGATATGTGGAATTTTTTTTGGAGTGATCTGGGAAATTGTAATGTAAAAACAGTTTGTTAATCGTTTTTAATTCATGGAAATTATTTTAATGTGTTGGCGTTTAAATCCACAAGTATATTGAATATTGTATTTCTCCATATTCTTTAGTTAATAGACAATCTTTATGCATACGACCCGCTGAAGATCGATCCCATTATATAAAAATTATACCAATTAGGTTTTTTCACCCGGTTGAAGTGTTCTAAATTAGTTGATTGTTTATGTGCTGACATGTTTTTATCTCAGGGAATTTGTTCAAAAATTGCCATTTTTGTTAATCAATTAAAATTTTAAATGAACTGCGGTATTCGGGAGTATTCTTTCACACTCTTTCGACAATTTTTAATGAATTTTGATATTAAATAAATGGAAATTAACGAATGTAAAAATTGAAAAATGCAAATTAACCTTGATTTTTCGAAGATGTCATATAAGCTCTATGTTCCTTATGACATTCATTTAAAATCTGCCTATTCTAACCTCCAACCTTCTTTTCTACCTTGAATTTGTTCTCTAATTTCAATATCGGACACTTTAATTTGGAAGCGCAGCCAAAATACGAGTTAACTCAATGAAAGCTTAACCAGAAGTGATGAATTTATTGGTGTCCCTTTTCTCCTTTATTTTAATCGCGATGGCGATTGTTTCTATCCACAGCAAATTTTGATGATTTCTATCTAAACGTAATAATGTGATGAATTTCGATGAATAAAGTTATTTTTAGCAGTAGCATGAGAGAATGAATGTAGTAACGCTACTAGATGACTTTGTGATAGAAAAACCTCCACGACAACCCTAAAATACTAAAACCTCCTGGCGTAAATGAAGATACCTTAACGAAACACAAAATAATGTTAGAAATACCTTTGAATTTATGCTGTTTGTTGTTTTAAGAGAATTTTACATTAAATTTGAGGATTTACGAAATCAGGAGAATAAAAAGAAGAGTAGCTTCGTCTTCGATTCACCAAGATCGTCGTTGGCTGGAGTTAAATAAATTATTTAGTACTCCCACTCCGAAGATTGATTATCTGCCAGAGGGAATTTCATATTTATTGAATGGCTATACTGAATACCCTATACGTTTTAGAGTGACAGCTGGGCTTTACGATGTAAATATCTAAGATAACAGCACATATACGTACTGCAATAGCTAATCTTACATAATTCAATGTAAATAATCAGTTACAATTATATTATATATTACATTATAATATAAATTGTTTTACTTTAATTCCCCTAGTGATACTTGGACTGATTATGAGTGCTGAATAATAATGTCTACTTACATATTTTTAAATTTTTGCCAATATTACGATTGCTGTGGCTCCAGAATGTTGTCAAATATGCATTAATGACTGCATTCAGCCAATTCTATTAGAATTGAAATGCTTTTTATTTATTGCCCGGATAAAGTCGGTAGATTGGTAGTATTCCAGGGGTAACATAGCTTTTTTAACGAATCTAATTTTATTCAAGAAACACCCTCAATAGTTATACGAAATGACTTTTTGTTTTGTTTTCACACTTATTTTCTAGTGACTAACAAGATATTGAATGAACTGGTCCTTGTGATGAATGTTGATGTGATTCATTGGGTGCTTGAACTTGAGTGACTGTGTTGTGCGTTTTCTTATTCACTTCTGATTTAAAATTGTCCTGATGTAACAAGAATGCATGTTTGGTATTACAACATTTGCAGTTGCTACTATTACAGTTTTGTGTAAAATGATTAAATCTCAAACAATTATAATACTTCTTTAAATTTTTAATGCATTGAATTCTGTCAGTTACAGCCATGTCTAAAAATTTCTTGCATGATTTTCTTTGCACAAACACAGTGTTCTGTGATTACTATAAATGTGGCTGATTTTTCTGTACTCTTTTTTTAAATGATCTGTTGTATTTTTCTGTATTTCTGTTTTTGTCCTATGAGACGTCTCTAATAATCTATAACGCTGATGTAAGAATTTACTGTTGACTGCTGGCATATCACTCTCATCCTTTTTTGAAATTAATGTTTCCCATTCCTTGTTTGTGTTGTAATACGATTTTATTGATAAAATATGTAAAACCATTAAATCCCATGACTTAACAGGTTGTTTTAACATCTCAAGAGCACGTAAATGTTTTAGCGGAGAATCTCATAGATTTCTGAGCTCTATATGTGACTCTTTTGTAATCTCTGTGATATTTAATTTTGCTTTGATATGTGTCGAAATCATTAGATTTTTTTATCATATCTCTTTTTCAATGAATTCTATGCTATATCATATGTATTATTTTAAATTTCTAACGACGTCACTACGTTTAATGCCTCATCTTGTAATGTAGCTTGCAAATATTGAACTCTTTTCGGTTGCTCGTTGCTCAATTTTGTGTTTTGATTGATTATTGCTACAAAATAAAAGCAAATTTTTATATGAGCCAACAAATGTGGACACATTCAATGTCGGTAATTTAATATCTCCTTCATGTGTTTGACAATTGGGCGGACTTGTATCTACTGTATTAAGAATTGTCTGATTACCTTGATTAAGTTTTGTTTTTTGTAAGTAACTTTCTGCAAGTGCTAATTTATTAAGATATAATGTTTCGAAGTCAACTCGTTATTAACTCAATGTTTGTATTTGCTCAAATTGTTTGAATATGACTTCAAATATGTTTTTCCTAATTTTTATTCGATTTTTGTCATTTTGACTTAGCTGATTGAAATCGAGGTTTGATAAAAATGTGTTGAATCTTGTATGATGACCTTTTAGAACTCCCCTTTGATGTTCTAGAGCACGTATATCTGTTTCATTGATGGCCGTTGGAATGACGTTGGCGATTAAATTAAGCGCCTTGCTCGTCAGCCATTTTATATGACCTTTTTACGTGATATTTATATTGTATGAAAGGAGTAGAGTATTGTACGTGTATGAAGGATCAAAAGATGAATTGAATGAGACTCACTTTGCCGTAGTGACCACTTTCTCTCGGCGTCGGATTATGTTAACTGTTTTGTATCCGGCTTCTGCCGAAAGACCATATGTTGCGATGAATGCTTGTGTTTGAATGAACGCTACGTTGATTGCTGCTATTCTTATTTATTGATTGATTACACTAATTATGCTTAACTATATATGTATGCTTAATGTCTACTAACACAACTGTAATGATTGTAATTCACTTAACTACTGCTTTCAGTGCTTTCGCGTCTATTTCTTCTACACATGCGCACTGCGTCACAAGTATGCGTTCTAAATTAATTTATACGTGTATAATTGGTTGCTGCCTAAACGGCGTACATGTTGCCTATACTCCGAGTAAAAATCCTTTTAACTAAAGGATTTTTATCTCTACGAGTCGTAATTTTATCCGAAATTCTAGAATTTTTACCTAGCAGAGTATTCTTCTTCTGCGACAGTGACAGTCAACTTCAAACTAGCGTTAGTATGCACCCATGACGGACGTAAATCCGTTGCCGTGGTAAATACTTTCGATTGCGGTGGTATTACCGTCTACAACAGAAGAAATTCATTCCAAAACGTAGTTAGAATGTATCCGCTGTTGCGTTTCATCTATTTTTTTTTCCGAGACGGAGGCTCCTACAACAGATGGTCGCGAGAGAACACCGAAAATGAGTCAAAACGGTGTTAAACCCAATTCCCTACTTTTACCTATGTACCTTTTCAGAATTCGCCACACTGTTGAATAACTTATTTTCAATCGTTTTACAACTTTACTAGCGCTAGAAACATCATATGCAGAATTTTCAAGAACGTACTGAACTTTTTGTAGAACTAGAACTGTGCTGACTTCGTTTTCTACTAAATTTAGTCCACTTTTTTACCGCTAATTGTGCCAGTTCCCTCAAATCTTTACACGAGCTTACGAAATGATTTTCCTGAGCAAGACCCATTTTCCAATCCATGTATTATTCGAGATTTTCTTAATGCGTTGGCAGATTGTCTGCTAGATTCATAGTAACTCTGAATGAAACCGTTTCAGTATCGATGGAAAATTTCTGTCAATACACAAAACCGCTGTGTGACACCTATTTTGAAATTAGAAGAAGTAAGTCACCATAGAAGCAAGAATTAAATATATAGAAAAAAAAACTGAATCCCTCTACTCTAAACCATAATTAGTTCTATATAGAACCAACGTGTTAATATGTACAACAAATACAGCCCTTTTAAACTGAGAACTTACTTTTAAATGACCTTATATAATAATAAATAGTTAATTTCAAAATCTCTAAACAATTTTAAGGGATTTAAAATTGAAGCCCCTCATTTTTATTACAGTGAATTTATATTTAGCAAAGTTGCATCAGTTGTCTCATTACAGTTTTCCCGTTCCGTATTTCAAATACAACCTGTACAAATGTAAATTATCTTCATCTTCGAATGTACAGAGGTCGACCGCCTCAACCTACAGAATGTAGAAAGCCAGTACACACATAGGACACCATCATCACCGTGTGCCTTGCCTTATTTATACGCAAAGCATTAATTGTCCTGAATAGAGATAGAGATAGAACGGGAACACCGATATATCGCGTAAATAGGATACAAGGGAGCAGAGAAAGCAAGCAAGCAACACCGGTTCCGTTTGGATTATGTACGAGGCGGCGAGGGATCCCATCCTGTTGGGAACGGCCAAACGCGGTCCATGCGGGCAGCGTAGCGAACGAGGTTTGCGGTTAGCAGGGACCGCAACCCTTTACCGAACTTGCCGTCCTCTCACGCCCGCCCAATCCGCACTCTCGTTTAAACCGACATATCTAGGCGGCCGGCGGGCTTCGACCAGCTCGTTGGCCGCCCTACAGCGGTAACCGATGCCGCAACAGCAGACGTCGACCGTTGCCAAACCGCCGTCGGTTACCGCGAGCGATACGCTACACGTGTCCATTAATTATTAATTTCATTATTAAGTGATAACGTTTAATATTCGTATAGGTAAATTGGTACACTACCGGTCATAAAATATAAGAAATTCCTAAACTAAAACAACATCAGAGTTGGTCTGATTTAATTTTTTAAACAAAAATCATTGATGTTATATCTCTACAAATAACGAAGATATCGCTTGTAACATTGAATCTGGGACACACGGTATATACGGGATGTGTCAATGATTATTCGCCAAATTCATTCTACTGGAATGAATTTGGCGATGATCGGAATCTAAACAAAATATCTCAATAAACCTACATCTGAAAGTGAGTCCCTTCCGAATAATAAATAAATAAATAATTTGTTTTGCAGCAAAGCTGAATTAGCTCTGCAAGTTAAGTAAATGCATTCATACAGTTGCACCTACTACATTTTCACATTTATCCCTAACGTTCTTACTACTTGCTTTAATCTACATTTCATTTTATTTCGACGTAGTGTTTCAAAAAATATACAGTCCCCGGTCATCGAATTGGGACCACTTCAAAATATGATTTTGGGGTAAAATTTTAAAAAACAGTTGGTAATGTTGGCAATATTACTATTTAATTACATATAACATGCAAGCAAGTATAACTTGAACATATATTTACTAACATTTGCTTGTTCCTCCTCTGTGTTTTATTTCCGCAATCCTTTTTGGCTATACTGCCAATGCAGCTTTCCACTGTTTTTTTTTCAATTTCGTTGCTATTACGCTATGCATCTTCAATATGTTGTTGTAATTCTTTCTTTGTGGTTGAATTTCGTGTACTTACGATGTTTTTCAAGACACTCCATATATTTTCAATTATATTTTATATGTGTGCGTTTATCTTCGCGATCAATTATTATCATAATGGGAAAGAGGATATAACCACAAAGAAAAAAGCACGAATTTCTGCTCTTCTAGAGACGGGAGAGTTCTCTCAACGTGAAGTTGAACAAAAAGAGAGTGTATCACATCAAACTGTTCTGAGAATTGCGAAATTAATTAAGGAGAATATTCCTGGTACAAGCAGTGGCAGAACATACTGTGCCGGCATACGCAAAACAACTGTAAGAGATGATCGTCGTATAGTAAAAGTGGCTACAGAACATTGTTTTTTATCCACTAAAGGTGTTCATAAAATTCTTAGTGGAGAAGGTATACAAATATCAGCCCAAACACTCCATAGACGTCTTCATGAAGCGGCTTGCGGACGTCCAGCAGAGAAGCCAAGACTAACATCTAAAATGAAAGTGACACGATTTCAATGGGCTAAAGAATATAAAAATTATACATTTGAAGATTGGGGAAAGATAAGTTTAATTTATCATCTGTATTTTTGGTCAAATCCATCCTCATAGTTCGCTTAATGGTTTTCATTTTTTACTTTTTCCTAGAGTATTTACAGTAACGAATCGCGGCTAGAGGTGCTAACGGAAAGAAGCCAATTTGTTCGTCGACGTCCTTCAGAGTGTTATAAAGTAGCATGTACCATCAAATCTATTAAACAGTCCCCATCTCCAATGGTTACATTGACGGAACAATGGAACAAAAACAATATAAAAAAGTTTTAAAAAACTATTTAATACCTTACACTGGTTCATTGGATCCGATTCACGGACCACGTACTTTCATGCGAGATAATGCGCCGTGTCAAGGCAAAAAGTATAATGCGATGTATCTAAAAATCTGCGTGTACTACCTTGGCCAGGCAATTCACCAGACATAACCCAATTGAAAACGTGTGGAATGTCTTGAAAAACATGGTAGGTACACGAAACTCAACTACAAAGGAAGAATTACAACAACATATTGAAGATGTATGACGTAATATCATAATAGTATGCCAAAAAGGATTGCGGAAATAATACAACACAGAGGAGGAACAAGCAAATATTAGTAAATATATGTTCAAATTATACTTACTTGCATGTTATATGTAATTAACCTAACAATATTGCCAACATTACCAGCTTTTTTTTTAATTTCACTCGAAAATCATATTTTTAAATGGTCCTAATTCGATGGCCGGGGACTGCATTCTTCTACATATACAACTTCTTTTTCTTGAGAACTGTCAATATTTTTTACATTTGCCATAATTCACCTTACAGCTATCTCATCTTTAAAAATATATTGCCAGAAATATTTTAAATTTATATACCTTCAATTAAATTATCTAGCTATTAACTATGTTGAATACACCCTGTATATACGGTATTCGCAAAAGCGCATTACGGTAGGAGATCGAAGTAGGCCATCCCAACGGACGCATTTCGTATTCATGACGATACGTAATTAAACCCAGCCAGTTATACGGCTACTGCTATTACGCCTCGCATACACATAGACAGCGACTTTACAATGCATACAATCTACGCTATACGGAATCTTGGCTCCCGTACGATTACAGTACGTGAGATTAGTCAGACGCTAACCCAGCAACTATGTACAGCCAAAATCAGCCAAGTGCTATCGTGAATACACACATGTATATGTATACAACTACGCTGGCAGGTTTGTGCATCGATTAACTCCCGTGTTCATCTACGATCTAGACATTTAGACGGTAATTGTTGGAGCGGTATTAAAACACTAATTAATTAATTGATTAGCGTCGCCAAGTTGCCAACTAACAGCTTGCCTTACCAGTTATAAAGATGACGTGGCAAAAGAGTAGGGTAAGTTTATCGGTGGTTGTTCATAGAGATATAGGATCCAGCTCTAATTACGAAAATTTTGTTGTTATACTTTTTACATTTCTGAAAGTGTATAATGTAAAGTATACGTTATTACATCGGTTCCCAAAATGTGTGTCGCGACCTCCTGGCGGGTCGCGTTAAGGAACCGAGGAGCAGGGTTCACGAAATGTTAAAAATAAAACAAAATTTAACAACATAAACACGACAGATTACACTGGGCAACAACATTTTTAAAAGTTTATTCTTCCGAGATTAAAATTGTCATTTTTAATCAATTCAATGTGTTGAACACCATTATGACTAAGAAAAAGCTGAGTTGGCTACCGTTTCTTTGTAATGAGTTAATATTTAAGTTTATTTATCCCTTTATTATTATTATTATTATTACTTATTATATGTATTGAAATATCTTTCTCGGTTTTTTTTTTTTTTAATTGTTAAATTTAATAACGATTCTTGTAGGTTCGGAGGTATCCCTGGAGACCCTTACGGCAATTTTAGGATGAATTTCCAGCTCAGTAAAATGAAATTAACGAATTTTAAGATTTTAAAATGTAACTTGTAACCTTGATCTTTTGAACGATGCCAATGTATATAAACTCTCTGTTTATATAACCACCACAGGAAACTGCCTGCTCTGGATATTTAACCCTTTTCTCTTCTAATAAAGACTTTGATTTCACAATCGAGCACTTATATGGGGACCGAAGTTAAGACACACTTTGATTCAACCAAGGCCGAATAAGGATTGATGAAAAATTATGGCGTCGTTCATCTTTCTTTTATTTTAAATCGCGGAAGACCGGCGATTGTTTTATTTCACAGCCAATTTTGATAATTTAACCCAAATAGAAACTTTTACGATGACTTTCGATCAAATGATATTATTTCTGCAAACAGCATGCGAGAACGAATGAAGTGAGGTTGTATGCTGATGATTCTGTGATCCAAAATGTCACCAACAAGCTTTAAACGGGAAAATCCACTACCCATTTACAGAAACCTTTCAGAGAAAGATTTAATTGATGAAATATTATTTGTTGTACCTTTCAATTTATGCTGTTGCTTATTTCAGACGATTTATACATTAATTTGGACGAAATAAGTGAATAGAAAAATTAACTGACAAGTAGATTTGTCGATGCTACCCCTCACTCGTCATTATCTGGACTTATATTTTAAATATAATGTTTTCGCTCCAAGGACAGTTGGCTGAGGGGGGATGGTAACGAAGAAATTTCCAATTTTCCCCGCAAGAGGGATATTTAGTTGCCAACGAGTGGCCAGCCTGACATTTAATCGTTCCGAGGTGACAACTGAGAGAAGTTGTTGTTGTCGCAGATACAACGTTGAACATAACAGTATATAAGAAAAAAATATTACATTAATTGGTATCTTTTGAAAATGTTTATCAAAAATTGTACATTAAAGGTTATATCATCGTATGGGTAAGCATGGCATCTGTACTCGGGTTTGAATAGCTACTATCTAGAACGGCATGACTATATCTCTTGAAAGTAGGTGGCGCCAGGAAACATTTCAGTTGGTGTTTTTGAAGATTAGTGGCATAAACTGAGCGATGTAGGAGCAATGTGGCCAGGAGGAAGAAGCTTTAATGCTTTTTTCTTTTCATATTGTTTTTGCCGGTAGTGATTCCATCAACACCAGGAGCTATTTTATTAGCATTATCTTGTTTATTGTTTCTAGACCTCTACGTTAGCCTTTTCAAAATCATAAGCGATGAGAATAATTTACTGCATTATGTACGGATATGTCGTACTGTTTTAAGCAAGGTAAGTGCAATTAATGTGGATATAAATAATATCCATTTCAAGAATTCTAAGTAGATAAATGCTTTATTTTAAGAAAATGAAATCATTGATTTATGAACAATTCCTAAACGCTTTCATGAATTAAGAAACCATTTATTATTCTTAAGAAAATATTGTTTTGTGTTATAACGGCGATTTACTTAAACTAAAAATCGCTTTCTTCAAATTTTCTGCAAGACTTTCTTGAATCAAGTTAACAAATATCTTAAACAAAGAAATACAATTATTTCATTACAAGTATGCACATCTCTTAAGCGGAGAAAAACACGCTAAGAAAATATTTCTGTTGATTTAAAACAGTTATTGTATTGTGGATAATTGAAGCAGTGATTGTCTTGAATTGAGGCGGACAGCCTTAATACAAGTAAAGGTTTCTCTGCATGCATACTGTAGTCGAATTCATGAAACAAAGCCAACACGTCCTCCACCAGTTCGTTGGAGTTTTCGGCCTTCTCTTTCCTAATGAGGTTTTCTGCCACTTGACAGAACGCACCACAAACCTGTGTTTCTCAAAGTTGGGATCCCTAAAGAGCTGTTCAATCTGAGGTTCCACAAAAACGCTCTCCTTAATTTTGGCTTCACTGAGCCGAGAGAATTTTTCATACAGGTACTTGAACGCTGGTCCATTCTTATCCCTGGCTTTTACCGAGTTTTTGGTGAGGCCGAGCTTGATATATAAAGGAAGAATTATATATCGCAACATCGTCACAATACAAAAGCGAGTCATCAGGAGTATTAAAAAAGAAAACTCTGGAAGAATGGGAAGCTATAGCTGCTGATACCTGTCTGAAGCT
The DNA here is from genome assembly GCA_029619315.2 of Dynastes maya. Classification (NCBI taxonomy): domain Eukaryota; kingdom Metazoa; phylum Arthropoda; class Insecta; order Coleoptera; family Scarabaeidae; genus Dynastes; species Dynastes maya. The sequence goes on from JAROYE020000008.1 coordinate 30,968,862, forward strand.
CATTTTAACGATGCCCAATCGCAGTAAAAACATTACTAACGCACATGGTGGATGTATGTGCAAGCGGTTTTATTTAAACCATTGCATTTTTAATATACCAATAATACATAGGGATGCCTAAGACATATGGCCAAGGCTGTACACTAAATACGGAAACCCTCCGCCATCGCCTCTAGGTATAAATCTCTTATTGAAAACGACCATCCGGCCCCTCGAACTTAGAGTTCGCCACCCAAAATCAATATTTATTCCTTCATCGCAGAGGATCTCTCCGCGGGCGCATATCATATTTGTAAGGAAATGATATGCAGCTTGTGTACACACCTGAATGGGCCAACGCCAATATTTACGCGGGGTAAATAAATATGATGATGATGATGATGGTACTACCAACCAGTCAGCTTGTGTATGGGAATGTGTGCGTGTGTATACCCACTATGTGTACACTGTACACATAGGTATAAGAGGACGGTTGTTGGTTATACACGAAAGACGCGACGTAATATCCGGTCGCTATTCCGCTTCGATTCAACCGACTATACAATTAGTTTTAAGCGGTGGGTAAGCTGCGAATCGTGATTGAAAGCGACCATCTCTAGATATACATATCTACATAAACATGCTTAATATCGTATTTAGTATAGCCCCTGGCCATCGAATTAGGACCACTTAAAAATATTATAATTTTAGGGTAAAATTAAAAAAAACAGTTGGTAATGTTGACAATATTATTATTTAATTACGTATAACATGCAAGTAAGTGTAATTTGAACATATATTTACTAATATTTGCTTATTCCTCCCCTGTTTTATTATTTCCTCAATCCTTTTTGGCACACTGCTAATGCAGCTTTTTATTGTTTTTTAAAATTCCGTCGCTACTATGCCATACATATTCAATTCTTCCTTTGTAGTTGAGTTTCGTGTACGTAAGATATTTTTCAAGACATTCCACACATTTTCAATTGGGTTTATATCTGGTGAATTGCCTGGCCAAGGTAGCACGCGTAGATTTTTAGATTCAAGGTATCGCATTACACTTCTTGCCTTATGACTTATGACACGATGCATTGTGGTGCATTGTCTTGCAGGGTCCTTGGGTCGGTTCCAATGAACCAATATAAGGTATTAAATAGTTTTGTAAAACTGTTTTATATTGTTTTTGTTCCATCGTTCCGTTAACGAAATATAGTGGTCCCGGTCCTTCTCTCGTAACACACGACCAACCCATTAGAGATGGAGGGTGTTTAATAGATTTGATCATACATGCTTCTTTTATAACGCTCTGAAGGACGTCAACAAACAAATTGGCCTCTCTCTGTTAGCACTTATAGCCGTGCTTTGTCGCTATAAATAATCTAGGAAAAAGTAAAAAATGTTGAAAACCATTAAGCGAACTATCATGATGAATTTGACCAAAAGTACAGATGATAAATGAAACTTACCTTTCCCCAATCTTCAACTGTATATTTTTTATATTCTGTAGCCCATAGAGATCGTGTCACTTTCATTTTAGATGTTAGTCTTGGCTTCTTTTCCGGACATCTGCATTTCAAGCCTGTTTCATGAAGACGTCTAACCACTTTAATTTAATAGTTTACTAATGCACCAAACCGACTGTTCACCGGAAACCGCTTAAAACTGTTGTATCAAAAGATATTGCTTAACAGAACATTTTTTCTCCCAATACATCCAAACATTACTATTATTGGAATGGATGTTCCTCCCACAAGCAAAGAGAACCGATACAAGAAGAAGACAATCCATATTTTCAAGTTTACCAGATGTTGTATAAAAGCCTGTAATTTGTGGTGATACTCCAAAATAAAGCTTTATACACAGTTTATAACAACTGGCAATTCGTCTACATAGAGAAAAAAGTTCTTGGATCAAACAAATATATATATTGTAGTGGTATGTTCGACGTGAAGAGCGTACGTTTAAAATTAATATTAATATTCGAATTCTGACATTCTGATTATTTATATTATCCTTTTATTCTTAAAAAAGCTCAGTTAATGTTACGTTATTTTAAGTTATTTACATTTTTAAAACAATATTTGTAAAAGTGACACATATACACACAAGTAACACACCGTATTTGGAAAACAATCATCAAAATCCCTTACGTCACGTGCAACACCGAATCGACTTCTTACATCAAATGAAAAATATCAGTTGTTAGATGGCTGCACCAGACAACGATAAATAAGAAGTTAGATAGTAAAATTTCTGACGTACAAGACTTTCGACAGAAAAACTAGAATGCATTTAAAACTAACGTTGCTAAAATTATTAAGTTTAAAGTATTGAAAATTAAGTGAATAGCAAACAGTTACAAATAATAATGAAGAGTATCTAAAGCAAACAATTTAAAAGCAATCAAAAAAATTTCATCGAGAAGACGATAAAATGGTTTTTTAGAAAGATATTGGATATTGATACTGCCGAAAAGAAAACTAGGGACTCATTGAAAGAGCACTACAAAACATAAACACACCCACATATTAACGTAAAATAAATTAATTTGTCGTGAAACTAAAAAAAGGAACGCAGATTATCACCCTATTCAATATTTTTAATCATCATTTGAAACATCACAATATCTTTGAAATTATTTATTTAATTCAACAGAGGTTTGTTTGTGTGAAAGCACATTTTTAACATATTGAATTTGTTTGAATGTGCAAACGTTTTTATTTGATATGATTTTGTTGAGTTAAACAAATATATGTTAGAATCGGGCGCTTCGCGCGTCGTCGACAATTTCCGTTACGTGAACGCAGGGCAATCGTAATCGCAGTCCTAGTTTGTTATGTGAGATGGTGGTTCGTAAGCGGTGAGATGTAAATGGAGAAAATAGTGGGTAAGTAGGACAATGGATTTATATATTTTTACCATTAGAAAACTAACGTTAAAATTTCTGTATAAAAAAATAATAATGAAATAGTTGCTACAGATTGGTGAATATCAGAATTCCTGTTTGTATTAGGAATTAGCGAAAATTACAAAAATCTCGCCGATATCATTTTCAAGGCCAGTAGCATCAATGTTAGCAATTTAAATAAATTGCAATTCAATTCACCACATATTTAACAATGCTTTGATCTTTCCGTTTTCATAGTTTCTAACTAATTGTTAGCATATTTCCTTTTTTGATATAACAGGTATTTCAGCAAAAACAAGTGATAAGACATGCTTGCATGCATAAGTTCATTAAAGTATCTGCTGTTCTATCTCCTACCCTTTTTGTCGTAATACGTAGCACCCTTCTAGCACCTAGCCATACAGTTATCCCTGTCACTTGTTCGCGATTCTCAGGATTCCTACGAGATTACCGAGATAGTAAATTCTGTAATATTCTTTGCAAACAAAGGTAGTAGAAGTATCACTTTAATCTTTATGTATCCGTACACACAGCACAAAAGTTATTTTGTGGTAATGTCATCTTCATCAAAATGATTTTGTACGTATACAATTACAACATGCATAATTATTGTTTTTATAGATACCTATATAAAAGTGCATACCTTTTAACAATTTTTTTTTGTTGACGTATTTTTGTAGCTACATATTACAACAATTTGGACATACTACAGTCTGTTTATATTGATGTTATCAATATTGTTAAAATAAGGTTACAAATTCGACATTGGGACCTAACGGAACCTAACCAGAATCACTTTACAGGTTCCTGGAAAACGTGAGTAATCTGGAAGAAACTTGAAAGATTTATGGTTTACCTTTGTTTACGACCACGTAGATCTTTAGGAAGGCCTTCATATCACCTTAACGCAATGGAGGAAGTTAATGGTATTTTAGGGAGTTGGGCTTTATTTACAAGAATAAGAGCACCACGTCACTATAAAATGGAGATTAATTTTCTGCATTATACTTATTCTTTATGTACTTTTGTTAATAAAATTTTTCAAAAGATTTTGTATTTTTAACGCATTGTTACCTTATGTGCTCATAAATGGGTACTTTCTTCTCTAAGAAGAAGAAAGCATCTATCGTACTAACCATTTCAGTGGAGTAATAATATCGACAGAATAATATATATGTCAAAATAACAGCATACTATAAACCACAGAAATATTTTGTTAAGCAAATACATATTTATCTAACCTTTTAATGACGAACGTTCCCATTATGGGAAGATACTAAAAATTTTTTTCTTGAATTAATTATATTATTTGCATAATTAACAATCAGAAATCCATGGATATTTTAAAACATATAAAAATTTTACGCAAATTATATGATTAATTCAATAAAAATTGGATTTTATAGTATGTTCCTCTTTTTGGGAATGTTCGCTATTAAAAGGTGAAGTCAAATAAATGGTAAAAATGGTAAAGAAACATATATTTGTTTCAAACTGACAAATTTCCTTAAAAGAAAGAACTGTACTGTTGAATCACGTATATTAAATCAAACAGATATATTTCCTAATCAAATTTGAGGTTGCAAAAAAAATATTTCTTTAAATTAAACAAATATATCTTTGCTGCAATTTACAATTACGGTTTGCTTGACTGAATGCATATTTGTTTGGGTCAAGAACTTTTCTTTTTCTGTGTACCTTTAATTTTCGCAAAAAAGTCTCTAATATTTTGTTTTGAAATTATTATTAAACATTTCGTTTAATAATTCTTTATCTATGAACTATATTGCCAAATTTGACAGTCGATAATTTGCGATAGAATTTCACATGTAGTTTTAAATAAGCTTCAGCGTGTTACCTTTCACTACTTGCAGTTGTAGCAGGCATTTTAAATACTAATTGTAGGAGTTTTATGATTTTTTGATAGACAAATTCTACCTTGTCCCATTATTACAAACATCTGCACTAACTTTAACGATTGTATTTTGCTTGCAAACATATGTCAAACTCCTCGATATCATCGTTTCCATTCCCAGCATGCATACCTCAAAGTAACACGCATTTATAACAGCGGGAACTGAACAGAAATAAATGGACACGTCGGCGCATAAATAAATAACTTTTCATTGGCTTATTGGTTTCCGGTGTTTCTCGCTATTAACGTATATCGACTGGCTCACAAGGAATCATCATCAGCTGGTCGGCGTATGAGAAAAAAGCAATTACCTGCAAACGAAGCGAATGCGGGCATAACTGTATATGTCATCTACGATACAGAAATAGCAGTAATGAAAGGGTTACCTATTACTTGATTTTTTATTAATGATGCCGGGTATTAACGTATAGAACGGAAAATGTATTTAGCAGACTTTATCTGCATTCGGTCTATTCGATTAGAGTTATACGAATAGCAAAAAACGTATCTTCTGCAACTATATTAATTTGCAAATTTCGAAAGAACTGCACTGTATCTTCCATTGATATTATCCGCCGAGAAGGGAAGACTTAAACACCGATATCGATCTCTGTGGTTTGCTTTGCGGTCGATAGATAAAGAACACATCATTTACTCGAACGTACAAACCCACAAACAAATAATGTCTCGCCTTTTCGACGTCCATGTATTCATTAAGAAATAACTATATCTGTCAAGTTCCGTAACCAAGGCTGCTTAAAAGGGTGAGTGTTTCACTACTTTTCACATATTATAATTATGTATTACTTCTGTTATTTTTTTTTTTCGATTTTCTTACTATTGCTTTTGTATACTAAGCAGGTACGACTATGGCACGGCTCCCTATTACCGGGCTCTACTAATGAGTGAAATTGCGCCAAATTCTTTAATTTAAATCCTTTGAAATATGTTACTACAAAATCACATGAGTTCGCAAGGTTACATAACCGATCTCTTAGAAAGGCGAACTTTATTTTAAAATTAGTTGATTTTAAATTCATCAATCTTTATCGTATTCATTCATCAAGTTCATAACATTAAGTATTTACTAATACAAATTATTTTCCGACAGCTAATTCATTAAGTAATCTTATTAACTTACTTGTAGGAACACAGTTTTAGCAAAAACTCAACTATTATAAAATCAAAGGTCTTCATTTGTATCATTCTTCATCGTTTCCAAGTCTTTTAATAATTTTTGAACGCACTGTTAATGTTAGTACGAGATAATGATAGCAAGGCCTGTGGGATAGTATCGGCACACTCTTCACTCCCCAATTATTCCGAACGACTTTTTCGGGAACAGCCTCAAATTAATTAAAAACATAACTTCGCCACGAGAATTTGATCCTTATGAAACCATTTATATGAAAAAGAATGCAACTCTGTTAAACACGAAAATAGCCCCACTTAGCCGCTTAGCTTTGATGGATTTATTGTGACACGTTTACATTTTGTGCTACATGCAAGAACCTTTCCTTTTATAGTCCGTTTCATTTTATTTTAATTTGACTAATGGGCAGGTAAATACGTTATATATAAATATATAAAAAAAGTAATTATTTACTATTTAGTCAGATTAAAATAAAACGGACTATAATTTCGTATATTTCACGTGTTTTAGGGTATATAGCCGGTAAAAGTAGTATTTGTAGATATCTTTTAGAGTAGAAATAGAACAAGGCATGTTAGAATTAAAATCTTGTTCTTGGTTCATTCGGTCGTACGGTTGACAATGGGAATCCTCTAATTCCCAAAACAATTGCTCCGAGTAATCAAATAACTTGTGGGGTGAAGAGTGTACTGATACTTTAGTGTTTACACTACTTATTAGTTTAGTATTATTTTTAAGTTTGAAAACAAGCAAAAACAGTTATCGAGAATAATCTTTTTTCATAAGTCCATATTAAAAAAAAATTCCGTTTATGATATTTATCGATTCTCCTCCCCCATCCTCTTTTTTTTTGTTTTCTTATTATAAAAAGGAAGTTTATAAAACCAAGTAAACTTCATCGCCTACTATACTTAAAGTCTGTGAGAACCGCATAGAGGGAATAATTTTATGCCTATTAACTTCTCCGCAAGATAAACCTCGCCGCGTTATAGAGCCGGACCGGGCCGTAATTAGAGGCGATTACCACACAGAAATATTCATATTCATAGCTCTCCACGATTAACATCCTTCCATATATCGATGGCAGCGATGGAATTGCGGATTAGAAGAATTAATTCGAACGGTATTAACGAGTTTTTTTTCCCTGACCGGTCCTCTCTCCTATTACCTGGAAATCGAGCTTCAATAAAGAGGCAACGTGTTATTTATGTTAATTCGATTCTGGACGCAGTCAACGTCTTCCGAGGATTGAAGTGTATTGCTTGTTGAAAGATTATTTTAAATAATCCAATCATCTTTATAGAAAGTACCTCTCTGCATTCTAAACGTATATATTTATTCGAGAGAGTCTTACACTTCTCTTTGATCCATACAAATACCAAAATCAAATATGTGAGTGGGTCCTATTATTAGGTAATCTGAACTTGACCAGTAAGAGTTTATATTTATAAGGTCGCAATAAGATTTGTAGTTAGTTCCGCAATAAAGACGATGAAGTTAACGGAGAAAGTCGTAAAAAATCTGAGAATCTCTGAGAACAAAATAGTTAGAATACTTGATACAAAGAAAATGGGAGAAGATAGAAATCAAAGAAAGCTAAGTAGATGCACTGTTTTTACAGACAACTGTTGTCTATAGCAATATTCAAGGTTACTGAATCAGCAGTTGTATTTGCCACGTCAGCACTGATTGTAAAGTCCAGAATTTCATTTTTTTAGATTAATATAAACGGAGATTTTAAAAACAAAACGCTAATATCCTTTCGATCCTCAAGTCAATATGCAATAAGGACAAGTTTTAAGTCATGTTTTTAAAAAGATTCGTCGAACCCGAAACGAAATTTAAGGTTGGTTTTGAGTTATTTAAAATTTTTGAAAAACATTGACGTGTAGAATTCAGACGAGACATGTCTCTCTCGCAAGCGCTCTCATATGTTTCTATGCATTTTTGATATTCGCCACTACGTAGGTTTCGATATATCATTATGAAAACTATTTTTTATACGGGGTGCGCTCATAAGACGTAATGTTAAATGAATTTCAAAAAGCTAACGAAAATCCAAAATTCTGATGGGTATTTCATATTTTAATAGGGTAACTTCCTGTGAACTTTCATATACTGTGCGCGGCAAAATGATGGAATAAAGCGATTGAATTTGAAGTAATTTGTTTTTCGAAAAAGTGCTCGGATAGGTCAATTTAATTTTTTTTAAATAAACATTTTTGCATCAATTTTAAGTTTTCCCCACTGGTTTTTTCATGGAATGAGGTCATTGACAATTTCTTTAAATGGTGACTCCCATTTCTTTTTATTTTGATAAATGGTAGCATCAAAATGTTATTAACCAAATTTTCGAATAGAAGACATTTAAAAAGTGGAAAACACAAATTTTATTAATGCCAAAAAGCAAAGATAAATGCTGTTGTTCAAAACAGAACTGGGAGGTAGGCCAAAATTCCAATGAGAGGACATAGCAAACATAGGCATACGTGATTGGAGACAACTGATAAAAAATAGGAACAGATGGAAAAGGGAAAGGTTGGTGATAAATTATTTAGTAAGGAACATAGGATGGCTCACCACAATAAAAGAGTTAGGGGAGTTGAAATAAAACAGATATTATTTACCTATTAAATAGGACATTATGTAAATATATGACTACATTAGCCACATGAATACCACAAGAACAATTCTTGAAAAGGTTTCAAATTGTTTCTTTCTTTGTATTACAACATTCATTGTTGCAATAAAAGAAATTAAGGACGTCGTCCTCAATAAAAAGCTTTCAATCGATATATCGCTTCCACCATAATCTCATTGTTGGGGTTGCAGAAATAAGGGACTGAAATGTTAATTCTCAATTTGATGTCCAAAAATGCCTCCCCCAAAAAGTAACTTGTCTCAGTGTTTTTCTGTCAGACCATTATTTCGAGAGTTATAGTTTTACCTTTCTAACTTTAGCTTTAGCAAATTCGTTAAGCGCTTAGGCACAGGCGTGCGATAAATCATAAATTATATACATTACTATCGGAATAACAGAACAATATGGAAAAGCGTTGCGTAAAAGTTGTTAACTATTAAATGGTTCAAATTGTATTTTGATTTCGTTGCTTATGTCACGCCCTTACGGTACCGCTTGATGCGACCACCTCTCTGTATCATAGGACGGCACGGCACTGTAAATAAATATCTGAGACTAGAGAGAAATTATCATGTCCAGTAAATTTAAAATGTCACAATTACAATAACTTCAAAAATTATTTTTTGAACTCAATCCTTTAATTTTCAGAATCCTTTGACATAATAAATAATAATATATAATGAAATTAATACAGGTTTAATGTCTATTTCCACTTCTGGTTAAATGTGATACGTGCTCAAACACTTACCGTTTTAAGAGTCCTCCGTGAAATAACAAAGTGGATAATGTCTATTTAATATTTGTAACATTAGATGTGTTCCCAAAGTTGTTTCGGCAAAGTGAGTGCGGCGTGAAGAAAAAGTGTTTTTGTATGCCGAAAACGAACGTTCTACATCTAGTGTCGTTATATTTGCGTAAATAAAATACTCTTTCAAATAACTTAACGGTTCTGTTGACGCACCTTCACAATTTTTTTATCTAAAACACTTTCAAACCTTTCTAAAACACAAACATTTCTTGCGTCTTCTATCGCGCATAGCTGTGCGTGAACATGTTGCACTATTTGTAAAGATTCCACTAACGACACCGAAGAATTTTGTAGTTTTTCTATCGCATCCGCTAGTCCCACGTAATTGTTCTGAATAATTTCCAAATCTGTTTTAACTTGACTATCCTGAAATTTCAAGCGGCTTACCTTGACAGCCGCAGCTTCCTTTGGGTCGAATTCTAAAATCACGTTTTTTATATTCTTAAAATATTTAAGATAATAAAATGCAGCCTCTAACCATGTTCCCCAACGAGTAATAGGTTGTGGTTCAGGAATACCGGGGCATAGTCTATGAAATTCCCGAATACGTTTTGGGGATTTTACAAACACAGCTTTTGTATGTACTATTAGAGCGTCTACCTCGGGATAACATTTTCTGATACTATCTGCTACGAGACTGAGAATATGAATTTTACATGTAATATGCAACAAGTTAGCATAATGTTTTTTAAGAGATCGACCTACAGCAAGCATGTTTGCGGCACCATCACTCATAAACATCAACAGTTGATTTGTTGAAAGTTCAAACTTTTCCAATGTATTTAACACCAACATTGAAATTACTTCGGCAGTGCATATTCGTCTGGAAGCTAGTAAAATTGAGGGTGACGGTCGATGTGGTTCCATTGTGCGTACCATTACATTAACCACAGAATGTTTTTTACGATCTGTTGTTTCGTCCACACATAACCACAGTTTTTTATCTTGCAACTCCGATTTAATTCTTTTTTCGACATGCTCACGAGCAGACGGCACAATTCTCTGTAATGTTCTCTCACTTGGTAGCTTAAAGTCCGAATTTTCATTCCAAAACGAGACGTATGCTTTCTTCCTTAGTAAATGAAATGGTAAATTACATGCAATAAACACATAAATTAAATTTAAATTTGTCATAATCTCGTGTGGAATTCTTTTTGAAACATGCCCTGCACTATTTACGTGCCGTAGACAATCACTTTCCAACCAACACATTAAATCTACTTTACACACTACACATTGAATTTTAGCGCCATCACACTTTAAATCAGGCATTTCTGCAATAAATTCTCTTATTGTATCCAACTTTGGTCGTTTTTGCGACGTAGGAAACATTTTCAAAACAAATGTAGAACTACGATATAGTATACGACAGCGTAGATGCATACACAACAGATCGGCTTTCGAGTCGCAGTTATACTGACGCTTATACCGAATTGTCGCGGCCGTGTTTATTTTGTGTAAACTTTCATGCGTCAGCCACTGGCTTTCAGCGCAGTTTGCGTTGCTCTACTTCTGAATTATAACATTTATAACATTTTTATTTCTTTATTACTGCAAAATTTAACTATGGAGTGCGGCCCGTGACTCGTATTTAATAAATAAAGAAATTTATTTGAAGAGGTAACACACAATATAAATTTCTTCATTATAAGCTACATATACATCTGGCGATACAAATTTTTTGCGAGACGAGCGTTCATTGATTTGTTATTCTATGAGTGAAGAGAATTGTTAAAAATTCTTTTCAGTAAGGTTAATCTACTTCCCAAAAACGGTATGTTAGCAAACAATAGTTAGCTTCGGGGTAACTCGTGAACACCTGGAGTCATTATTGTTTATAAATTACATATATAATCTAGCAAACTTTAAAGTATATTTAAAATCGCATATATGTACCTATGTAAATCATATTGGGTGAAGAAAGAATTTTAAACATATATATTTTCAGTAAGTTGTAGTTAAGTTCGTTCTTTTCCTAAATTAACATTTGTTTTATGTTATTGACCGTTATACCTTTCTTAAGAGTTTGACTAATGTGTGATTTTTTGGTTAAACAGATTTTTTTTAAATACTTCACTGTCATCTTATCTCAACATTTACACTAACAGTGTTGGTGTAGTGTTTTGGTTCCTGCGCCGCAGTGTTCGAGTACGCGATTTAATAGGTTTTTTGTTTCCATTGGAGTTGTTGATATGTAGTATGATAATGTTGATAAAGTATGTTTTCAACAACTTTTCGGTTAAAATGGATTTCAGCTTGTATGGAGGAATCGTGGAGAATTTTGAATTATACTGTAGGCAATCAGAGAAAATTTTCATTATTTTATGCGAAAATTAAATGTAATGATGACCAAATACGTCGAAAAACAGAAAATATGTTTCGTCACTTGTCACAATTTTAGAAAAAAAAATTGGTATGTGTCATTCTTTAAAAGAGTTCATGTTTCGTGGCAAATCTTCACACGCTCTGCTTTTTAAGACTCAAAAAGTTGGTGCGGCACAAAGCGCCTTCTTTTTAATCATGTATGATTATCTGCGGCTCTGTTCTCCTGTTAAATTATTTTCTTAACAGCAGCAATATCTTCTTCGGGCACGGCAAGCTACTTTTTGATGCTGAATAGAACTCCTTTCGCATTCAAAGTTTTTATACCATCGGTAAATTGTTGCCAAAGAAGGTGTTTTTTCATTAAAGGTTATGTTAGCACTTACAAAAGATAAAACCTTCGGATCTAACTAACGCAAATACAATAATTAAACCTCAACCGGCAGATAGGGAGTTGCCTTAAACAACAGTGTATGTTTTATTTAGCATGGTGTACTGAATTTTTTATTCCCAATAATACCAGCTTGACCCTTGTGTACTACAGCTACATAATTACATCAATAATATTTAACTGGGTACACACATATATACACATACAGACGTGGAAAGGACACACAACGTAACCCACAACAACTATCCTCCGATAATACATATTAGTCCAATATACAAACACGTCTATGTATTATTCACACATACATCGCAGAGGAGAACTGGCCAGATATTACACAATGATGGAATGTTGATTGCTTATCTCTCGCTACGAGTATGCCGACAACAGCGGGGACATGCCGCCGCTCGCTTGATTATACATGTAATTGCGTGCACTCGATTGTCATCTCATCTCATCTCGGACGGTTAACGCGGAGGTCACGGATAACCGCAGTTACATCGTAATAGTACGCTTATTAACCCGATACACGTATACACGAACGGCTGACTTCTAAGTAAGTTGTCGGTCATCTACTGCCCAGGCAATAATGGTGCTAACTAAGCGAACCTCGCGCGGGTACAAACGGGGCAAGTTCGAAGTGCACTCCTGGCGAAACAATAGACAGACGCGATGACCGCTAGGATCGGGTTTAATTGCCGAAAGTTAGCCCGCGTGAAATTACAGAGTTGGGCGATTTTGTAGCGATAATTCCATATAATTTAGTCAGAATAATGCCATATTATAAACTTAGAAATTGTAGCCTTGGAAAACATTAAAATATATCATCAATTGTATAGCAAATTACTAGAATCAGAATTTACGCAAGAGCTACGTTGTTTGTTATTTTATCACCTTCCTTCATATGAATTCATATTGATGAGGAAGTCGCATGAAACTTTATTTACAATATGAATTTTAAATTCATACAATTTATATATAATCATGAAATTTACTTGAGCAATACGCATTAATTATATTGATATTGTACCATATTGTAAATTTCCTAAGAAGCTCTTATTTAGGGCGAAAATATGCAATTGTTACAAGTAACAAAAGTCGGAAATAGAGAAATAAAAAGAACAGCATGATGGACGGAGGAAATTAAAAAAGTAATAAAAGAAAAAATAGCATGGAAAAAATGTTTAACCAGTAGAAATACTGATGACTATGATAGATACAAAGAAAAACGATTGATACGAGGTGTGTTAGAAAGTTAATGATACTGATTTTATATTTACCAAAATTTTTATTTTTTTTTTAATAATATTATCCCCTTCAAAGTAAGTCCCTTGGGCAGCTATACACCGGCGGAGTCGTTGTTCCCAGTCTTTGTAGCAGCGCTGGAAGGCTTCAGCCGGTATGGCCTTTAGCATGTCCGTCACATTCTTTTGGATGTTCTCCAAAGTCCCAAAATGACGTCCTTTAAAGACACTTTTTAGTTTGGGGAAAAGAAAAAAAGCCGCAAGGACTGAGATCAGGTGAATAGGTGGGCCAAGGAACCACAGGGATGCCTTTTGATGTCAAAAACTCCGAGATGGAGATGGCCGTGTGACATGGGGCGTTGTCATGATGGAGCATCCACTTGTCTGCAATGCCTGGTCCCACACGAATCACCCTTCTTCTGAGTCTTTCAAGGACACCCTTGTAAAAAAGTTGGTTGACAGTTTGCCCTGGAGATACAAATTCTTTGTGAACGGTACCCTTACTGTCAAAGATGCAAATCAGCATTGATTTGATCTGCATTACGCTGAAGGACTAGAAGGTTTTCAAAATTAAGTTTAAGTACAAATAAAGAATTAATCACATGAAATCTTATTTGCTTTAGAAGTTGTATGTAATAATCATTAATTTTTCGATAAATTTTCACTATTTTCAAGGAAGAACTTATGTTATTGTGTTAAGCTACAAGCTACTAGTTACAAGAGAGAAAATCGAAAATAGTTCTTCTAATAATTGTTTGTACAAGAGGTTGTACATTTGTATATCCAATGTTGGTCCAAAATCGTCAAGTGCAGGTTCCTTTATAAAAAAAGAAAATCAGAATCGGTCCCAGTATATTTTCTAGCGATTAATTTGTCCCTTTTCAAGTTACAACAAAAAATAGATGAAAAAATGCAATGTAAGATTTTTACTTGTTATGTTTGATAATCAATTTTGTTTTTGGATAGCTGTATCGCTTTGGTTTTTTGATATACAGATTATTCTTTTTGAGAAAATGTTAAGTCACGCTTAAAATCCGTCTTGAACCTACGTTAACGCAAAGAAAATTAATAATAACGTATAACGAACTTATTCCGCTTTTAACGTTTATTTACATGCTCTGAGAGGTTCTCCGAATCGTCTTACAGACGAGTATGTAACGATTACATTGAAAATTATGACATCGCGTTATTACAAACGAATGGTTTCCTTCCATTTCGTTTCTCCCTTTTTTATTTTAGATTTACGCGCGCGTTTAACTTTTACTGCCATTAACTGAATAATGAGCGGTAAGCAAACGTATAATTACCGGCTTAATTAATACGTTCGCCGTTGTGTTTTTTATTTCGCTCTCTTCCATTCGCAGTATACCTTCGCGCGCCACAGAATAAAATTCCGCGAACACCGCAACGATATCAATTAAACGGTCTCAGGCGGGCTGACATTATTGCCAGACTCGCACGAGGTGATGGAATGGAAAACAATTCATCCAACTCATAAAATGTGGCTCGCGCAATATTAAGATGCGGTTAACAGAGCTGTACGTAAGTTATTTTATAAGGCGAATCTATAGTCTAACCCGGGACAAAATGTCATGTGATATACATACAGTGTGTTCATTTGAAAACTTCCCAGGCGGCTTACATCCAAAACTAACAAAATTATTAAAAAATGCAAAGACAGGTCAATTTTTGTTTCAAGGGGGAACCATTTTGATTAATATATCATGATACTAAATTTACCCCATTAGGCACCCTAACTTAAAAATCTTAACTGGGATGATACCATTTGTGACACATCGTTGGAAAAGTATTTTCATTACGAATTCAATAGTATATTTTACTTTGATATTTGGTCAAGTTCTGGGGATTATAACAGAAAAAATATTATGCTAAGCAAAAACTGTAAAATATAAACTTTTATTCAAAGAAAATATTCAAATTAGTTAATTAAAGGGTCTCTTCTGACCCTTTCAAATGCTTGTGATGATATACGCTTGCATTCTTCAGTAATTCTAAGTCTAAATTCGCCAATATTCTGCGATTATGTTTGGTACACAACTGTTTTCAGGTAACCCCACAAGAAAAAATCAACTGGGGTCAAATCTGGAGGGCAGATAGGCCATTCAATCTTCGCCACACTATCCAATGATTTGGAAAATTATTATCCAACCAATTTCTAACCGGCGCGATATGATGCGGGGGCGCGCCATCTTGTTGGAAGAAAAGCTCACTTTCATTAATTAATAAATTCCCCATTTGATCTTGCTGGTTTTCCAAACTTTGTATTATTAAGGGATTAATTGTATTTTGTAATAGTTCGAGGTATAGTTCGCCGGTAAAATTCTGATTAACGAAAATCGGACCGATTACCTCATTTCCAAGTATGCCAGCCCAAACATTAACTTTCTCAGGTTTCTGCGTGTGAACTTCTTTGAATGAATGAGGATTTTCATTGTCCCTGCATTTACAGTTATGGCGGCTCACAAAACCACTTAGAATGTTGATTCATCACTGAAACAAATATCGAATAATCTCATTATTATTCATTTTCTCCGTCGTCCTTTCACAAAACTCCATTCTCCTATCAAAATTATCCTCATTGAACTGCTGAACAATATGCATCTTATAAGGATAGAATTTGTGGGTTAGGGGGGAAGCTTAGTATTCGGGAACAAATGGAAGTGGCTAGGCTGTAAGGTGAATACGGGCAATGAGACATTAATTCGATATTTTCTTTCTCAAATAATTGTTTGACGTACTGTGTGAGAGCTGGCATTGTCATGATGAAGGATGATGTAACGTTGTCGATTGTTTTTCCTTATTTCATCGACGGCTTTTGACAAACAAATTGTTATATACCATTCAGCGTTAACTGTTCTTCGATCACCCAAAGCAACACTTGCAAGATGTCCAGTACAACAAAAGAAACTTGCTTGGTGAACGAACAACTTTTATTTGATTCGGTTTATCTGGGAACACCCAAACAGATAATTGCTGTTTAGTTTCCAGCTTGTACGAATACATACAAGTTGCGGCACCTGTTACGATGTTGTATACGGATTTTGAAGTTTTCTGACGAATTTTTTGTGCAAGTTTTTTGGAACAACAACAGATTTTGGTTGACCTTCACGAAATTCATCACAGACGAAAACTCAACCACGATGAAATTCTGTAGACCATTTGTAAACAATTTTTTCTGATCGTGCTCCATTACCAATAGTTGAACGAAGCGACTCGAGGCATTGTTGTTGTGTTAGACCTTTAGTAAGATGGTAAAAAATCATCCAGTGAAAAACCTCTACATGAAACTTCCAAAATTGCTTCTTTTAAACGTCCATTGTAAAAAAACTACTAGGCCGACTTCTGCGCTGTCACTGCTTCAACAATAACAAATGTTAAATTTTACAAAAACAGTAATGCCAAATCTCAATAGCGTCATCGAGTGGTCGTTTGTAAAAACTTAAGACGTTACCCTCGTGGAAAGACAGCAGCATACAACAAGCAATTTCTCCAACTGATCGATTGTTGTCGAGTTTGTCCAGATACGAGTGTCCTCTAAAGACATTTTTCTAGTATTTGTATGTAGCAACCACATCAAAATTGATGGCATCGGTTTTTGTGAGCAAAAATAGCGCCTATCATTTACAAAAAACAAAACATCTATTTCTTATAGTGATTATTATTATTATTATTATTATTATTATTATTATTATTATTATTATTATTATTATTGGCCTCGACTGGAAATCATTAGCCACATACATAATTTCCTAGCCACCCGAACGGACACTTATAGTGATTAATACTGCCACCCTCATGTTGCTTCGCTAATTGAGTTTATACTATAGGAATATAAAATAGGAATCACAAAAATTTATTTTCCTCTCTAATACACACGTCCCTGATCCGGTGCGTTTAGACAATTTTTATCTCTCAGAAATCAAAAACGCACACTCAAATAACAGGTCTCGTGTAGAAGCACGTTTACGTAGGATTAGATTGGAATGGATGCCAAAATAAACAGTGCTCTAACAAAGAATAAAGCAGGCAGATGTTCAATGGAAATAATTCTTCTTTCCAATCGCAATTTTAACGAAATTCCCATCGGCACTCTAGCACCATCGTCAATTTACCGGTTTCTTTTCAATTAAACCGATAATCTTAAATGCACGACAAATTGGATGCAGCCGAAATGAACAGCGAACATTATAAATTCTACCTAAAGCAGGACGACAATTAAGTAAATTTCGATAACCAAAAAATCACCTGCGCAATTTAACCAGCAACACACTTAACGAAAAAACGTCATCTCTCTAAGAGATATGACTGTAAATGTCCGGCGATTATGCGGCTTAAATTAAAACTTCTCAACGCTCTTTTGCTGTCTGTTTTATTCGTCCTTTTTTTCTCCAACAGGCAACGTGTACACGTAAGACATCGGTCATGTTAAATTTTATTATTTAGAGGCAATCGTCAAACGGTTGTTTCAAAATGCAACATTATTAATAGCGGATATCCTTTACGGTGATATTTATTGGTGGGACGTGAGATGACGTTTAAAATGCAAACTAAGGGAATGTTTCATTTTTAAGAGTCACGTATTATTGCGGAAGACCAACAATGTACTAAACACACACTGGGTTGCATGAATAAATTACATACAAGTAAAAGGGATTTTCAAGAAATAATCAACCGCCTGTGCCGCAGGAAACTTATAATACATACTCTTCGTACTTGATTACAATTATTCCCCATATTCGAGATAATAGCATACAGTACGTTGAGGAGAAATTCTCCTACCTGTATAATTATATGAACGTTTAAGAACGTGGTTGTTTTAAACGTTGAAATTATAGCATGCGGACCAAAAAAATTAAAGCCTTGGGAAAACAAAAACGGAGAAAAACTAGATAAGTCAATAACGAAATATAACACTACTTACTAGATGCAATTTTCTGGTATTACTCTCCTGACCGCCGATTGTTTTAAAAATTCTGCTTCCACCTCTAAATGTACTAAAAGAATACTACACGCAGAAAAATGGTCCAGATTTCACAAAGTTCTATTGAGGCGACCGGTTTCGTGTTCAACTACAAGGATATCCAATAAAAGAAAAATTATAATAATTGAAAAAAAAACCTTAAAGTTAATAACTAAAATTAGGAGCAAATGAATGAGTCAATGAAAAAGTGTTTCTTTTATAGGTTACAGCATAATTAAATTATTTCTTTAATAATGTAATTAAATAGGGATTATTTTTATGTTTCATAATAAGGTAATATTTAAGTTTATTTATCCCTTTTTTAAATTATTATTTATTATATATTTAAAAAAATTATAGTTAAATTAGTCCACCTGATAAGTAGTAATAAAAAGAATTACATTAACCGATATCTTTTGAAAATGTTTATGAGACGTTGCACGTTAAAGGTTAATCACTGTATGGGTATTTGGTATCTGTATTCCAGTTCCGTCGCTACAATCTAAGACGGCATGGCTATAACTACTGGGACTAGATGGCGCCAGGAAATATTTCAGTTGCTGTTTTTGAAGATTAGTGACATAAACTGAGAGATGTAAGAGTAATGTGGCCAGAAAGAAGAAGCTTTAATACTTTTCTCTTCTCATATTGTTTTTGCCGATAGCGATTCCATCAATACCCGGAGGTATTTTTATTGGCATTATCTTGGTTGTTGTTTCTAGGCCCTTTTTTCATGTGTACTTCTACATTAAGTTCACTTTTGTTTGGACATTATTCTGTAGATAATCTCTACTTTAGCCTTTCCTATTAATGCCCAACTTATTTTTTTGCAGATTCTTTTCTTTCTTTCTATCAAATATTAGCTATCTCATCTTAATGGTACAAGCTACACACAGAAACACTTTTTTCCAGCAGTGTGAGTTACGTTAGGGGCTGATCTCATATGAGATCGCTGGGTGGATGTAGTATTACATACATATGTGTACAAATAGCAGAAGCCACTTGCTCCATAGAGAGCCCACAGTGGCTCTCTATGGAGCAAGTCCGAATCTTATAGGCTTTCCTTTTATAAATTGTTTCAGATTGTGGGGACCGTAATACTTAACGATCATTTCATCAACTGCTAAATTATTTTCGAAAACATCAAACTGTTGAAATGACTTGAAATAATTATATAGGTGGACGAATTTTGAAACCCCGACCATTTTTATTTTCATTCGCTAATTTGTTATCGTAAAAGTGTAAATAACTTTTAGCCCGACAATATGTATTTCGTGATATTCCTGCACGAACCAAATTTTGCCCTAGATCTTCTTCCTCAGACTAATAATGTCTCCCCGATTGTAAGTTATTATATCCTGCCAGTAACAGAAAGCCAATAATAGCCTTTAAATCAGTTAGCTCCAACTGAAAGTTAATATCATTTTTCAATTCTTTGTCACTGTTGTCACGTGTTTGTAAATTTCTTCTGTAAAAAACATTTCAAAAACTTCAACAGGAGTAAGTTCTATTAGTTTATTTTTTAATGCTAGTAGGTATTCTTCCTATTTATTGGAAGAATAGGTCCACTTGCTGTATGTTGGCTCAGATTTACTCCAACTTGTGCTAACCACCTTCCGCCGTTTATCCTTATGTTGAACGGTCTTTTTTTCGGGAATTTCCACATCCAACATACCCGGCGTGTCTTCTACTTCTGCAAATCCAAAGTCCTCTTCTGGAGCTTCATATTCGTCGGTAAGTTGATCTAGGTCCGGTGGCAAAGTAACAACATCTATAGTACCTCTTTCGTTTTCTAAGTCTTCCCAAAACTCTTCATCATTTATAATATTGCACATTTCATCTAACGTAAGAGCTTTCTTGATATTGATTGACATTGTAATTTAACAATTTTACTATTGTCACTATATCAGAAATAAAACTAATTCGTTATTTAAAAACTTCATAGTTAGTTACTGCTGTTATTTTTCTATATTGTGGGTAAATGTAATCGAAAATAAATTTATATGAAGTATAATGTTGTACATTTATTTTTTAGGGGTTATAATCACCCATCAGAAGTAGTTTACAATGGCTCTCGGTGAAATTAAATTACATGGTCACAGTGCCACAGCGGCAGCTTGAAGCTGCAGGTGTATTCTGGCCTCTAGAACCTGAAATGCATTGAAAGTTGCCTATCTATGTCAGTATATAAATTACTTAACTTATGCTGATATCCCTACGGAGAGGAGACGTTCGGACTGTGCCTTATGACTAAAGCTGGCCATGAGCGGTACCGCGCAGTAGCGTGGAGTCGACCAGGCCTCGCGTTCCACTAGAGTTATTCTGCTAATAGAGATGTTTGCTGCCGCAAATAATTTCGCTCATCTTTTAAATAAAAATTAAATAACACGTGCTCAAACACTTACCATTTTAAGAGTCCTCCGTGAAATCACAAAGTGAATAATGTCTGTTAAATATCTGCCACATTAGATATGTTTCAACTGTTGTTTCGGCAAAACTAGTACGGCATGAGGAAAAAATGCGTTTATATGCAGAGAACGAACGTTCTACATCTAGTGACGTAATATTTGCGTAAGTAAAATAATCTTTCAAATAACGATTCTGTAGACGCACCTTCACAAATGTGTCTTAATGTGCCAAAATCAGAATTTTTCTCAAAAATACTTTCAAATTTTCCTAGAACAGAAACATTTTTTGCGTCTTCAATCGCGCATAGCTGTGCGTGAACATGTTGCACTATTTGTAGAGATTCTTCTAACGGCACCGCAGGATTTTGTAATTTTTCCATTGCATCTGCTAGCCCGAAGTAATTGTCGTGAATGATTTTTAAATCCATTTTAACCTGACTATCTTGAAATTTCGACTGGCTTTTCTGGATAGCGGCAGCTTCCTTTGTATCGAATTGTAAAATCACGTTCTTAATATTGTCAAAATATTTATGATAATATAACGTGGCCTGCAACCATGTTCCCCAACGAGTTAGAATAGGTTCTGGTGGCTCTGGTATACGGGGGCACAGTCTGTGAAATTCGCGAATACGTTTCGGTGATTTGACAAATACTGCTTTGGTATGCGCTATTAAAGCGTCTACCTCAGGATAACATTTTCTGATACTATCCGCCACAAGATTGTGAGCATGAATTTTACACGTAATGTGTAACAAATTAGCAGAATGCTTTTTAAGAGACCAGCCTACATAAAGCATGTTTGCAACACCATCACTCACTAACATCAAGAGTTGGTTTGTTGAAAGTTCAAACTTGTCCAATGTATTTAACACTAACTTTGAAATTACTTCGGCAGTACACTGTTGTATTCGTTTGGAGGGTAATAGAATTGAAGGTGCCGATTGATGAGGTTCCAATTTGCGTGCCATTACATTAAGAACAGAATGTTTCTTCCGATCTGTTGTTTCGTCGACACATAACCACAATTTTTGATCTTTCAACTACGATTTTATTTTTTGTTCAATATGTTCGCGCGCGGATGGCACAATTCTTCGTAACGATGTTCGACTTGGTAATTTGCACTCCGAATAGTTATTCCAAAAGCAGATAAATGGTTCCCTGTCTAGTAAATTAAACGGTATATTACATGCAATAAACGTAACGCATAAATTAAATATAAATTTTTCATTGTCTCGTGCGCAATTTCTTTTTGAGACATGCTTTTCACTATTTACGTGTCGTAGACAATGTTGTCTGGACCAACACATTAACGGGATTTTACAGATTACACATTTAATTTTAGCACCTTCATATATATATTAGGTCTGGAATTTCTGCAATAAATTTTCGAAGTTTGTCCGACCGCGGTCGTTTTGCTGACGAAATCATAATTTTTCTAGGACAGATAAACAATTGCGCAAATGACCGGCAGCGAAAATGTCCGTACTGCTCCGCAGACGAAGTAATACTACCGTTCCTCTCGGTCCGAACTGATTCTACGCCGATGCGCGGTACCGCTCGTGGCCAGCGTTACTTATGACTGTACTTACTAAAGTTGAATGTGGCCACTGTTGACCATGATCAGTTACTTTTCTTTGTTTATTTTGGAACAACAGCGACAAATGTTTCAAAAAAATGCTCAAATATCGCCGATTCGCCGTAGGGACAGTTCGCCCTAGGACCAGTCCGCCCCCAACCCGTTTCGCCATTGGCCCAATCCGCCGTCGCGATACAAAATTGTAGCTTAACGGATATTACAGCAACATTACAATTTAAATGTTAATAATAATAGATAAATCAGCCTTAATAAATTCCTTAATCCCCGTTAGCAATCTAAGATAAAAAATCTATGACCTTTTTTTTTAAATGTATAATCATTATTCATTAGACTTTTCTTCATTCTCTATGGACAATATTCCTAAATTCGATAGTCATTTGTCCTACATAATTATCTTCAAACCAATTGAGGAGTGGGGAAAACTCTGCAGGTAAAACTTCATCCACATTTGCAATAGGCACGAACGCCGAAGAAGTTAGGATCCTAGCGTTCAAAACAAATTGTGGATCGCTACTAAATCTACTTCGTATACAGAAAAAAACATTTATTATCTAACTGCCTCTTAAGATATCTTGTAGACAATGAATTAGATCTTATTTACCAAGAAACCACAAAACTTCTACAATTAAGTGCTCACAATACCTGTTACAACTGTAAGTAATAGAAGGGGTATGACTACACTTAAGCTTATTAAAAACTACATGGAAAATTCTATGACAAATGACTATCGAATTTAGGAATCCATAGAGAATGAATTATTAGCGAAATATCTAATGATTACACATTTAACGAAAATGTTATAGACTTTTTATCTTAGATAGCTATTTCTAGTCTCTCCAACTTAAATTACTTGCTTTGCCATTGTAACTGTGATTAAGAAGTTTATTAGGGCTGATAGCTAATTATTTCAGACGTGCAAAATACTCTGGCAGAAATAACTAAAAACGCTGATTCATATCTAAGGAATATTGAAGAATGGCCAACAAGGAATGCTTTGTCTTTAAACTATGGCAAAACCAATGTAATTCTTTTCCAATCCAAACATAAAACATACCTATCTAACGTTATTTTTAACAACAAAGATTGCGCTGTTTTGGAGGTCGTTCGCCTGCTGAGTCTAGCAGCCGACAGGCACCTTGGATGGGACGATCAGTGTCAGTATGTTTGCAACAAACTTAGCAACAGGAACAGGTTTGACTACTGCTACCCTAGATACCGGCTTTATGTGTCTGAAAACAGTCTAGTATATAGGAATCTAAAATGTTATAATAAACTACCGAATTATGTAAAATCTGCTAAGTCTATTTCACTATTCCGCAGGAATCTACATATACTGCTGTGTGAATTAGAACCATACAGTCTGGATGAATTTTTCGGTGCTAAATTATAATTTAAACTGTTCTTTTTCTGTGTTTTTGTTGACTTTTGCTGATGTATTTTCTGAATATCAAAGCAATAAACGCTATTATTATTGTTGTTGTTGTTGTGTATTGGGTGAAGCGACGGGTTACGGAATACACCTCGCACTTCTGGGCATCGATTACTATGATCATTAGCCAACCCCACTAGAATTTTGCCGAATCCAAAGGTGTTCCAACCTTTGGTAGGGATTTTTAACGTGCCAAACATCGTATTGACACGGGGCCTACGGTTTCACTTCCTTATCCGAGAAGAAGGCATACCTTGATTTTTATCCGTAATTAAAAAACAACCGTCTCGACCGGGATATGAACCCGCGCCGTTCGGATCGAAAGGCAAATATGCTAAGCACTCGACCACCGAGACGGTCGCTATTATTATTAATGTAATAATAGAGAACTGCCCCTACAGCGAACCAGCGACGGCGAAACGTCCCATCCTCATAGCAAAGTCATTACAAGCAGAAATTTAGAGGAACTGTGTTTATAGAGATGCAACAAGATAAGAAGATTACTCCTCAGCTTAATTTATTGATTTGACAGTTACAGTTTCTGAATTTGCTTCTAAACGTCATTTAAAAGTCAGCGATTTGTCAAAAGACTGGAATGAATTTAAGCTTAAATCTCCGCTGTTTCTCCTACAGTCTGTTCATCTTATGGTCGACTCACGTTCTATCTGGTGAAGTGAGCATCCGACGACCGTCCCACTACCGCGTCAAGCGGGAAGAAGAAACATATACGTATACGGTGGACCCTAGCAATCCAAACGCTGAATACGCCAATTTCATAGTAAAAGTATTGACCGAAAGTAAGGCCTTCACGGGCGTCATATCTGGAACCAGTTGCGCCTTCAGCGATCCCTCAATTTACAACATGAAATCGGTAAACGTTTGCCTTCTGAACGGTAAATGCGAGGAGGTGCACGAGATGAACCTTTACAAGGGCACATATTTTACACTGATGATCATAGGAGAGCATATAGGTGAGCAAACGGAGAAAACAGACCAAGTGGTAGACGCGCTTTGCTTCGCCGTCGGTATTAACCACGCTCCTGAAGAGGTCAAGATACAGTTGCGTGAAGATTTCTCGTATCACGTGACAAGCGAAAAGCCGGTGTATCCCAACGACGCTATTGTCTGTGACGGGAAGCAAGCCGGAATATTGAGACCAGGACAAGGGAAAGATCTTATAATGGAAAGTAGTTTGAGAATGTGGGCCGAAGCGCAGGTATTGCCCAAGTGGTATATAGCCGCCATAGGACTTCTGGGCGAGTTAGAACGCATGGAGACATCCACGCTAATCGCCAGAAGGTCGCTATCAGATGCGAGTCAACGCATATTATCGTCATTTTTAACTATCGCCCTGACGTCATTTATTTTACACATTGTATAATTGGAATATTGGATATTTATCCTACATCAATACCCAAGCTACAAAACCAACTACATACCTATGATTTAACTTCTTTGCTTTTATCAAACGGTATTCATTAAAGATTGAGTTGTATATTGTTTTCTTCTTTATCAACAAATAAAACGCCTTTGAAGTCTATTATAATCTCTACTAACTATCTACCCATCGTCAATCAGCAGTAAAGCAATCTAGAGCGAAGAAGCGATAGACTACTATCCTATAGAGATTATTACAGTGGAAGCATTGAAGAATGCACGAAGAAGACAGCAGTTTTGGTAAATATTCAAAAAGCTACTCGTTGAAATAGATTTCAGTTAATAACATCAGGTAGGGAGAATCTAACTCTGAGAGTTGCGAACCCGAGGTTCGAGAACACGGCATCCCGAGGCTATTAGCCCAGCATGTTACGCACTGCGCCAGCAGTCCCCTAATAAATTCTTTATAAGACTAACAACAAATCTTCCAAGATTAGCCATATGTCTTTTACAGTGGTCGGTGTTTAATCGTCCATCCTGCTAGCACTTTCAAAAGAGAAAATGACAGTATAGACACCAAAACCTCAATCACTATAGGAGCGACACAGAGCCGTATGCATAGTGGTTCGCTAGCGTACCGCCAGCGAATCTCCGTTTTGGCGGTGATGCAGAGTTTATTTCCCCCTAGTATGTGCATGCTTCGTTCGCTATTAACTGGAGACTCGCTAGCAGCTCGCCGGTAATCATTTCTCGACGTTACATAGTCAATCGCACTAGCGTCATTTCGGTGAAACGACGGAGAAGGTCAGGGGATCTTCCAGCGCATTGTTACACGCTTGATTTTCGCAAAGGAATTAATTTAATCTTTAGCAAATGTGGAATATAATGCAATACATGTCGAAATAAATGAAATTGAGAATGTATTAGTTGCTGTAGTACCTCGGAGGTATACTTTATAATGAAAATCAATTTAAGCTGAGCTACAGATTTTCAAAGGTAGTATTCATTAAGCTAATTTTGCCCATAATTTGATTTCTTTATTATACTATTTGTGTTTTAAGGGTGACTTAAAATGTATGCTGTTCACATTAATAATGTAGATATATAAACAATTAATTAATACTGACTATTTATTTATTTAATTGCGATTTGTTTCCCCAATGAAGTTAGTAGCACACTTTATTTAGTAATATTAATTTGTAAGACGTATGTTTAGATTGTAATCTACAAATTTTGTTTTATACTTAAACCGTTTCCTATTAAATTTTACAACTGCAACCGAGTTTAACTTCTGCAATAAATATACAAAAGAGAATTATTCTGATAATATATCAAATACAAATATGTACATTTTTGTCATATTTAAATTGTAATAGTATTACTACTATATTAAAAAAGTAAGATAACCATATAAAAATCAAGAAAAATAACTGCAATCTAATGCTGAAACTGATGATGATAGCTTGGCTATCGAAACGTGCGTCTAATACGAATTAAGTGTTGTGGTAAGGGTTTTAGTGAACTGTTTCAGTGTTCCAGTGCCACAGTTTTAGAGTATCCGTTTAGTGCAATCTAATGCTTCCAATGGCCGCCCTTTGCTTGCCTAACAGCAGACATTCGTTCTGGTAGTTGAGCATAGTTTTAAAACATTCATGGTCACTTCTAGATTGTCTTTTGGCTTTCCTTTTGCCCAAATAAGCCCAAACATGCTCCACTATATTGAAGTCCGGGCTCGAGAGTGGCCACTGGATGATTTCCAATACACATTTTTCTGATTTTTCTTGCAAATAATGTTTGGATTCATTGCCTTGCTGCAGTATGGAATTTAGGACAATTTACGTCGTCTTTATGGCATACCAAAATCCTTGAAGATGCACAATTAACGTTCTCCGGTTAATATTCCAGTGATTCTGACAAAAGAACTCACACCAAATGCTGTTTTGCATCCCCAAGCGAAAACCACTCCCGTGTTTAATAAGTAGTTGGCTGAACACGCTAGGGTTTGTATTTTTCTTGTGGCCTTTATTTCGAACCAAATTTGGGCTAAATAAATAACATACTATGGTTCTGCATCATTCATCGAACTTACACCTCTTCCAACATTCCACAGCTATCAGGACCTTAATTTTCTATTTCTATTTAATAGTGTCAATAATAACCTTAAATATAGTTTTTCTTTCATAATAAAATATTAGATAAGAATAAGCTTGCAACTATAATGCCTTCATAGTTGTATTGCAGCTGAATGTGGCACAGGACTGTAGATGAGCTAAGAGGCGTCAACCTTTTACCAAATAACTGTGATTATAATCTGCAATGATTTACAAATGATTAGAAAGTGAACCAGCTCAACTGACAATGAAGTGATTAGATGTCAGAAAAAGAAACACATATTGTAATTTACGTAACCAGAACGTGACCTACCAACAAAATAAACGATTACGATTTGAACTTGTTTCTTAGCAATTGCACCGAAGCTGAATATTTGTAAATGGAACGTTATCAGCGTCAAAGTGATTATATGATAATTTTGAATCAATAAATATTCAGCTAATAAGGTAACAGGAGGACGCCTATGGTCATACATATCGGAACGGCTAGGTACATAGGCGGATTCTCGCTTGTACGTAGAGTGTCGTTGACGTAAAAAGTTCAACCAAAAGAAACGTCAGTTCTAGTTCGCACATTAAACTTCGTAGAGCAGTTGTCTTTATAAATGAGTAAATAAGCGCATGCGCAGAAGTTCGACCAGGTTCAACTCTGGACGCGTAAGTGTGTTTGTGTTTATATGTCAAGCAAATGTGAAGTGTTTGCATGTTTTTTAGCGTTCGGTTACTACCGAACGCGGTCTGCATTTCGTTAATAGGTAAGTACTTGCATATACATATACAAATTACTTCTAGCAAGATACAAACGTGACATTAAAGTGACATTTGCAAATACATACGTATGACAAAAAAGAAACGACGTTGAAAAAGCACTAATATATACGGCCAGTGGCGTTATTTTGCGTCACGCACTTTTATGTACATCTGCGCCATCGACATTCTACGTATGAGCGAGAATCCGCCTTATCTTTTGTTCGAACGTCAAATCGAAACGAATTGTCAACCATCATTGCACGAATTCAAAAATTAGTTGCCAATGACGCAGAATCAGCGACTGCTTCTATTATGCTGTTCCCAATTGATTCTACGATTGTTGAACGTTCATTCAGCAATAATTCCATCATCGCTGGGTCCTATCATCAACCGTACCATTCGCGAGCGTATAAGACGACAAGAGAATGAGGACTACGCAGAATATCGTGATTTGGTGGCAAAAGTAAAAGGGCCGAATGGTAAACTTTACACCGGTATAGGAATTGTTGATGACTCTGTCTATACGGATACCGATCTGTCAGACCAATCTGAACTGGAGGTTTGCTTCTTTGACAACAAAGGCTGTGTAACAGTATCTGGGAAGCAAATTTTGAAGGCGTCTTTTTTCACGCTATTACTGCTCGGAACCACGTTTGCCAGCAATAATACATTTGTCGAAGGGGATGTGGATCCAATGAGTCAGCCGTGTTCCGTGGTGGGAATCAACCATAAGCCGGTCGAGGTTAAATTCGAGCTTGGCGAATCAATGGAATACTTTGTACCGGAAGGATCCGCAGCAGAAGTGAACGATGTCGTACTACTAGATGGACGTATAGCCGGCATGATATTCAAGCATGCGTCCGGAAGACCAGCGTTTTTGAGTGCTTTCGTGTTGGCATTCGAAGCGTTCATCATACCTCACATGGACCAGATCCTCGGAGATCTTGAGCATGCTATTAATTGGGAAGCTCGCGCTTTGTCGAGAAGAACTTCCGGTTCCAAATCCAAAAATCAAACGGTTAGTGCCGCTTTCATGCTAAAAGGAACTGTTCCGTTATCCTTGACGTTGATTTCTTATATTACCTGTCAGATGTAGATATTACGTGATTATGCACGTAGTTATGTAGATTTACTAAATAAGTATTTTCTAAATGCACTCACACTCAAAAATATTGCATATTTTATTTTCGGCCTTTATTATTTTTCTCTTTAAAACTTTTGTGATTTTTGTTGATAAATCTTGTACACTGGAGTGTTTTACGTTATTGATTATCAAATAAATTACATATGGAGAATTTATAGCAAATTCGTGGAGGAATTTTTAAAACAACTTGTTTTTGGCTAAAATGTTTAATTGAAAAAGGGAATATTAATTACCCATAAGCTTAATAACAACGCTGCATAATAACACTTTAATACTAAGCACTTCCTCCTGTTGCTCTAACGATACCTCGCATTCTCTTAGGCATACTGCGCAAAAGATGTTTGATGATTTCTTGCGGAATTCGATTCCATTCTTCCTGTGCAGTAATTCTTAATTCTGCAATTGAGTTAGGAGCTGGATTTCGTGCTCGTATATTTCTTTTTAGAATGTCCCATAGATGTTCTATGGGATTTGCGTCAGGACTGTTTGCTGGCCACTCAAAGGCCGCACCTTTGACATCCTCAAGGTACTGGATCACTGTCTTTGCGACATGGGCTCGGGCATTATCATGCATTAGCATAAAATTATCGCAGGCAACAAAGCTGGCATAAGGTAAAACATGTTCTTCAAGGATGTTGTGTATGTACCACTCAGCATTTATTCTGAAATTTACCTCAATGAGTCCCGTGCGACTCTTCCAACTAATGCCGCCCCATAATATAATGGAATCGCCGCCAAAGCTAAGATTTTATGTAAAATTACATTCTGCGAAACGTTCTCCTGGCCTTCTGTATACACGACTACGTCCATCAGACTTCCATAATTGTATTCTTGTTTCGTCTGTAAAAATAAATTTTCCCCATTGATGTCCATTCCAGTTAGCATGAGCCCTTGCAAATTCTAGACGTCAAATTTTGTGACGTAGGAGAAGCCGAGGAACTCTGGCAGGACGTTTTGGATTTAAGCCAACCTCCTTACGTCTCCTTATTACTGTTTTGACAGATACATTGACTTGTCTTGTATTCCATAATTCATTTCTAAGCTGCGGTGCTGTAAGTACGCGATTTCGTAAAGATTGAAGTCTCAAATATTGGTCATTTCTTGGCGTTGTACATCTTTTACGACCTTGACCACGCCTTTTGTATTCTCCAGTTTCATTGTGTCGTCTTACTATACGAAAGACAGTCAATTGATGGATATTTAATCTCTGTGCAATATCTTCTTATCTGTACCCTTCATTGGCTAAACAAACAATTTTAACACAATTTATGACACTTAAATAGGGCATCTCGCTGACCGAAACTACACACTTGTGCACTAAAGCTCTGGAAATGTCATTCTGACAACATTGATTGAAGACCAATCATGGTTTTGGACTCCAAAACACATTACGCTAATTTATAACGTTTTATCGTTATCTCTTATTCACTTATAAAAGGCTATGTTAAAACCTTTTTTTTTCTGTAATAAATTATAAAATACGTAGAACACTTCAGTGTAAAAGATTTAGCAATAGAAATCACAAAAGTTTTAAAGAAAAAAATAATAAAGGCTTAAAATAACATATGCAATATTTTTGTCTGTGAGTGTATATTCGTGAATTAATGTTCGATGTCAGTTTTTTTTTTATAGAAATACATATTAATGGCAGAATTTTCTTTCGGGTTTTACTATCAGTCGTCATCCAGATAGGCATGCTGGCGAATATCTACCCAGCGATGCGCTGACGAAAGAAGAGATGGTTTGTTGTACAGTCGATCTCCAGCGCATCGCTAGCTGGAAAATAGAACCGGCGCAAGTTGTACTACGACTATAGCAAACGTCGGCATTCGTATGCGCATACGGTTGCGCGTCGGTACATTAATCCGTGTATCCTATGACCTTTTCGATTTAGACGTTTTAGTTGGTTTATAATATTTTCTAATTTCCATTTAATTTATTTAAATTTGAGGACTAAAAGTAATTATATAATGACACGTTATTAATTACACGTGTAGGACACACTAGTTTTAAATGTAATGAATATCAAGGGCTTCTAAGTTAATTTTTAATAAATAAAAGTCAATTATCTCATTTCACAAATACTTTAATATACGATTATGTATACGTCAACATATATCATAATACTATGCACACGAAATATTTCAGCTAACGATACGCTGCACTATGAGGCCAAATAGCTTTGCGATGGTCAAAAATCTGTAACTTTCTTATTAACTAATAGAAATATAGCAGTGAAATTTGGCAGACATGTACATGTACTCCACAAGAAATTTACGATTGTTTGTTTAAAAAATATTATCATTTTAATAATAATGCGAAATCATTTTTTTATTAAATCAAAGTAAAGTTTTCTATTGGTAAATAACAGTTAATAACAAGAGTTAAGTGTTTGTGCGATATCTACATTTAAAAAAACGTTCATTTATTCTTATCTTAATAATACAGCGTAATCATGTGAAATCAGTTCCTTATTAAATAAAAGCAAACTTATCTATTGGTAAATAACAGTACATATTCACATAACAACAATTGGGTGTTTGTACAAAATCTGCATAAAATACAGCAACATTTAGTATCTTATTTTAGCAATATTCACTGCAAATTACGCTGTTTTACATAATGGAAGAGCACTAAAATAGAAAATGCTTTTACTCCAACAATTGTACTGCTTCCTCGTCCAGTTCAACATTTACAGGCGTGGATACTTTTCTGAGACTGGATATATCGGGATCTGATGTAAACAGTAAGGTATGTAAAACGTCTTCGTTCGTAGCAGAACGCGAACATTTTCTTGCATGATGTAATCTGTATAATTTGTAATCTTTATTGCGCGATTCCTGGGCTTCTTCAGATAACTGTCCGAGTCGCAAAACTGCATTATATGATTCATGGGAAAAACATTCCCCATGAATCAGGACTTTATGTACTGATGAGGATATATAGTACCAATTATATTTGCTCACATACAATTGTGCAGTTTCAAATGCATACTGACCAAACTTTTGGGAATTAATCTGCCTATCGCATGACGTTGTTTGTAGTATTGTGTGAAATCTGGAAATAAGCTCTTCATCAACTCCAGCGGTATTTCCGTCATTACTGTTTCCACTATTTTGTCGTGGTTTATCCATTATCAGTCCACACTCTTTTCGAAATCTATCTTGAACGTAAGTCTTCTTTGCTTGCTTTTCATTTTTCATGACTTCGGTAGTTGCCGCCCATTTCTTAAACGCCAAATTATAAGAAATGTGAAGAACTAACTCCATGAATCTTATCCACGCATGCAATGTTGAGAGGCCAAATCTAAAAGCGTTTTCGTTTTCTTGTTTTTGCCTCACCCGATCCAGATCGTTCATTTCCGTGGGCTTGGCAAGGCACGCAACACATGTTGAAGTAGAAGGAGCATGGGTTAGTACCTGCACAACTTTACCGTCAATCATTGTAAACAAAAGCTCATGCTTTATTGTGACCCGTTTCTCATTTTTCGTTATTGAAGTGCACAACAAGGTACGGATCTGAGCTTCTATTTCGTCCACAGTAGCTCTTGTTTTTTCGGGCGTTTCTTTTGAAAACTCGATTGAAATGGGGCTGCAATATCTCACAGAAGCTGGGAAGGGATTCTGCCAAATTACACTCTGTGTTAGTTCATCAATAAGGCGAATCGGTACCAAGGAAGCGACAAATAAATTGCTGTCAGCCATCAGGGAGCTTTCATCACAAAGAATTTGTTTATATTCACTTTGTTCTGAAGAACCATCACAGCCCCACTTAGTGTATAAACGTAACTGTGATGATTTTTGCAGGTGAACAGAATCGATCATCAAAATTCTCTTGCATGTGTGATCGAGGAGCGACTGTAGTGTTACTTTCGCACTTATGTCAGTAATTTCAATTGGAGTTGGATAACATTCAACCCTAGCATCCCTCACTTTCTTGTACGATGACAATAAACTGCACTGTTTAGTGCGCAAGCAGTTTAATAAATATTGGTACCTGTTTCTTGTTAAAAATATATCGTTGTATATAGCCAGAGCTTCATCCGGTGTAAATGGTTCCGCAGTTGTGTTGTTTCCTAGCATTTGCAGTAGAACCTCTTTCCTTTCTCAATTATTATTATTATCCTCTTCTCTAATTATACAAGAATTACACGCGGCATCAATATGCCGCGTTTTCTTGTATAATTTCAGCTTCAACGGTTTGTCCAATTGAGCGCAATCCTCGTACATATGAGCTGTGAATATGATCCAATCCAGATTCGCGAAAGAGTTTAATTACCAGCCTGGCGAATATCTAGCTGCTTTCCGTGACGAGTATGCACACAGATAGTGAAACCCGAAAGAAGATTCTGCCACTAATGTATTTCTATAAAAAAAAAAAAAAACAGACACCAAACATTGATCCATAAATTTATTTAGAACATGTTTATGTAGTAAATCTACACAACTACATGCAAGATCACGTAATATCTACTACATCTGAGAGGTAATATAAGAAATGAACATCAATGATAAGGGAACAGTTCCTTTCAGCACGAAAGCGGCACTTGTTACATAGTGTAACTATGTTGTAGAGGTTGGCAGCACCAACAGTGTTAGATGTAACCAGATGTAACATGGCGACCTGTATAGTGTAGCGTGTGTAATAAAGAAATAACAAATTAAAAAGTGTTTATATATAACACGTATGAAACATGGTGTCAGTAGTGGGTTAACACTGAATAATAAAAAGTAAGAAAAGTAGATAGAGTAAAAGCTAAACTGCAAGAAGTGTTAAAAAAGAAAGAAAAAAAAAAGGGGAAAAAAAAGTAAGATGGAGTCATCAATTTTTAAGCCACCGAAGAGTATTGTATTTGATCAAAATGCATGTCAGAGTTTTGAAAAATTTCTGTCAAGTTTGATATTTACATGGCTGCAACTGGTAATAATTTAAAAGAGGAATCAACTAGAATTGCAATATTTTTAAACATCGCTGGTGAAGAGGCACAGGATATTTTCCATACATTTAAACTAACAGAAGAAGACAAAAAGAAGTATGACTCAGTAATAAAAGCGTTTAAAACCTACTGTAAGCCACTAAGAAATGAAACATATGATCGTTATAAGTTTTTCACGAGGGTACAAGAAGAGGATGAAGATTTTGATCATTTTTTAACTGATGTTAAGATGTTGGCTAAAAACTGTAATTTTCAAGACCTGGAAGATTCGTTAATAAGAGACAAGATTGTTAGTGGAATAAGAGATGTGTCGATACAGGAACGTCTTCTGCGATTCTCAAATTTGTCCTTGTCGGAAGCTGAAAAACAATGTCGGGCCACAGAAGCAAGTAAGTTCCAGATAAAAGGACTAAGACCAAATGCTGAAGTAAATATTATAAGAAGTAAAGCTAATAGATCGTTAAAAACTGTGAGTAAAAATGTATATGATTGTTACAAGTGCGGAACAAAGCATGGTTGGAGAGAATGTCCCGCATATGGTAAATTATGTAGAAACTGTAATAAACCCAATCATTTTCAAGTAGGTTGTAAAATTAGAAACAAATTTTCTGATACTAATGTTAAAAATGAGAGTAAAAGTCAAGAAAAAAATAAGTCAATTAGGAACACGTCAAATAAAAAACAAGTACATGGTGTACAAGAACAAGCTGTAGTATCGTCAACTGATAGTGAAACTTATATTGATTATGTTAGGTTAGATAATGTAAATACTACTAAGAGTAATGATAAAAGTATGTGGACAACTGTTGTAAAGATTCATGACAAAGATGTTGTATTTAAATTAGATACTGGTGCAAACTGCAATTGTTTACCAGTAAAAATATTCAAAAGGTTAGAAGTAAGTAAAAATATTGAGAAAAGTGATCTCTCCTTAGTTACTTATGGAAATAATAAATTAAAAACAATAGGACAAGTCATTTTAAAATGTAATATAAAAGGTCAAGTCTGTAATGTGAAATTTGTAATGGTTGATGTCGATAGTATGCCTATACTTGGTTTAAATACTTGCATAAAATTAAATTTGGTGAAAAAAGTTGAGGTAGTTGATAAAGTATCAAATATAAATAAAGAAGCAGAATTTATTAAAAAACACAGAAATGTATTTGAGGGAACTGGTAAAATTCCATACAAGTATAAAATTGTATTAAGTAAAAATGCTGTCCCTGTAGTTAGTTCTTGTAGAAGGGTACCAGATACAGTAAAACCGAAACTAGAAGAGGCTCTTAAAGATTTAGAGAATAGAGGTATAGTTGTAAAAGTGGAGGAACCAACCGAGTGGGTTAATAACCTTGTCATTGTAGAAAAACCAAATGGTACATTGAGATTGTGTCTCGATCCAGTACATTTAAATAAATATGTTTGTCCCGATCAATTTCCAATCCCTACTATAGAAGAGTTAGGTTTGAAATTAAAAGGCAAAAAGATATTTACGGTATTAGGTTTAAAAGAAGGTTTTTATCATGTTCCATTGGACAAGGAAAGTAGTAAATATTGTACATTCATAACACCATTTGGCAAATACTCTTTTAAAAGGTTACCTTTTGGGTTAACAGTTAGTCCAGAAGTTTTTCAGAGAGTAAACGAAAAAATTTTTGGGGATCTACCCATTGGAATATACTTTGATGATTTTATAATAGGTGCTGAAAGTGAGGAAGAACACGATAGAGTTCTAAAACAAGTAATTAAAAGAGCTGAAGACTTTGGTGTAAAGTTTAATAAAAATAAAGTACAGTACAAAGTTAGTCAAGTAAGTTATATAGGTCAGATATTTTCTGGTGAAGGTGTTAAACCTGATCCGCAGTATATTCAAGCCATCTTAGAATTAGGTGAACATGTAAATAAGAAAGATTTATTAAAGACTTTAGGTATGATAAATTACTTGTCTAAGTACTTACCAAATTTGTCAGATTTGCTTTCTCCTTTGAGAGAATTAATAAAAAACAATGTTGAGTGGGTATGGACTAAAGAACATTCTCAATGTTTTGGTAGAATTAAAACATTAATTACTAAAGCACCAACTTTGCAAATATTTAATGATACTTTACCTATTGAAATACAAACTGATGCGAGCCAACATGGCGTAGGTGGATGTTTGTTGCAAAATGGGCAACCTGTTGCCTTTTGTTCAAGAAGTCTTACAGAAACAGAGGCTAGGTGGGCTCAAATAGAAAAAGAATACTTAGCAATTTCTTTCAGTTTGAATAAATTCATCACTATATATATGGTAGGAAGATAATTGTTAAATCTGATCACAAACCGTTAGTGTCGATACATCAGAAAGACATATGTAAAGTTAGTAATCGTTTACAACGCCTAAAGTTGAAGCTATTAAAATACAATTTTTCAGTTGAATACTTACCTGGGAAATATATGTATATAGCTGATCTCTTATCAAGGTCATTCATTAAATCGCAAGTTAAAGATGATGCAGACATGTTGGATGTTGTACACTCTGTTGAGTATGACTTACCGATATCTGAAGAACGATTAGAAGAGTTACGTAAAACAACTAAAAAGGATCCAGTTCTAAGTAAAGTAATATATTTTTGTAATACTGGATGGCCTGACACTAGAAAACAGAGTCTAGATTCCGAACTCAAAATTTTCATGAAAATTAAAAATAATTTGTATGTTAGAAATAATCTTCTTTTCAATGATTACAATTAGTAGTTCCATCAAAATTAAGAGATCAAATGTTGTCAAAATTACATAAAGCACATTTTGGAGTAGAGAAAACTAAGGCTAGAGCTAGGAAAATCTTTTATTGGCCGGGTATGTCGAAGGATATTCAAAATTTTGTACTCAAATGTAAAACGTGTTTAAAGTATAGTGAGGCTGTTCAAAGAGAACCCCTAATTCCCCATGAAAGACCAAAATTCCCTTTAACAAAATTGCCGCTGATATTTTTACATATGCAAGCCGTGATTACTTAACAGTTATAGATTATTATAGCAATTGGTTGGAAATACTTCCACTTGAATATAAAACAGCTTGTGAAATTATTAACAAATTAAAAATAATCTTTTCGAATCAGGGGGTTCCAAGCACTTTAGTATCTGATAATATGCCATTCAATTCTAAAGAATTCATAAAATTTTCAAGAGAGTGGGGTTTTAAGTTAGTAACGTCAAGTCCTCATTATCCTAAGTCAAATGGACTGGCAGAACGAGCTGTTGGTATATCGAAAGGTATTCTTAAAAAATGCAATTATTCCGGCACTGATATTCATTTAGCGTTGCTCGAATATAGAACTTCGCCTCTGACTGGTTTGGACGTATCTCCCTCTCAAATTCTCAACAATAGAATTTTGAGAACCACATTACCAGTTTGTAATAAAATATTGAATGAACGAACCAAAATAGACCCTAATAAACTTAAACAGAAAAGAGAAAGGGCAAAGGTGAATCATGATAAACATGCAAAGAGTCGGTTACCTTTTGAGCAAGGTCAGAGTGTCATGCTGAAAAAAGAGAATCATTGGGTTCCTGCAGAAATTTTATCAAAACATGATACTCCTAGATCTTATTTAGTGAAAGATGAGTTTGGAAAAGTGTATAGAAGGAATTCATCCTTTATGAAGGCTTCTCCAAATCCCTTTGAATATAGTCCTTTGATCGATCCTGAACATTTCGATGTGACTGAAGTCCCTGTTGTGAAACAAAACCATACACTGACAGAACCATTACAGATTGAACAAAAACAACCTTGTAATGATAATTTTGTAAATGTGAGTCAAGAAAGTGATAAAGTGAATACTGCTAATGGCTACAAGACTCGGTCAGGACGAAGCGTAGTGAAACCGTTTAGATTTAGAAATTAGTTTTAAGAGTTTGTAAAAAAAAAGAAAAAAGGAGATGTTACATAGTGTAACTATGTTGTAGAGGTTGGCAGCACCAACAGTGTTAGATGTAACCAGATGTAACATGGCGACCTGTATAGTGTAGCGTGTGTAATAAAGAAATAACAAATTAAAAAGTGTTTATATATAACACGTATGAAACAGCACTAACCGTTTGATTTTTGGAACCGGAAGTTCTTTTCAATAGAGTGTGAGCCTCCGAATTAATAACGTTCTCAAGATTGCTGACGATCTCGTTCAGGTGAGGTAGGATGAACCCTTCGAGTGCCAACACGTAGGCATTCAAAAACGCTGGTCTTCCGGACGTATGTTTGTATAACATGCCAGCAATGCGTCCGTCTAGTAGTACGACATCGTTCACTTCCGCTGCGGATCCTTCCGGTACGAAGTATTCCATTGATTCGCCATCCTCGAACTTGAGCTCGACCGGTTTATGATTGACTCCCACCGCGGAACATAGCCGACTCACCGGATCCACTTCCCCTTCGACAAATGTATTATTGCTGGCAAACGTGGTTCCGAGCACTAATAGCGTGAAATAAGACGCCTTGAAAATTTGCTTCCCAGATACTGTTACGCAGCCTTTGCTGTCAAAGAAGCAAACCTCCAGCTGAGATTGATCTGACAGATCGATATCCGTATAGACAGAGTCATCAACAATTCCTATACCGGTGTAAAGCTTACCATTCGGACCTTTTACTTTTGCCACAAAATCACGATATTCTGCGTAGTCCTCATTCTCTTGTCGTCTTATACGCTCGAGAATGGTACGGTTGACGATAGGACCCAGCGATGATGGAATTATTGCTGAATGAACGCTTAACAATCGTAGAATCAATTGGGAAAAACACAATAGAAGCAGTCGCTGATTCTGCTTCATTAGCAACGAATTTTTAAATTCGTGCAATGATGGTTGACAATTCGTTTCGTTTTGACGTTAAAACAAAGGATACACGCAACCGTTCCGATATGTATGACCATAGCTCATCTACAGTGCTATGCCTTATTCAGTTGCAATACAACTATGAAGGGATTGTAGTTGCAAGCTTGTTCTTATCTAATATT
Source organism: Dynastes maya (assembly GCA_029619315.2). Lineage (NCBI taxonomy): Eukaryota > Metazoa > Arthropoda > Insecta > Coleoptera > Scarabaeidae > Dynastes > Dynastes maya. The sequence continues at coordinate 31,007,937 of JAROYE020000008.1, forward strand.
TTAATATGAAAAATTATTGACACTATTAAATAGAAATAGAAAAGTAAGGTTTTGAATGAAAGGGTGGAAGTTCGATGAATGATGTAAAACCATATTATGTTATTTATTTACTCCAAATTTGGTTCGAAATGAAGGCTAGAAGAGAAATACAAACCCCAGCGTATTCAACCAACTATGTATTAAACACAGGTGTAGTTTCCGCTTGGGGATTCATTTGATATGAATTCTTTTGTCAAAATCACTGGAACATTAATCGGAGAACGTTAGTTGTGTATTTTCAAGGATTTTGGTATGCCACAAGGACGACGTTTAATTGGTCTAAATTCCATACTGCAGCAAGGCAGTGAATCCAAACATTATTTGCAAGAAAAATCAGAAAAATGTGAACTGGAAATCATCCAGTGGCCATTCTCGAGCCTTGACCCCACTATAATGCAGTATGTTTGGGCTTATTTGGGCAAAAGGAAAGCTAAAAGACAATCTAGGAGTGACCATGAATGTTTTAAAACCATGCTTTACTACCAGAACGAATGTAGGCTGTTAGGCAAGCAAAGGGGGGCCATTGGAACCATTAGATTACATTTATTTTTCTTGATTTTTATATGGTCATCTTACTCTTTTAATATAATGGTAATATTATTACCATTTGGGTATGACAAAAATGTTCATATTTGTATTTGACTAGTTAGATCTAGTTTCCTTACTTTATTTCAGATCTCTTCCGTGCGTTTTTGTCCATGCGCATGCTTATCCAGTATTGTACCCTTGTTTTGAGGCACAAATTCATATTAATTTGAAAGTTTGAAGTACGCAAACATTGTTTTTGTAAATTAAGTTGCAAATTATTGTAGTTTCTCTAAAATAAGTGTTGAACAGGTGAAGATATTATTAAGAGATTTCGAGGTAAGTCATATCAATAAAATATAGTGCATGTAACCAAAAAGTTAATGCTAATATAGCTCATGGTATTGGTGGAATCATTCCCGGCAAAAAACAATGTAGCAGAAAAAATAGCGCTAACACATGAACATGTTTCTGCCTACTCGGCGTCATCAGCATGGTTCTGAGCACAATCTTCTGCTGCTAATAATTGCGTTTGCCTCTCAGTTTTTTGGTTATTGTTATTAGGCATTCTTTCCACGTGTATTTCTATACATCATGGTAAGCCTAATCATTTGCACGTATAGATGTCGCTGTGCCTAGGCACAACGCCCCCTTGCGTTTGGCAGCCCAGGAGCTGCCCGATAGGTGGTGGACATCTACACTCCGGTTTGTCTTGCTACCCTCTGGGACGGGGTGACTGTGTCTCTTGGCGATAGGTGTCGCCGAAAGGCATATTCAGTGCTGTTTTGGAGATTAGCAATCATTAATCCCATTATCATAATTTGATACACGATTTTAGAAGTTTATATTGCAGTATTTTTCGTAGTAGATTTGATCCAGTAATTTACGAGTTAAGCTGGAAAATTTACATTTTTGTATCATATTAGCCCTGATCGACTTCACATTTTTACTATCAAATTTAACATCATATCACTTAGGTGATAGATATGTCAAAATGAAATAATGAAATCGGGGACAATTATTATACGTCATCAACATAAAAACGTTTACGCGTTGTATTGGAAAAGGAAGAACGTAATCGCAAGGCAACGCCGCCGCGTTCATTATTCAAGGATACCGCGGTTGACCGCACACCCGTAAACCATAGTTCGCTGCTTCCTGTAACGGATTTTATATTTGCGTTATTTATCTTTGGTTGGCGGTTCGGTCGGTTTCTTGGAAATTGCTGCGCGTTATTCTATACACAGTATAATGATGATAATCGCGTTTATTGATGAATTTCAGTCCTGGACCTTTTAATTTGAAGTATTGCTATATTTGAATGTGTATATCTATTTTATCGATATTTTCCTCGCATAAATTCGGGAGTATCAACAAGATACACTTTCGACAGTTTAAATTAATAAATTGATAAAAAATACGTTTACGAATTATGAAGTACTCCACCTTCGTTCAAATGACCGAACTCGATTCCAACTTGAACTTGAAATTAAATTTGCACACTAATGACACTGGAAGTTACTTTGAAAATACAATACAGACAAATAGGTCTTCTCTCAAACACAACTTGAGCTAAAAGCCTCGATTATCTTGGCGTTTCTTTGCTCACCTGTTACTAACATAACAGGCGGCATCGCATATGCATTCGTTGGTCACGTACATCATTGTATCGTTATCTTAGATAATGATAGAATGATTCTGCGATGCCGCCTCTCTGCCCCTACTAATGACGCATTGCTGTGATGCTCTAAGTCACGCCTTGATCCTAACTGACTTTCGTCTTTGGTAATGACAGTCGAATATCCCCTTCCTCCGCTCCGAATGCAGTCGCTTGTGATAGGAGTGATTATAGTACCCGATCACAATCTGTATACCTGTGAAATATTCTCTTCTCTTATGTACCTATAAAATCAGATTTGGTTGACAACGTGTATATTGACGTTCTTTTTTTATTTTAATTGAAATCTGAATTATACAAGACCCAATATAATTAAAACTTGTTGTAAAACTAACGATTAATTTGTTTCCAACTTAATATGCTAAGAACATACTGAAACTACAATATTTCCATTGAATCACTTAGTGTTCTAATGCGATATTGCCCATATTCAGATTAGTGATGCGAAAAACCGTTATTTTAAAATAACAGTTTCAACCGTTATCGTTATTTTGAAATAACGGTTGCAAAATAGCAGGTTTAGCGTTATTTCGTAGTCTACAGTTCTACACGATAACGCACCGTGATTCCACATAGCACATGTGCAACTGCTGATCTTGCAGTACATTAAAATTTAAATCCAGAAGCTTTTTGTAATATAAATATTTTATTGTGTTTTTTTGGAGATAAATTATAAACTGGTTAATAGATTAAAATAAATTAAGTGATAAACTGTTCACTGTTGTGCTATCAGATTCACTGCAATCATTGTTACAGCAGCGTTTAATTTCCACCATTTTGACTGATCCTACTGTTATTTTTCTTATATTTAATCTTAGTTAATCTTCGAAATGCGAGAACATCTATGTGCTTAAATGCTATAAAATAAATCTAACGGTTTTATTTTTAGTTTTTATAAGTACATTTTTTATACAACATCGGTCTTTTATTTTACATTTGATAATTCTAATACATACAATTATTTAGAAAATATGTCCAAAATAAACGTCCGACTCGATGTCGACTACCGCCGCAATAACCATTCGAGAGGATATTTATGTAGGTACGTGATCTGATAAGTTACTTTTCTAGGGGGGTTGTTACTATTATCTGTAATAAACAGCGGCTTCGATCAGACAGTCGTAGCGCCAAGCAGTTGAGTACGCCGCAACAGCGGTCGATGATATTTTCACAACAGTCCGAAAGCAACCGTGCTGTACCTGTTATTTTCCCAGCGAGATAACAGTTGCAACCGTTATTGGATTCATAACGGTTATAAAATAACAGATAGTTAAATAACGACTCATCCCTAATTCAGATGTCAAATCGAGTGATTATGTCTGTGACCGTTTCGACCTCGAGGTCCTGTTTTAAGTTCTGCCACAGTTTCGATTGAGGGCTTCTCTAAGTTGTAAACTTTTCTTGCTACAATATCCCGTAGGTTTTCTATAAGGTTTAGATCTGCGCTTAAGGCCGGCCAGGGCACAACTTGCACTCCAAACCAAGTTTTCGTAGGCCCTGTTGTATGAATTAGAGCGTTATCTTGTTCGAAAATAAACTGGTTATCATCACTGGGAGTCATGAGGGCAGTAGGAAGCTTTCTAACTGCTCTTGATAGACAACGGCATTCATTCCTCCTTGAACGAGCGCAATTTCGGATTTAATATTTCTTGTAAATGCCGCCCAAATCATTGCCGGTTCTCCTCCCGAATCTTAATCTGTTGTCAATATCGCGTTTTTGGAATTGTGGTTCTTACATGCATTTTGGATAATTAAGAGTGCCTGAATTTCCATTTCATTTTCTGACAAGACTAGGATTGCATTTAAGATTGAAATAATTAATAATTTTGGACGAAGACATTTCCCTTAGAACTACACGTTTTATAGTTGGTAAGAACTTCGCAGGACGTCCATCTCTCTTCGTGTCTTTCCACAACTCCTTAAATCAACAATTCTTTGTTTTTCTATTTCGCTCAATTATTTACTACAAAGCGTGGTGACTTTAAGATACTTTTAATTGCACGCTCAATTGACTGACAAACATAATTTCTTATAACAGACTGAAAAACAACCCTAGTTTTTCTAAATCAACCTAAAACTGATAGTTATAATAGTATAATTGTTCCCAGCTTACCAAGTGCCTTTTTGTACAAAAAAACCAGTCCTATAAAAGTCTACTTGCAGTAATTTCGCCGAATGCTTGTGAAACGTACATTGATATGAAAAAATGTTTAAAGCTGTTATAATAAAAATAATTGATAAAATGTAATTGAGTCTATAATAATTCACAGTACTGTAAATTAATTCAAAGTTATAAACATAATATCCAATGCTAGTGAAAGTTATTGAAGACACTCGGCTACTTATACCTCCTTTCATGAGAGCACTCCACTTCCCGTCAAAAGTAAAGAATATGAAAACGAGATGACAGAAAGAAGGGAATACTACATCAAAGAAAAAAGGAAAGTCTAGCACTATTGCGTGTGTGTATACTATATAATATCTGCATGGAACAGGAGCTACAAAACATACGACGCAGACGATCCACTTTCGTTTCGTTCCTTAAATATGAGCGAGAAGGACAAGAGGATCTACCGTGTCCGATAAATCTTATTAACGCGCATACAAAGACACCCAGGCAAGCAAGCAGTCAACCAAGCAAGCACCAGGCACTTCTCTCCAAATATGTACACTCGAGAGTATATCGACTGAGCAAACAGAACTAGTCGTAATGTCGCCGACAAGCAAATATGTGTGTCAATAATAACCGAGCATACAAACGCTCACTCAGCCACGCATACACACACAGGCTATAACATCGGAGACCCTCCTCGTATGTACCATGATGGAACAATATTATCTGGGAAATATTAAGTGTCAGTGTAAATTACTTTCGCACACACACACACACATTTAAGAGCGAATGGAAAGAATATAGACAGAGAGGCTCGATTACCCTCTCCATATGCGCTTTAAGAGCTTGAAATGATTAATTTTATTTGTTTATCCAAGCGTCGTTTGTCTCTATTCTGTGTCTCGTCTATCGGGAGAAGATAATGACTACGTAAAAACTGACATGCATGTCTTTTATGAGGTTTTGATGGACTCTTTTTTGTTGCCTTTTTTATATTAAGCCTACTAGGCTTGGAAAATTTGATACTACCAAACAAATTTGGGTTCGACGAATTAGTGTGCCCCTGTTTGCAAATCAAGATGTATTTAAAGTTTTACATAAATTTACAGAGCCTATTACTTGAACAGTTAAAGGTGAAAATAGGTAATTAAACGACTATGTATAACGAACTTTTTATGTACCCTAGGTATACGTCAATCGAAGTAGGGGAGATAGCGTATTAGCGGTTTTTGAACGGCATACTACATTCAACACCATAGAAAGCTGTCGGCGAGACGGAATCGCGTGATAACTTCAAAGCAATGTGTGGACCCCGGGGGGTCGCGACCCACACTTTGAGAACCACCCCTACCTATTAAAAAAAACTTTGTCATTAGTTCACTCATTTGCTCCTAATTTTAATTATTAACTTTAAGTTTTTTTCCCATTATTGTAATTTTTCTTAATTTTTCTTTTCTAATTAGGCGACCACTTTCGTGTTCAAAAAACGCATCAGGCCAGCTACAAGGATATCCAACCTTGTAGCTGGTCTGATGTGTTTTTTGAACACGAAACTGGTCGCCTAATTTCTCAATAGAACTTTGTGAGATCTGGACCATTTTTCATTCCTACTTTTATTATGAATATGTTCTTAACTTAAAACTAAATAATTTACTTGGAAGAAAAATGTTTCTGTCTTGGATTTTCTTGATCTTCTAACCCTAAGAAAATATTTATTTAATCCAATAATCAAAATAAAATTTCAAGAAAATTACACATTTTTCTAGGCTTGAAATAAAAATATTTTCTTGAATAGACTGATTTTTGCAAGGAAATCAATTTTTTATGGGGATTTTCTTGTATGGGACGGTGATTTATTGGACCGATTCGGCGTTGAACTAAAGAGAAAAAGGGCCCACCTAGCGAAGAAAAAATTCTCCACCATCATGATAATGCCGCCTGTGATTACTTTCTTTTTCCATACTTAAAACGATGGCTTGACGAAAAACGGTTCACGTCAAATGAAGAGATCATTGCCGAAACAAATGCCTATTTTACAAAATTCGACAAATCCTATTATTTGGATGGTTTAAAAAAGTTAGAACATCGCTGGACTAAGTGCGTAGAGCTATAAGGAGATTACGTCGAGAAATAAATTTACCAAAAGCAAAACAATTGCATTGTCTTCCTTAACATAGGTCCTCGTAAGTATCCTAATACTTTTGCTGGCGATTGTACGTATATAACTTTTATCGTGTTATTATCTCTACAAGTTTATTAATTGTTGCAAGTAAATGGTTAACCTTCTCAACACTGAGACATTAGTATCCAAAACCTACAGATTGAATTATATTCATATTCCCGTACTTTACACGGTACTTACATAATTATATTTTAATCGTTTTGTTACCGCAAAGTTACTTAACTTCTATCCGACACTGTATACATATTTATATCTCGAATCTAGACGGCTCTACAACTTTTCCCATCATCAGATATCTTTCGCGGTCCCGATCTTCCGTTCTATTGTTGTTCGCGCAAGCAGAAGAAGTAGAAACGTAAACGCAAAGAAAAGAATAATCTTCTCAACGGACTCGAACGGGACGATACGGCCAACCAACACCGCTATCTTCGATCTTTGATGTATGGTCGCACTGGAGTACGACTTCGATCTGATTTAATTGGGCGATAACATCCAAGCTTTTCCATCGTCTTCTCAGTTCCATACGAAGAGGAGCACGAAGCCCCCTTACTTTCAAAGCGGAGAGTGCTATTGTTAAGCGTTATCGGATGATTCCATGTTTTCTATTGTATATGGTCCAGCTCTTCGATTGCTTATAGACCGAAGGTTTATAAGATGTCTTATACATAGTATCTTTAAGGAAAATTACAGAAATATAATTGAGTATGTCGTCAAATTATTTACTACTCTTTCATATAACGTTTTTGTTGTTGTAATTATTTATATGTATCATCCCTCTAGCAGTAACTACTGGATTGCCAATTCGCTCCACTTCATACCATTAGTCGGGCAGACAATCGTCAATCGTTTATGTTGAAATGTGTACGAAATTAGTCATGGACTACCGATAGAGCGAGGAAAAATACGCCTAACTTCACGCTTAATGTCGTTCCATTTTGTACGAATGCGATATACAGGGTGGAGTAAAAGTTCAGCAAACTTCATTTACTCAACAAAGGAAGACGAAATTAAAATTGGACATATTCAGACGTATACAGAAGATGCTGAACGATCATTTGCAAAGTATACGAGAACGTTTTCAGACCGTCGTCGAGGCCTGACCGAATCGACAGTTGCAGTACTACGCGGCGTACCATGGCAGTCGCACATTACCGCAGTGGTCATCGATACGTCAATGAAAGGTAACAAGCTATTATTTTTTTATTAATACTGTGTCTGCTTTTGCGCGGTACGCTCCGGACGGTTCCACTTGTTTCTTGAACATTATAAATAGTTCACGCACACCGATCAACCGATAATAACCGAATGTCCACTCGATTCCTTGTATGTACATATTTTATTTATTAAAGTATTAAAATCGGGTTTTTTCTTAAAACATCTGCCAACTTTTGACTAGCGCATAATCCTGGCGTATCATTTAATGTGTGTAATTTATTCTTTACACTCTGCACTATGTCTAATGATTCCTGCAATGACAATTCAGTACATTGTAGTTTTCTGATGGCATCTAGTAATACTGTATAATTGGTACATATTGTTGTTAAATCTTCTAAAAGTTGAGGAATTTGAAATTCTCTTTGACTTTCTCTAATTGCTTTGGATTCATTCCGATTAAATCGCATTATAACTGATTGAATTTGTTGAAAATGGATCAAATAGTAAGAAGCTGCTGTTAGCCAAGTACCCCATCGCGTTAAAGGAGGTTCTGGAATACCTGGACAAAATTTACGAAATTCTTTTAAACGTTTAGGAGATTTACGAAACACTGCTTTAGTACTTCCAATCATCCGATCAACGTTTCCGTAATGTTGTCGAACAACTTCACCAACTAAATGCAAAGCATGCAGCACGCAGGTTATATGTATTAAGTTAGGAAATATATGTTTTAAGGATCGCCCAACACTTAACATCGTTGCTGCACTATCTGTCACAATCATCACAACTTGATCTTGGGCAATTTTAAATTTTTTCAAAGCGTTCCTTATCACTTTTTGAATATTTTTCGCGGTACATTGTTGATCACGTTTGCAAGCTAACAAATATCGAGATGCTGTGTTCTCGCTAGATAAAACGCGAGCTATTACATTCACAATACTGTTTTTCTTTACATCAGTCGTCTCATCCACGGTAATCCATATTTTTTTAGAACACAAATCACGTTTACACACATTTTCTAGCATCTCTTTCATTCGCGGCAAATGATTCTGTAATTGTTTGTAAGGGTAATGGGTACTTTGGAACGTATTGTCGCCAAAACGTTTTAAAAGCTGCTTTTCTCACCAACGACAACGGAAGATTACAAGAGGTAAACATAATTAATAAATGTATGAGGAATAGTGTATAAGGTATTTCAGTTGTTACATTTCTCATATGCTTAATACCATTGACATGTCTCTGGCAATCAGTTCTGTCCAATGCAGCCAAACGAACATTGCATATTACGCAAAACACTGCACTACCGTCATATTTTAAATGGGGAAAAAGTGACACATACTTATGTACATTAGTAGCAAATCTATTACGAGGCATTGTTTTCTTAGGTATGTAAATATTAGTTCTATATGAAATGATACCCTAATTATGTACTTGGTATAATACTACAACACACAAAAAACACCAGCTATATTTTCAAAAGCGACACATAGGTACATAACCTTGACCGTTGGACTAATCTCTGCAACAGCTTAACCGGTACTAAAACGAAATCTCTCTCAGCGCGGTTTAACATGATTTATATTCAAGATCGACACTACATGCCTGCTTCTCTACCGGTTTAGTTTATTTATGAATTTTTCGTATTCTTATATTAACCCGTAATACCGACGCCTATGCGAGTCCGCAAGTTTAGGTTACTCTAATCATTATTCATGTAAACGTCTACATTTGTAAATAAATTAACCCATAATGGATAAAATAGAAAAATATATAGTTCCATTAATGCATTTTGCAAATATTTTTTTCTGCGATTCAGAAGAGGAATGTGATTATGAACATAAAATGAATTTTGCGGAAGAAATCGTATTAAAAATGAATTCAGATCAGTTTAAAATTCAATTCTCATCTTATAGGTGATCTTGCATACAAACTTTCAACAAAAACGCTAGTAGGTTTCATAAAAATGGGACAACTTACTCCAATTTAGTCTTGACATGTATATATCTAGCATTAACTAAAACTAGCAATTAAAAGAAAACTAAATATATGTAAATTTCTTAATTTTGGTTTACTATAACTTTATAATTCTCAACTTTCTACATTTTATTAATCATTTGTTGAAACAATTCTAAAAATTTGTTATGACGTGCCATTTTTTCTTTGTGCCTTTCAGCAACAGTAGAAAGAACTGTTGCTTTTTTTAGCATAAGAATGGTGAGAGCTACCAGTTGAAGCATCTGAATCGCATATTCTTTTTTCGTCGTACTTTTTATCTATCTGATATGGAAACTTCATTTATTTTTAGACCTGTGTTGCTGCTACATGTAGCTGCAGGATTTATGTCTGGCTTTTGACCTAACACGTCATCCAGTACTTGATAAAACTGCCATTTTCTCCTTTGATTTCCCGATGTTGCATTTTTAATTTTTAAACTCTTATAAGTTCGTTTTAAACCATTCCACTTTGTTTCCACAACTTTCGACGTGATTTCTTTATTTTTAAATAAAGAATTTAAAATCTCTTAGCTATTTTAAGCCATACATTCTGTTTTAAACTTTTCCTCAAATAATTTTTCATGTGTGCGCTTGTCTCCGGGCAGTGAGGAGCCAAGGGGACGTAGCACAAACGACATTATTCGCTATATGTATGGGACTCGCGCCTATAAATGAATCCTTACCTACCCTAGTATACATCGTATATGAGAATCTTAATTATCGTACAGTATTCTAGTTTGGACCTTATAAAGGTATTAAATAACAATAGCAGGCAGTTCAAATTTTTAAAATCCTTACAATTTCTATAAATAAAACCATACGCTAATTTGACATCAAATATTACTCCAAGATCCTTTTTGTTAAAGCAACGTTCCATGTTAAATGTTATAGTATTCATTTTCTGGGTGCAAGTCATAATGTTGCATTTGGAGATATTAAAGCTTAATTTGTTGGGGAAGCACCATGATCTTACATTACGCAGATCATTCTGAAGCAACAAACAGTTCGATTTTGTAGAAAATCCTCATGTCATCCGCAAAAAGAAGGCTTTCACACTGTAACGCACCGCCGATATCATTAATGAAAATTAAAAACAAAATCGGGCCCAGAGTAGATCCTTGAAGGACACCGGATGCAGGAATAAATGTTTCCGACGTAAAATTACGGTGTGCGACACACTGACGGCGCTCAAAGAGATAGGACTCAATCAATTCGCAAAGGCGGGTCAAAAGGCCTACTTTGAATAGTTTTTTCATTAAAAGATGATAGTTTAACTATCGAAACGTAGGTCCAGTGTCAGTGAAGTGTTGTAGTAAGGGTTCTAGTGAAGTGTTTCGGTATTCCAGTGTTAGAGTGTTTGAGTACGTGAGTTATTGTAATTTACTGTTAACGTGTTTAATGTCTTTTGATCTAAATAGATTAATTGTTACTATTATTGTTGTTGTTATTCTTGTTGTAGATGTTTACATTTAAAGTATGTAACAGCACTCTGCTAACAATATCTTACAAGAAGAGAAAAACGACAATAACAAATTAAAATTACGATTACCGTTAAAACGCGATCACCTAAAGAATTCCAGCTATGCCGTCCCAAAACCGCAGCTACAGCGTTTGAATTTTAATCGTAGCGTATACGTGGGAAATGATCATCATCACTGCTATTATATTATCGTCACCTGCCTCATTAAAATTGATACCTACCCAGCTCGGTTCGATATAAAACCCTCCTCCTTTTAAAATAAATATTTATCGGTCTTTATACTTCTTATTCCTTATAAAACACGCCATTCTATACCGCTACGACAACGTGAGGTTTGCTTATAATTCCTCTCTGTAGCTCCTTTTATTTTCGTTTTTCGCCTTCGTTTTCTCGTTCTATTTTTACCTGAATACAACAACAACAACACAAAACAAGTGCAGGGCGAAAACGAATAAATAAGAGCCGAGCAGAAAAGGAAAAAACACAATGAGAAGAAGGAAAACGTTCGTTCGACTCGAAAAAAAAGAAAAAGGTTCTACCGAATGGTTTTCACGGTTGACCGTCGCGTCGTGTATACAAAGGTTCTATGGTTCGCCTTCGTCTTTATATGTATACCGTTATATTTTAACCTGCGTCGACGACAATGTCGGCTTATCTGCTCTCGACATCGGCTTACTACCGGCCGTACAGCCGTTCGACATCCTTGTAAAAATGGGAACCGACGCGCAAGAAAGAGAAACATTACAACACACACACAAACATCAAGCCACCGGGTTTCTGCTTCTTGGAATGTCGTCTTCCACACAGCGTAATATATTCTCCCGCATATTTTTTAGCTTCGTATGGTTAGGAGCTGAAGTGATTCAACTTTTTTGTTTTATTTTATATATACATGACACAGAAGCTTTTGAAAAATAGACAAATGTTAAATAGCTTCCTAGATAATTACGTCGTAGATGAAGATGTTGTGTTGTGGTTACAATTACTAAAATATTAGTTGTTTCCAGTGGCGGCTCGTGATTATTATCTTTGGGAGACTGTTAGTTAACAAAACATAAACAGATTTGTGTTCTTTTTTATATGAATAGTTTCGTACGCGTCTAATTCCCGCGGCATAATTTAATATTATGCCCGGCTTCGTTTATGTATTGTGCTACAGTCAGATATAGTTGTAACCAACATAAAAAAAATATTGATAAAAAAAACGTGATCCTCTCGATTACGTTTCTTAAAGATCATATTGTACTAGAAACAGCTATTCGGGATGCAAATATCAATAGAACTCAGATTTTATCACATATGCACTCAGTTACTGCGCTCTTGAGCACATCTATGTGTATTGTAACATATATTGGTATTATATCTCTAATTTTACTTTGATTAATTTAAATGTCAATTGTGAAGCTTCTGTCAGAAGATTGAAATTGCAAATCTAGTTTATACTATCACAATAGTATAACAAATGTATCATGCCCACTTCGACACAATACTTGAGGATTGCCTTAGATAGTGAGTTTTATTATTAAAAGCATCGCTATCTAAGGAACCTTATGCTTATGCAGAAAACAGAAAAGAAATTTTTGAGAAGTTTACATGTACGCATGAGGAAATCTAATTAAGATATCCTCATTTCTACATTTTTGTCGAGTTAATTTGCTGAAAACGCCAAACTGAAACTTGAAATGCCATTACCTTCCACAAGACACACTGAAGAGATGTAAACATTGAAACGCGAGTTTCGTATGGTGGATAGTTGATGGGTTTAACGTTTCAAATACTTGAGAAATTTGCACAAAAATGTTTATTTCCTCAACTGTAAAATTTAAAAAGGAGCAGACACAAACGTCCACTTCTTTGACAAATTTCATTTTAAAATTAAACATTTCTACACATTCCTCTATTTAAAAACATTAATTTAAATATATAAAAATATCCTACCTACATTATGTCTACATTAATAACGTTTACAAGCGCTTGAATCCGCTTCAAAAATAAAATAAAAACATACGAACTTTCTCGTGGAGTACGTGTTAAAGCAACAGGACCTTAGGCCAAGTGTTAAATTAAGTCGTAAAGATGATGATGGGTGTACGTATCCTCGCCCACGTACACCTCGTCTTGTTATACGATTTACTATTTTGCTAAAATTAAACGCGAAGTCGTAAGCCAAGATCGTATTGCGCGGCTAACAATAACGGTAATAGGCTAAAAATAAAAAGAACTCATGAATACAGTATCTAGTAAATTGGGTAAGTTACTATGGGTAATTTTCCTAATATATCAATTATAAACCTTTGTTTCGATTGGTAAAGTACGGTTTTGAGTACTAGCTGAGATTCCGTTGAGCATGCTTTTAAACTCTACATATGTCTACTCCATGAAATTGCAACACCTAGAAGGGGTGCGAATTTTTTAATCAAACTTGGCAGAAACGTAGAACTATTCAAAGAAAATAATTGGTTATAATTTCAAAAAAAAAGAAGAAAATATTACCACAATTTAACTTTATTTTTATTAATAATGTGCTCCACCTCCGCTCCCATAATTCCACACTCCCTTACTCATCGTAGCATTGATTCCGGTAAGCAGTCGATGTCCACTTGGCGTACGGTGACCCAAGCAACCTGCAATTCATATTGAAAAGCTTCCAGTGTTTACGTATTGGCTAAGTTCCTCCCATAATGTTCCACACGTGTTCGATTGGCGAGACGTCGAGAGATCTGGGTGGCCATGGCAAGATATTGACACGGGTCTCTTCGAACTGGTTTTAGAGAAGTTCTCGCAACGTGGGGACGGGCATTATCCTGCTGAAAAAGTGGGTCCTCGAGCTGCTGAAGATATGCAAGGGTACGGGGTTCCACCATCTCATCAACGTAACACTGGGCGTTCATGGTGCCTCGAATGAACACCAACTGAGCTATAGGAACCCATACCATAACACCCACGGCTGGGTGAACAAGTCTTTCAACAAAAAATTCAATACCGGGACGTTCCTCACATCTTCACTTTATAATGTCATCTCCAAGTTTTGTTGCAATCGTTTAACATATGTCATTTGTACAATATATCAGTTTAAGGAGGGGAAAATGAGTTATTTGAATGTTGAACACAGAAGCGTCATGAAATGTTTGTCGAAAGAAGGCCCGAGGAATATCCATGAAAGAATGGTGGCAGTTTATAGAGAAAATAGTCCGTCGTATTTCCAAGTCAAATATTGGTGAAAGCAGTTCAAATGGGGCAGGGAATCCATTCATGATGACCCAAAGTGTGGAAGACCACTGAAAGCAGGCACTGAAGAAATCATCAACAAAGTTGAAGATTTGCTGTTGACTGACTGCCGAGTAAAAGTTTCAGTTATTGCTAGAGAGTTATGAATATCACAAACGAGTATTTTTAAAATTCCACACGAAGATTTGGGAATGAGCAAAGTGTGGGCAAGATGGATTTCCAGGCTGCTCAGTCCCGAACAAAAACTGTGTAGATGACAAATTTGCGAGGAGAATTTGACTACTTTATCCCAAGATGAAGACTTCTTCTATAGAATTATAACCGGGGATGAGACCTGGGTATACCACTGGGACGCTCCCACGAAACAGGAGTCCATGCAATGGATTCATAAGGGCTAGATGCAATTTTCTGCGGGGAAAGCGATAGCCAGTTTTCTGGGACGCGGAGGGGATTCTCTTAATTGAGTATATGCCAAAAGAGCATTATATTTTTGGCATATACTCAATTAAGAGAATCCCCTACGCGTCCCAGAAGTGGTATGTCTGCAAAGGCACAATTGTGCTTAAAAAGCTCTGTTTCTGCAAGACAAATGCAGGATGCATGAAGCACGAATTGTTCAAGCAGTAGTCAATGAATGCAGCTTTAGGGAATTACAACATCCACCTTACAGTTCCGACCTCGCTTCCTGTAACTATTATCTTGTTCCAAAACTCAAAAAGCACTTGAGAGGGCATCGCTCTTTATAGAATGATGACTTGAAAACGCTGTGGAGTCGCGTTGATGGTTCTTAAGTTGAAAAATAAAATGTTATTTGTTCTCCAACTCATTGTCTTCATATGTAGATAAAATAAAAAACTTCTCCTATATCTTTGAAAAGTGAAAGAAAAACACTATTTAACAAATACGTAAAAGTCCAATATGGCGTCCATTTAAAACGAAAAAGTTGCTCCCAGTATCCCGAAAACTGTCATCTTAAATTTACAAATAATTACAAATTACTTTTTACTTTAAAGGAAATAGCGTTTTTCACCTTTTCTCCAATAATTTCTGAACTGTTTGGAATTTAAAATTCTTCTCTGTAGAATATTAGCACTGGAAATTGTACAACTTCGCCAATTTAAACAAATCTCTGTATTCCATAAAAAGAGATAACCATTTTATCCTATTCAATTTGCCGCATACTGTATATATATCTATATACGTAGGCTTTGCTTTTTATGTTCGGAGGAAATATAAAATTGGCTGTTGTGATTCAGCGCGTTCATTTAAAAAAAGGATTTATTGTATTTACACTCCAACACTGACAATAAATATTGTAATAAGGATCCTTTAAATCAAAAAAGTACGAGTAAACAAAGGATTCAGTCCGCCTATTCACCAAACCATATCGTTTTTGATTCGGTTAAAAGAGCCTATATCAAATGACGGTTTAATGCGGTGACATTTATTGTTATTGAACAAAATAAAAAAAATGTATTTCTACGTGGGAAAACGCCAAGAATTCGTTCCTTTTAACAGCTAAATACGACAAGCACGAAAAGTCCGCTTAGCGCGACCGGTCAAATGCTAAATTACCCGGAGTAATACGGGCTGTGGTCATTATCAGGTCTCCAGCGGAAGATCGTCGGCCGAGTTGGTCAGCCCGAAAGGATAGCCTTGCGGTTTCCGAAACCTCAAACTATGTGCGAACAGCGTATTGCTCATATACACGCTCCATTGCACTTCAACGCGTCCAGCTCCCTCTAAAGCTCTGATTCCGCTTTGTGTCCGTGGTAATTAGGAGAAAATTAGCGCTGAGAGGGAAGGGGCATGCCTACTCCTGGTTTCGGTCGTTTGATTTGGCGTTTTCAAATTAGTTTCTTTGGTATTGGCATTTCTTTGATTCATTTTTACAATGACTGTGCAATAAAAGTACATTTAGAAGCTGCAAAGCAATTTTTACTAAATGATTTTAATAGAAATCTCCGCCAGTGTTACTCATGCGTCCCATGGATGCACCAATCTATAGATCCCGTGGTGGTAGAATTTTAAACTTAGCCTAAGCGTCTGAATTGAATCATTGTCATTTTAGCGAATGTTTCAATGAGACAAAAACATGGTTCGCATTATATGAAGAGACAAGACAATTACCGTTTCAATTATCCACAATACAATTACTGTTTTAAATCAAAAGAAATATTTTCTTAGCGTTTTTTTCTCCGCTTAAGACAAGTATATACTTGTACTGAAATAATTGTATTTCTTGGTTTAAGACATTTGCTAACTTCAAGAAAATCTTGCAGAAAATTTGAAGAAAGGGATTCTTAGCATAAGTAAATGGCCGTTATAACATAAAATAATATTTTCTTGGGGATAGTAGAGAGTTTTCTTTCAAGAAAGAATTTAAGTATTGTTCATAAATTAATAGTTTCATTCTCTTAAAATAAAGCCTCTATTTACTTAGAATTCTTGAAATTCATCCACATTATTAATTGCGCTTACCTTGTTTGAAACAGTACGACGTATCCGTACATAACGCAGTAAATTATTCTCTTTGCTTGTGAGAAAAGAAAAGCATTAACGCTTTTTGCTCCTGCCCACCTTGCCCACTTTATTTGGAAGAAATATTATTCTGTCTTGGATTTGTTTGATTTTCTAGCCCCATGAAAATATTTATTTAATGCAAATCAAATTTCAAGAAAATTATTTTCTTATAACATCTTTATAGTCTTGAAATAAAAATATTTTCCTCAATAGAGACTGATTTTTGCAAGAAAATCAAATTTCTTGATGCAAAAAACCATTTCTCTCAGTGTATAGAGAAATCAGTATGGCCATTCGTTCAACGTCAAAATCCTTCTGGTGACTATGAACTCATTCTCAGTAGCTCCAACTTCTTTTATGGCCTCCTATCGTTGGAGCGGAGGTGCAAGGAGATTATTTTAAGTCCAGTGAACGACGATCATGGTGGAACGGAGAAACAACTTGTCTTCTGTTCATTTTTTTCACATCCTAAATCTTCAATTTTAATAGAATATTTTCGTACAACAATTGACAGTATAAATTCAGTTGTATCTTTAGCATAATTAAGTTAAATATTGTAAGTAATAGTTTTGTTTGTCAGTAAATTTTAATATTATAGTTGTTGGTGGTGTTAAATGTCATAGAGTAGCGCAGATTCAGTCTTCCAGTTGCATCACTGCATGGCATGCATTATGCTATTAAAAAAAGAATAAAAATATTCGATTGAAATTTATTGTCAAATTATATTTCGAAACGTATAGTTATCCAAATTAGCCGTGATTAAACAATCGCTATCGCGAATGAAATAAAGGAGCGAATGAAGGGACGCCAATCAATTTCTCACTTTTAGTGAAAATATTCATCCAGGTAACACGTGTCCTGGCTATGTCCCCATTTTCTTAGCGTTCAGCGATTAAATTCTACCATAAATACGAAGTAAAACTCAAGGTTAGTGGTTTAAAAATACGTAGCGTTCCAGTACGTAACATATAAATTGGAGTTTATATTGGAATTCTAGGTTAGTTTTCTCTTTTTAACTTTTAATACGCGTAAAATTTTAGTAATTGATATCTAGTTTAATTTAAATTGCCGGAAGAGTGTCTAAGCACACTCCCGGACCTACAGACCGTACAAGTAATTAATTTCGAAACATTATTTTGTTTTTAATATTTCCCTCGTTTAAAACATAGAATATATATTTATTATCTTTAAAAGTCAACACCGCTGCTATGAACAAACATATCTAGCCTATTTGGAAATGATTCCAAACGCTGTAGTTGTTGAATTGTATCAGACGGATAAGAGACATCTACCATAATGACTTGCAGTCCTTACAAGATACGTCAACAAGTCTGTCAGCTCTAATTTATTTGACATGGTCCAATTTTTTTCCATGTGGGAATATCTGAAATCCATAGTGTTATAGTTTCGTATACTGCAGAAGTGGACGAATAACAATCAATTATAGAAATTGGTTCCATGTTTTGCATGGTTCAATAGTGTCATACCAAAGTAATTTTTCTTTTGATACGCTATCCTCAAAATATCTAAAAGCGAAACTATTTTGCAAATATTACCTAATTACATCCCACGATTCTCGCCGACCTCATATACAAAAGTAAACACAAACTCATTACGTATATATAAAAGCAAGGTAAATAAAGTCATTAGACGTTACATTATAAACATCACGAAACCAAATTCATACGACCACGTAAATTATATTTACCAATATATAGACAAGAGAAAAAAAAGAAACATTAGCAATCAGTTGTGTACATACACAAATACTTTATGTCTGGTCTTTTCTAAGCCGCGAAACACCCGAATAAATTGTAGTAATTTGTAAAGCGCTCTCCTCCTCCGTCGTGATGATGTTTAACGGTTTCGGTTCGAACGATAATTTCGTGTAATTGCCTGGAAACGAGGTCACCTCCGCATCGGTCTCCTAGTAATGGTTACCGCGCTGTGACGGCCGACAATGGCTTCATTTGCTTAATGGATTTTGAAGAACTCGAGCGCGAAGAAGAGAAAGCGAATAGGGGAATATGTTTTGTTCGCGTTATATTTTATACCTATGTACGTATATGTAATATATGTATCTATGTAATACGCCTACCATAATACATTAAATCGTATTAAATATTCATGGTATCTTAGTTATCATATCTCATCAATATATCTTATGATATCGATGTAATTAATTAACCTAATCAATTAACTTTAAATTGTTTGAGTAATAAAAAAGGACATAAGCAATTAATCTTACCACTACGCAACATTATACATAGAGGACGGCAAAACAACAATTTCGGAATTACTCGAATTCATTTAGAAACTACGTTATACAGCGTGTCCGTCTAGTGTGTGGGTGAAAGATAATTCCTTTCTCAAGTAATTTAGAAAAAATGTTTTCAAATAAAAAATATTCGAAGACAAGTGCTGCATAACGTAAAATTATCGGCTCATTTTCGTTTAAAAAAGACAACATTTCGCTCTTTATTAACTTCATTAGGAAAATAACTTAAAATACAAAGTTACAATAATAAAGGTGGCCGTCCAACAGATAGTGTAGGTAGACAAGTAATTAAATGATTTCTTTATGGATGTTAGCCAATCATATAGGTAGACAATAACTAAATATTATTAATGTCATTTATCTCATACATCCATTCAGTAGCAGATTTCCTAGAAGTGTCTTTTAATGATTTAGCGGTTTCAGTGTACGATTCCAAGGACATTTAATCTCGTGACGAATGTGTAGGGTTTAGCGACTTGTCTGTTATTGATGGGGTAGACACAATAGGATTCTAAATTAGAAAATTAGTAAATATGTATCCACTACAAATGCACACGATCGTGCTTTGCTGTAAAACAATACATTCTGAACTTCTGCAAACTAATCAAGGATGAATTTTATTAAATAATTTGTGGATTAGTTTAAAATATGGCCACGAAATAGTTCTCCTGCGATTATCAATAATTTTTTGTACTGCCTTTTCAATTTTTTGTCGCATTGTTACAAAGTTGCTATTATTCCATTTGAGCCATATTTTTTGCAATTATTTTCCATAAACAACGATTTGTCTTTTTTTTACCATAGAAATCTCTTTTATATTCTTCATAAAATCACAGCATTCACTTTATAGCTTTTTCAGTCCAGAGAAGCCTATATTTTCACTAAAATTCTCTAGATTCCGCGGCTGTACGCGAGTTTTAAAATGAATATATTAAAACTAATAACATTAAAATCAATTACCCTCGTAATCCTGAATACTGTTTAATTTCCTGCAATTGTTGTTACCATGAGGTTTCTGAATATGTATTTGTACCACACGTCCTCATAATTTATAATCACAAATAGTACATTGTGCTAATGTTCTTATTTCTAAAATATCTTAATTTTACACAATAAAATTTAACAGCAAATACAAAATGAAGTTGTTCTTACCTTCCATATTCGTAAATTTAATAAATATCAATGTTAAGTATTAATGTAACAACAATTCTGCTGTTGTTTTATTATTGGGCGAATCGTCAGGTTACGGAATACACCTCGCATTTCTAGGCATCGATTACTATGATCATTAGCCAACCCTGCTAGGATTTTGCTGAATCCAGAGATCTTCCAACTTCCGGTAAGAATTCTTAACGTGCTAAACATCGTATTGATACGGGACCTACGGTTTTACTGCCGTATCCGAGAAGACATACTCCGATTTTTATCCGTAATTAAAAATCAACCGCCCCGGCCGAATTTGAACCCGCGTCGTTCGAATCGAAAGGCAGGTATGCTAACCGTTCGACCACAAAGACAGAAAAACAATAACAAATGACAGTAAATGATTTCATTAAGGTTATGTTGAGCTTTTATAATACTCCCCCTGGTTGCTAACCCATATAAACCTGTAAAATTATAAGTGTGTTTCCGAACATGTGTCATTCAACCAGGTTCAGTTTATGAACGCTTAAATTGTAACAGGTACTTAACCTTGTCGCACAGGTTAAGTTTCCGAAAAGGCCTGTAATTTGAAATTTCAATCTTGGATTTAGCTGTCAAATGGAATTGTAACTAACATAAAAAATAATTCAAAAAGAACATGGCTCTTTCGATTACGCTTTCTTTATGATCATACTATACTATTAAGTAATAATAATAATGTTTTTCTTTCACACTTACTTGTCATTTTGACTTAGGTTGAAGGTTGCGCTCACATAGAATAGTGCAACATTACTGTAAGAATTTGACAACTGAGACCAATGATTTGCTTTGTCATAACTCATAACCTAACAAAAATATGTCTGTGGATATTAACGATTTATGTCAAAATGTGAATGCGATCGTAAAGTTATGCTACTTGACGTTCGCGTTGATGTTTTTGCGTTTCAGTTTGCGTTATTGGGATAGAATGCACAGAAATGAAGTTACTTTGTTCTTTTCTTGACATTTACATTCAGGTCAATTGTGGAAGGGTATTTAAATGCTATTTATCTATTCGGCATATTTATCTATTACAATTATCCAGGTTTATAATTTTGAGCGATATTATACGTTCATGTATATAGACATCTATATTATGTATTTATGTGATGTAGATTGAACTAATCTGGATAAATATTTGTGTTTGAGATAGATACCGATTTAGATATAACGGTATTAATAATTTAAAAGAAGCACTTTTCACAATGGTTCTAAAACTTATGAACGCAATTGCATATGCGTGTGTGTAGATAGATATAGACACAGAAAGCTGTGTGTGCATTCAGTAAAAGAAAATAAATAAGTGACATGCTATATACACAAGCATGTATCTATATGTCATCGTTTATTCCTTTTTTTTTTTATTATTTCTTGACTCTTCCCTCTATCTCTATAAACAACAAGAAGAAATGACTATTGACATTATAAATTAAACAGCGTTTTACGGGTAAATACGACTAGATCTATACACACGAAACGCTTCAGCAATTTATGTGTATGCGAAGACGATTTACAAATCTTCAGTTTTTGAGCCAATATTGACATTACAAATAATACGAGCGTTTATCTTTCCAAATACATGTACACACAACGTACACATATATCTCTACACGAATACATGTGGTTAACTTTAGGAAAACCACAAAAAATGGTGGCAATTTGTACAGCGTGTCCCATAAGTGCGTGAGTAGAAGATAATTCTTTTCCCAAGCAATTTGGGGAAAAAGTTTTTATTATAGTGGAATATGGTCGATCACTTCCTATAGATGTTGCAAACTGCACTGAAAATAAATTACTTTTTATGCATTATTTTTAACGAATTCCTTTAGGAAAACAAAAATTTGTAGTATTTCATCGCAGCACTCTGTATATTTAAAGGAAAAATGGAAAGGAAAATGTTTATAGAAGGATTTCTGGAAAAACTTAACTATCAGATGCTAAAAAAATATACTGGATGTTATATTTAAAAAAATTAAATAACAGGAATTAAACTTGGCAACGATTTCGATGGCTATTTGTAAAATTTGTTTGATATAACAGTATATTAGAAAACAAGTTAAATAAAATAGCATTTTGTCGCACGCATCCGAAATTTGAATAAAACGTCACATTGGCATTGAATGCATTCAAAAATTATCATTGCAATTTATATTTTGTTTGTATTTCAAAGTACATGTCGTCACCTTAGTGAGAAAAACGTGTAATTCCATTAAAAGAAAATTTACAGGAGACCAAAAAAACTGTTTGGTTTTAATATGAACACAATGTAAACTCTTGTTTCTTTTTTAGAGGATATTGTAGAATAATTTTAATGATTTTTTGAATAAAGAAATGGAGTTACGTGCTTTTCTTACTAAAGCAACCATATAAGAAATGCATAATATTGAATGCAATAATATAAATTGTACTCAACCTGTCACGAGAAATAGCAGAACGCATTAGTAATTTATCACCTCGTAAATTACACGTGTATGAAAAAAATGTGAACATTTAAATATTTGGTGTAAAAAGAATAATGTTAAAACAGTATCTGAAAACATTTTATTTGCACACTGAGGGAAAGAAATGTGTTAAAATAACAAAATTGATTTTGTTAGCTGGAGAAGTGTTAGTCCAACAAATTTTATGATTAAATTACCTACCACCTTGCGTTGACTTAACAATTACATTTGTGTCAAAAAATTCTGTTCGTTTATTTGGTTGAGAAGTAAATTAAAAAAAAAAGTCGTTTCAGCAGAGTACAATAATGATGTCAATTTAACAAAATCGTAAAGGTTGAACAAAAATAATAAAAGAATAGTATTAAAGCTAAAAACGGTTTGATTTAACCAAAAAGTTGAATTAAGTTAATCAAACATAATTGTTGATACATAGGGATCAAATGTGCGTCTGAAATTGTGTTAATTGCCAGAATACGTTCTTGGGGAAACCACTGTATAGAAATATCGATTAAAATGAAATATTTGTTTTAGGATACTTAGACATTAGCAGTTTTTCATGAATAAACCCTTCAGTATTGTATGCAGGTGTTCAATTGATCAGTTTTTATTGGTGGAGAGGCATCGTGTCTTGTCTTGTATTGCATCATCATTCTATCTTTTATTTGGTACAAGTAGCAGTGTGCAGAAATTTTTCTTTAGTTTTTATATTTGTTTTATAAAAAAATGGGGGATGATTATGTGAAAATATTATTAGTGGAATTGGAGTTTGACTGGTTAATACCGGCTTTCGCAGGTAAGTAACTAGTATCTTTTATGAGTAGATACAAAAGTTAGTGAGGAAAATGGAGGCATATTGTTAAATTAACTGTCTTTGAGTCCCAATAAGTTCTAATAGAAATTACGAAACAATACAAATAATGTATACATTGAACATCTCCGATGTCGTAATACAATGGCTTCAGCTCTGACTTTTACAAAATGGTAGGAATTTCTTTTGTAAATATCGTTTTATTTATTTTGTTTCTTAAAGTAGCTAGTTGATAAATGACACGTTACAAAGAATACTAAATAGAATATTGTTTTTATTTGAAATTCGAAAAGTACCAGAAAATGCTTATGAAAACATTTTATTGAAAGTTGTGCTGATAATGCATGTTTAACGAATTGAGTCAGGAACCGTTTGTGCTGTTTCGTAAGTGAAAAGTAGAACTACGGAAAATGTATAAGCCCTGGTTTCGATAATTGTTCTTGTTGATGTTTATATATTTACATATAGATACATACGCGCGTTGTTTCTAATTTTGAATTTATTATGCTATAGTTTATGTAGAAAATTGCTTAGTTGCCAGAAAATATTTTAAGAAGTTGAGGTAATAAATTTAACAGATGATAATTTATAAAAAATAATAATTAAAGAGAATATGCATATGTAAAAATTGTACAATTATAGAAAAAATAATACACTTCTACCTATTCAATTTGGCCCTATAGTCGACGAAATCACGTACACCTTACAATTCACCCTTATTAGCGGAAGTCAGATTTTCCCAAATCAAGTTGCATATTCAATTAGCAATAAGCGGTATTTTAATAATTTCCTTATATACCTTCTGTCCGTGCATAGGTAAATACTCCAGTGACCATCAACAAGTGAGTTTCAATTAACGATACAGTATCTAACGTTTGTTTTTTCTTCAAGAAATAGTTAATACTATTCAAAACCGACGTTCATCTGTTAAAATTAATACCTTAAATAAAATAAGACCCTTACAATGAAATCTTGAAATTTGGAAACGGTAAGAAATTTGAATAAGAATTTTAACTTAAAAATATATTCGTTATTTAACTCAATATTGATGTAACTAGTACGATAATTTCTACCATATTCGATGTTTACAAACATCTTGTAATATACGCATTACAAATTCAATTACCCCCAATTACCTTGTAATCATTAATCATACCTGTTTATTAGAACACGAAATTGACGAAGAAGCCCTACTACAACTTGATGAAAATATGATAAAGGAAATTATTCTGGTCATAGGAAAGAGAGTGAAATTTTTAGCAAAATTGCGGACACTATCAAAATATAAGTGACGCAGGTTTACTCCTCGCAGATAATATGTCTACTGACACACTTACTTTAAGTCCAGTCACAGAAGCTTCAGCAAGTTCCAGTAGTAGCACCAATTTGGAACAACGTCAGCACACCCTCCACGAGGAATACAACAAATCAAAGCGCTCATACCCATTCTTGGGAGAAGAAAACATGAAACGGGCATTTAGACAGTCTTATCAAATTGATTTACAACATTTAATGTACATGTAATTAGGAAGTACTTATTCGTATATATGTGTTTATTATATAACTTTGTAGTTTCAGATTAATATTGTCCTTGTGTTATTATTACATATCTGATGTATTGTCTTTTGCA
The DNA here is from genome assembly GCA_029619315.2 of Dynastes maya. Taxonomy (NCBI): domain Eukaryota; kingdom Metazoa; phylum Arthropoda; class Insecta; order Coleoptera; family Scarabaeidae; genus Dynastes; species Dynastes maya. Next base: position 31,033,193 of record JAROYE020000008.1, read on the forward strand.
TATCAGCGCTGAATATATTAGTTAGGATGGAATATTGCCTTTTATTTCTTTCTTCCACACTTAAATTTGTGTTTTTAAGTAAAAATATTTCAGGAGTAAATTCTACATGTCAACGTGAAATACTAAATATTTTGTTGCAAAGTTTGAATTTATAAATACTATTTATTACAAACTTGAATTCTTTTGAACTTGAATTTGTTCCAAAGAATTCAATTTTGTAACAAAATAGTATTTACATTCATATTCATTAAGATTTTTAACAAATGAAGGTACTCAAAACAACAAAGAGATTTGTTAAATTGAATAAGAAAAATGGTTGAGCTAACACTTTTATATTCTACACGCAACAAGTTTTTGTGTTGACGCAACACTATAATTTTGTTGACCTGACGAAATTACGGGAACAGAATGAACAAGGGATAAGTTTAATTCAATCAAATGAATATATTATACTATCCACTAAAATTGCTTAAACTGAGATTAAGCGCACTGTTGGATTAACGCCTCTGTTACGTTTGATTTAACAAATATATTTTGAAGCAACGTTAAATGTTGATTGAACCAAAAATATCGGTCGACTGTATTTAACCTAAATTTTTTGGTTGGTTGTCCATATTTTTGTTGGATCAATGCATTTTTTTTCTCTCAGTGCATAGTTTCAAATAAAAAGCAACACAAAAAAGTCTTCTACTTTATGATCGATGTACTCCATGTTGCCCATTCCTTGCTATTTACACGAATTTAAATTACAAGCATTTTTGAAACAATCATCAGTAGGTTACGAACCAAAAAATCTAAAATATTAGAGATGGAAGGAATTAATAAATTTATTGAGAAAGCGTAAACGTAATGTACCTCACAATAAAAGGATGGAACATAATGAGGCTTCAAGTTTCATACAGTTTTAGTTATAATGGTGTTCACTTTAGGTTGTCTTGATAATAGATTACGCTGGTGCATATAGGCGTGAAGAACTAATTAATATAACATTAAACGACGTAGAGTATAAGACTGTAATCACAACTAGTACAGGGATAGGTTTCCTCGTATTCAACGGATTCTACTGGAATCCAAACTATCCTCCCTATTGAAGATATCTCACGACGTACCTCAAAGAATAATACTTAGTCCCCTCCTTTTCGCCATTTATACATCCAGTTTGCCGTCTAGTATCCAACACTGTCAATATCATCTTTATGCAGATGATACGCAAATAAGCCCGCTCAAACCCTCATTAACACTGATATTGTAAGGATTTGCAAGTTTTCTGAACAATTTCAACGGTGCTAAGACCTAGTTAATCCTTTTTGGCTCTAAACGTACACATGAATTTGTTACGACAAATATAAAAATTGACATTAATACCCAAATTATTGTTCCTAGTGACACCGTGAAAGACCTTGGTATTCTTCTTGATACGCCACTAAAGTTTGAAGTAAACACCCAACGTTTAGTTCAAACAGATTTTGTTGCTTTTAAATCTTTGTACATTAATTGCCATTACTTTGATGTTCCTACTAGACAGTTACTTTGTAATATTTCAGTTTTATCTAAATTTTGGCGATATTATATACTCCCCTTGCATCTCCCAGGAGAACTCAAAAAGGATTCAACGTGTCCAGAATTGCTGTAGAAGATTTACATTCGGTATCAGGAAATTCCAACGTATATCTTATATTTATAAAGAATGTTGTATATTAAATATGCACAGCAGACGCTTACTACACAGCGTTGTAAATATCTTGAAAACCAAAACTCCTTCGTATCTTTATGAAAAAGTACAATTTGTGGACGCTTTTAATCAACCGGTTCACGTAATTAAATTCCGACTAACACACTCACTCCTGGACTCGCGGTAACATTCAGTGATTGGTGTCTCTGACGCGAATAAGAACTTTTTCGTTACATATGTATAGAGCGGGCCAAGAGCGCCACGCGCCAGGTTCGCAATCAGGCTGCCGGGCGCATATATGTATGTAAATATAGGTAATTTAAATATGTAATTATTAGGACGAGGTCCAAAACCACTGTCTATTACGTCGTGAAGACGCGCAAATATACACCTGCAGTTTGGGTGTTCGTTGATAAATAGGGCGTTGTTCACAGTCGGCCACTACAAAAAAAAAGTTCATTCATCGACGGCTACGAACTAACAGCGCGCTTGTTCATTTACGGATGACGCGCTCTATTCATCAACAAATGACGAGTCTGCAGATGTTACGTTTGCACCAATTCGTGGCATACTAGAAACAAGCGTCGGTGTGCTCGCTTTAGTGATTATGTCTAACGTAACTATTAAAAATAAACGGCCATTACCTACGAAAGTTAATAAATTTCTTAGTGAATTTGTGGATTTACACTACAATGGGAGTACAATTTTCTGTAAAGTTTGTAAAAAGAAACTACTGTGCTGGAGCAAACGTGATTGTGAAAGACATATAAATAGCGCACACCACAGAAATAAAAGAAATGGTGTGTCACAACAACGTCAATTTCAATTAGAATTGCTTTTAACGTTTATGGTATGTGGTCTACCACTTCGTATACTTGATAAAAAAGCATTTCGAAAATTCTGGGGTACATACAATACCGAGTGGATACTACCATCTCGGACAGCGTTACGGAGAGATATTCCACGAATACGTGAGGACATTGAAAATCGAATTAAAGCCGAATTAAAAGATAAACAGCTGTGGCTATGTCTTGATGAGACGACAGATTGCAAAAAAAATTCTATTTTGAATATAATAGTGCGCGTATTAGATCCTATTAAACCAAATTTTGCAATTCTATTAGCCAGCAGAAGATTAAAACAGTGTATAGTAAAGCAATTACGGCCTAGTTCTCGAAACGTTACAAAAATTTCAAGTGTCAACCAGTCAACTGTTGTTGTTCATGAGCGATGGTGCAGCAACAATGTGTAGTGTAGGCCGTTCCCTTAAAGAAAAGTGTGAAGGACTTTTACATGTTACGTGTAAAGTCCATGCTTTACATCTTGTGGCACAAACTATTCGAGAGTGTTACCCGGAGGTGGATGCTTTAATAGCAAACACAAAAGTGTTCTCAAAGTCCTAAGAGGACTAGGGCATTCCACAGGTTATGCCCTGGTATTCGAGAACCACCACAGCCCATTCTTACGCGTTGGGGAACGTGGTTAAAAGCCGTTTTTATTATAATGAACATTTTCAAGAAGTCAAATCCGTTATTTTGCAATTCGTCCCTGCCGAAGCTAGAGCTATTAGGATGAGCCAGAAGGGATTTCTCGATATTTCTGTTGAAACACATCTAAAGAATATTAGCAACAATTACAAAGGGTTAGTAGACGCGATAGAAAATTTGCAAAATTCTGGATTGTCGTTGGTAGAATCAGTGCAAGTCGTGGACGACGTTAGTACATTGTTACACAGTATAAACGATGCAACAAGTGGACGAGTTTTAGCTAAGTTCGATAGTGTTTTAAAAAAGAATCCGGACTACACGAGATTAAGACAAATGTGCGATGGGGCATCTGCAGATTCCTTGACTAAGTCTAAAGATTATTTTAATTACGCCTATCTTACTTCGGTAGACGTGGAACGGTCGTTTTCGAAATATAAGAACATTTTTTCGTCTCGGTGAACATCCTTCACCGAGGCAAATGTGGAAACTTATCTGATGGTGCAACTTTTTAAACAAGCCTATCCGCATTATTAAGAAGGATAGAATTTATTTATTATATCTTTATTTACAGTTACCGTTTTCAATCAAATAAAAAATCATAATGAAAATAAAAACACCTCAGCGTGTACATATATATATATATATATACATATATATATCCGCTCTAATTACTAAACATTATTATTGCGTCAGCTTTTATTTTTTTACTCTTGTGTATTAATTTCGAAATATCACATATCTGCTGTGACTCACATATACGCTATTTACAATAAGCGGCCGTTGCGCCTGATTCCGATTCTGTTGGATGGCGCAATTTGGCCCGCTCTACATATGTATGTATTTCTTACACTTTTTTATAATTTCTTGCTGCACACATGTTTATGTTTAGGTTTATTTCATTAATTTTTTTCTTGTATCGAGAGGCTCTTGGAAGAGCGCCTATGCGCATCCTTGCACTAAGGCGAAATTGCCTTTGTTATCTGTACACTTTGTATTATTGTCTTGTCCTCTGTTTTTCTTCTTTTGTATATATATTTACATTTATTTTGTATAATTGATTCTTAGTTTGTATTGTCGTATTGTCCCTTGTAATTTGTACAATTAATAAACACCTATTATTATTATTATTAATTATTTTCTACCCATATGATTAAATCCTAAAAACAATGATGCTTATTATTCCATCCCTTAACTTATACGCAATAAGGGATTGTTGCGACCCTCACGTATTTAAGAACCTACATATTCATATCAGCTGCTATTTATTGTCGCGATACAAGGGGTAGTCAACAGTAATCTACCCTCGAACTCGGGGGACGCTCGGTTATTTTAATTCGACCCTCCGATCCTCAATGCCCCTATACAGTTCGCATACAATTAAACACCCCGCGAATTCACCTCAAAATTTGAAGAGATGCGGGGTTCGTCTCGACTGCCGTACGGATAGAGGGGTAAATATTGGCCCTCGGGTTTTAACCTAGCTATGTGACGTGTTTATAATGTTATGTTTAATTTCACCCTCGGCGGAATCCCGCGAAAGGGTGCGTGTATATGTGTATATACTTCGTATTATGTGATTTCGTTTAAGGGTTAATGTACGGAATATATTTGAAATACAATTATAAGTACCGTATTTTAAATACACTCTATATACCACTCGATTATTACATGTTTGTATGTATATGAATCATGTATCATATACGAACTGTTATCTTATTAGGTTTTTAGTTTTTATTTTCTAATAATAACCTTTGAAATTATGACGTGTAATTTAAACATATTACAGCGCACATTATCTCTGTACAATGTAACGCTTAATTCCTGTTATATACCGAAGAGAATGATGTATGTTATCCTACTATGGTATATCCGTATATAATAGTAGGTTATTATTAAACCATAAATCAAAAATAATAGAGGCCAATTACGGACTATGAGATGTGAGATATATTAGAAAGCAATAAGTTCATCTTGGAAGATGATTATACCAAATCCTCTGAATTTAATACTTTAACCTTTGAATATTTTTTAACATGCATTTATGAAAGATGTTCTTCCATATAGTAGTGAGGTCTTAGAAGCCAGAGTTTTTAGGAAAAAAAACATTGAAGAAAAAGTAATAAATAAATATGACAAATTTTACATACATAGAATATATACATAGAATTATATGAGCAATTATCGTCCTATTTGCATTTTATCAGTCTTTTCTAAGCTGTATGAAACTGTAGTTAATATCAGAATAATAAACTATTTCCATCGTTTTCGATTGCTAAATGAGAATCAACACGGTTTTACTCCAGGTAAATCTACTGACACTGCTCTTTTTAGTTTCATAAGTCGTCTATATCATAACTCTGATAATGGAGTGCCTTGCTTGAGTATGCTGATAGATCTTTCTAATGCATTCGATTGTGTGGATCACTCTCTTCTGCTCTACAAACTTGAGAGGTATGGGGTCAATGGTGTTTGCTTAAAGTGGTTCCAGTCTTACCTTTCAATGAGAACACAATATGTTAGCGGTAGCAATTGCGTCTCGGGTGATAGGATTGTGGAGAGAGGCGTCCCACAGAGATCGGTACTGGGACCAACCTCGTTCCTACTTTTCTTCAACGATCTTCCTAATTGCCTGAGTAATGCGGCTGCTGTGGTATTATATGCCGGCGACATCAATATAATTGTTTCCATGCCAAACACCAGTGATCTCTTCATAGCAGCTAGTTCGATTTTTGATGACATCAGTAACTGGATGAATGCAAATAAATTGGTTTAAAATGCCAACAAAACCAGCTGTATGCTCTTCTTTAATAAGAGGAAATACGGGATCGACCAACTCAACTTGGCCAGCTCTGATTTTGAATTGGGTAGTACATCTGGGTTGCTTGGCCTCGTTATAGATGAGAATTTAAAATGGTCTAATCATGTAGAGCAGCTACGTCCTAAGCTAGCGAGGACATGTTATGCGCTTTACCAATTGAAAAGATCATGTAGTGACTTCACCGTTAAATCATTTTACTATTCGGAATTTTATTCAAGGATGCGCTACGGAATTATACATTGGGGCTCTTGCGTTGACGCAGATCGTATTTTTATTTTACAAAAAAGAGCAATTAGAACACTATTTGGTTTGAGACAGAGGGATTCTTGTAAAGAGGTTTTTAGAAATAATAACCTATTAACGTTTTATGATGTGTACGTCTTAGAAGTACTGTTCTGTTTTTAAATTTCGTGACTCTTTTAATGTGAGTTTGCCACACCCTTATGGTACTAGAAACAGGAAAAACTATCTGTTGCCACCTTCACACAAAACATCAGCCTTTCAAAGAAGTCTTATGTTCATGGGAACGAAATTGTTTTGCCTAACGAAATGAAAGACTATCCCAATGTGTACATTTTTAAGCGAAAACTAAAGTTATGTCTCCTCCAAGTTAATGCTTACTCAATTCAAGATTTTATCGATTTCTTTGATTAGGTGGTAACTATATATTATATTTTTAATTTATGTATATGTATTGTTGACGTTTTTCTTGTACATCTGTTACCAGTTTGTACTAAGAAATAAAGAGTACTACTACTACTATCGTCGGCCTAATTTCAAAACCTCGTAAGTCCCGTTATGGTCAATCTGCAGGAGAGCAGAGAAACCGTCTCACTTTATTGAAGCCACTTATGATACGATGTTTTAATAATATTCTACAGATGTCGCTATTTTTGAAAACGACTTACCAGGTTTTAAAATGTTGTAGAATTCAAACTCCTTAACAATAAAATGCCCGTAACTCCATTTTGTCCATTTTCGGACTTACGAGGTTTAAAAATTAGGCCGACGATATGCAAGCCCAGCCGCAAAAGTATATCCCAAGCAATTACATGTTGAGAATAATTGATCAACATTACCGGAGCATATTATTAGCTAAGATCATGGCACTTTTCTTTTTCTGTAAGGAGAAAATTAAAATTTAATTGTTTTATGAATCTACGTTGAATCGTCTAAATTCGGTCTATATAGGTGTAATAGCAGGGGCTCCAAACGATTGAGCCAAATTCAAGACTACTACGTACGAGAGTCGCATACAAAGTAATAATAGTGTTAACCCTTTTAAATTGAAGAGAGGCACGAAATATAAAACCCACTGATCTAAATGCTTTTTGATCAATGAAATCAATACGATGGCGAAAGAGAAGATTACTGTCTAAATATATACCTCAATCCTTAATGCAGAGGTTCCCTAAGTGTGCACCCCGGGCCCGTAGAGAGCAAACGGTGGACTGATAAGAGTTTGGGAACCTCTGCCTTAATGTATTCCACTTTTTGTATTGTAATACCATTAAGCATGCACGAAACATTCAAACTGCTTGCATTTCGTGTAAAAGTGATTGTGACATTTCTCCACGTTTATTGTCAACCTGTTTGTTACACAATAATTATAAAATTTATTTAAGTCTTGTTGAAACATTTGCCAATCTTGAAGTGTAACTATAGTCGGGTACAATTTAACATCATCAGCGCAAAACAAACAATGAAAAATTTGGAAGACCTCGGTAAGACCGTTCACAAAAATAAAAATGGTAGCGGCCCTGAATGGCTACCCTGAGGAACCCCGGATGTAACCTCAAACGTTTTGGATGTAAAGTTATGAATTGTTTCAGACTGAGTTCTAAAGCTTATATAGGTGCGATTCAATCCACCTTTCTCTTTTCTACTACTATTATCGGATTAATGAATGGTGCCCTCATTCTTTTATACCCAGTAATTTCACAAGCGTCTAGAGACCTTATGGCAATTGTTGATAAAATGCGCAGAATATTTAAAATTTTTATGAACCTTGAATAAATCTAAAATGAACTATCAGAGAAATAAGTATAACAATGTCATATATTTACTCCTCTGATAGTTGTCTTTAGGGTTTGTGTGAAATTGGAAGTACCAGCCCTTAATAATGTTGTTCCTGAACATTTTATCAATTTATATTTTCTTTTTCTCTGTACATATGAGGAGCGTCCATGCAAAACCAGACATGTCCACTTTTGGTCAATATTTAGTTTAATACGGTTTCGTAGTATTCTTGATCGTTTCTATCGCTTACAGTGCACAGAATTGTTCAAAGTCAGTTCTATTTCATAGTAATCTGGGCCTGAATATCGACAGTTCAGTAAAAATCAGACATGTCCACCTTTGAAAATTAGATTTAGAATATCGGTCAAAACAGGACATATCCACTCATATTGAAAATATCTGTAATGTACACAATATCACAAAAGCAGGCATACCCATACGATAAATTCTGTATATGTATGTATGGTATCCTGTTTGATTAAAAAAAAAAAAACGTTTTTTACACCTGGACCGAAAACCAGGCTGGTCGTGGCTCTACGAAAATTGCATCAGGTTTGTTGGCACATCTTAGATGTCTAAATCTAGAAAATGTAGAGTCAGTACGTTTATCTTGTGATGATTGTAGAGGACAAAATAAGAATGCCCACGTTGTCCACATTTTGGCATTTTGGTTTAGAACCGAAGGCCCAGCTTCTATCAATAATCTGATTTTGCATTTCCCTGTAAGAGGCCATTCCTACTTGGCAGCCGATCGCGTTTTTGGCTGTACAGAAAAGATATTGAAGAAACGAAATGTCACCGTTGACGCTGAAGAATATAAGAGATTTTATAAGAAAGTTAGGGAGGTTCGTATGTTAGGTACAGACTAGCAGTTATATGATATTGAAAACTTGTCTGCAACTTAGAATAAAATAACTGAAAGATTTAAAACGAATTTACATGAACAAGTTTATCTTTAAAAATGAAGAGACGGCATAATTTAGAGCAAGTTCTTTTTTTAAGTTCGATGAAAATCAGTTTTACGTTTCCAATGCTCCTCATATAAGGTACAGGGTAAATTTTTGTTGTTACATTGCGATATTTTTTAAGCTAAAGTGTAACATGTATTGTTGGACTCGTTATTTCACGTCCTTTCCAAAAATGTAAAAATATACAGGTTGTCCCATTTAAGGTAAGAAAGTTTGCACCACTTCCGGTGAGAGGGGGGTACTTTAGGACCTTACGGTTTTGACGAGACAACTTTCGTTGTGAATTAAAATGTTCGTATTTATTTGACAGGTTGCCAACATAGACATACGGTTTAATAATAGCTTGGCATCCCATTGTGTTAATTTTCCGCTAATTGAATTACGACAATATAACATAACCTCGATTATACCGAACGCCTGCGGTGATATCTTGGATACATTTCAAGCCGCTAAATTCCCAGGTGTGCCTTGGACTCATTTCTCCCAGCGAACGCATTAGTTCTGGCAAGCGTTAAATATCCACATCACGAGCTATCGATAGTTAAAATATATCGCCGATCGACATTAACCTTTCAACATCGACAGCTGTAGATTGTCGGCTCCAAATTGAGAGCCAAACCAGCAGCGTAGTGTTTACGCACACATCGGTTAGAATTATTTTCTTTTGCGTTATAAAGAGAAAAAACGTTAAATAATCCTTGGACACGTCAATCATATAACACGTACGTACAACTCGTATATGCGGGATAGAGGCAAACGTTTTCGATGAACCGTGAGCGATAATCAGTTGTTTAAATAATTTTAAGCGTTTCCAAATACGGCCCGCTGGCATTCGAAGTATTCGAAGTACATAATCGACGTTAACGCAAAAAATATTGCTGGGCACGGACAGGTAAACATTGCGAAATGGCAACTTTTCAGATGATTTAGATGTTTTTGCTTCCACTTAGAGACGATAATTATTTGAACAATAGCGAAATACTGAGATATGTATTATTGTTAAATCAAAAAAGGTGGATTGTATATCGAAAACAGCATTCTGTATACGATTTCCATTCAACTCAAAATAAAATTTATGGAATTTTGTGTGAATCATCCCTATACAAACACTATTAATAATAGAAACATATACATGGGGTTTTCTGAAAACGTATTTTTAGTGTCTATCAAAATCCATTGAAATATGCAGGACGTTCCATTTAAAATAACAAAATTAATGCTTTTCCTGGAAAACTGGAAGTAAAATTCCCTTGTAGTATGAGAGTTGTCCTTTAGTTTTGCATATAGCCGTATAAGGGACGCCACCAATGAAACATCACCTCTCAAAACAAATTTCAATATTTATTGAATAATATTTTCTACAACATTCAGAGGAGATTATCTCAGCGACGTCTCATTGAGTTGGTTTGCGTTTTTGGCAAGGAGCACCACATCCATCGACAATTTCTCACTGCAAATTCCAACGTGGACGCACCAGTCCCAGAACAAGACCACCAAAGACAGCAATCAGTCAAAAAGCATCGCTGCTTTGCGCCAACTGATCAAGGAAAGTCCGTAATCTGACACATTACGAGATTGAGACATCCTTAAGCATTTCACAGACCACTATCCCAAAAATTCCACAGGATAAATCGGCTTTGAGAGAGTTAGTTGGATGCCACATCTTTTAATGGAAGAACAAAAGGCAGCTCTCGTTAATTGGTGTCGAAAAACTTTGGGCCGGTTCAACAACGGAAGTTCAAAAGGTATTTATAGTATCGTGAGTGGTGACGAATCATGGACTTATTCCTATGAGCACGAAAGCAAACGTCAATCTGCTGTGTGGGTGTTTCAAGATCAGGAGAAGCCAGCAAAAGTTATCCGTTCCCGAAGTGTATTGATAAACATGGTCCCAACTTTTGTCTCAATTTCAAGCCATGTTGCTACGATTGAGTTTTAGAACAGTAAAACATCGAGTTATTAGATCATCCTCCCCGTACAGTCCTGACCTAGGCCCAAAGATTTTTTTATGTTTCCTAGAGTCAAGAATGGGCTGTGTGGTCAATAGTTCCAATCGCCGGAAGAAACAGTCCATGTCTTGAAAATGCAATTTTGACTGTTCCAGCTGATGACTGGCGTACCTGCTTTAACAGTTGGTTTGAAACAAAGTATATCAATCTTTGTGGAAAATACTTTGAAAAACAATAAAGTACCTTTGTTTGTCAAAACATAGCAATTCAAAATTATTGGACGGAGGGTTTTTGGCAGAAACTAATTGAGATTATATTTTTATTTGCTCCTTTCATTGTGAACACGGTGTATATCAAGCGGTAATTGATCATTTCTGTATCAACAAGTTAATGCTTACAATAGACGATGCAGCTGGCATCTGAAAATAGAGAATTTGTACATAAAAATTGTTCTTTCATCCTACAGATCTTGTTCAATTTAATTTTGAATTGCGAAAGCAACTTTCACTATAGCACTGATTCCCAAACTTTTTTTTTTAACGGGACCCTCTTTTGGTAAAGATTTCGCTGGCGACCTTCTCTACCTTTTTTTCATATACTCAATTTCCAAAAAATGACTGGGAACATCTCAGAACTTGTAGGCCGACATGTTGTATCCTTACGAAAACCCAACTTAACAAGAACCATGGAAAACCATGCGCTGAGAGTTACAAGCTTCGAACCCGGTGCCCCTGATAACTGTGAGCACCAGGCACTGCACCACCAGTCTCAGAAAAATCTAACATTTTTAAATAATTGTTGGGACATTGTTAAAAGTAGTAAAGGGTCCATCGAAAAATTTGAAATAGATAGTTGGTGCAATTTAGTAAACGAAATTTTTCCGAATTCCTATTTACACCAAACTCGAAAGATATAAAATAACCTTTCGGTAAAGGTTTTCGCGTAAATTATTTTTGAAATAATTGTTAATTTGCATTTAAGCATTGCAGAAGAGAATTCGACTTCAAAGGATTTCAAAAATATCCAAGAAAGAAAGTCATGCGAAAATCAATTAAAAAAGCTAAAGAGTGTGGGTTTTTGGCTCGGAATTCGCGGTCGTGGAAAAGATATGACTCCCAAATAGATTCAATAAACCCGAAACCCGAAAAACAAACATTGCCGCCACAAAAAATAAAACAGAAAAAGAAGGCTTTACATTCGAAACACGTCTTAATTACGAGTCTAACGTAAATATGCGTTTAACTAATGACCCTCGGACGCGTCATAATCTATTTAATATTGCCGTTCAGATTTGGACCGGTTTCAAGAACTATCAAAGAGCCTAACTCTTAATATACATCGCATACATCACGCCTTGCCATCCGTGAAACGTTCAGCACGGCTAAAGTCGGTCTGTTACGACAGTCTCTCCTCAATTAGCGGATTCGCATAGCGTTTTGCGTTTACGTAATCCACCAAAGAGAGACGGAGAAGGTTGCGGAATATGTTGAAACAAAAAGCGACGTAGAGGAAGACGAAAGGAGAGCCACTGAGGGAGAGCAAAAAAAATTAAACTGTAGACGGTGCTACACCGCAAGTCGAGCGTGACCCACGAACAGCAATTTGCGTGTTAAATCATTAGTTGTACAGTTGGTTTTGTGAAAACGTACATATGTATGTATGTATGTAAGTACACTATCCAGGATGTACGCAAGACGTGTTTTTGTTTGACGGGAGTAAATTCATGTATATACAAGGGATATCCTTTAAGTTTTTACAAAGACAATGAAAGAAAATAGTTTTTGGTACAAATCGATTTATTGTTTTTCAAATATTCGCCATTAACACTTTTGCATGCGTTCGAACCAACTCTCGAAACATTTTTTTCAACTATGAAGATGGTATCTCCAAAACAGGCTTCAATAGCTTCTTGAGGTGATAAATATCCCTGTCCACGCATTTTTTGTTTGACATTAAGGAACAAAAAGAAGCCGTTAGGCGATCAGGTGAATACGGGCATTGAGACATTAATTCCATGGTTTTCTCCTTCAAATAATCAATTGTTTGACGTGCTGTATGGGAGCTGATATTGTCATGATGAAGATGATGCGATGCTGTCGATTGTTTTTCCTGATTTCATCGATGGCTTCTGCAAACAAATTGTATACCATTCAGCAGTAACCGTTTCCTTGGAGGTGCTTGGTGAATGAATAACTTATTACGTAGTATACGAAATATGTGACACTTCGTTACTATTATTAAAATATGAAAAATGGGTAAATGCCAGTCTACATAAATGCTAAGTTATAAATACTATCATTCCTAGAAACATTTGAAGGTGGGGGTAGGTTCGATGTAGAATAGAGAACACCACAGAGTACTTGATGGAGATTTTTAATTACCGGTCAATTGGGTACGGAATTAAAGTTTTGACTAATTGTACTGCTATCATTAACAGAATGAAAGCTTAAAGATAATATGTAAGTTGAAAAGTCACATATACTACTACTACCCATTAATGAATTTTTGAGTCGCTCGTTATATTTAAAATAATTCACTATCTTTTTGGCAGGCCCTGTATGTATAAATATATCACTTTACAATAAGTTAGAGGAACAATCCCTCGGTATATGCATAAACCTCGGTTCACATGTTAAATACATCTAGAATAATGCTAGTCTACATACAGTTAGATATCGTGTTGAATGAAATTATTCAATACAATTATCTAAAACTTCTACAAATTGTTTTCCGAGAATAGTAAAAATGACTTAATGATTTAAATGATAATACAGTGGCAAAGCAAGACAAAATTCCATTAAACTAACTTCGGAAATATCAATTACGTTACCCAACACAGCACCTTTCAAATACACACCGGAAATTGTCTTTAATTAATAGATGGCGAATTTATAACGAAACTAAAAACTTACTTGTAACTCATCGATGGGCCTCCAGATGGTTATTCGGGTAACCGTGAGATATGTCCACTGGGTATATCGAGGGGAAACAGTATAAGATTTCGGCCTGTCGAAAGTTCTTACAGCTATACCAAAACCACGTAATAGATGAAAGAGAACAGGGAAAGAAAAAAAGGTCTGAAAAGACACAAAAACATGAGAGATAGGAAACAAATTAAATTGGGGAATTATAACAGGGCGGAGAAAATACCTGAGATGTTGGGTGGCCACGTGCGTTCTTCTTGCAATCAAAATTCACGGAATCGTGGTCCAAGTTCTAATATAAATCTACTCCTATCGAGCTGGAGGATAATTCTCTTAAATACATCCTTCCAATAAATTCAAAATTCGGGAAATTCCTTCACAAATCCGCAAATGCGATAGGTTTTAATGTACACCAGCAAAATATCAAGAACCAACTCTCTCAAAAGAATGTTCTAGAAACGAAATCTCCTCCCAAAAAGGAAAACAACTAGGAAAAAAAACAGAAAGGAACCAAAAACTAGCAAGCGCACAGTCGATCGTCGGTACCTCATCTCCGAGTATACAGCGACCTCCAAAATCCCACAAATAATTAAAGTTCCTTATCATTAATACCAATCCAATAAAATACAAATTCCAATTCGTTTGTTTATTTTCCGCAAATGTAACAAACTTTTGTTGGATTCAGTTCATCTGGAAACACCAAAAAACCAGTTGATTATTGCCCAGTTTCCGGCTCGTACAAATATATCCAAGTTTTGTCACCTGCTACGATATCTTACGGTAAGTCAGATGCCGATCCTTTTCGATCAAGTTGCACAGCATTGATGTTTTTTGTAACAACCGATGTTAGTCAATCTTCGAGAAATTCTTCACTAACGGAAGCACGACCACGACGAAATTCTGCAAACCAGTTCCAAACAGTCTTCTCTCTTGATGCTTGATTACCAAAACTTGAATGAAGCAATTCAAGGCATTGTTGATATGCTAGGCTTTTACTAAAATCGTAAAAAATCATCCAACAAAAACCTCCACCTGAAATTTACGTTCTTTCACAAGATTGCTCTTTTTAAACGCTCACTATAAACAAACTACTCGGCTGATTTCTGTACTGGTACTGCTTCAACAATAATAGATGTCGTATTCTGCGGAAATAGTAATGTCAAATCTCAGTAGTGCCATCTAATAGTTGTTTGTTTGTTAAACTTAAGACCCCTGATATGTATGCGTTAATTTATTCTTACGCGCATTTATGTGAGCGCCACGACGATTACAGCTCAGCCACGAGCGGCAACATCATAAAAAATGCGTCGCTCTTTACGGACATATTACGAGTCCGTAAAGAGCGACGCACTTTTTATTTTTTTCCCGTACTTTAGCGAAAATATAACGTTATTTAAATCGTTGCAAAAACTCCATAAACCGATGTTAGATTATTTTTGATCTCATCTCACAAACAGAACGGGTAAATATTACAATCTCGGCAAAAACGGATACACGGAAACTATACGCAGGTATATGTCATTATCTCGCAAAGGCCAGTAATCCGTACGATTGCGAGATATAGACGTCGTCGCCCGTACTTCGCAAAACCCAGATTAAACCGAAGACTGCAAAGCACGGTCGGGAGAGGTCGTTCCGCTCAGCCCAGGCCGGGCATAAAACATCTGAATGGCATTCTGAACGGTTTATATAGCAGATTTCGGGTGTGACGCGCTGCTTTTTGTCGCCGACGTATTTCGACCTTGTACGTAAAGTGGATTACGAGCACGCTGTTGCACAAATCACGCGATTGTTGAACTTACATAATAAATACTAACGGTTCAGGTTCTTTGAAAAATTTATTTAAAAAAATGAAATAAAAGTTCAACAATTCATAAAAGTCAAACGAACGTTGATGGTTCGTCACAAACTTTAAAAATATAACATAAAAACATCAATAAAACAAAAATGTTGAAATCATCTAGATAGAATAGATAGAACAAAGTCACACCAATCCAATATAGTAACCAACCCTCTTCTCGAAATCCTCCCTAGCGAAAAAAAGCCGTCGATATTCTAACTTGATTTATTTAAGTTAATTCTCCAAAGCCCTTATTATATGTTTGATTCTTCCCTAACTTTTCGGGTTCACCCCAGGGTACTCGCTCGAAATTTAATATAAAACCAATCGTTTCGACAAACCATCTTAATAACCAGATAGGGGGTAGATTTATGCATAATAAGCGCGACTCACCCTTCTAATATATAACCAAAAAAAAAAAAAGAGAGGCAGCAACCACCTTCTTTCTTCCTTCGCATTCCCTCCACTTATATGGTCGGAAATGGCGTTTCCTTCCCCGCTCCCCCGATACAATAATATCGAAAGCGTTAAGCTCTTTACGTGTGTGCATGTGGGGTCGCACCCCTGCTGCCGCACGCATATTCGTAAATCCTGGGGGTACATTATTGTTCGGTATTTATGGCAAGAAGCACACGCACCCGTTATACATAGTCGCTAGCCCTCACCCTCGCCCTTTCTGGAAGGGTATTACTTCGAGTCGTGGCGTTCCCCCGTCATCGACATATGGCGATTTTGTTCCACTTTTATAGAACTAATTGTTGGTCCTGATGTCGAATACGTATTCGTACGCTACGATACGGAGAGATATGAATGTGTTGTTTGGGCTTCGCGTCCGAAGGTTGCAAAGAGGGTTGTATGCACGTTTTGGGGGGTGGTTTTGACGACGTAATTAGGTAATTATTGGTTTTACGTCGTCGGTTATTACCAGAACGATCTTTTTATGGTTTACACATATGATATAACCATAAGGTTTTTCAATAAATATTAACGTTATTAAAAACATCTGTATCATAGTATTTTTATAAAGAGAATACATTTTCTTTGAGAACAATACTGTTTTATAGAATCGCATTTTTTCCTGTCTTTCTCTTGCAATCGTTGTTCGATCATTTCTCTTATCCTTAAATATAATGTTAGTTTACTGGTAATTTGATGAAGGAGATATTTTCGTGGCTTTGCCTCAATTAAGCTTATTTGCCAACTGGAATGCAGTATTCAATTTTGATGCTAGATTCTAGCTTGCCCATAAAACTTATTATATTTAAAATTGGCACCCTTTTTTCGTTACCTTACATACTAGAACTACCAACCCCTAATTAATAATTACCATAATGGATGTATTTTCGGATTAGGACATTTATGTTTCCAAAAATTATAGCAAGCCAAAAATCACTCCGACTAAGAAATTTATCAAAAGTATCCCAGACATAGAAGCTATGCAATAAATTGTAAGATTAGAAATAATTTTCAATATATCCAAATAAAAACACTATTTAGTACCAAAATCGGATGTCCTAGTTACTTTTGATTTACACGTGCAATTTTTATGCTAGTCTAAAAATATAGTGTAAAATTATTTACCAGGAACAACATATTAGATGATAAATACTAGTATGGTAAGAGTTTTATTGCTTCAGATTGTTCATTCTTTTGTACATGCAAATGTGTAAAAAGTACTCGTTATTTTAATAATAGCTAAAAACTAATGAAATGTTCTGCGAATTACTCTAAAATGGCATGCAGGTGTTCCTTTGAAGGACCAAATAAAATCAAGACATAAACAATTCTAAGAATTAAAATCGATTTTACAAACGTGTTGCTTCAAAGAGTAAGTATTTTTTTCTATAGCCTTGTTTTTGCAGAAATCACAAACTAGTCAATGCCAATCAATTGTCGTGAAATCAGTCAGAAAATAGTTTGTGATTTCTGCAAAAACAAGCCTTATAAATATTTACAACTTTTATGGTAAAAAATGATAGTTAAGGGAAACTAAGAAGACACAAGATGCGATTTTGAGTTCTACAGGAATCTCACAAACTAAAACTGTTCAAAAGTTAAAGCGTTCACGTCGTGCTGTTCAGTTAGCCATACCTACTTTCTCTTCGGGATGGAAAGAAAACTCCTTTGCAGCTGTCTATAGAAATTAGTGCAGAAGGTAGTGCAAAAATTTCGGCTAGAACAGTTAGAAGACAGTGCAAGATTAAAAAGTTGTAAGGCAAGAAAAAGCCATTATTGTCCGAGATCAACAGAAAAAGCCGTTTAGAGTGGGCAAAAAAAACACCAACATTGGACAATTGTAAACTGGAAAAGGATGTTGTGGTCCGACGAAACGAATATGGAGGTAATTATCAAAAAGATATTGCTTTCAAACTGAATGCTATCATCATGATTAAAGCTGGCCACGAGCGGTACCGCGCAGTAGCGTAAAGTCGACCAGGCCTCGCGTTCCACTAGACTTATTCTGCTAATAGAGATGTTTGCTGCCGCAAATAATTTCGCTGATCTTTTAAATAAAAAAAAATAACACGTGCTCAAACACTTACCATTTTAAGAGTCCTCCGTGAAATCACAAAGTGAATAATGTCTGTTAAATATCTGCAACATTAGATATGTTTCAACTGTTGTTTCGGCAAAACTAGTACGGCATGAGGAAAAAATGCGTTTATATGCAGAGAACGAACGTTCTACATCTAGTGACGTAATATTTGCGTAAGTAAAATAATCTTTCAAATAACTTAACGATTCTGTTGACGCACCTTCACAAATGTGTCTTAATGTGCCAAAATCAGAATTTTTCTCAAAAACACTTTCAAATTTTTCTAGAACAGAAACATTTTTTGCGTCTTCAACATGTTGCACTATTTGTAGAGATTCTTCTAATGGCACCGCAGGATTTTGTAATTTTTCTATTGCATCTGCTAGCCCGAAGTAATTGTCGTGAATGGTTTTTAAATCCATTTTAACCTGACTATCTTGAAATTTCGACTGGCTTTTCTGAATAGCGGCAGCTTCCTTTGTATCGAATTGTAAAACCACGTTCTTAATATTGTCAAAATATTTATGATAATAAAACGAGTTAGAATAGGCTCTGGTGGCTCTAGTATACGGGGGCACAGTCTGTGAAATTCGCGAATACGTTTCGTTGATTTGACAAATACTGCTTTAGTGTGCGCTATTAAAGCGTCTACCTCAGGATAACATTTTCTGATACTATCCGCCACAAGATTGAGAGCATGAATTTTACACGTAATGTGTAACAAATTAGCAGAATGCTTTTTAAGAGACCGGCGTACAGAAAGCATGTTTGCAGCACCATCCCTCACTAATATCAAAAGTTGGTTTGTTGAAAGTTCAAACTTGTCCAATGTATTTAACACTAACTTTGAAATTACTTCGGCAGTACACTGTTGCATTCGTTTGGAGACTAATAGAATTGAAGGTGCCGATTGATGAGGTTCCAATTTGCGTGCCATTACATTAAGAACAGAATGTTTCTTCCGATCTGTTGTTTCGTCGACACATAACCACAATTTTTGATCTTTCAACTCCGATTTTATTTTTTTTGTTCAATATGTTCGCGCGCAGATGGCACAATTCTTCATAACGATGTTCGACTTGGTAATTTGCACTCCGAATAGTTATTCCAAAAGCAGATAAATGGTTCCTTGTCTAGTAAATTAAACGGTATATTACATGCGATAAACGTAACGCATAAATTAAATATAAATTTTTCATTGTCTCGTGCGCAATTTCTTTTTGACACATGGTTTTCACTATTTACGTGTCGTAGACAATGTTGTCTGGACCAACACATTAACGGGATTTTACAGATTACACATTTAATTTTAGCACCTTCATATATTAAGTCTGGAATTTCTGCAGTAAATTTTCGAAGTTTGTCCGACCGCGGTCGTTTTGCTGACGAAATCATAATTTTTCTAGGACAGATAAACAATTGCGCAAATGACCGGCAGCGAAAATGTCCGTACTGCTCCACAGACGAAGTAATACTACCGTTCCTCTCGGTCCGAACTGATTCTACGTCGATGCGCGGTACCGCTCGTGGCTAGCGTTAATCATGATAATGCTAATTTTAAAGGACCAAGATAAAAAGAGTACATCTTCAAATTTTAGGTATCCTTGAAAGTACCATTGCTTTCCCAAAAATCTGGGAAAACTCTTATGAGCTCATTTTAACCTTTTTTGAGTGTTGTCACAATGGCTCTAGAAATGACGATATTTTGTATTCAACCTAAAGGTTATACGTTATATTCGTTTATTTTATTTTTTAGAAACTGTTTGCTTCTAGCAAAAGATATATCAAAAGATTATTTTTAAATCTGAACATTTTTATTGAAAACCATGTCACATCGATGGATCATTATTATTATACTTCACTAATTAAGTACTGCACAACACTTGATTTACGATTGACACTGACAGACAATCTGACATTAAATTATTTAATTGTCATATTTTACAAGACATGTTTAAAATAAATGTCATAATCAGAGACGAAAGCCAGTTAGGTTCGAGGCGTGACTGAATACGAATAAAGAATACGTCAGAATTAGTGGGAGTAAAGAAGCAGCATCGTACATGCATTGCTAAGTCACAATGGTACATCATTCTATCGTTATCCTAGATAAGGATAGAATGCATACGTAATACTGCCTCTCTATTCCCCTAACGCTGACGTATTCCTGTTTAAGCTCTCAGTCACGCCTCGATCCTAACTGACTTTCGTCTCTGGTCTTAATAGTATCGCTTCTCCCAGATTTTTATGAAAGCCATGGTATCTTTGTGGGTCGTACAGTTAACGACGAATTTCATAAGGATTCTATCGTTCCCACCCTTAAGTACGGAGGTGTCATCACGGGGCACATGAATAGCCAAACGTTGAAAAATTAGTAGGGACAATGCCTAACAAGGTCGTATACTATGTCACCAATGTAAATATATTTCAATAAAGTTTTAGGTTTTGTAAAGTTTAAACTGCTCCGTTTTATTAGTCAAGGCTGTACATACAATTTCATGTGTTGATCAGACCGTTGTCACCTACACTAAAATCAACACTAAACGTTTCATTGTGAATGACAGCTGTTTAAAAATTACGTAAAAGTTAGAAAAATAGCAAAATATTGTCATACCCAAAAGCACAGTTATAAACCAACTAAAACATCACCTCATGTTTCTTATATTGCATTTCAGATACACGTTTGCATCATATTCTTCTTGTTCACAAGTTTCCTTATGATTTTAGAACGTCGACAGACATTTATTAATATCCTATCATTAATTTGAGGCAGAAGAAGAAGAAAAAATGCACGTTGTATAAAAAAAGCAATACTGCCTTGACAAATTAAAATATCGTTGGAAACGACTGGATAATTCCGGTGTCTATAATAATTACCTTTTATCGCACGCTTAATCAACCGTGAAAAATGCTAATATTCCCCTTAATTTTGACCATATTTCCAGAGGAAAAAAATCCTAATTACACAGAAGTACGAGTTTTTAACGAGCTGACATTTGTACATATTTTAATAAGAAAAAGGATTCTACTTTCTTTCATGTCCATATGTCCTTTTATACATATTGTATATTATATGGAGAATATCCGACTATAAATTTAATTGATACAGTCTTTTCATAGATATAACGATTTGACGTTTGACGATTTAGAAGGATAAACCTCTTATCACAAGTAAAGAGCTACCGCGTAAATAAGGTAAAAAAAATATGTAAATTTACAAGAGATCGTAGACAACTTTCGGACTCACGACCTCTGATGTAACTTCACACTTTTACATGTAACTTTACACATTTAGGAAAGTGTATTCACAGATCCTTGTGTAACCTAGTACATTCGAGAATGAAATTTTACTTGTGACTTTGTGCTTTTTAAAACTGAGGGTGATTTTTGATATGTACAAGGTAGACGCCATAAACTCTCGGCCTGGTATAGAAAAAATAAACTTAGTAAAATATAGCAATTTTTATTTTTCAATATAGTCTCCCTTAACTTCAACACATTTATTACAATGATCAATTAATAATATTGTAAAAATAATCTAAAGTTTTTCCCTCAAAATGTTGTATTACAGCTGCTAGCAACTCACTATCGTCTTTAAAACGATGTCCCCTCGATTCCTTTTTAGATAGAGGACCATAATACAGAACCATTGTTTCATCTCCTGTGACAATGGATACCAAATTCGGTTTCAGGTCGTCTCCACACGTGTTTAAAGACGAGCGCGCACATTCGGCCCGACGTTCACGTTGGGCAGCAGATAAAATGCAGTACCCATCTTGCTCTAATCTCTTTCATACCCAAATTCTTATGGAGAATACTTGTTTCAGAAATGCTAGACATCGCTGCTAATTCTTTCACTTTCAAACAGCGATCTGATTAGGCGCATACCCTTCTTTTAAGAATTTAATGACCGCGCGGTACTCAATTTTCGATGAGACATTTTCATCCACTAGTCACGTTGTCTGGCTGGCTACTAAAAACTACTACTCTGGGAGCCATAATATATATGTACACTACCGTTCATGGAAGTTCGGGCAAGCAAAAAAATGTACGGAAGTCAAAGAAAATAAGAGAAATATTAAATGGCCATGTATTTAATACTTACTTACATGATTTTACATATTTTCAAACACAAATTTATTAAAAAGAAAAAGTTAATGTAATACAAATAATTTAAATCCGATTTTCATCGAAAAATTCACCTTTTGCCTTTAGGACTGCTGCCACTATTCTCGGCATTCGATTCACTAATTTTGCTAATGTTTCATTGGGCAAGCTTGTCCATACCTCCTGGAGAATGGTCCACAAATGTTCCTTCGATTTTGGTGACTTTTTCCTAACACATCGGTCTAATTCTTCCCATAATAACTCTATCGGGGGACTGTGGCGGCCGTTCCATAATTTTTAGGGTTCTTTCATTTTCTTCTTACTGCAGGTAATCTGTGCACAATTTAGATTTATATTTGGGGTCATTGTCCTGCATAAATTCAAATCCACGACCAATTAATCGGACTCCTGACGGTATGGCATTTTCCTCCAGGATTTTCCGATATTCTTCTTTTTTCATTATGCCCTCAATTTTGAGCAAGTCCCCTGTACCGATTAAGGAAAAACAATCCCAGACCATTACAGATCCGCCTCCATGCTTCACCGTAGGAACTATACACTTCCGTAACATTCTTTCCTCTCTTGATCTGCGTACGAAAACTCTCCGTCTATTTCCAAAAACCTCAAACTTGGATTCGTCGGTCCACAAAACGTTTTTAAAATCGTCCACTGTCCAATCTCTATGAGCTTGTGCCAATTTCAGTCGTTTCAGTCTATTTCCTCTTCGGAGTAACGGTTTTCGACAAGCCACTCGCCCATGCAACTCAGCCTCTTTCAACCGACGTTTCACAGTACTCACAGAAACTTTGGAATCTCGCTCATTATTGAATTCTGCAGCAATTTCTGATGCTGTTAGTCTTCTGTTGCGCTTACTAATTATTTTTATTCGTAAAATTTTCGCAGGGGTCGTTTTTCTTGACGGTCCTGGCCGATTACGATCTTGCACGTCACCGGTTGTCTTAAATCGAACTATAGTATCATGTACTGTAGATTTTTTTACTTTTAATTTATCCGCAATCCGTCTTTCTGCGTACCCTTCCTGATGCAAGGTAATAATAGCAGATCGTTTTGAAACAGCTAGAGGCTTTCCACGAGGTATTTTAAGCAGTCAAACCGAAATTATTTTATTTTTCATTTGCACAACCACAGATACTTTCACAATAACAATCTCTTTAGAACTACTGCGTTTACAAATATTATAATACTTTATAAAGGGTATACTAATATTTCCAGGTAACACGAGTGAATCAGCTAACCCTCCTAGGGATTATTATAAAGCTTTATTGTCACTAATTATTGGGGATTTCCAACATAATTATATATTTTATGATAACGGTCTTCTAATAGACAAATACTACCTGGAAATTGGTAAAAGGCTTCCAGAAAAGGTTAGTTTTAATAATTCCTCACAGAAATGTATAGTATATAATTTTAAAATTTTTTCCTAAACAGTTAATATAATTTGTCAGCTTGCCCGTACTTCCATGAACGGTACTGTATATATAGTGTATGCCTCGTGCATGTGCAAGTATGACGCAACGGAGTTTGAACACGCTGGCACCTGTATAATCCTGTCAGGCCGAGAATTTATGGCGCCTACCTGGTAGGTACCAACGTTGTTTAAGTATTATATTTAGCAATAGTCTTAATATTATAATTTGATAACATCCAGGATGAGTTTGTTCCAAGCTCCTTATTTTCAATCCTTGTGTCACTAAATCTGTTCTGATTAGTAAAATTACTAAATAACAGTAGTATACGCACAAAAAATTTCCCTAAGATGAAATTGATTATTGTTACTTTTGCTCGTAAATAACTTTCAAATTGCAAACTGCAGTATTGTAGAATTACATTAAAAATATGGTACCTTTACATCACAACGTGTGTAATTTTAAAATCACTTTCTGCCGTATGGGCTAGAAAGCTTTCTATAACATTCATCTAATTAACATAAATGAATACATATGAAATATAACTCTTTTAATGAATGCATGTTTTTATACGCATTTAGGTGTTAAGTGAATTACTATCCTCATACTAAATTCTCGAAATAACACTTATTAGAAGACCGTCATAAGGTATTTCAAAGAAGTGTGGAGTTGTGTTGGAATTATAGAATAAGTACAAATAATGATATTTCGTTAACCTGTTAAATATTTTAGTTATTTGAATAACGACAGTAATCCGAGATAACAGCAAACACTCTACCGCAAATTTATAAAAAACTGTGGAATTTGTTTTAAACAGTAAGTGTTATTTGTAAGTTCTAGAACAAGCAAAAACTTTACTTTATAGAATATCTTTTTTCATAAATCCATGATAAAAAAAATACTTATATACAATGTGACTCATTTGAAATGGAAGCACCCCTGTAGAGCCTATATTTTACACTACAAGTTCAACTAAATTTTCAACGAATACTATGATCATTTTTCGAGTTCGAAAATAGCAACATTTTATTAAAAATCTAATTACAAGACAAAATTCAGAAGGTCTCAGAATGATTTTAACCAAAAATTTATTCATATATGTTTATTAATAAAAAAAAATATGATGACCAGAATGTATGGTAAAGTTTATAAATCCGCTTCTTATATCTACTGACCAAGGTATATCAAAATTTATAAAAATAAAACAACTAAAGATGAGGTAAACAAATGTAATTCGTTATTTGGAATTACTTCTACAATTATTAAACCTAGTTTGCAAACATTTCAACTATTGACGAAGTTAATGGACAGTCAATATCCCAGCCTGTATTTGACTTCATTTATAAATCATTAATGACTGAGTTTTTTGGGCATCGGCAAAGACTTTCTTAAATTAATTCGATCATATCTTCTGTGCAGAATTAATTATGTTTATTTTAATGGCTTTAAGTCCCGACTATTTTACTCAACCTCTGAGGTACCACAGGGTTCGAACCTTGGCCCTCTCTTCTTTAAAATATACATCGATGACCTTCTCAAATCCATCAACTGCCCCGTATTAGCCTACGCCGATGATATTAAGACTTACCATACCATTAAGTCACCCAATGACGTTGTCCTTTTGCAAAGTAATCTCGACAAAATTTATTCCTAGTGCTTAGATAATAACCTTAAACTAAACATTGATAAATGTTTCTTCTTATCTTTCACAAAAAAGATATGTAATCGATTCTCAATATCGCATCAACAATACTAATATTGCTCGCCAGTCTTCTATTAAAGACTTAGGTGTAATATATGAGAAATTTACTTTTTCCAACCGTGTCTCGGCGGTTACGTCAGCGGCCTCTAAATCATTAGGATTTATTTTTCGCACCTGTAAGGATTTTACCAACATTGATGCCATCAAGACCCTTTTCTAGGCTTGTTGTCTCTAAACTTAAATACGCATTCGTTGCTTGGTACCCTTTTTATGATATTCAAATAAATGCTCTTGAACAGATTCAGCGTAAATTCTTGAAATATCTATCTTATAAGATCGATGGTCGTTATCCTGCCCATGGAATTCCTTACAGTGAGTTGATTGAGAGGTATGGCATAGTTACACTTGCCGATAGAAGAAGAAACATTTGTGGTACATTTATGAAAAATATTATCACCAACCAAATCGACTCTCCTGATTACTCTCCAGAGTTGATATCCTCGTGCCACGTCTGGAAACACGATCGAACCAATTACTTCGCATTCCCACTGCGCGGACGAACGTACTGTGGCGAGCACCTTCAGTCCACATGGCAAAAAACTTGGCTTCGATTTACATTAATAATCTTATTTTAAATAATGTTTAATTCTCTTCTAATTTTCGAAATTTATTTTGACATATTTTCGTTTATATATATTTTCTTTCTAAAAACAGATTCTGATGAATTAAAAGAAAAGAAAAATAAATACCCTAGAAATTCTTACTAAGATCGTCCGCACATAATACAGTGTATCTCGTAACTAACTACATCGGTAACCATCGTGTGCCGTCGACTGCCGCTAACCCCTCTGCGTGTGGTAAATTATCCATTCGCGTTTACCGTTGTCGCATGTACGCTATTTCGTATAGCTAAACATTTTCTTTCCTTATATGTGTATATATATATATATCTTTGGATATGTTTGACATCTAATGTTGTTGCTTATATTTATCCTAAAAATTTTCTTTCTGTTCTAGTCTAATTGTCTTTTAATGAATCACCTAGCGCAGTCGTATTAGAACGAATTATAAAACGCGTTTCGCGCTGTTCGAGAGCTTGAGCCACTGTTCGTGCAATTAAAAAACACACTAAATTAAAATGTTTATTATGTGCACTAGCCAAGCTTTTTGAATACGTCTCTGTGCTTAGATGAATACATTTCTTTTATGAAGGCAAACTGTTATTCCTAAATGCAAATAAAAGAAGTTGGTCTATCGATGGACAAACTATACTAAAATAACAATTAGATGAATAATATGTATGTTAAGTTTAATTTTTGATATCAGGAATATGTATTGAAATAAAAATCTTGGCCTTTTAGTTTAATCGGGACGATTACTAAGCCAATTTTTCTATTCGTCAATCCTTTTTATAGCTCTTTCCATCTCTTTCCCTCTGTCAACACGTTGTGAAGAATGTAACATTAAGAAATTTAACTGTCACTAAGATACACACAGTAAATTGTAATTTATAATCCTACTAATTTAAAATGCAAACACAATACGTGTTTGACGCGGATTAAAGCTAGAAAGAGAAGAACAAGCAAAAAAACGACTATTTACACAATGCTTGACAAAATACTGGCGGCGCTAATGTTTACAGTTTTTCGAGGAGTACAATAAACAGGCTGTTATCGTTGCCTCTAATAACAGCGTCGTAGAAGGATTGTACATGGGCGTGCGTAACTACATCGGAAAGAGTAAATATTAGTGCATTTGACGTCTTTAAAGAAGAAAAAAAAGTACAAAGCTAAACTTCGGACTGAGAACTTAGCGCGTATAGATTAACACATTGCTTGGGCGGATTATTCAAATTTCCTTCGGCGTGTTAAACGCATAAAACACATCACGAAATTCACGATAACAGAGATCCGTTTATTGGGCTTTTACGAAGCCCGTATTTATTTTGGAAAAGTCGGAACGACAAGCCGGGCATCACAATGAAAATAATCGTTATACGGTGATTGCTGTTGATGCCTCGGCTTGCGTATGTATTCGTCGGTAGTAGGTTTATTTGAGTAATGGGCGTTCTAAATTTAAAAGTGCGTTTATGTAAGAGAAGCGAGCGTGATCCTGGTAAACTGAATGTATGTATACCCTCCCTCCCGCCGCTGATGCTGGTGCTATTTGGGAAATTGTAAATTGTATGGACATGCATACGTCAAGCGTCCACGCATCGTAGTAGTTAGTAGTGTATGTATATGTAGAGGATCGTAATAGATTTTAAACAGTTAGTCTTAAATTACGAGCATTCGGCGTTAAAACGGACGAATTTTTAACGAAGATAAAAATAATTACATTGTTTTGTTGGCATGCATGTGAAAGAATAGAAATCGGCTTGGACCTTTACAGTTTATTCATAGATGAAGTAATTTCCTATTCATTAATTAAGTAGAACAGAAGTATTGGCTCTACAACGTTAATCACCTCATAAATATGAAACTTCACACCCTTACAGCATTAAAAAGTAGAATTTTCAAAATTTCACATGAAAGCTTTCATAACATAAACAAAAAAACTATTGTTTGATACATTGGTTAATAATGGTTATTCTCATAGCTTGCTACATACACTCTATTATCTCTATTATCACTTAATCCAAGCACAACAAAAGCCCTTCAGCTCACCCATACTTTAATGTTTTAGATTCCCCTACACACAGTATCTCTTTGTGAATTTTAGTTCAATTTTTAAAGACAATACCAATATTAAAACTGCATATTATATTTTGACTGTAAATAATCTTTTTCCACCGTTAACTTGGAGACCGTCTCGGTGGTCAAACGATACTAGCATACTTGACTTTCGATTCGAACGACGTTCAAATCTGGCCCAGACGGTTGGTTGTTAATTACGGATAAAAATCGGTTGGAACACCTCAGGATACATAGTAATCGATGCCTAGAAGTGCGAGGTATATTCCGACCTGACACTTCTCCCAATAATACAACAGCAACCAGCCTGCAGTTTCTGTCTAATATTGTATACAGCATCCCGTGTGCAAACTGTGCAAAGTTTACATTGGAACTACCAGTCAATAGGAAACATAGAATATTTGAACATAAACGTATCTGCTTCAACCATGCCAATAGCACAGCTCTCTCTTTACATTGCAATGAATTAAACCATTCCTTGGACGTTGACGATGTCAAAATCTTTGTCATCAAAAAACTGTCAAAAACGTATGTAATGTTCCATTAATTTTAGAACCGATATTAGTAATCTCAGCGATATATATAGTCTTTTACTCAACATTTCCACTAAATACAATAACAAAATTAAAATTTTGACTTGATATTAAAATCCCTTCCGTTTCACTATTTTTCCAAGCCGAGATTTTTGCTTTAAACTTATGCGCCAAAGAAAAACTTGGGAAAGGAATCGAAGCACAACAAATGATAGAACCTAATAAGCTTATCAAAATAGCAGCGAATATCCCTTTCATTGGTCTAAACCTTTATTATGGTTTACAAAACAGGCACCTAAAACAGGAAATTAGGAAATAGGAAGAAAATCAAAAGACCTGATTCTGGCAAAAGACACCAGACAAAAATATTCGTATCAGGCTCACCAGAGATAGCAAATACAATGCTATCTTTCAGCAAAAGTGATTTGAAAATCCAAGCTGGTTTATTGACAGATTACGCAGCCCTAAAATACCAGTTATACAAACTAGGAAGAGCAAAAGATTTCAGACCATACCAGCACCTTAGTAGACAATTCCTAACACCTAATGAATTCAAGGATACAAACTAGTACCAAAGTTCATCAAAAATCTCCAACTATTCTAACATACACGAAAGATAATCTTGCAATAGGTTTGTTTAGGTCGCAGTGACTAACAGGCACCAATGCCTCGGCACACTTGATATAAATTAAGAAAAACACAGACTGTATTTCAATTCCAACAATTTATATCTTTATAAGAAAATAAAAAAAAATTAAAAAAATTAAATATATATATACAGTGTGAAGCCTTTAAAACCGATATTTTACATTAAAATGAAACCAATTTTTTTTAATACATAGTGGATCAAAAAGTCTACTTCCATACAAAATTTCACAAGTTCATCTCAATTTTCAAGGCACACTATGAAGGTGTCCTGACATTTCATCACAGGACGTTTCATCACGCGACATCTCATCACGGAGATTTTATCACGGCCACAATTTATCACTGTGACATTTTATCACGCGGCATCTCATCCCTTCGTCAACCCATCATACGCAATTTCATCACACTAATTAGTGAGATTGTTTAATAGGTTTTTATTGTTTATAAAATAACACAATTATGTGTTCTTTCTCTGGAAGAAGTTGAGGATACATTTTTAGAAGTATCAGAGACGTTCCCAGATAACCCCAAGGATGATGAAGAATTAATCACTTATTTTGAAATTACATTTTCGCCTGGTCGCCAGCTATGTAAAAGAAGAAGAAGAGAAGCTATGTTTCCAATGCAAATGTGGTATCAGCGCTACTGAAGGGATTGCCTAAACCATAAATTGCGTTGAAGGATGGCATAATGGCTTGCAGTCACTCTTAATGTGGGCTCTTTCTATGACGGCCTGGTGAAAGAAACCAAATTAGCACACACACATTATTTGCAACATATATCTGGACAACGCGTTCCAATGAAGACTAGGTACACACCTTTAAAACAGAATGTGATTGATAATTACGAAACACGAAATAGACTCACTTTCCTTATATTTGTTTTAATTTGTTTAATATATTACATAATCAAGATGTTTCATAAACATTAAAACCATCTTACTAATTACTGTGATGAGATTGTGTGTGATGGGTTGGCGAAGTGGTGAGATATCGTGTGTTGAAGTGTAACAGTGATGATTTGTCGCCGTGATAAAGTGTCCATGACGAGATGTCGCGTGATGAAATATCGTGTGATGGGGTGTCGTGAAACCCACTATGATTATTTTTCGAGGTTGAAAATAGCAAAATTTTATTAGCGATTTTTTTTATAAAAAATCTAACTACGCCACTGAATTCAGCAGGTCCTAAAATGGTATTAACTAAAATTTCATTCAAATATATTTATTAATAAAACAGTTATGAGAGAACAATTTTTCAAGCTATACACTGCATTATTTCATAAATCCGCTTCTTACTACTTAAACTATTGATCAAGGCAGATCAACGTTTATAAATAGAAAACAATTAAAAATTAACTAAACTTATTATTAAATGCCGCAAAATTGCAAATAACCATCTTTTAAAAATGTAACTACAATTACAAAAGTGAATGTAATAATACATCTACCAAATTACAAATTTTAAAGAAATAAGTAATACCTACTAGCTCCATACATTGGTTTTTCAAATGATCTCGCTTTACTTTTATTTAGTGCATTTTTATATTGCAGTATCTTAAACAAAAATGTTTCAATTGTTAATGGTAATGGTTCATCCAAAAAATACATGTAATTTAAGTAAAATCCAAAGTTGGCTATGCCGTCTAAATTAATAATTTATAAATGAAATCAACTACAGGCTGTTACATTAACAGTAACTGCATAATCGTCCATTAACTTCATTGATAGTTGAGCGATTGCAAACTAGATTGATCTACCTTGGTCAGTAGATGTTGTAAAAAGGGGATTGATAAAATAATGTACTGTAAAATTTTAAAAATGATTCTCTCGTGACTTTTTTATTAATAAATATATGTGAATGAAATTTTGGTTAATGCCATTCCAGGACCCTTTGAACTCCGTGGCGAAGTCAGATTTTTAATTGAAAAATCCCTAATAAAATTTTGCTATTTTCGACCTCGGAAAATAATCATAGTGTGCCTTGAAAATGGCTCTGAAATTTTGTGTGGAAGTAGACTTTTTAACCCACTATGTATTCAAAAAAAAAAAAATGGTTTCATTTTAGCGTAAAATATAAGTCTACAGGAGTGCTTCTATTTTAAATGGGTCACACTATATATATCAAAATAAAAAATCTTGGTATTAAGAATTTTATCAATTTTATAACTAACCATAATTATTTACATAAATGCAACTGTCGTTTTGTTTGTCATTTCATGTGCACATATTTTTAAAATTGTCGCCATTATTCTGTACGCATGGGTAATTAAAATAGCCAGTACCATGAAACCATTCATAAGTTACTTCTTGTATTTGTCAACTGTTGTCATTTTCTAATATAACGGGGGAAAAAAAAACAAGAAGGAACGTGAAAGTAAGGAATGACAATTGTTAATTTCAGAGGGAACAAATATGATCTAGAATATTGCTTTTTTACCAAGCTTGAACATTATTGTGATGATAAGTATGTGGCAGTATCATACTGGAGTCGTTTCTAACCAATTAGTATATAGTCCCTAGCTTTCACATATACGGTATAAATGAATCCTTTGATTATAATAATCAAGCCCTTTCAAAACAACGTTCTCGTACGCAGTCGAGATACCTACCCATTTTACCGCTTTATTACGGTCGGGAACAATCGGCTTCGTACCTTAACATATCTCAAATAACTAATTACAATAATATAATCAATCGTTAAAGCGTACACCAGAACATGCCTCTTGGAGAAGATTTTATCGCTTCCCTCACGATCTCCGAACGCCTTCGTAAAAGCGGGTTATTGCTGGTTAACGCCGGTCGACAGAGGCGTTTGTGTTGCGGTATGCGCGAGTGTGCATGTATCCCGTGTCGCTATACACTGCATGTACACACGAAACATCTATATATACACGACTTCCACGATGTCCGTTCGCTAAATGTAGTTGTGTACTGTGGGTAGGTACCACGGACATAAGCTATTATAACCGCACGACTGTATAATTTAATATTAGCCGCGGTTTTCAGTTAATTCCCGCTTCTCCTGTTCCCCACTTTCCCCGTAATACCTGTTAGAGTCTACGGAGCGAGACGGTCTTTATTCTCGCGTATCAAACAGTTGGTATGCATGTTCAACGAATCGTAAAGCGATATTCTACCAAGCCAGGATATCGTTTTTTTTTGTATGCCTATGTGTGCAAGTAATTGTAAGTAATTCATAATTCAAAGGAAAAAAAAGAAGAGATTAAATCCCATGTTAATAAACGTTTTTCTTTTTATTTGTAATAATAATTGTTAATAATTCGCAACAGCTGACGATTTTAATGGAATTAGATTTGCCGCATGTATTAGGAAGTGTTGCGAAAGGTGTTGACGTCATTTTACAACCTGTGGCTGTTATTAAAACGAATACTATCGCTTATAATTGATTATTTTTTCGTTAATTCCTTGTAATCACGCAAAGCATGCTAATGTTGCAATTTGTGGCCACAAGATTAAAAAGCTTTGGCGGTTAAAGAGATCTCACGAATAAGTGCATGAGATAATCAGAACGTAAATTTTATCAATACAGCCTACCTATGTATATTGATTAGTAATGTACATTCATATGCGCTACTCTGTACTTAGTGCACACCACACATGATATGCATTTGTGATATCCAAATATTCTCTCACCTGAAGCAAACAAGAATGACAGAATTTTAGATTTTAGGTATTTGAATTTCATTTGACAACAATTCAATTTGTGTAACATTTGTTCTAATTTTTTTTTTTTTACTTACTAATAGCTGTCGTCTCTATTTCAGATGTCGTGTGCATTGCGGCCGCGTAAGGATAGAATAGAGGACGAACGGGGCGATCTGGGGAAAGTTGTGCATCGTTAACCGCTATCTAGACGTCTTACGAGCGGTACGGAACGCGGTCGGACGACGAGGCACATTATCAAACTGTGCATGGAGCTGGCTCGATTTTCGAGTTAGCGCCCTGAAACGGATTTAGCGGCGTTCGGACGGGCGTTCGCCGATCTCGCTACCCTGGCCGCCACGTGCGAATTTGACGCGTAGCACAAATAAATACGAAATATGCATTAATAATAGCTGATTGATAACTTTACATCTGCGCTTTTTCATCCTCGGTTATAGAACGACGTCCGTGGGCGGGAGAGAGAATCGAAATAGAGCAAATGAGGCGGAATTTGTGAAAAATGGCGAGCGAAATCGATGCGCGCGATCGGCGTAGATCGAAAGGGGGTTACTTCGCCCATCTAATAGGCGTATTTTCGTTCGAAACGAGGGCGAGTTTATTAACAAGCGTTCGGTAATTCGACGCGCTAATGGAAAAACCATGGCGGACGCATCGAATCGGTCAGGCGAAATGTTAAAATCGCGTGGATTCGCTTTTCCACGACGAAAAACGGCTTTCCCATCGAGGCGATCGCGTTTTCGAGACAAAGCGGATACCGCCGTATCGGACGAGTTTTTATTCCAAATTTGGAATTGAACTTTTAGTGAAAGATAACCTTGAGAATTATAAATACATTATATACATTTCCTTACTACGAAGGTATACTTGTATGTATAAGTACTGTAATGCAAAATTGAAAAAGTCTAATTAAAGATACTCTTCCAGCAAAATTGTAAATTACAAATAATGTTTTATAAATGGTAAATTGATGGATAACTTCAAAATTTGACATTTATGCCCCCTCTTTATGCCAGTTATATATGATAAATGCTGATCGGCGGAACCCTTCCCGTATTACCGAAAATCACGAGCGGGAAGGACGAAAATTTAAGCGGGATAGAGGAAGAATAGAGTAAACGGGCCGCAAACGTTTACCGGAAAGGTTATTCGCGTGTAGCACCAACACGGACGGCGAGCTTGATCCTTCCTCTTGTCCGTTTAGGCGGTACGGTCGGCCCCGAAGCAGCGTAAGCTCCGCAATGAATTTATTCGAAGGCCCTGCGCGACGGACGGCGTAGAGCTTTGACGTGAAGAAAATCGCGAATTCGATTTCCTTTTTTTTTCTAAAAACACTTTGTGTGTGTATAGAAAGTATTTGACAAGGTAGGCCTTATACTTCTATCTCCATTTTTATCTTTGCTTTCCCAAATGTTAGAGATACTTCTTAATTTTTTTTAAGCAAATTACAGTTTGTGAACAGCTGGCTCTGATTTCACATAATACATTAACTTTATCACGTGCAGACAGTTCTATTCTTCCATTAGAAATTAGAATTTTCCATCGTCTTTATACACCATAACATCATAAGCTAAGACAAAACTGACATCGAGTAACAAAGAAATTTCAGAAATCATACCATATGTAAATATGTAGTTAGGGTATGTATCTAATGGACAACTGAATTTGTCACGAAATGTTTTAACCGAATTTATACTGAAGGGAAATTCTTCTATAATGGACGGATGGTTAAGTTTGGTTCATTCTAACTGAAAGTCCGTTATAATTAGAGTAACCTAAACTTGCGGACTCGCATAGGCGTCGGTATTACGGGTTAATATAAGAATACGAAAAATTTATAAATAAGCTAAACCGGTAGAGAAACAGGCATGTAATGTCGACCTTGAATATAAATCATGTTAAACCGCGCTGAGAGAGATTCCGTTTCAGTACCGGTTGGGTTGTTGCAGAGATTAGT
The DNA here is from genome assembly GCA_029619315.2 of Dynastes maya. Lineage (NCBI taxonomy): Eukaryota > Metazoa > Arthropoda > Insecta > Coleoptera > Scarabaeidae > Dynastes > Dynastes maya. The sequence goes on from JAROYE020000008.1 coordinate 31,068,158, forward strand.
CGAACGGTCAAGGTTATCTACTTACGTGTCGCTTTTGAAAATATAGCTGGTGTTTTTTGTGTTGTAGTATTATACTAAGTACATAATTAGTGTATCGTTTCATATAGAACTAATATTTACATACCTAAGAAAACAATGCCTCGTAATAGATTTGCTACTAATGTGCATAAGTATGTGTCACTTTTTCCCCATTTAAAATATGACGGTAGTGCAGTTTTTTGCTTAATATGCAATGTTCGTTTGGCTGCATTGGACAGAACTGATTGCCAGAGGCATGTCAATGGTATTAAGCATATGAGAAATGCAAGAAGTAAAATACCTTATACACTATTCCTCATACATTTATTAATTATGTTTACCTCTTGTAATCTTCCGTTGTCGTTGGTGAGAAAAGCAGCTTTTAAAACGTTTTGGCGACAATACGTTCCAAAGTACCCATTACCCTCACAAACACAATTACAGAATCATTCCGCGAATGAAAGAGATGCTAGAAAATGTGTGTAAACGTGATTTGTGTTCCAAAAAAATATAGATTACCGTGGATGAGACGACCGATATAAAGCAAAACAGTATTGTGAATGTATTAGCTCGCGTTTTATCTAGCGAGAACACAGCATCTCGATATTTGTTAGCTTGCAAACGTGTTCAACAATGTACCGCGGAAAATATTCAAAAAGTGATAATGAACGCTTTGAAAAAATTTAAAATTGCCCAAGATGTTAAGTGTTGGGCGATCCTTAAAACATATATTTCCTAACTTAATACATATAACCTGCATGCTGCATGCTTTGCATTTAGTTGGTGAAGTTGTTCGACAACATTACGGAAACGTTGATCGGATGATTGGAAGTACTAAAGCAATGTTTCGTAAATCTCCTAAACGTTTAAAAGAATTTCGTAAATTTTGTCCAGGTATTCCAGAACCTCCTGAACCAATTTTAACGCGATGGGGTACTTGGCTAACAGCAGTTTCTTACTATTTGATCCATTTTCAACAAATTCAATCAGTTATAATGCGATTTAATCGGAATGAATCCAAAGCAATTAGAGAAAGTCAAAGAGAATTTCAAATTCCTCAACTTTTAGAAGATTTAACAACAATATGTACCAATTATACAGTATTACTAGATGCCATCAGAAAACTACAATGTACTGAATTGTCATTGCAGGAATCATTAGACATAGTGGAGAGTGTAAAAAATAAATTACACACATTAAATGATACGCCAGGATTATGCGCTAGTCAAAAGTTGGCAGGTGTTTTAAGGAAAAATCCCGATTTTAATACTTTAGAGGCCGTTTATAATAAGTGTAAGAATAGTGAACTTTTAAGTGATTTTGAAAAACAGTTTCTACATACAAATGTAACTTCCTTAGATGTGGAGAGATCGTTTTCTATGTATAAGAATATTTTTTCTTGTCGACGCACAAGGTTTAAAGAAGTAACTGTGGAAACATATGCAATGATGCAAGTTTACGGTAGTTCACATCCTGATGCCTCTAATTTGTTGAATAATTAGCAAGTAAGTTTATTTATGAATTTTTCGTATTCTTATATTAACCCGTAATACCGACGCCTATGCGAGTCCGCAAGTTTTGGTTACTCTAGTTATAACAGAGTTCCTTATATACAAGGATTAAGAGCATTGAATGGATGACGTCTCAGCCAAGACTTCAGGAAATGTTCTACCATAAGTGAGTTTATTATAAACGGTTGAGCTGCGCGTTGCCCTAAGACATAACGATTTGTTAAATCAAGTTATTAAATGATTATGTATAATTTATTTTCTGTATTACTAAACCAACAGTGCCAGGCAATTACTATAACCATTCCAGTTTGTTTTCCAATTCACAAGAACGATCATTAACGGGGATCCAGTTAAAGCTGCTGAATCAACTGGATATTGCTTGACTGAAGATATTTTCTTCTGTGTGTAGGTAATTATATTCTTAATGCAATAAATGTTCTGCTGAGTTGTTTTTATCTCATGTGACGTACTAAGAAGCTAAATATTCATCAAGTACCAAACACACATAGAAATGGCATTCTGGAATGATCTTTAAAGCAAATGGGATTGAAGGAGAAAGAGATATACTGTTGCAAAACCCTGGGCATAGGGCGCAGGTCTTCCTGGCAGTTATCTACCATGCATAACGGTCGTAACAAAAATCCTCATTTTCCTTTTAAGAAAGCTATAGAAGTTGTAAGTACCAATATGTTTAAAATATCGACTTCAACTGATATTTTAAGAAACATTGTTGAGATATAACAAATTTATTTATTTATTTTTTAATGTATGCTTATTGAATTAAATATTAAACAAGTTTTCTTGCTGTAAATTGTGTAATTATATATATTTTTAATTTTAATTCAATATATGCTTCTATCAAGAAGCATATAATAGTTAAACCACCTTTTCGAATTACTACAAAGTTAACTAATAAAGGAACCTTAATAATATAATGTGGAATAATCTTCCAATTATTGTCATGACTTTGAGCTTAGTCTTGACGTTTCGCTAATCATGCTGTCAGTTTCTTCAGAAGGTATCTGTAGACTTAGCAGTAGTAGCCTTAGTATAAATTTGGATGAACTAGCTCACAAAGCCAAAATATCTTTTTAAACATGCCATAGAACAACTGTTTACAGATAGCAGCTTGCAGTACAACTGCCACAGAACATGGCCCTGCGCTCGGACAGAAATCCTTGACAATATTCTTAGTGACGAGTCTGTCTATGCCTTCGGATATGCTGTATGCTACAACATTGTTGGAGAATTCCATCGATGTATGTTACTCCGAGAGAGGTTGTTGGAATAGCAACTGCGATTAAGGCTGATATTATTGATGGTTCCAGAATGCGGACATGAGTTGGTTGCACACCTTTAATTGAACGGAGATGAATCCGGGAGTTTTTCAAGCAGAAATATTTGCTATCGCTAAAGGTGTCGAGATACTTTTGAGTAAATGTATTAAACACAGGTCGATAAACATTTTCTCTAATAGCTAGACTGCACTGCGAACTTTCCAGACTTATAGCTAACTGCGGAAACTAAAAACTATCGTAATTGTATTGTAAACTCAACGATTCGACAGGATTCCGAAGGACACTGTAGATAACGTTTACAAGACCATACACACATACACTATCATAAACATGATCATACAATCAATACAAAATTAAACTTGTACGATTCTGCTTACACCTCAGAAAAGATGTAAAATTTTCTTTCTGGACCCTAATGCACGAAATCTGATCTTGTAATTACATTGATTAAGAAAGGCATTTCAATGTATAGGAGTGCAATGGCTCAAACGCAATTATTAGAAGAGCTTGAGAAGTTCGCTGGACGCGATCTGCCTGTTATACACAAGCATCCACGCATACTACAAATCCGTAAGTTTGTCCCATACATAGAGATCGCTACACCGACATAGCAGTTGTTATAATTAAGTAGATTCATGTCGCGCATGTAGGTATAACATGTTTACTGCAAATTTATTCCGCGCAACGACTCGTCGGTTCACTAAAGGAAGAAATCGTCGATACTTGCACGGTCTTAACATGAAATGCGTTTACGACTCCTATGTGTTGTACCCGCTATATACCGCGCTAACCCGCAGACATCAGTTGAGCGCTCTTTTGTATGTTGCTAGCGAGTGTCGATGCCGCCGCGCCACGGTGCGGTGACAATTTTAGCATCCGTAATGCTTTCGCTGATGTGCAGAGGTCGACGTACTTTCTCTTGCTTGCCCTCTCTCTTTTCTACTCGTACATCGACGTTCGTTCGCTTTAATGTATAAAGACAGCGAACAAAGTGCCGTCCTTTCTTCTCTACACAACGAGAGCAACGGAGAACGGTATACGAGTATGTTGTCGCTTACAACAGCCGTTTTCCAATAATATTAATTGCTATGTAAAACCCTGTTAACCACCCGTGTATATCATTGTAATTTCGAGCATCGTCAGATCTGCCAATCTTTGTTCTTTCTTGTTCTGTTTCTTTGTCCTTTTCGGTAATTTCAATCTTACTCAGATATATATACAGGGTGAGTCAACGGTTTGAAAATGTCTTTTTATTCTGTGAATAAAAATTAGATTAAAATTTGATATATGTACAAACCTGTGCATGAAACTACCAGTTTTCAATGAGAATCAGAATTTGTTCATTTCTTTTTCAAATTGTTTACATTATTAATGGATAGATGTCATTATATTGTTTTGTAGTACTTGTAGTATCTAAAGCTAACGATAATGTAGAAATCGTTCTGTCACTTACCGGGGAATTACCCATCTTTAAGGAATAACCAATTTCTCTATGTGCATTAAAATAGCAGTGTCATTGTTTTTGTGTTTATTACAGAGTGAAATTTGAAAAAACAGTAGGTTCGTAAAATTTTATCCATATCTTGAGAGAATTTAATTATATAAATTTATTGAGTAGATTACATTTTGTAATAATGGGTCTTGCAAAATATTCCACCGCCTATGAGCGAAAGTTAATTCTAAAACTGCGGAATGAAGGGAAAACATAAATTTATTCAAAATATAATAGGTTGTTCGGCAAGAAAAATTGCAAATGCAATCAAACGGCAAGAGAGACCCGAAAATCGTGGTGGCAAAAAGAAAACGACAGATAGAGAGGTCATGCAAATTTTAAGGCTAGTTAAAAAAGATCCTTTCATTACGTCTTCTAAGATAGTTAGCGAATTAAAGCTAAATATTAGTAACTCAACTGTAAGACGACGCTTAACGAAAGCTAACATGTTTGCCCGAAGACCCAGAAAAGTTCCGTTTCTAAAGCAAAGACACGTGAAGGCCCGAATTGAGTTTGCAAAAGAGCACGTGAACTGGTCACCTTCACGTTGGAGAAATATCCTCTGGACGGACGAATCAAAAATAGTGTTATATAGTAACAACTGTTCTTCGCAGTTCGTACGACGACCACCAAGCACTTTTTTGCGTCCACAGTACACAAAAAAAGACTATTAAGCATGGTGGGTCTAGTATCATGATTTGGGCATGTTTCTCTTGGAATGGGACGGGCCCTATTTTTAAAATAAGGGGCATTATGACGTAGGACAGTTATCTGCAAATATTAGCTGATGTTATGTTACCATATGCTGAGGAGGAAATGCCTCTTAGGTGGGTCCTACAACAAGACACATATTTGATAATAGTCAACTATTAACAGAGTAACTAGAAAACATAAATTTCATCCATACAAAGTAGAATTGCATGACAAAGTAAGAAACAAATTATGAAAGGAGAGTCAATTTTTGCAATACTACGTGTACAAATAAATAAAAACAAAGACCTCATGTACAGTGCAATATTTTCTTATATACAATCAGTAGCAATTCGCAATTCGTCTGTGAAGGCCGGCTTTTTGCAGACGGCGTTTAACCGTGGACACGCTAATCGGCTTCGGAAGTACAGTATTGATTTCTAGAGCTGTTTTTCTTCTATTTCCCTTGCTGGACACCACGATTACAATATCTTGAGCTAACATTGTCACCCTTCGACTACCACTTCTTATTTTATTTAGAAAACTGCCACTTTCACTGTATTTTTTTATGTTATAATCAACAGTACATGGATTTAAATGTAATTTTCTAGCAATTGGACTATTGCTTATGCCTAAGTTATGTTGTGCTATTATCAGAGCACACGTTTCAACACTAATTTCTTTCCTTTTCGGCATGTTTTAAAATTTTTAACGAAATTACACTATTCGTTAAGAGATGTTGTCGTTACTAACACGGAACGATAGCTGACCGTAATTTAAAAATATTACTTCATATGGCTTTGTTCTAGCTTCATGATTCATAGTAAAATTACCAACTGTTACATTTTTCGTGGAATTTCAAGAAATACGCTCTTTGTTGTCGCTACTACCTGCGTCTCTATGACGGTATTACCTCTCATACAGATAAAAGAAGTAAATAGACTGATATTATTTAATGAATTTAAGCGACTTACTAATTATTAGCATACTATTCAATAATGCGGGAATGTATTTCCTAAATACATTCTTTGTATACAAAAATCTAAAATCCAAGGGTGCCGAAATACTTACGAACGGTAGTGTATGTTAAATCATTGCAGATAAATATAGCCTATTGTTAACAATAGTTTAAGGTGTTAGGGAAATCATTACAAATCCGTAGAAATATGCAAGGTGCTCTACTTAAAATACGTTAAACATATTTAGAACAGCCTGTACAACAAGGAACCGTCAAATTATGCCAGCGACATGTCACATACCCTATACTTACTGTCTAGCATGGAATTTGATCTTTGATCAATGCTGTTATGGAATATAAGTAACTGTGTAAACATATGCAAAACAAATATTTTTTAAAATTGGGTATATCTTTAAAATTATTGAGTAGGATGTCCTCATAATAAAAAATATTCAAAATGTGGTGTAGAATGCAGACATTATATCGTCTTTGCATTCTACAGGATGTTCCATTAAAAAGAGAATAAATCTAACACACGGCACAAAGCCGTAGAACATAGGCCATGCAGGAAAAAGCGTTTTAGGATAGATAGACACTGCGAAGCTCGTAAAAAGGTGACCCCCATCCATCCCATCGTATCACACATGTTCAGCCGGGCGGCGTCAAGCGAAATAAATCTCAATGTTCCGTAAAATTGCTCTTTTGTTTTATCGGCCGTCTTTTAATATTTCACGCTTTCATGGCGTCAAATAGAGTCGGCGCATATCTAGTGGGTAGTACATGCGTTTGTGTATTGTTTTCAAAGGGGACTAGATCTTAAAATAAGTTATTTCTAGCAGTTGGATCTCTTAGTAGATTCAAAAATTTATGGTTCTACAGTAGAGCGAATTCTACCGCATATTAAACATGTAATTTATTACCAACTCAATAAACAATCGAATAACGATTTGTATATGTACTATTACAGTTAATAAACAAACGATAGTAATTCTCCAAGGTAACCACACAAACACACTCACGTACACATGTACACACACTTCGAACAAGAACAAATAAACGCGATTAGAAACAAAAGCAAATAAACAATTGTTAACTATAAAAAAAAAACTGTTTTTACTTCATGCCCATCAATGTCGATTATATTTATTTGCTTATCATTGCCGCACCAACAGATTCTACAAGGAACAACATTTCACCGTATAAGTTTGTGTATACGTAATCAATGCAAAATGCCTTCGATATGTGAGGAATCTCTGACACTCTTGAGTCAATTCCTACTAAGCGTTTGTGAAGATTTAGATATGGATCGTAAATGTAATCCATTTGAATCTGTCTTGAGTAAAATCGATGATGTATGTCGAGATTAAGATATTAGGATACGGGTGATACACTTTAGACTTAAGATAATAATCGAGATTAGGAAAAAGCATGGAATAAGTACATGAAATTCAGTTGGCTGTGCGTATTTGTCGATTGGAGATCTAGGATGATGTTTTCAAACATTTTAATCGGGATTAAATTATAAGTTCACCCATAACATCTGATATTTTTTATTATTACTTCAAATTAAGTCCCGGGATTACTTATAACTCTCGTTTAATTACATTCTCTAATAACGACCAATATACGTTCGTCTTTCTCTGAGAATTAACTAATTGTAAACTTCTTCGACTAGAAATTTTGGATTTTAAAACGATAAATCTTATAGGTAATTTTTAATTTGAAAGATGAAACCTTGTTTGTATAATCCGGTTTTTTTTTTCTGCTAAAAATGAATACTGCTTTTGTGCTGGTGCAAGAACAATAGCACTAATATTGTTTGGGGGATTGTTCGAATATTTCAAAACGGGGACCAACTTATTTTGTCGTGTTACTCTAATAACAAGTCTGGGCAAACAGAGGTAACAGTCAGTGTAGTAGATATGTGGTGCGGAGTCGGCGATTATTTATTTCAAGCGTTCATAGCGTCAGTACAAAATCGATGCTGTATGCGAGTAGTTCTGTGTATATGTAGGCTGTCGTAACTTATTTCGTAATTGTACGCTTATGTTTGCTTTAAAAATGTCGCAGTTAGGTACGTCGCGAAAACGACCAATGGCAGACACAGTTAAAAACTTTGTAGTGGACATGCCGGACTTAATTTTGATGGCGCTAAAATTCAATGTCTAGTTTGTAAAATCCCTTTAATGTGTTGGTCCAGAAGCCACTGTCAACGTCACATCGAAAGCAAACAGCATTCTTCTGCAAAAAGTGGCATACGAGGCCAAGAAAAATTTACATTTCAATTATGTGTGTTACTCTTATTTTATGTAATCTATCGTTTCGTTTACTAGACAAAGAAGCATTTGTCTCCTTCTGGAATAAATATGCGGACTGTAAATTACCTAATCGGACATCGATACGAAAAGTAGTGCCATTTGCTCGTGAACATATAGAAAAAAGAATGAAACCGGAATTGAAAGATAAAAAACTGTGGTTGTGTGTGGACGAAACACAGATCGTCAAAAACATTCTGTGCTTAATGTAATGGTACGTACAATGGAACCACATCGACCATCATCCTCCTTCTTACTTGCTTCCAAAAGAGTTATAAATTGTACTGCCGATGAGATTTTAAAGGTGGTGTTGAACTCATTGAACAAATTTGAAGTTTCAACTAAGCAACTTTTAATGTTTATGAGTGATGGTGCCCCAAACAAGCGTCTTTTGGGCCGATCTCTTAAAGAACACAGTGGTAACTTCTTACATGTAACGTGTAAAATCCATACTCTAAATCTTGCGGCACAAACGATTCCCACATGTTTTCCACTAGTAAATGCATTGATTGCTAGTACAAAGGCAGTGTTTCTAAAGTCCCCGAAACGTACCCGACTATTTCACAAACTGTGTCCTGATTTACCTGAACCACCACCACAGTCGATTGTTACACGTTAGGGAACATGGTTGCAGGCTGCGTTTTACTACAACAAATATTTTGATCAAGTAAAGAAGGTAGTTTTAAAATTCAATCCGACAGAAGCTGCAGCAATCAAGGAAAGCCAGGAAGTATTTCAAGATAGTCAGGTTAAAAGAGATTTACAAACTATTCACACCAATTACTTAGGACTAGCGGAGGGAATAGAAAAATTACAAGATGTTTCAATGCCGCTAGTGGATTTTGTTCAATGACTTTTAAAACAGTAACTGTTTCAGCACGTTTCATAATTTATTTCTTACCTTCTATTTTATGTGTAAACTTTTATGTGCTCGCCACGCCTCTGGCTGTTACCGCATATTTGCCCAGGTTACTAATAACCACGTGGTGTTATCGTTATAATCAGTACGGGCTAAACTGGTTTATAAAACGTGCTCCTCCGAAGACGCAAAATGAACAATTGTTTTTATATCTCTGATTAGCGCTAATATAACAAATATATTACATCTATTCTTACTGTCAAATTAGCAGGTATGTCCTTCTATGAACGCTCACCGTTTGTTTACATTTTCCACATTTAGAGGGCGAAAATTTGAATGCCCAGTTTTAATAACTCAAGCTAAGTTAACTATGAAGTTTATATTATTGGTAATTAGTTACCGTTTACTCCTTGTTAACATAAGTATGTGTCATTACGCGTGGGATTCATGTCGTGGAAGATGAATGAGTATCTAAGAAAAGGAACAACCTGTTTAAATACCGTTTGAACATTAGCGTAATTTGCTTTAGAATCGTTCTCATGGAGATTCTTAGGTGTTTTTACTAAAGAAGTAAACCAAACAAAAACATCCAATCGATGCCTTACAGACAACAAGAGCTCTCTCATCATTCGAACAATCAAGCCGGAAACGACGAACTTACCGGATGTCTAGCGGCCGCGACCGCTGCTGCTGCCGCTGCATTCATGCCTGCACTAGGGTACATTTTACGTCAGCAACAACACATGATATATAATCCAAGAGGAGCGCCTCCTCGGAAGTGCTAGCACATGAACGATTTGTAAGCGTAACCATCCAAGAAGCGTTATATCGAACAGAAATCGAAGTAATCCCTTGTTTCTTGTTATCCAAAAAATATATATGAATTTCACTTTGAACTAGCACAGATTTTGCAGTATTTGAGTAAGACGCACTATTTCAAACACTTCACTAAGAAAAAGGGAAATAAAAACACGAATATTGAGTAATCCAATTATAAGCGGAGTGTACAGTAAAGTAAATATTCCTAATCGCACTTTCACACTTACAGAAATCCTAATATGGGATATTAAAGTAGACACGTCGTAAATATTTCCACAAACAATGGTGTCGGTATAAATCCTCCTTTAATTTTTTTATTTTCTTTGTAGATATTAGTGTAGCCAATGATAAACCTTTCCTGGTATTCCTAGTTACACTTGGAATAAATAATCCTCAAGTTATATATAAGCTCTTTCGTCGACGGTTTCGAAAATTAGACGCACGCATGGAACGAAGCTAACCTTAGCACATCTACACGTCTCAACAGTTCACGCGCAACTGACAGTCGTTCCCCCCACTCCAAACAGTTGAACCGCGACCGCCGGCGCCGCTCTACATCCCTCACGTATCCTCGGACTCGTCGCACCTTCTACACTCTTCTTTATACGTACGAAAACCGCTAAAATACACCCTCTTTTCCACCCCCGAACTCGAGAACTTCAGGCCTTCTGTATAATACAAAAAGCGACCAACACACCAGCACCACCGTATCGTATAGTGCTTTTCGGGAGGTTGGGGACGGAGGAAAGAAAGCCGAGCGAAAAAAGCCGAAAATACGGATGAAATGAGCGGATGGGTTTTCTCCGTTTCTCTCTTTCTATACCCAACCGACCGCGACTAGTATTACTATACGTATAGAGCAGCGACATGTGTATGTAACGTAGATGTATAGTCGGTTTGGGTTAGGAGCGAAGTCGGAAAAAAGTAGGATGAAATATACGTGGAATTAAGTGTTTATTGCCGCCGTATTGCGCGCACTCGAGACCGCTCTTGTCGCCTACTAGATCGAATGTATATTAATGTTATTAATGTAGTTACCATCATTGAAGAAAAAAAAAAGAATCAATCGAACTTCCTTATAGTCAATAACAAATTCATGGCTACGTGGCGTTTAAGTACTTAGTTATTACTTATTAAAGATGTAGGTTCTCTAAAGCTAGAAGATGTTAAGTTTCAGTTTTCAGAGTATTTAATATTATTGGTATGACCTGGTCGTCTAATATAAGCACACAAAAGCTCTATTTCGCCTTAAAAATACCTGCAACGCACCAAATTCTAATGGTCACTAAAAGGCAGCGTCCCTCAAGCAAAGAATTTCTTTCTCTCCATTGATAAATGAACTTCGAAAGTCCCGAAAACGTTTGAAGATACCTCCTTTTCACTTAAACGATCTCGTGTAGAGATGGCAATACAAAAACCTTTTTTTTTGTATCCCAGTGTCGGGTTTGTTGGATGGAATTGGAATATAATGCCATAGAACCATAGTTAAACAGGCACTAATAGTACACATCGCATAGAAGGACGATTTCCTTCTATTTACTTTTTTTATTTTTGCATTTTGAGGAATGTAAAGTGAAGGTTCTTCGAGTATTAATTAGTAGTCTTTCATAAAAAAGTTCCAATATTGGTATTGTTACTAAGATATGAGTGAATATCTTTCTCTTCTACATGGGATGCTTACCTAATTACCGCTTAATTGTTCGACGGGGCCGCACGGTCACGCACACATGCTTTCTGTGTAAATGGAAGCCGCTGTTAGTGCTGGATGCGGCGAATTATTCCTATATACCTAATAAAACTACATAAAGTGATGTGTGTATGTGTGGCAATGTATCTACGGTGCACAATCCATATCGACGTCTCTCTACATACCGTACATGCATACGAACACAAGTCTAGAGTACATACAAACCGGTTGTCTTGTTCCTTCTGCGTATCTCTCTCACTCTTTCGCTGGGCAACAACAACAGCGCTTCTTGACAAACGAATAAATGGGTCACGTTTTAATTGGCAGGACTGTGATTGCAATTAGCGCTGGGGATGAAGTGCAGCGCGTGTAGGACCTCTCTTGGTTCTTCTATCTCTCGAACACACCTAACGTGTGTTTCGAACAACCTTACCGTACTTAGAGCTCGTGCATATCTACATATACGTTAGATATGTGCAGAAGGAAATGCATACTTTTACATCGGTTTCCACTCACACCCCCGATACGATCACATGGTGCATGTTCGCTTTCCCCCAAAAAATATATTCCTCTATACATATATATATAAAAAAAAAATTCGAGGAGAGGAGTGAAAAAAAACACAAAAAACTACCCTCAAAATGGCTGCCTGGCAGAAAGCATCTCATTTTAGCTCTCCGAAACAGGGGGGTCGAAATCCATCCTTGTTCCACCCGCGTGATTTCAGCCCTTATAAATATGGCGTCCTGATTGCCTGTATACCCAAGCCGGTTCCGTCGCGTCAACGTGGACTAATATACGGAACAGTCAGCGCTCCAATATAACGTCGCGGTTACGCTCTCTTCGCCAACAGCGCTCGTTCATTTTTGAGGAACGCCCACCTTAAACGAGCGCACAACTTTTCGCCGGCGCGGACCAATCGCAATCGTCCACCGACCAATTGCCCGCGAGATTTTCACATCGGTTGCCACGCAACGCGCTGACAGCGGCGCGTCAAGTCAACGTGGACTACCGAGGTGCCAGGACATGGCTCGCAGGATCTGTACGCAGCGGGCAAACCAGCAAAAATAAGAGCCGACCAAAAAAAAATATATATGAGTAGAGATAAAATCTAGTGAGTCTCAGGGTGCGGGCTTCGCGTTCTAGCAGAACAAAAGCCCTTGCTGGATGGTACCCGGAGTTATTAGTGAGGCGAGAGAAAGAGATGGCGAATGAAAGCGAAAAAAAACGAATAAAAGAGCCCAAAGGCGAGTTTACAAAGGTCAAACTTTATGGCCAAATTACAATGGAACTAATTTTTATTATAGGCGTCGTGTCGTTGCTTCTTCTTTCGCTTGTGTGTGTGCATACTGAGCTAAGGTTGCTTTGGATGGTTGAGCGCTCCAAGATGTTTATTATGAATTCGGTGTGTTGTTGCTTCCTTGTTGAAATTAAAAACCTACGAACGCGAAAAAATGTAAATTCCCATTAACTAAACAGTACACACCGGAATAAGAAGTGTATAAGCGCTCTTCCTCCATGCATATTACTTCTGCATATATGCAAATCTGTACGCTGTATTAAATGGGAAAGATAAGGAATTGAATACTACACGAAGTAGACGGAAAAACTGCTTATGTGTATACGCATGGTGTGATGCTCTACACACGTTTTACTACCTAATTCCCATTGGATTCTACAGATCTCCCAGCATTTATACTAGCCATATCAGCAGTAATTATTAGTCATTTTATCAATTTCTACGAAAGATATCATACAGCTTTAAAGCCTTATGAGTAGAGTAACCAAAACTTGCGGACTCGCATAGGCGTCGGTATTACGGGTTAATATAAGAATACGACAAATTCATAAATAAACTTACTTGCTAATTATTCAACAAATTAGAGGCATCAGGATGTGAACTACTGTAAACTTGCATCATTGCATATGTTTCCACAGTTACTTCTTTAAACCTTGTGCGTCGACAAGAAAAAATATTCTTATACATAGAAAACGATCTCTCCACACCTAAGGAAGTTACATTTGCATGTAGAAACTGTTTTTCAAAATCACTTAAAAGTTCACTATTCTTACACTTATTACAAACGGCCTCTAAAGTATTAAAATTGGGATTTTTCCTTAAAATATCTGCCAACTTTTGACTAGCACATAATCCTGGCGTATCATTTAATGTGTGTAATTTATTTTTTACACTCTCCACTATGTCTAATGATTCCTGCAATGACAATTCAGTACATTGTAGTTTTCTGATAGCATCTAGTAATACTGTATAATTGATACATATTGTTGTTAAATCTTCTAAAAGTTGAGGAATTTGAAATTATCTTTGACTTTCTCTAATTGCTTTGGATTCATTCCGATTAAATCGCATTATAACTGATTGAATTTGTTGAAAATGGATCAAATAGTAAGAAGCTGCTGTTAGCCAAGTACCCCATCGCGTTAAAATTGGTTCAGGAGGTTCTGGAATACCTGGACAAAATTTACGAAATTCTTTTAAACGTTTAGGAGATTTACGAAACACTGCTTTAGTACTTCCAATCATCCGATCAACGTTTCCGTAATGTTGTCGAACAACTTCACCAACTAAAAGCAAAGCATGCAGCACGCAGGTTATATGTATTAAGTTAGGAAATATATGTTTTAAGGATCGCCTTAACATCGTTGCTGCACTATCTGTCACAATCGTCACAACTTGATCTTGGGCAATTTTAAATTTTTTCAAAGCGTTCATTATCACTTTTTGAATATTTTCCGCGGTACGTTGTTGAACACGTTTGCAAGCTAACAAATATCGAGATGCTGTGTTCTCACTAGATAAAAGGCGAGCTATTACATTCACAATACTGTTTTTCTTTATATCGGTCGTCTCATCCACGGTAATCCATATTTTTTTGGAACACAAATCACGTTTACACACATTTTCTAGCATCTCTTTCATTCGCGGCAAATGATTCTGTAATTGTGTTTGTGAGGGTAATGGGTACTTTGGAACGTATTGTCGCCAACACGCTTTAAAAGCTGCTTTTCTCACCAACGACAACGGAAGATTACAAGAGGTAAATATAATTAATAAATGTATGAGGAATAGTGTATAAGGTACTTCAGTTCTTGCATTTCTCATATGCTTAATACCATTGACATGCCTCTGGCAATCAGTTGTGTCCAATGCAGCCAAACGAACATTGCATATTAAGCAAAAAACTGCGCTACCGTCATAATTTAAATAGGGAAAAAGTGACACATACTTATGTACATTAGTAGCAAATCTATTACGAGGCATTGTTTTCTTAGGTATGTAAATATTAGTTCTATATGAAACGATACACTTTTATGTACTTGGTATAATACTACAACACACAAAAAACACCAGCTATATTATCAAAAGCGACACCTAAGTACATAACCTTGACCGTTCGACTAATCTCTGCAACAGCTCAACCAGTACTAAAACGAAATCTCTCTCAGCGCGGTTTAACATGGTTTATATTCAAGGTCGACACTACATGCCTGCTTCTCTACCGGTTTAGTTTATTTATGAATTTTTCGTATTCTTATATTAACCCGTAATACCGACGCCTATGCGAGTCCGCAAGTTTAGGTTACTCTACTTATGAGTATACAGACCTAATTTCGCTAGCCTTCATGAATGAATTGCGTATACTAAAGTCGAAGTCTGATGTCTTGAGTACCGTAGACTATCTACTTTGAAGTCTATTCTAAGAAATAAAGAATTTAGATCTGCTATTTCGATTTCCTTACTTTTCCATGTTCTACTTTGTGTACGGGAAATTTAAAAAGTAAGATTATCTGTTTATATTTTCAGATAAATGAGAAAACTCCGCAAAACTATAATAAAAGGTGTTTCAATAAGAGCGCAAGATTTGAATTACGCGCCAGCTTGGCTGTGGTGATGTCACATGATTATGACATGCCAAGTCGATAGGAAACAGATGGTAGTGAGTAAACATGGAGCATTACACGACAGAACAACGCGTCCTGATTGTTAAACATTATTATCAAAATGGTGAAAGTTTGATCGCCACGATTCGTAAAATTCGTCCAATTTTCGGTCGAAATAATGTTCCTAAGTCATCTACTGTGAAAAGAATAATCGCAAAATTCGAAAGTACTGGTTCGGTTAGTGATGTGAAACATATGACACGAGTTCGTAGAGGTCGTTCAGAACAAAACATGACGCCAGTTCGCGAGAGTGTGGCCGGTACCACCTTTTTAACAAACTCTAGTTATTAGTGTAGCGAAACGACCATTTACAACAGATAGTAGAGGCTGTGGGCATCTCAAGATTACGTGTGTTATATATTAACTGATGATTTGGGGATGAAAAAGCTAAGCGCACGTTGAGTGCCGCGCTTGTCCACTCAGGACCAAAAACGCATTCGAGTGAAATCCCTGTTGAAGCAGTTTAAGCGAAATACACCGGTTTTGGCTTTGACTAATAACTGTATATGAAACTTGGATAAAGCAGTACACTTCTGGAGCCAAGGCATAGTCGAAACAGTGAGTAGATTCCGAAAATGGAGCAAACTGTTGGTCAGAAAAGTAATGGCAACTGTTTGTTGGGATAGTCATGGAGTTGTGTTAATCCACTATCTTGAAAAAGGAAAAACAATAACGGGGGCATTATTTAGCAAGCTAAAGGCAGAAATTGAGGAAAAACAGCCGTATTTGAAGAAAAAGAAAGTTTTCTTCCACCAAGACAACGCATCTCTCATACTTCAGTGATAGCCATGGCAAAAATTTACGAACTGGGATTCGAATTGATAGACCACCCACTCTATTCACTAGATTTGCCCCCAACGAATTTTATCTGTTTCCTAGACTCAAAGTTTCACCCAGAGGACAGAGATTTTCGTCGATTGAGGAGGCCATCACATTTGCATCCCTGGGAAAAATGTATGGACTTAAAAGGAGACTATGTTAAGGTATAAAACTGAATTTATTTTTATGTTATAATGGAAACTTTTCGAGCTACCCTCGTACTTCGTACGTACAATTTCGATTATTTTCATATTTTGTATTATGAATAGCAATTGTAAGTGCCGATGCAAGTTATATTTACATACAACTACTGCTTGGTATATATTATTTAACTATTTATTAAAAAAGTAGACCGATCCCTTGTCCCCTGTGGTGCACCCGTGCCCCACTTTCGACTATATGTAATTATTTGATGCCCAAAAAAAGCATGTTAGCATTCAGATTTTACTAAAGATAATAAAATAATTATTTATAGGTAATTTACATATCATCACGCTAGAGAATGTATTGTTTTTTTTACACATGTAGAATCCACTTAGCGATTGCCATTGTTAATTTTTCTCTCTGGTCGACACATGCCCACTTATACGGACATATTTTGCCAATTAATTCATTTATTCTAAACATATGTTTCGCAGAATTGCCATCCTTGAGTGTCGTGTCACTTAACGATCGACATTGGCAATAGATCACTTCCCAAAAAACACGTATCTTAAATTAGTTAATTGTTTTGTATTGTAACTATTACCACCATTGCGATCTCTTGAAACTTTTGAGCACTTATGTACCGATATGGATGAGTAGGATGTACGATAACGTAAATAGATATGGATTGATATTTCAACGCAAAATAATACGTACATCTAAAACTATAAGGGTCATTCACGATGATGTCCTGTTAGATATTAGACGTCCCAAGAGTAAAGTACCCTTATTTTAAAAAATATCGAAAAATGTTATTTGAAAAAGTTATTTAGCATTAAAAATTATACCTACATTTAAAGTCATGGCTGCCTAAGTCAAATTTTAGTTTTTTACTCTATTTTTTCAAATATCGTCTTCAAAAAATTATGTAAATAACGCTTCATTTTAAAAGTTGATAATATTACAAATTGGCCAAATGTTATGTTAACTCAAGTAAATTTTTTTTTAAATTTGAAATTTTTTGGTGCAAATTTCTTTTTATTTTTATTAATGCCTAAAATTGCTCTAAATAATAAACTCGCAGTAAGAAAAGAACAAAAAATTAACAATTTCTCAACATGGAAGTGTTTCTGCCAAAAATCATCTTTAAAAGTTGGTTTTGAAAACGAATGTTAGACGTGGTAGACAATCATTCGCCTTTCCATCGACCGACAAAGATAGCCAAAATATTCTATGTATAAAAATAAAAAAATGTAACATTAAATTATTTTAAAGATATTTTAATTGACCAAACAAAACCCATTTTTAAAGTGTTGTGTTAGTATCTACTGACACTTTGTGGCGCCAGAAAATATTTCAGTTGTTGTTTTTGAAGATTAGTGGCATAAGCTGGGAGATGTAGGAGCAATGTGGCCTAGAGTAAGAAGCATTAATGCTTTTATTCTCCTCATATTGTTTTTACCGGTAGTGGTTCCATCAATACCAGGAGCTATTTATCAGCAGTATCTATCTTAGTTATTGTTTCTAGGCATCTTTTTTATATGTACTTCCACATTAGGTTCACTTTTGTTTGAACGTTATTCTGTAGATAACCTCTACTTTTAGCCTTCTTAAAATCACAAGCAATGTGAATAATTTGCTGCATTATGTACGTATATGTTGTACTGTTTTAAATAAGGTACAAGGTACAGGATATAAGTAAACGTTTCTCTGCGTGTAGGAAACTGAATAACATCCTATCCATTTTCCGTTAAAACTTTCATTTGAAAATTGTGTTATTCTTACTCTACAATGAACGGTCGCTCCATCTAATTGATACCAAATTCTGTGTTTGTCTGTGTAGGATTTGATTTAAAATTGGTAATAAATCTTCTTGCAAAAATTGCAAGTATTGGTTAGCAGTAAGATTTTCATCAAAGAAGAAGAGCCCAATTACAGTATTGTTTAACAATCCACATAAGACATTTACCCTAAGCGAGTATTGGTCCTCGCATTCTATAGTAAATTAAGGATCTTCTGCAGACCGCCACCTACAGCTCTGTGAACCTACTGTTTCATTTGCTGAAAATGTTGCTTCATCAGTCTATAAAATATTTATAGGAAACCGTAAATTTTCTCCATACTCTCCTTGAAGTCACACAGAAAGCTCAAATCTTAGAAGAAAATGTCTTTCGTTTAAACCATTTATGAATTTTAATTCAAAAGCTTTAAATTTATTTCTTTTAAGAATTTTTATTAAGAGATGTCGATATTTATTTAATTGATGTCTTACTATTTTCCACCGCTGTTAGGCATTGGAAAATTTTTTGAAATCGTTGTTAACCACGTTTCTTTAAATTTATTTAAAGTACGCGTGTTACTGTAATCTGATTTACATTGCGATTAGGATGCCTGGTATTCTGCAATTTTTCTGCGTGGAGTATTTTCCATACACAACAAAATAATCTCAACTTTTTCTTCCTTTGTAAGCATATTAATATTATTTAAACACTACTTATTATCAAACAGTGACAAAATAAACAATAACTACGAAATACATGTTTGTCAAATACGAGTACCTTCTGCCAAACATTCATTTATTGTCAAAGCCAACTTTTAAAAAGACTATTTTGGGCAGAAAAACTTCCACAAAACGAATATTTGTGTTGAGAAATTGTTAATTTTTTTAAGTTTAACCAGTAGGTATCAATAAATGTTCTTCTTTTCTTATTATTTTGAGCAATTTTAGGTGTTAACAAAAATAAATTAAATGAAACGTTATTTACATAATGTTTATTTATTGTTTTACACAAATTTTGTTTTTTGAAGACGATATTTGAAAAAATAAATAAAAAAATTAAATTTGACTTAGGTGGCTATGACTTTAAATTTAAATATACTTTTTAATGCTAAACAACTATTTCAAATAGCACTTTTAAGGGGAATAACTTTTCTGTGAAAAACCCATAATAAGGAAGTTTCCTATGGTGCGGATGGCACTATATGTTAGGGAGTTCCATTGGGAATAAGAAAGTTGCTATCCGATTTGACCAGGAATAATCAAGATAATATGATCCACCAACATTACAAACGGATATTTAAATTACTTTCAGAGATACGTTTAATAGGCCACCGTCGTTAATGAGACCGTATACAAATGCGGAGTTGTCTTGCACACATAGATCCGTTTTCTAGAAATGAATCTATCATGTTAATTAATACATACATACATCTACATATGCTTTGCAAGGATTAGTTATACATTTACCCATAAGTCTATAACTATATACCTATCATGTTCACTGTTCTAGAGTCGCCTATAGGAACAGTAGTAGTAAAATCAATTTGCGCGGTCGAGATATATTGAATATATTGTTGACGGAAAGTCAAGGAATGTGTGTACCGCTTAAATTTATCCCAACTATCGCGCGTATTGTTTGCTTATTTATGTAAGTGAGTGATTGCATTCACCGTCTATATACGTAAACTAACGAACGTCAAATGGTAGGTGTGTTTGTTTTACGTAAATCTAAATTTGCTTTTGATAAAAGAATCCATACGTCTTTGAACTTCTATAGATTTTACATGGATGTACATTTCCTTCATAGAAATGTGATCCATAGTAAATAGAAAATAAATGAAAGAAATCTGTATTGTAGAAGGTTCTTATCCTCATTTTAGTTAACCGTTTATTCCATAGAAATTTTAAAAGTGAAGCCAACATAAAATATTTACGTCCAATCCTACAAGAATCAATATTCGCCTGGTGGTTACGGGCTGGCTACTTGTAAGCTCGATTATGTCTGGAGTCTGGACATCGAATTTTGTGGTAATTGAAAGCAGTAAGATGTCATTGGGTTGGACCAGACCGTTAAATCGAACGGCAATCAAAAAGTCAGTCCCAAGAATGAGTTAGAAGATGCAGTGTTGCGGAATCAAATACTAAAATCGTGATCTCAAGCACTTGTGACTAAGACAGTATGCGATTTTACGTGGTGGAAGTCATCAAAATGAAGACTGAGCTTGTGCAAAGAGATTATATGTTTGGCAATTGCAGCAAGTTCACTGATGTCTTCAAATTACATCGTTTGCAACAAAGCACAATATGCACATCTGCAAACCATGAGTTGTTATGTAGGAGTGTCGAACATATTCAATGTCTATAAGACGTCAAGTTTGGTGATCGTATTGGCTAAAAGGTAGGTCCATTGTGATCAATCTATCGTCTGAGAAAGTTTTTTCCAAATCAGTTCCCTTCTGCATATGCACTACGAGCTGGAACATCATGTTAATACACAATTAGATTTCGTAAACGTAGTGATTCATCAAGCAATAGTAGCATTATTTGCTCATTTATTGATAAATAACACTGTGCTCGAATTGGAGACTTTTTTTACAACAAACTGGGGACCCGGGGGCTAACCGTTTTCAAAAGTTAGCTCGCGTTTTCGAGCAATTTTAATTTAAAAATGTTAGGCCAAAGACCCCAAAAAAACGTAATGTTTATCATTTTTTGACCATTTATTGAATTTAAATCGATGGAAATCTATATCTATATTTAATAAAAATTGAATCGATTCAGTCGATTTTTCATCATTTTTTTGCAAAAAAAATTTTTCTTGATTTTCTCTAATTGCCCTGATTCTTCTGCATCGTCATTTACTCCTTGTAAATTCCAACAAATATCACCCAAAAGAGCATGTAGCTTTTTGCCGCCGTACCAATGTTCGAGCCTCGCCGTAACTTGATGAAAACGCTCAACATGCTCATCGGATTCGTTTGGTGAATTTTTCTACATGGGAATGCAAAAAATGAATTTTTAATGACATTTGAACATTTAAACGGTGGAAAGCAGTGAGCATGTCTTCAATTAGTATGCGTCAATAACCTTTTCACACAATCCCATGCAACAAGCTCCATCTCAATAAGTGCATTTTCAAACCGTTTGTCTCTCATCAAACGGCGAATGTCCGGTCCATTAAATATTCCTGTAAAGTAAATATCATACAAAATGAAACTTCAATAGATCAACATTCAGATTCTGACATCTACCTTCTTTTATTTTCATCCCACTTAACCCTGGAAAAATACGACGCAATTTATTGAATGCATTTCCTTCTGGGTTCAATGCTTTCATGAATGATACTTTTCGATGGGAGCAAGTGTAATCTCAATAATGTTGTTTTGTCGCAATCTAAATTCCTCACGTAAAGGCCAGTTCCGTTCGTTACATTGGTCGCCGGCAAAACGGGTATTCCACAAGCACATGTAGCACATATTTTTGGTATAACCCGTTTGTATACCTCTAAAAAGAGCCACCACTTTTAAGCTGGCACAAATTTTTCACTTTTGGTAATTACATTGCATTAAATCGATGATTTTTTTAGCGATGCATATGTCTCTTTTGTATTGCTGCTCAGTGCAATCAAAAGGGAATTTTTTGAATTGGTATTGTGTAGCAGAACCGCTTTCAAACTGCTTTTTAACGAGGCGATAAACAATCGCCAATGCTCGGGATTATATTCATTTTGCATCGTTAAAATCAAACCACGGTTATCAGTGTAATAAGCGAGTTAATTATTCTCGATGGATTTGAAAAAATTCGTAAAGCTATGATGACGATCGATTGCTTCGTATATTCGAACATCTGCTGCCAAAATGTTCGTTTGTTTCAAGTCCTTTGCCAAAAGAATAATACGTTGATGCGCCTGGTTCTTCGGTTTTCATGGTTTCCAATGCTGATGGCTCAGACTTTTCTGTTGAAATTGGTCTTGTTGGAACAGATATTGTATTTGAATGCAGCAGCGACAATTGAGTATATGTTGTTGGAATGTATTCCAAAGAACCACTTTTTCTTCTGTTCATATCGTCGGTATAATTCACGCACGCATAACATATGTTCTCTTGGATCTATCCAAATCATCGGAAAACCAAATGGCATAACGTCCATTTATTCAAATTCAAAACGCATATTGTACAAACAATAGACGGCGTCCAATACACATCAGTAAAAACATTTTGTGAGAAATATTTTCAGCACTTATTTTATGCCTAGTGGTCTTAACTACAAATTTTTCACACACGCAACAAAAGGTATTCAATTTAGAACATTTATCAATTCTTGATATTTCAAATTAATTGATTTTACAAACCAATACAGTGAACAATGTCGAACCTTTCCCTATTCGCTTCGGTTTGGGTTATTTGCTTTAATATTTAGATGTTAACACTTTGACTTCTGAAAACAGACAGAGCTCTAAGCCTGGGAACTGCTATCGATACTAGGGTCAGTTTGAAGAATCTTGAACCCTTTTGTCCTCTTATGCTAAGCTGGCTCATTTCGCGCAGCTTGTAATTGATTGGGGAGAAAAGAAGGGTGTACATATGTCGGGTCATCTCTTTATTTTGTGCGATCGTCTGGGGCCGCAGCGCGGCCAGGGTTGAAGAAGTCCTCTGGGCGAGCTCTAAGCGGTTAACGGCGCCGCTTATGTACCCATTTGACCAAGTGGCAGTAGCGGGGATGGAAGTTTCTAGAAGGTTCACGAATGGGTCCATGAAAGGTTCTCTCGAAGATTCCAGAAAGCTCTCCGACCATCGATCAGATTTTCTAGAAAATTCCAGAATGTTCCAGAAGGTTCTTTGAGCCTAAAATTTTTAAATTGAAAACTTCTAAAAACGGTTAACACCATTGGATTCAGCGTACTCGAATTAAGTTTACCCACCGAGTGCTCAGCTTGTTGCGTTTTGCAACTACCACAGTGTAATTATTAGACAAAAGAATTAGTCCTACGAAAGTATTGTCAATAATTCCTGCCCGTACATTAACACTAAAATTTTGAGATGATTCTTTTAAGATGGGGATTCTGCTCATTCCATTGGTAGTAGTTGCGAAAGTTTGCCCCACCATCTCTTCCGAATTGAGCCTCATCAATTCAACAGATAGACTGTAGATAAAGAGGATCATCGTTACTTGTTAAGAGAATTTCTGTAGTTGCATATCATGAGGTGCACAGGTGTGTAATGATACGGATGTAGGTAATAATATTTTAAAACCTCCCATACCTTATTTTTATTAATTACCAGTTCCATAGCTATTCGTCGTGTACTTAAAGTCGATTGATGTGTGACCAGATGTAAACATTATTCATCTACCTCTTGATTATGTTGTACAATATGGAATGATTAGCATTGTATCGGTAAAAATAACCTCGTTCTCGTAAGCATCCATTAATATCATTAAATCTATTTCGTATATGTTTTCTATCTGCTACACGCCAGTTGCATACTCGCAAACAGCTTCTTTGGAATTGGCATGGCAGTATCTATTCACGTAATAAATGTACGTTAATTTATGATTTGTAAAACGCAGTATATTCACGCACAATACTTGCTCCGTCAGTAATTCACTAAGACTAAACGCAATTTAAAGCACTATTAACTCTGTTGATAAAAGACGATGTGCCCCGTCACTGTAAAAGGTGCAGTATCCATGTAATTCGTGTTATAACGTGTTAGAAATCGAAATCCGCTGATTTATACATTATAAATCTTGATTTCGTTCTTTATCATGCACGCCACTTTAGATTGCATGTAGTACTGCTGTTTTTATTTATATCTTGAAAATAACTTATTTCCGGACATATGTTTATTAAGATATTTTGTACAGAATTACGCCAGGTGTCCTTACAGTGAATTTGACCAATTGATACTGGAACACCTGTATAATAAGAATAGGTAACTATTTTACAATTACGAAGAGAAGAAAAATCACTATAAATAATAACAATATAAATAACTAAGTCGATAACACAAGGATTCATCATGCTGTCAATATATGACAAATTGCCTATAGTAGATAACCGGACAAAGCAGCATGACAATGCGAAAAAATGCATTTGCATCATCGTGCCAGACATAGATATATGAGACAGGCGCCATAAATTCTCGGCCTGACAGGCTTATACAGGCTCGAGGTCGTTCAAACTCCGTTGCGTCGTAGTTTTTAGTAGCCAGTCAGACAACGTGACTACTGCATGAAAATGTCTCAGGTAACAAAAATTTCAACAAAGGAAGAGCGTACGCCTAATCACATTAAACAACGTTTAGACGGCATTTATGGCGATTTATTTCGTTCATATTGCGCTGTAAGAAAGTGGGCAAAATGTTTCCATTTGGGACAAGAATCCCTTGAAGATGGTAAGCACCCCACCCCGGTCGATTCACTGAACTGATAACGCCTCAAAACATTTCAATTATTGAAGAAATGGTATTAACGGATTGCCGTTTGTAAGTGAGGGAATTAGCAGTGATGTCTGTCATTTCTGAAACAAGTATTCTCCGAATTCTCCATAACTATTTGGGTATGAATAAGATTAGTAGAAGATAGGTACCGCATCTTCTTTCTGCCTTCCAACGTGAACGTTGGGTCGAATGTGCGCGCTCGTTTTTAAACATATGTGGAGACTACCCGAAACCGATTTTGGAATCCATTGTCACAGGAGATGAAACAATGGTTCTGTACTATGATCCTCTATCCAAAAAGGAATCGATGAACGTCGTGTTAAGGACCATAGTGACTTGCAAGCAGTAATACAACACTTTGAGGGAAAACTTTAGATTATTTTTAGAAGGGTATAGAATTATTAATTGATCGTTGTAATAAATGTATTGAAGTTAGGGGAGAATATATTGAAAAATAAAAATTGTTATATTTTACCAAGTTTACTTTTTCTATATCAGGCCGAGAATTTATGGCGCCTACCTCGTACAACGGCTACATGCTGTACATAGTTTTCTCTTTGTTACTTTGTTACCAAGAGTATTGGATTGTTTGTGAAATAGGAAATACACGTTGTGGTGTTGGAGGTAATTGACAAGATACACAAGATACAAAAATCTAAATCAAAGGGCATGTTGGAATTAAGCTGACATGATAGTTGGCACGTCCCTTCCACCGTCAGATGTTATTTCTTTGTCAAATACATACATATCTTTAAAACAGGCATTAATATCATTTAAAATAATTCGATTTACTTTCTTTTCTTTTCACTTAACTCCAATTACGATTTTTTCTACATCAACAAAAGCACCGTTTGTTTTAAAAAACTTCATTCCCAAATACTCGGTATCTATACAATTAAAGGGATTTTTTAAACGTGATAATTAAGGTTCGACAAACGCGTGCTACGGCAGAAGCGCCGAGAGCGGATTTAGGTCGATGCGAAGCCGGTGGAAAGTTTAGTCAATCGATAGGGGTGAAAGTGAACGGTCGTTCGATAATTATCGGTTTATCGGTGTGCGTCTTTTTTGAAACATGGATCGTCGTAAGCGAGGTTTACCTTTAGCATCGCATGTGAAGAAATATATTAACCGTTTCCCTGGGTTGGAATATACAGGTACTATCATTCAGTGTAAAATTTGCAATATACGGTTCATAGGTCACGATACATTTCACTATGGAAGACATATTAAAAGTAAACGTCATGTACTGAATTTATGCAACAATATTCCGTACTGGGAATTTCTGTATGATTTTATTTTTATGCTAAGTGTGTACAACATCCCACAACACCTAGTAGCCAATGAACACTTTCGTCTTTTTTGGAATAAATATGTTCCCTCGTGGAAATTACCAACCAATAGACAATTGCGATACAATTTACCACATTTACGGGATACAGTAAAAAACTGTATGGTAGACGAGTTGAAAAATAAGAAAATTTGTGTAAGTATGGATGAAATAACTGATGCACAGAAACACAGCGTGATTCATATTGCAGCGCGTCCTTTAGAACGTAATGATTTAAGGTATGAAAGTTTACTTTCCAACAATTAATTTTGCATGTTTAGCTGCTTGGTTATACGAATTTGAAAGATACCTACATGTTGCGTAAACTGTGAGTCAACGCATATCGTGAAATAGAAAAACTTAATTGTACATCAAACATAAATTATTAACTAAGAGTAAGCTATTGTTACATTAATGATCTCAGAATATCTTATAAGAAATACTAAATGTCTTACCACTTACCAGAAAATACTTCAATATATTCAGTGAATCCCCATTCTCAAAGAAGCTGGTTCACTTCGCTATCGGCCATTTTCTAAAATCAGTATGGTTAACGTTTTTTATCCTGTACTTGCACATAGGTACTTTCTACTCAAACTTTGCGTAACCACCATAAACTACTAACGATCAACTGATGTTAAAAAAGCAAATTGAAGCAAATTTGAACTTGTTCATTGCACAGAAACGCGCGCGCGTATTCGTAGATAAAAATTCCTGAAAACGTTTGATTTGTTGGCCACTGAATGAAAATTCACATATATTTTAAGCAAAACACTACAAGTATTTGAGTTAGTAATCAGTCCATTTCCTTTCTCATTTTGGTTTTATTTGAAACGACTATTTGCATTGAAACACAAATGCATCAAATGTTGTTCGAAAAAGGAAATAGATATTCATGACAAACTGACCGCATACATTCAATTAACTAATTTTCCACTAACGTTCAAAGCAAATCACCATTTCAATTAACAGATATAATTCAACAAAAATATGCATTTTCCTTTAATAAGGAGCTTGTTTCTAAATACAATATAAACGTGTTGAATTAAACTAAAATTACTTGAATGAATGCAAAAAATTGAAAATAATAGTTTTTGTTGTACCAACATTTTCATTTTTCTCAGTGTATGCATAGAAAGAAATTGGCGTATATGTCATTTATTGCCGGAACTACCAACTTAAATCATCCGTAAAATTTAAAAAGTGCCCGCTCTAATTATTAGGGACTACGGGGAAATGCGTAATAAAAGGAGAGAAGTTGAATAGTTTTATTAGCAATTTTCAATACTGAAATCGCTATTATATGTAGGTGCTTGTTTAAGCAACAAATCTCACCTACGCATGCTATTCTCTATTTTATATATGTAAAGGTAGAAATATTTACGATGTAGTTCTTTTACATACATACGTATCCTCTAATAAAACGCACATAACAACGCAATACGGGGCGAAACGATTCTATTTAACAATCGGTACTGATGCGCTATATCCGAATCGTATTCGCCTAAGCATTTGTTTTATTACGCGCTAAAAACGTTGGTTAATTTTACGACCGTTCGAGCTGACCGGCCCGCCCGTAAAGCGGCCAGTTTCCTCGCCGTGCGATTGTCGGAATTTTAAACGGCCTAGCTATCGGCATTCGAGAAATTCGAATGATGGGTTAACACAAAAAAAAAATGCAGCCAGCTAACATAAATACGCTACACGTAGGCATACATATACCTATGTATAGATATAACCATAAAAGAACACACGTGGGGATATTATGCATGCCATACAGATGCTATTCAGGGATTTGACGCGAAAATTTTACGCGTGTGAACAATAAAATTGAACATTAATATGGTGAAACGTTACTATTGCTGCTTCATTGTTATATTCGTGTATCATATTTCAAATGGATTCTGTATGTGTCATCTATTTTCTACAGCAAGATGGCGTCTGTAACGATCAGCTGTTCGACTAAATAACCTACACAATCGCATTTGGACATTATGTGCGCAGTGTTACAAACCATAAACAGTAGCTGCGTAGAAACAACAAGTATTTCTAAATGCCCTTTCTTATAATTATATAATTTGATTACTAATATAAACGATATAATAGATTTAACCATAATCAATATAATAATTAGAACCACTTGGCGATATGTTGACTGTTTCTTTCGAAACCAACCTCTCTATCTCACTATTTTTGAATTATTTCTTTGGTGTGTTATATACTTTCATTCTAAACTTCAGCAGTTATTTGATTTAGCGCTTCTTTCCACAATTTTATGCATGCCTTCTTCGGTCTGCCATATTTGTGAACCCTATTAGAATAATACGTATGTTTTTGTTGTGTACCATATCAATAGGGAATTTGACACAAATTTTAAATAGGGAAAAGTTACTGCAAATCTAAGTATATATTAGTATATACTAGTTTTTTTTTGTCCAAAACAGCCACACTAAAGAACTGCAAATGCAGCAAAATTCAAATTATTCCAAGCGGCCCCAAACGCGCTGCTAGTGGTCGTGACGTAAAATAGTGTGAGACAAGCATGTGGTGACCCATTTAGAGCTTCATTTCCTCATGTTTTCGTAGGTATTTCTTTGATTCTAGGATTAATAACTCTTATTAGACATTTTTGATAATTAGATTGACTTGTGGTTAACTTAACATACCTACTATGACTGAAGAAGGATATTCCAAAGGTCAAACCGACAATCTACCCTTTATTGAGATGTTTAAGATAGCAAATTTTGTTAAAAATAGTGAAAGTTTCTCTCTTGGAGAAGCTTGTGGTGTTAAAACAAATACCTAGTAGGCGCCATAAATTCTCGGCCTGATATAGAAAAAATAAACTTGGTAAAATATAATAATTTTTATTTTTTAATATAATATAACTTCAATACATTTATTACAATAATAATTCTATATCCGAGTAAAAATAATAAAAGTTTTTCCCTCAAAATGTTGCATTACAGCTTTCTGAGACGAGGTTCACTGGGTTGCCGCCATTCCATCGATTCCTTTTTGGATAGAGGATTATAATACAAAACCATTGTTTCATCTCCTGTGACAATGGACTCCAAAATCGGTTTCGGGTCGTCTCCACACAATGTTTAAAAACGAGCGCGCACATTCGACCCGACGTTCACGTTGGAGAACAGGGCGAATACTTGTTTCAGAAAAGTTAGACATCACTGCTAATTTCACCACCTTCAAACGACGATCTGCTAATACAATTTTTTCAATAATTGATATGTTTTGTTCAATTGGCCGACCGAGCCGCTCATCATCATCAAGGGATTCTTGCCCCAAACGGAAACATTTCGCCCACTTATTTACAGAGGAATATGAAGTAGATAAGTACGCCGTTTAAACGTTGTTTAATGTGATTAGACGTATGCCCTTCTTTTGTTAAAAATTTAGTGACCTCGCGATATTCAATTTTCGTTACCTGAGACATTTTTATGTACTAGCCACGTCTGGATGGCTACTAGAAACTATTACTCTTCGAGCCGTAATATATACGCACATGTGTAGCTATGACGAAAAGGAGCTTGGACACGCTCAAACCTGTATAACCCTGTCAGGGTGAGAATTTATGGCGCCTACGTCGTAAATAAGTACAAATGCTGTTAAAATCTGTTTTAAATATCGGCATAGTCGGGAACGTCAGAAAGTTAGCGAGGTAAAACTGTGCGCTATAATGTCAGTCGACTTGACGCGCTTTGGAGGTCGCTTGAAATGCTTTCGGAACGCGCGAAACATTTTTTACCAAGTTATTATTAGTTTTTAAGGGATAATACTTGGGGAATACTCTTTTTAAACATAACAAAATGATATTATTGATACAAAAGAAATTGGCAAGTTCCCTATTGGATTGGATGAAATATGCAATGATGTGGAGGACGGTTTGTGTTGTTGAAGTAACACGATGAATATCGTTACTCATAGACAGTTTCTAGCTGCAAAATTCTGTCTCATTATCTAAAAATTCCTAAAATTGCTGCTGGAGCTGCTACTTTTTTTTCTTTAATTTCAATTTTACACTTTTGTTCTAAGGCATAAAATGTCTCAAAATCTTATGAAAATCGTTCCAACTACGTTTGGACAAGAATAAATTAAATACTCCCCGTAAGAAAATCAGTAACATCACATAAAGGTTTTACTATGTATGTAAATACCTATGGCCAATGTTATTAGAAATGTACTGTATATATTTAATGTTGATATTCGATACATACAATTGTTGTTGTTATTATTACTATTATTATTATTAATCCCACAGTCAAACAAGAAATAGTGAAGTGCAGTGTGGCATACCAAAGCAGGTTGGGAAAACACCCTAACAACCTTGTGGTGAATCTACTTGACAATAGCCAAGAAACACGACGGCTCAAGCGTTCTCACATTTTAGACCTTCCCCGTAGATTCACATAATGTATTTCTTCCCACCCTTCTGTGTTTTTAGATCCAGTAAGTTAAGTTTAAGTTTAAGTTAAATTTTAGTGGTCAACACACTTATATAATATATAGTAGTATCGAAGAGAATTTTAACCACTGGGCTAAAATTCCACATGTCATTACCAAATAGTCATTAAAATTGCTAATTGTTATTTGTAAATAACAGATTGTAAACTTCGTAGACGTTACTAACAAAAAAAAAATATTATTAAAAAATTCCTATAATACTTATTATATGGTAAGTGATGACTAGAGCAACGCAAACTGCGCTGAAAGCCAGTTTACACAAAATAAACACGGCCGGGACAATTCGGTATAAGCGTCAGTATAACTGCGACTCGAAAGCCGACTATTGTTGATTAGTGTCGTATCTACTATATCGTAGTTCTACGTTTGTTTAGAAAATGTTTCCTACGTCGTGAAAACGACCAAAGTTGGACACAATAAGAAATTTATTGCAGAAATGCCTGATTTAAAGTGTGATGGCGCTAAAATTCAATGTGTAGTGTGTAAATAGATTTAATGTGTTTATCGAAAATGATTGTCTACGGCAAGTAAATAGTGCAGGGCATGTTTCAAAAAAAAATTCCACACGAGATTATGACAAATTTAAATTTAATTTATGTGTTTATTGCATGTAATTTACCATTTCATTTACTAAGGAAGAAAGCATACGTCTCGTTTTGGAATGAATATTCGGACTTTAAGTTACCAAGTGAGAGAACATTACAGAGAGTTGTGCCGTCTGCTCGCGAGCATGTCGAGAAAAGAATTAAATCGGAGTTGCAAGATACAGAACTGTGGTTGTGTGTGGACGAAACAACAGATCGTAAAAAATATTCTGTGGTTAATGTAATGATACGCACAATGGAACCACATCGACCGTCACCCTCAATTTTACTAGCTTCCAGACGAATACAAGAATGCACTGCCGAAGTAATTCCAATGTTGGTGTTAAATACATTGGAAAAATTTGAACTTTCAACAAATCAACTATTGATGTTTATGAGTGATGGTGCCGCAAACATGCTTGCTGTAGGTCGATCTCTTAAAAAACATTGTGCTAACTTATTGCATATTACATGTAAAATTTATACTCTCAGTCTAATAGCAAATAGTATCAGAAAATGCTATCCCGAGGTAGACGCTCTAATAGCACATACAAAAGCTGTGTTTGTAAAATCCCCAAAACGTATTCGGGAATTTCATAGACTATGCCCCGGTATTCCTGAACCACCACAACTTATTCTTGCTCGTTGGGGAACATGGTTAGAGGCTGCATTTTATTATCTTAAATATTTTGAGAATATAAAGAACGTGATTTTAGAATTCGACCCAAAGGAAGCTGTGGCTGTCAAGGTAAGCCGCTTGAAATATCAGGATAGTCAAGTTAAAACAGATTTGGAAATTATTCAGAACAATTACGTGCGACTAACGGATGCGGTAGAAAAACTACAAAATTCTTCGGTGTCGTTAGTGGAATCTTTGCAAATAGTGCAACATGTTCACGCACAGCTATGCGCGATAGAAGACGCAAGAAATGTTTGTGTTTTAGAAAGGTTTAAAAGTGTTTTAGATAAAGACTCTGATTTTGGCACATTAAGACAAATTTGTGAAGGTGCGTCAACAGAACCGTTAAGTTATTTGAAAGATTATTTTACTTACGCAAATGTAACGTCACTGGATGTAGAACATTCGTTTTCGGCATACAAAAACTCTTTTTCTTCACGCCGCACTCACTTTGCCGAAACAACTTTGGAAACATATCTAGTGTTACAAATATTAAATAGACATTATCCACTTTGTGATTTCACGGAGGACTCTTAAAACGGTAAGTGTTTGAGCACGTATCACATTTAATTTATTTTGTGTAAACTTTTATGCGTCCGCCACTGGCTTTCAGCGCAGTTGCGTTGTTCTAGTGACGACGCACTTAATCTGTTACTAAACGAATATTGTAAATATAAGTTGTTTAGCAATCGTTAAGATCTAGTTTTAATCGTAAAAAGTAAACAATAAGTTTGAAACCAATTTCAACCTGTAACTGATCTCAATTAGTTAACCTTAAAAACAACTTAATAAGATGACTAAAACTCGTTAAGGACTTACTTGCTTGAAATTTTCCTTCTAGTTCGGCTAACACTAAATAACCGTCTAAAAATCTATATCCCAGGTGAATATCTCCCTCACCCTCCTCTCAGAAAAGTAATCCCTCAACTTTTACGTGTATATCTGAATCGCTACGATGGTTGTGGGAGTTTTTAGGCGTCTAACAGAAAACGACGTTTCGACTTGGAAAACTTTTAAATTGTGGGATAAGGATCCTGGATACGTCGAAAGACGGCGAGACGAAAGGAATATTCCAAGTTAAGGACATTCGACTGCTGCGGTATGTATATCCCGTGTAATGGTGAAAGTTTTTTCTCTCTCTTCTTTCCGTAGAGTTCAAACGGACTTATACGCCTTGCTCCGCTAAATATTTAACATCGACTTTATTACGGAACGTCGAGGAAAACGTTCTCTCTTATTCGCGACTCAATACCACCGCCGCCGCCACTAGTGTCCCGGAATGTAATATCTTGTGGCTTTTTTCCATCCGGGAATAATAAAAAACCTATAAATTAAACCCCGCAGCTAAGGAGGGATCGCGACCGAGAGAAGAAAAAAGATAGGAAAAGTCTGCGAATCGTAGCTTGCAAAGAGGTGAATACGCGACGCCCTCTGACGGACGACGAAAGCAAAATATTTAATTATCTCCGGACCGGCTGCCTGCACGCGAAGCAGAGGGATATCTGCCGGATAGGTACTAATAGTTTAAGTACGCGAAATCAATTCGATTAGAGGGAGTCTCCCATCCTCTCTCTCTATATATCTTCTTTCTCTTCTTTTCGCCATTAAATTAAATCTCCACCGACACGTCTTTGTTAATTTCAACGTTTTCCCATAGGTTTAATTCAATCGGCTTCCACAATTGGGGAGCCAAGATATTTAAAACTCAGATTATCAATTAGATTTTTTTTATTTTCAAGAAGGCAACACAACAATATCACAAAAATACAATACTGCAATATAGTGATGTTTTAACATATCGCAAATACTAAAGTGTCACTCCTCACCGCACAAGTTATTTGATTAATTCGAAACAATTATCTGGGAAATTCGTGGATTCCCATTGTCAACCGTACGAACGAATTTGGTGGTATGATCATTTTAAAAACGCAATGTATTTAATACTAAACCATAGCATTTTCATGGTTCTCAACAAATATGGTATACAACTTCACAAGCTTTATATTACTCATGCCACTAATCATTAAGGTTCGACAAGCGAGTGCAACGTCAGAGGCATATCGCGCAAAAGTAGGTACATTAAATACAGTATTATTAAAAAATAATATATTCTTACGTTTTATTGACGTCTTGATGTCCCTTGCGACAAAATACTACTACCCCGGTAAGCCACGTAAAACTGCAACATAAGCAACGCTTCCATTGTCGATTCACTTAGCCTTCGACGTTGGTCTGAAAACGTTTTCGTGTATTTCGAAAATGATCGTTCTACATCTAGCGAAGTAGGATTTGCGTAATTCAGATATTCCTTTATCTCTTCTGTGCACTCTTTATTTTCAGTGATAGACCGAACCTTTTGTAAATCGGGATTTTTATTTAAAACTGCTCGAAACTTTCAAGCGACATCTAGTCCTATAGGATCCGTCAAGCTTTCTAGAGCGGCTTGTAAATTATCTAAGGTATTTAATGTCTCGTAAAGATAAGTGACTGTTTTATAACAGCGATGTAGCTTGTACAACTGCAGAATAGTTTATGGAAATTTCATCTATTTGTAATTGAACGTCCGAATTGGCGCTTCTGCCGTAGCACGTGTTTATCGAACCTTACTGATCATTTATATTTGAAACTTACTACATTGTACAATATGATCATAATATGTTATCGTGAGGGACATTTTTAGCTATTTTTTATGTTGGTTACAACTAGTGCTGTAGGTTTGCGAAAAAACTGAGATCTGGATATTTGGATCCTAGGACCCGGCTCCACTATCCAATTCTCTGATCCGGATCCGCTATCCGGATCCATTATTATTTTGAAATGTAGAACGTGTTTAATAGAGAAAACATCGAATTTATGTTGCAAATTTTAATTTATTTAAAACCCATTTTAGCACGCAACAACCGCTAGAGTAGGCGGAAAACATTTTTTGTAGGTGATTTTTTTTTTTGTATTTTACAGAGTTCAGTATGCAGAGTGTTAGAAAAATGTTATTTTGCCCACTTAGGGTTGTAATTGGGACAAACAAGAAGAACTTAGCTAACACAATTCCCATAATGAACTATTTCAAAGATAGAATGATTTAATATTATAATTAACAAATAGCAATTGGTGTAGCACAAGTCATTGGAGCTTTTACATGGTTTGGACCAATTTCCCATTTAATGCATTGTGAACTGCACTTTGTTGTGAAAATTAATAGAATACACGATTTTTTCGTACATCTATTTTATTTACTGAGAAAGTTATAGTTACTAAAAACAGAATTATACATTTTTACAGAAATTGTGTTTGGGCAGATGAAAAGGGAAGACCCCAGGTCTGGCAGTCATCGACTTTTTAATTTTCAATTAACTTCTCACATTGTTTAGATAACTTGACTTAAATTGTATAGATTACATTAGTGTATCCCATGCAAGGAAATTATGTCTAGCATCTGCTTTAAGAATCTCGGCTTTCACGACCGGTGCCTAATAAAAGTGGTTCTTCCAGGCTCTATTATTATTATTAAACAGTGTTTGTATGTTTTCGAGTGAGTGTTTGACCATTTCAATAATTTTTGCATATAATAAAGTTGCTATCGTCATTTTGCTTAGTGTTTTCTGTGATGTGGCATTGTATAGTTGGAACTATCCATCCCTTAGTTCGTCAACATGCATCTGATTTAGATTGCAATAAGTTATTATTAGGCTACCTAACATGAAATGCTCGCTAAGAGGTTGTAACTAACCCTACATAAATACACTTTTAATTTCTGAATCCCGTTTATTTTTCTATATAAATTTTCACACGGCCACTCAACCAATGTCAATTTGGCGTTGATTGCGGTAACATATTCGCGAGGACACGGCAACGGCGATAGAAGCAGCTGTTTTGCATCGTAAATTCTATCGAAACGTGTGCGAGCACGTCTAACCCGCACGACGGAGTGCAATATCAATATTAATAAGATGCTAATCACACATATACGAATAGAGTGAGAGATATGAAAGGTCGCCACCACCGGCAGATCCAATTCAAAACCATTTGGCTGGCGGTATGAATGCGAGATAGACATAGATGTTTAATACGAAGAATAAGGATAGAAGATCTAAAAGGACTTTGTCCTAGTCTGGGCTATAGAGAGGAGGATAGATTTTATGAAGGGGACGGATTGGGTTTGTATTTTAGACTGATTTTTTGATTAAAATTTCAATTTGAATTTCGTTCTTTAATTATAATGGTTGAAGTATGAAAAACATACGAAGCAATATCCAGATGTTCTTTCTACTTATAGTCTACTCAAAAATTACCAATACTTAAGTAAATAGTAAATGGACAGAGGCAAGAATCTGAATCACGAGAAAGGTGAAAAAATGGTGTGCCAGAATTATAGAGGAATAATACTCCTGGATACATGCTATAAGGTTTTTGCCAACGTACTAAGAGAATAGGAGAATACCAAGTTGGGTTTAGGCATAATAGATCGACGACAGACCAGATATTTACATCTAAAGAAACACAAACGACATGTTATGAGCATAAGACGAAATTATATACCATATCTATCAGGTCTAGTACAAAATAATAAGAGAAAGAATATACCAAGCAATGACGCAGTTAGACATACCAAAGAAACTAATACGATTAACAAAAATGACCCTCAAAGGAACAAAGAACGAAGTAGTGGGGGAAGTGTTCAGTTAAGAAATCTTCGAAGTACAAGGGGACTGAGGCAGGGAGATGCGCTATCAACAACACTTTTTAATCTCGTGATGGAATCTATAATCAGAAACAGTGGACTGAACAGGAATGAAACAATTTTTAACGAGGACCACCAGTGTATAGTCTTTGCCGGTAACCTAACGATTATGGCGAAGTCCGAAAAAGTACTAAAAAAGGTGATAAATAGAGGGGACACTTTTAAAATTTCGCGGATGATTTAAATTGGTTGTTCCGACAATAAATGACATATACGCCAATTTATTAACGTAATACAGACAAATGTATCCTTTATTGCCGGAACTACCAACTTAAATCATCAGAGAAATTTAAAAAGTGCCCGCTCTAGTTATGGCTTAAATGTATCTAATGCTCTAGTGATAAAGAAGTTGGAAAATGAAATAAAGAACTTTGGCTTAGAAACAAAAACAGGAAAAACAAAATATATGATAATGGAAAGCAAAGAAAATGAAATGGCCGCGGATTTAGAAGTAGTGACAGAAAATGGAAAAAAGTATCTATTCGAGAAGATGGATGAATTCACTTACCTGGGTGTACTGATAGAGAAGAATAGACACGAGGAAAGAAAGATAAAGGCAAGAATCACTAAAGGGAATAAGAAGTATGGCAGTTTGATCCCGCTGATGAAGTCAAAACACATATCCAGGAAGGCGAAAATAAGAAAGTATAGAATAGTTATAAGATCCACTGCAACTTATGCCTGCGAGACGTGGGTATGAAACAAAGCAGAGGAGGAGATCCTAGAACGATGGGAACGAAAGATACTGAGAGGAATTTATGGTGGAAAAAGCATACAAGAAGAATGGCGAAGAAGAACAAACTACTATATATATAAACTGTATAATAAGCCAAAAATGACAGTATATGTAAGGGGCCAAAGATTAAGATGGTTGGGGCACCTAAGGAGATTAAGTAGAGAACGAACAACTAAACTAGTACTTACCAGAAAGCCTATAGAAAGAAGAGAAAAGGAAGGCAAAGAAAAAGATGAATAGAAAAAGCGAAGGAAGACCTGAGGATAGTGAGGGTCGACGATTGGAGGGGCGAGGCAATGAACAGAAGAAGATGGAAGAATATAATACAAAATTTTGTTGTAGTATCGAATAAATTGTAATTTTTTTAAAAGCGCGAAGCCTACACAGCCTGCAGAGCTAATTAAATTAAATAAATAAAGTAAATAGTTTTGGCTACATGCATTAAATAACTACCCCAAATATTTACATTATAAAATGATAAACGTGCTTCCACTTCTTATTTCTTATCCATTATATGCTTCTCCGCTCTGTTTATTGTTTTATTCCTTGGTTCCAAGTTCTTCTTGGTTTTTGGTTAATTGGCCACTGAACATATTTAAATAAGCCCAATAGTCCAGTTTTAGCTTCTTAATTGTCTTGTTGGCTTCTTTAATAGCTTCATCTATTACTGCTATTAACAGTAGGAGACGCAACATACATCCTTTTTTTACTTCAAATTCTAAGCTGATTTTTTTTCAATTCTTGATAATTTGTTTCTACCAGATTGATCTTAATGACCTTCATTGTCCTTATATCTGTTTCTATTTTTTTTTTGCAAAACTTTCCATAGGTGTGCCCTCTTGAACTTTATCGAGGACTTTCTGGAGATGGCAAGCAGACAAATAGCTCTTTATTCTTACTATTAAGATTAGATCCTGTCTGTTTCTTCCCTTCTAAAGCCCCGCAGTGTCTCCTCTATTTTTATTTCCAGCTTATTTCTTATTCTGGTTTCGATTATTTTCGACATTACTTTGACTATGATGGTTACTTCAGGGTATTCCTCAATAATTTCTACATGCCCATTAACCCAGTATCATTTCATTATTCCAATTCTTTGGCATCTCCTTCTTTAATATACAGCAAATGACCAGTTAATGAACACAGTCTGTCAAGATTATATTTGTTACCTCAATTATTCGTTAACCGACCATCGATTTGCCATTGATTTTTACAGGAAGTCGATTAATTTATTGCAAAAAATATACGCCAAAGATGAAATGAAAAAATGTAATATTAATCAGTTTTAGATTTCGTTGTTTGTGGAATATTTGAGAACCAAAATCGATTGCTTTTCTCTCTTCTGCAAGATGTTTTGTGTGTGGTGGCATTTTGGAGATTCTCAATTCTATTTACCTCAACTTGATTTCGGTACCATATTGAGGCCCTCGCTATGACATCCTTCCACCTTCCCTAAAAGGTCTTTAATAACAGTTGTCGGCATTCGGCCAGTTGGCGGCGTAATATGAAGATATGTTCATTGTTCAAATACAAAATCCCTTTGCGAAAGTGTTCGTAGTCCAATCTATTCGCAGTCTGAATTGTTTGTTAACTAATAACCCACTATATTTCATAAATATATATGTGTTATACTATTATTAATTTTGAAAAGTTACTTCTTAATAAAAGTGTAACACTTATTGTTAGTCGTAGATCCAGAAGTATCACCTAGATATTCTTACAACATCGAACGTAGTCATTAGTCATTAGCGGTACGCATGTATAGTGTTCAGTGTGTCCACTCGTTCAACGTCAAAATCCCTCTGGCGGCTATGAGTTCTTTCTCAGCAGCTCCAATTCCTTTCATGGCCTCCAAGCGCTGGAACGGGGATGCTAAGAGATTATTATGTTACCAGATAAATAACATGTCTTCTGTTCATTGTCTTCACATCCTTAATCTGCAATTTTAATGGAATATTTTCCTACAACAATTGACAGCATAAATTCAATTGTATCTTTAGCATAATTTCGAAAATTAAATATTGTTCGTCAAGTAATCATCTTATTTGTCAGTAAAATTTAATATTGTACGGTTGTTGGTGGTGTTAAATGCCATAGAATAGCATAGATTCAGTTTTCCAGTTGCGTTCCTGCATGGCATGCATTATGCTATTTTTAAAAATAAGAATATTCGTTTGAAATTTGTCAAAATATATTTCGAAAGGTATAGTTATCCAAATTAGCCGTGATTAAACAATTGCTATCGCGAATGAAACAAAGGAGTGGAGGGACGCAACCAATTTCTCACTTGTAGTCAAAATATTCATCCAGATAACAGGTGTTTGGCTGTGTTCCCATTTTCTTAGTGTTCAGCGTTTAAATTAAATTGCCGAAAGAGTGTCTAGGAACACTCCCGGGCCTACAGACTGTACAATTAATTTTGAATTTTTTTTTGTAAAATGTTTCCCTAGCTTAAAACATACAGTAGATATAAATTTTATAGATGTATACGGATATATATGGTAGGCGGTAACATCCAATGTCCCCACCACAATATTGTATCTGTTAGATACCCAGTTGTTAAATCGGTTTTGGTTGTCAACCTGTATATTATCCAAGTTGAATTTCCTTGAAACATTTTAATTTATTCATAACTATTAACTATTTGTTAATCGTGTATTCTTGGAAATGGGGATATCTCGGTCGAAGATGCTCCAAACCATATTTCCTTTCAAATACGATTTTCTTAGTTCACGTGACATTAATGAGTCTCTCGCGAAACCGCAGAAATTTTCATCAATTCTTCTTCGCTACGAATCATTTACATATGCTAAAATAACCGCAATATCGTAACTTTTAGCCGCATGCATAGATATGCGGACAAAACAATACCTAGTAAAGTCGAATAATGTTTTTGTTTTGGACGTACTTAGAAATTATGAGTTAATATTATTACAATAATAATATATTCTGCACGAGCCTGAAGCCTGAATGTTAATGTTCAATTATTTATTTAATTTGTTAATTATTATGAAATCGAATCGTTTAGCTTCATTTATATTTGCACGATACTCATATACAATAATAGCAGTAATAGCAGTAATAATGATATTGTAAACGTATTTTCGGTTTCGCTCCCATGTATTTTGTCGACATAAATTTTCGGCATGTTTAATTTAAAATGAAAGCGAATAATAAAAGTATATCAACAATAATAATATATTCAAGAGATTTATTAAAAATGCCCTGATATTATGTTCCTACACACCTATATATGTATAGATCTACATGCAATACACGGACATACCTCACCCGTTTCAAATTAAATATGTACACATATACCTATGGACGGTTTTGTAACAATTTGCTGCACGTTAATATTAAATTATGTTTGGCTGTTTTTATCCCGGCGACGACCACATTCAACATTAACGTTCAATTTGTTAGAGTAGGCCGTAATATGGACGACACGCATGTATTTGTGTGTAGACGCATATACCTAATGAAGTATGGTTTGAGTGGGTTATATTTATAATTTGTATTTTCCAATATTCAAATGAGCAAACATCGAAAATAACTGTTCGTTCGATGTATCCGATGTATTTGTCCTATGTACGGCTGCAATTATGTAATACATACCTATAGACATACGTATGTACATGTATTGACAAGCGTTACGCGGTTATTCGAGTAGATTGCCATCGGGTTAGGACGGAATTTGTGTTTCACGCTGTATTTAATAGGCGGTATACCGTATTTTCACTTTTACGCGAAACATAAAGGTACGAAATGTGGTGGTAAGGCATACAATATATTTGTAGTTAACGTGTTGTGGTAATATCCACCCTATTTATGGTTCTCGCAACAAACATTTACGTAGATCTTACTACAATAAACGTAACACAAACTATTTTTTATAGTTTAAGTTTTAGTAAATTTTACGCAACATGGAAATGAGTAACATATTGTAGTGAAAAAAACAAAATATTTGTAGTTACTTACTGTGGTAACATACACTACAATATTGTTGTTGAACAAACAACAATAGCGTTTGCATGCAGAGAAATGTTTACTTGTATTAAGGCTGCCCGCCTTAATTCAGGACAATTACTGTTTCAATTGTCCACAATACAATAACTGTTTTAAATTTAAAAAAATATATTTTCTTAGCGTTTTTTTTCTCCGCTTAAGGGAAGTATGTATATAGTAGCACCGTAATGAAATAATTGTATTTTATTAATTGCACTTACCTTGTTTAAAGCAGTAAATTATGCTTGTAACAGAATAATGTTCAAACAAAAGTGCTTAATATAGAAGCACACATGAGAGAGGTGTTTAGAAACAATAATGAAATAATAATAATAATAATAATAATAATAATTTATTTCCAACGACTACAAAAGTATATGAAATGGTCCAAAGATACACACAATACAAACACGAATACAACAGTAATAACACTAAGAAAAGTCATTATGTAATCCTACAATTTCAAAGGCAATAATAAAAGGTAATTGGGCGGAGCTCTTACACGTTAAAGCATTAACAGAATTAGATACAATTAAAATCAAGTAACATTATTTGTTAAAAATTCTTGTATCGAATAAAACCCGTTGCTACGCAACATATGTTGGACTTGCTGTTTAAATTTGAAGGAAGCTTATTGTAGATCTTAATAGCTAGAATTTCAGGCGACTGCTGATACATAGTCAACCTGGATTTTGGAGTGAGGAGATCCTCCCCTAATCTAGTTTGATAGTCGTGAAAATCTCTCAAATAGCCATGCCCTGTTAGTAGACATGTTGCTGCCATAAGCTGAATCTTGTTTATTGCAATCAGGTCAAATGTTGAGACGATCTTCTCATCATTCGTTTGCTGTGCTTTTGTCCAGTTGCATGATTCCAATTTAATTGGTGTTGTTTTATGATCCATTCAGTAATTGCACCACGCATTTCACTATTGGTAATATCCAGACGCGGTTCAGGTCCTGTAACATTCATTTTTTAACCTTCTCCCCCTAGCTGGTCTGCAAGTTCATTGGCCGCTAAACCATTGTGTCTTAGCACCCACAACAAGGTAACGTTGTTGTGTTAAGACAGAACCATTAGGTTTTGCAGGCACTTTCATACTAGTTTGGAGGCTACATGATAAGATATTAGTGCCTTTAAGGCTGCCTGATTGTCGGGAAGAATGCAAATCGTTCTCCCTCGTGTTTGTCAACGCAGACTCTCCCATGCGCAGGTTTGTATACCAAATGATGCACATACTTTGTATCCGTGGTAACACCAACGCCAGAACTAGTACCTGTTTTTGGTCCATCTGTGTACCAGATTTGGGTTTTCGATTTTCACCCCTCTCCATTTCTCCACTCTTCTCAATTCAAGAAAACTTTGAAAAGTTTATCATGACATCCTGGAAATTGTTATGTTGCTACTCATATTGAAGATAGGATTTGTTACTACTGTTCCTATT
This sequence comes from Dynastes maya, assembly GCA_029619315.2. NCBI lineage: Eukaryota > Metazoa > Arthropoda > Insecta > Coleoptera > Scarabaeidae > Dynastes > Dynastes maya. The sequence continues at coordinate 31,110,945 of JAROYE020000008.1, forward strand.
CTGGTGTGCCCCGACCCACTGTGGGTTGCCCAGTTAGTAATGTTTTTTCAGTCTGTATGCTTCCATTCTAGTCTCTCCCCTAATGTAGATGTCAAGAAGAGGTAGGTTTAGCATAGTTTCCATAGCGGCCGTTGTGGTGCTTTTAATGGCTCCAGTTATGCATAGCAATGCCAGTCTCTGAATTCTCGAGAGATTGGTTATTGCATGCTTCTGTGTGATCTTAGACTACCATACCAGGTAGTCATAAGTTATCATGGGTCTTATCACCGTAGTGTACAGCCACGTGGGGCAACACCAAAAAAGAGTTGGAAAAGTCTTATAGAGTTGGCTCAAAATTTGTTTGTGTGTACTTATTTTAATGCAAGCCGAATGATTCAAGATCTATTAGTATCTTTTACTGCATTAGGACTCATGCAATGCAATCCAATTTTAAACAAATGCATCCCAGACATCTATTAATTTAGAAGATCGTGGTTAAGAGGTTATTTAACTTATTAATCTCAACACGCTACCTTACAATCACTATCTTATACGTCTTGCTCTATTTAATCGACGACAATTAACGAATAAGTTAAGCGTATATAAATTTAAGCCTAATTAATTATAATTTAATCGCCACTAGATACAGATTACACAGGTCCAGTCAGGGATCTGTCGTGTACTTCTTAATTGCGTCAATGTAAATACTAGTGTACAAGGTACGTATAGGGAGCTCAACAGCAGCTGTCTCTGTCGCTCGGTAAAGACACCTTCTCCGCGAACTAAAACGTTCATTACTTACATGCATATATTAATTACCGCGAGTTAGATGATTAATCTGTTTTGCGCGTATTTTCCTAAACGTATCCGCGTTCACGTATATGCATGTACGGTGTCTACATCTATCCGAGTTAATTAATATCGTCGTGGTCGTTTCTATATGCGCCAGCTGTTAAGTTACGTTATGCCGCAAGACGTCGGTATATAAGACTATTGCCAAATACAGTAATCGTCGTCGTTGTTGTTGTTGTGGTAAACTGCGGGTGTATTAATTGCAACGAGCGGCCACCGTTCCCCGCCCGGGAAATCTTGCTGGAAGCGAGGAAGTGAGCACCAATACCCTATAAGCATGCATATATGTAATGATGAAATTTCTTACCAAACAAAGAAAAATTTCCGAAAACTATTCTCAAAGAAATATCCCAGCTGCTTTGTACGCAGCCCGTACTTGCAAAATTGTGACATCGTCACCAAGGGAGCGGAAGGAATTTAAAATGGATTTAAGAAGTCAAGTTATATTAATTCAGATAGTGAACTAGGAATCTAAGTAATGAAAAACAAATGGAGACGGTATAAATAATTCTTTCGACAAGTAGTAATTTTCAAAATTCAACGATAATTTAGTCACATTTCAAGAAAATATGAAACTATTTATATAAAAACTGGAAAATATCAACAAATAAATCCATTTCGACGTTTAACATTAAAATTGTAATCGACGGAGCAAGATTCGAAGAGGGAGACACTTGGTTGTAAATCGGAGGCTGTTACGAGTCTAAGGGTAAGATCGGACATCGAAGAACTGTTTTTCTGCGGAGAACAAGAGTACACAGGTACCGAAATTAAAATAATTTGGCCAAATAATAAAATCAGAAAGGAAAATTCAATTTTATTTATTATTAATATTAAAATTTTAAATTTCAAAAATGAATTAAAGCTTAAATAGCTGTCGGTTAGGGATTACGATAGGCTCTTGTTTGAAATTTCATACTGTGTTTTAAAAGAAATGTAATTATCCCAAATTCTAAACAAAAAAACTTACTGTCTCTTTCAAACGATAGAAAATTGTTTCATTTTTCTTATTTTTTTCAATTAGCAAAAAAGTAAAGTTAGATACCACAAGACGTAATTATTTTTCAAAAAACGTTAACTCTGAGATAATTCCCTAATTTCACTTATATAATTACAATATATTATAATGTTATAAATTACAATATCAAGCGTAGTCATTAGCATTAGCGCCACGTTCAGTCAACTATCTATGTCCATTCGTTCAACGCCAAAATCCCACTGATCTCTTTCTCAGTGCCGCCAACTCCTTTTATATATTCCTTTCTCTGTCGCGGGGGTGTTAGGAGATTAAGTTATCTCCAATCAACGACTTCTTCTTCCAATTTTCTTTACATTAAAAAATCTTCAATTTAAGGAATTATTTTCCTACAACAATTTACAGTACAAATTCAGTTGTATCTGTCATAATTTCTAAAATTAGATATCTTTCGTAATGAAGTTGTTGCGTACGTTGGAAAAGTCAGTATTGTATAGTTGTTGCTAGTTTCAAAATAGGCGGGTTTCGTGTATGTAACATATACACATAAAGTTTATATTGAAACGTCACAGTTTGAGGTTAATTTCCTCTTTTCAAATTTAATTCTCACAGAAAGTAAATACTTTTTGTACTGCCGAAAGAGTATCTCTGGGACACTCCCGAACCTACAGACCGTAAAATTCATTAATTAATTTAGAATAATATTTTTTTCTCCCGTTTACAACATTACAAAAATTGGCGCCTAACATAGGGCGCTAACATTTTTTGCTATTATTTTTGTTCTCTTGTTAATTATAATCTGTTGAACAATAAACAGATATTACTTATATTATTACTATTATGATCATGATTATAATGATGATTACTATTGTTATTATTATCATTGTTACTGTTTGACCCTGTCGGGTCTCTACTTTACCTATAATACCGTGCATATGCGTAATAGATGTAGTATTCATATACGGAGACTTTAATTTAGTGAAACATTTGATTGTTTTCGATAATACGCGATAAGCTCTGCCGCATGAGCTATAAACATACTCTTGTACGCGTTGCCTACCGTCCGACGCACGCGAGAGGGCGCTGTTGTTACATACATATATAGCGTACCATACGTTAAGTGCTCGTGTTATTAATTAAACAAAACGTGTAACTGTGTCTGTATGCGTGAGTATAGCCATCCTGTTTTACCATCTTTTTTTCGATACAGAATGAAGAAGCGGAGAGGGGGACGAAACGTGTTCACTGCGCGACGAAATTAAAATAGCGTCACTCGAAACTCGCGAGAATTTTTCACGCCTAACGGATATTAAACGAATTAGCGCTTATAGACATGCTTTTTTCGCGGAGTGCGAAATATTTTGTTTGTTAGGAATATGTATGTTCGAGAGGTTGATCGCCTTTTACTAGGCCATCGGCGTGATCGAATCCGCTAACGTGATTTTGAGTAGATGAATCAATACCGCGTTTCACTGGTTTTTTAGATCATATGTTACAACAATTGATAATGTGCCTCGAATCGCTATTCTGTTTTTCCATTCATGCAGAAGTCTTTCAGCATTACCCCATCGCCTGAAACAAGGCACATCCAAAGCATTAATGGCCTTAAGCCTGTCATCACTTTTCCTGCTCTAGATGAATTTTTTGGAAGACGTATTAAGAGCCAGCTTAGAGTATTTGTGAACTAATCGGTCCTTTATGCCTGTTTCAATGGTAGTTACAGCTAGTAACTGCGGCTAGTGCCCATGAAGTGGACAATATACACGAGAAATGGTTTCTTGCATTAAGAAAATAGATTTCCTTGCAAAACTCAGTCACTATTCACTTTTTAAATCTAGTTGTTATTTTATCTGCAAATATATCATAATCTTTCGGCAGACAATTTTTAATTCTTACATGCCCAGACCTTGTCGTGTAGTGGTTAGTACGCCCGTCCACCAAGCGGGAGGTGTCAGGTTCGATTCCCTACCGGGACGAGATTTTTCCAAGTATTTAGTTACGTCGGAAATTCCAAGGAAATTGCAGATTTTCATAATTCACCGACGAAAGCCAAAATATATTAATAATAATATTGGTATTTATAGGGGTTTCTTAAACTGCTTGAATTCTAACCTTAAAATTCTGTTTCCTTGGATTCTAAGTTGCTCTGTTGCAAATTCTGTGTGCAAGGCTGTGGTATGCTGTTGTATTATTGGGCAAAACGTCAGGTTATGGAATACTTCTAGGCATCGACTACTGTGATCGTTAGCCAACCTTACTAGAACTTTACCAAATCCAAAGGTATTTCAACCTCCGGTAGGGAATTTTTATGTGCCAAACATCGTGCTGACACGAGGCATTCCCTTATTCTATAATTCTGTAATTGAAAACCAACCGTCCCGTCCGGGATTTGAACCCGAGTCGCGTCGTTCGGATCACTAACCATACGACCACCAAAACGGTCTACAACAGTCCAATCTGCGGTTTGGGACTAACTCTTACCGCTTGGATCACCATAGGCGCAATTTCCTTCCTGACCTACTTTTGCGATCAGCTGATTCTATCTAACCAACAGTCAGTTTACTGGCTTGACTATTTTGTTTGTTCTTAACGTCACTGGTCGAAAGTATCAAGAAACGCAATTGTCTAATCAGTTTCAAATCACAGATTATCTAACTATTCAAATCCGATCAAGTTATTCGTTTGACGTAGCCTACATTTTACTATTTTCATATTCGTTGATATTTTTGTAATTATTTCCTAATATCTCATTAAGAAGTAATCTAATTTGATTAAAAAAGCACTGATTTGGTTGATTGTGTTCAGCAGTAAATTTTAAAGCGTATCACTCGCAAACCTTGGCAGAGGAACAGCAATCCCAAAGAATTTATACCCTACTCCATACATTTTGTTGTTGTTGTGCTGGTAAAAACTCGACGTGCTTGTATATCATCAGCCGAAACCGATACTACCGCAGCAAAATTTGGGAACTTCGAACATCGCGTGCTATTTTACGGTTTCTCCAAGCGTCTAGCACACTGGAATCCAAAGTTTTCGATATAAACTCGTCGATTTTATTGTACCCCGACCCTCTTTCACCTTTAGCGGTGCACACGCTTCGTCGTACCCGCTAAAAAGAAAGAGCTTTATTACGCTGACACGAATTTTCCGAGCGGCCACTTTTGTTTTTTGACGTTTATTTAATTGCGACAAACGGAAGTGTAGATGTGGAAAGTGTATGGAAAAAAAAAGGTGTAAGTACACAAGAAAAGCGAGGAAAACAGAAGGGAGTGAGGTACCTTGGGGGTGGGAAAGATTTTACGACGTAGCACTGAGAAATAAAATTGTTTCGGAAAAGTACAGATGGCAGATATTTCACCAAGAGTTATGCGAGTTTTCTTAACGAATCATCGTAAATGTCATAAACAGAAGTGGTCGAAGCAAAGTTTTATTGTATTATTCTTAGTATACGATACGTAGTTCTGTAATGGATCTTTGTTGGAGGGTAATGACATCATATATGTATATTTTTAAATGGGACTTCCTTTCAAAGACAAGTTCGACGATATTCCACTACAGGTATCTATTGTTTTCTACATCTTTTATTATTACATTTGCAATTATTAGCACTTTTTATCGTGAAAAGTAGTACCTATAGTTCAGTGTAGTGAATTATAGATTCATAATTCACTGTGGTGTGTGTATACTCTGAAGTAGTAAAACAGGAAATAAATAAAAGAAATAAGGATATACAAGAAGGAAACTTGGAAAAAGTACACAATCTTTAAAGATATATTGAGCTACGCAGCTATAAATGTCTGTGGATATACTATCGTAGGCGGAACCAAAAAAAGAACAACTTGGTGGAACGAAGAGTTGAAACAAATCACTAAAAATAAAAAGCAAGCTTGGAAAAAATTCTTAAGAGAAATGAGGAGTGCTACACAAAATACAAAAAAATAAGGAAAACGGTTAAAGGGAAAGTCAAATTAGTGAAAAGTAAGGACTAGGAAGAATTTGGATTAAAGATAGAAAGTAACAGCAAAACTAATCAAAAGCTCTTCTGTAGAATATTAAAAAACATGACAAAATATGACAAAGCAAAAAGCGTCAAGCAAATAAAAGATAAGGACGGAAAAGTACTAAAGGAAACATCAGAAATAGCTAAAAGATGGGGCGAGTACTTGAAGGATATACTAGGGGCAACAGAATATGAACAAAATAAAAAAGATACCAGAATAAGACCCAAAATTCCAAAAGAAAGAGATAAGATACAGCTACACGAAGAGCAGGAAGCAATAACAACACAAAAGAATGGAAAATCGCCAAGCCTAGATAACATTAAAGCTGAAATGTTAAAGTGCATGGGCACAGAAGGAACTCAATTACTGCATCAAACGTGGGAAACCCAGGAAATACCAGAGGACTGGAAGACATCAGTAATAATACCCCTATATAAAAAAGGAGATGCAAGAGACTGCAGTAACTATAGAGGAATATCCCTCCTCTGTAGTGCATGCAAAATATATGAGAAAATATTGGAAAAATGGCTTAGAATGATTACAGAAGCTAAACAACATGAAAATCAATGTGGATTCCGCCCTGGCTATAGTGTTCAAGATCATATTTTCACTAAGAAACCTTACAAACCAATTCCTTAAATACAATAAAGAATTACATAGATCTAACAAAGGCGTTCGATAAGATGCCAAGACAGCAAATATGGGGAACACTGGAAAAATATGAAGTAGATCACAATTTAATCAGAGCCATTCAATCAATGAATAGAGAATATCAACCGGATACAAATGAGGCATGGAAAATTCCAAAATCTATGCGAAAAGAGCTCTAAAAAGGCACTTTTAAACAAAAAAAGGCAACAATCTTTGATATTACTAAAAAAGGCAACGGGCATTTGCCTAAATATCCGGACTCTACCGTTACCTACGATATACATAAGACCTGAGCGCTTTGACGTCAGCAGGCTGTGATATATTTTGAAGTAGGCCGTCGATCATTCACACGTTCAGATCGTTTCTTGCGTTTTGGATTGGTTTATCCAAATTATATTGGTTTTATTTAAAAAAAATACTGTGTAGTGATATTTCCGTACTTTGTTGGTGATACCTGTAATGTTTTTTTGTGTCGTATAAGCGATAAAACCTTTTCTGAAACGATAATTACCCCGTTTTTATCCAACATGGCGTCGGCTGTTTTGTTTGTGAGTTACACTTTGTAAAAGAAGATATTTATTTTTCAACAGCCACAGATTCAAGCACCGGGGAATCTATAACTGTAAGTTCAAAAAATCCTAGGCTTAAAAAATGCTATTCCAACTCAATTTCCTAACTGTCCGTTGTATTTAACAGAAAACGTGAAGATTTTATTGTTCAAATAGTTTTATATTCTTACGTTATATTTAACAAAATTATTTTTGAACACGAAGAGATGTTTCTAAATGTGTGTAATAAACGTTCTGTTTTAATACAATATATTTTAAATTATGTCATCGAACCTAGCCATTTTGGATACTGATATATCTAAATGTCATATTCACAGCAGTGAACGTATTGCAACAATTATAATAACTTGTTCTGCAAATACCCTACTTAAAAATGATTGTGGGAAAACTAATGATAGATTAGGTAAAGCACCACATAATAGGAAAATAAAGACCCTGGTTAAATAGCATGTCTGTAAATTTTCTCGTGAAATTGAACAAAATTTCAAATAAAATTGCAATTACTGTATCATTTCAACCTTAGTTTCGTCCAAATTCATGTACAATTACAAATAATAATAATTAGTCGATTAAATATCAACCACAAATACATCATTCACGGAAACGGTGCTCGGTTGCGTGTCTGGTTTTTGCTTTGAAACTTCGTTTTTCCAAAATGAAATTGAATGGGATACGCAGAGGGCTCAGTAGACGACTGGCATCCTCTTTAAACTGAAAGCCCTTCAAAACTTAAAAAAGAAATGCAAAAAAACGATTCCTTTAGTGTTTAGGCTAATATCGTGCATGGGGATACATCACCAATCCAGCGTGACGACATCGAAGAGCGCTTAATCTTTGTAATATCGTAGGTAACGACTCTACTTATTAGTTTTTGTCTTAGAATCGAGGTTTCCAAAATGTTCCCAAGTGAATCTTAAAAAAGAATGAAAACCGTTTTGAAAAATTTCTGTTCACAAAGGCACAATCTTCCGAATCCGTGGTAACGACTCACTCTGTATACTAGTCGACCCGTTTTTTTAATTGCATTTGTTTTTGAAAGATCAGCATAAACAAGGATATGAATTTTGAGCGATATTTTCGAGACACAATGTAAGTTACATTTTTTTACAATCAAAAGGGGACACACGTCTTTGTAAACTCTTTATCTTTCGTTTGCATGATAATGTTTTGTCAACACTTGGTTTTCTTTAGCGATAAGATACACATGTATATAATTATTAAACTTACATTTCCAAACAGTTTCGCAAAAGCGATATCGCAACGAAATTCATAACATTATACAATATACATATTAAATAGATACATTTTCATATTGAATGTATACTGTTATACGTGTATAGAGATATATTTATATGAAAATAATCTAAACAGTATGCATATGTATACGTAGAGATGGGTATTTCATGTAAAATACGATATATAACTTATAAAGCTGCTCTTCTTTATCGCATTATTTAATTATCGCTAAGCGTTTCTACGGATTTCAAAATTGGGTCTGATATGCGAGGCAAACAACATTCCGCTCGCGTAAAATACGCCGGTTATTAGTTGCTAATTTATAGACGATCGTAAAGGAATCTTTAATTCGATAGCGCTTTCAGGTTTTTTTTTGCTTCATAAAGTTTGTATAATCTCTTTTTCGGCTGCTGTTTACGAATTCCACACGATGATCGGTAGAAAAAAAAATCGCAGGTTCCCAAGAACGTAAAGTATGGTTTGTTCTTCTTACTTCTTAATGAAAACAATATAGAGATACAGTTTTACAAATATGTACGCTAGAGGGGACAAGTACCGAATTACAGTAAACTGAAACATTTCACTATCACCCTTATACGAAGGTAGTCTGAAAAGTTTCCAATCTACCACAGAAACAAGTAATCTTTTGTTAAATTCAGTATCATTTCTCAATATAGTCTTCTTGTAAGTCTATACAGTTTTCCCAGCGCTGCTCCCATCTCTTTAATCCGTCCAAATAGTAGTTGGCACCTTGTTCTGCAAGATAGGCGTTTTTGAATATGATGGCCTCCTCGTTCAATGAAATTCTGTGTCTTTCGAGCGAAACTTTGAGCCTAGCAAACAGAAAAAAGTCGCTTAGGGCCAGATCTGGCGAATAGGGTGGGTAGTCTATCAATTCGAATTCTAATTCTTTGAGTGAGTCTTTGCCACGGCGACCACTGAGATGTAAGACGGTACGTTGTCTTGGTTGAACAAAACTCTCTCTTTCTTCAAACGCGGCCATGTTTCCCCAATTTCTACCTTCAGCTTATCAAGTAGTGATGCGCAGTATGCCTCCCGCACGGTGCTAGGTTCTAGCGCCTTGAAATTGCAAAAGGAATTAAATTAAAAAAAAGAATCCAAAATAACAAAAGGATACAACAACTTTCCCCCGTAAATTTAATAATTTAATAAATAGTGAATCCTTCAATCAGGGTGCCAGCCTGCTCGTCGGCGAGGGAGTGGTTCAGTAATACTCACCAGCAAAAGTAACAGATAATTTTCAAGGCCCCACCTTCCGTTGAAAATAAAACAGTAACTAATTTCTTCGATGTTTGTGTTCTTCGTTACGACTATGGAGGTGTATACGAGGTGTGGCAATTAAATAACCGGACTGGTGCTACAAAAGATTTTATTGATCACCAATTACATTACAAAGTTTATCCCCTTCAATATACTCTCCTAGCCGAACCCTACAACGCTCCATACGAATTTTCCACTGTCGAAAGCAGTGCTAGAAGTCCGTTTCTGTCAGCTTGTTGAGAACCTCCGTCGCTCTCGCTTTCACCGCTTCCACACTGTCAAATCTTGTCCCCTTAAGCTCCGATTTAACCTTCGCAAAGAACGCCTTCACAGACAAGGCGGAATGGGCTTGGTGGAGCATCCAGGATTTGCTCTTCCACAAATCGGGTCTTCGTCTTCTCACTCGTTCACGAAGTGTAGTTAGAACCTCGTGTTTCACAAGAAACTTGAGGTTAACTCGTTGCTCGATCTCAACACTCTGCATTTTTCCGACGCGACGCTAGCGTAAGGACTTGAACGGACGATTGCTACAGCGAGACTGAGCACAAACATGTTCAAACCTGCCGTGGCGTGCTCGTTGTTTGCCGATAGTAGCACCGGTCCGGTTATTTAATTGCCACATCTCGTAAGATAAAAAGGAATGGTCCTAGAATAGAATACTGTGGTATTCCTCTCTCTGATTTTAACCACATTGACTGAATGATCTCACCATTGTTGGCTGCCCTCAGAGCTTGCAACCATTGTGTTTAATATGATTCCAAAACGTCATGTCGGGTGCTTCTGAATTTCATAAGGCACAGTTTTGCCAGAAGAACTAAATGGTCAGTACGGGCAAAGGTCAGAATATTTTACAGCAATTAAATAATAAACAATATACGTTTTCCATAAGTATTATAATCGAAAACAATGGTCTCCGGACAAAATATTAAAATTTATAAATCAATAAAAATAAATTTTACATTAGCGTTGTATCACAAGATCACAAGCATTTAGAAAAGAGATAAGGAAGGAAAAAGTATCTACGTACAGAAAATCGCATTCCAATTTATTTCTGTTTAATACTGTTATATCTGTATTCCAAGAAAAATGGTACTTTTGTAAGGTTTTATGTAGGTAACTTGTAATACTGCGCGTTCTAATAATTCTGTCAGCTCGGTAAACATTTACATAAGCATCTCAACGCAACGTCACGTTTAAGTAAGACCGCAAAGCAAACTTCGTACAGATGTTCTGCATATCTGCAACATTCCGCGTTATTTGTAGTCATGCAACGGAGAAGAAGACCCGCTCAACTCTATACATATATACGTATGTTTGTATGCAGATGTAATCCGGTCGTGGGCCAAGCGAACTTCGCTGGTTGTTGAACAGAAACACAACCGCCGTACAACAGTCAGTCAGTCAGACAGACGAGCGTCTAACAGCGGCGAGACGCCTTCCACACCCACTTGCTTTATATACAGCGTTAAAGTCTCTTCTACGTTTCCATTTGCTCTACACTCAATACAGGATGATCCATTTGAAGCGAGGCATAGAAAGTACCAACTATTTTTCGTGCACGATTAGGTGATTTTGACTAACTTCAAATTAGTAATTGATCAAATTGATTCTGATCGAGGAAAATGTCGAAGAAAAACATGCGCAGACAGAAAACCGGCGCACAAGATACTATGATAATGCTGTTGGCAGCAATTGAATCCCTGACCGATATCATTCTTTAATGTTCCATTCGCGATGGAACTCAAGTTCTGAATTTACAATAATTTAATGAAAATTGTATCGGAACACCGCCTTCGTGTAGGCCTACAATACATTTCCTTTCAAATTTATTATTTGCTGTTAATGTGCTCTTTGTCGACGGTATGGGATTCTGGTACAAGTACAAGAGGTTACTAAAGGGTATGCATAATTCTTAATCCGTAAGTAACTCACTTTATATATACTGAAATTCTAAAATATTCTTCTCCCCCTTTCTAACTTATGAACAGCAAAAGCTAGCGCTTCTAGGAAAAAAAGGGGTTGATTTTTATATTTTATTAACTAATTTTTGGTATTATCGGCAATTCAGTTATACTTCTAACGTCACCAGATGTAATACCAATTTTTTTAATTTTAAACAAAACACCTTGTATACTTTTTTTTTTTAAAAGCTAATGGAAACGTAACTCCAACGATATTATATACGAGGGTAGTCTGAAAAGTTTCAAGGCTCAACATGAAGAGGGCGTTACTCGCCAAAAGTATACTGGTAATATAATTTTGCACATACGTCGAATAAATCCTTGCATTTTAAAGGCAATACGTCTACGCAAATTAAAGCCGAGATGGGCCCTGTTTACGAGGACTCTGCACAATCATTTGCCACAGTGACATTTTGGGCAGCATGAATGCCTAATGACAGGATAACAGAATACAATGTATGAAATAAAATTTACTTAAATAAATCGCATCGCCTATTAGCCGCCGTGGACAAAGTATATGTCGGAGCTCGTCTCATGATGTTAGCCCTCGCGAATGAAAGAATGAAGCTACTATCAGATCTTGAATTCAAACGTGGCACAAGAAAATTCCTTCATTCTAGTCTGTAGGGACAATCTATGTGATTTCGAAGCAATTTCTGTATAAATTTCACACAGATGCCATCCCTCCTTGTGTTCAAAGCCAGCATGTCATGCCTTTCCAGTAGTCCATGCTGTGGAGTACCTCTCTCAGGGTAACTTCCATCAATCTTAAATGACAGGAATTTTAGGAATTTGCGATGGATACGATCTAGATCTAAAAGGTTACAAGTATATAAAGGATACCAAATTAGAGCGGCATGTTCGAGTTTACTCAGTATAAAAGCAAAGTAGAACGACTTTAATAAGGAAGGATTATTGAAGTATTTAGAGACACGCATAACAAAACCCAGGGATTTCATGGCTTCAGAACTGATATTGTTAATATGAGATTTAAATGAGAGAATGGTATCGAAATGTACACCTAAATCCTTAAGCTCGAGGTTACGTGACAAATGGTACCTTTGATTTAGTACAGCAATAAGTAAGGTGAACAAGAACGCGAGTAGGTAAGTACATAGCATCTTTCGACGTTTGAGCTTGAGCTTGAGCTTAAAAAGTTCACACCATTCTACTAGCATATCAAGACCATTTTGCAGTTTCCTCGTATCATCAATTGAAGATATTTCAGAGAAGATTTTAATATCATCTGCATAAGCAAGGGTGGAAAGGTCGATTTTCAAAAGCAAGTCGTTAATGTAAAGCACAAACAATATGTCCCAGATTTGATCCCTGGGGGACGCCAGAGGTGAGAACAAAGTCATGAAAGCAATATCCGTTATAAGTAACATAACACTTTCCCTGTTTCAGGTACTATTCGAGGAGACTTATCACCGAAGGAACCGGAAACCGTACCAGCTTGGTTGAGGACGAACGTTTGGGGCGGCCAAAAACTGCAACCGCTAGCGGTAACATCAAATTGTGCTAAACGGCCGTCGAATTAAGGTTAGAGAGACAGCAGAGGCTGTGGGTATCTCAAAAGAACGCGTTTGTCATATATTGACTGAAGTTTTGGGTATAAAAAAGCTAACCGCGCGTTGGGTGCCATGCCTGCTCACTCAGAACCAAAAACACATTCAAATGAAAATTTCTAGGCAGTTGAAGCGAAATAAGTTGGAGCTTTGGCGTCGATTAATAACTGTAGATGAAACTTGGATGCACCAATATAGTCCTGAAGTATAATCGAAACAGTGGAAGGTAAATTGGCTCCGAAAATGGCGAAGACTGTTCCATCGGCCGGGAAAGTGATGGTGACTGTTTTTTGGGATAGTCGTGGAGTTGTGTTAATCAACTTTCTTGAAAAAGGAAAAACAATATAGGAGGTATTCTACGCATCATTACTTAACAAACTGAAGGCAGAAATTACGGAGAAACGGCTGTATTTTAAGAAAAATAAGATTCTCTTCCGCCAAGACAACTTCAACCTCATACTTCGATGGCCGCCCTGGCAAAAATTCACGAATTGGTTTCCGAATTGGTAGATCACCCACTCTATTCACCAGATCTGACACCCAGCGACGTTTTTCTGTTTTCTAGACTTGGAGGACAGAGATTTTCATCGAATGAGGAAGCCATCCTATTCATAAACACCTATGGGACTATGTTGAAGAATAAAACTGAATTTAACACAAAAATTATTGTTTCTGTTGTGTTAGGCTAGAAATTTTTCAGACTACACTCATATATTATACTCTCACTTAAAATATCACGATATGCAGCAATTTGTTTTTATGCAAAATTAGTTAAGAAAAACCGCCAAATTATCTACTATGACGTCAAGTTAATATAAAGAACCTGTCAATTTACCAATCTGCCAAATCTCAATATACAGGTATATCCTGATATATTTAAGGTTAATGTATAACATATACGGTACCCTTAGATCCATCTTCTCTTTACCTGTCCCAAAAGTTCGAAAATTACTAAGGGTCGCGGGACTTTAGGACCTCACTGTATATCGTAGAATATAATGTTGTGGAATAGACGGACTCGGGGAGAGTACCCGAGATTTATAACGCGCCAATTCTGCGGAAAGCCTCACGGCTCGGGCTAAACACCGCGGAGCACCTTCTAATTATCTTCGGAGCAGTCAGTTCGTTCCGACAGACTCAGATAACCGCTATCGCTGCCGCCGCCACCATGCCGCTTCTGTCGTTGCCGCCGCCACCTCCACCCAACCGGCTCCCGTCTCGTTTCTCTCGCGTAATACCTCGAGACCGACGGCGGCGCTAGAGAGGGATTAACGGGCGATGTTATGTAACCTACGGTATGTAATTGTAGAGAGATGTTACGGTGAACAGTGGCGCGGCGGTTCAGAGCTGCGATGTCTTGTTGTTCATATTAAACGTTGTATGTATGTTTTGCGTGTACGTGTGTGAAGTGGAAACAAATATTCCTCATTAAATACATATGTACATAGGTATAACATGCAGGCAGACTACAGACATGAACATATGTACATGGAAAGAGATGTACATACATAAACCGAATTGCAGTGCAATGTTTTGGAGAGATCTTAACTAGATATTAATCGATTATTAAGTAATACAACAACTAGTCCTCCCAATTTGTAACTAAATATTGCTGGATAGGTTTTTGATATGGAATTGTAGTCAAAGTGGTAAATTTGATATTTACAAAAACGGTCATCAATAAAACACTAAAAACTTTACTAAGTAATTGCTTTGCTTGTCCGTATCCTCATCTACCGTAGGTGTAGAAGTGACTTTTACCACTTGCTTTTGTTTGTTGCCTCTCTTTTCGCTTGGGTTCACGTTAGTTTCCCTTTCTTCAGTGCCTCTGCTACCTCTGCATTCCATTTTCTCCTTGGTCTGTCCCTCCTTTTCCTGTCTGCCACCTTCATCTCCCATATCTCCCCTACCACTCTCTTCTCATTCATTCGTACCATATGTCCGAACCACCTTAGTTGTTGTCTTTCAATTTTTTGCACTACACTTGTTATATTTAGTTCCATTCGTATTACTTCACTTCTTTTTTCTAATCTTGTCACTCCCGCGATCTTTCTAAGTACTTTCATCTCACACGCACTGCATTTCTGTGGTAGGACCCAAGACTCACTTCCGTACATGGGAATTGGCATTAACACAGATTCAAATATACGTACTGTTGTGTTTGTTATTTCTTTTTTGTTGAAAAATGGTTTGTACTAAGTTCTGTATAGCGTCATGGTTTTTTGTATTCTGCCCCCTACCTCTTCCTCGAGCTTTTCATCTGGTCTTGTATGTGTTCCTAGGTATTTTAATCTATTAGTCTGCTTTATTTCTTCTCTTCTTGCTTGTGTATTTACCCCTTCTTTCTTGTTTGTAATTTCCATAATCTCTGCCTTCTCTGTGTTTATTCTTAGTCCATATTTACCCATATTTATATTCAATTTCTCTATTCTTTCCTGTAGGACTTTCCTATTTGTTGCAAACAATAGTAAATCATCCACCGTATGACAGTTCGTTTAGAAATACTGGCCGGAGTTTTCTGTATCCTATTTGTGTTTTCTTGAGGCTTTGGTCTACCTCTTTGGATATTTCGTCCATTATTATGATAAAGAGTAGTGGACTCAACACACCTCCTTATCTCACCCCTCGTCTTGTTATGAAGCTATCAGATGCTTTCCTAATTACTCGTACTACATTTTCGGTTCTATATACTTTGAATCACTTCAATTAGTTCTGTTCATCTTTTATTTAACGCTTTCCAGATTTCTTCCCTTTTTATACTGTCGAAAGCTTTCACCAGATCCACTGCTCCCGTGTACACTTTATTATTTGTTGCTAGTATTTTTTCTGTAAGTACGAATATCCAATCCGCCGATTTATTTGCTCTGAAAGCTGCCTGTGTATCGTTTAGTATTTCCTCTATTTTCTTTTTAATCTTTCTTCTATGATGCATTCATATAGTTTATAAGCTGCGCATAACAAGAATATGCTCCTGAAATTCTTACACTCGTTCATACTTCCTTTTTTATGTATTGGCGTTGTAATTGCTATTCTCCACTCGTTGGGAATTTCTTGTGTTGTCCATGTCAGGTTTAGTATTCTCTGTAGCAGGTCTATTCCTTCGTGTCCTATGTATTTTACCATTTTTGGTTTTCATCCGTCCTTTCCTGGTGCTTTTCCACTTTTAATCTTTTGCATCGCTCTTATTGTTTCTAATCTATTAATTTATTTTTCTTTTTTTTTCGTTTTCTCGTGTTATGTGTTCTTCTGTGTTTTGATCTTGTTCTGTCACTTGTTCGACGATCAATTCATTCTCCATCCCTAGCAATTCTTTATAATACTCTCTCCATCTTTCCATTATTTTACTTTCTTGCGTGATAAATTTGCCTTCTTTATCTTTGACGTTTCTTACTGTATTTTTATGTTCTTTTCGCAGTCCTCTCTGTACGTGATAGAGCATTTTTGCATTTCCTATAGCACTATTCTCCATTTTCATTCCAAGCTCCTCCCATGAGCTTGCCTTTGCTTCCTGCTTCTCTTTGATTTTTGTATAAATTGTAGTCTTCCTGTTTTTTGTTATTTCCTAGATATTGTTGCCATAGCCGTTTTTTTCCTTTGATTTCTTGTTTTATTTCCTTGTTCCACCATTGTGTTAATTTCTTTTTGTTAGTTGTCTTATTCACTCCATATGCTTCTCTCGCCACTCCTGTGGTTATTGTTTTAAAGGTTTCCCACATGTTTTCCAGATTCATTCTAAGATTTGTTCTTTCCTTAAGTTAATTTATTCTGATATTCTCTTTTGGTAGAGTTTCCTCTTTTTTATGTTTTCCAGTTTGTGGGCTAATGTTCTCATACTCTATTTCCTTTTCTTCTTTCTCTGATTTTTTCTTCTGTTCTTTCTTATTTACATTTGATATTTTGTGAAAGCGAGGCTTCACAAATTTTGTCATCGCGGCTTTCTACCGGAATTAAAGTCGTGGAATTTCTTACATAATGCATATGTTGGACTTTCTTGGAGTTTCTCAAGAAATCTAAACAAGCAATTACCTATATAAAGAAACTGCGGAAGTGCATGTTATACTGCCAGAAGCATTAGTAATGCAACCAACTAAGCTTTGCAACTCAATTAAAAAATACTCAACCGTTTCCAAAATTGGAAACCGCCCTCTATGATTTTCTTTCAAGGTAACGAGTTTTTTGAGATCTAACGGTATTTCTAAACTCTGCTCCACTTTACAGCTTATCCATTTCAGTTTGGTGAATAGCGACTAATAACTAATAACGTAATAGCTTGTCAAGAACGTTTCTATTGTATAATTTATTGATAGATGGCGTCACATATGTACAAACAATATTCAAATTCATTTTCACATTTGTTCATATATTTTCCATTCCACACTCTTCAATGGCGCGGCAACAAAACAAAGTAACCGGTAAAAATAAAACTACCGTGACATGGTCGTCTCGTTCACAGCCGTAGATAGGTACCCCGTTATTATTCGTTACATTAGACGCTTTTGTACACCATCACCGCGATAGCATCGTGCCGACGTAAACCGGTAATATTAATAAATTTATCGGCTCTTTTTGGCTTCTTTCGATCGTCGAAGAACGTGACGGCGTTCGAAAACAACTCGATAATAACGCGATTAATGCCCCACATTACCATTTCAAAAAGAAGTAAGACGCGAATACGCAACCCACTTGTACGTGTAAGTCTGCATATGTATGCGTGTATGGAAATCGGCAATGACTGTGCACATAAATTTTTTTAAAGGTTGGGTATAGGTGCAAGCGAGTGCATAACGGGTTATTTACGTGTATTACGAAGAAGGCGAAGAGATTTCACGTGTAAAAATAATAATTATAATGATTAGCGCCAAATAAAATAAATAAAAATGAGATCGTAAAGATTTCTTTATTTTTTTTTAACACAAAATACATTTTATGCTTTTGTTTTAACAATTTAGTGATATGAGGTTTGGATAAGTGATACTTATTTGTTTCTTCCTATTAAGTACAACATTCAACATAGAAGCCCGGTGTTTGTAATGTTATTGACATCACGAGTAGAAGTACTACACGGAAGAAATGTTATAAAGAATCAAACAATTGTGGAACAATTTACTATAATTTGTTTGAGAATATACGACTGATTACAACTTGCGCAAATCCCTACTACTCGATTGTGGTTAACGGATTGTACTTCATTAAATAGATTATTGTTGTAAAGATTTAGTCAATAATCTGTTACAAAGGTTGCTACAATAGTGCACATGTTTTAGAAAAAAAGTGCAACAATATTGTTCTAAAGATTGATTACAATGGTTGAAAGAACTTGTAAAACGCAATGACAATAACTATTCTTATGTTCTCGTGTCTCCAGCAGGCTTCCTAATTTACAGGTAGCATTGGTCAGCCACGAGAATGTTACCAACACCTGTGCTATTTCGTAAGTGTATGGTGATACCATCCCTCGAAACATTCCGAAAGAATTGTGAACCCAATGAAAATGATTTGACCATATAAAACCACAATGATTGATTAGAAAAAAAAACAGTTTTCGTTACGACATCTATTGGTGAATAACCAATACTATCTGGGTCTAATCGTAAGGCAAATAACATTTGGCTCATGGATTTAGGTAGGCTTCGATAATACAATCGTCTGTACAGAAAAGTGATGTTTTATTTATAAACTCACATTTTCTATCATTTATTTTGAAAAAATTAAGAAATTCTATGTCAAAAATTGCCACAATCTTGTTCTGCGCGTCTCAACAAAAAAGATTGTTAGAAAAAATAATACATTTAGGTGAAACCATTCAATAGAAACTTGATCATAACTTTTGAAATATCATTTCTGACAACAACATGTAATAATTAATAAAAATCTGCGATCGGATTACATAATTATCTTGATGACTGTTGCAATATTTTCCCTACAACATTGTAGTACATTCTATCAAGTGATTTTTCCCCCTGTATTAAGAATCCTTTAGGAGTAGAGAAAGGAAAACGTGATGAAAATTCTTTTATAATCTAATTTTATAAATGAAATTACCAAAAGTAAATTAGCCAAACATTAAATATCTCATTAATAGAGTTTGTTAAAAAGGTATTAAAAATAGTAATAAGTTAAAATATTTGTAACACAAAATACCGACATTGTCAATGCAAACTACAAGACTGGTATTGTAGTTTGCACTGACAATGTCGGTGTTTTAAAGTGTGTGTGATAGTCCTTGTTTTACAAATATTTTAACTTATTACTATTTTTAATTTGTTACTTCATATGTATCCAGTTTACAATACCTGCATTCTTAAATTTTGACATAATTCTTGCTGTTTTTAAATTTAAAGTTTGTTGCCTGAGAATGAGCTTGTCTCGAAACCGGTAGCGCTGATAGATATTATTAAACAAACTTTGTGAGTAATAGACTACTTTTATTGCCCCCAATTATGATTAAGTCACAACGAGTCGCAATTGATCAATTTTCTAATACTATCTGCCACATGACTGAAAGCATGAATTTTACATATAATATGTAACAAGTTAGCACAATGTTTTTTAAGAGACCGACCTACAGAAAGCATGTTTGCGGCATCATCACTCATAAACATCAACAGTTGGTTTGTTGAAAGTTCAAACTTTTCCAATGTATGTAACACTAACTTTGAAATTATTTCGGCAGTATATTGTTGTACCCCTCTGGGAGCTAATAGAATTGAAGGTGACGATTGATGTAGTTCCATTGTACGTACCATTACATTAACCACAGAATGCTTTTTACGATCTGTTGTTTCGTCCACACATAACCACAGTTTTTTATCTTTCAACTCCGATTTCATTTTTTTTTTCAACATATTCACGAGCAGATGGCACAATTTTTTATAACGATGTCCGACTTGGTAATTTGCAGTCCGAATATTTATTCCAAAAGAAGACATATGCCTCCTTGTCTAGTAAATTAAACGGTAGATTACATGCAATAAAGGTAACACATAAATTAAATTTAAATTTATCATAGTGTCGTGTGAAATTTTTTTTTTTTAAGAATGCTGTTTACTATTTACATGACGTAGACAATCCCTTTTGGACCAACAGATTAAAGGGATATTACAAACTACACATTGAATTTTAACGCCGTCATAATTTAGGTCAGGCATTTCTGCTATAAATTCTGTAACTTTGTCCAACATTGTCCGTTTTCGCGACGTAGGCAACATTTTTAAAACAAACGTAGAACTACGAAATAGTATTTACGGCAGCGTACATGTATACACAACAGATCTGGCTGAGACTCGCAGTTATACTGAGGGTTGTATCGAACTTCCGCCACTGCCAGTTGGCGCGAGTAAGCAACTCTACTCATAATTCGTGTTTGCTTGCTACTCTAACGTTGTAAAATACTCCGCGTTGCGGTCCGTAACACAAATAAAAGTATCTACTACCTTGTCTGTGTCCGTAATACTTAATAAGTTTTCGAAATTCCTGGCTAATACCTGCAGTTTTACGGATTAACAGCAATCGTATACAGCTTTATGATGCGTAATGTTCGTCGATATACCTACCTTTAGTGTGAGAGCCCCCCTCTAGCAACGGTAGTAAAATTCGGACGAGAATAGCTTCGGTTAAACGTTCCCGGATTTAATTTTACGCTAATAATATTATTTTTAAGCCGCGCGCTAGTCGGTTAAGATATTTTTATGAATTTCCATAATATAATCTACGCGCTAATATAAATACTCGTTAATCTAACGCAAATAAACGCATCCGATGTTCACATACATCTATACACATTGCGCGAACTTAACCGTGCGGTATTGACACGTTAAATTGTTAATCTATCAATGCGGTATGTGTTTGTATTGTATGCCTACGGTATTTTCACGATTAAACGATATATATGTATATTTTGCTACTATTTTGGTACATGCAAGCTCATTTTTTCCAAGATCCTACTACCATTGATAATCATTTGTTCCTTATCAATGTACCGGGGGGGGGTTGCAATTTTTTCAGGTGAGAAACAAATTATTATAGGATAGGTCCGAGAGAGATCCCGCGTCATTGAGAAAACATATTTTCTATTATTATTAGGGATTACAGCCTGGAGATCTTAGAGGGCATCTCAAAATCCTTGAAGATTCCAACATAAACTATCTGATGTATCCGGCGAACCTCAACGCAAAAAAGGTACCCTGGAATGTACACGGACGGCTCGAGAATAGAAGGTGTCGGAACAGGTTTAGGCATCAGTGGTCCTAACTATCACATAAAATGCATACAGGACTCCACACCAACATATTTCAAGCAGAGATTTCTGCTTGAAACGCCAAAAAGAACATCGAGAAAGGATTACGAGGCGCAACTATAAATATAATATATTGAGCGACAGTCAGGCAGTTCTAAAGGCTATTAAGGCCTATACATACGAATCTGCTCTGATACACGAATGTGTATCTAAAGCAATTGGGATATAACGTGGGAATAACCACGTTACTTTGAGGTGGGTTCCAAGCCACCAAGGAATCGAAGGAAATGAAAAGGCAGATAAGCTGGCCAAAGAAGCAGCGAACATGCCTTTCATTGGTCCTAACCCCTTCTGTGGTCTCCAAAAGGGCCACATAAAACAAGCAATTAAATCGTGGGAGGACAATCAAAAGATCTCGTACTGGGCAAATGTTCCAGGACAAAAACAGGGGAAAGCACTCATATCAGGCTCGCCAAAGACAGCAAAAATAGCGCTCTTGTTCAGCAAAGGGGATCTTAGGTTACTGGCAGGATTTCTGACAGGCCTAAAATATCACTTATTTAAACTAGGAAAAGCTGAAGATCAAATCTGTCGTCTATTCCAAGAAAATCTGGAGACGGCAGAACACATCCTATGCCATTAATCGCACACGGCGCCAGCATTTCAGTAGACCGTTTCTTGCACTTACTGAACTGAAGAAAGCAGGATCCTAGAGTAGTACTAAGGTTTATTAAAAGCCTCCAACTATTCTAACATACATAAGGGCATTTTGTTACAATAGATCTATAAGGTCGCAGTGATTAAAGGCATTTGCGCCATGGCCCGACTATAATAGTCATTGTCTACCACTACCATAGTTTTTAAATTGATTGATACTACATCAGTCGACGGAACAAGGTTTTATTTTGGTAAACCGCATAACAAAATAATAAAGTACAGTTTTTAGATTAAAAAATACGAACTTTTTCAAAAAATGCACATTGCCATCTATCCCAATATGTCAGGGAGAGATGGCACAAATAACAATATATTCTTTGTTATAAACAAACACACAAAAACAGAATAAAAACTGTCTTTTAATTAAACCTTCCCTATAAGTCACTCATTTTCACATCTTGCGCAGTTATTTTACATCCATATCGTTTGCATCTGACACACTGAATCCAATTATCTCGACGTCTTGTGGTATTGTAGTACTCAGGGCATTCTATATATCTGTCTTCATTAAGTTCTTCAGAACCGTCGTGACCACTATTACTGACATCTACGAACTCTTGTTCCTTTTCATTTGATTTGAATACGGGTGACATACGCTTTCGTTTTTTGGACCTCTTCGCGGACTTCGGGACAAATTTAGTGGCGAATGTAGACTGTATTTTGTTTTTGTCTTAGTAATCTAGCCTTTTGTCTATTTTCGGAATTTTTTTCCAATGTTTTCTCTCTGAGTATACCTCCAGTTCGAACTACCGACGCTGCCCCGGCCTTTCGAACTACTAAATTTGGATGGCGCAAAAGGAGTACATTCAACCAATCATGCTCTTTTTCACGGTTGAACTTGCGATTTATTTTTAACTCTTGTGAAGAGGTCATCTCGTGAAGAAGCAAATCCTCTCTTTTGCAGCTTCTTGTTATGAGCCACTAACTTTAATTCGTTAGTTATTCCTAAAGATCCAGTTGGTCCCATGGGCATTTTTGACGAGTCATTATACTGCAAGCTTCGTTTTGTCCTTGATGGTATGTCAAATGTTTTCGCAGCTAAGTTTATATCTACCACATCTCTTACTGCATGCTGTTATTGCATTTTTCAGAACATCCTCTGACCAGGAACCCCAGATAGATTCTGCCTTTCTAATGTATTTGGTTGAATAACACATGTTATTCCAGAGACAAAGCACTCTTCTTACGCTAAAAAGCGCTTGAAAAGAATTTTTTATTAAGCAGGACACATGCTCCGCACATATGCCCTACCTACTGACGCTAAAAAAATCATCTACTTTCGTTGATTCTAAATATTTTGGACACTAATACTTAAAAAATATCATATACAAAAACCTACCTTTTATTTTAGGGTTTCTCCATGGAGCACATTCACACGCGCCCTCTAGAAAACAATTAACATTTATAACACTATGAGCGGCATCTGTTGAGAAATGACCGAGTTAAAACCGTTTGCCATCTCTACCGCTGGGGCATCTCTCCCGGAATTACCCTATTTCACTGCAATTAAAAGTATAACTTCGTTGATATTTAGGCTATCGACTGGTCACTGGATCAGAGCCGCAGTGTGGGAAAATACAAGCGCACCTCACACCATAGCAAACATAATTCACTTAAGAAAATCATATAAAATCAATTGCTTCAAACCTAACCTCAAAACCGAACAAAATTCGGCGAAAACCATGTGATCGATTTTACATCGTTGTTTGATGTTTTTTTACAAAAATTACAATGGAAACCACACAGAAAGTGTATTTCCATTTTTTTTTTTTGTAGACAGCCTTTATTGAATAAATTCCTTATCACCTAGAATGTTCACATTTAACTCACACATGCGGAATCACGGTTGTTCGTCAGTCGGCTATACTGTTGTACTATTGCAAATAGAAAACAGCTAATAGTTTATGCGTTGTTGCTACATATATGCATTAGAAAATGTGAAAAACCCGATTTGATCGACTTCCATCCAAAATCAAGAAATCATAGATATGGAGCAGTCAGCAGGATATTTGCATTTATATACTTGGTAGATATACATTTTTTGCTCCTCGACACATGCAGCCCGTTACGCTCGAAAATAACCGAACCACCCCCTTCTCATATGTACTTATATATCTTCCTAAATTGAAACGTTAACGCTAGATTTGATCCATCTAATATTCGTTCTCTTCCTTCATCCTCGGCTAAGCCACCGCCTCGGGTGATCGGCCATTACGCTAACGTTTCTGGCGTATATCTAGTGAAGGAGATTTTCACCCTTCCGCTGGACGATTCGAACCCCTTATACTATGTATGTACGGACGATCCTTCCATTGTGTCAGATAGTTTTCTTTGCCATTGATTTTTACGCGTTGTCTCCGCCGTTTTGCATCATTTAGCTTTTTTTTTCGCCTTCTTAATGTTGTTTGACTCGTAAATGGGAAAGATTTATAACACGCTATTTGTTTTTATTGTTGTTACATGCAACTAAGTCCGACTGAATTGCAATAATAGTTTGGAGTGTTATCTTAAAAAAACTGGAGCTAAAATTTAGAATAAGCCAAAAACGCATACACTTCATTCTGAAAAAATAGTTTAATTCGGTGTGACGTCACGGGAAATAACAAGAGATTAATATTATTAATAATGATGTGTCCCTGTTTACATTTTTCGATTCCAGTCTGTCCAGAAATGGACCTAACTATACTTACAATACGCTGCTCAACATAATTAGTTGCATCTCAATAACTTTTGTAGTTATAATAAAACAGAAATTTTATAAAGCTTAAAAAGTCATATTTTGTTCCAATAAGCTTGAAAAAACAAAACAAATTTTTCATATCATTTTTGAAATGACAATAACAATTCACGCACGAGCATCTTCTCGGAATATATCTCCTATTCTTCGATTAAGACGATTATTAGGCTGTTTGAGAATATGAAGTAGGTTTGGCCGCCTTCGAATACGTCTCTCTAACAAATCGCAAGATATTCAATTGATTTCATATAGGAACTTAGCGAAGACCAACTATGGTTCATAACTCCATAGGTTTATCCTGTTAGATACTTGTTACAAAGTAGTAGGGCAAGTAATAAGAAGAACTACGCAGAAAGTATTTGGAGGGCATAGACATCGGAGGCCACGGTCACTTTTATAATCTAGGTAAAACTTAAATGTAGTGGATCTTTGGGGCCACCAGGTTGTAGGTAGCGAGGGCCAGGGTCACTTTTGTTGTTACTATTTTTATTTTAGTTGGGGTGGTTTCGTATTAATAATATTCTAATTATCATAAAAGACGTCAGATGTTTACGACCCGATTCATCCGGATTTTCACATTTTGCACAACATTTAGTTTCTAACAACCATAATGTTTCAATAGAGAATAACTTTGCAGTCTTGCATGTCGCCAATAAAGGTTATTACCTAAATAATCTCGAATCTCTCGAGATTATGAGAGAACAATATGACAACCAAGATAACTGCTTGAACATTCAACAACAGTTTGAATCTACACCAACCTTTCAAATAGTTTTCGAATAGATGTCTCTGTCACAGACGTTCTTCTTCTTTTAAATTTAGAACGCCACTAGTAGAGGTCACTGCTAACTTTTAAATATTTTATTAATAAAAAACTTTTGAGTATTTTACAATTGACAATCAGAATATTTTAACGTGTAGTGCTAGTCCTCTTTTTACAAATATCTTAATTAATTTTATATATTTTGGTTTTAATACGTTAATCCAACGTGTTGTACCTTACATATTTTATTTTTAGACAAATTCTTACTGTATTTAAATCAAATTGTATCACCAATATTTAACTTAATCAACTTCTACATATAAAAAAAATTAAAAGAAAAGTTTATATATCATTTAGCGTTACCATATCCAATATTTACAAATTAGATTTGAACAAAAATATCAATTTTAAACCGGTAGCACTGGTATAGACATTAAAGAATTGTTTGTGTGAAATAGATAGAGTTACTCAATTTGCGCCAACAGCCAGTGGCGGGCGCATAAAAGTTTACACAAAATAAATAGTCAGAAATAAAATATAATACGTGCTCAAACACTTACCGTCTTAAGAGTCTTCCGTGAAATCACAAAGTGAATAATGTCTGTTAAATATCTGCAACATTAGATATGTTTCCGCAGTTGTTTCGGCAAACCGAGTGCGGCGTGAGGAAAAAGTGTGTTTATATGCAGAAAACGAACGTTCTACATCTAGTGACGTTATATTTGCGTACTTAAAATAATCTTTGGAACAATTTAACGGTTCTGTTGACGCACCTTCACAAATTTGTCTTAATGTGCCAAAATCAGAATCTTTCTCTAAAACACTTTCAAACCTTTCTAGAACACAAACATTTTTTGCGTCTTCTACCGCGCATAGCTGTGCGTGAACATGTTGTACTATTTGCAGAGATTCCGCTAACGACACCGAAGGATTTTGTAATTTTTCTATTGCCTCCACTAGTCCGAAGTAATTGTTCTGAATAGTTTTTAAATCCGTTTTAACCTGGCTATCTTGAAATTTCGACTGGCCTTCCTTGATAGCCGCAGCTTCCTTTGAATCGAATTGTAAAACCACGTTCTTAATATTCTCAAAATATTTATGATAATAAAGCTCGGCCTGTAACCATGTTCCCCAACGTGTAAGAATAGGTTCTAGTGGCTCAGGCATAAGGGGGCATAGTCTGTGAAATTTGCGAATACATTTTGGGGATTTGACAAACACTGCTTTTGTAAGCGCTATTAATACGTCTTACCTCAGGATAACATTTTCTAATACTATCTGCCACATGACTGAAAGCATGAATTTTACGCGTAATATGTAACAAGTTAGCACAATGTTTTTTAAGAGACCGGCCTACAGAAAGCATGTTTGCGGCACCATCACTCATAAACATTAACAGTCGGTTTGTTGAAAGTTCAAATTTTTCCAATGTATTTAACACTAACTTTGAAATTACTTTGGCAGTACATTGTTGTACTCCTCTGGAAGCTAATAGAATTGAAGGTGACGATTGATGTGGTTCCATTGTACGTACCATTACTAACCACAGAATGTTTTTTACGATCTGTTGTTTCGTCCACATATAATCACAGTTTTTTATCTTTCAACTCCGATTTAATTCTTTTTTCAACATGTTCACGAGCAGATGGCACAATTCTTGGTAACGATGGCTGACTTGGTAATTTGCATTCCGAATATTTATTCCAAAAGAAGACATGTGCTTCCTTGCCTAGTAAATTAAACGGTAGATTACATGCAATAAAGGTAACACATAAATTAAATTTAAATTTGTCATAGTGTCGTGCGCAATTTTTTTTTAAAGAATGCTGTTTACTATTTACGTGACATAGACAATCCCTTTTGGACCAACACATTAAAGGGATGTTACAAACCACATATTGAATTTTAACGCCATTATCATTTAGGTCAGGCATTTCTGCTATAAATTCTGTAACTTTGTCCAACATTGGTCGTTGTCGTGACGTAGGCAACATTCTTAAAACAAACGTAGAACTACGGAATAGTATTTACGGCAGCGTACATGTATACACAACAGATCTGGTTGAGACTCGCAATTATACTGAGGGTTGTATCGAACCTCCGCCACTGCCCGTTGGCGCTAGTGAGGAACTCGAGTAATAACATTTTATTAATTCTGTGATTATGAATAACTCACAACGGGTCACCATCTAAGAATTATCATAAAAGATGTTAGCAAAATTTTTTATAAAGAAGGATTCTTCCCTGTAAAAATAAAAAATACAAAGTTTGTAAGTGTAGTTAGATCTATTCGTATACACAATGTATAACACGCTATTTTTTTCGCGTATCTCTCTCCATAAATTACGTACGATCAAAAAAATAACTTGAAATAATTGAAAACGATCTGATAACGTTAATAATTCAAATCAACAGCACAATCCAACAATTAACTTCATCCTTGCTTAATTGCTCAAAATACATGCCAGACGGGAGATAACAGACAAAAACATTAATGAAAGTGTACCTAGAACGTAAAAAGCCGTATCGTTTAAAAAATCGCGCAGTAGGATGACAAATTCGTCAACTACTGGCAGGTATACGCTAAGTTAATTCGGAAAAGGTATCGTATTTATTATCGCGAGGTGACAAGTCATGTAATAATTAAAAAGAAAGGAAAAAATTCCGAATATTAACACGATTAGTGAAATTGACATTTCCATTGAAGTGGTATAACAACAATAACAAGCGCACAAACAACACTTAACACAAGCAGACGGAGAACTAGATTATTATATGTCTCTCTCTACTTGTTTGTCTATGTGTAAGTGTGTATATGTGTATTAGAAAAGAGGATATGATGACATGTCGTTGTCATTATCTAGAAATGGAAATAATAAAGATAACGCATCACGAAACATTTTGGCTCTGTTATCGCGACTTGTCATCGGCAGTCGATGTCGTGTTTGGCGACTTACGAACCCGTCGATTGCCTGCACAAAGTTATTAGGAGCGAGACAGAGAACATTGTACATTTGTACGTACACTAGAAAATCGACAAAACGAATATACCAACTTTAAAGCAATTACAAGCTCGAATAAACAGATGAGGATATACACAGTGTCTATTTACGTTGGCAATATCAAATTTACTGTGGCAACAATGTGCAACTGGCAAAATTGCATTTTTTTTATTTCACGAGTAGAAATTCTTGAACCAGTTATTGATAAAAACTTAAGCAGTGATGATTCCATTGCAAAATCATCTCCCAAACGTATAGGTTACGACATTTATCGTATAATAATGTGAAGCTAAAACATATAAAACTGTCCGTACTTGCCAGTTGAAGCCATCAGTAAATAGTGTTACAGTGTTGTCAAAATCACAAGCTGCATTTAAAAGTTTTCATAAAAATCTGGGACAAACGATACTTTTATGACATTATCCACTTTAAACATCTTGTAAAATTAACAATTAAATAATTTAATGTCAAATTGTCTGTCCGTGTCAATCGTAAATCGACAAGTGTTGTGCAGTACTTAATTATAGAAGTATAATAATAATGCCCCATCAATGTAATATGGTTTTCAATAAATATTTATATTTAAAAATAATCTTTAATGCATTTTTTGCTGAAAGCAATGTTTTTAAAGTAAACGAGTATAACGTATGACTTTTAGGTTAAACACAAAATGTATATATATATATTATAGCTTTTTTGCGAGCCCTCAGGCCAGAGCTTTATTATTCTTTTCCAAATTCTTCTGTCCTTGGCTTTCCTTCCCCAATCCGTTATTCTTTAGATTTTCTTGAACTGCTTCATTCCAACATTTTCTCGGTCTACCCTTTCCTTTCTTATTTTACGGCTCTTTCCATGCTATTTTCATCACTTTTCCATCCTCCGTCATTCTCTCTATGTGTCCTAACCACTGTAATCTTCTTGCCTTGATGAACATGCCTATTTGTGGCTCCTTGTGTAAATTGCAAATTTCCTTATTCGTCCTTCTCCTGTATCCTTTTTCCGTCCTTTTCCCTCCTACTATTCTTTTAAGTATTTTTCGTTCCAATCTTCTTACTATTTCTCTTGTAGTTTAATTCAAAACCCACGTCTCGCATCCATATTCTACTGTTGTCTTATTATGGTTTTGTATAATCTAAATTTCGAAGTCCTTGACAGTTGCTTTGCCCTTAGTAGATGGTTCATCACTCCGGCTATTCTATTGGCTTTGCTAAGCCTTGCATCGATCTCTTTCTTTTCTTCGCAATTACTCATTATCCTTGCTCCTAAATATACGAACTCATCCAGCACCTCGAACTTAACTTCTCCTAGGCATGTGTCTGCTTTGAATTCTTCCTTTGCGCTGCTACTCTTCCCTACCTTCATAACTTTACTCTGCCTCTGGTTTATGTGCAATCCTAGATGACTCGCCTCCTCTATCAACCTCTGCATTATTCCTTTCAGTTCTTTTTCGTTTCTGGCAATCATCGCCAGATCGTCAGAGTATCCTACTAATTGGTGGCTCTTGTATAATATATCTCCTTCTCTGTTGTATCCGCTGTTCCTTACAATTTTTTCCAACACCACGTTAAAGAGCAATGTAGAGAGTGGGTCTCCCTGCCGGATGCCTGTTTTAACAGTATATCGGCTGTGGTGGTTCAAGTAAATCAGGACACAGTTTGTGAAATAGTCGGGTACGTTTCGGCGACTTTAGAAACATTGCCTTTGTACTAGCAATCAATGCATTTACTAGTGGAAAACATGTAGGAATCGTTTGTGCCGCAAGATTTAGAGTATGGATTTTACACGTTACATGTAAGAAGTTACCACTGTGTTCTTTAAGAGATCGGCCCAAAGAACGCATGTTTGCGGCACCATCACTCATAAACATTAAAAGTTGCTTAGTTGAAACTTCAAATTTGTTCAATGAGTTCAACACCACATTTAAAATCTCATCGGCAGTACAATTTATAACTCTTTTGGAAGCAAGTAAGAAGGAGGATGACGGTCGATGTGGTTCCATTGTACGTACTATTACATTAACCACAGAATGTTTTTGACGATCTGTTGTTTCGTCCACACACAACCACAGTTTTTTATCTTTCAATTCCGTTTTCATTCTTTTTTCTATATGTTCACGAGCAAATGGCACTACATTTCGTATCGATGTCCGACTAGGTAATTTACTGTCTGCATATTTATTCCAGAAGGAGACAAATGCTTCTTTGTCTAGTAAAGAAAACGATAGATTACATAAAATAAGAGTAACACATAAATCAAATGTAAATTTTTCTTGGTCTCGTATGCCACTTTTTGCAGAAGAATGCTGTTTGCTTTTGATGTGACGTCGACAATGGCTTCTGGACCAACACATTAAAGCAATTTTACAAACTAGACATTGAATTTTAGCGCCATCAAAAATTAAGTCCGACATGTCCACTATAAAGTTTTTAACTGTGTCTGCCATTGGTCGTTTTCGCGACGTACCTAACTGCGACGTTTTTAAAGCAAACATAAGCGTACAATTACGAAATAAGTTACGACAGCCTACATATACACAGAACTACTCGCATACGGCATCGATTTAGTACTGACGCTGTGAACGCGTGAAATAAATAATCGCCGACTCCGCACCACATATCTATTACACTGACCGTTACCGCTGTTTGCCCAGACTACATATTACCATTATCTACTTACAAATTCTAAACGAGTTATTTCGACATTTTTAATCGAAATTTTTTCGTAGATTTGATCTATTGACAATCTTAAAACGATATGAAACCATTTACTTATCCACAATGTTCGACAATTCGTCAAACAATTGATAATATCGCGTTGGTACGCATTTCCTAAATTGTATTTATGGAGAACGTTCAAGAACATGATACGCGTTTTTTAGTGCTGTTCTAAAAACACTACTTACACTTATGTAGATCTAAATAGAAGCGGGAAACTGAACCTATCGTTTTGATGTAATTTTATTGATTCGTTTGTATCATTTTTTTACGCTGTGCGATTTCTAAATAAGTATAAGTGACGAGAATATTATTATTGACATGTTTACGTTGATTAACCGCGTTTAGTAGCGTAAATAAATAGGAGTAATAGCAACAATAAAATATTACATTTTGAGAGCGGAATGCATAGTGTACTTTTGATCGTTGTAGTTAATCGTTCGAGAGTTATTAAATCAGAGATTTAGTTGATACAAGCTCCAATTTAATCTCTCCAAGTCAATTAATAAGAAGGACTGTCGTGACGATTTACAAAATCTGCAGATGAACGTAAACAAATAAGATTGCGGAATTTTAAATAAGCATTCTTCTATTGCACAACCACTAGCATCTTTAAGAGTAAGCAAATTCTTTACTACTGCCGCTGTTAGTGATAAACGTTTTCTTAAAAAATAATAAAACAAACAGATATATACTGTAATGTTATAGACGAGGGAAAATATATTTATCGAAATTAATTAATTAATTGTACGGTCTGTAGATTCGGGAGTGTCCCTTAGACTCTCTTTCGGCCGTTTAAATAGGAATTAACCCCGACGACTTACGTTTTAAAAGAATGAATTTGAAGAGAGAAAACTAACCTCACATTGTGACTTTTCAATATAAACGGTGTTTATGTTTTACATACACGAGCCCCGCATATTTTGAAATCTGAACTTGACTCTCACTTCGTAATTAACGTTGAATTTAATCGCTAGACGCTTGTAAAAGAACACAGACAAATACGTGTAGGTACGACGGCTACTTGACCTAAAATGAGAAAATTATGTGTCCCTTTGTTCGCGATAGTAATTGTGTGATCATAGCCAATTAGTAATGTCTTTGGAATTTAAATTTTTATTAGAAGGCCAATTTTGGCTGGGGTCTCTGTTGGCACCGGAGCTCTACATTCTTTACACTTACGATATCCCCATCATTCCAAGTGAGAATGAAGGCATGCTTATCAGTTGCCTGCAAAGGGCACTAAATGAACTATTGGAATGGCTGATCAGACGGAAACGACAAGTCAATTGCGAAAACAGCGTGGCGATCACATTTACAAGGAGGTCGCCGTCTTTGTTAGTCTTCGTATTTCAACGGAAAACCGTGGTGACAGCTTACATTTAAATATCAGCTTTCTCTCCTTTTGTAAAAGCCAATGCTCAGTATGTAATCTATTAAGGTTGACAATAATGATTGTTAAACTATTAAAACATTTTATTATTTTGTTTTTTTATTCAGTTACATACTGAAACCTATTTACCCATTCTAATTCAACTGCTACGCGGATGATTTTTGCTGTGGACGCAACTAGTTCAGACAAAATCATCGATACCTCTTCCCATTGTATGCACCAGCTCAGTTTTTTGAGTATAGTCATGCTCCAACGGTAATCTAGAATTCTGACCTTCAACTACATCTGACCATACTGTTTTAGTATTTTTTTAAGGATTACCAAGCAAAAAATTATAAAAAATGGCCTAGGGGATTATACATTTAAATTAGTAGCTGCAATGAATGATTAATTACATTGATAGAAGTCTGCGAAGCCTCTATGGCACAAATTGCCTTTAAGCATGCGAGACCTTTATAGATCTGGATATTTGTAACAAATGCTTTGAGTTTACAAGACCGGCAATGAGGATATCTTAATTAGATTCCTCTTAATTAACATTTTGTATATATAGTAAATAATTGAAATGCCATTAACTTCCACAAAGACACTGAAGAGCAGTAAAACTGCGAAACGCGCGTCTGTGTATGGTGGATAGGTGATGGCTTTTACGATTTCAATTGCCCTTATGTGTATTAGAATAGTTGAATGCTTTTAATAAACCTTAGTACTACTCTTCTTGGTATAAACGACAGATTTGATCTTCATCTTTTCTTTGTTTAAATAAGTGATATTTTAGGGCTACACGGCATGTCAGAAGTCCTTTCAGTAATCTAAGATCTCTTTTGCTGAACGATAGCGCTATTTTTGCTGTCTTTGGCGAGCCTGATATGAGTGCTTTCGCCTGTTTTGTCCTGGAACACTTTTCCAGTACGAGGCCTTTTGATTGTCCTCCCATTCCTTCATTGCTTGTTTTATGTGGCTTTTTTGGAGACCAATAAAAGGCATGTTCGCTGCCTCTTTATATGTATGTATGCAACCACAATGTTAATTCTTACGTTTTGTTTAATTCCTTGATTTTAAAAACCGCGAAAAAGCGAAATCGTGTAAAAAAGTGCCATTCCTTTGACGGAAATATTATTAATAGTATTTGTAAACACTTTGTTTGTATTAAAACTGCTGCCATATATTTCCGTTCTTTTTACATCTATAGTAATAATTTTTGGACCATTTAAATCAAAAAGGCATTGGACACGTCGATAGTAAATTTGGATGTACTGAAATACAAATAAAGCACACTGTACAAACATTAACATTTCAAAAATTTGTAATGTTGTATAAACATTTGTCGACTAAGAATGTTTTAAGTAAGTTTTTAAAAACCGTAAATTGAATATTTTTTATGTGGTGAGGAAATTTATTAAATACAGAAACATAGTTATACGAGGTAGGCGCCATAAATCCTCAACCTGATATACAAAAAATAAACTTGGTAAACTATAACACTTTTTATTTTTCAATACAATCTCCCCTAACTTCAATACATTTATTACAACGATCAATTAATAATTCTATACCCTTCTAAAAATAACTTAAAGTTTTTCCCTCATGTTTGTATCTCATGTTGCCCTTAAACCGACGTCCCCTAAGGTCTTTCTTTAAATGAAAAAATAAATAATAATCACTTGGAGCCATGTCCGGACTATACGGTGGATATTTCAGTTCTCGAAAGCCGCATTCGCGGATGACAGCTTGGCAAATGGCGCCAGTATGGACGGGTGCATTGTCGAGCAATAATAATTTATGCAATAAAGACGCATAATATGTGCTGTTGACAGTCGTATTGCGCTCTTTAAAGTCAATGAGTAAAATACCCTCACAATCTTAAAATAATGTGGCCATCACCTTTTTCGTTGGTTGAACGACTTTCGCCTTCTGGGACGAGGTTCATCGGGTCGCCGCCATTCTATCGATTCCTTTTTGGATAGAGGATCACAATACAGAACCATTGTCTCATCTCCTGTGACAATGGATTCCAAAATCGGTTTCGGGTAGTCTCCACACATGTTTAAAAACGAGCGCGCACATTCGACCCGACGTTCATGTTGGAAAGCAGAAAAAAAATGCGGTACCCATCTTGCACTAATCTTATTCATATCCAAATGGTCATAGAGAATTCGGCGAATACTTGTTTCAGAAATGTTAGACATCACTGCTAAATCCTTCACTTTCAAACGGCGATCTACTAATACCATTTCTTCAATAATTGAAATGTTTTGAGTCGTTAATCAGTTCAATTGGCCGTTCATCATCTTCAAGGGATTCTTGGCCCAAACGCCTTCTTTTTTACAGTGGAATACTTATTTATCTAAATATAACCTATGCAACTAAAGACTAATAAGAAGGAAATTAACGACTCTCTATACTTGTACTACTTTCTCCATTTGAAATTTAAATTAATTTTCAATTTGTTTTAATTTTTCATTCTTTTCGTGTCTATCTTTGGATCCAGCACAAACACCTTTTAAAGTTATCATATAATCCCAACGTAATAAGTTTAAATCTCGGCCTTATCGCCATGAATATCGACAAAGTGGATCGAGTAGTTTCTAATACATCTACCAACTTCGTTTCAGCGAAAGCCAGAACGTCAAGAGACACACACACAGGCTAAAGCTAACGCCACGCAGGACACAGGGATCTTTTTACCGAAAACCCGTTAACATAGTTTAACAGTTTCGGCTTCCTCGAAGTATCCGAGACCCGAATACTCGGAATCCCCCGCCTTTCTATCCGCCTAGTTTTCGTCCGGATCCGGCCGCTACAGCGAGAGGACGGTGATGCTCTGACCTGTGCTAGGCGAAACGTTAGTTTATGACGTGAAGTATGGTCTCAGATTACCGACGAGGAAACAAAGATGAATCGGGATGTTATACAGGACGGGAACTATGTTAATGTTTCATGTCATTTTATCACCAGAAAATGATTTTGTACACGCAGAGAAACGTTTACTTGTATCAAGACTGTCAGTCTCAATTCAAGACAATTACTGTTTCAATTATCTACAATACAATAACTGTTTTAAATCAAAAGAAATATTTTTTTTTGCGTTTTTTTCTCCGCTTAAAAAAAGTACATACTTATGATAAAATAATTGTATTTCAGGCATTTGTTAACTTGATTCAAGAAAATCTTGCAGAAAAAAAAGCGATTTTTAGTATAAGTAATCGTTATAGTACAAAACAATATTTTCTTGAGGGTAGTAAATTGTTTTCTTAATTCAAGAAAGCGTTTAGATATTGCTCATAACTTATTAGCTTCA
Source organism: Dynastes maya (assembly GCA_029619315.2). Lineage (NCBI taxonomy): Eukaryota > Metazoa > Arthropoda > Insecta > Coleoptera > Scarabaeidae > Dynastes > Dynastes maya. The sequence goes on from JAROYE020000008.1 coordinate 31,146,882, forward strand.
TTTTCTTAAAACGAAGCATTTTTACTTAGAATTCTTAAAGTGCATACATATTATTTATATGCACATAATTAAATGCGCTTACCTTGTTCAAAACTGTACTACATATCCGTACAAAACGCAGTAAATTATTCATAGTGCTTGTGATTTTAGAAGTTTTTTACAGAATAATGTTCAGACAAAAGTAGAAGTACACATGAAAAAAAAATGCATAGAAACAATAACCAAGATGATGCTGAAAAATAGTTCCTGGTATTGATGAAATTACTACCGGCAAAAACAATATGAGCAGAGAAAAGCATTAAAGCATCTTGCACCTGGCCACATTCCTCTTACATCTCTCAGTTTATGCCACTAATTTTCAAAAACAACAACTGAAATATTTCCTGGTACCACCTAATGCCAGTAGTTATAATCATGCCGTCTTAGATAGTAGCGACCGAACTGGAATACAGATACCATACTTACTCATACAATGATATAGTCTTTGACGTACAACGTTTCATAAACATTTTCAAAATATGCCGGTTAATGTATTTTTTCTTTAACTACAATTTACCATGAGTATTAATTTTACTACAGTTTTTTAAATATATAATAAATAATAATAAAAAAAAAGCATAAATAAACATAAATATTAACTCATTAATTTTTCTTTTATTGGTTATCCTTGTAGTTGGCCTGATGGTATGTTTTTTGAAAACGATACCGGTCGCCTAATTTCTCAATAGAACTTTGTGAAATCTGGACCATTTATTCATTCCTACGTTTAATATGAATATTTTCTTAACTTAAAACTAAATGATTCACTTGGAAAAAACATTTTTCTGTCTTGGATTTTCTTGATTTTCTATCCCCAAGAAAATGTTTATTTAATACAAATAAAATTTTAAGAAAATTATTTTCTTATATTATATATTTTTATAAACTAAAGCGACATCTCGAGACCAATCACTCTAATATCGCTGAAAAATCTCGCGAATTCCTTAGAAGCAAGTTGCAAGATTTACAAAAGCAAAAGAGTGTGTTTACTAAACAAACCACAGTACCAAGCAACGCACTGCTATCATCTTTTAAGGTCGCATGCAGAGTGGGGAAGTGCAAAAAACCTCACACCATCGTAGAAGAGCTTATTCTACCGGTTACTCTTAACATGGTTAATATTGTGCTGGGAGAATCGGCGGGAACATTAATTTCAATTTGTCCAATAACATTATTAATCGAAGAATTCATCATCACTTAATAGAGAAAATGAAAGGCACGGAATTTGGTTTGCAACTTGATGAGGCTACTGACAGTAACAAAGGCGCACAGCTTATTTGTTATGTACACTTCCTGGATGATAATGTTATCGTTGAAGACCGTCTGTTCTGCAAAAGCATCATTGGAAGCGCAAAGGCTCAAGACTTATTTGAGATGCTTGGCAAGTTTATAAGCGAAAATGATTTGGATTGGGAAAAGTGCATCGGTATGTGTATTGTTGGAGCCCGATCAATGTCTGGTCGCTATGGAGGATTGCAGGCGCTTATTCGCAGCAATGCACCGTATGCTATGCGGACCCATTGCATCATCTATAGGGAAGAACTTGCATCAAAGTTGATGAGCGCTCAATTGAATTTCGTATTAGAACGTGTCGCAGACGTAGTAAACTACATAAAAACTAGGCCACTGAAAGCCAGATTTTTCAAAAAGCTATGCATGGACATGGAGGCTGAACACACGGCCCTGCTATACTACTGCAGTTCACGATGGCTTTCACGTGGCAACGTCTTATTCCGTGCATTCGAGCTACGACACTTTTCTACAAATGGAAGATCGTGAAAACTCCAGGTATTTTGCCGAATCCGACTTTTTGCTGAAACTAGTGTATTTGTGCGATATATTTGACAAGCTGAATGCCTTCAATCTGTCTCTGCAAGGCAATAACACGCACATTTTGGAACTTTTGGAGAAGGTTGCGGCGTTTAGGAAAAAGCTGGAGTTGTGGATAAGAAAAATCAATGAGGATGGCGGTCAACATTGTTTTCCTAAATTGCACAAATACGTGGCCTGTAATAAAGTCGTTGTTTCACAAGACCAGCTATCCCTTTCCAAAGAACATTTCTCAAAGCTCACTGACTGGTTTGCAAAATACTTTGAGGAAGACAATGTTGAGAAATTTGTGTGGATTCTCTCCGTGCTTAAGCTCCACCAGAATTCGCGACAACAGCCTAAAAACAAAATTTGCTTCTTCCGATTTAGTGGAGTTATGGATATCAATCAAAAATGAATATCCAACTCTGAGCTCAAAAGCTGTAAAAATCCCCATTCCCTTTGTGACAACCTATTTATACGAGCTGTAATTGTAACAAAAAGCAAATATTGCTAAAAAATCTGGTGATTCAATTTTAATAAATGTGAGCTGTGCATTGTGAGGTTCATCCGGGGGCGGCCCTAGGGCGGTGTGAACGGTGCGACCGCACTGGGCGCCCTCATAAGGGGGGGCGCCGAAAGTGAAACGACAGGCCGTCTACGCAAAAAATAAAACCCAAGCACCTAAATACCACTTAATCCTACCCGCTAAAATAAATTGTACACGTAACCGCAGAACCCAGGTTGATTTTTATTTATTATTTAAACACAACTGTGAAAAAACTTCTGTCTTTCATAATTAATTTGTTCAAATTATAATTAAATACTTGGTGATTGTAAAATAATAGCTAAATGAAAGTTGCAGATTTTATTAATAATAAAAGGCAAGGATTCAAAAAAAAACTGCTTTTTAAATATTGCTTTATTTTTTTTTATCACGTTGGTAATTTTAGGGAAATTTGATGCTGTGATAATGGAGCACCTCCGCCGTATTGTTAATAAGAAGACTAACGTTCACTATTTTGGTAAGCGTATTCAAAATGAGTTAATCGGTTTACTTGGAGGTGAAGTTCGAAATAAAATTTTGACTATGGTAGTCATCTAAATACTATGATCATAATCATACTAGATTGCACTCCTGATGTTAGTTACGTCGAACAGTTATCTTTAACATTGCGTTTTGTTGACAGTAATGAAAATGTCCAAGTGCGTCAGTGTTTCGTTGCTTCAAGCCGGTAAGTGACTCTTCAGGAGCTGGACTCAGTGGCCTCTTTCTTGATAATATTGTGCAAGAGTTCGATTTGGATATGAACGATTGTCGAGGTCAAGGATATGATAATGGACCCAATATAGTAGGAGTACACAAAGGTGTTCAAAGCAGAATTCTGAACCAATATCCACGAGCATTTTTTAAACATGTGGCTGTCATAACTTAAATTTGGTAGTAGCAGATGCCGCCAAAACATCAGTCAAATCGGTTTCTTTGCTCGGATTTCTTCAGAGACTGTTTGTTCTATTCCCTGGATCAACAAAGCGATGAGAAGTGATATCTAAACACATAGAAGAACACGTTTCTAGACTCTAGATCTTCACGAAGAAACGAATGACTCAGTTGCAGCATCAGAAGCTTTGCCCCTGATTCAGAACATGGAATAATTTGAGTTCATAGTTACAATGGTATGATAACGCTTCACAATTGCTGAAAAACTACTCAGAATTTGTGAAAGAGTACCGTGGTTATTCGTCTGCTCTGATAACAGCTAAGGAAATTGCTTCTCAGGCTGGGATAAATCCTAATTTTAAGACAGTCCGATCCCGATGAAAGAAGAGATTATTCAAGTATGAGACCGTAGACGAAGCACCAATAGATCCTGAAGAATTGTTTAAAATGAACGTCTTTTACCCTATGATCGATGCAATCAAGAATGCGTTGGTCACTTGATTTACACAACTATCCAAGTTTAATGATACATGGTCCATTTTTTACATCAAAACAATTCCTGAAAAGTTGAAATTGGAAAAAGCCTGGGCAGATTTAGAAATAAGTTTAACCGGTGGGGGAAAATGTGACATATCTGGCAGTGAATTGGTTGAGGAACTTTTAAGCTTGAATCCATTGCTGAAAGAGTTTGAATCAGCAGAACCAATAAAAGTTCTTCAACTTATTAAACACAATGGTTAGCAGGATATATTCCCGAACGTGTGGACAGCACATCGGATTTTGCTAATCATACCTGTCACTGTCGCTAAAGGAGAACGGCGTTTCAGTAAATTAAAACTTATTTAAGTTCAACCATGTGTCAGGGTAGACTGTCAGATCTTGTAATTTTGTAGAATTTTTTATAGAAGATGGTATTGCCCAGGACTTGAATTATTCTGATTTAATTAAAAAATGTGCAAGCGCAAAAGCAAGGAAGGTGTTAATCTAGGCTTTTGTCTGAGTTATTAATATATAAACCTATAAGAAATGCATTTGGGGGGACGCCAAAATGGGATCTCGCACCACCTGAAAAACTTGCTAGGGCCGCCCCTGGGTTTATCTTAAGAGTTGTTTTCATTTCTGTGCCTAATTTATGTCATTGTAGACATATTTTGAAAAGGGCGCCGGGACAAAGTACTAAATCTGTGAGTGCGCCACGGATTGATAAAGTTTGGGAACCCCTCGTCTAACTTAAATATCGTTCGAACTTCAAGGAGTAACAGTGTATATGTATGCACCTCTGAGCGTTTCAAGTCGATTACCTACATACGTTGAAAACCGCAAGCGTATGTGTACACATACGTATGAACATACCTACCATACATACACATTAAAATAGTAATTGGTCTGTGTTAACATTTATACAGTGAATAAACATTAGCGGTCTCATTCTCCTCTTCTATTATTTGCTCAGGTATTCAACGACGACGTGGTTGTTGAGTCATATACACACACACTTACACGCACGCAAGTATCCCATGTTGAGCTGCGATAGCTCGGTCCAAGGTCGACGAACTTTTTGTTCTCTTCTTCCATCTATACACGATGCGAGTGTATTGGATATAGCGCCTAATGCTACCACTATACAATTACTGCTCTATACAACAACAACAACAATATGTAAGTCACACGTAAAGGTTGGTATCACGTCGGTCCGCTAGAATAGAAAGGACCGACGAGATCTTAAATTGCTTCGCGCAATAATAATAATTATATTGAAATGTTCGCCGTAACTGTGACGTGACGCCGCTTAGAACCAGTCAGTCGAACCTCTTCTTTCTATCTTTTTGTCTTCCTCTTGTATTCAACTCAGATGAGAAGAAATGAGCGCACAAACGTATTATTGTATTCACCGCTCGATAGTACGGATAATTTATTTAAACTTCGTTATTTAACTTCTGTATACATGTCCATATAATCTTCTTCATTTCCTACGACCTTACACACGAGAAGACTCAATATGTGTAGGTAAAAATTCCATCATCATGGGCAGTTTCAATTGAAACGTACTACATACGAATCCGAACGATAAGCCTCGTGATTGGAGTTTTCTGTTTCTTCTTTCATTCTTCGTTTTCTTTCTTCTTGGATCTGTGTTTCGTGTAAAGTACTACGGTAACGTTCTCTTCTTTACGAGATAAAGACAACGTTGACATCTTGCTTGCTTCTTGTACCCTCCTTCTCCGTTTCGGAGGGAATTCCAGGAATGCCCGGCATTATCTGTTAAAAAATCCCTAGAAAATACGTTTCGAAACGCTTTTTGTACGAGGCGGACATATTTTGTTAAAGGCCATGCGGTAGATTTGGATCGACTGTTTTACGGAGAATTTTAAATCTAAAACCCAACTAAAAGAGCACTTCGAACGTATTAGAGCATTCCAGTGAAAAAAAATGCTGTTGAAGTATATGCATAACTAAAGTATAATTTAATAGGTTCATTTGAAGAAGTTGAGTATGATCGTATATCTGTAATCGGTTTTGAATAAAACTGTCCTGAAGTTTTGTCATTAAAAAGGTACGTATATTACTCATGATAACTGTAAAAATAACTAGTTTTGAGTACAACTTTGGAGACACTTTAAGTCACATTAATCGGGTACTCTAAATCTATGGCACTGGCACACTGAAACAGTTCATTTAACTCGTACTGGACGCACGTTTCGATAGCCAAGCTATCAGACTGTTTTACTGCTGATGATGATAGCTTGGTTATCGAAACGTGCGTCCAGTGCGAGTTAAGTATTATGGTAAGGGTTTTAGTGAACTGTTTCAGTATTAAGTCACATGTTTTATTTATAGATTTCAATGCTTTTTTCGCTTGTCCTGTAAGGTTTAAAGTTTAATTTAACACAGTTTACCACTGAAGTACGGATATAACTTTTCAAAAAAAGCAAGAAGAATGTGGTTGATTTAAGAATAATTTTAACAATTAAAGACAAGGAAAAGATTATTAGTAATTGCTAAAACCGAAAATTTTAAGGTTTATGCAGCATTTGTCTCCGAATATTTATTTGAAAACTATCACTAAATTGCTCAAGAAAGGAATTATACTCCATCCGCGCACTAGGTGGATACGCTGTATATATTGTAAACTGAGTCTTGGGCACAATAGTTACTTAATTTTTGCGATCTAATTTGGCAATGAGAATTGAATACGGTACTTATGAAAATATTAAGCTCATGAAATTTGTTTACAATTCAACGATTACTAAGTTAAAATTGTTCTTATTAAATCAAATGTCATTCTGTTAAATTCAGTAGAATTTCCACTAACTTGGAAACACTGCTAAGAGACTCTTGCAAAGTATGCAACTAGGTTTAATGTGAATTTGTAGGGGAAAAAGTATTAAATAATAAGTGGATTTTAGTGTAGTGTAATGATTTAATTTACATCTTCGAATGCAACTGTCATTACCGGCAGGTATAGTATATTCAGTACGGCCACTCACTTAATCTTAAAATCCCTCTGGCGGATACTAGCTCTCGATAGCTCCCACTCTTTCCCAGGCCTACGAGCTTTGGAGCGAGGGTACTAGGGACTTATTTCAACTCCAGCTAACGACGATTATGGGGGAATGGACAAATAACTCTTCTTATGTTTATCTTCTTCAAATTATAAATCCTCAAAATTAATGGAATACGAGGTGTGGCAATTAAATAACCGGACTGGTGCTACAAAACATGTTATTGATCACCTTTCAATGTACTCTCCTTGCCGATCTCTACAACGCTCCATACGAATTTTCCACTGTCGAAAGCAGTGCTGGAAGTCCGTCTCCATCAGCTTGTTGAGAACCTCCGTCGCTTTCGCTTCCACACTGTCAAATCTTGTCCCTTTAAGCTACGATTTTACTTTAGGAAATGGAAAAAAGTCACGGGGCTCCAGGTTGGGCGAGTACGGTGGGCGGTCCAACACGGTGATGCCGAATTTCGCAAAGAACGCCTTCACAGACAAAGCGGAATGGGCTGGCGCATTGTCTTGGTGGAGCATCCGGGATTTGCTCTTCCACAAATCGGGTCTTCATCTTCTCACTCGTTCACGAAGGGTAGTTAGAACCTCGTGTTTCACAAGAAACTTGAGGTGAACTCGTTGCTCGATCTGAACACTCTGCATTTCTCCAACGCGACGCTAGCGTTAGGTAATGTTCAGATCTGCTGTGGCGTGCTCGCTGTTTGCCGATAGTAGCATCAGTCCGGTTATTTAATTGCCACACCTCGTATCTTCCTATAAAAACTAAAAGCATAAATATTAAATATGTCTCGTTAAGTTATTGTCTCGTATATCAGTAAAGTTCGTTATTTAAAAGTTGTCAGTGGTATTCTACATCATAGAGTAATATAATTTCAGTCGTCTAGTCGCACCACTACATCTATTCCATTATGCTATTGTTATAAATAGGTTTATTCATCGAAAATTCATCGTCAACTTGTATTTGGAAAAGAATTATCAACATTTTCTGTGTATGAAAACAATCGCCATCGCGATTAAAATAAAGGAGTAGAGGGATGCCAATTCATTTCTGACTTTGAGTCAAATTTTCATCGAGGTAACACGTGTCTGGCTGTGTTCCAAGTTTCAATGTGTTTAATATTTCAAATCGTACTATAACTTCAAGGTAGAAGCGAAGGGCGGTGATTAAGAATAGGCAGGTTTCCTGTAAACGTCACGTAAACATAGAGTTTATATGACATCGTTCCAGGTTAGTTCTGAATTTTCAGTTTTAATTTTCGTTGAATTCCATTAAAATTTATTTAAATTGCCGGAAAAGTGTTTTAGAACATTTCCGAACCCTCAGTTCCTATAATTATTTAACTAATTTGGGAAAATTGAATTTTATTCAACAATTTCCCACATTTAGAACATTTCAATAGATAAATATAAACACTGACGCTATTCGACATCTATAGAATCACTATAATGTAAAAACTAACATCACGATAGGAAAGTTCAGCATTAATATTCGTTTACTTAAACATTTCTTTTCGGCCTTCAACTTAATCGTAAAAAGATATCTACATAATTGGAGTATAATAGAAGCTGGTATACTAAGTAATAAGTGATAATAGTGATCGTCGTAGAACTGAAGAACCAACAGATAACGTTTAGAGAAAAACTCAAAAAAAAAAGGTATAAAAAGTATAAAAGAGTAGAAGAAAAATAAGACCAAAATGAAACAAAGGAGAAGAAGTGTAGTTCTCCGTACAGAACACCAACCGACTCATCTACACTAACAACATAGCCAGTTCGCCTCTCCAGTAATTAACCTTTACGGCGTAGCCAGCAAATGATCAGGCGGTGTGTACAGACACGTCCATAAACCGACCTCTAAACATTGTCGGAGAGGTTCGGCTTTCGACGCGGAGTGTACCGTTCACACATGACTCCTCGTACATATGTGTTGACACCGTACCTTACACATGCTGGCGAATGTAAGTAGTGAGGTAAGGTTAGGTCTCTACGTATAGTGTATATCCCACACGTACACACGGCTACGTGAAGCATTTCGTGTGTAGTACCACGTTCGCTCTCTCCTTTTCTATCCAATATTAGCGACTATCCCTTATTCTACGCTTATACTCGTAGTACTTAGAATACCCAACTTACATGCTGCATCTACATCTACACTACACACACACACATACACATCTATACATTGGACGGCATTAAAATCGAGCGCGCTATTATAGTAGCTACTTCAAAACGCTCGTCCTCTCCGTCTTCGATACGAACCGTCCCATTAGCGCGAAGGAGATATCTCCACCGCCCGATCTTTCCTTATCGCGCTAACGTAAAGTGTCGCTCTTTATCCTTTAAGTAAATGGGCGGATCCAGCACGATTGTCGGTGTGGTGATTGGTCCTCGACGAGCCATTGACGGTCGACGTCAAGTCCACGTTGACTGTTTCACGTCTGTTTAATGTGCATACGTGTGTATATATACGCCATCTTCTTTCGGGTTTTGGAACTTTCGTATTAAGCGGTAGTCAGTGGCGGAACGCTTAGCGGGGCTTGGGAAGTACTTTTTTACTTTTTCAAAAATGAAAATATTTACTATGCTAATGAAAGAATAACACAAACAATGAAACAATTAAATATAAATCTAATCCGACTTTTTTATTAAGTTTACATTATACAAAACATTATTTTAATCAAACCCTGGATATCATGCTATGTTTAGTGTAATGATAAAATGCAAGAACTTTGTTTTTTTTTACTACCTAAAAGATAATTTCCACGGTCGTAGGTCCGGCAGTGTCGTCTAGATACTCTTTCGGCAATTTAAAAAACTGAATTTGAATTAAAAAAAAATGAAACTTATTCAGCCAAATGCGTCTCCTTTCAAAGGCGATTCGAACTAAAGAGACAAATTGTTATAGCGTCTCGTCGCTCATTTGTTACCGATACCATTTCTCTAATATCACGGCAAATTACGATACGCATTTCAAATAGATAATATTTTAAATTCTTACAATTCAAATTTCAATCAACTTCTCTTTGAAAATACCATATTACAGCCAGTAATATGCCACGCGAGTTCGCGATCTAACACTCAACTATTTGTCATTAGCTAGTATCGGCAACTGCAATGTGAGCATTTACTGCCGGACTTAACGACTTGTTAACAATTGATAAAAACAAGATAGAATTTATTCTGTACATGTTTGCAGAAAATATTCACATTAAAACCGGGCATTGAGAACTTGAAGAAAATAGAGCGAAGATGAGTAATATTGCCGTTTCCCCCAAATTATTGTTGACTGGAGATGGATTTGCGGGGTAAAATCCCAGGGACAATTAGAGGGAATCCGACGCCATTTAAGCCGTTGTAGAAACCGAAAAAAAAGTCAAAACGGTTTAACCCTGTCGGCTGTTGGTAGAGCGGAATTTGGCTGAATGTCACTCCACATGGCGCTAATGACAGCGACTCTTCATGTTCTAATTTATAATGTAATAATAGATAAATTGTGCTGTATTGAATTTTTACTAAAAATATAATTTAATGAAACTTTTAAACGTAATTTGTTTCTTCAAAGAGTGATATGTTCTTCCACCACCAACAACTACGATCATGGTCAGTATTCCACGTTCCCCTTTGAAACATGAATTTTTTGTGATTTACTGAATTGAATCATAAGAATACACGTGGAAAGAATGCCTAATAACAATAACCAAAAAATAAATGCTAATATAGCTTATGGTATTGGTGGAATCATTCCCGGCAAAAACAATGTAGCAGAGAAAATAGCGCTAACACATGGACATGTTTCTACCTACTCGGCGTCATCAGCATGGTTCTGAGCACAATCTTCTGCTGCTAATCATTGCGTTTGCCTCTCAGTTTATGTCTTGCTCTCAGTTTATGTCTTGCTACCCTCTGGGATGGCGTGACTGTGTTTCTTGGCGATAGGTGTCGCCGAAAGACATATTCAGTGCTGTTTTGGAGATTAGCAACATAAACTGAGAGGCAAACGCAATGATTAGCAGCAGAAGATTATGCTCAGAACCATGCTGATGACGCTGAGTAGGCATAAACATGTCCATGTGTTGGCGCTATTTTCTCTGTTACATTGTTTTTGCCGGGAATGATTCCACCAATACCATGAGCTATATTAGCATTTATGTTTTGAATCATAAGAGTCTAAGTTTTTATGGAAAATCTCAACTTCCGAACAAATATTAAAGAAAATAAATTAAATTAAATGAAAACAGACATAATGAACACCTCAGATAACCCATGAATCTAGTAATTACATTTAAGATTCATTACAATAACTATTACAAATTTTGACAACAGTGCACTAAAAAAATAAATTCAATAAATCGTGTATGTTGATTTCGTTTTATTAAAGCAACGAAAAAAATTATTATTTTAAGTAATACATTTATTACAAGAATGAACTACGTTTATCAGTATAATAAACCCGTTTATTAACTTACTTTGTGAGAAACGATTAGATGCTTAACTATTGCTACTTGCAGAAGTTTGTGGTAAATAAACGTGTGAGACTGGAATTTTTTTATGTCGATCTCGGCAAAACATCACAATCATAAAAAGGGACGGGTGCCTTTAAATTTTCTTTTGTTGGTGTCGGCAAAATGTATCCTAAAGCAGGGACCGCCACGGGTAATTTTTGTTTTCAATACCATCAGCTAGTTGTGTGAATAAAGTTCGTTTATATCCCAATTGGTTGGGATTTTTGGCTTTCTACTGTCATTTAAAATAAAAGAAAAGCTTTAGGGATTTTTATCAATCCGGGATTAATAAATCTGTTTATCATATATACTGTCTATACGAAAGTATGTGTTCATCGATATAATAAACAGCTGTTTATTAAAATGATAAACTCGTTCGTTGAACCAATTTTGGTAAACAAAACTATTGCATTAATGTACTTTTTTATTGTATTTACTTACCTTTTTAGTTCAGTGTGAGTGTCAACGATTCATTCATCACATGAAGACGTCCATTAAAGTGTGGTAGCTGTTTCTCACTAATTATTGTTTTGGGTTCATCGAAACACTGATTTTTGTAGATTATTGGAAAATAGTTATAAATCTTGATGACTTATTTTCTTGTGAATGTTAGTGAAGTGGAATTTGCATATGTATGGATTTCTTCTTTCCACATGATGTACTAATTACTTAAATGCGAGCTACGGATTGATATTTAGCGAAAAAACATTTAGACCCTGCATTCTTACTCTCATCCTTTCTTTCTCTAAACATCAATCCCCATTTCGCGCTTGGACACGCGGCGTAGTTCTCAAACTGAGATTCTGCAATTTGAAAATTTATTCTACCATAGCATATTACCTTAAATGGACTGTAGTAGCAATTCTTCGCAAAGCATAGATAGCATGTCAGTTGCTGATTCATCTATATGATGATTCCTACAAAAAAAAATATTTTAACTTCATCCTAAAATTTACAATTTTAGAGATATATACTAGAATAGGTAAGGAGTCACTTATAAACGCTGGTCCCATACATACAGCGAATAAAGTTGTCGCTTGTGCTAGGAACGCCCTCTCCACTCCTCAGTAACCGTAGACAATTCCACACAGTCGCAAGTCAGTCGCCTAGCATACGTGCTCGAGATACCTGCTCCGCACAGATTTATGGAAATACGTAATACATTTTATTTTAATTTTATTCTATTGATGGACTTTAATCGTTAATTATTTCCAAATAAATACTTAAATGTAATATTGTCGTATATGAAACAAAGAAAACGTTCTTAACTTAAAAGGAAAAATGATTCCAAAACTAAATGGAACCTCTCGCTATAAAATAACTAGATTACATTTTTGTATTTCCAAATATCCAATGTATTAAATGTTTGAATGATAGTAAGTGCATAGCAAATACATAAACTTTTAAATGTAGATTCCAAAACGAAAACATGTTTTCTAAATCTGATTAATGGAATTTTATGTTGAAATGAATGGCAAGGATGATCAATTAAAGAAATAAACTAGGGTATAATTCATGATTAGAGTCTAATGCGATGTCCTCTGACAGCGGTTGAATTGTTACTGAATATGATTCATTTCCGTCGCGCGACTCCACGCCCTTTTACTTTCATAGTGAGCAAATGTTGCGACAGTGTCCATATATTTTAGCGGTTCACTTTAGTACGAAGCTTACTAACGCGATATGTAGCTGTTTCAATTTAAATGGTTCATTCTGTACGTTTCACCACCTCCTTGTTAAACAAATCCTATTTGCAATCCTCTTTAAAAAACAATTCGAATTAGGTCTTGACGAGTCGACACTGTTTCATCTCCTTCCTCCTCTTCGTTGAACTCGGTGGAAAGGAGATATTAAATAAGCGGATGTGTTGAACAAAGAGCGACGTATAATCTTAGAGGAACTGGAATTTGCGCCCTGCCATATACGATTCTCATCTTTTCAAGACAGTCCAAGCGTACACTTAAATGGACGGGTGATGTTGGGGAAGAGGTGTAGGTACCCCATATCGCTGGTAGATGGACGAGAAGGAAGAAAAACAGAAATGAAGATAGAAGAAGAACGAGGAAAAAGGAGAAGATTTTATATATGCGTTTCCTAAGGGTACACTCAGCGACGCAAACCCCGTACCCTCAGAGATGTTGCGCTCCAACGAAGCGAACTCGAACTCCTTTTATTCCGTCTCTTTTGCTGGGTTTCTCACTCTCTTTCGATTACCCGATGTTTCCCTCTCTGTTTTTCTTCTCTTCTTCCTGTTTTCTTCACCACTTTACGGCGAAGGCGAGTCGCTCACTTACTCTTAGCCGGGTATATAATGACAAGTTTTTTAATTAATTACGCGGCGTGAAGCAGGCATTCGTTTTAATTTAATAAATGCTTTATATTTCCGCTTGGTACGGCACGGCCTCCAGTGCCGCGTAACGTGTAGACAAGTCTTTTATACATATTTAAGAATTTTTTAATTAGATATATAATCTTGACAATATGTGACCTTTTGTATGTGCACATATTCCTGGGATAAGGATTTGATCTCGTTTCTTCTCTAAAAACTATTCCTGAAGAAATGTTGACTGTATGCGGGAATAATTGGCACTTGGGTGGGAAAACGGTATAAGTCGAAAGAAAAGCAAAATGGTGTCTTGTGGTCTTCCATAACACTTATATCATCCTGCACTTTTGAGAAAAGGAATACAAATCAAAGCGCCTTCTGTATACCAGATATTTACTGCGCAAAAGAAACGAACTTCAATAAAATGCGTGCGTTATTATCAGTAGAGCCCGGTAACAGGGAGCCGTACCATAGCCGTACCTACCTAGTATACAAAAACAATAGTAAGAAAATAGAAAAAAAATAACAGAACTAATACATAATTATAATATGTGAAAAGTAGTGAAACACTCACCCTTTTAAGCAGCCTTGGCTACGGAACAGTAAAACTAGAAGCACTATTATCAGTATTAACATCATATGGATAAGAGTGGTAAAAAGTTGACACCATTAGATGTGTTTCCACAGTTGTCTCGGTGAGCGATGTTCGCCGTGGTGAGAAAATAAGTTCATATTTTGAAAAAGAGCGTTCAACATCTACCGATGTTATACAAATTTTGTTTCTATTCTTATTTTTGACGCATTTGTCATATATGATTTTCAGTGCTTTTAGTTCCTGAAGAAGCCCTTATTTATGGCAAAAATTTGCAATCCTTACAAATAAAGAATTAATCACAAGTGGTGCCTTCCATCTCTAACCTAGACATTGAAATTATTGTAATTTAATTTAGAGTGTTAATCAACCAGTTTAGCAGTTATTCTTAACTACTATTTCACTTATTTTGAAAGCATTCATTTGCGGTAGTAAATTTTCAAGGGTTGATTACAACCTCAGTCAAACCAAAAAGTAGTTTCTTACACAGTCTTATGGGATCTACAAGTTTTCCAAGTTTTAATAAAATCGGTTATTTCGATTTAGAAAGTTTCCCTTGTAAGATGGTACAAAGTTACAAGACTCCTAAAAAGGTGTTGAGCTTACTCCTAAAATTAGTTGACGTTCTGTCAAAGTATAGTGCTCCCAAAATTGGACTAAACTCTTCGATGGTCATAGGTATCGCTGCACCCTTCGTTAAATGAAATTCCATAATTTTACAGAGAGTTTCTAGTTTCTACACTATTTTCCTCAAGAAGTTGGAACATTACTTGAGGCACTTACTGAAGGAAAGGGGTCATCATAGTATTATACTTTTTGTGTATTCTAATAGATTGCTTCACATTAGCTAAATTATTCTAAAATTCTAACCAAGGCACTTGAGAAAGATAATGTGCTATAATTAGAGTTTGTTAAAAAGGTGGTACCGGATGGCAGTAGCGTAGCGGTAGCGGCGTGGGTAGGGGTAATTTTCAACTCGTAGTCGATCTCAACAGTACCGCGAGAGAGTTCAAAGCGACAGTACGTTGCACGCTGCACGCCAAATAAGTACGCGGAGATGAGACGCCCAAAGGGTGTAACGTTCCCTTCGAATATGAACAAATATCTCAGGCATTTCCCTGGATTAGAATATAAAAGTCCGCATATTTATTGCACAATATGCAATAGCGGATTGCTAAGTCGCGATAGGTTTGAATGTAGAAAACATTGTAAAAGTAAACGTCATGTATTGAATTTAAGAAACAGTATTCTATACTGGCAATTTTTATATGATTTTATTTTTATGTCAAGTGTGTGCAACATTCCACAACATCTAGTATCTAATGAACACATTCGTCTTTTTTGGGCTAAATACGTTCCCTCATGGAAGCTGCCAACATCTATGCAATTACGATACAATTTGCCACGTGTGCAAGGTACAGTAAAGGAATGTATAAAAGACGAGTTGAGAAATAAGACTGATGCTCAGAAACACAGCGTCATTCATGTTGTAGCGCGTCCTTTAAAACGTGATGGTCCATCATCAAAGCTAATGCAGAAACCGTTGTCAAGATAATAAAAGATTCGTTGAGAGAATTTTGTATCACAGGAACCCAAGTCACAATGTTCGTTACTGACGGAACTGCAACAATGCTGAGAGTTGGTAGGATGTTGAAAATATGCTTTCCGACTCTTCTTCACATAACATGACTCATACATGCATGTCACCTCGTAGCAGAAACCATTCGAAAGAAGTATCCGATGGTGGATAGGTTAATAGCATCTACCAAAAAAATGTTCAACAAATCTCTCAAACACATCCCTGTATTCAAACAATTGTGTCCGAAATTACCACCACCACCTCAGTCTGTAATAACGCGATGGGGAACATGGCTCCAGGCAGTGTCTTACTATCAGAAATATTTTTCACAAGTGAAAAATGTTATCTTGAAATATGATTCAAATAATTCTGCAGCAGTTTGAGATAGTCAGCAACTTTTTTCCAATTCGGACGTTTAATAACAAATAGATGAAATTTCCATGAACTATTCTGAAGTTGTACAAGCTGTTGAGCAATTAGAAAACAGTCACTTATCTGCACGAGACGCATTAAATTGCATAAACAATTTACAAGTCGCTCTAGAAAACTTGACGAACACTATAGGAGTCGATGTTGCTCAAAAATTTGGTGCAATTTTAACGAGAAATCCCGATTTACAAAAGGTTCGGCCTATAACTGAAAATCAAGAGTGCCCAGATGAGGTAAAGGAATATCTGTCATTTGCAAATCTTACTTCACTGGATGTCCAACGATCATTTTCGAAGTATACGACAACGTATTCACAACACCGTCGACGGCTGAATGAATTGACAATGGAAGCGCTGTTGTTGCAATTCTACGCAGCTTACCAGGGCGATTGCCAATTGCCACAGTGGACATCAAGACGACAGGAAAAGGTAACAATATTATTTTTCACTAATATTGTACATTACGTACCTACTTTTATGCGATGCGCCACTGCCGGTGCCACCTTTTTAACAAACTCTAGTTATAATTTCCCTAAACAGCAACAGACAAGCAGTTGACTTGTCAGTTCCCATAATGCATAAGTACATGCATATTTAGCTACTGATTAGCCGGATAGGTATTCCGCACGTTTTTCGGGTCTGCTATGAATATGCATTCTTTATCGCCTTGTTTTCCGATTAAGCATTCTTATATTTCGTATATAAAGAGGGGCTCGTGATAAAAATACGCTGTTGCCTTCGTCGAATGAGTTATGTGTGAATATGCGGCGATAATGTACTGTGCGTGTGTGAAATGATTATCGGTCGTTTTTAAGATGCCATCGCATTCCTTCGCGTCCGTAATAGTTAAGGAAAATAATCAGGTAAGAACGACGTCGACGGCATGCGGGTATTACTAACAATAAGCTCGCTATTTCTCCGAATTCGAAAATGTGGATGACAGTTTAAGGAGTTACTCCGCTACAGAATGTGTTTTCTAATTAAAGCTTAGTGTTTTCGGACACGAAAAGCCTAACGTAAATTATGTTCATATATCTCTTTAACGCAGATTAATCTACAAGTACCACTCCGTTAAAAAATCGCTCTCCATAAAGTGTTGCTGCTTCACGAGAATTTTTATGACACTTTCCATAAATTAGTAACTAAGGTTCGACAAACGAGTGCAACGTCAGAGGCGTATCGCGCAAAAGTAGGTACGTGAGATACAGTATTATTTAAAAATAATATATTCTTACTTTTTATTGACGTCTTGATGTCCACTGCGACAAAATACTCCTGCCTCGGTAAGCCGCGTAAAACTGCAACATAAGCAAAGCTTCCATTGTCGATTCACTTAGCCTTCGACGTTGGCCTAAAAACGTTTTCGTGTATTTCGAAATTGATCGTCCTACATCTGGCGAAGTAGGATTTGCGTAATTCAGATATTTCTTTATCTCTTCTGTGCACTCTTTATTTTCAATAATAAACCGAACCTTTTGTAAATCGGGATTTTTATTTAAAACTGCACGAAATTTTTGAGCGACATCTAGTCCTATAGGATCCGTCAAGCTTTCTATAGCGGCTTGTAAATTATCTAAGGTATTTAATGGGTCTCGTAAAGATAAGTGACTGTTTTGTAACAGCGATATAGCTTGTACAACTGCATAATAGTTTATGGAAATTTCATCTATTTGTAATTGAACGTCCGAATTGGAAAAAAAATTGCCGACTCTCTCGAATCGCTGCAGATTCATTTGATTTAAATTTTAAAATCACACCTTTCACATTTGTGAAATATTTATGATAATAATTTTCGACAGCACCTTGCTCGATCTTACATCTCTACAAATAAGGAAGATATCGCTTGTAACATTGAATCTGGGACACTCGGTATATAATATGAGCAAAACAAACTTAATCAAATTTGCCTTAGAATAAAATGATACATTATGTATAAGCTATAAATACCAATCAACAATTAAAAACTGCTAACCATATGAAGTTCTTATGACTTCAACTCGATAGTGCTTTGAATTGGACAAATAAGTGCACTAACAAAGAGAATTTTGGGAATGATGTACGCGTTTTTTTAACCTATGGTGACGGCCTAACAGGGTGTATAAGCTAATATCAGCTCAAGTCCTTGTAAAAGCCGCGCTGTCAGCGTACTACACCTACTTAAGCTCGAGGTTGACGTATGGAATCATTTTCTGAGGAAACTGCGTTGAAGCAGATCGAATATTCATATTACGAAAAAAATCGTATCTAAGAAGTATTTTCAATCTTGAAGTCGCCAGTGTATGGTAAGCGATGTCGTTAATTATAATATATCCAGAAGCGAAGAAAAACAGACATCTATAATACGCATATCTATGAACATCTTTTCCGTTAAACATTTGCATATTATCTCGTTTATTATAAGCTTCGTCGAAGCCTTACGAAGATACTAATAGATAAAATTGAAGCGACCGCGAGGAAACTTTCAATTATGAAATGAATATCCATCTTCAATATGCGGCTCTGCGACCGGATAATTACCAGTAATAACGCCTTAAGTATGTGGCTAAGTTGTAAATTGACTCGCTTCCTCTGTGTACAGCAAAGAAAATAAAAGGAAATACAAAAACTTACGCTGCAAGAAATTATTGAACTTCGAACGTGTTCGCATTTATAAATCGTGTGAATTAACATGACGTAACTACGAGACGGATTAGGTAATGAAAATAAAAGACTTGTACAGTAACAAAAGTATACTTTTCAATGTAGTTTCCTTCCTTTTTCTAGCATTCTTTTCGTTTCTGCACGAAACGGTCATCGACACTAGCTTCGAGTTTGTCACAGTTCCTAAATTTTGTTTCTTTAAATGCTTTTTCATGATTCGAAAAGAGAAAGTTGAAAGAATCGAATTTAGAAAAGTCATAATCAGCCATAAAATTTCTGACTGATGTTTAGATTGGAGTTCTCTAGGGATCTATATTTGTATTAATGACATTTCTGTTTGTGGTCCTGATGTGATTTTGTACGTTGACGAGACAAATTTAGTAACTAGGGATATTGATTTTCCTTCTTTAGATTTGGTACTTTATTAACTTTTACAGGTTAAAAAGTAAAACCAAGGAAATATCGATTTTTAAGCACAACAATATTTGTGGAAGGAAATTTCAGTTGTTGTTTGGATCGTTTTCATCGTTTGTGGGATTGGTACAATCCGACGTTTCGGGAGTGTGTCTACTTCTGCTAGGGAGTACGCAGAAGTAGACACGCTCCTGAAACGTCGGATTGTACCAAGCACCATTAAGTATGTATCAACTTAATTTTATTAACAGTCAGCCGACAAACGTCAACTACCTTTTCTGCCATATTTCCTATGACACAGTGGCTTATCATTCTGTCTCTGTTATCGTGATTGTGGGCCTTCTGTTTTTCTCTTTATTATTTTCATTGGTGTACTTGCAGAATTTGACGTTGCAGCCATGTACATACGTCTCTTTGTGCTATGTACTTTCTTTGTAAAGATCATGGCGTTGTCCCATTTAATGTTATGGTCTACGTCCCAAACAAGTCGTGTCAAGCGTGATTTTTCTTATTAGTTTCCTGTATTCTTTGATTCTCACCTGCAGAGGTCTATTGGTTTCTCCGACATATGGTCGTTTGTGTTCAAAGGTACATTGTTTACGTATTCCGGCTTGGTCTTTGTCATGATGGATCTGATTGTGGTAGTCGTCCTTATGGTCGCCTTGATGTTGTATCTGTTGGCTACCCGTCTGATTTTCCCTAGAGGTCCTTTTACAAATGATGTGGTGTACAAAATTGGTCTGGAATTTCGCGGAATTGCTTTGCGTTGTTTGGGGAGTTAGTTTGCATTGACATCTTTTTACGATTTGAGCATTTTTTGTTATATTTATACTACACCCGCAGGGTGGAGTTATACATTCAACCGCAAAAAACGTCTCTATTTCAAAGATCGCTGTTATATTCACTTGCAAAAATGTATTCTGCACTGCCCGTTATTTTGAAAAATATTCCGGAACTAAATGAGAGTGCAATAAAAAAAACATTGAAAATATATTGGTTCGTGGGTGAAATAAAATGAAATAAAACCATCGAAGTTACTATCACTAATTTTATTCTAACTTTCTAATGATAAAGTATATACATATATTAATAGTTACGTCTTACTGCTAAGAGAGTTAAGAGTAGAGTCTTCGAGTGAATATCGAAAAATGCAGCTTCATTCCTAAGTACATAAATACATACATAACACCAGGACTGTCCATATGGCGTATAGCCAAAATAGGGGAAGTAGAACAATACGAGTTATATGTGATTTCTTATGTTCTAAAAACATGGTCAAATAACTTTCTAAGAAAAGGGATGAAACTCGAACGGAAACAAAGCATATAAATCTTATCCTCTGGACCACCCAGAAAACAATACGTACAATATGTACACATGTTAAAAGGAACAATAGTACATACTGAACACTTGTACTTCAAAATCTAAGAAGAAATAAAATAAAATCTAAGAAATAGAAAGGAAGGGTATTTAACAGTTATTACTCTTACTAGGAATATTTTACTGACAATTCCACTAGGCATTCCTAATTGTTTTGCTGTTCTAAATGTATTGTACATTGTGTTGTCCGTTTTGATTACCTTTATTTTAATTTTAATTAAGCCTGACGTTGTCAACACTTATTGTGAAAGACAATAAAGCATTAAAAAAAAGGTAATGTTAGCCGAAACAGAATGTAAATCGCCACACAATCTTAAGGGTTTCATTAAAATTGCTTATTTCTGGTTGGAGTGATCTCTTTGCCAGTAAAAACTTTATGCGTGTATTTAAACAAATCTTTATCAGCATTATGTGTATAACCATGAAATTCCTTTAAAACCATATTTCTTCATCATTTACGTTTTACGTATTTAGATAGGACGATTGGTGGTAATAAATTAGATACCAGATCGAAGATCAGAATGATTCAAAGAATTAAAAGAATCGCTCGTTTGTAGCTTCCACAGATAACAAATAATAATAATAATAATGAGCATAATTGCTCGCTTTATACGGATCACAAAAGGGGACGTATTTTTTACGACTCTCTCTCTTTCTCGCGAACGAGTTTAATAGCCCGAAAAACGAAGAAAATTATCATCGGTGCGCTGATTTACGATCGTTCCTCCTTATTATCGAGTCGGGTTTTATTGGCGTAATGCGCTGGCAATTAACTTCAACCGTTTCGGAGAGTGTTCGCAATACTCCGACGAATGTTAAATTGATATCTTCCTATCTATGTACCATAATATGTAAGTATAAGTACGTTATAATGGTATTGGATTAATTCTGCTAACTCTAATTGATGTTTGTAAACAAGGTGTATTCGAAATAAAGTAATAATAATAAATAATGTTTATTGGTTTCACAAAAGGGTATCAGCCAAGGTCTTTCTGTTCGTAATTTATATAAGGTATATGTAATTCCACATTATCTTTATGAAAAAAAAAAACCTTAAAAAGAAGAAGAGAAACATGTAATTATGTACCAAGAGTTTGTACAATGTTATATTATATTCGAGGTTGTGATTGTTGATGGCAATGAAGTAGGTAGTTTATATATTCTGGGCACAATGGCTTGGGTAAGGATTCTTTGATAAAGCAGGGCATTTAAAGGGTTATGTAAAGGATTTCTGGGATTACGAATTTTAGATATCAGCCTCATTGTTTTTGCTGTCTCAATGTTCCTTCTTCTGCTGGATACAACGTTCAAGAATAAAGGTAAACCGTAGCCCGGGATGGGACGACATAGTTCTGATTGGTATTCAGAAGTATAGTTTTCTTTGAAGAACAACGTCACCTCTGATATACCTAAGACGCCAACTATTGAACTGGGTATCTATGCAGATGATATGGTAGTCTATGCCACGTGTAGGAATGAACGCTTTCTAACCAAGAAATTACACATGGCTATTGGCCAGTTGCTCTCGTGGGCATCGAGGTGGAGGCTGAGAGTGAACAATGAAAAGTGCGTCGCGGTGAGATACACCTATAAGACAAGCTCGGCTCCGAATAACGTCAGTATAGGAGATGTAAGGCTACCATGGAGCAAGGACGCGAAGTATTTGGGCTTGATAATCGATAAGCGTCTTACATGGAAAAAACATTTTGCATGTATTAAATTTAGATTTGCCGGCGCTAGAAGTTTGTTACTACCCTTGATCGGGCAGAATAATACTGTGGATTTAAGGCGCAAACATTGGCATGGACTTCGGCGGCGGACTCCAATTTCCAAGCACTAGAGGCTATACAAAATCGCATGCTGAGGACGATTACGGGCGCACCTTGGTAAATCCGTAATTAACAACTAAGGAAAGATCTACAGATACCCAAACTGAAGGAGGTACTTTGGACCTCGCTACAAAGACACGGGAAAGGGCCGCAGAGTCCAGCCACCCGCCTGGTCGCGAAGATAGTGGAGCCGCAGGACCGTCCTCCACCTAAAGTTAGAATTGTGAGGATTGGCAATGCAAAATGAAGAGTCACTGTGAAGATATTTAGGTCGGAGAATAAAGGGGGGATAATTTAACAAACATCCGCAGTTAGAACGTGCTGCTAACAGATGATGAGAAGGCAAAGGGCCTCGTATGGAGAAATGAAGTTCAACGAAGAACAATACCGCTAGTCGTCTACTTCGGTGTATCTTCCTTGTGAAGAGGGAGGACCAATTGCTTTTGCTTATTCGTAAATAATGCTTACATATTTGTTCGCTTAATCGGTTGCTCTTTAAATTAAACATAGTACGTAAGTATAAAACATAAATTTATTAAATAAATAGTCCCTTTGTAGCATGAACATATAGAAACCTGCTATTTCTCATATACAAAAATGCAAATACATAAGTATTATGTAATATATTAATTCCGTGAACGCATTTATATATATCTCAACGTTTCTGAATGCTTGGTCCACCACCACAATCCTTCGGAGCCTGAGCGTCTGGTGGGGCGACAGCAGCAAAGATAAAGCCGATCACTACTGCAAGAATATGCTATACAACTCACGGCTCCCAGACGCTCGTGTTATTTCATGTATTTGTATGATACACCACCTCTAATATCTATTGCTCCTACATAAGTGAAAAAGTGAGAAACCACAGATTGTGTGACGAATAGACGCTGTTATGCGTAAGCAAAGGAGCGACAATTGACAATAGTGGTATTATCAATTCCTCCTCGGCGGCAAGTACATATCGAGCGCTCGTTCCCAATACATACGCTAGCGGTAGCTCCATTGTGGAGATATATAAATGACTATTAGGTAATTTTTAATTTGTGCGTTGACGATTTTGATAATGTTTACGTATATTATAATAAATTAAATATATTTTTACATTAAATACCCACACGTTCAAGTTTTAATGAATTTATACAACAAAACAAGTGAAATATTGAACTTATAAGAAAATAAAACAAACGATTCACAAATAACGCACATAAAATGTCGAGTTTATAAAATAAAACAAATAAAATTATAAGTTTCCACAGCCATTAGAATCAGTATAAATGTATGGTGTATGATAGGACTTTCTAACAGGTTCAGTACCTCTGTCAGAAACTGTTGGTGAGATATTTTCCTTTCTCTTGATTTTAAAGAAATAGTTGACATCAAAGGGTCAGCTGTGTCCATAGCTCTATTAAAGATATCTGAAAAGTTCGCAATTCTGCTGCTTTTCCTTGGATGCAATTATATACCGTGCTTATACAATTTGTTGCGAGATTCTGCGGCGTCTTCCAGCCATTCTTTATATTTACTTTGAAATGTAGTTAATTTCCTACTACATTTTTGCCAACGAGAGTTTAAGTTTATGCAGAATATTCGAATGTTTTTCTTTTATCATTGTTAGGTGTGGTAGACAAGTCTTTTTCTTTTACGCACGATATAACATGATTTAAAACAGCAGCCGATTCATAACTTTGAGTCCTCCAAACAGTAAAAAGGTTTTCCTGTTTAAAATTATACTCATCTAAAAGAATAAGAGTAACTCAATAAACGCAAATTATTGCACAAGAATATTTTACTATATGGCATGGTTAATTAATTATTGCAACACATTTTATTTTGTAAACAAACAAAAACTAAATTTTGAAAGACTTTGTGAATTGCAAAATGTACTAAATTTCAATGAAAATGGAACGTTATCCCATTTTCTGCGTTATTCTTCTCAAATATAAAAATAAGTTAATTAATAAAAGATTAAAAATAAAGACTTTCTTTCAGTATTAATATCCATGCTATGCACTTAAGTCTTTTGATTGTTATAACTAGAGCAATGCAACTGCGCTGAAAGCCAGTGGCGGACGCATAAAAGTTTACACAAAATAAATTAAATGCGATACGTGCTCAAACATGTAACATTAGATATGTTTCCAAAGTTGTTTCGGCAAAATGAGTGCGGCGTGAAGAAAAAGTGTTTTTGTATGCCGAAAACGAACGATCTACATCTAGTGACGTTATATTTGCGTAAGTAAAATAATCATTCAAATAACTTAACGGTTCTGTTGACGCACCTTCACAAATTTGCCTTAATGTGCCAAAATCAGAGTCTTTATCTAAAACACTTTCAAACCTTTCTAAAACACAAACATTTCTTGCGTCAAAACAAACGTAGAACTACGATATAGTAGGCGTAGATGCATACACAACAGATCGGCTTTCGAGTCGCAATTATACTGACGCTTATACCGAATTGTCCCGGCCGTGTTTATTTTGTGTAAACTTTTATGCGTCAGCCACTGGCTTTCAGCGCCGTTTGCGTTGCTCTAGTTATAACTCTGTTTTATGTTTTTACACATCCTAACGGGACGAAATTTTTTCAAGTATTTAGTTACGTCGAAAATTCCAAGAAAAATTACCAATTTTCATAATTCACCAACGGGCGCCAAAATATGTTAAGTAATAAAGCAGTTTCTTCAAGAATCTGTTGTACTTAATATCGAAAAATGTACGGGTAACTATAGGTATGCAGTAAAAAACACTTTTGTTTCTCAGAAATAACAAATTATGTATTTATGCTTTTTGTGAATTATGTATTTATGCTTTTTAAAATTAAGTTTATGTTAATTTTAATACGTCACCTAAAAGTTTAACTTCAATAAATAATATAATAAACAAACGTAACTTCTTAACAGTGAAGATTGGTGAAAAATTTGCACCATTAATCTTTGGAAGGGTGTTTCCTGTATGAACTTTACACAATACTTTAGCTCCATTATAATTAAAATCCGGAAATTCACTGATAAATTTAATGACTTTATCAGCCAACAGTCGTTTATTTTTCTTGTGTACGTTAGACATACTTACATACATATATATTTTTATAATTATGTATAACGCTGTGAAAGGTTGAGGAGAAACTGTTGCAATAAATCAATAATTTCATTCGCTGAGGTAGTTCGTGGCTACTCGTCTGCATACATACGTCGTGTCGTGGGCCGCGCAATCTTACTTCTAACCTGGCGCGAAGCGCTCAGTGCCAGGCCTAATTACTAATTATAAATATACAATGCCCAGCAACACCGGCGGGTCAATCTTCATCTTTCTTCTTCTTTCTGACGGTATAGGTATTGTATAAATGTACACATATGTACATCTCTTTTTCGCTAATTATCGATCGACAAGCAGCGGTGGTTTTCTCGTGGCCAGCGTGTAGCAGCGTAATTGTTTTGTATATAATTTATGATAGGAGATAATTTCCCGCCTTTTATAAGATTATAACATTAATAATCTATTCATTCCCTGTACTGCGAAGCAGCGCCGGCGCGGAAAGGGAAACCATCAGAACGGTTTATTATGATAAGCGCGCTGTAATTAGGGAAGCGGGTTTTCGTTTTTAATCCTTCTCTTTTGGTTCTATTATTTTTTCCTTTAGAATTGTGTATACTCCGAATAGTAGTTTACATAGAGTGTTTCTTGAGCAATTCCCAACTAATAATTCGTCTATCGTTAGTTCGAATAATCCTTTTTTTTATAAACCTCATATTTGAATTCTAAAAAAAAGGTGCGTGTAGCAGTTTCGTAGTTTCATTCAGTTCGGGTCGTTTCAAACTAGTTGATATATAGTGAGATCCTAAAATATTCCCCCCATACTAACTTTTGAACGACAGAAGCTAGCGCTTTTAGAAGAAATATGTAGGTCGATTTCTATTTCTTGTAAACTAACTTTTGGCGTTATCAGCGGTTCAATTGCTTTTCCGGTATCACAGGAAGTGACGCCAACTTTCTTATTTTAAATAGAACGCCCTGTATATTTTTATGTTTTTCGAAAAGTAATCGAAAGACGAATCTAACGATACCACATATGTTATACTTTAACCTAAGAAATATGATGATATGCAGCAATAAAGGTTTTGGTAATCTGTTTTTGTTGTTACGCAAAGTTGGCTAGGAAAGAGCCCCAAATTGTTTTTTGCGACGCTAGATTGATTTAAAGAGCTCGTTACCAAGCAAAGCAATCATAACAATTGCCAAACTATCAAATCTCAATTCCAAAAGCATAAATTATTCTTGTTATTCATTAGTAAGAACGAAAGTAATGAATCATTACTTTTGTTCTTTGTTCTCGTAATTATTTTTTCTCATTTTGACTTGTTTTGTTAATTGTTGTTTCTTTTTTACTTTATGGAATTTTATTATAATTAATTAATTATGGTAGGTTTGTTTAAATTTGTTAGTTTTTCAGTTCTTTCTGTTGTTGATTTTACAATGTCCTCCACATGATCTCCGTAAGATAAACTTCAGGTGCCTAATTTTGATATTCGGTGAATTTGGCAACAATTACCAGGAAGTGGAACGTAATGAACACTGCCCTTGAACAGCTGGAAATATTTGAATTTTGCACTAAGTAGGGATAGATAGGATAAAATTTAAATTATTGTACAATTTCTTGCGCAACCATGACAAACAAGGTGATAATTGTTGCCCCCTTTTCATAATATTAAGGTTGTCATCATAAAAGTAACAACAAAAAACAACTAAAAAGCAAACATACTGTCTATCAAAAACTAACAAATTTAAACAAACCTAGCACAATTAATCAACCACAATAAGGTTCGACAAAGTAAAGGAGAAATAGCGAGAATAGAGTGTGTTAAAAAGGTGGTACCAGCAGTGGCGCACCGCATAAAAGTAAGTACGTAATATACAATATTAGTGAAAAATAATATTGTTACCTTTTCCTGTCGTCTTGATGTCCACTGTGGCAATTGGGAACCGCCCTGGTAAGCTGCGAGAATTGCAACATCAGCAACGTTTTCATTGTCGATTCATTCAGCCGTCGACGTTGTTATGAATACCTTGTCGCATACTTCGAAAATGATCGTTCGACATCCAGTGAAGTAAGATTTGCAAATGTCAGATATTCCTTTTCTTCATCTGGGCATTCTTGATTTTCAGTTATAGACCGAACCTTTTATAAATCGGGATGTTTCGTTAAAATTGCACCAAATTTTTGAGCAACATCCACTCCTATAGTGTTCTAATTGCTCAATAGCTTGTGCAACTTCAGAATAGTTCATGGAAATTTCATCTATTTGTTGGTGAACGTCCGAATTGGAAAAAAATTGCTGACTATCTCGAACTGCTGCAGAATCATTTGAATCAAGTTTCAAGATGACATTTTTCACTTGTTCAAAATATTTCTGATAGTAAGATACTGCCTGGAACCATGTTCCCCATCCCCGTTATTACAGGCTGAGGTGGTGGTGATAATTTCGGACACAATTGTTTGAATACATGGATGTGTTTAATGAAAATTTTTTTGATAGATGCTATTAACTTATCCACCATCGGATACTTCTTTCGAATGGTTTCTGCTACGAGGTGACATGCGTGTACGAGGCATGATATGTGAAGAAGAGTCGGAAAG
Organism: Dynastes maya; assembly: GCA_029619315.2. Taxonomy (NCBI): domain Eukaryota; kingdom Metazoa; phylum Arthropoda; class Insecta; order Coleoptera; family Scarabaeidae; genus Dynastes; species Dynastes maya. Next base: position 31,175,007 of record JAROYE020000008.1, read on the forward strand.
CATATTTTCAACATCCTACCAACTCTCAGCATTGTTGCGGCTCCGTCAGTAACGAACATTGTGACTTGGATACAAAATTCTCTCAACGAATCTTTTATTATCTTGACAACGGTTTCTGCATTAGTTTTCTGAATCCTTTTACTGGATAACAACAATGAAGGTAGACCGTCACGTTTTAAAGGACGCGCTACAACGTGAATAACGCTGTGTTTCTGAGCATCAGTTGTTTCATCCACACATAGGCAGATTTTCTTATTTCTCAACTCGTTTTTTATACATTCCTTTACTGTACCTTGCACACGTGGCAAATTATATCGTAATTGCATAGATGTTGGCAGCTTCCATGAGGGAACGCACTTAGCCCAAAAAAGACGAAAGTGTTCATTAGATACTAGATGTTGTGGGATGTTGCACACACTTAACATAAAAATAAAATCATATAAAAATTGCCAGTATGGAATACTGTTTCTTAAATTCAATACATGACGTTTACTTTTACAATGTTTTCTACATTCAAACCTATCGCGACTTAGCAATCCGCTATTGCATATTGTGCAATAAATATGCGGACTTCTATATTCTAATCCAGGGAAATGCCTGAGATATTTATTCTCATTCGAAGGGAATGTTACACCCTTTGGGCGTCCCATCTCCGCGTACCTATTTGGCGTGCAACGTACTGTTGCTTGGAACTCTCTCGCGGTACTGTCGAGATCGACTACGAGTTGAAAATTACCCCTATCCACGCCGCTACCGCTACGCTACTGCCATCCGGTACCACCTTTTTAACAAACTCTAATAATTAATTACCTGCAATGAAGTTCGATAAAGTAAAGAAGCTGCATATCGTCATATTTCTCAAGTTAAAGCATAAGTATATGTGATATTGTTGGATTCGCCTTTTGATTACTAATTCAGAAAGGGAAAAATATACAGGAGGTTCTATTTAAAATAAGAAAGTTGATGGTACCGGAAATGAAATTGAACTACTGATAACGGCAAAAGTTAGTTCACAAAAAATAGAAATTGAGCTATTTCTTTTAAAAACGCTGGCTTCTGCGGTTAAAAAGTTAGCATGGGGGGGGATACTTTAGAACCTCACTGTATATTTCAGCACTATCAAATATGTATTGCGCTTCATTGAAAAAGAAAGAATGAGTTTTTCTTTTCACTCTTTCTTATTCACGCTGTTACATCAAACAGATTTACGATTTATCAAAATTGTTTATCGAAAAAAGCATTCAACAATATTGAAAGATTCTTCACCTTTTTCAAGTTTCTTTTTCCTCAATCAAGGATTGAAAATAATTTCATCAAAGATACTCCAAATTTACGTTCCTCTAACTTATAAACGCGAAAATCCCTCAGCAATACACGTAAATTATCTTCTTACGAGCGTAAATAGAATTTTATGAAATCTAAAACGGAACGCAACCTTAAACCCGTTCCGAACGAGACTGCGGGTGTATATAAAAAGGAGTCGCAAGTCCCTCCGGCATAAAAACGACGGAGTACTAAGTAATCGATAAATCCAGACTAATTCCGTGCTTATTGCCGCTGCACCGGCAGCACCACTAACACCGCTGCCACTACTGCTACTACCATCCCGTGTCATCCGACTCCGACTTCTCCATCCTCAATCCGAACGATAGACCGCCTCCTTTTTCAGCACAACTGCGATCTACGCTTACCCCCCGCCCCACCCAAATGCGCCGCCGCTGCTGCATAACCGATGAAGGCGACATCAGGCGTTTAACGACATCTTAAGCCCTCATCGTGCTGTATTTTTCGCTCTCTTTAATATCAACGATTATTTCCTTCTCTCTCTCACGCACTTGTGTATCTTCCGTTTCTTTTTATTTGAACATTTAAAAGTACGTACAAAGCAGAGCAAAAATATCCGAACATCTACCTATTTGTAATGTGCTTTTCTATTGCGATGGATATTGTCGCTTGCCACTGTACAGAGAGAAAAAAATCAGTTGAAGGAAATGATCTCCTCGTGACGTAAAAAATTAAAACGAGGTTTTTTGGGTAGCATATTATTTCCATCTCTACTCTCCTACTCTGACGCATCCAACTGTGGATCTTTCTTTTAAATATTTCTTTTTATAACGGGGTATTAAGATAATAACGACTACATCCTGACTCCACTGAGAAGCTGTTAAAGCTGTTAAGTGCGCTCGTATAAAAGAATATGTATATCGTTTTAAGATTTCGTGATGTGAAAAAAAATCTTGAAGAATTATACAGGCTGATTCAAATTAGCGGACCCTTGCTTCTACCTCCGTTATTATTAGTTTTACGAAATCGATTAAATTAGCAAACTGGTGATTAACGTGCAATTTCTGTAAAGAATCAAAATTTAATATTTTTAATGGATCAGTCACTCTGTGTTTTTCAAAATTTTGACAAATTAAATTTACACTTGAATTGACTGGTTTCATTTGTTTTTTTTTTAATTGCGACAAAATTACCAGATAAATACAAAGTTTAAGGACAATAGTCTATCAAAAAAGCTTTTATATCAGAAATTATAGTACTATCAAATTCTAATGCCACTCAATGAACTTCATCGATTCGGAAAAGCAAAACGTTGAAAAATTCGAGTTACACTCGAAAAATGTTAGCGGTAAAGAAAATTACATAAATTAGACTTTTCCAGCTTTTTGCGTTTCCTAATTAGTGGAGTTCTTTAACTGGCGTTACAATTTGATAATTGCGTTGTACTCCATTATTTCTGCTCAACGAAATTGTAACACTTTTCAAAATTTGTAAAAATATGGAGGTTGTTCGATTTAAAAAAAATGTACGAAATTGTAGTACGTTTAAAAGATTTAAGAGGCACCATAGTGACCAGATAACGAAAAAAATAAAAAGAAACCATAAAAAGTACACATTTTATTACAAACAAATGGAGTTCAATTCGGTGCGATGTTACGAAACATATGTATGTAATATGATATCAGTACTACATTGAAGAAATGTATCTCCCCAGGCCCAAATTTTTTGTCCCAATCTTCCCGTATTTCAACTATGTCGCTTAAAGTAACTCGCCCTGTATATTTGTTTTCAAGAACATACCGCATGGGATATACAACCGGGCGAACAAAACCAACAACTCCGGGGTGTCATGAAACATGGCAGTTCGTGACCATTGTTCCCTTGATAATGGACTGCTTCCATCCAGCGACCCGGTAAAGATATACGAATAAAAATATACCGACTTTTCATTTTTAAACGGAATATAAAAGTTTCTCTGTTAGAATAGAAATGAGGCTGATATTCATAAGAGGTGTGTTAGTGAACGAGCGAGTACCTAGCTAATGATGAAAACGATTGGCTACTTGTCCCAATTAAGTAAAAACATAAAGTAACCACAAAATAGAAGTCAACATTCTTATTTTGAATTAAAATTTCTCAACCGTGCACAGTGGGGTATTAACACCTAGTTTCTGGCAATATTTCTCCAAATTTTTAATTTTTTTAGTTTAGTTAGTGTTCCAACTAAGCTAAATAAGTTATACTAGAGATACGATGAAAAAATAAAACACCTACACAGTTTTGTTAAGGTATATTTGATAACAAACTAAACAAAAAAAAATACTTGATTACAATATTGATTCATCAGAATCATATTCGCTGAGTTCTTCCTCCGACAATAAGGGTCCAGTGGATGTTTTGGAGGTAGAAGCATCTCCAGACATTCTTCGGAAAAAAGTTTTCTTGAAGTTTAAGAGGTCTTAAGCGAAATAACAAAAGATCTGAAGTAAGTAGTAATTTATAATATCCATGCTGCACGCCGTCCTACTAAACTTACTGGAGAAATTTATCCCATTTTGCCTGAAGTGCTTGCTCCGAGCTTTTGAAACCTCTTGTGACAGTTGACCAATAGGAGGGATTGTTTCTAAAATTATATTTGCTCCATGGATGAGGATTTTATGGACTGTAGGGTAGTGGCGTAGCAAGGGTTCTCCGGGCTCGGTGCGGAACCAGATTTGTGGGGAAAAAAAAATTCGAGTCTTTTTTCTTGTGATTTTGGGGCCCCCATGGGCCTATCGCTTTCCAGGGGTCCGGTGCGTGCCGCACCTACCGCAACCCCTAGCTACGCCACTGCTGTAGGGGTCATAGGCTACCATTCCTATTGTTGCACGCACATATGCGCGGTTTCATCCATGTATGAAGAAAATTTGTAAATTTGTTTATTCAAGAAATTAATTTTATCGTAACTTCTTTCTGGGCATTCTTTTATGATATATAAATATCTTCTCGTTAAAGATCTAATAATTTTACTAGAAGCACTTCCGGTATCCTAAATACAATTACAGTTTTACATATCGCTATGCTGTGCGATCGTAAATAATTTCTCTCTACAAGACTAATTTATGTTACTTGAATTTGCAATCACATCGAAAATTCCTATAACAGCATTATTTTAATGTATAACAACATTAATCAAACGGATTTCCAGATCCTAACCGCCATGAATCATCGTATTTACGTGCAAGATGTGTTTCATCTCAATGTTTATTCCTAAATAAAATATTTAATATTGGTATTTTTCAGAATTACGCCCGGCTAAATACCTTCGCAAATATTCATTAATTAATCGTTTCATCTAGTAACCGATCATCATACGTACAGTTTCCAAGCCGCCGGAAATCCCTACTTCTCATAGCATACAAATTACACGTAGTCCACTAATAGCAATCATCTTATTCTCTCAAATTATTATATTTAAGTTAAATTTTATCCGCAGATAATCACATTAATTAACGATTAATCCTCTCATTCTGACACAATACTCTAATAACTAATAGTAAACGCATTGATCTTTATATTTCAATGGTTTATACGTCACGATGGGAGAAGCCATCGTAGGTACCTAAGAATCTTTATAGGCAGTGATGTTTTCGCTTCGATACGGTCAGTCGTATACTTTCTAGACCCTTGTTGATTGTTAGTAGCATCCGCAGACGGGCAGCGTTGCCCAGAGACCTGCAGCCCTTGCGTACTGCGCATTTGCCAAGAGGCATAATACTTCTGTGTGATATATAGCACACATGGCATCTTTTCTGTCGATCTTCCTTGGTGTGAGAGATTCTTGGAAGTTTGAGCAGATCGTCCAGAATACCTACTGTGGTACGGATATGATATTGGTCTTCCTTCCGGATCCCATTAGCACCCCGCGATGGTTCCGAGCCTACTGTCATTGAAAGCACCTCCACCCGACTAGACCCGTCAACTTATCAACTGAGCTAACCCATTTGATAATCACGCTAAATAATCTGGAACTGTAGCACTTAGTCCTCATCATTCTGTTGGAATGAAAGTATTTTTTGCATACTTTTTTGAATATAAACCACACATTTTGGAGAACTTAAATTGAATTAATCCAGCGTTGTATTGTTCAAACTTTGTTAGTACACCTCCAAGCTGCACGCACATAGAGTAGTGCAAAATTAATGTAAAAATTAGTGCAATATTTCACACCAACTTGACAACTGAGACCAATGATTTGCCTTGCCATTAAGTAATATAAATTTATCTGTTGATATTAATAATTTCTTTTGTAATGTACATGGACGTGTTATATGGCAGGTATGTTTATTATCAGTTTCTAACGTACAATTTCAAAAAAAAATATGGAAAGCATGACGCGCGTATAGTTTCGTACTACACTAACTCTTAATTTTGTACTACACCAATATATGAACGGTCATATCGTTTCAATTGTCTACAATAGAATTACTGTTTTAAAACAACAAAAAAAATAATCCCCATTTAATCCCTTTAACGTAGAACGTTTCATAAACATTTTAAAAAAATACCGGTTAATGTAATATGAATATTTTCTTAACTTGACTAAATAAAGAAACATTTTTCGGTCTTGGATTCTTTTGATTTCCTAACCCCAAGAAAATATTTATTTAATACAAATAAAATTGCAAGAAAATTATTTTCTTATATTAAATATTTTTACAATCTTGAAATAAACATATTTTCTTGAATAAAGACTGAGTTTTGCTAGAAAATCTAATTTCTTAATGCAAGAAACCATTTCTCAGCGTGCACTTTCACAATACATCTTAATTCTTGCACTAATTCGTACTACCCTATGTAAGCGCAGCTTAAACGTTCCGCTCGAAAATGAAAGCAGGGCACACTTTGATACCTGTATACAGCACGTCGATGTCGTAAATCTTTGAACGGCTAACGTTATTTAATTCGTTCACGACAGGGCTTTCGCACGCGATAATCATTGTTGTTCTTCTTCTCCTTCCATGGACGTTCGTGTCTGCATGTTTATAATTTACCTACGTTTTCTACACGGCGGCGCGGCTTCTTAGGAGGTAGTGATAGCGCGATGGCGGTGTTATATGGATACCTGTCGGTTTGCGGTTACCCGTATCCCGTTCAATCACGCGATGCGCTTGTTTCGTACCACCCAGATCCCGGCCGCCTCGATTAAGGAAGACGTAAACGAGAGAAGACTTTCGAACGTGATTTTTGAATTCTTAACACAAATTTGAAGCTTGTAACGATGATTTATAACACGATATATGACACGAACTGCAGGTATTAGCATCAAAAACAAATTGTTTTTTATTGAAGGCTTTACGAGCGCGGACGACAGACTATTTTTCTGGCCAACAGTTGGCGAAAAAATAATACAAGTTTGACCTATTTTGTCGGTCGTGTGTTCACACGCATTCTAAACCGTAGTGTACATTGTGAGCCACAAAATTGTCGTTCATAATGACATTATTGTCTGTCACCTGCGATACGCCTTAAATACATCTCCACAAGAAAGCGATTTGTCCAAAAACTGGTAGGGGAAGATGGAGCACGGGAATACCACAAAGTAGAAAGGGCCAAACAATACTTGTCTATGTCGGCACACTTCGCATCGCACAAATTTTTAATTAATTCAGCCGTTTCGAGGTCTCTTGGGTCTATTATCAACCGAATTACCGAATGAATGTGAGAGAAAAAATGTAATTCTACCATGCTTGTTTATCCCTACTATCGAGGAAAAAATATATATATTTACAAGTACCTACTTCTGCCGCTTAATACTAAAACATCCTCATAAAAATAGAGCAAGGCAACGGTACATTCCTTCTCGTCAAATTTGTGTTTCTTCCGTTTACACATTCTAAATCTAAAACATGCAAGATATACGGGACAAGACGAAAGAGTCTTTTGCCAATGTAGCACGTTACTTAAACCATATGGTCGTTTTACCCTAGTAAATCAAAAAGACAATAGTAATAAAGTGGTGCGTTCTCTTTGTTTAACAGGTTTGTGTTCCTTTTTATGTAGTTAGTTTTTTTACACGTTTTCTAATTTAATATTACGCCCGGTGTCGTTTATGTGTTGTGACTTGACGCTTCTGTCTTGCCGTACCTGTAGCACGGCCACTGATGGACCACTCAATTTTTCTAATGAATGAGTATACAAGGTGTTTTCGAGAAAATAGTAAATATTTTAGGTGATGGTAGTGCGGACTATTTTGAATAAAAAAGTTCATACAAACATGCGCGCAATTCGTAATGGTTACACACAACTGTTTGAAGTTAGCGTGTATATACCTGATGTGCACGTACGTCTAAAGTAGTTGACAAACACTGAGCAGTCTGAAATGAGCATTTGACCTGTGACAGTTGTAACCTGTCGCACGTATTTATACATGCTGAATACGCCAATATGGTATTTGTTTACGGGGTTTGTAATGGCAATGGTCTTACTGGTTGTAGAGAATACCGCACACGATTTCCTAACCGCAGAGTACTAGATTCCTGTGTTTGCTAACGTTTTCACTAAACTACTGAATCTATAAATGAAAAAAATGTAAATGAAGTAGAAGGCATTATTCTGCCGGTAGAACGTAGTCCTTCAACAAGCGCACGAAGAATTTCGATATGCGTGGGCGAACATTACGTATGCACGGTTTCTATCCCTAGACGACTGGAACTTTGTCAGTTGCTAATTGCTCGTGACGGTATCAATAACAGTCGTATCTCACATCGATAGTCTGACGGAAATCCACATCCCATTGTGGATAGCAATTATCAATTCTCCGTAAATGTGTGATGTGATATGATAAGGCAGCTGATTAGGTCTTCTATGTTACCGTAGAGTCTTACAGGATCCATTTATCTAGACTTTCTTGAAAACAAGCTTCCACTATTATTGAAGTAGGTTCCTTTGGCTGCAAGGATGAGCATGTTCTTCCTACATGACGAAGCTATTGCACGTTCTAGCCGTTAGGTGGCACATCATCTAAATCTAGCATACCCTGAAAGATGGATCGGTCGAAATTGTTACATTCATTGGCTATCAAGGTCTCCAAACTTCACCCTATTAGATTGTAGTCTATGGGGGTGGGCGACGTCTACAAAGAAAAAAATAAACGCACTAACTGCTAAACATACGCCAAAATGACCTCAGAAGCCATCATTGGGGAAGAATTGTGTAATGTGTGATGTGATATGATAAGGCAGCTGATTAGGTCTTCTATGTTACCGTAGAGTCTTACAGGATCCATTTATCTAGACTTTCTTGAAAACAAGCTTCCACTATTATTGAAGTAGGTTCCTTTGGCTGCAAGGATGAGCATGTTCTTCCTACATGACGGAGCTATTGCACGTTCTAGCCATTAGGTGGCACATCATCTAAATCTAGCATACCCTGAAAGATGGATCGGTCGAAATTGTTACATTCATTGGCTATCAAGGTCTCCAGACCTCACCCTATTAGATTGTAGTCTATGGGGGTGGGCGATGTGTACAAAGAAAAAATAAACCCACTAGACTGCTAAAAATACGCCAAAACGACCTCAGAACGCATCCCATTGTGGACAGCAATTATCAATTCTCGAGATTTTTGAAAATTAGTTTTGAACTCAATTATTCGTATCTTTTATATTATTTGATAACTAATACATGTAATCAAGAAGTCATTGGCCTTTGCTTAACATCTTTTGTAAGTCATTTTATGGATAAAACAGCTGTGTCTCTGTAACCACTAAGAATTGGACACATATTTACACGAACTTTTTTATTCAAAATTATCCATACTACCATCTCTTAAAGTATCTACTATTCGTCCTGAAACACTCTGTACAGTAACATCCTCTCCCCAATACAGCTACAAGTGTTCTTTTAACAACCTCTTGTAGTTCTATAAATATGCCATATCGTCGACAAAGAGTACATTATTAGGAAATAATGAATGTGAAAGCGAACACATTTTAGACCCATTCGAAGACGGGGGCCATTTGAGAAAAAAGAAAGAGCACATTTTAAAGCACAGCACACCAATCATAAGGGTCATAATTTTTTTCAAATTTTTACAAGCAAATATTTGATAGATTTGATCGTTTATTTGTTTTATACTGCATAAATCTTGAATCTATCTCATTAATACTTCGGATACATGCTGTAAAGACCGAATCCATCTTATTCAAGTACAAAGTATATAGTGCAAGAGAAAGAGAGAGAGCATCCCGAGAATAATATAATTAAACCTCGGTCCGCGTGCATATTTCCTAAAGTAAATAAAAATCTACGAAGCTACCACCACCGCCGGTCGGCTGTACGCGTTTACAGCGGCTAGATTAAATTTTCATGATTTTCATACGCTTCGACCGTTTCAATTATACGCGCGCGCCCTCTGAACGAGCTTTATTTACGTAAAACAGAAGCCGGTCGGGTAAAAACAGCGAAAAAAAACTGGGAAAGAGGCGAATAGAACGCTTCCGACTGCGATTATTCAAAATAAAAAAGTACACAGGCGAACGTATCAACAAAATAAATACGTGCGATATGGTCTCCACTCCAATCCGGTGAGAATGCAAGTTTGCAGTTTGTTGAAATATACAATTAATGGAATTAGTAGTTAGCTGTTATCTGGATCCGGATAATTTACTATCCGGATATCCGAATCTTGGTGTTATCCGGATCCATTATCCGAAACCTCAGATGCGGATCCGCTACCTGAAACCTCGGATCCGGATCCGCTATCCGAAATCTTGAATTTGGATTCTTTATCCGATCGAATCTATTATCCGATAACATGGATCTAGTCCCATTCTCTGATAACTTTTCCCAGCAAATACCTGCATTACAGTCCCTAGCCATATTACTTGAAACATGTCATAAATCAACCCTTTTACCTGGAAATCCCCATCCAATTATAGTGATATGCTTTTGCTTTGAATCCGATCGTTTATAGGGGGACTAGATTATTGTATCAATAAATAAAAATACCAGAGAAATGATATTTAGAAGAGTAAATATTTCAGTTATCAACTTACATTTAGCGAGTTTACAGTTTAGAGAATGCATCGATATTTTTTAAAATATTTCGTCATAACCGTATAGAAGCTAAGTTGTGGAGTATCGTTAAGTGTTTTGTGTTGATATATCGTTATTGCAAAGGTAAAATTGTTATTCTATCTCTCTCTTAATAATTAATTGTTTGGAATTTGAAAAAAATTGAAATATTTGGGGTTTTTTGTAGAAAATGCCTGGGAAAGATTTAACAAGTGAACAAAAAGCCGCTATACAAGCTCTTCTATAATCAAACAAACATTTACAACGAGAAATTGCAAAATTACAGAAAGTATCTCCTTCTTCTGTATCGCGTTTAGCTAGAAACTTAAACGAAAGAGTTACACATCGACACAAAGACGGTCGGAAAAGAAAAACTTCGAAGAGATCTCACCCTGAAATTGTTCATCAGGCCTTGAGCAATAGATTTGCTACAATTAAAATGATTCCAAAATATTTACAAGAGAGAGATTTCGAGCAGAACTTTCAGGCGCCGATTGCGCGAAAATCGCCTAATGGGCCGAAGACCTGCAAAAAAGCCGCGTTTAACAGAAAAAATGAAATCTGCTCATCTCAACTTTGCAAGAGAATATCGACATTTCACAGACGCGAATTGGAAAAAGGTGAATAACTTAGCAACATGATTTTTACTGAATTAATGTTTGCATTATTTAATAGGTTCTCTTTAGTGACGAGTGCTCGCTCTGTGTGTTAATGCAGCGAGCACAATTTGTTCGTAGACGGCCTGGCGAACGTCTCACAGAGTCCACGGTTCTTCGAACTGTAAAACACCCTCCGCAGGTAATGATTTGGGAGTGATTAGTGGAGACGGACCCGGCCCTTTGTATTTTGTAGAAGGTACAATGCGTCAAGAGCAGTACATAAATGTGTTAAAAACACGTTATTACCGTATTTTAGCCAGGACGTCGCATACCGCAGGGCGTATATTTATGCAAGATAATGCTCCTTGCCATGTTGTAAAAAAGGTTAAGAAATTCTTGAAGACAATCACATACCTCTTTTACGTTGGCCCGGAAATTCACCGGACCTCAATCCCATCGAGAATGTATGGAATCGACTAAAAAGTAAGGTATATGAAAGAGAAAACCCTACAAAGGAAATATTAATGAAGAATATAAAAGATGTGTGGGAGAACGATGAAGATATAAAAGAGACAATCATATCTTGCATTGAAAGTATGCCCCGAAGAATTAAGGGTGTTATTAAAAATCATGGGTTATGGACTAAATATTAATTACTTATTTAATATTTACATATGTTACATATTTTGACAATATATTTTATAAATAAAAAATATAATACATGTATAGTTTATATTTTATTATGAAGAAACTACAAAATATTGAGTGTTTCAAGTAATTTGGCCAGGTACTATAGGTCGAGTAATTATCAAACAATATAGCTGTAATAATCACCAGATTTATTGAACACCTATGTAATGCAAAGTAACTTTGAATTGTGCGCATGAAAACCCAGTATTATTCTGAATGCACGGATTTTAAAAACTATTGCACTTTTTCTCCTTAATATATCATAAATTCGATGTTTTCTTTATTAAACACTTTCTATTTTGCAAATAATAACGAATCTGAATCCGAGAACCGGATAGTAGATCCGGATCCAAGAATCTAATGTTGGATCCGGATCTGAGAATCGGATAGTGGATCCAGATCCAAGAATCAGACATTGGATCCGGATCCGAGAATCGGGTAGTAGATCTGGATATCCGGAGAGTTTTGTATCCGGATATCCGGATCAAAATTTTTTCGGATACTTACGCCGCTAGTTAGTAGTGGCTCAACTCTACGGGGCAATGACTTTACGTACTGAACAAACGTTATATCGCATTAGTAAGTTCCGTAGTAAAGTGAACCGCTAAAATATATAGACAGTATTACAACGTTTGCCCGCTATGAAAGTATAAGGTGGGGAGCGTGCAAAGCGAATCAAGGACGCTCATAGCACAAGCGACAACATTATTCGTGATATGCATAGGACTCGCGCTTATAAATGAATCCTTACGTATCCTAGCATATTGAATGCTTGATTTGGAGGATTATAAATTATAACTTTATTTTTTTTGAGGAGATAGTGGTTAGATATATCTACGGAGATGAGAAAATTCGCAATTTAATTTGCTGTTGCTTTTAACGATATTTTTTGATTCTAAGTTTGAAAGTGAAGATACTTTACATTTAATATACCTATAAATATTTTGCTTTAGATTTTTTATCACCATACGTTTTAATAAAACTAAAAACTTACAAATGTATTTGTACAGCAATGTCGATCTCAGATGTTAAGATACCCCTTCACTGTGAATGAGAGGTCCGCGAGAGTCCTGACATCTGAGATGGACTGTTCATTTCCAATGTTATTAGAATATTACAAGAATTTTAGTTTATTTCGTTGAGTTTATTACCTAAACACTGAGATCCCCCCCTAAATTTTGAACGACAGAAGCTAACATTTTTAGAAAAAACAGGTCTATTCGTATTTTTTGTGAACTGACCTTTGTCGCTGTCGGCATTTCAATTGTATTTCCATCGGAAGTGACGTAAACTTATTTTTTTTAAACGGAACATCCTGTATATTTTTACGTTGTTGGAAAGGTAAACGAATGGCGAATCCAACAATATCACATATGTTATACTTCAACTTAAGAAATATGACGCGTGAATATAACCCGGCGCCTCCGCCACTTGTCACGTAAATGTCTCGCTATGCTTATCTAGTCTGTCTGACTTCTGGCGCATCAACCGATGTTCTAGATGATACCTGAAAAATTATAACTCTATTTCTGTCAATGCTGATATAAATTTTGATTCCTTAGCAGATATACGTTCACAACTGAAATAGCGGAAGAGGTGGTATGTTATCTATTTAGTTATTTTTTTCTTTTTCCTTGTTTTACACGTTTATACCTTTATTTGTTTTTTTTTTCTTTTCTTTTATTTGCATACATTAAACAAATTTTCTGTACTTGGGTTCATCCTGTAGAAAATAAAGTATTATTATTATTATTGTTATTATTATACCACATCTTTTACCAGTTGAACTTTCCGTGGCAATATGCAGCAATAAAGGTTTTGGTAATTTGTTTTTACACTGAATAGTATAATAATAAGTAATAAAATTTCAGAAAAAATGTATAGCGCTAACTTAAAAAAAAACTAGGAATGTTTCATAATTTTAATGTAATTTAAATGCTTTCTTATGCGTTGTGTTGAGTTTAATTCTGTTTTTCTTGCTATTGTCAATATACTACAAACTACCAGAACTCATGTATATTGGTAATAATATTAATATTAATAGCGAAATGTGTATTTTCCTATCATGATTGTATAAATCACATTTACAGCATACGTAACGAAGAGGAAAGCACTAGTTGTCGGTCGATTGCGGTGACCGGTAGCGGTTTACACCCCCAACCGAAGCTATCTGCTCATTAGACCGCTCGTCTACCCACCTGCGGTATACTTCGCTGACCCCGGAGCATCGCCGTTCAACATTAAATTAGCCAACGTGGTCTTGATTACTAAATACAACGTGCATACGATGTGATATTATCGATGAGACGAGTAATGAAACGATATTAATTGACAGTATATGAAACAGTGTCAATTAAATAAACCCAATAACTTAAACTGTTGCCTATAGAATAGGATTCCGTTTTAGGTTTTCATATAATCTAACAGTAGAGTGAAAACATTTCTGATTAAAATGAAGTAGTAAGTTATAATTCGAATGAATGCACGTTTTATTACAACAGCTGTTTTTCTAACGCTAAAATGTCATTTGTGGAACTGGCAGTACAGTGCCTAGTGCGCTTGGTAATATTTTGGGGTCCCGCGTTCGAACCCCGAGGCTGTCAACTCTTACGGTGAGGTTTTCGTGATTTTTCTTAACCAAGATTGAGACGCACGTTGTCGGCCGTCCACCTGCATTGCAGTAAGAATAACAGTTTGGATTTCGTATTTTTAAAAAAATTATATTCTAAATTTCAATCACTACTTTTCTCTTTAATACTGCAATTGAGGATTATAACAAGTATGTTACTTTTTATTATACACTTGACTTTGGTTACCGAAAACACATTAAAGCTTGAAAAAGCTGCATGTTAAACTAGTATCGAAACGTTGCAATATCTGTGAATAGGTAAAATACCAATAAATTCGCTTGAATTATAGCATCTTTCTTTTTCTTCAATATCAAAGACGAGCAGTTAACCTTCAATATATTTAGTATGCGGCTTTTTACTGACTGAAAAAATATATATATTTAAATATTGAGTCCCACTTGTTCTTACAGTTATCTATCATACGATAATGGCAGCAAAACATTGCTGGTTTTAACCGATTTTAGCGGTTTTAACGTATGTCAAAGAACCATTAACGTATATCAATAAAGTAGTTCACACCGCAAAAGTGGTTTTTTTCAATACTTTGTGCGAAAGTGGTGAAAATAAGTACATCTGAAAGAATCGAAATCCTTATGATGTTGAATATAGTGACAGGCAATGTTCTCATAACGAAGTTTGCCAGCTATTCAACAGCGCTCATCTGGAGCGAACTACTATAGCCTAGTCAACGGTTTCGAAATTGATTGCTAAATTTAGAGAAACGGGCGATGTTAAAGATATAGAAGCTACGTTTTGTCTTAATAGATTTGTAAATAGGCATAACTGCCGTTATTAGTCGATTGAGAGTCCACATTGGATGAGGGAACACCATACACATCTCCGATAAGCGGACATCTCTTTCAAACGGACACTTTGCTAGGAACAGTAAAAATGCATAGGTTTTTATATGTACATGGTTTCTCTCTTAAGCGGACCCTCTATTAACCGGACGCAGACACGCAAATGAAGCAGTTTACATCCCTTTTTACCTATTAAGCGGACATTCCCGAGATGTTGTGGTTTTCCCAAATTTCTTCGTTTGTATTTACGACTTGACATGCGCAGCCTGTACAGGCAATGTCAAATAAACGAATGCATATACTTCAATAAAAAATTAATATTATAGAAGTATATAATAAAGATAGGGTTAGTTTTCGCGCTTTGATGAGTGGTTTGTGAAAGCAAGAAATAAAAATATTCCATTTTCTGAGACTTTAATTCGATCGAAGGCAAAAGAAATCACGAAACCATTAAAATATGTTATTTTAGTGCCTCATCCGGTTGGTTAGAGCGATTTAAAAAAGACACAATACCACTTATCGCATGATATCTGGTGGAAGTGCTACTGTGAAACCCGATGTTTTAAATTTTGACGCAAAAATTCCGTCGTTAATACGTCATTATCGTGCTAAAGATATTTACAACGCAGACGAGACGGAACTGTTTTACCGTGCGTTACCTGATAAAACTTTTGCATTAAAGAGGGAGAAGTGTTCTGGTGGGAAAATGACTAAAGAAAGACTTACAATTTTGCATTTTGTTTCGTAAACTTTATCTGAACACTTTAACAGTGAAGTGGCGATCCAATAAAAAATCATGGATGACTTGCAAGATAATGGTCGAATTTTTACAGGAATTTGATAAAAAATGTGTTTAGAAAAACGAAAGATATTGCTATTTTTAGACAATGCAATGTCACATCCACGTGATTTAAAACTAAAAGAACATTGAGGTAATATTTCTCCCTCCAAATACAACCGCATTTTGTCAACCGCTTGACCAAGGAATTATCAAAAACTTTAAAACTTTGTACCGATCCACTATTTTAAAACGTATCTTAGTCCAGATAGATACATGCGTTTCTTCTGAAGAATTGATCAAATCAATTAATTTGTTAGATGTTGTTTATTTTATTCAAAGGGCATGCCGTCAAGTAACACCTACAACTATTTAAAATTGTTTTCACAAAGCACGGTTCACGTGCCCAAATATTCTCGGAGACAATAGCTTTGATTCGGAAGATGAATTACCACTATCAATTGTGTAAAACAATAAATCAAGTGGAATAATAGTGATTTTGAGCGATATGCGATGGTTGTTTAGCTCAATAGGATGAAAACACGGATTTAAATTTTAAGAATTCTGTAAATATAGTACAAGAAGATTGTGATACCGATGACCAAAATGTGGAAGATCAAAATAGAGGAAATCCCATCAAAAGCTACAAGGATGCTTTCACAAATTTAAGTCATATCAAGTTGTTTGCAGCGGCAAATGCAGATTCAAAAGGATTTGAATTGCTTACAGACTTAGAGCATCACTTCGGGAGCATATTAATTCATAGAAGAAACCTGTGTCCAACAATGTTAGATTTTTTTCCTACAATATGATTTCAAAAGTTAGAATCTTTGTCTATTTTTTAAAAATACAATTTTTTGTTTTTATTTTGTATCGATTACAATATAATAAGTATGATAAGTATAAAATACATACTCCAATATTGTATTATTTCTCAAGGAAATTTTTGTGTCAGTATACATAGTCTTGTATCTAGTTTCCTCATAAGAGAACACCGCTATTAACCGGACAGACATGCGGCGACCGCAGGTATCCGCTTAAGAGGGAGTACACTACTTTCTTGTTACCGTGTCATTTGAAAAAAAATCACAAATGGTGGAAAATAATAGAAAACAACTTGTCAAACAAATTTTGTAAATAATTGTTTTTCTAAAGTTTATATTTACAGAGATATTAGATTAATGCGTTATTATTGCCGAACCCTGTACACGCAACAGCGGATTCGATCCTGTCGCACCGCCCAGTCCCGGCTCTATTCATAGTTTCTATTTTTTAATCCCAAGTCATCTTTAACAAACAATGGATCAAATCCACTCTGTATGTTGATCTAAAGCTAGCATTTATTAATTCATCCGATATCCATCCTGCACTGCCAAACTTTGACAGTTTAACACGAACGTTTGCCGCCGGTTTTCCCATGTATTAACAATTGAATAGCGGTGTACCGCTAAATGCAACAAACCACCTTTGATAATCTAAACTATAAACATGTACATTGCCGACTTGTGATCGATAATTTAACACCATTGCGCTAGAAATTCACCCGTTAAGTCGAAACCGTCATCCAAAAGCATGAATTCATGTATGTATAGAGCATACGTAGAATATGCTACGTTAGTATTGTGGTATTACCACAGACAAGATAACATACTCTCTACTTTGTGTTTCGTGTCTGCGGGCCTCATAAATGCACAATCTATAGTGTGTTTGTATACAATGCGGCACAAAATCCTAAATGTTTCGGCGGACTCAGCTTGAAGAGTAAGAGAAATAGTAGCAATGGAAAGCGCAGTTCTTTAGTTCGACTCGGACAGTAGAACGTCCCAAATTTGAGACATTTTTCACTTTCTTATATTTTAAAACGTCATAAACTAAAAATAGAATGCTGTAGTCGGTCGCAATCAATTTCGTCAGCGGAAAAAAAATTACGAAAAATTCGCAGATTCGTGGTGATATTAAGCGACGTCGATGTTTTTATACATTTTGGGGCGGCGCTTCGATACGCTCATTTACAAAAAAAACAACTGCACATTCATTGCATAAAATAAAAGTAATAAAAGTGGCTTTTGCTGCTCGGATATACAATATCGTTGACTGAATGCAATAATGACAACCGAAAAAATTAAATTCGTAAATAAACAGGAAAAGATTAGGTAATAGTTAAAGCGTGACAAACAGTTGCACTCGCAGAGGTGCCGTGAAAGGAGCTATGTTTACTATGTGCATACAAGGAATCGAGTGGACGTTCGGTTATTATCGGTTGATCGGTGTGCTTGTACTATTTATAATGTTCGAGAAACTAGTGGAACCGTCCGGGGCGTACCACACAGTATTAATAAAAAAATAATAGATTGTTACCTTTCATTGACGTATCGATGACCACTGCGGTAATGTGCGACTGCCATGGTACGCCGCGTAGTACTGCAACATAAGCAATGCTTCCATTGTCGATTCGGTCAGACCTCGACGACAGTCTTTCAAATCTCAAAACGGGTCTACAATTTATCTAAGTAAAAAGATCCAAACCGAATTGATCGCTTTACTTGGCCACGTAGTACAGGCCGAAATTGTCAACAATGTTAAGCAGTCGAAAAACTTTTCGATAATTGTTGACTATACATCGGACTTGAACCATTGCAAACAGTTATTGCTAATTTTAAGATGTGTAGTATTAAAGGACGCCAACCAGATACATGCAATTGAAGAATATTCCGTAGGATTCTTTGGGGCCTAGGGCTCACAGATTCAATCATGAAAAACTTAACAAATTGGGTCTAGACACTTTCAAAATTAAAGGACAAGGTTATGACAATGGGTCGAACGTGAAAGGGGTGCAGAAAGATATACAAAAGAGAATGTCATTTATGAATCCTAGTCTTCTTTCTACTATGCGTCTGCCACTTTTTGTGTTTGTCGTAAATGATGATGTCGCTTGCACTGGAGGAATTATTGGATTTATTTCAATAGTTCAACTACCCGGTTCCCTAAAAAGATGGTGTTTTAATTGCAGCAAAAGGAGCATTCGTTGACACGTTACAGAAAAGAATGACGCCATGAAAACTGTTGAATCAGTTACAAACAACAAGTTTACATATTATTTACCTGAACAGAATGATCGCTTTGGGAATTTTGTTAACTTTACTGTGACTATAACAAGTGCTGAAAGTTTTTCCAAACTACAATTAGTATTTAACGTCAACGCATTTTTTTGTTTTGCTGCAAGGTAATTAGTCCTTCAAATATACTTCCCATATATATTTTATTAGCACATATGTAATATACAGCTTTTCATATCTATCTGTACCGTTCATGCCAATTGAATAAATTGATATTATTATTTTAGATATTTCTTGTAACAGTATGTGGTTGTGTATGAGTTATTATCTTAAATTCTGTTGTTTTTTTTTTGTATTCTTAATGGGATTGGGCATCACTTACGCAATTCGCCTAATATTTTAATTAGTCACGGCAGGCTCCGAGAACGCATTCGGCGGGTTAAAATCTACCAGATGTGATTGTTTCGTACGTTGTAATAAATATAACCCAGTAAGTGATACATAATTATTTATTACAAAACAAAGATGAGAGTATAATAGTAACATCTAATAACATAATATACCGAAGGAAATAAAAGAATATTTGTTATACCTTGCGCAATCGCTAAAATATATCGATTACTTATTTATAATGATTTATTTGTTTATCCATCATTTTCTGTCTTCGTTTAAAAGGTATTTGCTCGTTAATCACAATAATATTATTACTGTTAATGAACAATATGCAGCCATTAAGTGGAACCAAAATTCCAAAAACAATTATTGCTGGTTTTATTTTTCGCAAAATTGAATAAGTATTCCATCTGTGTAGATCTGGTTATCTTACATGTCGATGTGTTCATTGGTACGGCTTAAAATTAATTAAGTAAATGGTTATTTCTGTAAGGTAGCAGGTGGTGCGTGTGGGGAGAGTAAGTTACAAGCGTCGAGCGGCGCTATCTGACGACAAACCGTCGATTACTACCCATCATCCGTGACTTTTACGTAGGAATTTCTTCTTTCCGAACGTGTTTATATCCCCATTCACCTCTTCTCCCTCATCGTTTTCTTCCATTTACCGTAGAAGTCGGCGATCAGCTCCAGGTTAACTCCGGCCGATTGCGCCAATCCCACGTAGCTAAAATCCTTGCTCTCGTTGTTGTTGAGGACGCTCGAGTTACCGAGCAGCAGGGTGACTAGATTGCTGGCGCCTTTCTGCTGCTGCGCCAGATAATGACAGCATTCGATTATTTGAATGTAGATCAGCGTATCCTTGTCTTTCTTCTTCGGGTATTTGATGTACGGTATCGGTAGTCGTTCCTGCAGACGTTGCGCCCTGAAGAAACGGTTACCCTGGTGGAATTGCGACTCCAACCAGCGAATCGCATCGCGCGCTTCCAGTCTCTCTCGCTTAAGATCATCCAGAGCAGAAACGACTGTAAAATAAAGATTAGTTAATTGCGCTGTAATCATATAGACATTACGTTTTATTTTTATTTTTTAATTTAAACACATACCAGCAGATGGTACAAGGACGATGAATTTCCTTGAATAAACCAGTTGCTTTACCATCGATGTGTACAGGATTAATGAATCGGCATCGATAACTAGATACGGCGACAAAGCTGTTTTTCCTTTGACGCGGCTTTCTAGATCTCGAACTTCGGCTGTCAACCACAGTTGTCCCATGTGCTTCATCTTCATCAGCTGCCCTTTTGTCGTTTCGAACGGTTTCAATTCGTCCTCTCTCTTTATTATATCGGAATCGCCGTTTTCCATATCGCGATTTTCCTGCAACAGAAATGGAACGTAAAGAAATGTGCGTTACAAGTATTGTTACAAACGCGAACATTTCATGAACGACAGAAAAGAAAAACAGAGGTGGTAACGGGAAAAAGAAGCGAGAGAAAATCGAATAACGAACAGACAAAATTGCTTCAATTAGGACGCGGGGAATAGTGCGAAATCTACACGACCGGAAGCGACGTAATTAGGCGCGAGTTTCGCGAAAATTATCTCATTTGCATGTAAATGGGAAAGTACGGGGCGCGAGGAGGAAGAGCGAAAACGGCGTCGAATCGGGCCAACGACGAGTCTACCGTGCGAACAATTTTCCGGATTTCCCGCGGGAACGTAATCTGCCCCGATTTCGCTTTGGTTTTGCTTCGGAATGGCCGTCGAGGATAACTATTTCTCGTTTTTCCTGCCGATGATACGCCGACTCACAGATTTTCTCAACGTAAGCGTGGCGACCATGAATATGTTAAATAAATGCAGTTATAAAGTAGGAATGGAAGAGATTTACCAATTTACCAAAGATACACGTGTGGCAGTAGTATAGTCCATTCACTGTAAGTTCCGTCTTTTTAAAGGGCACTTCCCCTCCACAGTGATGCCAAATCCGCCAAACTGACGTTAGCCAATATAGGTTAGAAATCACAAGATTTTTAAATCACCGAATAAAACCAATAAAAATATGGGAGTAATTAGTCATTCTGTTAAATTTAGGCAAATTTCTGGATATTTCTATAGTTATTCCTGTTATCAATGCAAGATTTCAAAAATTCATAAATTACGATTGCGAAATTATAAACGGATTTACATTGCTAGAGGATAAGTAATGGTTTTAACCTGCAAAATTTTCAGATACAAGACGTTATATTAACTTGACCAATACACCTTGAAGTATTACTCTATCAGAATAACAAAAAAAGGGAATGCATCAAATACAGAAAGAAATAAATGCGAAACAACTAGACTGTTTATTAAATTTGTTGAATACATTATGCAAGACATATAAAATTCATTCAAGTCATTTATTGCTGTAGTGAGAAATATACAAGAGAAACAAGTGGTTATCTGGATTTTAAATACATAGGTGCGAAATGAGTACAAATGTAATTAAATATGTGAAAAACTCAATATTCATTCTCAGGTTCCGAACTTGAGATAATTTCTTCATCTGAAGATTCCCCTTCAAGGTTTATTATCAAAGGTAACACCTCTTCTTGGTCAAAACCAATTTCTCTCTCCCACCATTCAATGACAGTGTTTTCTGTATGGTTAACAGTATTGGACCACATTTCCGTTGTAATGTGGTCAATTGACTCTTGCCACATACTCAACACTTTTTCCATCCCAGATCCATCTCTTCCGATATGATTGTTATAGTAAACCTTACTTATACCCCAAATGTTCTCAATAGCATTGAATATGCAATGGTACGGTGGCAATCGCAAAAACTCTATGTCCGTACTGGTGTGCCAGTTCATCCACAGCATAAATTTTGTTTGGTTTATGTCTAAAATAGATATATATATATGTATTGTATATATTAAAAAATAGTAAAACAACACTTACAATTGAACTAAATGTAATAGTTGCAATTTTAACATATCAGCAGCATATACAATGTTGTTTTGTGTCAGCCAAGTTTGAATGTCCTGTTTTTTCCAAGCTGCTGTTGGAGAAACATTGACGCATGTTCTGTGATATGGGGCATTGTCCATAATAATCATAGACGGTTTTTCCAAGTTTCTTAATAAATAATTTTCAACCCAGTCCAAAAATGTCTCTGCATTCATTTCTCCGTGGTAATCTGCATTTTTTGTTTTTGATGGGAAAATCAATGATGCACCAGGAATAAAACCACTGCGATTACCTGCATGTACTATGATATATCTAAAAATAATATTCATGTGGACCTCATGGGGCTATAATATCAGTTCACTAACCTTTTCCCATCAATTTTTGTTCTTTTAACACTTTGCACGCTGGTATCTTGCCAGGATCGACCAACTGTGCCATTCTCAAATACCCATGTTTCATCAAGGAATACCGGGTCCCAGAAATAACTATTTTTAATATTTGAACGTAGTTTCGAAGGAAATCAATTCTTAAAAGAGCAATATCCGAACGTTCCATCATGGCTCTGCGAGGATCGTCTTTTTTCCAAGAAAACCCAATATTCTTTAAAATTTCATTAACGAAGTTCTCCCCCCAGAGAAAATTTCATCATCCTTCAATTTTTGTAAAAGTAAAGTTAATGTTACTTGTTGTTCTGAAAAGATACAAATTTAGCACTTCAAACCGCATTAGAATATGTAATAGTATTACTTTGTCTATACATAGTATAGAGTGCATTTCGGATTGCCACAACAGTGAAATCATCAACAGCTGTCACTGTTTTTACGCGGTGTCTGGTTTTCTTCGGGCTACTGAGGGGGCGGCATTCTTTTACTTCTGTCGAGATACCACAAACGGTAGATTTATTAATTGACAGGGCATCTGCAAACTCTCTAAAAATTAAGTTGTAGTATATGTATAATACTTTTTATAATTTTTTACCTGACGAACAGAGACTAATGGAATAAGGGGTCCACCATTATCACGTTCTCTTTCAAAATAATTTATAAGTGACGCGACCAGCGCTTTTGACTGCGAATTTAAACCTCTCGGCATAATGCACAATTTGTTCTGAAAAGAACAGTTATTAAAACGTATATAACACGATATATAATAACAAAATGCAACCAAAATGGAATAAAAAAACGTCAACGCACGAGAAACAGTAAACAACTGATGTTTTGGTTATCTTGCAACGAAGCATTGTGGAGGGGTGAAAGTTATTTTATATACAATTTTCTTTTTCTATATTACAGCTTCAATAATTGAAATATTAGTTTCAATTTAATTCAATTACTATATTCTTATAGTTCCAAAGGTGTTAAATTATTTCTAACACAAAAAGCAATTGTATTCTTTAAATTATGTTTTTGGTAATTTTGTTTTTCTTGATTGGCATCATCAGCCCTCAATTTGGGGGAAGACGGAACTTAGAGTGAATCGACTTTAGTAATAGGATTTTATTTGAAAATAATTAACTTTGTCTCCTTTTTCGTTTTCATATATGGGTGATTCTATTTTGAAAACTATTAAAATCTACAATCTTATACATTTTTCTTGCTTTATAGCACTCGATCGAACAAAAAAGAAAATTTATCATTCATTTTAGATTAAAATTAATTTAATATTTTTTTTTGTAACTGTAAGTAGATTTAATCATCTGTAATAATCTGGTTTTATGCGGTTATGTTTTTTTCAAAATAGCATTATAAAATGACAAAACTCGTAAGGGAATTCAAAAAAACCTATCGTGAGAGATTGAGGGCGAATAAAATTGAGAAATATAAAACTATGGTAAAAAGCCATAAACAAAAACATAAACAAACCATTTAAATGAGAAGTAACAAATATTAAGCAAATGCATAATTTTTCATTTAAAGATAGCAAACTCATCACAAAATCATGAATTAATTTTTGTGAAGATTATTTTATGTTTGTTCTAACAAAGTTAAACTTAGTTGTGTTTTACTATAGTCTTGGTTTCCGGATTGGAACCGCGTCCTTGTCGTAGCGTTTGCCGACATTTCGTCCACATTCTTATGTGACACCTTCAGACCTGTTACTGCACAGTGACTGGGGATTATTCATTCCGTAGGGGTTTATATAGTGCTTGTTTTGGATCGATGAAGTGGAAATGTTATGCATCGATCTTTATCGATGCATAACATTTCCACTTTGGGAAATGTTATGCGTCAATAAAGTGTGACGATTGCTAGGAGGTTTAATCTCTAGGGATTTCTGGTGTGATGTAAGGGGTAGCCATCTTCGCGATTTAAATTGTTGGGATGTTTGAAAATCTCTATTGATTCACGGATTTTTCTATTATAATAGTGAGGATTGCGAGATAAGATGCGAGTAGAGTTAAATTGGATTTGGTGCTGACTGATCGCTTTGTTTCACCGATGTACACACTACCGCCCGAACACGGAATCTGGTAGACACCAGGAGCTTCCAGATGATTGCGGTCTTTGATGGTAAAGTAGTCTGAGAGTTTGAAGTTGGGTTTGAAGATGGTTTTTATGTTGACACCATGAATGTAGGGTAGATACGCTTGCTTACGGAAATTAGGGTTAGATGAGGGGAGTTGTTGTGGAGAAGGGTTGGTGTAGCGGTTAATGGTAGTTCGAATATCTTTCCTAACAACATAAAAACCATCTTTAAACCTAATTTTAAGCTGTCAGACCTCTTTCTCATCAAAGACCGCAATCATTTGGAAGTCCCTGATGTCTACCAGATTCCGTGTTCGTGCGGTAGTGTGTACATCGGGGAAACAAAGCGATCAATCAGCACTCGTGTTACTGAGCACGAGCGTTGTACGCGGTTGTTGCGTGTAGCCGGATCCGCACTGGCTGAGCATACACTGGAAACAGGCCACCAAATCCAATTTAACTCTACCCGCATCTCTTCTCGCAACCCTCACTATTATAGCAGAAAAATCCGTGAATCAATAGACATTTTCAAACATCCCAACAATTTAAATCGCGAAAATGGCTATCCTTCACATCACATGTGGAAATCCAAGCTTATCAAACCTCTTAGCAACCGTCACGCTTCATCGATGAATAACATTTCCACTCCATTGCCCCAAAACAAGTCCTATATAAACCCCTTCGGAATGAATAATCCCCAGTCAGTGCGCAGTAACAGCCCTGAATACGTCCCATCAGAGTGTGGACAAAACGTCAGTAAAAGCTACGACAACGACGCGGTTCCAACCCGGAAACAAAGAGTACAAGAGATGAAATTAGACCGGTTAATCTCATATGTGATCTACCTATGGGATTGTCGCAGGGATCCGTAATAGTCCCCTTGCTATTTTGTCTATACGTGAACGAGCCCCCATCTTCCATCTCCGCCGGCAAAGTATTATTGTACGGTGACAACACCACAATTGTCGTGAGTGGAAATACGATGAGAGATCTGGAGTTAAAATTGAGCGTTGCCGCAGAGGAACTTTTTCCCTGGTGCAATAGTAATAGATTAATTATCAACGTCCACAAGACACAATTGATTCCGTTGTACAACAGAAGGAGGGTAGTTCAACTGAATGTGCGCTTAGGCGCCGAGTTGCTGGGGCAGTCCGATACTGGTAGGTTGCTTGGGGTGCTCTTGAACGCCAACATGAGTTGAAAAGACCATGTAAATCATGTGTATGTCAAGATGAGTTCTGCCTTTTGGGTAATATTGCAATTCAGAGACACAATGGATCATCAGGCTCTCGCGTTCTCGCACATGTCCTACAATGTGGTTGTTTGAGATCGAGCGGTTGGTTGGGAGCGTGTACTGATTCTTCAGAAACGGATTCTAAGAGCGGTTTTCGGCTTAAAGAGGAAGGAGAGTTGCAAAGAGACATTTAAACGACACAAGGTCCTTACCTTCCCAAGTATTTACATATACCGATATTTCCTACCAAATTTGTATTATTACAAATTTCAAATTTGTATGTCAATTTAGGTTGAAATAATATTCCAGAGCTTATTTTGGTTCTAGCTTTGATTGAATATTTTCGGAGAAGTTCCAATGTAAACTGTAAGCTTGAAAAACTTCATTGTATACACGTAAGAAGCGTTACCATAATTTTAACATTATAGCTTTACAAAAGAAGTCATTATTTCCACGTGTACCAATGTATTCCATTCTCTCTATCTTTAAAAATACTATTATTAACAATTTTGGTTAAAAGTATTTCTTAAACATAAATTGTGATCTAAAATATACTGCGACGTGTAGGAAGCATTATCAAATATCTTCCTACATAAAACACTTCGAAAATTAGCGTTTTTACAGGCTATTACCGAGAACTACTGAAGTACTGTAATCATAATATTCTATAAAAAGTTAAAGTGCACTGACTGCATTTTGATATTTAGATTCTCTTTCATAAAAACAATTTTGACTAAAGGAAACAAAAATCAACCAACATGAACTTGCAATCAAATGTTGCTATCAAAGATGCGCGAACATACATATGATAGGTTAATTTTCGTAATTCAAAGTTGGATGTTGGAATTAAGTTATATCAATTCACTTGTTTTCTGTCTTAGTCTAATTAGTCTACCAAAAAGATGTCATCTATTAAGCAATCTACTTACCGTTTCGTCGAATCCGTTCATGATATGCGGTTCGTCCACTTTGATGCTGAACAGCCTATCTCCGCTATTATAAGTCACTCCGGTCTCGCTCATCGTCGTCAACGACCGTCCGAACGACACAATCTTCATGATTCGCAACACGTTCTGCTCCTTCGTTGATAGATTCACATTGCTGCTATAGCTCCAGCTGATATCCATCTGACTTTGCGCCAGGATCTGCACGCCTTTCAGCACGACGTCCTCGGGTAGCGCAATCTTCTTTTCGTTCGCCTTCAACATGTCGATCCGCAATTGTTTCAGTTTCGAATCGTTGCCGTCAATATCGATATGTAACAGGTTAATCAGATTGATAATCTGATTGAGTAGCGTCTTCGTGGATCTCACGCACGTCTTCAAAATCTCCGAATCGGTCATCAGCCAATCGTTGAGGATCCTGATGCACTGCAAGAGCTGCTCGTCGGAGATGATCGCTAAGATATCGTTTTGATCCAATCGTTTCGATTTTTTCAGTATTTCTTCCATGGTTTTCGCGCCGTCGGACGAGTTCTTATCCTCAGATTTATCGTCGTTGATCCCATTAAGCAATTTATCATCCGTTTTCTTATCTTCCTCCTCGTCATCGGTACTCGAACAAGGTTCCAATTCGATATCCGAAGCGATTTCCTCATCCGATTCCGTATTGAACGCGCTCAAGCTCTCATTTTCACTCGATTCTTCCTCATTCTCATCTTCGCTGATATTCTGCACCTTCCGTCGCCTTCTCTTCTTGATCTTATGCTGCTTATTGGTCGACAACCATTTATTAATGTTATTTTCGATCGTCGGCAAAGGGAAATTCAATATACCCTCCATTATATGCCCGATGACCGTTTGTACCAATTGGGAATAGACTGCTAGCGTAAACGGAACGGCGCTTGACACGTGCTGCGAATGATCGGTTTGCAATTTTTGAACGCAGAGCAAACAGATGGAAACGATCTTAAAAACAGTGTCGTAGCTCAAGAAAGACGTCGAATTTGTCGAATCAGTATCCGTCGTGTCCATATCGGTCGTATCAATACTTTCGCTATTGATCGGTTTTAAATACGTCATGCATTCTTGCAAATCCACGTTAGTTTGATGGCACAGATCGTAGATGAGAGGGATTTTCTTATTGAACCACCAAACGTCCACCAACAATAAGAATCTTGCTATAAACATAAAATCAAATACAACACTGTAAATCATGTAAGATTTCATGACTTTTGTATTTCGTTAATTTGTTTAATTTATTAAAGTCAGATGTTTTGTCTACGCTTAAGCAAGCACGCAAGGATCCTAGGGCTGTATGCAGTTATATTGTTTTATCGCGAGCCAGAGAAACTCGACAACTTAGTAGCCACAGCTAACTCGAGAATTCAAATTTAAATAAAATTTTATGATGCTATCTTCTTGGCTTTCGGGCTGGAGCCGCGTCGTTGAGGTTGCTTCTACCGACGTTTCGTCCATATTACTACAGGACATCTTCAGAGTTTCTGTTGCTGCTGCTGGTATTACTGCATACTATAAGAACGAAACGTCGGTAGAAGCAAAGACGCAGTTCCAGCTCGGAAACCAAGAAGATAGTACCATTGAGGACAATGGAAGCCTACATGCCAAAACTTTATGAATTTATTTTCTAATCCTAAGTGATGCTATCGTACGACACAACAAACGTAGCCCGAATCAGATGTATATCTTTATAATTATTATATTCCCTTGTATTCTCAATAGTTCAAAGCGAACGCAAAACGCCTAAACCTAGCAATTGTTTTCTCATAAAAAAAAATGGTGTCTTCTGACAACTACTAGATTTTTAAAACTGTGGTCTGTTTTCGTGTATTAACTCAATTTAAAATTTCTAATTTAACTAACAATTTTTTTGTTTTCTTTGGAAAAATAGTTACAATGTTGCCAAATTTTACATCATCATATCATATCACATAAATTGACTCAAGAACAGAACAAAATTAAACGTCTACTTTATCGACAAATAAAAGACAAAAAAAATCTTAATTTCAATTGTATCTCAATCAAAAAATTATTACATAAATTATCTTAGCACATGGACATTTGCATAAACAAATATATTACCATGGAAATATTTTTATCAGCGTTAAGAAAGTAAAACAAAATACACAAACAACACTCACCAATAAATCTCTTTATATGTTCGGCAGGTTCAGGTTGTATTATACAATCCGCATCATTATTTTCAATAGGTAGTTGTTCTAGATAATGTGAGTTCTTCTCCAATAATCGGTTTAAATTATTCTCCGTTCCTTCAAAAGTAAACTTACAATCCAATGATCGTAAATAGTAATATGTTGCGTCTAAGGAATTATTTGTGTTGTTGGCAAGTGTCCCCATTTGATTATGCGGCATTCCATATTCGGGCTTGAAACATAGCGCTTGTGAGTAATATCTCACTACTAAATTATTGTCCCAATTCGGATAGATATCTAATCTGTAACGGCATAAATCCCCAAGATAAACTAATGATCGATGAACGGATAACCTCGCCCACTCTAATAGTTCACTATTCGTTCCGTTACTCTGTGATTTCTTTTCAGTATTGTTATTGCAAATTATAAAATCAACAATTCCATTCAGTTTTAGATCGTATTCTTGCTGCAGACGAGCAATGTAATGATGGTAATGACCAATACCTACATTAATGTGATTTTCAATAGAGGCTTTTTCTTGCGGTGTGTGTTCCACCTTTTTTAGTCGTTTGGCTGTTGCTACTACCTCGTAGAATGCCTTTCGCCATAATAGTTCTTCACCTTTTCGAGCATGTAACAATGGATTTGAAAATATCAGTCGTTCACAATAATCTCGAAATTTGCAGCGCTGAACGTTGGAAATTGGTGTGAATAGATCACCCACGGATCTAGCGCAATCGCGTGCATCATCTATGATTTTAACTTGATCACTTATATACCTAAAAAACAGGATCCGCGTTGAAAGATACTAGCGAATTTGAACAGATCATGATAAGAAACACGAGAACGTATACGTAAATAAGTACCAACCTATATAATTTTTTGGACTGTTCCTGTCCCTCTTTTTGGTGAATATCGGTTGGGTAACTTTTCTTCATTTCAGCTTTTACATTGTTTCATTTTTACCTCGGTCAAGAATTCAGTAGCGAGCATTCGGTTTCGATTGTCTTCGACAACAAACAGCCTGCTGCTGTGCAGTTCATCATCATATCATTATTAAATTTGGAGACGTATTTTGACACCATCACAATTTCTTATCAAATCACACGAAATCGTCATTCTCTATTATAAAATAATTTTCTAGAAATTGTGAATTTATCCTACATCTATCGGAAAATTGTGACACTGAAAGAATTTGAAATGACCCCCGATTCATAGCCATCTATGTTTCGAGAGCGTTCGTAGAATTCTTTTGAACTAATCAGATCTGTGAATTAATAAATGTAAATTAAGCTTGTAACACATGTTTGAATTAAATGCATTTTTAAATTAATTAAATGGTTTTATTAAAATTTAAATAATTTTTACAGAAACCTGTACAACTCGACAACTTTTCATGAATTAAAGTACAAGAGCCAAATTGTTTTGCTACCAATATTGAAAACAAATTACCCATTCAATTGAAAAGATTTTGTTGATTTTATTTTTAATTACAAAATTGTATTAAGAAAAATTAAGTCTAACACCATCTAATATCAAATACCTAATACATATGACAACTGCAGTTTTCTAGATTAAACTCTATACAACGATAATAGATGTCTCACTTAGAATCAATTTTAAAAAATAAATATGAAATAAGTGCAGAATAATTTATGTAATGTACATTTTACTTTTATAGTTTAATAATAATAAAGTAAATTGAATTTACAAATAAATTTATCTTAGTTGCTGTAGTCCAAAACTGCTACAATTTGACAGGTTAACTTCAATTAGCTTTTTAGACAGTCTTAAAGGATGTCTGAGTTGGTCCGTAGGCAAGATATGCCCCCTCCGGGGGGTTACAAATCAATAAATTATAAACGAGTGCCTGCCAGAACATTCTTCAACGGTAATATCTTGTTAACGATGTAAAATCTTTTCGTAATTTGTACATCCCACTTACGTAACGTTAACCTTACTTTCAGGATGGACTATGATAGGGGGGTACCTAACAATGACAGCAGTAGCGGGGTATATATACTATTTAACATACAAAAAGGTACATCATGATGAAATCGAAGACAGATCAGCACTGTTTGCAATACGACCCTTATTGCTAGCTGAACGAGATAGAGAATACCTCAAACAACTTGGACGTAATAGAGAAGAAGAACGTAAGTTGATGCAGAATGTGGAGGGATGGAAAGTGGGAACTTGGTATGGTGAGCCTATCTACAAATTAAATACTGATGATATCCTAATCGAGCCAACAATACAAGATTACTATGTCCATGCTAAATACAGAGAAATGGCTAGGCGAATGCATATGGAGAAATGGTCATAAAAATAAATTGTATTTATCAGTAGTTTATTAATTAAAATTGTAGTAAAAAGAAGATCGATAATAGTTATTGACATCATTACCATCTTTATGTTATTCGTACTTTGAAATATTTGTAATTAAAATGTTAATAAATTATAAACTGAAAGAAGTAGATATTTTTTAATGTGGATGTTATTTGGATACAAATTTTTATGTTAAAAAAAGAGTTCTGTATATTAAGTGCATTTTTTATTGCATGATGAATTTATCAAAGAAATAAAAAATTAAACCTTTTGTAAATTGTCAAAAAATGTGGAACGCTTCACGATTTTGCGTGTCATCCTTGCGCAGGGGCCATGCTAATCTTCTCTGTATCGTTCCAATTTTAGTATATGTACCGCCGAAGCGAGTACAGCAGTTAACTTTCGTGTTATTATATATATAGTAAGTGAATAGTAACAAGACATAATGAGAATATATTACCAATAATTATATTTTTTATCCGTATAAACAAATTTATATTAAATTGTAATTCTACAATATTTCAAAATGATTAATGTTATGTCCTTATTCGGACTTAAATTTATAAATAAATCAACAAAATACAATAAAAAATGAGAAAGAATTCATGTAACATGTAAAATATGCAACGACTGAAGGAGATATGCTTACTTACCGATAGATGGCGCCACAAATTATAATTCGTAGAAAATTCTCGTTGCCATGGAATTCAAATGAATAGAAACTTGCATTTTATGACATTCGTCACTTTTATTTTGCATTAGAAATTATTTTCTTCCGATTTTTCTACGATAAATAGTACGATGGAAATGGAAACGTCGCCAAATGCAACGGGCGCAAATTACGAAACCGCGAGTGATACTTCTGAACGTTGTTTCAAGGAAAGATACAGCGGCGATTCGAGGAAATGGATTATTAGGGACGCTTCTTATAGGTTGCCTAAAGGACCCTTGATGTCGACAATGAAAGCCGAATACGGAATTCCATTGAAAGAGGAACAAAGAACTAAGATCGGTAAGAAAAATTGTTATAAAAGAAACTTCTACGGGTTATAAAAAGAAAAAAATAACGAGAAGTATCTATGTATATTTTATTTTTTCCTTGCGATAAAAAATAAATTTAATAAAATAGAATTTCAATTAATTAAAAAAAGTAGTTATTAATTATGTCGTACAAAGTTAACAAAGATAGAAATAACGATTAGTTCCTACCTCTTCACTTTTTCTTTTCCGAGGGTGTTCAGAAATACACAGCAATGCACTTTGGGCGGCATAACTGAAAAGTGACTCCCTTCAAACTTCCTAACGCTGGAAGGTAACGGATGTTATATCGACTTTGCTAAATTTGTTACGTTTACTTTTAAAAGAAAAGTACGTACACAAGTAGATTGATCACAAGATATATCTTGGTTGACTAGTTTTACTTTAACTTTTCATCTATTTAAGTTTGATTTTCTCTTGGCATAAACAGTTCATGTAGAATTCATTTTCTTTGGTACTGATAGGTAAAAGGAGGGCATTATTGGAGCAAAAGCTGTACGATGAAATAAATGAGAAGATCATGAAGGACGGTCAAGTGCCGCCCCCGATAGAAGAATACTGTTCAACGTATGATTTTACCTTCCAGATACCCGGTTTTAAACCGAAGCAAACGTACGGGAACCAACCGGAGGTATGGAACCTCATCATAATAACCATGCAAATAAGAGTTCTTCTGCCGCCTTAAGTCCGTCTTGCCTTATTCGCTTTCGTTTAGCCTCTTTCGCGATTTATTTACAGGGCGAGGCATCCCCACAGGTTCGGAAGATTGTGCCTTTGTGATTGGAGTGTTTCAAAACGAGTTTTTTCTTGTTGTGACGTTTGATTGCTGGCATGGTTTAAATTTATATTAAAATCTACAGGGTTTCCCATAAATTCATAGCACCCTTTCGTAGAAATAACGGTTTCTTTAAATGTCGACTTAAAAGAAAACTAATTATTCTGAAACAATAGTACTTTATCACTTTTTGCCCAAGAATTTAAGGAAAAAAAATGGAATAATGTATGGTATGTTCCATTTGAAAAATAGAACTTTGGCAAGCCGCGAACTTATAAGTTATGAGACATCTATAAGGTTTTAATATAATTTTAAACCATGCCCCCGATCAGACCTCATAACAAGGAAAAACCAGTTTGGAAAATCTCAATTGATAAAAGTACAATCTTTCGAGACCGTAAGGACGGTTCTCCCTGTATATACAGTGTCATCCATAAAGTACGCACTAAATGAGAAACTTTTTTATTACGGGTTTTTCTAAAAAAGTTCTCTTCTTGATAAAAGTTTGCGAATCCCCTAAAATTAAACATGCACCAATAAAATATGGAAAATTTCTAATATTACGTCTAAAAACTTGATTTTGTCCCAAGAATAA
Organism: Dynastes maya; assembly: GCA_029619315.2. NCBI lineage: Eukaryota > Metazoa > Arthropoda > Insecta > Coleoptera > Scarabaeidae > Dynastes > Dynastes maya. The sequence goes on from JAROYE020000008.1 coordinate 31,208,795, forward strand.
AGCACCCTTATTTTTAAAAATTGAAAAATGCTATTTGAAAAAGTTGTTTTGCATTAAAAATTATACCTACATTTAAAGTCAGGGTACCTAAGCCAAATTTGATTTTTTTACTCATTTTTTCAAATATCATCTTCAAAAAAACTAAATTTGTTTAAAACGCTAGATAAACGACATTTTGCAAATAACATTTCATTTAAAAAGTTGATGATATTACAAATTGTGAATATAGCCTTTTCAAAAGTTGGCTTTGACAACAAATGAATGTTTGGCAGAAGGTACTCGTATTTGATAAACATGTAGGTACTTCGTAATTCTCGTTTATTTTGCTGCTTGCTAGTAAGTACTATTTAAATAATATTAATATGCTTACAAAGAAAGGAAAAGTTGAGATTATTTTATTATGTGGGGAAAATACTACACGCAAAAAAGTTGACATACCAATCGCAATATGAATCAGACTACAGTAACACCCATACTTTAAATAAATTTAAAGAAACGGGCAATGTTAACAACGATTTCAAAAAATCTTACAACGCTTCTAAAGTAACTACAGAGGTAGAAGAAGAGGTATGTTTAGCAGTGGTGGAAAATGGTAAGACATCCGATTCAATTGAACAGATATCGTTATCTTTTGATATACCGTGCATTACTGTACAAAACATTCTTAAAAGAAATAAATTTAAAGCTTTTAAACCAAAACTCATAAATACTTTAAGGAAAAGAGATTTTCTTTCAAGGTTTAAGTTTTCTGCGTGGTTTCAGGAGAGTATAAAGAAAATTTGAGGTTTTCTAAATATTTTATGGAATGATGAAGCTACATTTTCAGCAAATGGAACAATAAATTCACAAAGCTGTAGGCGGTGGGCTTGAAAAAATCCTCATTTTACTGTAAAATGCAAGGACCAGTACTCCTTTAAGGTAAATGTCTTATGTGGATTTGACGATTTGACGATAATCTTACTGCCATCCGATATTTGCAATTTTTGCAAGAAGATTTATTACCAATTTTACATGAAATGCCACAAAGATAAAAAGGTAGAATTTGGTATCAGTTAGCTGGAGCGACCGTTCATTGTAGCGTAAGAATAAGACGATTTTTAAACGAAACCTTTAACGGAAAATGGGTAGGACGTTATTCAGAGTTTCCTATGCCAACACGCTCACCAGATTCAATCCCAATGGATTTCTTCTTTTCGGGTTACTTGACAGACATCGTTCTTTTAGAGATAGAGAACATTTAAAAACTCTAATAATTACTAATAGTGTGAGAGTCATGAAACCGGAGCATATATCAAAAGCAGTTAACGATGTTGTAAAAAGAACTAAAATATGTAAGTTGCGCGATGGACATCATACTGAGATGTAAAATGGAGATTATACTTCTTTATGATCGCCCACCATTTTGAACATTTATTTGTCTTCAAAGCCAACTTTTAAAGATGACTTTTGGCAGAAATACTTCCATAAAATAAAAACAATTAGTATTGAAAAGCGGTTGAGTTAACATAACATTTGGCCAATTTGTCAACCTTTTAAATGAAACGTTAAATTTTGTTTTTTGAAGACGATATTTGAAAAAGTAGGTAAAATAATAAAATTTTACTTTCGTGACCATAACTTTAAATTTAGGTACAATTTTTAATGCTAAAAAACTTTGTCAAATAGCATCCTTCGGTATTTTTAGAAATAAGGGGACAAAATCAAGTTTTCAGACATATCCCGTATAATATTAGAAATTTTCCATAGTTTATTGATATAGGTTTAAACTATAGGGGATGCATAAACTTTTATCAAGAATAACTTTTTTTCGAAAAAAAAGTTTCCCATATGGTGCGTACTTTATGGATGACACTGAATAAAACTTACCTTCAGTATTTGATTCGTTTTCCAGTTGTACGAGAAGTATCCGCTCTATTCGTCGTCTTCCATGTCCTACTGGCGTTACCAGTACGAAAATCGCAACGGTCGAAAGTCGGATCTACACAGCCTAACGGCCATCGGCGACATTAAGCAGCCCTTTAAACGAAGTTCCGCGTTCTCTAAACCGCTTGCGGAAGTTTTAGACGAAACGGATCGGCTCTAGGCAAAGTGAGGGAAAAAGAAGGGGGCAAAGGGCAAAGAGAGACAGAGAAATAGATGGCGTTCCAAGAAGTTTTCTCCTCGCCCAAAATTTTATTGTGTTTTATTTCGAAGTCAGGACTACTACTTATATATATATTTGGGGATACGGGAACTTCAGCAGAGAAAAAGAAAGAAGGAAAAACGGCAAATCGTTTCATCGGTCGGAAATAAACCAACTTTCTTGCCGTTTTCTTATATTGAAATTATATTTTCATCGTTTTACCTATGTAGATAGAAAGTATAGAAATACGTTGAAATTGTATCATACCAATTTGGAAAGATACAAATGTAATATGCGCGCAGCTAGTTCTTAAGTTATTTTGTTTTGTAGTTTAATTTTTATAAAAACGAATGATTAAATCTTATTGTATGTAACATGCCGTCTATTTTATCTTTAGACTGCTTATTTAATAGCAATAAAAAAACGAAATTTGTATTCGTTTCACAAAGACCTGTAGGAGGGTTATTCATTAATATGATGGAGAAAGATAGACATTACTTCCGTCGTTTAATTACTCAATCTTCCATTTCCTGTGTGCCAATTGTGTCAAAATGTGAAAAATTACATTTAGCTTTCTTCTGTAAGAGATTATAGAAATTGCTCTTGCTGGAAATACTGTTGATTAGCCATTTCGTAATAGATATTTGCTCACATTTGATAGGTAAAAATTAATACTTCATGGCAACATCGGCTGTGTTACACATGAGAGTAGAATAAATCACTTTTTCCTACTCTCGGCTATGTACTATTACTTGCATAAAAATCTGGGACAAGCGACATTACCCATTTTTAAACATGTCTTTTGTAAACTATGAAAAAATATGTCAAATTGTCTGTCAGTGTCAATCGTAAATGGAGTATAAAGTCATTATCACACGATTGAAAAAAACGTCAAAATGAGCTCATAAGAGTTGTTCCAGATTTTTGTGCAAGTGATGGTACGTCAATCATTACTGCTCTGATTTGAGGCACGTAAGATGGATGTAAGTACGATTTTCGGGTTATGTACTCTTTACATTGGATGTAATGGAATTTGACGTCCCTGGGGACGTAGAGTAATAATATTTTAGTATAGAAATAGATGTCAATACATAACAGAAATAGAAACATTACACTTTTTTAATTTGACGATAGTAAGAAAGTACATAACACATGGACTGAAAAGTCCCGGGCCTGACAAAGAAAACACGTTCTTTGTTGTTCAAAATTAGCTTTATTCATCAACGTAATTTCCATCAAGAACAACGCAATCATTCCAGCGCCGCTCTAACATTTCAATACCACTTTTGTAAAACGATTTATCTTTTGCCTCAAAATATGCCTCAGTTTCAGCGATAACCTCTTCATTCGAGCGAAATTTCTTACCGGCGAGCATTTTTTTAGGTCTGCGAACAGCCAGTAGTCGCTGGGAGCCAAATCTGGCGAATACGGTGGATGTGGGAGCAATTCGACGTTCAATTCATGTAGTTTTGCCATTGTTTTGATTGACTTGTGACACGGTGCGTTGTCTTGATGAAACAAATTTTTTCTTCGCCATATACGGACGTTGCTTTGCAATTTCGGCCTTCAGACGCTCCAGTAACGCTATATAATATTCACTGTGATGGTATTTCCCTTCTCAAGATAGTCGATGAATATTACACCACGCACATCCCAAAATACCGAGGCCATAACCTTTCCAGCCGATTGTTGTGCTTTAGGGCGCTTTGGACGAGGTTCACCAGTTGCTGTCCACTCAGATGACGATCGTTTTAATTCCAGAGTGAAGTGATGGATCCATGTTTCATCCGTTGTCACATATCGACGCAAAAATTCCGGTTTGTTACGTTTAAACATGGCCAAACACTGCTCAGAAGCATCAACACGTTCTTGTTTTTGGTCAACAGTGAGCAAACGCGGCACCCATTTTGAACAGTGCTTTCTCATAGTCAAATGCTCATGCAATATAAAGCCAACACGTTCTTTTGATATCTTTACGATGTCAGCTAACTCACGCAACTTCACTTTTCGATCATTCAAAACGATTTTGTGGATTTTTTTGATGTTTTTTGGTGTTACCGCCTCATTTGGACGTCCACTGCGTTCTGCATCATCGGTGTCTCTACGACCACGTTTGAAGTCAGCAAACCAACGTTTTATTGTTGTTTCTGATGGAGCGGAGTCCCCATAACACTTTTCAAGTCATTGCTTCGCTTGAACGGTATTTTTTCCCATCAAGAAGCAGTGTAAAATTAAAACACGAAATTGTTTTTGATCCATTGTTTTGGAAATAACAAAAGTAGCGTCACTCTTAGCACAATAACTCACAAACTAATGAATAGAATATCATGAAATTTTAACAGCTGTCTTTTTAAGGTTAGTACTAACTGCAAAACAGTTGAATGCAATAAAACTAGTGCCATCTATGTGTTAGGCCCGGGACTTTTCAGCCCATGTGTTAAAAAACGAAGAATTTTTATGTGTGATAAACTGATATCGACATTCTACTTCCATCACAAAGATTGAAACACAAATCTGTCATTTCAAACTTAGGTGAAATGCGAGCGCTTATGATCAGCCTTTTTACACCGGACTGTGATAATCAATTATTTCATTATTTGACATTGGTAGAAGTGATATTGTCATTTTTGACAGTAAAAACTAATTTAATCCGAAATATATGACGTTTTGTATCATTGACAACAATAATTTGACATTCACTTGACATTTCAACGCAGTGCAAAAGAGTTATTCAATTTACATATTCCAGATCAGTAAAATATGTACTGATATGTTGTATCGTTATAGTTATGGTAATTAAATGGAATCGTAATGCTGAGATCGCTATTATTTAGTGCTGAATAGTGTTTAAAAGGAAAGTAAGAGATTTTCATTTTGTATCTAAATCATATTTGTAAAAGGAACATATTTATAACAAACGAAAGTAAGTAATTTGCGGCAAAAGGAAAACAGCATGTCGGTGGCCGGATGACGTAACACCAATCGCTGGTGTGTTTTAAATTACGTGATTAAAACTTGAATTTCCAGGGTTTTCAAAAGCCCTTTTTTCTTAAAATAGTGAAATTTGAATGAACATTCTTAGAAAATCATCTACCTTTACTTCTAAATAGTAGGTAATTACATACAACTTCTAAAGCAGATAAAATATCGTAACTTTCCTATTGACCACTTTGACAATTATATAAGTATATAAGCAAATGTCAAATATTTTCGTAAAATGCCAATTTTTTCGAAATTTTGGGCCAGTTGTAGGAAAAATATTGCATGTTACTCGAGTCGTAAGTGCTTTTGCGGTCTCGGCAAACCACATCCTCGACCGCAAAAGTGAACTTACGAGGGCGAATCAAATATTAACCGGACTTTTATTTTAAAACATTTATTGGTACAGTAAATAAAATTTTGAATACACCTTATTTTTCTATATAATCTCTTTTATTCACACATGTTTCCCACCGAATCGGAAGTTTTTTAATTCCGTCATCAAAGAATGAATGTGGTCGCGTCTGTAACCAATTGCGCACGAACGTTTCTACACCTTCGTCGTCGTCAAAGTGATGACCTTCCAGTTCTTCTTTGAGTGGCCCAAACATGTAGTAGACACACGGCGACAGATCGAGACTCTAGGGCGGATGTTCCAGTGTTTCCCAATGAATTTTGTTCAATTTTTCTTGGGTTAATGCAGCTGTGTGTGGCCGAGCGTTGTCATGGAGCAGAATCGTACTTCGAACAGGCATGTCTCGCCTTTTTCGTCGATAGGCTAGTTTCACTTCATCAAGCAGTTGACAGTAGTACGCAGCATTAACTGTACGCCGTTCATGGAGAAAATCAACGAGCAATATTCGTCTCACTGATGCTTGTCCGCGGTTGGCGTGCATGGGTCTCATTTTGCACTGATTCTAGGCCATCGGAAAATTTTTTGTGCCAGTCGTAGACTTGGGTCCTTGAAAGCGTTTTTTCAGCGAACTGTGCAGTTAGTCGACGCAAAATTTCGGCAGGTTTTACGCCCTCCCGCGACAAAAATTTAATAATAATGCGTTGCTCAACAGACGTGTGCACCTCTTGCTCAGACATGATGCTACTAACAACCAATCTGCTCTGGTGACTCGAACCGATTCACTCCCCTCCACTTTATATCCCCATCCAACATATAATTAACACGTCACGTTACTCACTTCACCTAGGGAGCGTTAAAAAGAAAAGTCCGTTTAATATTTGATTCGCCCTCGTATGTCCCTTGTGACATAAATAATGATTAAACAATCTATTATTCGCAATGTTTATACAATATTTTATTTCACTACGGATTATTAATTTCGTTCATAGGGACAAAAACCGGGAGGTGTATTTGAATATAAAATAAAACTAACGATCTTTCAGTTTTATTCAAGCTTTATTGGTTGCATTATATTGACATCGAAGTGTTTTCTATTGGTACCTCTACAGCACTTCGATTGGTAATTTGCATGTTTTACCAGGGAAGTCATGGCAATAATTTGCGTCCCACTGACGCAAATAGAACAATTACGTTTCGTTTTTATAGCTTCTACTAGTGCGAAGATTCCACAGAAATATGGTTATCGCAACATGTTATGAGGATCTTTTCAAAGAGAACATAGATGTACTCAAAATTTAAAAAAATAATCAAGATATTGTTCATTTAGAAGTAAAAAAAAATTACATCTTTCATAAAGTAAAAAATTTTTTTTGTAAATTAAATTTATCCATTATTATATTTAATACAAAATACAAAAAAAAAAAAAACGACAAACAAAAAATTGCTCATAAATTACAATACCAACGTAAGATTATGTTCAGAGTATGGTAACATATGGTTCGTCTTTCGAATTAGGAGTTTTGAAAACTAACGTCACGCGTATGAAAGTTTAATAAAAAAAGAGAGAAGCCAGTTTGAATATGTATTATTTTTTAGTTTTTCAATATGGTTAAAGTTTCGTGATTTACTTTATCTAGGAGGGATAATATTTAACAAGAAATCAGTTATATTTAGAGTAACCTAAACTTGCGGACTTGCTTAGGCGTCGGTATTACGGGTTAATATAAGAATACGAAAAATTCATAAATAAACTAAACCGGTAGAGAAGCAGGCATGTAGTGTCGACCTTGAATATAAATCATGTTAAACCACGCTGAGAGAGATTTCGTTTTAGTACCGGTTGAGCTGTTGCAGAGATTAGTCGAACGGTCAAGGTAATGTAGTTACGTGTCGCTTTTGAAAATATAGCTGGTATTTTTTGTGTGTTGTAGTATTATACCAAGTACATAATTAGTGTATCGTTTCATATAGAACTAATATTTACATACCTAAGAAAACAATGCCTCGTAATAGATTTGCTACTAATGTACATAAGTATGTGTCACTTTTTCCCCATTTAAAATATGACGGTAGTGCAGTTTTTTGCTTAATATGCAATGTTCGTTTGGCTACATTGGACAGAACTGATTGCCAGAGGCATGTCAATGGTATTAAGCATACGAGAAATGCAAGAACTGAAATACCTTATACACTATTCCTCATACATTTATTAATTATGTTTACCTCTTGTAATCTTCCGTTGTCGTTGGTGAGAAAAGCAGCTTTTAAAACGTTTTGGCGACAATACGTTCCAAAGTACCCATTACCCTCACAAACACAATTACAGAATCATTTGCCGCGAATGAAAGAGATGCTAGAAAATGTGTGTAAACGTGATTTGTGTTCCAAAAAAATATGGATTACCGTGGATGAGACGACCGATATAGAGAAAAACAGTATTGTGAATGTAATAGCTCGCGTTTTATCTAGCGAGAACACAGCATCTCGATATTTGTTAGCTTGCAAACGTGTTCAACAATGTACCGCGGAAAATATTCAAAAAGTGATAATGAACGCTTTGAAAAAATTTAAAATTGCCCAAGATCAAGTTGTGATGATTGTGACAGATAGTGCAGCAACGATGTTAAGTGTTAGGCGATCCTTAAAACATATATTTCCTAACTTAATTCATAAACCTGCGTGCTGCATGCTTTGCATTTAGTTGGTGAAGTTGGTCGACAACATTACGGAAACGTTGATCGGATGATTGAAAGTACTAAAGCAGTGTTTCGTAAATCTCCTAAACGTTTAAAAGAATTTCGTAAATTTTCGTATTCCAGAACCTCCTGAACCAATTTTAACGCGATGGGGTACTTGGCTAACAGCAGCTTCTTACTATTTGTCCATTTTCAACAAATTCATCAGTTATAATGCGATTTAATCGGAATGAATCCAAAGCAATTAGAGAAAGTCAAAGAGAATTTCAAATTCCTCAACTTTTAGATGATTTAACAACAATATGTACCAATTATACAGTATTACTAGATGCCATCAGAAAACTACAATGTACTGAATTGTCATTGCAGGAATCATTAGACATAGTGGAGAGTGTAAAAAATAAATTACACACATTAAATGATACGCCAGGATTATGCGCTAGTCAAAAGTTGGCAGATGTTTTAAGGAAAATCCCGATTTTAATACTTTAGAGGCCATTTATAATAAGTGTAAGAATAGTGAACTTTTAAGTGATTTTGAAAAACAGTTTCTACATGCAAATGTAACTTCCTTAGATGTGGAGAGATCGTTTTCTATGTATAAGAATATTTTTTCTTGTCGACGCACAAGTTTAAAGAAGTAACTGTGGAAACATATGCAATGATGCAAGTTTACAGTAGTTCACATCTTGATGCCTCTAATTTGTTGAATAATTAGCAAGTAAGTTTATTTATGAATTTTTCGTATTCTTATATTAACCCGTAATACCGACGCCTATGCGAGTCCGCAAGTTTTGGTTACTCTAGTTATATCTCCTTTCAATACATTTTTTTTTTGAGTAAGGAATGAAACTATTTAACATTATGATATTGTATTCTTTATTTATTATTACTTAAAATATCTGTCATATACAATTGCGTTATAATTTGTACCACATGGATATATTAATACTACAATGTAGATAGATTCTTTTTATGTTACACATATAATACTATTTTCATTTTCTGCATATTACTGTCAAAATATTTCTTCAGATTCTAAAAACTTTTCGTGAAAGCGCATAAATTTTTCTTTTTGATTTTAACAGTAATATACGCGCTAGGTATAGGTATTTACAAAGAGAAAATGATTCTTTTTAATTCGCTTCCAGCTAATATTGAATTAACATGATTTAATCAATACCTTTCTTGAATGAATTCTTTTCAGTAGGTATAGATTTACAACATACAATAAAATTATGAGCAAAGATTTTATTATTTACCTCTTATTTTCCACTTTACACGATTTTATTGGAAAATTACATCAATTTCGGAAGAAAATGAATGCGATTAAAGAAAATCAGTCATTTTGAAAATTGCTAATGCTAATTTTCGATCTTATTATTATTAGTTAATAAACAGCTTGTACATATATACTATATATTAAATCTTAATACAAAGCAGGGTTATAAATAAGTTGATTTTTGTTTAACATTTTTTACGGACTGGAATTTTGTTTTGGAAATCACAAAGCTTTGACAACTACTCGTATTATTTATTTTGGGAGAGATGCCTCATGAATATTACGAAATTTGACATTTGATGGGAAGAATATAGATTGACGAAATAAACATAATATTAGCTGCACTTGCACTTGGCAGATTTTATCTGAGAATTTATCAACCTTTTTTGTGTTATTAAATTTTCAGTTATTGTGAGAAAGTGGACTTTTCTTTTTCTCCAACTTCACGATGTATTCCTCACACAGAGCCGCATTGGATCAATTTTTTTTGTTAATTCAACGTGAATTTCTAGATCGTAAATAAATTAAAATTAGCTCTAGTAATACATACGTTTTAGAATGAATAATAGATATACCTACGCCGTATACTTCGCTATAGTATAGCACGTCACCCATTTACCAGGGATTGTTAACCCGCACAAGATAACAGAAGCAAACAGACATTTGTATCGATTATCGCTTACCTAATATGTATACATTCATTTCAGCTTAATATCCACGAGGCATTGTCATCCATAATATTGTTGAGTTCCTTAAGCATTACTGTTTATATATCGCCCTCAAAAACGCCAGATTTTGATATACCACGTATTCAACCAGTGCGTGGTTGGAAGATAATTGTTTCTTTAAGCAATTTAAAGAAAATCTTTTCAAATAAAGAATATTCAGAGATCAGTTCTGCATAACATAAAGTTATGCTCAAGTATACGTGATGTTCAGTTTCCGCTGCACAAGATACAAGTTTGACTTTTTAAATGGAACATTCTATGTATTATTACCTTTTTGAATGCTTCTCTTCAACTCATGTTAACTTTCCTCAACATTTCTTATACCTATCTTGCTTAATTTTGGAGATAGTTGAGATAATTTGAGATTTTTGTGAAATGTTGCTGTTTCTTTAACGGCCGATATCGCAAACGCCTTACATGTTAGGGTGGGGATTCAAATTCGATTCGATTGAGTTCCCATCGGTGTTTTCGGCAATATATCGATAAATTATGTGGTAGGTCATTGTGTATGTATCAAGAACGGTATTGGGCCCAAAACTGGCCCTTGAGGAACACCATTGTGAATTTGGCGTACCTTCGGTTCCGTATTTTTCCACACAACTGCTTGCCTTCTTTCCGTTGAACAGGGCTCTATTAGCTTGAGTGCAAGCCCTCTAAGTAGTTTAATTTGGCCAGTAAGATGGGTACCTTAACGCAATCGAAAGCTTTTGAAAGATCGCAGCAGGTTAGTATGGCATCATCCTTCTCGTCAAAAGCAGTTGTTATCGCTTGCGTTATTTCTGTAGCCGCTGTAATTGTGGATCTACGCAAACGGTATCCATGTTGTTCTTTGCAATAGATGTTTTTTGCAAAGGAACTTACTTGTGGACAGATAAGTCTTATTTTTCTAACTGCGGAGTATTCAATCGGCACAATGAACACTACTGGTTGCAGGAAAAACCGTATGTTGTAGTTCCACGTCGAAATCAAGTTCGACTCGGATTTAATGTATTTTGCGGCATAATGGGATTAATTTAATTGGAACTTTAACTGCTTAACATTATTAAATTCTTCAAACATCCTTAGAGGATTTCATGGATGACCTACCTTTGGCAGACAGAATTGGGTTATGGTACGAACAAGATGCTCTGCCACAATTCAAGAAACGTGGTAGATTATTTAATTGATCGATTTTACAATTAGATTATCGCCTGTTCGGTGGCCAGCCAAATTAGCGGATCTAATGTCTCCTCCCTTGTTTTGTGGGCTACGTTAAAAAATAAAATATATGGAAGTAACTGTAGTTATAGTCCGTTTCATTTTATTTTAATTTGACTAATGGGCAGGTAAATACGTTATATATAAATATATATATATAAAAAAAATTATTTACTATTTAGTCAGATTAAAATAAAATGAAACGGACTATACAATAATGTTGAGGAACTGCGCCAAGCAGTGTTACAAGGGTGTGCTAGTATTAGAATTACGTTGCGTAAAATAACCCGAAGTGTCGTCAAATGGTGTTAGCTATGTTTAGCTAACAATGGCCAGCATTTTGAACATTTCGTCTGATTATAAGGATTAAGTTTTGTTTTTTTGTATAAATTTTGTTTGTTTTTGTTTGGATAAATGTATGCCTACTTGATTAAAATGTAAAAACAATTAATTTCACTGGTATTTTTGATTCAATCATATGCTATCTTACATCGTTGAAAAGAGAATAAAAAATGTTATTCAGCAACCTAAAAATCCAATTCGGCATCCATTTAACTTAAGAAAATACGAATCTCAAAAGCTGCCATGTTGAATTTTTGTTCATCAATTTTAAATTGGTCTTATCAAAAACAGTGACTTTCATTGGAAATTTTTTTTCGTACCGTAAAGTTGGGTGGCTTTAGCAACCGGGGTTGATTCTGGCCATTTTTCAATATTTGTTTTATTTATGCACAATTACGTTATAATAATGGCCAAATCTGATTTTTTATTGTTTATAGATTATATTTAGCCAATAAGCATTATTATAACGTAATTGTGCATAAATAAAACAAATATTGAAAAATGGCCAAGGTCAACCCTGGTGGCTAAAGCCACCCAACTTTACGGTATCTCTTATACTTACGAAGACATTTGACATACAAGAAATTTATAGTTTTTAGTTTTTTTTTTAATAACTTCTGGCGGATTCGACATTTTGAACTTTTTGAAACAGATTTTAAATCAGCACATAAAACTGCAAAACATTGCGCATTTAACCAAATCTCCATCTTCAATGATAAGATCGAGCTAAAGTTTCTGCGATGTCAAATTTCAAGTTTTATAATGTCTGGCGATAACCCGTAAACATTGAGTGACGTACTTTTCTTGGAGATGATATCACCAATTTCCTGGCCGGTTATTAGATATAGAATGGAGGAATGTGCACGATTTCAATCTTGTTCCAGCAAAAGAAGAGGATTTTCACTGAGACCCGGTATTTTGGCTCTCAGATCGTCGCCAATTGAACTGAAGAAATCATTAAAATGTTTTATACTAACTAGATTCTACAAAATGCTCATCGAAATCGTTGCCAAGTTTGATTCGCGTTATTTTCTTTTTAATTGAGCACTTCTATAGTTTTTTAGAGTCCGATATAGAATCTTTTATAAATGGTTTTATAATAATAATAATCGGTTATTTTATAATGCAATAACTTAGAGTACGTCAAGAAGATCAAGATGACAAATAAAGACTTCATGTATAAATAAAATTACAATTAAAAGAACTAAAATTGGATTAACTCGGGGGTTCCCAACGGGGTCAATATCGACCCCTTGGAGGTCAATTACATTTTAAAGGGGGTCAATAATCATCAAGGGGTCAATTGGGGGTCGATAGCCGAATATGCAGCGGCGATTGATCGGCATTGAACTTATACATACTGGCTGGAAAGAGGCGACCCGAACGCTATACTTGAATGCTGCACTGCGAGATTGCCATACGCAGCATTTTTGTTATCTAAACGTGAGAGGCTCATCAAAAGGAAGAATTGCTCGAACTAATGAGTTAATGACTGAATGTCTTATAATGGATTATTATCTGTATTATAAGTTATTGGTGGGTGAATACACAAGCAATGCCCATTTATCCACGAAGTCGCATTCACATGGTTATTACTATTGATAACATGACAGCATGAATAAGTACTCCAGCACCACGGAAACAGAAAGTTGATTTTTGATAGTACTTAACATTTTCCAAATGTAGGATCGATGAGGAAAACATCCTTCCAAAGTATTGATCAGAAGAGTGAACCTAAATTTTTTGATATACAGTAGCATTGCTTTGCAACTGCGGTAATATTAATATTAGTCATGCAGATGCTTGTACTATTCTCGTGCACTTCAGTATAACTTTCCTTTATACCCATTCATATCGAGAATACATGTGTGGTTCTACAAAGTGTTGGGCCAAGTTACTAGGATGGTAAGTAGATTAGTGCTCTAATATGTTCAATGTTTTACGTATTGAATACCGTTGACACAGCTTCTAGTACAAAATCTGTTGATCCTGTCGACAGCGCCACACAGAGATACTTCACAAATCTATCGTACATGACCTAGCGGATGCAGACCTTCTCCGAATCCTTGCGTTGTTTTCACCAACAGTTGTTTTACATATCCATTAATCAAAATATGCTTATTGAGAGATAATTTGCCAAATTGTGTTGATCGTTTAAGTGCTCAACCCAGCATAAATCATGTCGTTACGATAGTACAGTGTTGAGTTCTTGGCCATACAATTTTGTCGGTGTAGCCAATCTGCCATAAAACTCCAATTGTCGTTCTTCTAACCACTGTTCTTGAGCACGACGAAGAATCGATAAATTTGGAACACCAGCAGAAATATTCTTTACACTTCTTGCACTGAACACTCTGTGTACTTGAATATAATTTTACGTTATGCGAGAGTTCTCCCAGAATAACTTTTATTTAAACAATGGTTCTCTAAATTGCTGCAACATCTTCTACCCAAGTATTAGATGGATACGCTGTATAGTGTGGGATCATTTTATATTACCTAACACTCTCACACCGCCCTTTTTTGTATGTATTTTAAATATATTTTTTATTTACAATATTTACAAACACGTGTAACTATTTTATATTTTTTTAATACCTTTAGGAAAGAGAAAAAATATCAACATATCAATAACGATATATTTATTATCTAAGTTTTTCTTTTTAAATAGATTCTTTTTTTTTCATTTAACAGCATATAGCGAAAGCTTTTTAATTTTCTCTCTTTGACAATACAAAAATACACGGTAAGATTATTTTTTTTTTAATAAACTACGAACTACAGAGATTCTCTCTTTGGTCAAAGGTTGTGCGATTTCTATAAGACTTATAATCCAATTAAAAAAAAGAAAGGGGTAAGTTGAAGACTGAAAAAAGTAGAATGTTAGAATGGTTGAGGAAACAAACAGGAACGCTAACTAGATAATGGTCACGTTGTTCGTAACGGGCTTGTTTGTTTCATCGATTTATGTAAGCCATTAACTTGCTTGTCTACGTAAAAGTTGAACAGATGTTAATTTAAAGTTGCGAATTTGTTTATCGCTACCTGTCAAATGCAGATCGCAATACCTATTTACGCAAATAAAACAAAAGCTTTGACGCAATAAAAGCGTTTGTGAAAAAGAAGTGCGGTCTACGAAAGCAGTAAAGTACATGGTTTTGTTAAATTGAATTTTAGCTTATTTATTTATTTATAGAACGTTATTAAAAAAATAACAGGTAAAGTGACGGAATGCGAATCAAACCAATGAAAACAAAAGTATATATACAAATATATTTAATTAAATAATATAATTAAAAAAAACATAAGAAATACAAATCACGATGTAATAATAATAACCGATAACATAGGAAACAAGAAAATTATAAATTCGACCTAGATTAGATGATTTTTATTCACTACAATAGGAAGCATTCTTGTTTTAAATTGAACCCTTTTACATTTTATTATCACTTATGTTACTTATTTATATTACGAGGCGTGTTCTTTGAATAAATTTCAGAGAACACATCTCGTGTAGAAGGTAGTTTTTTTTTCTAAACAGATTATATACGAGCAAAGTTATATTTCACATAATTTTTAGTGTCTGCCTAATCGGAAATTTTTAAATTCCCTGTATAATGTAGAGTTTGGATTACACATATATACATACAGATATAATGGGTACTATTTACTCTTTGTTCAGTAAAAGCATTATTTTACTATATGTACAAGGGAGCTTGTTATAATTTATCTATGCAGATACATACAATACTCATTAGTCATTAGTACTCAATACTCTATTTTAGATTTTTTTTACTTATATTATGTATTATAAATTTATTGTATATAACTTTTTGTATAATGCAGATTTGTAATTTTTCACTGTGTTGCCGGATAGGCATAACAATTGGAAACACTTTTTTAATATAGGTATATAAAAAAAAAATTTATATTAGAGTGTATGATTTCTTCTTCTCAGATGAAAATTTATTAAAAAAAACAACTGAAAAGAAAACAAATTCCTTATTCAGATTTACTTCAAGAATTATTAAACCAAGTTTGCAATCACACAACTATCAATGAAGTTAATGAACGATTATGCAGTAACTGTCAATGTCACAGACTGCATTCGACTTAATTTATGAATTACACTGTCCAACAATGAAATTTTCTCCAATATGTTATTCGGTGATTTTTGTCTTTTTTTATGAGGGAAACACGAAAATAATATAGGTATTGCTCTATCACCTACCTGTCTTGAGTACCATGATACGTATGCTATTTATTTAGCAAAATGAACAGTCACTAAACCTTACCAACACTTATTCTACTGCGCGTTCGAGCCGCTCATCATCAGCAAGACTGAACTACAAGCTAGTGAAAAACACCTAATTATGCAATATGTAAATTTACATATTGCATATTATTTTCCTTCTAAGTTTTCATTAGCTTGTATCAGTCTTGCGCATATGATAGTGGCTACGAACGTGCCAGTACGATAAGGTTGTGTAAGGTTTAGTGAACTGTTTCAGGTCCATGACAGTTTAGAGTATCGTTGCAATAAATAATACGTAATCCCTGTTCAATGCTTAATTATTCAAAATTAATATAATAATATGTACGTAGGTGCAAATAATGCATGTAAGAAATGAGAATATCATATTAATATATATACTGTTATGTTCAACGTTGTATCTACGACAACAACTTCTCTCAGTTGTCACTTCAGTACTGACTAAATGTCAATCTGGCCACTCGTTGGTAACTAAATATTCCTCTTGCGACGATAATTGGAAATTTCTTTGTTACCATCCCCCCTCAGCCAACCGTCTTTGCAGCAAGGACATTATAATTTAAATATAAGTCCAGATAATGACAAGTGTGGGGTAGCATGGACAAATCTACTCGTTCATTAATTTATAGGTTTACAGGGGCTTCATTTCAATGGTCATTTGTGTCTATTCTCAAAAATTCGAAATGCAATACATTTACGTAAATTACGAGATTAAACAACTGGCTTACCTAGCATGATTGAAACACTTCGACAATACATATTGAACAAAATTTGGTTTATTTATAGTTTTAAACCTTAGTTGTACTGACGTGACTTTTAACTTTGATTCAAAATTTTGGCTCAGTAGCTATTGCGTCGAGACGTTTTGCATGGAATTGCACTCAGAAAATATTTACTGGTTTAATATAGTTTGTAACAAATAACAGTAAACAGAACATACTGATATTGACGATCTTAGACTGCTGACACAAAATTTCGTACGTAAGTAAATAACAGTTAGGTAATAGGTATTGTGATAGGTATAATTTGTGTATTACGACAAGCACAAAATGGTCATCTGCATACATATCTGCAGATGTTGCAAATATGGGAGCCATCATAAGATCTAGTATACACAAAAGGATTGAATGCAAGGAACCTACGTGATATGTTAGCGCACCGTCGAGAACAGAGGTCTCTGATTTATCCTATCGATGTCTAATAGATTCATTCATTAATTAAATTAATACATTGTAAACAGGAAAATATCAGTACTGTACAAGTACTTGGAAAAAATTAATTTGCCCAGATATCCCGTAAAGCACTAAAATAAAAATACTTTTCAATAGCCTATGCTTATAGCTTACTAATTCGTAAAAATCATAAATTAACACTTTTGCATACTGAGTAAATAAGCGATAAAACACTATGATGATTTCACTGGCATCTTCATAAAAATCAAGTTAGCTTTAAAACGGTAACATTTAGACCTATGGAAATAGATCGATTTTATATCAAATTAATTGCTGAGTTTAAATGTTTTATAAAAATTAGGGCAATCAATTTAGGAAAATTAAATGTGCGTTACTTCCGGTGTTCCCGGAAGTTGATTAGACGTGCCGACATTTTCTAAAAGTTAGCCCCCTTGAACAAAATAAGTTTGCAAATTTACAAACTTGGAACCTGCTTAGTTTCTGATATATGGCTAACGTAAGCTCATCTTGTGACGCCCTGTATAATAATTTTTATACCCTTGTAAAATTTCTAATGTCTCAGATAACTTGTCTTGGAATACTGAAAAACTTCCCTTACCGCTCCTATAAATTGCTGCCACCATTAACTTCATGCTCGGTAATGCAATTCTGGACACTACACACTCAAAATCACATTCAACAGACAATTCTTTAATATTTTTCATGTTAGTACTATATTTAGCAATATCAAAAATGATCAACTAAGCATAAATCACATAATTTAATTCTTTCAATGTCCAAAAGAGAGCACCAATGTTCCGACACATAGAAGATATCACAGCCATTCTCAAAAACACTTCCAATTCGTTTGTCTTGTTTTTTATACATTGAGCATTTTGATGAACAATCGACAATTTCACTAAATTATCCTCTCATCTGTCCCATCGATTATTTTCCTTAAAAAAGTAATAATGTATCTTATTATAGTGCTTGTTGTAATAATACACACGCCATTGTATGAGTTATTAAATTGTTAGTTGACAAAAATCACAGAGAAAATCTGAAATAGCACAAAATACACGTGGAAAGAATGCCTAATAACAATAACCAAAAAATAAATGCTAATATAGCTCATGGTATTGGTGGAATCATTCCCGGCAAAAACAATGTAGCAGAGAAAATAGCGCTAACACATGGACATGTTTCTGCCTACTCGGCGTCATCAACATGGTTTTGAGCACAATCTTCTGCTGCTAATCATTGCGTTTGCCTCTCAGTTTATGTTGCTAATCTCCAAAACAGCACTGAATGTCTTTCGGCGACACCTATCGCCAAGAAACACAGTCAACAATAACCAAAACATTGTTTTTGCCCGGAATGATTCCACCAATACCATGAGCTATATTAGCATTTATTTTTTGGTTATTGTTATTAGGCAATCTTTCCACGTGTATTTCTATACATCATGGTAAGCCTGTGGAATCATTTGCACGTATAGTTGTCGCTGTGCCTAGGCACAACGCCCCCTTGCGTTTGGCAGCCCAGGAGCTGCCCGATAGGTGGTGGACATCTACACTCCGGTTTGTCTTGCTACCCTCTGGGACGGCGTGACTGTGTTTCTTGGCAATAGGTGTCGCCGAAAGACATATTCAGTGCTTTTTTGGAGATTAGCAACATAAACTGAGAGGCAAACGCAATGATTAGCAGCAGAAGATTGTGCTCGGAACTATGCTCATGACGTCGAGTAGGCAGAAACATGTCCATGTGTTAGCGTTATTTTCTCTGCTACATTGTTTTTGCCGGGAATGATTCCACCAATACCATGAGCTATATTAGCATTTATTTTTTGGTTAGTACAAAATATATTTAAAATATTACTATAAAGCGTGTAGTACAATCAGATGCAATTCGGTAAAAAGTCTCACAATTTGTATAACTTAATTCGCTAATTACATCAATTCTGAAGTAATTTTTCAAACATTGCCTTTGTCCCGGTATGTTACATAAATTGTTGCTTCCTGTGTGGAAATCTTCTGGAGTTGGTGAATTTTAGAGGATTCTATCTCAAAAAGATGTCAAAAGTTGCTTATCAAATTGTTAGTGGTTGTGCAGAACAATCACTATTAATTGATATTTGTATAAACAGTAGCAATATCAAGGAATTTATTATTGATGGTGTGTCCTTGGTAGATAAAGATCGAAATATTAACACAAAGTTCCTCATCAAAATTTCATCTTATACTTTTAATAATATTAGAAATAATTGTACAATTAATATTAATAATAAATAAATAACTGTTATCTAAATCGTTGTTGTTTAACAACAGTAATATACCTTAGCTTCCGTTGCTATTGGAAATTGACTGAAGGGACACAAACGTCTATTTTTCTTTATGGAAAATGGCACTTTCGCATACAGGTGTAGAAAAAAATTGCTTTTATAAAGAATACACTTTTTTATAAAATTATAATAACGAGAGTTTTCTTTTAGTTATACCTATCTAGGCAACACAGTGAACGTATATTTTTTTGATTTTAACAAAGACGTATCTAACACTTATTCACTATGATTATTTACAAGGTATTATAAAAACAAAATGTCATTTTTTTTGATTTACAAAACGCCTAACTTATAACACGTATCTCATTTAATTTCACAATCGTTCTTAACAACAACGAAAGAGAAGAGGAACATATTAACGTCGGTTGGGGATATTTTGATTCGTTCTTAATTATAAGGTTGATCATTGCCTAATTTCAGTTATACACATACGGTGTCGGAAAATACACGTGCTGTGTATTTACTCCCGTGACGGGTTCATGGACTTGGCATGGAATCCGATAGGACTTCCGATGGAGTTCCGTCACTGGAATTGATGGAAAACGCTCGGTTCGGCGCTCGTCGCTGTCTTAATATGGATGGATCGAAGTTCGGATGTCTTCTGGCGTGTTTACTGCAATCAAACAAACGTAAAATTATATTATATGCAAGCATTAGCTTTGAGAATTCTCGTAAAAAGTCGATAAATCTTCTCTTCTGGCGTTACGAATTTCCCGCCTTATTACCTTTAACTTCGCCGAAACTAACTTCTCTCTCGTATTTACTTTTGCTTATCCGCTCCACCTACTCTATATCTTTCTCGTGGCGACCAAGTTTCGCGAGTTTCTCGCATTTCCCACGTCGCCGCTATTGATTTCTATCGGGACAAAAAGGAAATTATGAAACGGCAGGGTATCGAGTGCGCTTCGGCATCGCCGTTAAGGTGAAAATTCGACTACAAAGGAACTTTGTTGCGAATAATTTAAGTTTGTTCTCGAGAAACTATATAATAGCTGATGACGAGATGTTAAAGCGTTTAAAAATAGATCAGTTGTCAATTTGCGTCGGTGATAAAGTAAATTACTTAATCGCCTTACTTCTTTTATATGCAAATCGACTTAATTTAGTTTTTCTACTACATCTACAGAATTAGAGCAATTAATAGGTGGAATTGTAAATTCAATTACTTATACAGGCTTCAGAAGACAGTACAGCTTTTATAGACAACTCCCTGTTTGTTACAATTCGCATGGTTAAAACATTATCTGGAAAATTTTTGCTCGGCCATAGTAAAATAATTATAATTAATAGTTGCTAGATACATTTGTACTAAATCAGATACATCAGAAAATGAGGTTGCTTATTTCTTTCCTACACGTTATTATTACTCATAGAAAAAAAAAACAGATACATATGTGTTGCAAAGAAAAACGAAAAAGCCTCATTTTCTTCTGTTACCTCTAGCAACTTTGCGTGGCCTTACAGAGAAAAATTAAAAACCCATTCTCAATGCCACTTTCGATCTTCTATCTAAAATTGTATTCGAAATTTTCTTATTTCTCATCTGCGCCATATTGGATTTTGACACGGCCAGAAAGAGTTTTCTTTTCTGATTTCAACCATGTATAACATGTTGTCAAAAGTTTTTGATATTATGTTTTAATTTTAATTGACGAAGAACACATTTTAAGACTATATAAGGTAGCCATGAAATTTCAAAACGTCAAACAATTCAATGATCATTCACCTTGCACAAGCCTTGCACAAAGCGCTTCACGCAAGGTTGTATGCATCTGATGACATATTTTCTCGATGATATTTTCTGTTATGTATATGTATTTGTCATCAAGACACATATTTATGTAGCTCGATGATGTGGTTTGTGGCCTGTTGAAAATTTAGAAACATTGTGAGATAAGTCGAGTATAATTATTGTTGTGTAGACGTGGCGACGGATGTTGCCAGTACACATCTATAAAATCTGTTATAAATTCTTTACTTATTTTCTAAACCATAGTTCGAAATATCTGTAATTCAAAATTCTTGATCATACTACAAGAACAGTAAGAATTTTACGTGCTGACTTGTAGAGTGGCTTGTACTGAAACACATAAACAGAAACATTTCCTCGTGATGTCTGATCATACCGGACTTATTTGCGCGAAAATTTGTATGTGTATGCCTAGCTTTCGCTTTATTTAGCAAACATTTTTATTGCGTCAGTTTTTATTTTTTATTATAGGGTATTGTTTTCGAAATTTCACTTCTGTCGGGTGTGACATTTATAATACGCCGCTCATGCGACCGGTCCGATTCTGTCGGGAAGACCGATGATGCCAGGCTTATTCATTAGTAATAAAAAATGTACGCCAACAAAGAGGAGCGAAATGTGATAAGTATTTTTTACTCATCGAACCATAATACAATACCAACATGCCGAGTACAATATATTTACAATTGCATCCAGAACGACAACAGCCACACCGTACCATTTTCCTAGATCTTGATAGAATTTTGGTCGAGAATGGATCGCTTACCAAGACGCATCATGTTTATGTCAGTGCAGGCTGGTGGTGACGTAAATGAGAGATCATGGATCGATTGCCTCGTACATGTTTGTTGCATATCGTATACATTGTACTTGACGAAAAAATACGGGAGGAAATCTTAATATTACTATACTAGTTTATGTTAACAGGAATTTGAATCAAAACCAACGGGCAAATGATAAATTAAAAATGTGTTTTTGCAAAGTTTTTGGTCAGACAATGGTTACATCATTGGTTTCCTGAAAGGTGGATAGGTAGGTTTGGCCCAATCCATTATCCTTCGGGGTCACATGACAATTACGTCACTCGACCTTTTTCTTTAGGGTGCCTTAAAACACAACGTTGATGAAAGGTTTAAGGCGCATATTATTATTATTATTATTTTTTAGTCGGGCCATGGCACAAATGCCTTTAGTCACTGCGACCTTAATAGATCTATTGTAACAGAATGCCCTTATGTGTGTTAGAATAGTTGAAGGCTTTTAATAAACCTTAATACTATTCTTGGATTTGTTTCCTTCAGTTCAGTAGGTGCAAGAAATGGCCTACTGAAATGCTGGTGTTGTATGCGACTAATGGCAACACATTCACATAAGATGTATTCTGCCGTCTCAAGATCTTCTTGGCATAGACGACAGATTTGATCTTCAGCTTTTCCTAGTTTAAATAAGTGATATTTTAGAGCTACATGGCCTGTCAGAAAACCTGCCAGTAATCTAAGATCCCTCTTGCTGAACGATAGCACTATTTTTGCTGTCTTTGGCGAGTCTGATATAAGTGCTTTCGCCTGTTTTTGTCCTGGAACATTACCCCACAACGAGGCATTTTGGTTGTCCTCTCATATTTTAATTGCTTGTTTGATGTGGCTCTTTTGGAGACCACAGAAGGGATTAGGACTAATGAAAGGCATGTTCGCTGCTTCTTTGGCCAGCTAATCAGCCTTTTCATTTCCTTCGGTCCCTTGGTGGGTTGGGACCCACCGCAAAGTAACGTGGTTATTGCGTCCCAATTGCGGTAGATTGTGTACGCATTCGTGTATCAGAGCAGATTCGAACGTGTAGGTCTTAATAGCCTTTAGAACTGCCTGACTGTCGCTGAGTATGTTAATAGTTGCGCCCCGTATCCCTTTCTCGAGGTTTTTCATGGTGCACAGGTTTAGAGCAGAAATCTCTGCTTGAAATATATTAGTGTGGGGTCCTGTAGGCATTTTTAGATGGAAGTTAGGACCATTAATGCCTATACCTGTTTCGACACCTTCTATTCTCGAGCCGTCCGTGTACCATTCCAGGGTACCTCTTTTGTATTGAGGCTCATCGGATGCCCAGTCAGTACGGCTTTCAATGATCACCTTATAAGGTTGATCAAAATTGTATTGCAATATACAGCAGATAATTTATGTTGGGATCTTCAAGAATTTTGAGATTCCCTCTAAGATCCCCAGGCTGTAATCCCTTCGTTCTACTAAGAGTGAGAGCACTCGAAATAGCCTGCTTCTGAATATAGATGTGAAGCGGAGTTATTTTCACCAGCACTTCCAGAGCTGCTGTGGGACAGCTGCGCATCACTCCTGTGATGTTGAGACATGCAAGTCTCTGAATATGTTGAAGCTGCTGTTGCACATTCTTCTGAGTTGTTTTTTGCCACCAAACCAGAGAGGCGTAGGTGATCGTGGGTCAAGCGCATATACAGGAAGCAATAAATGATTTGAATGAATTAAAGTGTACAGACGGAGAACGTGAGAGTGTGTTGAGATGGGAGGTAGCTACGTGGAATAAATGTAAACATTGTAATATTTATTTGAAAATTTGCATTCAGGCTTTATTTCAGATTATGAACAGATTTGTGTTATAAAAATATTGTATAAACTAATAAATAATGGCAAACTTGTATCGTGCGCAGCGGAAACTGAACACGCTGTACATTTGAGTATAATTTTATGTTGTGCAGCATTTGTCTCCGAATATTTTTTATTTGAAAACATTTTCTCTAAATTGCTCAGGAAAGAAATTATCTTCCGTGCACGCACTAGGTGGACACGTTGTATATGTCTACCAGTGAAGTGAGGACATTAAAGTTACCATATTTTTTAATAAATGCTTATTTTTAGAAAAAATGTTATTTGTGTTGAGTGAAATATGCCGTTTTATTATTTTTTTAATAACGCCGCTCAAGTGCGAACTACTTCTGTCTATGCATTCTTATAATCTCGACGGAAAATTTTCTTTCACTTGATGCAGCAGGTTTGGTGTAATCTCCGCAATTTCTTGTTTGATTTTCATTTCTAATTCTTTTTAAAGCCGAGTTCGGATATTCGATAGGAGCAGATCAAAAGTAAAGAGTACGTGGAGTGGTTCAGAAGTAGAGCAAAAGTGGATCACTCAAGCCACACTCCTAAACGAACACCGAGTACTCCTTTTAGCAATGTTCTTTCATACCCGAACTTGGATCGAGTCACTCTACGACATTTTCGAACGTCAAGGAGCGCGAGTAGGGTACTTGGAGTAACTAGCACGTCGTGGAATATTGAAATAATTACGAAACAATCGTTGTGCAATAGTGGCAAAGTCGCCATTTTTATAAAATAATTTCACGCAAAAAATACGTTGCGCACTAAACCACTGCACTGTTTGATGATTACTAAAATTAAATGGTTTAAATGTCAAACAATAATCTAAAACTTCAACGCCCTCGTGTGACAAAAAAATGAATTACCAGGCCTTTCAAAATTTCCCGCTTCACTAACGGATCCTGTATGAGGTATGTGTTTATCAAAACTAATTTATCTCGACTTGCTACTTCTAATTGGATTATAATTACAAATTACGAAACAAATGAGCGCGCGAACACTTCCATATCTACATCCGCACATAGTATATTTCGGCAAGCCCGATATTTTACGTTTTCCCGTACCTCCCTGCGAAAGTTATTCGTCTAACAGGCGAATGGACATATAACAACGAACCAAACGAGGCGAACTTTCGGCCCGCTTTATTCGAAGCGTTATCGCAACGCTGCCGGCTCGCAAAGCAAATGAGTGCTCGTTACGGCGAAATTGAAAATGATCTCTCGCTGCCGACCCGAACAACAACAAGAATGGTAACAGCAGCAACGCGGAGAGTCAATGTTGCGGTAATAGGCATCAGGTAGAGGTGCTACAGAGATAGCGCGCCTATGAAACCGCCCGGAAAAGACGTAAACATATTTGCATGAAGCCGAATTCGCAAGAGAAAGTAGAATAAAAAGGAATGAAAAGAGGATCACAAATACACGTATCGTATACAGCGTGTTTGCTATAGTGTTGGCCAAACTGTATAGGGATGTTCTACACTAATGATAACTATGAAAAAATGAGATAGAGTAGGAGTCCGCGGATATACAGGGCAAGTTAACGGCTTGGCAAAGTCTATTTATTCTGAAAATAAATAATTAATTAAATTATACAGTAGAATCTCCCTTGGGTGGACAGCGACGGTGACAAAATTTTTGTCCATTCAAGGGAAGTGTCCATTGATGAGAAATAAAACAAAACTCAATTTGTACATATGGATATATGTATATTCAAAACAAAATCCAAAGATAAAGCCTAATATATATGCTACAATAATTAACATCAATTATTAAAAAAGTCCGTAATTGTTGTTTGTCTTTTTTCTGCAAATGTCGACATCGTTTGCAAATGTGTCAGAAGATCTACAAGGAGATTCAGCAATTTTCCATCATTTTTCTTCGTGGCAAGAACTTTGAAATCTTCAATTAATGGTAAGGTCTTTTTGTACGTTGCAATATTTCTTCCGTTTTGGTTTTCTGTGCCTCCTTCATCATCATTGTAGTCGCTTAATTCACTCACATCATTATCATTACCATGATCTCATGAGCTCACCTACATCGTTCTCTATACACACATTTTTGTCGAGTAGAACGAAGTCTTCAGGTCTTGCATCAGATTTACATTATTGTAGTAGTTTTAACATTTCTACAAGTTGTGCTAGTGACAAGTCATCTTCTTCATCATATCCATCATTAGTATCAACTGGAGCATCTATTACAAAGCCGGATTTTCGGAAACAATTTTTTATCGTTTCAGATGTTACCCGATTCCAAGCGGTATTTAAGAGATAAATTGCATCTAAAACGTTGATACTTTTTGTTAGAACGCTTGCAGATTCTGTGTTATCGATGCAATCTATAGAAAAATTTCAATTTTTTATTATGCCTTGACCCAATGGCTGACAGACAGATGTACTGTTCGGAGGTAGGTAAAACATTTTTATATTTTCCAGCTGAATATTTTTTGGATGTGAGAGCGCATTATCTAAGAAGAGTAGGACTTTTTCTTAATTTGCGTCCTTCCGTCAAATGCTCGAAGCCAATCTCTCATAATTAGCTAGACAAAATTTCAGGATATTTCCGTTGAAAGATAGTTACAAACAATTTGTAACAACTATAAACTACTACATGACGCAATAGAACAATTACAAAATAGTGCGTTGTCGTTTGTAGAGTCACTGCAAATAGTGGACGAAGTACTTACACTGCTACGCACTATACATGACGCAAAATATAATCGAGTTTTAGAAAAATTCGAGAGTGTATTAAAGAAAGATTCCAATTTTATCAGATTAAAACAAATTTGTGACGGTGCATTGACTAATCCATTAGCTGAATTCAAAGAGTGTTTTAATCATGTATGTATTATATCCGTAGATGTCGAACGATTCTTTTCAAAATATAAACACATTTTTTCACCACGGCGAACATCGTTCAACGAGGCAACTGTGGAAACATATCTAATGCTGTCAACTTTTTACGACTCTACTACAATAGGTACTACAATTCTTGATTGGTTCTGTTATTATTAGATATTCGATTTATTACTTATTTTTGGTATTGAACTTATTGAAGGAAGCGCACGTCTATGCCGCGCAGAGACATTACCTCGCTGTAATAATTACTCGACGTATTGTAGGTATTTGCTTGGAAAATTTGTTAGAGAATGGGGCTCGATCCACGTTATCGGATAATAGATTCGATCGGATAAAGAATCCGAATTCAAGATTTCGGATAGCGGATCTGGATCCGAGTTATCGGATAACGGATCCAGATCTGAGGTTTCGGATATTGGATCCGGATCCGAGGTTTCGGATCTGAAATTTGCTGTTCACTTGTAAAAATAATCTAAGGTTTTTCTCTCAAAATGTTGTATTACAACTGCTTGCAGCTTACTATCGTCCTTAAAACGACGTCCCTTAAGGTCTTTCTTTAACTGAGAAAATGAATAATAATCACTTGGAGCTATGTCCAGACTATATGATGGATATTCCAATTCTTCAAAGCCACATTCGCGGATGGCAGCTTGTGAAATGGTGGCAGTATGGACGGGTGTATTGTCGTGCAATAATCGAACACCTTTTGTCAGTTTTCCTCGACGTTTTGCACGAATATTGTCCCTCAATTTACGCAAAAAAACGCATATGTGCTGTTGACAGTTGTATTGCGCTCTTTGAAGTCAATGAGTAAAATACCCTCACAATCCCAGAATAGTGTAGCCATTTTGTTGATTGGGCGATTTTCGCCTTTCTGGGACGAGATTCATCGGATCGTCGCCATTCCATCGATTCGTTTTTGGTCAGAGAGTTAAGAGTTACACTGTAACCCGAAGATTTATATTAAAAGTTTACTCTACCAGATTTACTCTAGGTTGAATTGTATTTGAGTATTAAAAATTGAAGTCCGTGAAGTTTCTGAAACGCCAAGGGTGTGTCCTCAATAAGAAAGCTTATGTAGAGGAGATACATATTCGAAGATCACGCTTAAAGCTGGGCGAAGAGGGATAATATTTTAAAAGTTCACACGCGAAGCCAAATGAAATTTCCTCACGTTCGGGCTGTAATTTGCGCGATACGGTCCCGGCGAGCCCTTTAGACACTCCTTCAGGTCGGGACTACCCGCTAGGAACTATCCAATTCCGGGAGTTAATGTCGAAGGATATTCGTTCAGCCGAAGGTGTGCGCGTCTATAAAGTGCCGCGTCTTCGTATATTTCATATTTTACACCTATATAAAACACAGTATTTCCGTATGCGTATGGAACGAAGAAGAAGAACATCTCATCCAATAACAGAAAGGTCCCAAACGGTTAATAAGATTCACATCGATTACGATGATACATACGTTTTTCTTTGTTGAGCGACAAAAAGAGAATAGGAAATAAACAAATACGGTTATATAAGATGTTCTCGCTCACCTAAGATGATCGCTTCTCATGAATTTCTTGTTGCAAACTGGACAGGCAAAGTTTTTTTCGCCAGTGTGCGTTCGTAGATGCCTTGCTAGTTCGTCAGATCGTGCGAATCTCTTTCCACAACCATCCCAGCTGCACGGAAATGGTCGTTCGCCTGAAACAAAAAACAACCAGATTAACATTTACAATCGTAGACGTACATACGTCAATATCCGCCAAAGTTGACAAAAGAGATTGCAAGAGACATGGCAGGCACGGCATAGATGGGGATGAAATTAATCGATTAGGAAGAGGGGACAGTGTAAATTGACGGGGCCAAAATCCGAAAATACGAACACCAGGGCAAATTAATATGTATATACCCGGTAGCTGTCGACCTGGCCGTATCAGCGTGTGGACATTTTGGAGGCTGGAAGAGAATAGTGTGAATTTTAAACTCATCCGCCCGAAGGCGACCAAGTGTTTAGTATGCATGAGGTTTTAATTGGGGGGTTCGAATTTATACATGTATGCAAAATGTGTGAAATTAATACTGTTTCGTTTTCTTTCGTAATTGAATTGTTTTAGTAACTCTACAATGAAAAATAATATTATTTTTTTTGCGCAAGAGATATAAGCAGCAATTTAATCAGTACCAGTATAATTTATGAAATTCAATTTTCTTTTTTTTGCAAGGTTATTATAAATATGGAGTCTACGCTAAAAGCGCGTTGGAAAACTTCCTAAACAAACATCTTAATTAAATTTTTTCCAAGAAACTTTCCAATTGGTTACGCGAGAAAAAAAGTAAGCAGAAAATGGTCAATCTCGAAATAATTAATATGTCACAGAGACAAAAGTATTATCTTGCTATTGTGGAAATAGCATTTTCTTCTTAATAAAACTGGTCAAAATTTTAAACGGTTTGTTATAAATTTTTTGCATACACGTTGAACTGAGCGCAGTCTGACTATTGCGTATTCAATGTAGTATATACAGTCCCTGGCCAAATTACTTGAAACACTCAATATTTTGTAGTTTCTTCATAATATATAATAAAAATATATTGTAAAAATATGTAACATATGTAAATATTAAATAAGTAATTAATATTTAGTCCATAACCCATGATTTTTAATAACACCCTTAATTCTTCGGGGCATACTTTCAATGCAAGATATCTTTGTCTCTTTTATATCTTCATCGTTCTCCCACACATCCTTTATATTCTTCATTAATATTTCCTTTGTAGGGTTTTCTCTTTCATATACCTTACTTTTTAGTCGATTCCATACGTTCTCGATGGGATTGAGGACCGGTGAATTTCCGGGCCAACGTAAAAGAGGTATGTAATTGTCTTCAAAGAATTTCTTAACCTTTCTTACCACATGGCAAGGAGCATTATCTTGCATAAATATACGCCCTGTCGGTATGCGACGTCCTGGCTTAAAATACGGTAATAACGTGTTTTTTAACACATTTATGTACTGCTCTTGACGCATTGTACCTTCTACAAAATACAAAGGGCCGGGTCCGTCTCCACTAATCACTCCCCAAATCATTACCTGCGGAGTGTGTTTTACAGTTCGAAGAACCGTGGACTCTGTGAGACGTTCGCCAGGTCGTCTACGAACAAATTGTGCTCGCTGCACTAACACACAGAGCGAGCACTCGTCACTAAAGAGAACCTATTAAATAATGCAAACATTAATTCAGTAAAAATCATGTTGCTAAGTTATTCACCTTTTTCCAATTCTCGTCTGTGAAATGTCGATATTCTCTTGCAAAGTTGAGATGAGCAGATTTCATTTTTTCTGTTAAACGTGGCTTTTTTACATGTCTTCGGCCTATTAGGCGATTTTTGCGCAATCGGCGCCTGACAGTTCTGCTCGAAATCTCCATTCCTCTCTCTTGTAAAATTTTTTGAATCATTTTAATTATAGCAAATCTATTGCTTAAAGCCTGCTGAAGAATTTCACGGTCAGATCTCTTCGAAGTTTTTCTTGTCCGACCGCACTTTGCTAGTCTTTGTGTCGATGTGCTAGTTCCTTCGTTTAAGTTTCTAGCTAAGCGCGATACGCGATATTTGAAACATTTCGATCCACAAAAAAACGCTTTTACGAGATAAAGCACTGTCCCCGTATTGTGACAAAAGTCTCCGGTGAATTTCAGTACCTTTCACACCCTCTGACCACAAAAATTGGATCACTGCTCGTTGTTCCTCTTTGGTGCAAACTAATATCGGAGCTGACATGCTTATGCTGTTGTAGCTAGCAGACAAATGACGCGATCGTGATTAAATTCCGCACACATGACCACAGAGGCGCCAACTCAACGCATGCGCAAGCGGCCGCCACTACAGTAACTTTCAAAGCTCGTTATGGCAAAAGCGTAGATAAAATTTGACTTACCCTCGTAGTTTGCAAATTTTCGTTATGGGTGACAAGTAATGTTTACTAATATGCATAGGTGGAACCGGCCTGGTACTGTAATAAGGTACATGTAATCGAAACAGTGACAACAACCTTGCATTGTCAAATATTGAAAACCTTATACAACACATATATCATGACAACCTCACGTCTATCTATAAGCGGCGGCAACTGAAATTCTTTGCGAATGTTAAAGTATGATTGAAAGGGTGGATTTTGACCATACTTTCTGTAATAAAGATAGCGCAGAAATTTATTTTGTACTTTTTCTAGATCACTATACTTTTTTACATGGGGGGACCAAACTGCAGATGCAAATTCCATTTTGGATCTTACTAGTGCATTGTACAGGAGAATAATTGACTTTAAATTAGTGAATTTAGATGTATTGCGCCTAATAAACCCCAAGCTCCGACAGGCATCAGCAGCAGTCGTCGGTATATGTTCAGAGAATCGAAAAGACGAATCGAAGACAACTCCAAGATCTTTTACAGTGTTCTTGCGAGTAAGAGAAAGACTATTCAACTGATAATTAAAGAAGCAGGGTAATCTTTTTCTCGTTTTGCTAACAATCGCGCATTTATTAACATTCAGAGAAAGTTTGTTAAGTTGATACCAATCGAGTATTTTGTATAAGTCACTTTGTAAATGAGAGCAATCAAAA
The DNA here is from genome assembly GCA_029619315.2 of Dynastes maya. Taxonomy (NCBI): domain Eukaryota; kingdom Metazoa; phylum Arthropoda; class Insecta; order Coleoptera; family Scarabaeidae; genus Dynastes; species Dynastes maya. The sequence goes on from JAROYE020000008.1 coordinate 31,240,128, forward strand.
GGTGTTATAATTCTCCTATAAAATTATCCAAATACTATAACCGTAATAGCTATAATTACTCGTAATTATGGGAAATTATTTCATTCTTCCTAATCAGAGTGCTACTATTCGAGGCTTGATAAACGGAGAATGCGGGATGTTTACTTGGACAAGTAAGCACCATGCATAAATATGAGCTTAACACATGGGCTGAAAAGTCCCGAGCCTGACAAAGAAAACACGATTTTTTTTGTTTAAAATTAGCTTTATTCATCAACGTAATTTCCATCAAGAACAACGCAATCATTCCAGCGCCGCTCTAACATTTCAATACCACTTTTGTAAAACGATTTATCTTTTGCCTCAAAATATGCCTCAGTTTCAGCGATAACCTCTTCATTCGAGCGAAATTTCTTACCGGCGAGCATTTTTTTTAGGTCTACAGCCAGTAGTCGCTGGGAGCCAAATCTGGCGAATACGGTGGATGTGGGAGCAATTCGACGTTCAATTCATGTAGTTTTGCCATTGTTTTGATTGACTTGTGACACGGTGCGTTGTCTTGATGAAACAAATTTTTTTTCTTCGCCATATGCGGACGTTGCTTTGCAATTTCGGCCTTCAGACGCTCCAGTAACGCTATATAATATTCACTGTTGATGGTATTTCCCTTCTCAAGATAGTCGACACCACGCACATCCCAAAATACCGAGGCCATAACCTTTCCAGCCGATTGTTGTGCTTTCGGGCGCTTTGGACGAGGTTCACCAGTTGCTGTCCACTCAGATGACGATCGTTTTAATTCCGGAGTGAAGTGATGGATCCATGTTTCAGCCTTTGTCACATATCGATGCAAAAATTCCGGTTTGTTACGTTTAAACATGGCAAAACACTGCTCAGAAGCATCAACACGTTCTTGTTTTTGGTCAACAGTGAGCAAACGCGGCACCCATTTTGAACAGAGCTTTCTCATAGTCAAATGCTCATGCAATGTAAAGCCAACACGTTCTTTTAATATCTTTACGATGTCAGCTAACTCACGCAACTTCACTTTTCGATCATTCAAAACGATTTTGTGGATTTTTTTGATGTTTTCTGGTGTTACCGTCTCATTTGGACGTCCACTGCGTTCTGCATCATCGGTGTCTCTACGACCACGTTTGAAGTCAGCAAACCAACGTTTTATTGTTGTTTCTGATGGAGCGGAGTCCCCATAACACTTTTCAAGCCATTGCTTCGCTTGAACGGTATTTTTTCCCATCAAGAAGTAGTGTAAAATTAAAACACGAAATTGTTTTTGATCCATTGTTTTGGAAATAACAAAAGTAGCGTCACTCTTAGCACAATAACTCACAAACTAATGAATAGAATATCATGAAATTTTAACAGCTGTCTTTTTAAGGTTAGTACTAACTGCAAAACAGGTGAATGCAATAAAACTAGCGCCATCTATGTGTTAGGCCCGGGACTTTTCAGCCCATGTGTTAAGTACGAACGTCGCAGCAGGGTTAAAACTCTATAACTCTTTAATAGGCAGTTATCGGCAGGTAAACCAATCAATTATAATCCTTAATATTTAGGCTGCACGCTAAAATAAATTAGATAATGTCGCAAGAAGTCGTATAAAAGATATAAGTTAAAAACTAATGCAACTTGAATTTTTATGCATGTTTCTCTTCAAGGGCATTTGATTAATGTATAAATAATTAAGCAATGAATGCACGTCATCAACAACGAATGACGTCAGACGTTTAGATGTCTTGCCGCATTGTTTATGATAGTTGTTGTTTACGTTAGGTGGATTAATATTAGGTTAGAATACCATGAGCATTAAGTGCAAAATTGTACATAAAATACTATTAGTAACAAAGGACAGATATTTTTAAAGTATCTGAAGGAAGTGAAACAATTTAAATTATAATTCTAAAAAGAACTAACAAAACTCTACAACAAAATCGATTAATAAAACTGCAAGTAAAATAAGTAAACAATGATCAGTTGATCAGGTTAGGATTACATTACAGTTTACGGCCAATTGAAGCCGACAACATCGATGTTTGTTAACCCAGGATGACCACCATGGTAAAAATAACATTCCCTATTCATATATATTTTCCATTTATAATTTTTAGTAAGTTTATGTTCTTATAATTGTAATAAAACGTCATAGAAACGTCATTGATGATGTGCATTCATTGCTTAATTATTTATACTATATAAGAACATTTGAAAGAAAAATTTGAAGCTGTTCTTATAGTTTAAGGAATATATTTTTCAATATAATAAATAATAATAATAAATTCTATGTGTGAAACCTAATTAAACTTTCAATAAAAATTGAGAGAAAAGTCCTCGAAACTGATACGCCTACTTTGGATGTTAATTTATAGTTTATTTGTTAATATCTTGCGTTGTGCTTTTGGTTTTCTAAGTTGTAAATATTAAGGAATATAAAAATCACAAAATAGTTAAGATTTGCAAATATATGTTTGGGAGGTTTTTTCTACCTATTGGCCATAGTGTGACGTCGCACCAATCGCTGGTGTGTTTTAACTCACGTCATCAAAATTTGAATTTCAAGGATTTTCAAATGCCTTTTTCTCTTAAAATAGCGAAATTTGAATGAACACCCTTAGAAAATCATCTATAAAAGTCATTACATACAACTTCCAAAGCAAATAGAATTTGATGCAATTTTCTTATTATTAACAAAATTGGCTATACTCCAGTATATCGATCTCTAGGTGACATAGTCATAGAGTTCTGGTTTTTTGAATCTCTATTAACGAGAAATACACAAAGCTCCGTAGTAATTAGTAACCAAATCATCCCCTTCCGCTAATTTAACAATAGGGTTTGAGTGGCGTTGTGGGCGTTGTTATGATGCTGTTTATTCCGCACATATTTGCACAGAGTAACAGTTCCGTTTTGTCCACATGCGTATTCCGGTATATATTGAACCAATTACAGCGAAACCATAAAGTTGCAATAAATTGTATTATGCGTACATTATAGTGCCCGGATTTGTATTTCTGACATGGCTATTTGTTTTAAATCCGAAATTGATGTGTCAAATTTGAACCGTCAGCACATTTTATTTAGTTAGCGTCCGCATTTACATATGTTCCGCTGCTTTCGCCCCTAATTTCGGACACGTTTCACATAACCTAGTTGCGCTTGTCAATTTGTATGCATATCCAATCACTATAAACGACCGCATATTGTTAATTGTCAGCGCCCCAGCTATATATGCAGATAAATAAATATTGGAGAATTCGAAATCGTATGAATCGATACCGAAAATAGGTTATTGTTGTTTTGCAATTAGTGCCGGTATGTAGCATAGGCGTAGCCAGGTTTTTGAGTAGGAGTGAGTAGTCTTGACCTATTAGGGAGCGCCCACTCCTGCCCTTACCTGGCTACGCCCTTGGTATATAGGGCTTCTACATATATGCACTTTTTCCAAACTTAAATTATTCGCGAAATTTGAAAAATGCCAAATTGTTCTATTTAACTTTAAACAAGTACTCGAACTCTGCGACACTGGAACATTGAAACACTAAAACCCGTTCCACAATACTTCACTCGCACTGAACGCACGTTTCAATTGTGAAGCTATCGTCATAATCAGCAGTTCAGTTTTACTGCTGACGATGATAGATTGTGGTAAGGGTTTTAGTGAAATGTTTCACTATTTAACTTTACTTATCCATGACCGTAATCCTATTGTTAGATATAGATTTTCATATTTAAATTAATTACTTGAGTAGAGAAACCTTTCAAGATTGTTTTCACATGTCAGGGAATGTTGTTTTCTTTTACAAGTTGTAACACGTAGCTGCTCGCGCCGCCAGAATATAACACGTGACCTGTTCGGGAGCCAAAATTGTAACGTGTTGACCTGATGTCTCTCTATTATGTAAACGCTTATTTGTCTTCGGATCAACATGTAACTTACTATCGCCCACCTCTAACAATCACGGAAAAATTATTCGCACTAAACTCTAGTCTAGACCAGGTGCTCCCTCTCTGGAGAGATTCGGCGACTTCGGTAACTCATACTCATAGAACGTGAATAAATGATTCACATTAAGATTCTCTTTGCGCTTTATCTTATGCTTATAATACAGGGGGAAAGGAATAAAACACTCTTATAGATTATCTTATACGTCGTTGACTTCTTACGGGATAAATATGCTTATGAGCTTAGCAAGTTAACTGACGGGTCCACTTATAGATGTCGACTTGCGGTTTCAATGTCAAAACAGCTGACATGCGTTTGGAAGTTTGTATTTCCATAAACAATGTCGGTGTTAAGTGTTTACAAATATTACTTGTTTTGTGTTTCAACCGGGATAGCTTCTAGCGGAAACCAAGGTATGTTGTAATGATTAAAATAAGCAGGTAATATGTACGGTTTCTTTATTGCATGTTCCAAAATGAAACGAATTTCTATTAACTACATAAGAAAATAAAATAAACCTCAAGCGTAATATTCAAGGTGAATTACAACGTTTCATACGTACAGTATTGAAATTGACGGATTCTAGCGGGTTGTGAGATGATGTAACTTTTCGTAACTTTCCCTTGTTTGAACTACGTGGTGCATTCAAATTATATCACCTCCGATTTTTTTTTTCTCAGAATTAGAAACAGATAGAAACATGCGGTTTGTTTTAAAATAAGCGGGCACTCTTTGTCAATGCGTGACAGAGATGGCAGCACTGTACGGCACACATAACCTTTAGCGGCAGCGGCGAGAGTGAGAACTGTTTTTGATACTTCAAATCGCAACGTTTTCATTACAAGATCAGCGTGTAATCATTCGTTTTCTCCATTTGCGTGGTGTGACACCGATAGAAATTCATCGCCAGTTGAGTGAGACATGTGGTGATGGTGTCATGGATGTGTGGGTGCCACGAATGCTGACAGACGACCACAAGGGTGTGCGCGTGTCATGTTGCCAGGCAATGTTGACACGGGATGACGACATGAATGGGACTTCCTTTTCATCGACTTAGAAAATGAAACGGTCTCGCGGTATCGAGAATAATCTTTCCGTGGTGGTAACATCTGATGGCTGTATTTCGGTAGTAAAATATTCTGGAATTATTTACGGTCGCCGGTTCCTTCCAGTATATTTTCGGACTTTAGAGAAATAGACCTCGATTATTGACATAAGTTTGAATATCAAGAGGAAAATTTCCCTTGACTCGACTTAGCGTGGTCTGCGTAAAGCGTCGGCCACAACCTCGAAGAGCCGTAACTGCTGCAGCTTAAGATCACGGCCCTGCGATTTTCAGCGTACATCAATTATCTCGGATCATGTTAAGCGACTCGGGAGTCACGAGAAACAACTGTGTTGAAAAGCTAATTCGGGGCCTTTATATATCATTTGTAATCACCATGTCAAAGGTTTTTACCCTATGACGTTCGTTGGCCTTGTACGTGATGCGTACAGGCAAAACACTCGTTACATCATCTCGCAATTCCAATCGACAAATGAAAAATATATACGGGTTTGCAAAAGAATTATACAGAGTTTCTTAAAAATTAACCTTGAACGGTTCGTCATAAAACTAGATGGATTTTCCCGGACATGCTGAAAATCCGGACAAGTCCGGAGTCGAGTAACCCTGCCTGTATATGATGTTGTATTTGTATAGTAACATAACGCTACGATTTATTCGGACAGTCCACACTAGTAGTGTTCAAAATTGAACACACAATTATGAATATTGCAATCGTAACCAACATTATCCCATGGACTGCAAAATGGGAATAATCCTGCCATTTTATAAAAACGGAGACAAAAGACAATGCAGTAATTATAGGAGCATAACACAATCTAGCATACTAGATAGCAAGAATAATAGAAACAAAATTGAGAGATAAATTATATAGGAAATTAGAAGTAACACAATATGAATTTAGAAAGGAATGTGGAACTCAAGATCTAATATTCATATTAAGACGCAACTTAGCGAAAAAATTATAGAAAAAAACAGGGAAATACACGTACGCTATATAGATTTGGAAAAGGAATTTGATGAGATGCAAAGAGAAAACATCTGGAACACCTTAAAACAAAGAGGCATACATAAGGAAACAATAGAAGTGATAAGAGAAATGTATAGAAATAATATAAAATATGTCAGAACTAATAAAAAGGATTTAAAACGGAAATAGGAGTTAAACAAGGATGTGTCCTCAGCCCACTTTTGATCGCAATAGTAATAGAAGATGCTATAAAGGAAGCGAAAGAAAAGATGAAAAAATTTAATGTAGGATTTTGGATGATAAGAAGAAGATAAGCTTAACAGAACTGATGTAAGCGGATGATATAATAATTTTGGCAAATTCTAAAAAAAGCTTGCAGTTTAACCCAAATATTCTTAATGAAGAATTAAACAAAATAATATGACAAATGCTACCAGAACTTAAAGTATGATAATAACAAAACAAAGTAAAAAGCATAATATACAGTTAAATGAAAAAAAAAGAACAAGTTGATAGCTATAAATATTTAGGAACAATTGTAGGAGAAAATGGTAAAATAGATAAAGAAATAAACGAGAGAATGAGTAAAACTGGAAAAATATTCAATGCGGTGAAATCAACGTTTTTAGGAAGACGGGAGATTCAAAAGGAAATAAAAGCGGAAGTTGTAAAGAAGATAGTTAGACCAGTGTTACTGTGTGGTAGTGAATCACGAATAGTGAGAGAAAAACTCAAATCGAGGATAAACGCTGTAGAAATGAGGTTCTTGGGGAAAATAAAATAAAACAAGAAAAGACAAAATACGAAACGAGGTATTTAGGCAACAGCAAAATATTGGACCAATACAAGAACGAATAGGAGAAGGACAATTAAGATGGTATGAACATGTTAGTCGCATGAAAGGAAATGAACTCACAAAAATAGTCTATGAAACAAAAGCACAAGGGCGAAAGACAAAAAGGAAGACCGAGAAAAACATAGACTGAGGGAATTAGAGAGAAGAATAAAATCGTAAAAGTAAAAGAAAAAACGGAAGACAAAAAAGAATTGAGAAAAATATGCAGAACGGTGAAATGAATAACTCAACTTATAGCCTTACACTTCACGGTAAAATGGCTTCAGATTAAGAAGAAGAAGATAACGAATTATTAATGATTACATATTAGTAAGAAGTAGGGTTGCTTATCTACCGGTATATATTATTTCTTCTATAGAGTTTACATATTTTCTACAACATCCTTAGATACTTCACTTAATTTTCAGCATTTCCTCAGCATGTGTTTATTTTGGTCTATACTCGCTCGTCTTGCGTTGGTAATTTCCTTCTTGTAATGTAAACAGTTAATTCAATTGGACGTGCAACCTGGCTCTCTTATAGCGCACCTACAACTCTGTACTTACCTCCGCACTCGCAGTATATAGCAAGTCTAATGTATGTGGGCGGTTGCACGGAAGGCTCGTTCAATCAAAGCGGGACATCAACGCTTTGATTGAGCGAGTGGTGTACTCTTAATTCAGTTTCCGCACTTCCAGTCTATCGTAAATGCTACGTGCAATTTAATATCTTTCTCTTGTACCGGTCTTATAACTTGATTTTGTTCAGTTCCATGGAAGGATAGAAGGAAATTACTCGACGTATTTTCTCGTTCACTATAGCGAGATTTTATTTTAAATTTTAATTACGATACTGCATTAATATTAAATAAAATAAAATGGAAACGGATAATATCTATTTATAAATTCAAATGAATATATATGTATGGCGGAATCGACTATTACGGGTTTATGCTCAAATAACCGGGGATACGTTAGCTAATGCTAGGGTAGCATTTATATAAATGTTTCCCTGTAAATTATTCGATATTCCCAATTAGTGGTTCTATATCCTTATGGCATTATGCTCGATAGTCGTTGTGTAACAATCAAAATACTCTCGTAATAAGGACGCAAAGCGAACATAGGTACTAACTGCCCTAATCATATTATAATCGCAGCATAGTATTATGTTCATTAACAAAATTATTCATGTGCTAGTACATCCGTCCTTGTTAGATTAACGGTACCTACAATACGATTTTCCAGAAGCAATACCTATTGGCAGCAGGGGAAACATAATTTAATAGGTGATAGAATGCCTATGCACGCCAACTGTAATAGATTATAACATTATATGGTTGAATTCGACTAAACGGTGATACCAGCAACGTGAATATTATTTCAATCTGTCGATATATGTATGCAGATACAATACATAAATATTACATTATATTAGGTACAATTATTGGGGTGGGACAAAAGTAACAGACTTGATTCAGAGTTATCCAAATCTGGCTCGCATTGTAATGAAGCGTAAATCTTTTTACGGAGCGGTATCGGTCAAACCAACGCCACAGTGTGATATTTTAACAATTTAGGTTGTTCTGATTGGTTTTTGCACTTTTATTTATAATATTTTTCAGATCTATAAAACAATATTAAAAGCATATAAGGTGATCTAATACTTCGGCACCAAATTTAGATATATGTAGGAGAGTAGGAAATGCAAATATGGAATACCATTTTGTTCTATGAGTACATCTTCGTTGTAAATCGAATTATATAAAGTTAAATTTCACTAGAATATACTTAAAATAGTTACGGACCAGGATCTTTACTTAAATTTCTTGTGATCCTTCACATTTTTGAAAAAAAAATTCTTGAAAAAAATGCCAAAATTATTACTTAAGGAACTGGGGTGCAAATGTGGAATACATACATTGGAAATTTGCTACATAATATTTATTTATTGATAAAACCTACAGATATTATGTTTGTAATAATAACAATTATTTGCACCAGTCACGTCCTTTTTTCTCTGATTGCTGTAATTGCCAGACTCATTTCTTCTTCACTGTACTGCTTTCTTTTTTTTTGCAAACTCAACGCTGACTTCTTCCTGGCATTCTAACACGGAAAAAGGAAAGTTCTCAGAGAAAATATATGTGAAGAAACGGGTGTGCAAATATAGAATAGTGGTATTCCATATTCCCAACAAGCCACATTGTAAACATTTTAGATTAGATTTCGTTACGTATTAAAAACAATTTTTAATGGCAGTAGTATTTTTGTAAAACCCATTTCACGTACTTGTCAACAGTAGCACACACTTAAATAATAACAAGCCACGAAAACAAATAATCATTCATATGTACTTATCTGTTAAAGTTTTGAAAACACACAGTTTAAAGTATCGCTTCTGCTAAACGGTGGAAATGCTAAATTTGTTCATGGGTCACTGTAACCTTAATTGTAGGTCTAGGCTAAAAGTTTACGACTCGTTTGATAGATGTAACGACATATATTATTGAGAAATCTTAGTATTCCATATTACCAACATATTCCATATTTGCATCTTTTACTCTACTATTTAAAAAGCATACACAAAACGAAAAAGACGAATTTTGCATTTGTATGAAGCCTTCAGTGACAAATGTGGATTTGAATCTAAAAGTAAGGCCGCCTGGAGCTTTGCATCATGCAAGATGGATGGCCAAAGGAATTTATTCATTTGAAGACGTTCCTCTTTCATTGTCAAACATATGATTTTGTCCACTTCTTCCTTGTTTGAACGTATTTTGCTCTCTAATATTTTTTCATACATACGTTTTAGCTGCTGTACTAAGAGTTACTCCTCTGTCTTTTATATTCCTTTTCTTGCGAATTGGTACTACCTGCCCTATCTTACAATCTTCTGGTATTATTATTTCATCTCAAGCTTGATTGCATATTCCACAGAATATTTCTGCACCTTTATCATCTAGGTTTTTTAACATTTCATCAATATATCGTTGCCTTAGTAAGAAAAGCGCGTAACTCCATTAAAAGAAAATTTTCAGGAGACCAAAAAAACTATTTGGTTTTAATATGATCACAATGTAAACTTTTGTTTCCATTTTAGAGGCTATTGTAGAATAATTTTAATGATTTTTGGGAAAAAATAATTCTGCCAACCTTTTTCCGTTATTAGATGGTGAAACAGTTCACTAAAATCCTTACCACAACACTTTACTCGTATTGGACGCACGTTCGAAGTAAAGTATTGTGGTAAGGGTTTTAGTGAATTGTTTCAGTGTTCCAGGGCCTCAGATTATTATTGTAGATGGTAGTTGCATCTCATTTTGGAAAAAAATAGAATTACGTGCTTTTCTTACTAAGGCAACGATGGTGTCCCGACATTCCATCACAGGACGTTTCATTACGTGACATCTCATCACGGACATTTTATCACGCCAACAATTCATCACTGTGATATTTCATCACGCGGCATCTCATCACTTCGTCAACCCATCATACACAATTTCATCACACTAATTAGTGAGATTGTTTAATAGGTTTTTATTATGAAGTTGGAGGAAAAGAAAAGTCCACTTTCTCACAATAACTCAAAATTTATTAATTTCGGGACTAGTCCCGAAACCTGTCGCTCTTTCGAGCAAGGGGTTATGTGTCAATCAGCTGATTGCGAGACCGCCAAGTCTAAGTGCGTTCTGTAAATCCTTAGAGCATTGTTTGTTCGAATTGTGGGCATGTAACTTTCGGTTGTTTTCAGTCATTTCACTGCTATTAGCTCTTTTGATATGCTCGATTTTTCTTTAATTGTTGATCTATATTAATTCAATCTTACTTACGTATTGTTCCATTTTAAATTCTCAGTTTAGCATCTTATCATAACTTAAAATGTTCGATGCAGTGTTCTATGACGTATTCCCGAGAAGGGAAGAACGATTTTTCCCACTGCATTTCCGGCCTCTTTGTCGTGAACTATCGTCACTTGTGGCCTAATTGTTGAGGCGTTGGTATACGGTAGTGTGTTCTACTTTATAATATTTGGAATTAATCACATTGAGTGGATATTTTGGAATCCTACCTGTATTTTCCGTTGCCATCATTTGGTCTCGATTATTGGATTGGAAATATTTGAGAGGATAGCTACGGATCGCTGCTTGGCAGGACTTGAATACAACGTCTCTAGCATCCATCTTTGATCTGGCACGTGGAATCAAGATTTTTATTCGTCCCCATCTCATTAATCGTTTTTCCCATTTTAACGGGGTTCTATTCTTGGGTAGACTGTTTGTGTTACCTCGATTTGGAGATTGCTGTTTTTGGATATACCTAATTTTGGCTTAACGTTTTGGAAACATGATTTTGAAATTACGTCTCGGATTTATCCCCGGATCGCCTCGACCATACTACCGGCTAAGTTTAGATTTCCTTAGTATTTAAATTACCTTCCCTTATTTTGAGCCTTTAAATTTGACCATTAATTACACTATATTCAATGTTTGGTTGCTTTTAAACTGAATGCTATTAAAAGTAATCAGTTTCTCTTGGTTGTAATTGTATTTTGTTTGACTCTACAATTCATAGTCATTTAGATTATCATTTATTACCCTTTTTTAATTTTTAATTTTTTAATTCTAGATTTGCATAATTTTCAGAATTTTGATTTATATAAAAATTTAATCTGTGTAACGTCAGGATATTTTAAGCGAGTTAATTTATTTATTATTTTTTTTTTACTTATCTGATTTATTCTTTGGTCGGTTTAAAACCGGAAAGCTTTTACCTATCTTAGATCAGAATTTCTTACAAGGAATGTTTGCATTTTGTAAACCGTAGCGCGTTGGCCATAGCGATCGGTAATTTTCTTAACTTTATTATTGGGACTTTTGATAAGTTTTAACCAGGGTCGTACTCTGGTCCAATTTTATTACTCGCATATACTTTTCTTTATGAAATATTGACTTTTTTTGTAATCGTACTTGATGTGGTATTTCAGCTCTCTTTATACTCGTTAACTGATTGATATCCGTTAAGAATAAATACGATGCAAATTAATACAATGAGAGGCAGTGAAACAATCACAGATTCCATAGTGGGGGAGACCAGACGATTATTCCAAGAAGTGGCATAATATATTTAAGCGGTTTACACAATCGGTCACACGAAACGGTTCTTCAAATGCGAAGCTGAACTATACAGGTGTTGATATGGCGACTTGTGGGATAGCGCTCTCTGTACGTAATGTATATAGAGGGCGGGCGAAATTTTAAACAAAACAAAACTGTGTCCACTGTCCTCTTTAATTTCATTTTATAAATAAACCATACCAAATTTTAAATTAAATAAGAAACTGAATCCAACAACTTGTTCGAACAATATTTTCAGTAATAAAACAATTACCACGCCCTATAGTTCAGAGAGTACTATTTGCGTCATGTGAACGCGAAGTCTATCAAATTTTATTACTGTATATTGTAAAGAAGAGTACTCTTCCAGCAAAAACCGATTAAATTTATTTTAATACGGCCATGGGACCGTTAACTCGCTCTTCTTCTTCCCCGGTGTCCCAAAGATCTACCACGTCCTCTATATTACCATCATCGCGCGGCAGATTTATCCCTTGCCGCACAGCCCGGACCGTGTCGTAAAATCTCCACTACAACTTTGACCGGAATCGGGCGTTAGAGCAAAACATGACCGCATTACTTTCACTATATTATACCTTTGGATGCGGTAGGGATTTGGCGGCAACCATCGGTTATAAAGCTTCTTTACACTTCCAACTCGTTCTCAATTTTTGCCGTTCGTACTGCGTTTTAAAGACAATGGAAGACATTCGAGAAGTTATGATATAACTAAGTTTAAAGTTTAAAAGATGAATAAGAGAATAGGTTAATTTTAATTGCACAGAAAGCATGGGAAAACATAGATACATAATCCTAATATCCATGTAAACACTACACGGGTTTGCAGAAGCGTTCTTAAAACCCTCGGATGCGGAGGAAGTCCACATGTATGAATCGTAGAGTTGCGAGGATAAGGTCGGAGGTGAACCACCTGTAGTCCTCGAAGAGGCCCGCATAGATGGCAAAACGCTACGTTTTATGTCCTCTTAGTGTGTACGCTTAGCAACTCTAGTCAAGGAAAAATAAACCGCGTTTTTTTTTTTTTAAGTAATAAAACTTGATTTAAATTATTATTAAGGAAATTCGTCTAGAGAACAAATTCGCGCACGTTTATTTTAAATTTATTGGAAGAATAATAGAATTTTGAGGTCATCATGAAGTATGTAAATTGTCACGGAGAACCGACACCTTAATCAAGATGAAATCTTAAAAGCTACAGTTCTTCTGGAAAGAAGAATGCGACAATTTGATGTTGTTGTTGCCAAAGGTACATCGAAAAGTGTAGTATTCTGCTTAGAATCACGATTTCGTCCAGCTGGAGATGTGAAGCAAGGCACCGGTTCACTTTTTTAAGGTAACTGCTAGGCGGCAATCCCTACGAATACCCCAGAGAATAATGCTTATACGAAAATGGTTTAAAATTTCGACGACCTCTTAAATGTCGGCCTTCTCTTTAAAAGAAATCACGTAGCTTGAATTACTTGCGTAAAGAATCACATAATCTAGGAAGACCATCAGCGGGCTCCAGTACTATCCATGAACAAATCAAGATTTCAGAACGAATCAATGTGTTAGAAAGAAATTGTCACCACAAATAGAAGGAATCCACAGCTATAGAGGAGGCATCATTGGTGGACGAACGAATCTCGTTTCATTAGATGTTTTTTTGAATGGTATAGCATATTCTAACAAGATACTCCAACCTGTTGTGTTACCCCACGCTAGCGTTGTTGAACAAAATTTGGTCTTGATGTTCGACAATGCACGTCCGTATGTCGCACAATCAGCGACATACTGACATACATGACTTATTAGTAGAATTTGGATAACCTTATTCTGAGAATGAAACAGTTCACAAGTTGAGTTTTACTGCTGATAATGATAGCTTGACTATTGAAATGTGCGCCCAGTGTGAGTGAAGTATTGTGGTAAGGGTTTTAGTGAACTGTTTCAGTGTTCCAGTGCCACAGAGTTCGAGTACTTGGTTATTCTGAGAATGTCCGGAAAGTGTTGGGTTGTCTTGCATGATAGAGGAGGCTAGTGGTGTTGAATGTAATATAACTAACATATAGTGAAAATAAATAAGAAGCGATATATATACAACATTTTAAATTAATATTAGTTACAATAATGCACTTGAATATCCAGGTGCAGCCACTGTAAGTGTTATAATGTAATATACACTGATAGACTTATTCAATGATATAAAAACACCTTTGTGAAAGCACCTGTTTAAGTCTGGATCCAAACTGTCGTCGCGACAATAATTTCAGATTGTTGGACAAATGATTATATGTACAAATATCTTGCTACCGACATAGGTATAGATAAAATCGATGATATGCTATGGAACTTGACCTGTCAAATCTTTTAAAATTGGGATGCCTAATATATTATCAGAATGAACATCTGCGTTAATTAGAAAATGTTTATTGTCACGATTGCCCTGATTTATAAAGTAATATCTGCATGAGTCGGTGAAATGCGGCTTGTTAATACAACGTAAAGCCCCTTTTTGTAAAAATAAATCTGATTTTAAGTTACTCTTATTCCCCCATAAAACAAGCCCGTAGCTAGTATGTGAGTTATTGTAAGCAAAGTACATACACTACCGCTCATAAGTACTTGGGCACCTCAAAATTTAGGGTAGATCATTAAATATTTAAATGGAAATATTAAAATATGTATTGGGTATTTAAACATACACAAATATACAACTTTAATAATTAAAATTATTTATTTGACCTAAATTTTAGATTCTTCTATGTGACCTCCTTCACTTTTAATGATCGCGTCGCATAACCGGGGTATTCTTGCAATTAATTTTACACAATATTTGGAGTTATTCGAGCCCATGCTGCCTGTAGGTTGTTCCACGTCATCTGCTGAAGTTAGGGCAGTTTTTCTTACTTCCCGATCGAGTTCTTCCCATAATAACTCAACGGAATTCAAGCGCGGGCTTAGAGGTGGCCATTTCATGATTGTTAGTGTCCCTTCCTCTTCCAACTATTCTAAATATCGCTTGCATGCTTGTGTTTCGGATCATTATCTTGTTGAAGTACAAAATTCTGACCCCAAATTCTTACACCAGAGGGTCAGAGGGTGTTACATTTTCCTCTACGATGCGTTTGTATTGCTATTTTCTCATTATGCCTTGAATTTTTACGAGGTCACCTGCAGATGTACCAGCAAAGCAACCCCAAATCATTACCGAACCACCGCCGTGTTTGACGGTAGAGACTGTACATTGCTCTAGTGCACGTTCACCCACATATCTTCTTACAAACACTCGTCTTCGCGAACCGAAAATCTCGAATTTGGATTCGTCCAATTTCGATGTTCATGTGCCCATTGTAACCTTTTTTTCTTATTAATTTGGGGAAGCAAGGGCTTTCGCATTGCAATTCGTCCGTGAAGGCCGGCTTTTTGCAGGCGCCGTTTAACCGTAGACACGCTAATCGGCTTCGGAAGTACACTATTGACTTCTGCGGCGACTTTTGGAGCTGTTTTTCTATTTCGCTTGCTGGACGCCACGATTGCAATGTTTTGAGCTGATGTTGCCGCCCATCAAAGTAAGAAGTGGTAGAATCTTACTTTATTTAGAAAACTGCCACTTTCACTGAATTTTTTGATGTTATAATCAACAATAGATGGATTTAAATGTAATTTTCTAGCAATTTGACGATTGCTGCATAAGTTGTTGTGCTTTGTCAGAGCACGCGTTTAAACACTAATTTCTTTCCTTTTCTGTTTTAAAATTTTAAACGAAATTATAAACACTATTGATTAAGAGTTGTTGTCGCTACTAACATGGAACGATAATTGAAAGTAATTTAAAAATATTACTTCAAATGGCTTTATTATAACTTCATGGTTCACAGTAAAATTACCAACTGTTACATTTTTCCTGGAATTTCAAGAAATACGCCCTTTGTTGTCGCTACTACCTGCGCTTTGATGACTACATTACTTCTCATACAGATAAAAGAAGTAAATAGACCGATATTATAGTTTACAAAACTGGCATCACCTTGGTATTGTTCATATGTAACCATAATGACGTGTGTGCATTAAAAAATATATTAGCTTTCCCAATTTTAAAAATAAGTTAATTGTAATTAAACTAGTAAATCAGTATTTCAAGAGCATTCCTGAAATTCAGAAGAAGATTGTTATTAAAAATTACAAATAATAGAGATCCCTCTATGAAGGCCTGATATACAGACAAGATCAGAAACGCGGTGTTTCATATATGATTCCTAACTTTGCCATATACGAGGTAGGCGCCATAAATTCTTGGCCTGATATAGAAAAAAATAAACTTGGTAAAGTATAACAATTTTCATTTTACAATATAGTCTCCTTTAGCTTCAGCACATTTAATACAACGATTAATTAATAATTCTATACCCTTGTAAAGTTTTCCCTCAAAATGTTGTACAGGGTGGGGCAGGGAAGTATCCCCAACTTTGAAGGTAAATAAAAAAAAAATGTTAGAACAAAACTCTATTGTGGCATCAGAAGGGTGCAACTGGAAGTTAATTTTACTTAGTTTTAAACAACATATTGAAGTAATGTCCCTCATTATCAATGCACTGATGTAGTCGGTTTCTGAAGTTCTCCACAACTCTACGAAGCATCTGTTGCGGAATGCGGCCAACTTCAAGGCGTATTGCATTCTTCAAGGCTTCGAGGGTTCTGGGTCGATGTTTAAACACCTCACTCTTGAGGTAGCCCCACAAAAAGTAGTCGCACGGAGTTAAATCCGGCGAGCGCGCGGGCATGTCACCGTACCGGGAGATCAAGCACCCGGGGAACATTTCCCTCAAAACAGCAGGAATTTCTAGCAGTATGGGCCGTGGCACCATCCTACTGAAACCACCCTAGTCCCCAGTTTATCTGTTGAAGTTGTGGTTCAAGAAATTGTTGGATCATGTGAACATACCGCTCAGAATTGACGGTAACAGCAGAATTGTTCTCCTCGAAGAAATGGGGCCCAATGATGCCTTCACTGCTGATTGCACACCAAACTGTCACTTTGTCACTGTGTAGAGGTCTCTCATGAATTAACCTAGGGTTTTCACCACTCCAATAACGCATATTCTGCTTGTTAACTATTCCAGAAATGTGGAAGTGCGCCTCGTCACTAAACAAAACACGTGCATCTTGAGGCAAGTTTTGAATCAAAGTTTCACATGCCTGTACTCGATTTTGCCAGTCCCACTGTGACAGTTGTTGCGCAATGACCATCTTGTATGGATGGAAGTGAAGGTCTTGGTGGAGAATTCGGCGCACAGTACGGTTAGAAAGCCCCAGGGCGGATGCACGCTTGCGAGCAGAACGCTTAGGGGACTGCAAAATCGATCTTCTTACACGGTCAATGTTTTCTGGAGTTCGGATGGTCCTCTGAGCCCCAACTCTGTTTTGAAAAACACTACCACATGCACGGAAGTTCTCCACCCATAACAAAATGGATTTTCGGTCTGGAACAGCATTACGAGGGGGAATTCGATAACGAGTACGCAGCGCACGCTGCACTGCAACGATAGACTTGTTTTGGGAAAAATACGTCTCGACGGCAAACGCGCATTGCTCTTTCGACCAACCCATGTCTACAACTAATAGCGGCACTAAGAGAAACTTCCAAGGCTACAGCGTCATTAGAGCCTACCCTCACCCTTCCAACACGTTCCCTCCATTCACAACGCCATCTCGAAAGTAGGGATACTTCCCTGCCCCACCCTGTATTACAGCTGCTTGCAACTCACTATCGTCCTTAAAACAACGTCCTCTAAGGTCGTAAGGTTTAAATGAGAAAATAAATAATAATCACTTGGAGCCATGTCCAGACTATACGGTGGATGTTCCAATTATTGAAAGCCACATTCGTGGATGGCGGCAGTATGGACGAGTGCATTGTCGTGCAATAATCGAACATCTTTTGCCAATTTTCCTCGACGTTTTGCACGAATATTGTCCCTCAATTTATGCAGCTTTTTGCTGTATAAATTGAGGGACAATATGTGCACTTCATGCACTAGTCACGTTGTCTGGCTGGCTAATGAAAACTACTACTCTTCGAGTCGTAATATATATCGTGTAGGCCTCGCACATGTGCAACTATAACGCAGCGGACCTGTATAAGCCTGTCAGGCCGAGAATTTATGGCGCCTACCTCGTATTAGGACCAGGCCCTTTTATCCGCCGTTGATTATTAATATTGTATATTTGATTTAAAGATCAATTATTTTCTTTAAAAGTATTTTCTAACACTTTAATTTCCTCGCTTTTCTTATATAAAAGTACTATTTTTCAGGATATCAAAAACATTGTTTCTCGTTTTGTATTAGACTAAAATTGACAATTTAACCAAGTTAAGTTTTTAACAGCCCCCCGTATGTGATATTAAAATCAACATTTACTCTCAACATTCCCCTGTGGTGTAATTACGTTTCGATAAGGAAAACGTATAGGTGGAGCGTGTTGCGGTAGAAAATGCTCCTTCACTCCGGCACAAAGCAAGAATCTTCTCACATTCGCCCGCTTTTAGTATGCAAAGTACAAAGACGCGCGGTCTGCTAGCAACGGCTCCGGGTGTCGACAGCCACGCATTCATAGAACACCTGGAATTATTTCGTAATTTAATGCCTGACGTTTTACTATTCAGCATTGTGTGAAATTCGGATCAATTACTTTGCTTCCAGGAGATGGATGATCTCTACGTTACCGTTGCCGTTCTGAAAATATTCTTCTACGCTCCGAAAGGGCTTATCGGTTATCTTTAGTAGGTTGCTCAAAATAAATAGATAATAACATCCTCTTTGAACACTTGGATGAAGGACGTGTGAAAGAGAGGGTAGAGTCTCAACTAAATTCCCACATGTTTTAGTTACTCCCTATTTCCTCCAAACGAGATACACGCAAAACGGATTAGCGGGACATTAATTAATTAATAGACAGAGAACTAAGTAACTAGATTACGTGCCCTCTTCATCTATTTACCGCGTTTCTCCGCCTTAAACGTCGATTTTAGGACGTTTCGAGGTCCTTTTCGAACTTACTTATGTCGAATGTACATGCACGAAGTTAGTTAATTCTTGTTGGATGTGGTGATGAAACCAGAACTCTGCAAGAAGTGTGCAATTTGTTTAATGCGAAATACTCTGATAGAAACATCAGCTAGTTCATAGCGGGCAAAGTCGAGAGAAAATTTAGAGAAACTGGGTATATCAAACCCATTTAAAATGCAGGGCGTCCTAAGAAAATGAATGAAGATGTGAAATTTGATGTTTTGTTAAGTGCGGGTGAGAATCTTCATGGCGTATCTAGATCAATTGCAGCAGACTATGCAGTTTCTCAGTGATCAGTATTACGTGTATAAAAACCATCCTTACAAAATACAACTTCCGCAAGAACTTAAAGAAGATGACACTAATCGCCGAATGCAGTTTTGTGATATAATGCAGGATTTATGGAACCATAATCCACGCTGCGTTCGCTAAATTCTCTTTTCGGATGAAGCCCCATTTTGCCTAAAAAAAAAAAACAGTAAATCGACAAAATTGCGGTACTGGAGTACAGAGAATCCTCACTGGATTATTGAAGCACATAATCAACACCCTCGTCAAGTTAATGCGTGGGCCGGGATAGTTAACAATAGAATTATTGGTTCTTTCTTCTTTGATGAAACGCTCATAAGGCAGCAATATCTGGATTTTTCAGGGGATGCACTTGTATCTGCTTTTGCAGAAATTTTTACAAATGAAGATGATCTTAACATACCAAATGCCGATATTTGGTTTCAGCAACATGGTGCACCTTCGCATTTTGCACGTCCTGTTAGCGAGTTTTTAAACAACTACTTTCCTGAACGAGGACCAAGAGAGACCTTCTCCCCAGGCCTCCAAATCTTACGTCCCTTGATTTTTTCTTATGGGGATATTTAAAATCAAAAAGGTGTGTTGATAGACCACAAAATCTAGAAGATTTGAAAAATAGAATTAGGTATGAAATGAGTCGAATTACTCCTGATGTGCATTTTTTCTATAGATCTGTTTTTTGTCAAGAGGCCGGTGGATGGCATTTTAAACATTTGATTTAAAGGAAACAACCATTTAATTTCTTGAATAACATTTATCTTTGCTTTTTGTTATTAATAAAATTTATGTTTTCCATTTTTTAAATGACTTTTCGAAAATTTTGTTATGTGATGTACTAAAAATGTTGATAGTACAATTTAAACTATTAAATGATCTATCAGAATAAAAAAAGGGAGTTGTTATTTAAAAGAATTGTCGATGACGTCATTCCTTGAAAATCAGAAGTGGGGGAAATTTAAAATTGATGCAAAATTGTTTGTTTTGAAAGAATAAAATTGACCTGTCCGAGTATTTCTTTGAAAAACAAGTTGCTTGGAATTTAATGAATTTATTCCATAATTTTGCGCACTGTATACCTATAACAGTTTAGAAGAACGCCTTTTAGGGTTAGAGCTGTGTGATTGTCTTCCCTCTTTTGGTGCGTTTTCCCATTTACTAACCTTCTTCTCTTTCAAATCTTCTTTTATTGTCTCACTCTACCTTTTCCTCGATTTACTGCATTTCATCTTTCCTTCTGGTTTCCTCCGAACTACATCTTACTTTTCTGTTAGTCCCCATTTTTGCGAGGTGTCCCAACCATTGTGTGGAAACGCCCCAGTTTAAAATTGCATAAGTACATACCATGAAAATGTCAATAATACGCTAGTATAAAAACTGGTTGATTAAGTAATTTTAGGTTTTTTAACATATATGAACAAGTAAACGATTAGATAAATTATCAATATGATCATCCCAGACGTCAGTTTTGAGCTAAATGTTAATCTTAAACATGTAATTGGTCGACAATATTTGTATGAGAACCAATAGAACATGTCAAAACTTCAGTCCTTTCTCGGTTCTTAGTTACGAGATAGGCGCCATAAATTCTGGGCTTGACCGGTTTATACAGATTCGGGCGTGTTCAAACTTCGTTGTGTCATAGTTACACATGTACGGGGCCTACACTATATATATTACGGCTCGAAGAGTAGTAGTTTTTGGTAGCCAGCTAGACAACGTGACTAGAGCATGAAAGTGTCTCAAGTAACGAAAATTGGGTCACTGCATTTTTAACAAAAGAAGGGCATACGTCTAATCACATTAAACAACGTTTAGACGGCGTTTATGGTGATTTATCTCCTTCATATTCCACTGCAAAAAAAAGTGGGCAAAATGTTTCCGTTTGGGGCAAGAATTCCTTAAAGATGATGAGCGCCCCGGTCGGCCAATTGAACTGATAACGCCTCAAAACATTTCAATTATTGAAGAAATTGCATTAGCAGATCGGCGTTTGATGGTGAAGGAATTAGCAGTGACGTCTAACATTTCTGAAAAAGTATTCGCCCTGCACTCCAATGTGAACGTCGGGTCGAGTGTGAGTGCTCGTTTTTAAACATGCGTGGAGACGACCCGAAACCGATTTTAGAGTCCACTGTCACAGGAGATGAAACAATGGTTCTGTACTATGATCCTCTATCCCAAAAGGAATCGATTGAATGGCGGTGACCCGATGAACCTCGTCCCAGAAAGCTGTAATACAACATTTTGAGGGAAAAACTTTAGATTATTTTTACAAAGGTTTATTATAGAATTAGAATATGATCGTTGTAATAAATGTATTGTTAGTGGAAATTACTATTACTATTACTAGTAATTCGGTGTTTTTGAAATAATTCGGGACCATTGTATTGTGGAATATTCTCTATAATAACATTCCACAAATTTTCTGATATCGTTTATGTGAATGAAAAATAATATCGGACCTAATATAGATCTTTGTGGTATTTCATATGTGATTTGTTTCATATTTGTAATATCCTCTCATACCTGGACCGCTTGGCACATAAGGTGCGTTTTATTTGCCAGTTCAGATCGGATCAGTTTGCTTGAATTCCATTATTCGCATCTGATGTCCGCGTCGTATAAATAAAACAGCTTGGTCGAATTTGGATCAAAACAATGTCAAAAAAGATGCGCAAGCGCAAAAATCAAAAGGGACAGGGGGAGAGGCGCAAGATGCTATTAATACGGGGGGTGCTATAACTATAGAATGTTACGTTCGTTTCAATTTCACATGATTTTACTACTATTTTATATCTTCGTTGCTTACAAAGTAAATACATGGGAAAATAAGCACCGTATAAAGTATAGATGTTTGGAGACTGCCAGAGGACCTGGGGAACAGACTTTAGCGTTTACTAATTAAGTATCGTAGCAATTTAATTAGCGTAGGGAAAGTTTGTATACAGCGGAGTGAGAGAGAGTACGTGAAGGTGTAAAATGAAACCTAAACTGTAAGACTACTAATCCAGCATCAAATGATTTAAACGGGGGAACAGGGTCAACACCATTAAAGAGAGTTCTCTTTAAGCTGGTACTATTATGTAGCACCGACGTTGCTGTAAATAATTGCTAATAGTTCGTACAAATTGCCCTGTAATGACTTTAGTTCGGGCTGGACCCGGAGAGTTCTCATCGTTGCGACGCTGCGAGCCGCGTAGTTTGGGAGTTAATGGCCCGAGTTTCCTCGCACAGAACCCACCCGATGCGACGCGATATAAAAATAATGTTTCGCCTTCTTTTTCTCCGGACAACCATCTGCAGTCGTCGCGTATATGTTGCATCGGCTTGGAGAGTTGACGCTGGTATGTCAGATTTAAGTTTAAGTTATATGTTCTCTCTGCAACTGCGGCAAGTTTTACTATCTTCAGCAACTACCTATTGCAGGGCTATTATTATTGTAAAGGATGACATAAAACCTATTGAACTTGCCGTTTTCCGATCGAACGCGCTATCTCTGTTTTATTGCCGGCCTATTTGAGAGTTTTATGTAGCTATTCCCAGATTTACGTTTCCGTATTGCATATACATACGTAAAATAGTTTTGGTTGTGTGTTTGCTTTTAGCTTTAAGGATACGCTTTGACTTTACTGCGATACTCGAATCTTCAAATTCAATCAGGCGAATTTGAAAATTTGTTAAAGTTTTGTCGCAGTTACACCTTGCGTAAATTATTTTAATGATAAACTCTAAAAAGCTTTGTAAAGATTTAGTGATGGGAATGATATAAATTCGGAGTCCATTTGAATTACATCTTTCAAGGCAATTCTGATATTGAAAATTGACGCAAATTAACGAGTTTTGAAACAAATCCATTCTTAA
The DNA here is from genome assembly GCA_029619315.2 of Dynastes maya. NCBI lineage: Eukaryota > Metazoa > Arthropoda > Insecta > Coleoptera > Scarabaeidae > Dynastes > Dynastes maya. The sequence goes on from JAROYE020000008.1 coordinate 31,263,295, forward strand.
CCATTTTCCTTTGGCAAAAGCTAGGGAGTCGCTTTACAAGAATTCAACCTTACTTTCGTATCACCAGATTTAAAACATAACATTGTATACTGTATGATATCAAAATGTGCAACACCAAGAAGGGGTGCGAATATTTTTTCTTTTACTGTTTACCATTAATTTAACTATAGTTTTTTTAAATATATGATAATAAAAAATGGGATAAATAAACCACCACAATTCACCTTCTTCGAAACTGGTCGCCTAATTTCTCAAAAGAACTGTGAAATCTGGACCATTTTCTCATTCCTACCTTTAATATGAATATTTTCTTAACTTACGAGGGTAGATTGACAAGTTTCCGGAATCGCTGCTAGGAGGTTGCTCGTTTGCAAATAGCGTGGCCGCACGTAAACATGTGATGAACCACGTTCAGGACGTCCGCAAACGGCTACCACGCTAGAAATTGTGGATAAAATCCATGACATGGTTTTGGCAGATCCCCAAATAAAAGTGCGTGAAATTGAGGAAGTCGTAGGCATCTCTTAGGAACGAATGGTTCATATTTTACATAATGAATTGGGCTTAAAAGCCTTTTATAAGATGGGTACTGCATTTGCTCAATTCGGAGCAAAAACGCATTCAAGCTCGAACCTCGGCCAATCGTTTGGAAGTGTTTACGAAGAATCCAACGAATTTCAAGAGATGATTCGTGACCATGGATGAGACCTGGATTCATCACTACACACCAGAAGCAAAAATGCAATCAAAACAGTGGGTTGAACGCGATGAATCGGTTCTGAAGAAGGCAAAGACTATTCACTTAGCTGGAAAGGTGGTGGCATCGGTTTTTTGGGACGCAAAAGGAATTTTGGTAATTGATTATCTTGAAAAAGGAAAAACTGTTATTGTCCAATATTACACAACACTTTTGGAGAAACTGAAAGCAGCAATTCAGGAAAAACGCCTGGGAATTGTTAAGAAAAGAGGGCTCATTGAAGTGCAATCGCTCAGCAAAAATTGACAGAAGTGAAGTTCGAAATCCTTCCGCATCCGCCGTATTCGCCTGATTTGGCTTCGTCGGACTTCTATCCGTTCCCGAAACTCAAAACATTTCTGTTTGAAAAGAGATTTTGGTCGAATTAAGAACTGATAGAGGCTATAAACGATTATTTTGGGAACCTCGAAGAAAGACACTTCCGGGAGGGAACCGAGAAGTTAGAGAAACGTTGGACCAAGTGTGTTGAGCTTCGAGGGGATTGTATTGAAAAATAAAATATAGCTTGAATCCGATTTATTTTGTTTTAATTGTCATTCCGGAAACTTTTCAATCTACCCTCGTAAAACTAAGTGATTTACTTGGAAGAAACATTTTGGATTTTCTTGATTTTCTAGCCCTAAGAAAATATTTATATAATACAAATAAAATTTCAAGAAAATTATTTTTTTGATATTATACATTTTTATAGGCTTGAAATAAAAATATTTTCTTGAATAGAGACTGATTTTTACAAGAAAATTTATTTTGATGCAAGAAACCACTTCTTTGCGTGCACGTGACCTAGGGAATAATTACGTATTATCCTTGTCGTATGCTGAATGATATGGATCTCACATCTCTTTTGTATGGTGTGGGTCAATTAATAGTATAGCAAGGATTGGTTAATTTCCGATATAAAATTAGATATGGATTTTTCGACTAGATCAAGCTGTTTCTTTTGCTGGGAAAAAAACAAGAAAGCCTAAATATTGGGGTCAAATGCGGTTAAAAAGTTGAGTTTGTTTGTTAACGCTTTGTTTAATTCTTAATGTAAAAATAACCTCAACGTAACGGCTAACCCGAATCCTGTTGGGATATAAATCAATAAATAGCCGGTACAAACTACTTCGGCACTAGTTTTTAATCTAATCGTTCCCCTTTTTAACGTTTAAAACCAAGTTCAAATTACATACTAAATAAACAAATAAAAAAGTGGAATCGATACTTATGTCTCATGTGTATTCTGTATTAACTTGCATGAAAACCAACGTAAATTAATTAACAATTCGTGAAACATACATATAGAAAGAAATAATTCTCTTATTCATGTCGGTATAAAACATTAAAAGTCTAAATTATGCAGATGCTACGTTCGCTTTGAATCCCCAGCGCTTCGATTCAGTTTTATTGCCCTTTTATATAAGGCTTCCCCGTGTATAAAACATTTTCTCTTTTTACCTCCCGTTTAATTTTCGGTATTTTCAGGCCGATTAAATAAAGATATTCGATACCAAGAGGAGTTCCTCCTTCACCCTTCGTCAGCCTCCATCACTCGCGAGGTCCGCAGCGGCAAAATGTACGAGTTTTAATGGTTCAACCTCGATCTGTAGTGCGCCCGTTAGCGTAGAAACGCCGGAATTCTCGAAGAAACCCGAGTCGTCTTCGTTTAATAAACTCGAGACTGCGAAGGTGGAATTGTACTGAATTACATTATTTAATGCCTGTAATCTGTGCCAAGTCGTACGGGATAAGTCGATAATTTAATTGAATAAATTGGTAGCTTACGAGAAACAAAACACGACGAAATACGCGGGATTTCGTTGTATTATACGTAATAATTGATTTGCTGCAGGTAGATAAAAGCTTTCCAGGAAGCGTTACTTGAAGGGGTGGACGTTCTGGGATTGGATGTTTTAGTAGAAGATATACAAGGTTATCATAAAGTAAGGGATATATTTCAACTTTTTATATAACTACAGAAATTAAGCCAGTAACAGTAAATAATAATAAGGATTTCTTATATCCAATACTTCACCACAACTGTTCAATATGTTCTCCATTTTAATCATTTCTCCAAGTTACACACCGCATTATACAACATTTCAGGTTGAATTGAAGCAATTTGCTCCCTAATACTGTAATTCTTCCAATGTTTTTTGGTAATATTCTAAACACGAAATTTTTTTTAAATAATCCCAAAACCAAAAGTCCGCTGGATTCAGATTGGGGGATCTTGGTGGCCATGAATTTTTAGAATGTCTGCTTATAACACGATCTTGAAATGCAGCAGTTAACAAGTCTTTAGTGGTCGGTAAATGTGCGGGGGCGCTTGATCCTGCATGAAAACTGTGTTTTTAATTGCATCCTCGTTTTGCAACTGTGAAATTTGCCTAATCTCTTAACATCTGCAGGTATCGGTCATCAGTAACAGTTACAGTTAAGATCTCGTCATTCTGTATTTCCTCCAAAAAATTCAGACCAACGATGAAATTAGCTGTGAAACCCCACAAACAGTGACTTTCTTGTCATCAAGACGATCCCGTGTGATTGTCTCTGGATTTTTCAACAGTTTTGAGTATTAATTCCATCATTAGGAGAAAATTTGGCCATATCTGTCCATCAAATACGAGATAACCATTCGGGTTCAATTTCAATTTGAATAATTATTCGCAATGAAAAATCGTACCAGATTGCCAAATCTGTCTCTTTGAAATCAAACAGTCGTTGCAGTTTGTAAGATTACATAATTAGAATTTTGTGTAAAATTTTCCAAACCGTGGTATATGGCATTTGCAGTCGTTTTGATATTGGTTTAACACCACTGATTTCTAGCGGATTAGTATTGATTATGTTTTGACTTTCCTGAAGAACTTCAGCAATTTGGACATTACTAATCCTTGGGTCTTTCTAATCTCGGGAAGTCAGACTCTTTCAAATTTGCTAATCAAATTACGGTACGCCTTCATTTTACAGGGGCCTGCTCTCAAACAAATTCTCGCACGAAATCTTCGTTCATAATAACATTGTATTAGACTTATTCCTGTTTGCAGATCCAATTTTTGTTTAAGTTCACTCGTTTGAATTTATGTTAAAATCAATTTTATTTTGAGAATAAATCACTAAATTGCAATCGCTTTGTTGAGATACTTGTGACAGTAGTTGTCATAACGAAACTTTTGTTTTACATAGATAGACGAAAATCCCATTATTTCAGCAATTAGGATCCAATTCCTGCTTGCAATTATTTCAATTTCCTAAAGTTGTGTATAAATTTAAAGTATGTACATACTTTACTTTCTGACAATCCTATAAAATGTAGTATGTGTTGGAAACCTACTACAAATTAAGCTAGATACATGTTAATCTAGCCTAAAAGAGAAAAGCAAAAGAAAAATAAGAACCAAATAAAAGAAAGGAAGCTATAAATTACATACCAAACAAGAAAACACATGTAAGTGCATCTCTATTTAAATGAAACTTTGTATATAGATGCTACGTAGAAATATATATATATATGTATATAACATCTGCCACGAAATATTCTTATTTGTGTGCTGATGTGCTACATTTACAGTAATGAAGAAAACACGCAGGTGGTTATCTAATGATTTTATTAATAAAATGTGAGTATAGAGTTTACTGACAACTAATGATAGCAAGGACTGTGGGGCAGTATGGCAAACAACACAGAGTACCGCCACACTCCCCACCACAAAATATTAATTAATTCGGAACAGCTGTTTCGAAGGCTCGTTGGGCCTTCGTTCTCAACCGGGTTACCGAATAAATCTGTCTGTCTAGAAGCCAATAATGAACCAAAATTATCCCAAAAGAAATATCAACAAACAATTATCCAAAAGATGAAAATACAGCATAAATAACAATATTAAATTAATTAGAAAGTATTTTGATAAGAACCTAAGTCAATCGAACACAAATGGTGCGACTAGTGTTAAATCTGAATTAATATTTATAAAACCGCACTAAATAAAAATACAACCATTATATTGGTCATTATTTAGGTTCGTTTTTAATGAAATGACAAAAATTGAAAGAAAATATACATATTTGAAATAGTACAGTCACTAAAAGAATATTAGTATTATAACCTACATGAAATTGTACCAAAACTACATATTTTGTAATGTTTAAACTATAGCACAATGACTAACGATGTTCAGCCACGTGCATTCAGGTAGGTTCGCATATGACAACTGTTAGCTCCTCCGATGGCGAATGCGATGTTTCATCTACTTATATAGTCGACTCTCCTGTCTCTATCCTGGGATTTTATTCAGTAAGTATATCTCCAGCCAATGGTAATTCCGTAGTAGTGGAGAAATACATCTGAACTCTGCAACCTTTTGCGTTATTGTGTTTTTAATTGCGTTGTACAGTTATTACAAACGTTAATAAAAATTTCTCTTCAAGAAGCCAGGAGAGCACTTTATACGAATCACCTACCATTTAATTTACTTTCTGTTAAATATGCACTGCGCCGTTTTATTCTTTCCATATCCCTGCTTGCTTATATACACGGTTATAACGTTCCCTATAATCCCTTGAAAGCTCTTCAACAATTAATGTGTATCCTCTCTCTTTTTCCCTATACTATTCTCCCTCTTTCCGTAAATCTGCACCGTAAATATCTCGAATTGTTTTAGCCGTTATTTCTATTTACGTAGGTACCGTTTTGGGAGTTGCATGATAAAACGGGCCCCGGCCAGAGCGGGCCTTCGACCAGGCGCAATGCACTAAGCCGCCGTTAATTGTATATAAAGTTTAACATGGCCATTACTTTGGCTAAAACGACTTTATGTTTTAACGGAGCTCGCGCCGCACCGCGTGCCCATTAGCAGCGACCGGCCTGGTTTTCTTGTTCGTATATAACGTCGGGAGGTTGAATTTTCGAATCGTAGTATGGAGCTGCGAACACACAGAAACGTCAAAAACTAGGTCGAAAGTCGAAACTCATTGGCGGAAGAGTTGTTTTTCATAAATCGTCAATTTACCCTATAGAGCCCGAGCTTTTTATCAGTATGTGTGGATTAACTAGATCAAAAATACCCATAAAGACTATGAGATTCATATGTTTGGATAACAGCAGAATTTCTCCTAACAAAAATATTTTGTAATATGTTAACTGTAGAAAGTGTTTCGAATATAAATTAGCAAATCATCCTTCTGAAGGTGCAGGAAGTCTGTTGAAAGTTATATATCTAATCATTTAATAGGTAATTTTCTTATCTGTTGCTAGTGATTAATTGGTATAGTGCCGGTTTACTGAAATGCAGGCATTACGACAAAAAGACTTCTTTTTATCGGAACAATTTTATGCATTTATAGCACCACGCCATGGTTCACTAAGAACCTGGGTTACTGAGACATGTTACATCGAGGTTCTACAGTAGATGGCAACAATATGGTAATAACAGTAAAAAGCACTAGGAATAGTTCCGTAATGTCCCATTTGTTTGGGGTAAATCGTTGCTTGTCACCTCCCTCACTTGTAATAACAAGCTAAATGTATATGCGCCTTAAGGAAAGAATTTAATCTTTAATTGATTACTGATAGGTGGGAATTGTACATAGTGTGTTATGGGCAACCTACAGCGTGTTGTGGGCAAATTACGGCCAACGGGCTACATGCAGCCCGTCAGCTAGTTTTATCCGGCTTTCCAAATTTAGTTAACAACAATACTACAAAACGCAGTGAAGAAGCTTAAGGGGGGATTTCGGTTCGTCGGTTCAAAAAAATACGTACGCACGCAAAATTTCATGGCTGTAACTCAAAAATTAACGAAGTTACAGCCGCTCAAAGTTGACCGTGCAACGCTCCCGAGCGCCGCCCGAGAGTGCTCCGGCGGCAGGTAGCAAAAATCTCTTGTAGGATCTCCGAGGGGATTAAAGCCGGTTTATCTCTTCCTCGTTTTCTAGGGCTTCTAGGGCACCGGGCTTGGGAGATGAATAAAATATTGTAAAACTTTTGCGTGGCAACGTTGTAAAACTTTAAATTAAATTTTCTCAAAACTATGTTTCCGAAATTGGCTGGCATGATTGCGTTCAAACTAACGACCCGATTTGGATGAAATTTTGCAGGATGATGGCCAACCGATTTCTCGTGGGTCTGAAATTCACAAATTACACTTTTTCAACAAATAAATATTTTTGAAGGCCCCTCAAAAACGAAAAAAAGGAAAATTTCAAACTTTCAATTTTGGACGTTCGCCATTTTGTTTAAACATTTTTTTTCTGCATATTTCAGATCCAGGAGAAATCGATTGGCTATCATCCTGCAAAATTTGGTCAAAATCGGATCATTCGTTTGGTCAGAATCATGCCAGCCAATTTGCAATGCATTTTCTGTCTCTATTCGAGAAAATATTTTTATTTCAAGACTATAAAAATGTATAATATAAGAAAATAATTTTCTTGAAATTTTATTTGTATTAAATATTTTAGAAAATTAAAAAAATCCAAGACAAAAAAATGTTTCTTCCAAGTAAATCATTTGGTTTTAAGTTAAGAAAATATTCATATTAAAGGTAGGAAGGAAAAAAGATCTCACAAAGTTCTATTGAGAAATTGGGCGACCAGTTTCCTCTACAAAAAACTTATCATCAAGCTAGCTACAAGGATATCTAATAAAAGAAAAATTACAATAATGGAATAAAGACCTAAAGTTAATAATTAAAATTAGGAGCAAGTGAATGAAGTAATGAAAATGTTTTTTTTATAGGTTACAGCATAATTAAATTATTTCTTTAGTACTGTAATTAAATAGGGATTAATGAGTTAATATTAAGTTTATTTATCCCTTCTTTTATTATCACTATTTATTATATATATAAAAAAACTAACGTCGTAAACAATGGGTGATTCATTTAGAGAAACTTTTTTTAAAAAATAAAAAAAAATTAAAAAATTCAATTTTATCGGGTAATCTTTGTTATCATACCATTCTTTACATTTATTTTTTGAAGAGTATCTCTTTCAAATGTTGGCCGCAACTGCAGCTAACATGGTCCATTTTGAAGTTCCAATTTTCGATGACGCGTTCGAGCATTTCGAGTGGTATTTGGCCAATGACGCGAGTAATGTTGGCTTCCAATTCCTCAATCGTAACCGGCTTATCCATGTAGACTTTGGACTTTACGTAGCCCCGAAGGAAGAAGTCTAGAGGTGTGATATCACATGATGTAGGCGGCCAATTCACCGGTTCGAAGCGTGAAATTAACTGCTCACCGAATTGTTGTCGCAATAAAGCTAAGGTTTCACGGGCTTGCTGGAACCAAATGTCGAAATCACGGGCTTCAATTTCAGGCAGCAAATAATCCGTTATCATGGTGCGATAATGGGCGCCATTCACAGTTACGTTCCGGTCGCCCCCATTTTTGAAGAAATATAGACCGATGATTCCACCAGCCTATAAACCACACCAAACTGTTGTTTTGTCTGGATGTAATGGCAGTTCTTGAACCTTTGCGTGTTGCGTAGCCATTAAGCCAGCCTCATCGCTGGATAAAATTTTGGTCGAAAACAGTGGATTTTCTTGAAGCTTTTCAAGAGCCCAAACACTGAAACAGTGACGATTCGGAAGGTCGGCCGGTTTCAATTCTTGCACGAGTTGAATTTTGTATGTTTTTAAACCAAGATCCTAACGTAAAATACGCCATGTTGTTGCATACGACAAGCCAAGCTGTTGAGAATGGCGCCGAGTCGATTCATCACGGTCATTGCCTGCACTCTCAGCTATCGTCGCTATATTTTCTTCACTACGTGCTGGATGTGGTCTATTTGGTCGCGTATTATCCTATAATGAGAATTGGGTTTCAAATTTTTGGATGGTATAGCGAATTGTGCATTCCGTAGGCCGATTACGTGGACCATAAGTTGAAACACATTCCTTGTAGAACGCTGATTTGATGTAATACAGCTGAATAATTTGTAGACGCTATGCCGGGCTAAGTCTTTCCATGATGAAATGTCAAACAATACTGAACAAAAATACCATTACAGTTTGACATGATTCACGCGTGATCTGTCATAAAATTCCTACTGAAAAAAGTACCTCTGAATGAATCACTCGTTAGTAATAAAAAGAAAGAAATAGATTAACCGGTATCTTTTGAAAATGTTTATGAAACGTTGTACGTTATCATTGTATGGGTAAGTGGCACCTATATTCCGGTTTCTACTATCCAGGACGGCATGACTATAACTACTGGAACTAGGTGGCGCCAGGAAATATTTCAGTTGGTGTTTTTGAAGATTAATAGCATAAATTGAGAGATGTAAGAGCAATATTGCCAGGCGCAAGAAGCTTTAATGCATTAATACCAGGGACTATTTATTAGCATTATCTTGTTGTTTCTAGGCACTTTCTTCATGTATACTTCTACAATAAGTTCACTTTGTTTGGATATTATTCTGTAGATAACCTCTACTTTAACCTTTTAAAAATCACAATGAATGTGAATAATTTACTGCACTATGTACGGATATGTCGTACTCTTTTAAACAAGGTAAGCGCGATTAATAATGTGTATTTCAAGAATTCTAAGTAAAAAAACGCTTTATTTTAAGAAAATGAAATTATTGATTTATGAACAATACCTAAAAGCTTTCTTGAATTAAGAAAACTATTTATTATCCTCAAGAGAATATTGTTTTGTTGTGATAGAATTTGTGTTATAATGGCCATTTACTTATACTAAGAATCGCTTTCTTCAGATTTCCTGCAAGATTTTGTTGAATTAAGTTAACAAATATCTTAAACAAAGAAATACAATTATTTCATTACAAATATATACTTCTCTTAAGCGGAGAAAGTAACGCTAAGAAAATATTTCTTTTGATTTAAAACAGTTATTGCATTGCGGATAATTGAAACAGTAATTGTCAGTAATTGAAATTCTCTTTTTCAACATATTTACACACCAACGAAAGCAGTTTTTTTTAATTAGTATAAAACGTAACCTATCTGTCAGATTTGTGTGAAATTTTGACAGCAGACATCAGAAACATGGCGGAAGCCAGCAACATAGTCACCGTAGCGAAAGTGTTACTAACCTTTCGTCAAACCGCCCTCGTATTTAACATCCATAAATGAAATACTGTTTGAAGAAATTGAGGGACGTGGAAAATAACTCATTTTCTCCCGTAGTAATGTTGTTATTGTGATTATTCGTAATCAAAACACGTTGTGGGGCCTTTTGCGAATGTTGCGGTGGAACGTTGTCGGCTTCATAACCGGCATTAAATTCGAACGTAATAAATGTTGATTAAACCGCAAACGACGGTTCGAAACGTATACATGGTTGACTGCTTGGGCCCCACGTACACGCGCAATGTTGTCGGTATACATAGGTACGTATGAAGTCGTTAATACGTCCTGATTCAATTTAGCAATACATGCGTTCGACGCTGTGTTGTTGTTGTTGTTGTTGTCCGTGGTGTCTGTGTATATGTAAATACGATTGTGCGGCCGCAGTATTAGGCCAACCGGCCCAAAATACTTACACACTGTGCCCGCAGTGTGCCGTATAATTGCTTATCGATTTACATTTTGGGCCGGAGGCTACTAGATAACGTTAGATAAAATATCTGGAATGTGTGCCTTGGTATTCTATCGCTGAAGTTGATTCTATAGATGAAAAGGTGCACATCTTAAATGAATACATCTTATTGTTGTTCGATGTTCATGCATCTTTTGTCACTATTACTGCAGAGACACGTAAACCGTCGCCTTGTATTACGGATAACATTAAGTTATTAATGTCGCTTAGGGATAAAGCTCTTAAAAAGTCGAGTAAGTTAACTAGTCATTAGAATGAATATAAGTCCCTTAGGAACATAGCAACAGCTGCAATTAAGCGCGAGAAGAAGGCCTATTTACGACATAGACTTAATTTGCACTCCATCCCTTGGCAACGTATTTTCCATATTCACGATGTTAATGGAAGGGTTAAGTTTGTGCAACATCACTTAATGCGTTTGTTCGATCAACATGGTCGTGTTGATTTTGTTAATGTCACTAAGTCGCCTATGCCATGGTTAACGGATAATGTGAGACTAATGATACGGCTGCAGGATGAGGCTTTGGTTAAGTTCAGAAGATCGGAGTTGCCTATTATAAATCCTTAGGAAAATTCACTACCCAGGCTATCGAGAAGGACAACAAAGTTTATTTCAATTTTTCATTTCGAGATTTACCTTCGAAGGTGGCTTGGAGGAGACTGAGAACATTCAATATATGGGTGGGAAGTTCGTCGATTCCACTTCACTTGCAGGAGCCTAATGCAATTAATATTTTTTTCTTGGATAGTATTCCTGTTGTCAACGCTGACAATGTGATTAGAAACTATTATCTGGGGGCTGGACGAGACGTTGCGGCATTGTCCTTTAGTGTAGTCGAGTCCTGTTTGGTCTCTCATTTGATAGATCAATTTAGGAGTATTGCAGTTGGATGTGATTCCCTCAGTATTGTTATGTTAAGCCTGTGTGTCCATACCTTGTACGTTATATCGCATACATACCTAACGTTGTTTGTTATCCAAGGTATTCCCACTGCTTGACTATAGTACGGTCTTTGACACTTTGGACCATAATTTTCTTCGTGCCATTTTGTCTTCTGTTAGATTATATTCTAGTGCGATTTCATTGTTTCAATCTTATCTGAATGGAGGGACCCAGGGTGTTCGGTGTGGCGGTCGGTGCTCAGCTTTTAGATCACTTGTGCGTGGAGTGCCGCGGGGGTCGGTGCTCGTCTCCCTGTGGTTCTCTGTGTATACGTCCTGCTTTCATTAATATGTCCAATCGTGTAAAATTCAGATGAACGCCGACAATATTCAATTGCATTATTCATTTAAACCTGAAGAGCGTTGCACTGCTTTAGCTCTTGTGCAGCGGGATCTTGACAGTATTTCAGCAATGTCTACTCGGTATTCCTTAACTATGAATCCTGCGAAATCATATATTATGGTATTTGGTGGGAAGAACTTAGCATATTCCATTCGTCAGCAGATTGATCTCAGAATTGATGGCACTACTTTTAATGGATGATACATTTAGGTTCAATAACCAAGTCTCCAAATGTGTTAGAGCAGCCTGTGCTTGAAACTAATTTATCCGCATTGACATTTGCTTTCGATCCAGACAAATCTCTGCGAATCTCTTGTGCTTTCTCATTTTTCATTCTGTAGTGAGGTATATGGCCCCTGCTTAACGCGGGATGCTTCAGCAAGAATCCAAAGGGTGCAGAATGTCTGCCTCAGACTGACTTATGGTATACGTAAGTATAATCACATTTCCCATAAGGTATCTGAGGCCAATTGGCTTAGCATGGATAGTCGCAGACTTTTATCTTCTGCTTGTCTGTATCATAAGGTTATATTGCTGAAACAACCTACCTCTATTTATTTCATAAAATATCTTTCCGTACTGATGTCCACCATTTGAATTTGCGTCATAAAGGTTTGGTGACTCCACCGAGTCATTGCACGGCTTTCTTTGAAATATGTTTTTCTTATCAAGAAGGTATGCAACAACTTGCCGGTGGGCTTCAGATTTTGCTCATTAGAACCCAGTTATCACTTCAGACAGCATTTACTTAGACATTTGACATGAATTAGTTTCCTTCTTATGTACGAGGGTGGCCCCAGAAGTACCAAGCCTGACCCATAGATGGCAGTTGTCGTCAGTACCGACCTTATAAAGCTTAAATTTGAAGTTTGAAGACGCTACATTGTTTAGTATACGTTTGACAGCCATCAATAATGAACGGTGTCAGTGAATTTCTAAACATGGATAAAATTGGTCATAGGTATGTGATACAATACTTTCATTTGAAAGGCCTCAGTCCAACAAATATAAAAGCTGAGCTAGATTCTACTTTGGGGTCGTCTAGTCCATCGTTTACAACAATAAAATATTGGGTGGCAGAGTTTAAACGCGGCCGTATGAGCTGCCAAGACGAACATCGCAGGGGACGACCAAATGAGGTGACCACGCCAGAAATGTAAAAAAATACACAGTATTGGATGACCGTCGAGTGAAACTGCGCGAGCTAGCAGACATGGTAAGCATTTCAAAAAGTGCTGTACATTGGACAGAAAATTTGGACATGAAAAAGCTGTGCGCAAGAAGGGTGCCGCGTTTGTTTACAATTGAACAAAAACAGCGTCGTGCGGATGTTTCAGTCGAGTGTTTGGCGATGTTTCGCAACAATAAAACGGAGTTTTTGCGTAGATTCATAACCATGGATAAAATATAGGTTCACCACTTCACACCTGAGACGAAAGAACAGTCGAAACAATGGACTGAATGGGGAGAATCGGCTACCAGTTTCGGGGTACCGGGTTCGAACCCCGGGCCCGTCACTCTCAGAGTAAGGTTTTTCGTAGTTTTCCTTACCCCAAATTTGGCGAATGCTTAAGACGCTTTACGGGCGCGGGCGTAATAATATCTCATGGCTGGCCGATGCCCCCTGTAATTGGCGAAAGCTGCTGGGGGACGTGAAGGCATGAACTATTATTATTATTATAGGCAAAACCGTACACTAAACCTTTTCCTGGAAAAAAATAAGAATCCCATTACAGCTACATAAGGAACTGTAATATATTTACAATTTTTATTTCATTTTGTAAATGTCTCCTTGATTTATCTGTCAATGATACTTATTCAATTTTGCAGAATTTTTGTTGTTATCAGAGGAACTAATAAATAAAACATTACTTAAAATATGGAACATTCCATTGTACATACAATAGATTTATTTAATTAAATGGCGAACGTTTACATGTACACTATAAAGTCAACCAGTATAATTTAAAATAAGTCGATAAAATGAAGTAATGAGAAAAAGAAGAAGTCGCCGTAAATTATGGTTTCGAATAATCGACGAATCCGTTCCAGATTCAGCTAATTGAACTGTCTATCAATCAGTGGAACTTAATCCAGCCAACCAACGCGAAGTCTCAGTACTATTCTTCGCTTCCCATCTCACCGAGAAATTTTCATTCTGATTTCGTTTTGTGCCCTTACACAAATACACACACATATATACTTGTATATACGTATCATATATATGTATAGTCCTATATATACGTCTTGACAAACGTCCAAATTAGATTTTCTTTGTCGTTTAACGGGGGAACATCGAGCCGAATACGATGGGAAAAGGGAGGATGGAAGAAGGAGAGTGAGCAGCCATCCGACATGACGCGAATGTAAAGATTTAATTTCCTGATGAATCCAGATCTCTTCAAAACCCCGAAAAGTACGACAGGAAAAAGACGAACGCAAGATTATTGCGATTATTTATATTTAATACTGTCGCTACCTTTTCCCTGGCTTTTTTCTTCTTTTTTTGATTATCGTCGCTTAATAAATAATATAAAGGTAGGAACCCAGGCGATGATAATGTAATTTCGCCGTATTGTAGATAAATATTCCGTCCACACGTTTCGGCATTAATAAATTCAAGCAAGCTTGGCGCAGAACCTCACCTCCACCTAATTTCTATCTCCCCCAAAAAAGAAAGGAAACGACCGAGTCGCCAGCTAACAGCAGCTTTCACGTTCGTCTTCGGAGGTGGAGGAGGAATAGTAGGGGGATGAGGAGGAGATAGAAAGTAGCTAGGGAGCTAATCTCGAAAATTCTTTCCACCATTGTTTTCGATTAGCTGCGTAAACAACGCCACCGGCGAACAAACACAGAGACAGAGAGGTAGATGTAGGATCTGGACGAGTTTCTTCTCTCGCAAAGGATTGCTGCTACAGAAGAATTGGTCTCCTTCTTCTCCTACTCCTACTATTACTACTGCTGCCGACTGCTGTTGCTTCCAAATTGCGGAAAAGTCAGAAATATGCGCGCGCCTACCTCTACTATTGCTTGTCTTCCGCTTCTCTCGTTTCATTTGATCCCTTTGATTTTCTTAAAAGGTTTTCTCGGGCACGGGCAGTAGGTATCTTTCGACATCGTCGCTTCTTCGTCCGGTAATTACTTTTTCTGTGATCGACCGCAATGATTTGTTTCCGGAAAGTATCCGAGACGATTTCTCGCCCGCTTTCTCCTCGTATACGCCGATTTGAGCGTGACTGCAAATTGTCGACCAAATTAGATTTGTAAAATCGTATCATTTCGTACGGCACCCTACCTATCTGAATCTTAAACGGAAGTTTTTGATTCTATCGGTATCTTTTGCGTATCCTTCGCGACTTCACCAAGTAAATTGCTTTGCGTTTAATAAATTAATTTATAAACATACTTTTGTAACTTTATGTAAATATTGTACTAGGGTTAGTCGGGACAATAATGAATCAATATTCGAAGACTTAAGTTACAAAGAATTTGTAATTGAGACAAAAATTCAAAACTGTGGTTCACTTTTCGCCACAGATTCGAATTGCTAGCAATACTTTTTCTACAATATGACTTGCACATCTATCTCCTCTTGGGATAACTTACTTACTTACTTATCCTCGATCTCTTCTACAATAGGTGTAGAGGTTATTGTTCTCCTCCATTTATTTCTATCCTTAGCTATTCGTTTTGCTTGAGTCCAGTCCAATCCTTTCCTTTTTAATATGTCAGTTATTTCATCATTCCACGTCCTTCTCGGTCTGCCTCTTCTTTTCTTTTCTCCTGTCTCCGTTTCCCATATCACTTTCACCATCTTATTATCGTCCATTCTTACCACATGCCCGAACCACCTTAGTTGATGAGTTTCAATTTTTTCACTTTTAGATCTTTTCTTATTTTTTCACTTCTCATTTTGTCCATTCTCGTCACTCCCGCAATTTTTCTTAAAACCATCATTTCACACGCCGTAATTTTCCTTTTTAATTGTTTAGGTAATACCCATGATTCACTTCCATAAATGATCGTTGACACTAACACCGCCTCATATACCTTTACTTTTGTGTTTTGGGATATCTCTTTCTTATTAAAGAACTGGCTGTAAAGTGTTCTGTATATCGCTGTTGCTCTGTTTATTCTGTTAATTACTTCTTCTTTGAATCATCCATGTGTTTCTGTTATTGATCATAGATATCTTGTTTTTTCTACCACTTTTATTTCCTCGCCTTGCAGATCTATTTCCGTCTTCTCCGTTTCGTTTGCTATTATCATTATTTCTGACTTCCCTGTATTTATTCTTAGGTTATATTTTTCTAGCTCTTCTGCCCATCTTTCTATTCCGTTTTTTAATTCTTTTTTGTTGTTTGCAAAGATTTCTTGGGACTATGTAAGTCAAATATGCAGAGAAATGAAAAGCCCGATAAGTTGGTCACAAAGGCAGCGGATGTACCTTACATTGGTTTAAACCATTAATGTGATCTATAAAAGAGTCACTTAAAATAGGAAATCAGGAAATGGGAAGAAAATCAAAAGATCTCGTACTGGAAAAACATACCAGGACAAAATCAGACGAAAACATTAATATTCGGCTCACCAAAAACATCAAAGGTAGTACCACCTTTCAGGAAAGAGGATCTCAGAATAGTGGAAGGCTTATTGGCAGGCCATGCAACTCTAAAATATCACTTACATAAACCAGAAAAAGCTGGAGATCAGTTTTGTCGTTTACGGCAAGAGGAGACGGCAAAGCTCATTCTATGCAAATGTGTTAGTAATATTCGACATTTCAGTCGACCATTCCTAACGCCTGCTGAAGTGAAGGAAGAAAATCCTAGAGCAGTCGTAAGCCCATGGCTCGTTTCAATATTAATAATATCTCTTTTTTATAATTTCACACCATCTCTTGTTGTCTTGTAGAAAAGAAACAAACAAAAACAGCAATAAAACAGATTACAACAGAGATAGCTAGAACGGGTGTATTATAATTGGCGACGTTAGATTCAGAATTTTCACTGATGCAGTTCGCTTTGATCCCGAATTGGGGATCACATTTGCCCTTTCCACTAAATCAACTCAACAGGCGCCCGTGCATGATCAATGATCAATAAAGAAAGAAGATGATATATTTGTAAGAAACATAACATTATTTTAATATGTACATATTGCGTGGTAATTTTGACATAGTACGTCCTCCGATACATAAGCATGTGTTGCACAATAGGCGAGAGGTTCAAATTTGCCCTACTTCCTATAAGGTTTATTACACCATCCGAGCCCAGACTTTTATTATTTTTACTATACATGTTGACGACATTATCAATTCTTTCAGAAGTTTCCCAAACACCTCTCTAGTTCTCCAAAAATTCCTCAGTTCTCTAAACTTTCACAATTTTTTTTTCTATACACAACCAAAGTTTTTGGGAAAGAATATAAATTTTTACCAATAACTTCTTTACAAACTAAACAGACACTCAAAAAAATCTGTAGACATCATCGAGAACGATCATTAAACTCCATTAAAATATAATAGCGTTCAAGTTTTCCACTTCGTTTCTTCCTCCGCCTCTACTTCCTTCGTCCCCTCCTCGTCGCTAGAACATTAAAAGATCATTTAATATAGACTTCGCACGGCGCAGGTATATACTTACGAACCCTTGGTGTAAGAGACGCTTGTAATTTCAGTTTAGAAAGTCGTAAAAAAGTTTTCAGGACTTATCTCCATCGAAAAAATGAAATGATGTAGAGACGGAGGATACCTGAGTTGCCCTATCTTGTCCTCCTATGTTAGAAGAAGTTACCCTCTATACAGCCGACCGAGAGTGGAAGAAGAATTGATTTCGGAGGCGGAATGTAATGCACCCTGAAATTATTGGAGCGGAAGAAACTTTTTCAGTTTATAAATTCTAATATTTCCCTTCTCCCCTCGTTTCTACAAACGGGTTGAAGGAAGAGAACAGAGACGAATGTATTCCCGGCGAAAGGAAGAAGACGGGAGCTTTGGGGGTCGAACGAGGGGGAATTATTACCGGGGCGCGTCTATTTTATCTCGAATGCGCAATCTGTTCTAGGTAAATATGCACTCAAGCAAAAACTCGAACTGATCCCGCTGTTACGAAACTTTTCCCACGACTTTCATTCTCTTCTTCTCTAATATCTTGAAGTTGCGCGCCATCAGCGTCGTCTGTATTACGTCAAGTTTTGCCAGACTTATTTGAACTCGTAAAAGTTAGATTCGTGAATGGGCAAACGAATAATGCGTTCTTCATCAATGTCTTAATTACTATAGCATTGGTTTCTTTTGACCAATATTTGTCTTTGGTTAAATTGCTGAAGTAAACGGTGTTTGCACTTTGTATTAAAGCCTGCATCAGCCTAATGTTGCCATCTGACTTTTTGGAGTCTTTAATTTTTTTAATGTAGATTGTCACTAAAGGGTCAGTTACCTCGGTTCAAGCATCATTGCAAAATGTACTATGATATTTAATTGTTGAGTCAACATTGAATGTGGTAAGATATCCGACCAGGGGTGAGAAACCTTTTTACCATGATTCATGACATTCAAGTTTGGCAGCGGTGAAGAAGGCCGCACGAGTTGATGGATAAATCTATTTTTTTAATACAAATTGTAAATTACAATTTCTTACGCTTTATTTTTCTTTTGGTGCACGGTGTATGTGTAGACTTTTATTTCTGATATCGTATAATCTAGCGTTTCATTTTGGGAAATTTTGCTTTATATTTTCTCTTAACCTACAAGACAAGCTCTTAAATTCAGCTACACTGTACAGCTTCGCTTACCTTAATTTGTTGAATCTTTTGTTTATGTTTTCCTTTAAAATAGATCGGCTTAATCTTCTTTCGCTGCCCTCAGTTAGGTTTTGACATTTTAGTTTATTACGATACTCATGTATGCTCCATTAAAATCTCTGGAGCATTAAATGAGCGTTCTTTTACAAGATAATTTGCGTTTTTTTTTAATATTTCAAGGTCCCGCAACGTTTATTTCTTCCCCTAGTAGTTTTTTCCTGTTTATCCATTCACTAGGCAGGGTTATTCTAAACAGGTGGCGTCTTGAGAATCTTTTTTTTTGAGTATTTTCGAACCACTCCCTCGCCGACGAGCATGCTGGTACCCTGAATGAAGGTGACGCTCTACGAAAATTGTTAGGGGATATTTGCGACTATTTTGGTATCTTTGTTTTTTTTAGGCGTCGAAAACGGATTCGACCGTACAAGAAACTTAGAAAGGCCACATGCGGCTTAAAGATCGCAGGTTCCCCACGTCTGCATTAGACCATATCATCTAATAATGATGTCTTTTTGGTGGGTAAATCTGTTTCTTGAAGCAGCAAATTGTAATAAAATTTTCATGCACTGCTGTTCTTTTTTGAGTTCTAGTCCTTCAACAACAGCTATGATGATCTTATGTTCATGCACAGTAGCAAAGGAATACTGCAGTTCCGATTGACGATTGTTGCTGATTTTCTAGAGGATATTCTAGTTCATTTGGTTTAAATAATTTCCCTCATTTTAAGTTTAAATAACTAACGAAAATTAACAGATCTGTAAGACAACAAGCCAAAGTTGAATACCTAGTATAACTTTCCATAAAAAATTTGAAGTAGCTATTTCTCTTTATTGTAGTGTAACTACAAAACAACTTATTGAAAGGGCCGCTTTAGGTATTGGAAAGCTATTAGAAAGTTACTACGTTTTATGTGGCAATACTGTAACCCCGGAACATAATCAGTTGAATCCATACACAGCAAAAAAAATTAACATTATTCAACACTAAAGCAATATTACGATTTGTTCAGAGGGGCGTACACGAGTAGTATAAAAAAATATTTTTGTGTAATGCTTAGTGCAAAACTAGTTATAAATGGAATATCATACAAACATTATGCAAATTTATTACACTACCATAGTATAAAATCGCCACAGAAAGTAATGTCGTAGCCTCGTTAAAGGGAGATCTCCCGAAGATTTCCGAGGTTATGCCCTGTAGGGAGGCTACTGGCAAGAACCGTCCTAACATTCAGTTCTTTGTAAGACGAATGTGTACAGTGAAAAATGTGGGTGTTACGGCGAGCAAGTGGGAGCATATATACTTACGCGCGTGTAGGAGAGGGCGCAAAAGTAGTGGCAAGAAAGCAGTCGTCCTACGTACATTAAGAGATAATATGGAGAATAATGTATAAGAATGGGATGAGTAGGTATACATCAAACGCCTGCTTCCTTGCTGCAGGTTCGAAAGCGGTCAAAGTCTATTAGAAGGCATCAGTATAGACAAGGAAAGCGATAGCTCCCACGGCCTTTGATTTATGGGCTGCAATAAAATTACATTAATAAATTTTTTTAAATTAATAAAATTACAACAAAAGACAATTATTCCTTCTCAGGAAAGGAATTATCTTCTGTTCACGCACTAGGTATACGCTGTATTTAATACTGAAAAGTGCTTTTGATACATTATTCTGCATTGAATATTTTAGTCATCCAGTACACGGAAATTACACGATGAGATTTTTTTATTCTATAGAAGCTTCCGTTATTACAGAAAATGTTTGATAATATAATTTGGTCTCTTCTTTTGGAACCTATGAGGAGCTAAGGTGGGCAAGTTCCTGTGGTTTCAGGATGCAGTACATCCACTTTTTGATTCCCAGTACACCTTTGACCACTTTCTAATGCTGTTCACAATGCAAGTCATATATCTCCTCGTTGCGTAATGCATGTAACCTGTCACTCGCTACCTGAACTCGTCTACTTCCTTAGTGCATGGTTAGCTACGCGTAGGACGAGAATGACGGAAAAGGAAAATAAAAGTAGAAAATTTTAATATTTCAGGTTCTCATTACTTTCTTTCGCCTCTTACGCAATGGTGGCGGTGCTGGCTTGCCGGGTTAATCTTTAAGTGTTATTTTAGGGCATGGATGAATGGTTTCATTATGACGGCAGGAAAAGCATATCGCTTGTCGCGCGTCGCTTTTCTTGTATAGGTAGGACGGATTATTATTACTTTGGCCACGACCGGACCCAAGTCGAAGCTATTTTTACGCTCTCGCCCGCAGCTTTATTGGTTTCGGGTTCTCCTCCGGTCGATCGACATTTTAATGGTATTACATCAAGGTTATTCGACTTAGGCTTAATAAAAGCGTATTGTTTTGTTGTTATGAGTTTTCTCCTTTTATAGCTCGTTATTTTTGCTTGGTTATAATCCCGATTTTATACCTCAATAAATTTCGACTGGGGTACCGATTGTTTTTATACACAACATCCTTATACCTAGGTATATTGGAAATTTAACGGATTAGTTCCCTGTGAAAAACATGGGCAATGAAAAAGCAAAATAAATTGCTGTTTTAATTGCAAAAAACCGGTGTAAGGGTAATTTACAATCTTAGAGAGAGGAAACTTATTTTGTATCGTCCATTTGATCATGAACAAATGGCGCCGCTACTATTTTGAAATTTGATTTATACAGATAAAAAATATAACGTAAGGGAAAAAATGAAATGTGGTGTGGATTTATCTTTCACATGCAGAGAAATGGTTTGTTGCATCAAAAAAATATAATTCTTGGAAAAATCTCTATTCAAGAAAATATACTATAAAAATGTATAACATAAGAAAATAATTTTCTTGAAATTCTATTTTGATTAAATAAATATTTTCTTATGGTTAGAAAATCAAGAAAATCCAAGACAGGCAAATGTTTCTGACAATTTAATTATACTGTAATATATAAAAAAACGTTTTCATTGGCTCATTCACTTGCTCCTAATTTTAATTATTAACTTTAGGTTTTTCTTCAATTATTGTAATTTTTATTTTATTGGGTATCCTTGTAGCTGGCGTGATGTGTTTTTTGAACACGAAACTGGTCACTTAATTTCTTAATAGAACTCTGGCATTTTTTCATTCTTACCTTTAATATGAATATTTTCTTAAGTTAAAACTAAATGATTCACTTGGAAGAAACATTTGTCTGTTTCTTCCAAGTAAATCATTTAGTTTTAAGTTAAGAAAATATTCATATTAAAGGTAGGAATGAAAAATTGGTACAGATCTCACAAAGTTAAATTACTGCTGGCCCGGATGGTATCCCTAGCTTTCTGGTTCGTGACTGTAGGATTATACTTATCACTCCTCTTCTTATTCTCTTCAATTTAATACTATCAACTGCTACTTTCCCTGACTTATGGGAATGTAGTAGGGTGTGTCCGATACTAAAGAGTGGGCAGCCTGATAATGCCAGGAACTACAGGCCAATTTCGATCCTTAACAATTTCGCAAAGGTATTTGAATCCGCAATATACTCACGCCTTTATCCACTGGTTAAGAATCATATTGCAGTCGATTAACATGGATTTATGGAAAAATGATCATCAATTTCCAACCTAGCTGTCTTTACCCAGTACACCCATAATGCGTTTGATGCTTACGGACAAGTGGATTGTGGTATATACTGATATTTCCAAAGCATTTGATCGTATAGACCATGTTATCCTACTACAAAAACTAGAAAATGTTGGCTCCCTAATATTGCTATCCCCTTTATATTTACATAATCGAACGCAATATGTTTATTACAACCGATTTAAGTTACATCTTTTTCTCGCTACCTCAGGGGTACCACAGGGTTCCAACCTAGGACCTCTAATGTTCCTATTGTTTCACTTCAATAACATCTTACGCCGACTGCACTTACCTGTAGGACCAACTGAATGTGGTTGCTAATTGGTGTACCGTAAATAACTTACTTCTAAACGTCCCCAAATGTAGAGTTGTAACGTTTTCCAAAAAGCTCAAACCCATATACTTTAACTATAGTTTTGATGGAGAATTGTTGTCTCGGTATTCGATTATAAAAGACTTCGGCATCTCTTTCGATTCGTACCTCACCTTTGCTTTTTATAGAGAGAAGATCGTATAACTTTGGGCTTTCTAATTAGGAATTCCACGCACTTTCATACAAGTACAATTAAATTATTATATACTATATAACATTTGTAAGATCAAAACTAGAGTATGATTCTCTTATTTGGAATCCCTTTTATTCCACACATAAAACAGCAGTGGAAAGAGTCCAGAGAAAGTTTCTCAAATACTAATATTTTATAGAGGAAGGCATTTATCCATGTAGAGGTTTTGACTACCAAATACTATTACAAAGATTTGATATGGTTTCCTTAGAGGTAAGACGACAGTTACACTCAATCAAATTTGTATATAACCTAGTACACGACAATATTGATTCTCCCGATTACTCTAGTAGATATAATCACACTTTTTATGTTCCGTTTGGAACTATTGATTTATGAACAATACCTAAACGTTTTCTGGAATAAAGAAAACTATTTACTATCCTTAAGAAAATATTGTTTTGTGTTACAATGCCCATTTACTTATACTAAGAATCGCTTTCTTCAAATTTTCTGCAAGATTTTCTTGAATCAAGTTAACAAATGTCTTAAACAAAGAAATACAATTATTTAATTACAAGCATATACTTTTCTTAAGCGGATAAAGAAACGCTAAGAAAATATTTCTTTTGATTTAAAACAGTTATTCTATTGCGGATTTAATTAAGGCGGACAGGTTTGATACAAATAAACGTTTCTTTGCGTGTAATATTCAGACCTAAATCTAACTGTGCATTTGTGACACTTTGCGCAAACTCCACTAAGGGGTTACAAACACTCTTTAGAAACAGTGCTTGAAGACAAAATAAAAGATGTGTGAAGAAATATTCCACCGGGGCATTGCGAAAGATTGGTGGGTGCAATATCTAAACGTGTACAGGTAGTCATTCAAATCCGAGGAGGTCATAACGATATTAAATTACATGTAGAGTTTTATAATTTTGCAGCTATAGTAAATACATTTCAACAAAGTTTTAAGTTTTGTAAAGTTTGAGGTGGGCCCGTGTGTTTCTATTTACACTCTTTCTCTCTTCTGGAAGTGCTTCGAAGTGAGGGTGAACGACGACAACACATTTATGCGCGCTCCTCATAATAAATCATACATAATGTTGGCTTTCAGTCATGCACATTTTATTTTACGTTTTCATGTTCGCGTAGCGCTGCTTTTCCCGAAGGATATCTGCGCGAAAGGTGTGTATCCGCACTCGCATCTTTTCCTGTCGCGTCGGTGTATAGAAAGGCTTGCTTGCTCGCTCGCTACGTTGCCGTTGGTAGGTAGATCTACTATTATACATCTGAGCGAATATTTTCCGGACTTCTCCCTCTATTACGTATTCCGGATCCGGAAATAATGCGGATTTATCCGTTAGAAAAACATTCGCATCTGTATATATCTGTATGTTGGTATACCTTCCTGTGTACCGCACCTTTCCCCCTACTGCGCCGCCTTATCATTTATACACGTCCGCTATGAATAAATTAAGGGATTATTTGCGTTTCAAGAGCGAATCAGCGGATATACATACATAGTACAGTCCCTGGTAATCGAATTAGAACCACTTAAAAATATCATTTTGGGGTAAAATTTAAAAAAACAGTTTTTAATGTTGGCAATATTACTATTTAATTACATATAACATGCAAGTAAGTATAATTTGATCTTCTTCAACTTTTCAATACATTTGAATTCAAATCTCGCCGAGTAGAATGCCGTGTCTATCCCAAAAGACTGTGCACATGAATCCAAATTTCGTCACCTACGATGTTGGATACGGATTTTGAAGTTCCTCTGTCGAATTTTTTGAGCATTTCCTCTTGGATCATATGCGGAATCCATCGGAAACAGATCTTTTTCACACCTAAATGTTCATGCAAAATCGAATGTAATGCAGTCTTCAATATACCTAAGGATGCCTTTGTCTCACGGTAAGTCACATGCCGGTCTTCTTCAAACATATTGCGCACAGCATCGATGTTTTTTGGAACAACAATCGATTTTGGATGAACTTCGCGAAATTCATCACTGACGGAACCACGACCACGACGAAATTCTGCAAACTAGTTGTAGACAGTCTTTTCTGATGGTACTTTATACCAGAAGTTAAAGGAAGCAATTCGACGCATTGT
The DNA here is from genome assembly GCA_029619315.2 of Dynastes maya. Classification (NCBI taxonomy): domain Eukaryota; kingdom Metazoa; phylum Arthropoda; class Insecta; order Coleoptera; family Scarabaeidae; genus Dynastes; species Dynastes maya. The sequence continues at coordinate 31,287,948 of JAROYE020000008.1, forward strand.
TGCTGTGTTAGGTCTCCATCATAAAAAATCATCCAGCGAAAACGTTCACGTGAAATTTCCAATTTTTCACAAAATTGCTTTTTTAAACGCTCAGTGTAAACACACTAGTCGGCCTATATCTTTGCTGTCACTGCTTCAGCAATAACAAATATCAAATTTTACTAAAATAGTAATCGTTCAATCTCAATAGCTGCATCTAGTGGTCGTTTCAAAGTTATAGATCAATGAAGCGTGGCGGTTGCTAGGAGGTTTAGTCAGGGATTTCCACGTGTGATGTAAGGGGTAGTCATCTCCGCGATTTAAATTGTTGGGATGTTTGAAGATCTCTCTCAGGTCCAGTCTAACTCCACTCGCATCTTGTCTCAACTAAACCTCCCAGCCAGCGCCACGCTACATTGATCCTTAACTTTTCCGCTCCATTGACCCGAAACAAGACCTACATAAACCCCTCTGGGATGAATAATCCCTAGTCAGTGTGTAGTAACAGGCCTGAGATGTCCCATAGAATTGTGGAAGAAATGTCGGCAGAAGCTACGACAACGACGCAGTTCCAACCTGGAAACAAAGAGTATAGTATTATTGATGACTGCGGAAGCCTACGTACCAGATTCTATGCAGTATTGTTTCTATTTTATAAACCTACCAGTCTCAAAATGTTAAACCTGTTAGGGAACCTCTTATAAAGTAAACAGTACCGCAGTGAAATTCTGGAAAAAAATTATCTACACCCAATAAAAACATCCAGGCGTAAACATGTTCTCTTTTTTAAATTTCGAAGCGCAGAACGAGAACAACAAAAAATCCGATACATTCATGCAGAGTAAAGATTTTTTTTCTCCCTCCAGTATTCAGTTCGATTCATGAATAGTCGGCAGAGAAAAGCATCTTTTCAAATTGTACGAAAAATGGAAATACATTCGCACAACATTCGCCACGTACTTTTTTCGGCGTATTCTCGTCGCTGGATATTTAAATGCTTACCTTCTATTCGATGTGTCGGCGAAAGGTAGGTGTTGTCTGCCTGCCTCTCTCCACTCCCTGGAAAATTGAACTTTACGCCCCATTTATATGTAAATCGCGTTTACGCGAACCGAATGGCGTTGGATAATTCGAATTTCGATTTTTGAATATATAGGCGAAACAATTTGTTTATAGCCTGCATGCTGTTCATCGTCAGTTGTCGATTCCACTCGCTCGTTTTCAAAAATCGTTCCCACGCCTACGCTTCTTATTTTCTCAGCTACATGAAATGAAGGAAAAAGAATCGCTTTAAACATTCTCGTCCAAAAAGAAAAGTAGGTGCGAAACGTAGTATATTCGAGGCTGCCAAGAGAGGATGGATTAAACGTGCACAAAAGGAATGAATTTTTCATGGAGGAAATTGATATTTTCCCCCGATTGAAAAATAACAAATCGTTTTTATATTTCGTCTGTCTCTCTCCTTCTCCCATTTCTAGCCCGTGCGGTAAGGCGATGAAGAGTAACAGGAAAGACGAATTGACACAGTTAAATTGAAATATTCCGAGTACTACGGATTTGTTAAAGTCTATTCTTTAATTTTGTCTGAGACGATTGATAGATTCAGTGCTGAAATTGAAATCGTTAAAGCCGTCACTTTTCCTATTTTAAATTTGATATCATTTACTACTACCATCGAAAAACTAAGCTTGTCACCTTCTTCATGGAATAAATAGTGAAAAATCTAAATTACTCAAGAAAGACATTAATAAAATCATCCGAGTGTTGCCCTGTCTCAAATACTATAGATTCTTTGGAAATGTATAATCTTCTGAAAAAAACTGACAGCGTGGTCAGCGAAACGTTAACAGTAAACACAACGACGTGGCAATACAAAGAAAATTATTCTACAGTCCTGAAAGCCTACACTCAACTTTATTTATGACTAAGAAACATAGCAAATCTGTTTTGCAGAAAAATAATTTCCTAAGATCTGGATAGCCAGATACGTTAAGAAAGTAATCTTCAAGTCAATTTTTATCTAGAATTATAGCATTAGAGATTTCGTAGATGTGGTACAGTAGCGTCTTAAGTTTTTAGAAACGACCACTAGATGGCGTTATTGAGACTTGACATTACTATTTTCATAAAATTTGAGATTTGTTATGTTGGAGTAGTGACAGCACAGAAATTGTCCGAGTAGTTTGTTGAGAGTGAACATTAAAAAAAAGCAATTTTGTTATGAAATAGAAATTTCACGTGAAGGTTTCCGTTGGATGATTTTCTACGATTGTAGTAAAGGCCTAACACGACAACAATGCTTCGAATCGCTTCATCCAACTTTTGGTAATGAAGCATCATCAGAAAAAAAAGCACAAAAAAGGGCTCGTGCCAATTGATGTAAGGAAATCCTCAAAAAATTCGACAGAGGTATTTCAAAACCCGTATATAACATCGCAGAAGGTGACGAAACTTGGATATATTCGTAAGAACCGGAAACTAGACAACAATCAACCGTTTGGATGTTCTCAGGTGAACCGAATCCAACGTTCACGAAGCACTTCCAAGGAAGTGATTGCTTGCATCTTTCGTTGTACTGGACCTGTCGGAAGCATTGCTTTGGAATATCGTAGAACTGTTAATGCTGAATGTTATACAGCAATTTGTTTGCCAGAAGACATCAAAGAAATCCGGAAAAACAATCGACAATGTCGCATCATGAACAGCAATTTTTATTACCTCAAGCCCTCAAAAACCATGTTTTACAGATACTACCTTCAAAATGGAAGAAATGTCTCGAGATCTGGTTTGCATGCATGCAGAAGTGTGTAAACCTTGATGACGAATATTTTTAAAAACAATAAAACGATTTGTACCAAAAAATAATTTTCTGTCATCGTTTTTGTAGATTTAAAAGGTATCCCTGGTATAACAATATCGTCTGAGGGTGTCTAGTGAGGGAAATGGAAATAAACCTTTTTTTTGTATTCAAGGACGTCATCCCCAAAAACGGAAATGTATTTTTTTTTTGACCTGCGAGATAAATGCCCATTTTCCAACTATAATTGCTAGCCAGCTGATTACCTGTCTTAGCCGGATGCCATTAATGAAAATTAGTCAGAATTGAGAATGATTATATGGGTTTTAGGTCACACTGTTCAAACAACAACAGATCGCATCGCAATACTTTCGGTTATTAGAAATCTATGGGGATATAGAAGCTGTATGAGAAGTGCATGCCAAAATGTTGTTCATGGCCAAACTTTAGTCTTGTAATAGCTGTACGATAATAGCGGGCGGAATTGTAATTTAGGTACCAAGAGTTAATGTTTGTCACTGCAAATGGACGTAAACATGCCGTGTTGTTTTTGCCGTCTATGCATATCTCTGTCCAATATATATTCCATATTCTTTCTCTATCAGGGTGTGCTAGGCCATATACACCAAGTCGGCGTGTAGATCTCACCATTCCTACCACTTTGTTTAGCAAGGTTGTCGATTACTTCTTAGGTTGGGTCTTTGGTTCAATAAAATTCTGTTAACATCGAATTTTCAACTTAGTGAAGACTAAATAATTTTTGAAGTGATTGAATACATCATTTCGAATTGACATTACCCTACTTGCAGAGTCAAACAAGTGTAGTTCGGAAAGATTATATTAATGTGGCTTTAAACAAAGACACTGCGGATGGTCTGCGCTTCAAAATCCTAACGTAGATTAATAGGATTATTTCTTCGTTTTAGCAAATAACGCATCATCATCCAGCAATACGCTGGCTCTTTACCGAATTTCGTCTATGTGGATTCGTGATTTTCGCTCTCTCGTAATTCACACTCAATTACATATGTTCACTGGACCATGGCCGCTGTCTAAACCCAAAACCTAATTAGCCAAGCCGTAACTGCATTTTCGCATATCAATTCCGCTCCTGCTGAATTGTACGGCTGTATAAGCGCTACTGCACATTTATCTGTCGGGATCGACTTCGTTCGGAAATCTCGTAAACTAACAATGGTATGTTGACGATGGATTATCCTATTTGCAGTAATGAGACTAATAGGACATATTTGTTGATAAATATGGTGATTAGTAAATTAGGAATAGAAAATTAATTTTGTACAGGATGAAAAATGCCCTATAATTTTCGTGTATTGTACACTCTAAAAAACGAAAATATGAGTTTACCACGTCGCCGTAAAATGTGTGTAATGCATTACACCACTAATGTAATTTTCTCGTAGGAATTTACATCGGAAAAGAAATTTTTCTATTTTGCATACGAAATATTGCATTTTCCACACGTAAATGCATGTCGAAACCAACTTCCTTACTATACGCAACATTTTATTATTTAATGTTGTTCTTGAACATTGATGGCCACCACGTGTAAATGACATACCAACTGGGTTCTGCATCTTTTTTAATTAATGTCTTGAAGTCTGAAATACACAAGCGTACGAGGCCTCTGTTAACGCAATGACTTCTTCATTTGACGTGAACCGCTTTCCGCAAAACTACACGCAGCGAAATGGTTTCTTGCATCATTTTTTATTTCAAAACTAAAAAATTCCTTTTTTATTATTTATTATATATTGAAAAAACTATATTAAATTAGTACACGTGATAAATAATAGTAAAAAGAAAATAAATATATTACATTAACCGGTATCTTTTGAAAATGTTTGTACGTTGTACGTTAAAAGTTGTATCATTGTATGGGTAAGTATGGTATCCGTATTCCAGTTCCATCGCTACTATCTAGGACGGCATGACTATAACTACTTGCACCACGTGGCGTCAGCAAATATTTCAGTTGCTGTTCATCTGCTGCTGAGAGGTGTAAGAGCAATATTGCCAGGGGCAAAGTGCGTCAGTACTTTTTTCTTTTCACATTGTTTTTGCCGTTAGTGATTCGATCAATACTTGGTTATTGTTTCTAGGCACTTTTTTCATGTGTACTTCTACATTAAGTTCACTTTTCTTTGAACATTATTTTGTAGATAACCTCTACTTTAGCCTTTTTTAAAACCACAAGCAACGTAAATAATTTACTGCATTATGTACAGATACGTCGTACTGTTTTAAACAAGGCAAGCGCAATTAATAATGTGCATATAAATAATATGCATTTCAAGAATTCTAAGTAAAAAGTGCTTTATTTTAAGAAAATTAAACTATTGATTTGTGAACAATGCTTAAACGCTTTCTGGAATAAAGAAAACTATTTACTATCCTTAAGAAAATATTGTTCTGTGTTATAATGGCCGATGATTGTCCTTCCCTTCTTCATAACTTTTCTGACTGATGGAATCGTTTTCTTGCCTCATCTATAGTCACATAACGCCGCAGAAACTCACTCGTATTGAGCTTAAACATGTCCAAACATTGTTTTGAAGCTATCACACGGTTCAATTTTTATCACCCAACTCGGCGATAGCGTTCTCATACTCAATTTTTTGTGAAGGATGTTTTACACGCATTTAGTTTGTGACGAACCACCAAAGTTAGTCAGACTTTAAAGACTGTTTATCTAGAAAAAGATATGAAAACTATATTTTATTTTTACCTATTATAACCAGTCTGTAAATCCTGTATGAATTGTTAAACTTTTAATAACTATTTTTTCAAAGAACTTGAATCGACTATTTTGAGCTCAAGTGTACCTCGTTTGTGTTACCGTTTATGTTGAGCGTTAATACTTGTTATGTAAAGTCAATACCTGCGGAATTCGTGCAACAGCGTTCGTAATCCACTTCACGTACAACGTCGAAATACGTCAACGACAAAAAGCAGCGCCCCACACCCGAAATCTGCTATATAAAGAAGGACCAGTCTTATGCCCGGCCTACGCTGAGGGGACAGACCACTCGACTGTGCTACGCAATCTTCGGTTTAATCTGGGTTTTTGCGAAGTACAGGCGAAAACATCTATGTCTCGTAATCGTACGGATTTCTGGCCTTTGCGAGATAAGCGATATATACCTGCGTATAATTTCCGTATATCCGTTTTGCCGAGTCCGTAAAGAGCGTTGCGTTTTCTTTCTTTCCCGTATTTTAGCGAAGTTATAAAGTTACTCAGATCGTTTGCACAAAGTCCGTAAACCAATGTTAAATTATGTTTTTTTATCTTGAAACAGAACGTTTAAATATTCAAATCTATGCACATTTTGCAATGCTTTCCGTATAAATGTCTGAAGTTTATTTCGTATATCACTTTACCGCTCAGATTCTTTGTAGATTTTGACAAATTTAAAGTTTTATTTTTCATTATTGTAAAATTCCGAGGGTAGTATGTTATTTTATTATGTTAAAGAATTTTAATTTGTTTTCGATTTTGTGTAAATAAGCTCACTTTTCTGATTAACCTATGAACACAGGAGCATACCATTCGGGGATATTCTTCAATGTGCACCGTACTTGATTGAGATGTTTACCATATTAGCAATCTCTCTATTCTTCAGCCGGTAGTGTGCTAACATATCATAAATTTTATTGATCATATCGTCCGTGGTCATCTCATTGGGATGACCTGGCCGCTCCTCATCAATGGTAGATGTTCGGCCACGCATAAATTCATTAAACTAGTATCTGATGGTAGTCATCGAAGGTGCATTGTCGTCATAAACTACATCCAACTTGTCTTTCATTTCTACATACGTTTTCCCATCCAAAAAAAGATATCGAATCACTGACCGGTATTGTTCTTTTTATAGTACCTAGATAGATAGTGTAGTAAACTCGTTTTCTAAGGCATTTTGTCGCATTTGACCGTTTGAAAATCTCGCCTTCGACTCGTTTCAAATTTTGGACCCGTGTGACAAAATATCATCTTATGAAACTTGCTTTCTAATGTATTATTTTACAAGTAAAGTTATACTTGGAAGAATTGTTATTTGTCAATTATTACGTAACAGTAAGAGTGAGAAGTGGAAAAGTTACCTCACATTCTTACCATTTCATATCCCCCTTTTACGATCAAACGTATGACTCTCAGTTTATACAACCACATACTTCAATGTAGGAAAATGGTCTATAGATATTGAACATTAATCTGCATAAGTTATGTTCCAGTGATCTGAGCTGATCATCATTGATGTACCATCAGTTAAAATAGTGTTCAAATTTGATTAGAGTAGAAGGTGCAAATATGGAATACCATTTTGTTTTATGAGTACAGTTTCGTTGTAAATCGAGTTATTTAAAGTTAAATTTCACTAAAATATACTTAAAATAGATACGGACCAAGATCTTTTTTTGTGGTCCTACACATTTTCAAAAAAAATGTTCTTGAACAAAATACCAAAATTATTACTTGAGGAATTGGGGTGTAAATATGGAACACACTGGAAATATGCTACATAACACGTATGTATTGATAAAACCTACAGATATTATGATTGCAATAATAACATAATTATTTACACCAGTCACATCTTTTTTTCTCTGACTGCTGTAATTGCCACTCATTTTTTCTTCACTGTACTGCTTTCTTTTCTTTTACAAACTGGATGCTCATTTCTTCCTGGCGTTCTAAGACAGAAAAAGGAAAGTTTTCATAGAAAACATATGTGAAGAAACGAGTGTGCAAACAGAATTGTGGTATTCCGTATTCCCAACAACCCACATTGTAAACATTTTAGATTAGATTTCGTTATGTATTAAAAAATAATAAATGGCAGTACTATTTCTGTAAAACCCATTTCACGTACTGGTCAATAGTAACACAACGCTTAAATAATAACAAGCTTTGAAAACAAATAATCACTCATATGTACTTACCTGTTAAAGTTTTGAAAACATGCAGTTTAAAATATCGCTTCTGTTGAACGGTGGAAATGCTAAATTTGTTCACGGGTCGCTGTAGCCTTAATAGTAGGTCTAGGCTAAAAGTTCACGACTCGTCTGACAGATGTAACGACAAATATTATTGAGAAACCCTGGTATTCCATATTACCAACATATTCCATATTTGCATCTTTTACTCTGCTATTGGTATAGACCTCCCTCAACAAGCCGTAGTGCTCTGTATAAGTCTCGCTGTAGCAAACGTAGAACAAACAACATCGTTTTCCATCCCAAGTCCGTAGCACATTTGCGATATGCAAATCGTCCACTTACGACTTGCAAACACACCTGCTGGAAGTCGAAACGTTTGAAGCTGGTCGCGCGTGATTTAAAACGGTGTGTGTGCTACATCTACCTTGACGAGAGGGGCAGTTGGAAAGTTCAACAAAACAACCAACCCCTTGAAGCAGAGGGCATTTCCCGTGCGCTGTACAGCGGCAACAAAGGGAACCGCTAATTGTACTCAAATTACCATATAGACGAACCCTTGCCCTTACTCCGGCTCTGCATCCCTAACTGGGGCGACACGATCGAACAGTTACTAAACGTATAGAAGCTAGGGGGATTGGAGAAGGGCGTATCGGTTGACGATGAAAGCTCGCCGCTCTATCTCTCTGTGTGTTAATCGAGGGATGTTACTCAGAGGATGTGTGCTAGTTGGCCATCAAGGTAGATACATATATACCTCTAATACACATGTAAATCCCGAATGGCATAATGCAGGTTGTAATTAATACCTACTGAAGTGATCGTCCATCAAGTTAATGCGTACAATTAAGTCATTGTCTGCTTTTATGGTAGAAGAGTTATCTTAATAATTTTTGCATATGTATAATAGCAAATCAAACCTTGCCTTAAGAGATTTTCCATCTCTACCAATATGTCGGTTATAATAATTTCTACAAATGCCCCATACCAACTCGATGGTGTTGAAATTACAGTGATATGGGGGTAGACGTAATAGCCTATGTCCTGCTTCCTCAGCCATTTTATCTACCACATACTGTTTTGGTGGTTTATGTCTAAAAAGTAATACTGTAATGTCATAATTTATATAAAAATTATATACAGGGCCACTTTTATTAGTAATTCCTTTTTGAAAGAGCGTTCTTCATAAGAAGTATTATTATTATTTAGCCATTCTTTGATTTCAGCCTTTGTGGAAGCACTGTTCGGTACTTTAGATTCCAACATGTTGTGATATGGAGCATTATTCATGACAATAATAGACGGAGTACTCAGAAGGTTTAATACATTTCTAAACCACTTTAAAAAGTTTTCTTGGTTCATTTCTCCATGATAATCAGTGTTTTTTGATTTGGAGGGAAATACCAATTTTGCATCAGGAATGAAACCATTTCTATTTCCCGCATGTCCTACAATGTACCTAAACATTAAAATATGTAAATATTTTTCTATTAAACTACCGATTGAAGAGACACAACATGAAACTAACCTTAATTTAGAGGTATTTGAATAAATAATACTATAACAATACATAGACTTAACATAATTAAAAAGTTTTAAGAATCGTTGTTTCTACATATAAGGATACAAACCTAACTTTTCTCATCAACCTTCGTAGTTTTCACTGATCGTAAACTATTATCTTGCCATGAACGTGCTATTGTACCATTCTGAGAAATCCATGTTTCGTCCAAGAAGACAAAATCATACGTATCATTATTTTTATTTTTATATTGCATGTTTTCAAAAATGTCAGTCGTATCAACATAATACGTAATCCATCAAGCCACGGCGAGGATTATTTTTTTTATACCGAAAACCTATATTTTTTAAAATAGTGCGCAATGATGTTCGACATCCACAAAATATATTGAATTCAAGTAATTTTTTCCTTAACGAGCCAAGGGTAATGTGTAACGCTGGCCACGAGCGGTACCGCGCATCGGCGTAGAATCAGTTCGGACCGAGAGGAACGGTAGTATTACTTCGTCTGCGGAGCAGTACGGACATTTTCGCTGCCGGTCATTTGCGCAATTGTTTATCGGTCCTAGAAAAATTATGATTTCGTCAGCAAAACGACCGCGCTCGGACAAACTTCGAAAATTTATTGCAGACATTCCAGACTTAATATATGAAGGTGCTAAAATTAAATGTGTAATCTGTAAAATCCCGTTAATGTGTTGGTTCAGACAACATTGTCTACGACACGTAAATAGTGAAAAGCATGTCTCAAAAAGAAATTGCGTACGAGACAATGAAAAATTTATATTTAATTTATGCGTTACGTTTATCGCATGTAATATACCGTTTAATTTACTAGACAAGGAACCATTTATCTGCTTTTGGAATAACTATTCGGAGTGCAAATTACCAAGTCGAACATCGTTACGAAGAATGGCATCTGCGCGCGAACATATTGAACAAAAAATAAAATCGGAGTTGAAAGATCAAAAATTGTGGTTATGTGTCGACGAAACAACAGATCGGAAGAAACATTCTGTTCTTAATGTAATGGCACGCAAATTGGAACCTCATCAATCGGCACCTTCAATTCTATTAGTCTCCAAACGAATACAACAGTGTACTGCCGAAGTAATTTCAAAGTTAGTGTTAAATGCATTGGACAAGTTTGAACTTTCAACAAACCAACTCTTGATGTTAGTGAGTGATGGTGCTGCAAACATGCTTTCTGTAGGCCAGTCTCTTAAAAAGCATTCTGCTAATTTGTTACACATTACGTGTAAAATTCACGCTCAGAATCTTGTGGCGGATAGTATCAGAAAATGTTATCCTGAGGTAGACGCTTTAATAGCGCATACCAAAGCAGTATTTGTCAAATCACCGAAACGTATTCGCGAATTTCACAGACTGTGCCCCCGTATACCAGAGCCACCAGAACCTATTCTAACTCGTTGGGGAACATGGTTGCAGGCCGCGTTTTATTATCATAAATATTTTGACAATATTAAGAACGTGGTTTTACAATTCGATACAAAGGAAGCTGCTGCTATCCAGAAAAGCCAGTCGAAATTTCAAGATAGTCAGGTTAAAATGGATTTAAAAATCATTCACGACAATTACTTCGGGCTAGCAGATGCAATAGAAAAATTACAAAATCCTGCGGTGCCGTTAGAAGAATCTCTACAAATAGTGCAACAGGTTCACGCACAGCTATGCGCGATTGAAGACACAAAAATGTTTCTGTTCTAGAAAAATTTGAAAGTGTTTTTGAGAAAAATTCTGATTTTGGCACATTAAGACACATTTGTGAAGGTGCGTCAACAGAATCGTTAAGTTATTTGAAAGATTATTTTACTTACGCAAATATTACGTCACTAGATATAGAACGTTCGTTCTCTGCATATAAACGCATTTTTTCCTCATGCCGTACTAGTTTTGCCGAAACAACAGTTGAAACATATCTAATGTTGCAGATATTTAACAGACATTATTCACTTTGTGATTTCACGGAGGACTCTTAAAATGGTAAGTGTTTGAGCACGTGTTATTTAATTTTTATTTAAAAGATGAGCGAAATTATTTGCGGCAGCAAACATCTCTATTAGCAGAATAACTCTAGTGGAACGCGAGGCCTGGTTGACTCTACGCTACTGCGTGATACCGCTCGTGGCCAGCTTTAGTAATGTGTTCGTCTAAAATAATTTGTAATGCATGTTATTGATTTCACCATATATAGAGTAAATTTACTTACGATGTTCGTACATTTGATAAATAGTGTTTCTTATTGCGTCCTGAGTAGCATGATCAATTGGGGTTACTGGTTTCATGCCTGAGCACTTACGTTTAGGTGACCTAAGTGGTTCGTTATTTTTAACGGTTTGCCAAACCGAAGAAACAGTGCTGATATAATAATAATAGTAATAAACATTTATTTCCCAACAGGCATATTGCCCAATAATAGGAGAAATGTAGGTAAGTATATACACTAAATAATATTAATATTAGCCATTGCAGCCACACGCTAAAATTGTAGAATATTAATTAAAGTACTGCATCACTATATATACAAGTTATATTACCTCTCTTACAGCTGTTAATGGTATTAGAAGAGTGCCTTCATCACGTTCTCGTTCACAAAAGTTTATCATCGAAGCGATACACTCTTTTATCTCCAGACTCAAGGGTTTAGGCATTTTTGGTGGCAAAATTAGAAATGTTATTAACTACTTGTTATGAAAAGAACAGATTTCGAAGGCGATTGACAAAATAAATAACAGAAACCGAAGAAATTTCCTAAAATCTCACCAACCAAAACAATAACCTCTAATGTCAAAAATACATGGAGTAGATACTGCAACGTAGAAAACTGCAAGAAGATTTGAGAACTATTTGTCATTAAATTATGCCTACTACTAAATTTTGCGTTTAAGTGAAATTGTTGTGGTACGAGTTTTACGTCACGGATGACGAAAGTCGGCTGCTTGTTTAAAAATCCTGTACGTTATTATTTCGCTTCTAATATATTTATATCGGGAATCAACCACCTATAATAAATTATTATACGCACGAGAGCCCGTATAATTCAATAATAAAAGCGGTCCTATTATGGCTAATGTTTTTCCGTAAAACTCATTTTGAGGCGAGTAGCGTTCATTAATTGGATTTTCAACGCTTGCCCTAATTAATTCGAAATTATTTATTGCGGGCAGATATATACCTACTATATATTACGTATAATACATATACATATACAACAAACAAATTTTGACGTGGCTCATACTATCGGACAGCCTGCTTTTGAAATAATTGTCGTTTATAAATTATATTGGGTTCACTCTAACAAGTCAGTGGAAATTACACACATTATGAACAATACCACATTTTTAAAGTTAATACGTGAATATTTTCTAGGAGTACTAACCAAGTTATGTTTCCAGTAGAAATACTACTTCCAAGTCACATACATGCATATCAGAAGATAAGGCTTACAACTTTGTTCTAAGAAATACGGAAAATCGGATGTAAGATTACATTATCCTGTGTAATACGTTGTGACGAACCGTAGTTCGTCCCTGTAAATTTAGACTTTTAACTACAAGAAAATATTGAAATTATTTATTATTAATTACATCTGAATATTTTTGTAATAATTCTTTAAATTAATTTTGCAGTTTTGTTAATTTTTATTCTTGTCATTTATTTTTCAACGTTGCTGTATATATTGTAATGATATTTGTGTGTAAATAATGTTTAATATGAATTAAATGAGTCAAATGAAACAAATTAAGGGCTAACGTTATTTGTTAATCGTGGGAAATCTCACTTAATGTTTTTTTGCAAATCAACAAATGATAAAGGAAATGAAATGATTGTATCTGTTTTAAAAGAGACAGTGGGTTTATTTGGAATTTTAAATAAATAAAATTTGGACGAATTACATTTCTTGTGGACAATAAATGTACAAAAATCTAAAACAATCCCTATCCGATAGCTGGTTTTAAAATTAATTATTAAATTGAAGTTTTTATTTTGAAATTTGATTTTTTAAATTAAAAATGATTGGATTTTTCTTTTGAATGCATATTTGGTCAAATATTTTAATTTCCGGTACCTATACACTGTTGCAGAATTTCAGCGATACAGTTCTTCGGTGTCCTTTTCTTGAAATCGTAATCAATCTACGTTGAAAACCAAGTAGCTTGGTCCTTAAGCCTTGCTCCTTGAATTGTAATTTCAAATTAAACGCTTTTTTGATGATGTACTGCAGTTTTCGAAAACTATATTTATATTGTTTCTCTGATTGTTTTGTTCAGAGTCCCAATTAACTATTTTTGGATGACTTTTCAATGACCATTTGAAATACCATCCGCCTCCTTGCTTACGTAGTTTAATTTAGTAGGTACGGTATTGCCAGGTACGGTGCATTAAAAAGTGGCTTCCATGTGAACGATGATTTAAAATCCATTAATTGCATGTGATTAGCAATTTGTCTATCCATATTCAATACATTTTAAATAATTTGTTTTAAAAGAAATATAATTTAAAATTTTCCGTTGGTAAAATTAGCGTCATCACTGTGTCTGTTGTTCAATGGACTCTCTTTTTTTTAGCGAAATTAACTTATGTCTTAATGTGTAAGACAGAGAAAAGATAACGTACTAGGGGAAAATAGAGGGAAGAGGTCAACAACACTGCTTCGCCTGGTTAAAATATGGAAGTAAAGTAGTTCAAACTATGAATTCAAAGCATCTTTCAACATTGGAGAACAAATATCACATTATATAACTTTTGGACTATCTGTGTATAACCCGCCGATCGATAACTTCTGTAACATTCTATTTTTAAATTGTTCTTATCCGCTTACGTTATGTACAAGAAACCCATACGTCATCCCGATATTTTATATATAAAGCCGATCAGAATTACATTCAAGAGATAGATAGAGAGAGATTTTTCCTAGCCACTTCTTTAATGACGGAACAACTTACTGTCTGAAGGGACTAAGCTCGCCGAATGGAATTATTGCTGACTGAGTCTTGATAGCAAAAGAACGGGCTCGTTCTGTCATTGTTATCCTGATTCATTGAGTGATAGTTTCATTAGCTGATGCTCCCGACTTAAGAGTTTATACCCGTGTGCCACCGCATAAAGCTGTTATCAGTTGAATTTTGACAACCGAAAGTCGGACTTGTTCTGACGATGTTGTCTTAATTGGCTGGTGTTAATTTTATTGGTCGAAGTTGCCGATGCATGAACTCATTATCGTGAATACCGATTACCAGTTTTCATAATTCACTGGTGACAGATTTATCGGTTGAAATTGCCGATCTATGAACTCACTACCGAAAAACCCTATGGTTTCTCGAATTTAAATACTTTACCGCACAAAGTTACTCTCGGCTGAGTTTGACGAACGGAAAACGGACATGTTCTGTCGAAGTTCTTTTAACTCACTGGTAGTCATTTTATCGTTTACTCTTTTTGTTGACTTTAATGTAAGATTCATCTTTCGCGATGAATATATTTCATTTTGCTGAAATGGTCCTTGTAGGTGATCTCAAATGAAATTTTTTAATTCTTAAATTCTAGTTTAAGAAAAGAGGTTCATTTCGTTTTATATATTTTTTCTTTGATCTGAATTCCGTTTATTTTGTTTAAAAACCGTTTTGTAAATATGTAAGTAAATCGAAAAAAAACTTACTTGTTTTCTTATCCGAAGAGTCTGGACGAACCTGTGTTACTTCAGGTAGATTTTGTCGATGAACTTCGTGTTTCCAGGACACCATAGAACTCACTGTTCTCCAAATACACAAATTTAGGAAATTAAACTTAGGAAGATTCCGTTCATTTAAGGTAATTTTCCGAATTTAATCTCATAAAAATAAATAAACAATTAACTTACAATTGCAAAGTAAATTAGTTAAAAAAATATTTAATAAAATGTATTTCTTCATTTTTTTCAATTCCGAAATTTTCCTAAATCCGACGCAGTCCAGAGAGGTAATCCGCAGTTACGACGTTGTATAAGGATGTGTAAATATATATTCTTTAATGTGTAAAATTACATATAAAAGTAAAGTTACATGAGGGATCGTGGGTTACAAAGTTACTCATGATCTCTGGTGTAAATCTATAAATTCCTTTTAGGGTGGGCTTCATTTATATACAATAGAAACATTTTTTTAAAATCAAGTTGCAGGCATTCTTAGATTTGTTTCAATACAGCATAAAATAATGTGTTAGAAAATGTGCCCCATCGACGTTGAATGTTAAGTTTATGCACATTGTCATCTTATTCTGAGCTTATCAAATTTATTTCACAATGAAATCAAACCAAAATGCGAAGAATTAAAGATTTTCTATTACCCAAGAGATCTACAAACAATAACGGAATAAGAACCAATAAAAAGCTATCTTAATTACGTATGTACATATATGGTTCCTTGAATGTCTTCCGATTGTGTGTTGGATATTTCTTCCAATAGTCCTGCACTGTCTATAAAATAAATAAACTTGGAGTTAAATTCTTCAATTAACTTTATTCTTCTTTCAGCTGCATTTTAAATAACTCTGCATTTTGCCAGTGTTCAGGATCCAGTTGCAAAAAATCTTTTGGAATTTGGAACCTCTCAAATAATTTTGTTGATTTATTCCTGATTCCTTGTAGAGGAATCTTTATCGAACAAAATTCTAAATCATCTGTTTTAATTTCTAGTTTCTTTCTAAAATCGTCAGAATCATTTGTTTCTATATCGATTTGCAAGTTTTGAGCTGGTTTCTTTCAAACTTATTTTTTCGTCAAATATTGCTAGAGCTATACATTTGTCTCCTAAATACTATAAATGGTTAATAAACATTCTAACTGCTATTTTTGTAACTTGTTATAATTTTTTTGATTTGTTATCACTTTTGTAAGCTACCAATTTTTTAAAGAAAGAAACACTATTTTTAAGAGCTTTGATTGTGTTTGTAGCCGAAAACGATGCTTTTATATAAGAAAAATTGGTTTTCGCGACATATTTACATGAAACAACAATAAATTAAATAATCATTTAACGAAATAGATGTTCTGAAGTTTGAATTTCATCCTATCAGTTGTGGCCAAAAACTAAACAATAATTAAACTCCTATGCAATGTTGCCAAATGAAAAATAAAAATAGCCAGTTGTTCTGTTACCGAACGTGTTATCGAACTTGTTCTGATATGCTCAAAAGCAAAAAATAAAGCTCGCACTGGGATTGTTTCCGGCAGCCCGTATGTAATCGTTTCTTTTTTGGTATTTTGCGTGGGGCACGGGTTGTTTTTTATCGACTAAATTTTAATTTTGCAGTGAAAATTTGTTTATATAAATGAACCAGCTGAGAGGGTCCTGCATAAGATAACTTCTAAAGTAAGGACTACTCCAGTTGTGTATATATGTATTGTAAGGTTATATCATCCACAATATTATTGTGCAATACGAACTGTTGCACATGTCTCGTTAAAAAACGACATTCAATTTGAAAAATTATTACGAAGACAAGAATAGAATTATTTTCCACGTGCTTATTGAAATAAGCTACTTTAAATATGAAAATTAACAACCGAAAGAAATCAGAGCAAAGAGTCGTGGTTGGCTGGAAATATAGTTACCGAACAAAACTCCGGCGACAGAGACAAAGGAGTCACATTAGGGGGTTTTGTAACACTCGTGGCTGAACAGTATTCATCGTGGCGCTAATGACAGCGATTTTAAATGCGGAACCTATTTTTAGCATTACAGTAGGTACACTCGATAATCGTTAGAGAAATAAAAGTATCAATTTAATTGTACACGTAATTCAACGCCAAATATATCGAAGTGAATAAAAAATTGCGCAAACTGTCACCATTATTGTTCATTGCGTGCTGTCGGCATCGTCATACCGAAATTTGACGTTAGCGCCGCGCTTCTGCAAGCGCACCGCAAGATTCCTACAGCTACACGAGCGGAATATCAATCAAATTAATCTTGCGCCTTCGTTAATGCTAAACATCGGGAGTTTAGGTAAACGTTTAAACGGGCATAATTGAGGAATGAATCGCATTTGTGGATATAAGAGATGAGTGGCAGAATCGTTATGATTCGATCGATTAGGGAATATGTGTAAATATTTAGATCGATCGTCACTATTCAGAAGAATTATTTTATTGTTTCGTTTAGTTATTTTCCACATTCGTCACTTCTGAACCTGCTGAATGAATAATTTGTGCGTCACGTGAGTCCTCCGTTTTACACTTGTTTTCCCCTTTTCGCTTTCAGCATCTTTCAGAATCTTTAGCAGCGATGTTTGGCTTATCTTTCAACTATTAACTTACAATGGAACCAATAAAGTGTAGCACTAATAGTAACATTGTAATATACAACAGGGCCGAGGTGGTGGGTGTGGAAACTGTGCGATGGCTCAGAGCCTCGCTGCGCGAGGCTTCACCTACGAAATTATCAGCGAAAATCATAATTAATTATAATTTAGAAAATTTCTGGCAGAGGAATTTATTTTAAACTATCAAATTGTTGAGGGCAAGACTACGACAATTGTGCGATTATGAGAGGTGTATGTAAAGGTGTCCGTGCTTATATTCTAAATAAGAATAAAAAGTCATTTTATATTCCTTGCGCTTGTCACAATTTAAATTTGATATTGGGAGACGTTGCAATATCTTCACTAACGGCAATAATTTATTTTATGTTATGCAAAAAATATAAGCAATATTCGCTACCTTAACATCACGCTGGGGATGTTCTGAAAAGGTTTGACAGTGACAATTAACGCCAAAACCAATGCGTGAAAAAAGGTGCAGATTAGAATCTGTCAGAGCGTTGCGCTTTCAAATGTAGGAATTCTTAAATGCACTCAAACAGAAAATAAAACCGGAATCAATTCCATATATGTATATATTAACTCACTTGAATTTATTTTAGGCGTGGTTATTTGTCAAAAGTAAACATAGCAAGCACAACATTGCAAAATGAAACAACACCAAAGGATGTGGCAACAAAACACATGACGAAATTATTAGAATTTTTTGAAAAATTCATAATTTCAGAATTTGAGACGCTAAAAACTTATCATGAGTTTCTTCGTTTATACATATCTTTTTTGTTATTCTTGATGTTGTTTGGTTCACTGACGTATATCTAAAAGGAGGTGGTAGGTGAGTCGGTTTGGAACTTAGCATAATAGCGACGAAACAAAAAAAAAGAACAATAAGAAGCTGCATTGACAGTATGCCAAAGAGGATTGAGGAAAAAATAAAACACAGAGGAGGAACAAGCAAATATTAGTAAATATATGCTCAAATTATACTTACTTGCATGTTATATGTAATTAAATAGTAGTATTGCCAACATTACCAACTGTTTTTTTTTAATTTTTCCCCAAAAGCATAATATTTTTAAGTGGTTCTAGTTCAATGGCCAGAGTCTGTAGTTAAATTACTAACTTGGCTTTATCTCAGCAACCGTGACACTTTGCATAACAGTATTTTAGATTAAATAAGTTCCAAACCGACTCATCCATTACCTCCTGTCAGATATACGTCGGTGAACCAAACACTCTGTATAAAGAAATCGAAAAATCATTATCGTTATTCATAGGCGAAATGACAGAAAAGGAATTAAAGACTTATTGTGAGTCAATATATGCCAAATTAGGTGATGAAACAGATTTATATAAAGAATTATATACTGCCAGGGGAATATCTGAACCTTTACGAATATGCCTGTAAAATTCTGCTTCCAGCTTTAACTAGTTTCTAATTATGTTCTTCTTTTTTGTTTTGCATTGAACAATGTGTTCAAGGTTCAAGCAGAATTAGTTTCTGCGCATGAATTAATTATTTAAACTGTATGGACATCGTTATCATCTTAAAAAATGTTTTGCATTTGAAAATATTTATTAGTTTTAAAGTTATTTTTTACTACTTCCTTAAATTTTTAATGAAAAATCTTTTGTCACTTCTGGCAATACGGGGGGAGAAATAACAACCTGACAACAAACAAGTAGTATCAGCACTAAACTGACTAATAACGTCGAAGCTACTATTAGACTGACATAAAGCACTTAGTCTGTGAAAGAAACAATATCAACGTAATATGATTGAAAGGCCACAATGGAAATTTTGGTAATGAAGAAGCGGACAACCTGGCCAAGAGGGGCTCAGGCATGACGGTTCACGTCCTGAAATCCTCCATTCAACCGTGTGTCATCAATGCTAGATTGTTTCCTAATGATTATGACTAACTTGGGTATCTTTAAAGTTGGATGACGTTTTAAAAAACTATATAAGCTGCATTCTCATTGTTGGGTACTTTTTTTTTTTGGAAGAACATTTTGTTACAATTCACATTTTCCTAAATAACTTGAAAAGTATCCATTTTAGACGTGTAATGAATGAGCAAAAAAGTAAGTGTTGACATTTATCCTATTTGAAAGTTTAATCTTCACTTCACTTCTTTGAAAGTTTAATCGTAATTGTCGGACACACAATGTCGGTACAATGTGTTCGAAAAATTCATTCGGTATCTAATCCTATCCTATACGGTCAACAGTTCCGCAAAATGTTTTTCAGTTAAACCCTTTCACAATTTTAAAAGTTGTCGTCCATCTGTAAAAAATGTTTAAAAAATGTAAATATTTCAAATATGGTTAGAAATAGCAGCGTAGTTGTTTTATCAAACGAACCTTAAAAGTGAACTAAGAATTCTAGGTAATCTATTTAAAATAACAAAGTTGACAGCTACTTCCGATATAACCGGAAATCTTAGATAGTTAAAAATATTTGGTTCAATGGTATATGTCGGCTTTAGGACACTGCTAAGCTTTCAGAATTTTCCATTGTACTTTCACATACCGATCGATGTAGTTCCTCGTGAGACACCCTGTATTGTAACATTTTTACAAAGTATGTTTTTTTACAATCTTTACGAATGTAGATTAAATTGTTTAAATCCGCAGTTAGGAAAGACAATGCAAGATGTAAGGGTTCTATAAACAAATGGGCAATACAGTTCCTGGCCATATTACTTGAAACATGTCATAAATCAACCCTTTTACCTGGCTTTGAGCAATAGATTTGCTACAATTAAAATGATTTAAAAAAATTTACAAGAGAGAGGAATAGAGATTTCGAGCAGAACTGTCAGGCGCCGATTGCGCGAAAATCGCCTAATGGGCCGAAGACCTGTAAAAAAGCCGCGTTTAACAGAAAAAAATGAAATCTGCTCGTCTCAACTTTGCAAGAGAATATCGACATTTCACAGACGAGAAGTGGAAAAAGGTGAATAACTTAACAACATGATTTTTACTGAATTAATGTTTGCATTATTTAATAGATTTTCTTTACTGACGAGTGCTCGCTTTGTGTGTTAGTACAGCGAGCACAATTTGTTTGTAGACGACCTGGCGAACGTCTCACAGAGTCCACGGTTCTTCAAACTGTAAAACACCCTCCGCAGGTAATGATTTGGGGAGTGATTAGTGGAGACGGACCCGGCCCTTTGTATTTTGTAGAAGGTACAATGCGTCAAGAGCAGTACAAAAAACACGTTATTACCGTATTTTAAGCCAGGACGTTGCATACCGACAGGGCGTATATTTATGCAAGATAATGCTCCTTGCCATGTGGCAAAAAAGGTTAAGAAATTCTTTGAAGACAATCACATACCTCTTTTACGTTGGCCCGGAAATTCACCGGACCTCAATCTCATCGAGAACGTATCGAATCTGACTAAAAAGTAAAGTATTAATGAAGAATATAAAAGATGTGTGGGAGAACGATGAAGATATAAAAGAGAGAATCATATCTTGCATTGAAAGTATGCCCCGAAGAATTAAGGGTGTTATTAAAAATCATGGGTTATGGACTAAATATTAATTACTTATTTAATATTTACATATGTTACATATTTTTACAATATATTTTATAAATAAAAAATATAATACATGTATAGTTTATATTTTATTATGAAGAAACTACAAAATATTGAGTGTTTCAAGTAATTTGGCCAGGGACTGTATCTGTATTCTGTTACATCATAACTGACGGCAGTGCTTAATCCGTTTCAACGATTCACGAATCGGATATGCCTTCATTGTTCCATCTTCCAAAGCGAAACATACCATCTTAGCGTAATTCCACATGCATTCCTTTAGTTGGTAGAAAAAGCAATGCTAAGAGACAGTGCAATTTGCTCTGCTTACCATTTACCATTTCTACGATATTTATCCTAATACGTAGTAGCAAGAGACAGCATTGCTGTACATCACGGCGCTACTTCCTTCTGTTCTCTTTCCTATGTTATAGCGGCAGTCGTGGTTATAGCAAGAGTACACACAGCAACAACATCCGGGGAGAAAAGTGATGTACAATCTCTTTGAGCATATTTCCCACGGGATACAGGCAACGGTCGTCTCGGCGTAAATCGGTCCGAGAGGGAAGAAGATGCCCGAGCTAACTATTGTGACTGACGGTATGAGGCAAGAGGTTGGGAGATCCCGGATTCCTTTGTTGCTTGTTTATCTCAAGACGGCCAGTCGGACGGTCACTGGAGAGATATGAAAAGTAAAATGACGGCTGTGAGTTTTCTGTTAAAACGAGACGAAATGCAGATCATAAATGGAATAACATGGCGTGTATATAAAATGTAAACTCCAGCTCAACTAAGCAAATTCAAATTTTTCTTTATGAATAAAGTCAAATAAAAACCTTTCTGATTCCAATATCCACCAAAAACGTCTTTCGCTCCCTTGGAGATGTTGTTACCATTGATTGATTGATTGATTTTCCTACCAAAGCAGGGCTGGTCTTTACATTCCTAACACTGAAGCTTAATAGCCTGTTGTATTATTCCTGATTCGGTTTTGTTTTACTTGAACAGGCTAGTTCCTGCAGTCAGGTTTAAGAGCCTATGTAGTAAATCTTTCTCCATTGGTAGTTCAATTGTGCTTCGCATAGCGAATCTGCGTTGAGCTAGCGCTGCACATTTGAAAATAATATGAAGGTCTGCTTCCTCCTCCTCATTGCAAAGTCTACGTAAGGGTTCATCTTTGTAGATCCCCATCTTATGCAAGTGGCCTCTCAAACAGCCATGTCCTGTTAGTAGACATGTTGCTGCCCTAAGCTGTATCTTGCTTAATTCAAGCAGGTCGGCAGTCAGATGTTGCAACGGTCTTCCCATCATCCGTTTGCTATGCTTTTGTCCAGCTGCATGTTTCCAATTTAATTGGTGTTGTGTTATGATCCACTCATTAATTGCACCACGCACTGCACACTTGGTAATACTTAGACCCGGTTCAGGGCCTATATAATTCATTTTTGAGCCTTCCCTCGCTAACTGGTCTGGAATTTCATTGCCCGCTATGCCCCTGTGCCCTGGCGTGTAACCTTGTTGTGTTTAGACAGAACCATTAGGGTTTGCAGGCACACCCATACTAGTTTGGAGGTTATGTGATAAGATGCTAGTGCCTTTAAGGCTGCCTGACTGTCAGAGAGAATGCAAATCGTCTCACCCTGCGGTCGCCGACGCAGACTCTCCCACGCGCAGGTTTGTATAGCATATATTTCTGTTTGAAATACCGTGGTGTATCGCCCAAGTGGTACACATACTTTGTATCCCTGGTTTTCCTCATATACACCAACGCCAGAAGTAGTGCCCGTTTTGGACCCATCTGTGTACCAGACTAGTGTTTTCGGTTTTCTCCCCTCTCCATCCCTCCATTCTTTCTAATTCACGAAAACTTTGAAATGTTTGTTACTACTGCTTCTATTCTGGTGTCCCCAGATCCACTGTGTGATCTCCAGTTGCTAGTATTTTTCAGTCTGTACGCACCCATTCTAGCTTCTCCCTTGATACAAATCTCTAGAGGAGGTGGGTTTAGCATGGTTTCCATAGCAGTTGTTGGAGTGATTTTAATAGCTCCTGTTATACATAGACATGCCAGTCTCTGAATTTTCGAGAGACTAGTTATCGCATGCTTCTGTGTGATCTTAGGCCACCAAACCAGGCAGCCATAAGTTATCATGGGTCTTACCACCGTAGCGTACAGCCAGTACGTTATATGTGGTTTGAGTCCCCATGTTTTCCCAACTGTTCTACGGGTTGTCATTAACACCCTCTTACATTTGTCGGTCATTTTTTGTTGTTACCATGCTTACCATGGTATTTTAAATACTGTATGTGAGTAGCAATGCAATCCATTTAATTAACAATGGCAAGGTGCTCCTATGGGAGGTCATTGATGAAAAGATTAAAAACTATAGGTTTGGGAATTGATCCTTGGATAAAGCCTAGATGGATATGAAATCTTTGGGACTTCTGACCATTCATATTGACCACAACCTCGTACTCCCCAAGAAATGATAGTAACCAATCTAGCACCCCACCACGGAAGCTAAGAGCACAGAATTTAGTACAAACAAATTCTGGAATGAAGGCTTTAGGAAATTTGGGATGAAAGTAAATAGCGGAAAAAACAGAGAATATTGGTGATATCGAAAAACGAAGAAAATACAAGTATGAACTTGAATAATGAGATCATAAAACAAGTGGAAGACTTAGATATTTAGGATCCAATATGAATTCGCAAGGTAACATGGAACCCGAAATCAATATCGGAGTAACGAGTGCAACAAGACTATATTATGCACTGAATAGGAGTTTTATCAGGAAAAAAGAAGTAGGTCTTAAAACGAAGATTAAAATCTTTAGAACGGTGTATGAGCTGGTGCTTCTATACGGTAGTGAAACGTGGACATTAAACAAGCGAAACCGAAGCAAAATTCAAGCATGCGAGATGCGTTTTTTACGAGCGGCAATGTTATTAGAAAGACTTGAAAGAAGACAGTTATTGTGGTTTGGACATATGGTTAGAATGAATAACTGCAGAATGGTAAAGAAAGTATGGAAAATGGCAACAGACAAGAAACGAAGAAGAGGTAGACCGGCAAGGTCATGGAACGATGAAGTTGGAAAGGCATTAGCAAAGAAGAATATTAACTGGAAAAATGCAGAGAGAATGGCTTCCGATCGAAAGACATGGAGACGTCTGATATCTCCAAACACCTCAACACCGTAAGGTATAAGAGGATGGATTAAGTAAGCAAGTAACATCTAAAAAATATGTCAGATGACATGCTGGAAAATATAATATCCCGACTCCTATATACAGAATGCCCTAACTTTCTGGAATTGTATAATTGTGCCTATTGTATAAATAGTAGGAAGCTAAAATTACATAATAAACTACAAATATTTCCCATACAGATTAATTGATAAAGCTAGCATTGAAGGTAATAGAAATGTTATTAAGCGCATGTCCTGCATTTGCTTATTGTATCCAAGTGATTCGTGGTGTTAATATTGTTTGGTTACCATACAACAATAAAAAGTAGGTACTGACATTGACGTCTTCAAACTATTGATTCAAGATATTGAGACTTTCAATCAAAGTCGAGTCTTGCATTTCGAAATTACATCCAAATGGTTTCTGGTGTTAATATTCTTTGGTTACCATGACAACAGTAAACAAAACAATTGTTGATTTAAAATTTCAAGCCTCAATAAAAACAAGTTAGGTGATAAGGTGATAAGTATAACTTATGTATGTAAATTTGTTAAGTTAAGCAACCCATTGATAAAAAATTATAGATCTATTGAAAAGAAACACTAACAATATGAAATAATAATGAATTCTTAATGTCCTTTAAATCTTTAAAACTACGTTTTTATTTTTGGATAAATTCCGCCTCCTTTAAAATGTTTATTAATTCAAAACTTTGTCACTTTAAACCCAAAGCGTACACAGCATCAACATGTATTTATTTACAATCTATCACATTCTCAATTCGTTTCCCTAAAACGATAACGTTGACCTTTCCTCACAAAATGCAAAGCTATCCACAGACGACGATGAAATATTCAACGGTGTTGGATATCTAGGGCGTCAAAAACTACCTTTCTGGGGTATGATCGAGGATCTTGCTCCGACGAATCTAACACGTTTCTTTGTTATAACCATTTTTAGCCGATCACTGCCGAAAAATACAACGAACTAACTAGAAATAAAAAACAAACAAGCTAAAAACGACGATGAAAGTTTTTCCGTGGTTCAAAAAAAATTGGAGATAGGAGATGCTTTCATTAGTGGAGAATAAAACGTAACATACACGTTTTGAGAGAGATAGCGTCGAGCGCTAATGGCGGGACGGTTCGGTAAATTTTAAAGGTTTCGTTTTAAAAATATATTTTTCCTTTTTTTTTTTTGAAAGGCGTTATATAAAGAAGACGCGATAAAAACGAGAGGTACTAACAGCTACGTATATATAAACACGGCTGGGCCGATCCGAGATGGTGGTGCGGAAAAAATTAAAAGCTCTTTACCATTTTAAAATTCCCGTCGGGAAAAAGCGAGCCGCGGTAAAAAAAAAAACACCACTACCACCTCCACCACCGCCGGCGTTATATCCATGCGTGAAAGCCGTTTATGGGCTTTTTGTTTTGTTTTCATTGTGTGCGGGCGAATGTTCATCATTTCTTTCGATGTTGACGTTTAGTCGTTAGATTCTTTTTCCGGCATAAAAATACAACAGCACGAAAAATTGATGAAATTGTTAGATACCAATACTAATATTATTCATTATACTTGATAACATTTCCGAATTATTTATGCTAACGATTTCACATAGATGTGGATTTATTGTCAAAGCAGCATGCAACACCAATGAAGTTATAATTTTCCGTTCTTTTTGACTTAAAATATTCGAATAAATGTTTTGGGCATACATCCTTACGAAAATCGGCATCGTTTTATGAAATTTCTAAGGATTTTTTTATGTTTCTACTTTGAAAATCGCAGCAAACGCTACACCTGAAGAAGTACCAAGCGAATAAAAATAATAATAAAACTTTATTATCGTACATCCGCACACAAGCACTCCACAGTTGGAACTTAAACAATTAATCATTTTCTTGTTTAATTCTTCCTATTTCACCTTCAATGAAAGATTTTTTAAACGATGGCAAGGTGCTCCTAAGGGAGGCCGTTAATGAAGAGATTTAAAATTATAGGATTAGGATCCTTGGACAAAGCCTAAATCCAAATGAGATCTTTGGGACTTCTGACCATTCACATTGAGCACAATCTCGAGCTCCCCAAGAAATGACAGTAACCAATCTAGGATCCCAGCACGGAAGCTAAGAGCATAGAATTTAGTTCGAACAAACTCAGACGAGATGTTATCAAAAGCACGGGAGAGATCAAAAAACAGACCCATAATTAACTTTTCATTGCCAAGTGACGTATGTATATAGAAAATTACACAGTTGGATTGCTGCAGTTTGTTGATCTGTTCAGGAGGTTAATAGTTAGGCATTATATAGAACATCAAGGATGGAATGGCCCAGGGATCCCTTCGAGGTCTTCTGGTATTCTCTTTGTTAACGGCCTCCCATAGCATATCTTCGGTCAGTAGGTGTTGATGATACCACATTTCTATCCAGAGGTATAAATCATCAACAAGCCAGAAACCACCGCGTGGTGTGTGTCGAACAAACTTATTCTTAATAAGAAAAGAACTAAGCTAAATAGGATATTCCTGGACACTAGATTCTCTCTAAAAAGCTTTCTTATGCACCGTATCCCATTCTGAGAATTGGGATTAATAAAGCAACAGAATTAATAGCACATCATACGTTTTTTCAATCACGAATGAGTTACAATGTTGAATTATGGGGCGAATCCAAGAATTCAAATAACAATTTTGTTTTACAGAGAGGAGCTGTGCACGCAATCGAACAAGCAACGCGAACAACATGTTGTAGGCAGCTATTAAAAAAAAAACAAGATGATGTTGAGATTTTCAATTTACGCTTTTAATTTGGTTAATATTATATTCATTGAGAAAGAAATTCTACACAAGGAAGTTAGGAAGTCCATACGCACATGATTTGCACAAAAGTAACATTTTATTATACTAATTGCAAATATGTATATATAATAAATAGTTATAAACTGAAAGTCAAAAAAGTTTTCATGCGAGGGTAGATTGACAAGTTTCCGGAATCGCTGCTAGGGGATTGCTTTTTTCTAAATACTTTATTCCGTTGTGTTGGCAACTCTTTCATATCAATTGACTGCAAATGTCAAATCGATCTATTAGATAGTCTGGTTTTGGCAAGCATTGAAGTCAAGCACCTTTTTGTGTTTTCCATTATGGATAAAAACGAAGTTCGAGCGGTCATCAAATTTTTCTATTTGGAAGGGAAAACCGCAACGGAAATCAAAACAAGGTTAGATACCGTTCTTGGGAATTCACTAGCTTCATTTTCCACCGTGAGTTTTTGAGTTTCGGAATTCAAGCGTGGCCGATGAACCACGTTCAAGACGTCCGAAAACGGCTACCACGCCAGAAATTGTGGATAAAATCCATGGCACGGTTTTGGCAGATCGCCGAATAAAAGTGCGTGAAATTGAGGGGGCCGTGGGTATTTCTTATGAAGGAGTAGTTCGTATTTTATATAATGAATTTGCTCAATTCGGAGCAAAAACGCATTCCAGCTCGAACCTCAGCCGATTGTTCGGAAGTGTTTGCGAGGAATCCCACGGATTTCAAGAGACGATTCGTAACCATGGATGAGACCTGGATTCATCATTACACACCAGAAACAAAAATGCATTCAGAACAGTGGATTGAACGCGGAGAATCGGTTCCGAAGAAGGCAAAGACTATGCACTCAGCTGGAAAGGTGATGGCATCGGTTTTTTAGGACGCAAAAGGAATTTTGCTAATTGATTATCTTGAAAAAGGAAAAACTGTTACTGGCCAATATTACACAACACTTTTGGACAAACTGAAAGCAGCAGTTCAGGAAAAACGCCGGGAGTGGTCAAGAAAAAAGTGTTGTTTCACTACGACAATGCGCCCGCTCATTTAAGTGCAATCGCTCAACAAAAATTGACAGAATTGTGGTTCGAAATTCTTCCGCATCCGCCGTATTCACCTGATTTGGCTCCGTCGGACTTCTACCTGTTCTCGAAACTCAAAACGTTTCTAGGTGGAAAGAGATTTTGGTCGAATGAAGAACTGACAGAGGCTGTTAACGATTATTTTGGGAACCTCGGAGGAAGTCACTTCCGGGAGGGAATCGAGAAGCTAGGGAAACGTTGGACCAAGTGTGTTGAGCTGCTAGGGGATTATATTGAAAAATAAAATATAACTTGAATCCGATTTATTTTGTTTTCATTGTCATTCCGGAAACTTTTCAATCTCGTACATGCCGAAATAAGCACGGGATTTCCTGTCTATAATTCGGGGGTTTACCTATTTTACTCAAAAGGAACTTTATAATATCTGGAAAATTTTTAGTTTAAATATTGACATTAAAGCATGCTATGCGATTTTTATTGTATTAAGATGGAAATGTCACAATCATTCCGAAAATTAATTAGTAGCTTGAGAAAAAAGGGGCAGTCATTAAGAAAAACAGCTAAAACCCCTCCCAAGCATATGTTTGAATACATCGATTTTGTGGAGTAGCTATATTAAACGTTAACATCTAGCCCATATGATTTGATATACAGAGTGACTTAGGATTGATGTTACAAGAGGTATGCGGAACTAAAAATCCTTGAATCTCAATTTGACCTTTGGAACTAAGCCCTGCTTGGTTTGAATTTTATTTTTTATTTAACTTACCTTCGGTTTTTTAGAATCAAATAGGCCTTGACAGTTGAACAAAAGCTGTTTTCGTTTCAGGTAGAGTACCTGTTTTGTTCGCAATATGCTAAGATGTTGAAAGAAAAGAATTCATTATTTGTCAATACGCCAAAGTTATACCAAGAAAAAAGTTGTTCAGAATGACTAATTATGGCATTATACAAAATTTCCACAAATTTAAAGAAGAAATCAAATACATACTTTGATTAAACCATTTTTTAGATTTAACAAAATAATACGCATTCGACAGCACGCGTAGCTGAATGGATAAATTTGGTGTTTCGAGAAAAGTGGATAGCTAGAAATGGTCCAATTACGTGGCCTCCAAGGTCGTCCGATCTCACTATATTAGATTTTTTGTATGGGGTCACCTCAACGACCTAGTTTGCTCTCAACCAATGCCCAACAGTGGAGAAAACCTAGAAGAAAGGATACGAAACGCCGTACACCAAATACAGACTAAGGAAATTTGGAACAGTTTCAGAGAATTCAGACATCGTACAGAACAGTGTGCAGAAAATGTAGCAGCTATGTTGAATAAATAATTGATTGTAGAACAAAGTTATTATTACGTAAATTTAATTTATGAGTAAATACAATTTATTTTTTTTTATCTAAAAAATTACGGTTTAATCAAAGTAGGTAGATCTTCCTTAAATTTTGTATAGGCCCATAACTTGTCATTTTGAACAACTTTTTTTAGTAAGTCTTTGACGTATTGTGAACGGAAAAGACACTTTACCGGAAACGAAGTTGACAAATAATGGATTTTAAGTAGGCTTATCATTCAGAAAATTTGTTTAACGCCATAGCTTTTCATTCTAAACAAGTTTTCTTAGTAACATTTTAGCATACTGTGAATGAAAAAGGTACTTTACCTGAACGAAAATAGTTTTTGCCCAACTGTTAAGGTCTGCTTGATTTAAAAACATCGAAAGTAAACTAAAAATAAGTTTCAAACCAAGCAGAGCTTAGTTCCAAAAGGTCAAATTGAGATTTAAAGATTTTTACTTCCACACACTTCTTGTAACATAAATCCTGGGACACGCTGTATTATATAAGATTAAGAGTCTTAGCAAAGCAGTCGGTAAACATGTTATCAGTACATGTATTTTAATTGTTTGTTGCTCTAGAATATTCATTAAACATTTTATGAAGGCTAAACGTAGCAAATATGTCTAATACACTCTTGGTGTTGCTGTTGGATAGGGAGAAGTTGATATTAAAATCTCCTGCAATAGCTTGCTTCGTATCATCATCAGTACTTAACACATCAATTATATCACATATTTTTTTTCAAAATATGGCCATACCACCAGAGGAAAGTGAAATCGAAATTACTATTGTTCTGAGTTGTTATTTCAACCGCTGCTACCTCTACGTTCTTCTCTATAGACAAGCTCTTTATGTCCTCCCTTTATATTCAACTGAATCTGTTACTGAGCATGCTTCATACATTTATTGACTGTTTTCTACAGAAAATTTCTACAAAAGATTCTGTAAATTGCCACGCATTATCTTTTCGTTTGAAACCAAGTGCTCGGTTAGACTTATTATGTCTAATTCGTTCTAAAGCGTCGATTTTATTTGAAATAGACTATATTTTTAAGTTCAGGACTGTGCATTAGAAGATATTTTTGTTTTGTTTATCGTTTTTGAAGCAACTTTTCCATCGTATTCGATATTTTAATTAATTTATTTAGACTCTAAGTTTTTATTCTTTTAAAAATGTAATCTATGATTCTTATAATCATTTGCCAGTACGTATCTTTTAACAATAATTTGTATTCTTGTATATGTACCATGCGTTCCAAATGTTCTGACTCACCCTTCTTGCATCGTCGTCTTTACTGACGCGTATTCCCAATGCCGTTATGAGTAGGCTTCCACTGGACAACTGCAGTACTATTAAAATCTCCTAAAATGCGCTCTCTTTAAGAATGAAACAGAAATACATAGAGGTTTGAGATAAAAATTCTTTAAAGCAAGAATTTGGGGAAAGCCATAGTTATTCTTTGTATATATTTTGATATGCAAATGAAATATAACAGATTCTAGTATGTCTGAAAGAAATTCTAATAAAAATTTAATATCAATATAGACAAATTAATATTTAAACTAGTTTAAATTTAAAGTTTAAATTATGTTCACAAAAAGTAAACGTAATAAACAATGTCCGAAGTAAGACAATTTTTCCTTAATAAGCAACTGGAAGTTGCTCTTAATTGCAGTTTTTAAGAAAAAGTAGTTTTTCATTTTGTTTACATATTTCAAATAGATAATACATTAGTTTACCATTCTTTATCGTATTTTTTTGTTAACTTGTAACAAATAAAATGTAAAATGTGGAATTTAAAACAAATTGAAGATTTAAGAGTACACGCATACCTAAATATTTTTTCCATTTACGTAACATATTTAAGAAAACAAATTCTTTCAAGAGTAGTTCTTTATTTAACAAAATAAATAAAATATGAAGAAAGGGTTAAAACATAAAAGAAAGACCCTGGAAAAACAATAATAGAATAATTGTTTGAAACATGTATTTAAAAACTAAAATAGAATCCTTGTAAAACAAAAAGTATCAAGCATTTTTTAAATATTTTGTGTAATAATCTCCGGCAGTTATCATACATCTTCTAATCTGCGAGGCATCGAATTAACCAAGTTCTTACATTTATTTGACGCTATACTCTTTGACATTGCTCCAACAGTGCATTTCCATTCTGTAAATTTGCATTGCCGACGGTATCGTTCTAACAGCGTATCATATAACTCCAAACGTTCTCTATCGGATTTAAATCAGGCGATTTGGAAGGCCAGTTTATTAATTTTACCATAGGATGCTCTTCAAACCAATTTCGTACAATTCTGGACGTATGTATTGGACTATTGTCCTGAACTAATGTACTTTCTCCACCATTAGCGTAAGCTAAGGGCAAAATATACTCATCTAGAATATTGCAATACACATTTCCAGTTAATCTTGCATTAATTGGGATAAAATCACCTGGCCCATGGCTGCTAATCCAAGCTCAATATCCCGCAGATATCCTACCACTCGCCTTATCTTTTCTAACATATTTTTGGTCATATCGGCTGCTAGCAAGTGGCCTATATATATAACCTTTCGAAGTTTCATTGCTTCGAAATATTTTCTCGTCAGAAATTACTACATCATCCCAATTACGATATAAATTGTGAATTGCAAAATGCATTCGTTGTACCGCATGACGTTCTTGAAAGTCAGCAACTTTTGCCGGTCTCCTGCATTTTATATTCATTTCATGTAATCGTCTACGAACTGAGTTTTTGCTTATTGTAGATTTGTTTGTTCTTATAATTGTGTTGTTGTTAGAAATGGATGTTCTACAATTTCGTTTTGTAGCAAATTATCTTCATTTGCTGTAGTAATTCTATGCCTCCCACATTTCGCTTTAAACCGTGTGTGTCCTTCTTGACGAAAACGTCGTATCCACCGAGAAACAGTTGACTGCTGAAATAATAATAGACGAGTATTTCAAAAAACCTGATCACATGCTAGGTTTTTACTATTTAGGATAGATATTAATTCTGACTACAGATACAATACTTGCTGTTTGACTGAACATCTGAAATCAACACAAATAGAATTCCAAGTTAATCTTATTTTCAGCTGAAACATTAAAAAATGTATAATGATTATATACAATACAACAAAGAACCAAAATTGTTAATAATAATTATAATAATTTATATGAGAAAAAACTGATTTAATTTTCTTTTAATTAAAAAATACTTTCACTTAAAAATATATATATAAATGAAAGGAGAAGCACACTTTTATGAAATAAAAGATAATAGATAAAAATTCTTCTTACCGACTTATTTGTGTGTTCACTTATTTCTCTAGTACTGTAGCCATTTCTCCAAAGTCCTATAATTTAGCCCTTTTCGCTTTCTGATGTATAAGGCATTTTTAGTTATTTAATTCATTACTATAATCTTCACGCTACAGTGTCCGAATATTAAATAATTTTACCGGCAACTCACCCCAACGAAATTCGCAAATTATTCTAGGGATTGTTTCTAAATAGCATTATACTAGGGTTACTTTAAAGAAATTAAGAGCTCAATATTTTATTCCTTTAAAAGGCACTGGCGGTATGTCGGGATTATTTTTAAATTATTAACAGTGATCACTAATCCCACACAGTGTTTTGTCCATAACACTATCTAGGTAAAGCGGTATCGATAAAACGCGACAGAATATAAAGAAAGATCATAGATATACCTCGTGCCACTAAATTATGTGTGAATGGAACTACGTTTCACAAGAAAAGATATAATAGAACATATTATGAAAGTATTTTTTAATTAAAAGAAAAATTAAATCAGTTTTTTCTCATATAAATTATTATAATTATTATTAACAATTTTGGTTCTTTGTTGTATTGTATATAATCATTATACATTTTTTAATGTTTCAGCTGAAAATAAGATTAACTTGGAATTCTATTTGTGTTGATTTCAGATGTTCAGTCAAACAGCAAGTATTGTATCTGTAGTCAGAATTAATATCTATCCTAAATAGTAAAAACCTAGCATGTGATCAGGTTTTTTGAAATACTCGTCTATTATTATTTCAGCAGTCAACTGTTTCTCGGTGGATACGACGTTTTCGTCAAGAAGGACACACACGGTTTAAAGCGAAATGTGGGAGGCATAGAATTACTACAGCAAATGAAGATAATTTGCTACAAAACGAAATTGTAGAACATCCATTTCTAACAACAACACAATTATAAGAACAAACAAATCTACAAATAAGCAAAAACTCAGTTCGTAGACGATTACATGAAATGAATATAAAATGCAGGAGACCGGCAAAAGTTGCTGACTTTCAAGAACGTCATGCGGTACAACGAATGCATTTTGCAATTCACAATTTATATCGTAATTGGGATGATGTAGTAATTTCTGACGAGAAAATATTTCGAAGCAATGAAACTTCGAAAGGTTATATATATAGGCCACTTGCTAGCAGCCGATATGACCAAAAATATGTTAGAAAAGATAAGGCGAGTGGTAGGATATCTGCGGGATATTGAGCTTGGATTAGCAGCCATGGGCCAGGTGATTTTATCCCAATTAATGCAAGATTAACTGGAAATGTGTATTGCAATATTCTAGATGAGTATATTTTGCCCTTAGCTTACGCTAATGGTGGAGAAAGTACATTAGTTCAGGACAATAGTCCAATACATACGTCCAGAATTGTACGAAATTGGTTTGAAGAGCATCCTATGGTAAAATTAATAAACTGGCCTTCCAAATCGCCTGATTTAAATCCGATAGAGAACGTTTGGAGTTATATGATACGCTGTTAGAACGATACCGTCGGCAATGCAAATTTACAGAATGGAAATGCACTGTTGGAGCAATGTCAAAGAGTATAGCGTCAAATAAATGTAAGAACTTGGTTAATTCGATGCCTCGCAGATTAGAAGATGTATGATAACTGCCGGAGATTATTACACAAAATATTTAAAAAATGCTTGATACTTTTTGTTTTACAAGGATTCTATTTTAGTTTTTAAATACATGTTTCAAACAATTATTCTATTATTGTTTTTCCAGGGTCTTTCTTTTATGTTTTAACCCTTTCTTCATATTTTATTTATTTTGTTAAATAAAGAACTACTCTTGAAAGAATTTGTTTTCTTAAATATGTTACGTAAATGGAAAAAATATTTAGGTATGCGTGTACTCTTAAATCTTCAATTTGTTTTAAATTCCACATTTTACATTTTATTTGTTACAAGTTAACAAAAAAATACGATAAAGAATGGTAAACTAATGTATTATCTATTTGAAATATGTAAACAAAATGAAAAACTACTTTTTCTTAAAAACTGCAATTAAGAGCAACTTCCAGTTGCTTATTAAGGAAAAATTGTCTTACTTCGGACATTGTTTATTACGTTTACTTTTTGTGAACATAATTTAAACTTTAAATTTAAACTAGTTTAAATATTAATTTGTCTATATTGATATTAAATTTTTATTAGAATTTCTTTCAGACATACTAGAATCTGTTATATTTCATTTGCATATCAAAATATATACAAAGAATAACTATGGCTTTCCCCAAATTCTTGCTTTAAAGAATTTTTATCTCAAACCTCTATGTATTTCTGTTTCATTCTTAAAGAGAGCGCATTTTAGGAGATTTTAATAGTACTGCAGTTGTCCAGTGGAAGCCTACTCATAACGGCATTGGGAATACGCGTCAGTAAAGACGACGATGCAAGAAGGGTGAGTCAGAACATTTGGAACGCATGGTACATACATCAATAAGGAAGGTAAAAGAAACCGACCAGCGACTAGAGACTAAAAATTCAGGACCGATCTAAAAAAATACTTTTTGGAAAACTACTTCTACAGAACGAATGAATTCCTTGAAACTATCAAGTCGGCGACAGATTGAAATATCATTGAAACTTTACAGTCACTTGCACGCCCACACATCACATACATATTCACATGCACACACAACAAAATAATGCGTTCAATGCGTACACATACATACATTCATGGAGCAGATTCCCACACATCAAAAGAGCATTTACTTGCATGCAGGCAGAAACGAAGATGTAGGGTCCCCCCGCTATAAATATCATGTACTGCGACCCGGCAATAATATATGGGGGACTTTCGCAAACTATACGGTCCGTTAATAATGCATTCTCGAATACCCCGCCGCCACGGGCTAAACATGTGTTTCCGGCAAGCCGAAGCGTGCGTAAAATTCCTCCTAGCAATTTAAGTTTTAATCGCGATTTATGCTGAACCTACATCGAACGGAATGCAATGCATGGTCGGATAGGTTACGTCGCCGCTCCTTTTAATCGTCGTACAAAGTGTACGTATTCCATATGCATAAGAAGAAATGATGGGAGTTTCAGAGTAGGGAGGAGGATGTTTTGCCAGTTTACTAATCGTTTTGCGTCATAAAATTTCTACAGCTATGTACTTATTAAAAAAACTGAAACGCTACCTATCCAACAATACGATTTGTTCAGGCAGTTCACACTATACCAGGTAGGCGCCATAAATTTTCGGCCTGACAGGCTTATACTGGTTCAACCGCGTTCAAACTCCGTTGTCTCATAGTTGAACAGGTGCGAGGCCTACACTATATATATACATTACGGCTCGAAGAGTAGTAGTTTTTAGTAGCTACCCTGACAACGTGACTAATGCATGACAATGTCTCAGGTAATGAAAATTGAATACCGAGCGGCCATTAAAAAGAAGGGCATACGCTTAATCACATTAAACAACGTTTAGACGGCGTTTATGGTGATTTATCTTCATATTTCATTGTAAAAAAATTGCCAAAATGTTTTCATTTAGGGCAAGAATCTCTTGATGATGATGAGTGCCCCGGTCGGTCAATTGAACTGATAACGCCTCAAAACATTTCAATTATTGAAGAAATGGTATTAGCAGATCGCCGTTTGAAAGTGAAGGAATTAGCAGTGATGTCTAACATTTCTGAAACAAATATTCGCCGAATTCTCCATAATCATTTCGGTATGAATAAGATTAGTGCAAGATGGGTACCGCATCTTCTTTGTTCTCCAGCGTGATCGTCGAGTCGAATGTGCGCGCTCGTTTTTAAACATGTGTGGAGACGAGTCGAAATCGATTTTGAAGTCCATTGTCACAGGGGGACGAAACAATGGTTTCGTGTTATGATCCTCTATCCAAAAAGGAATCGTTTTAATGACGATAGCGAGTTGCAAGCAGCTGTAATACAACATTTTGAGGAGAAAACTTTAGATTATTTTTACCAGGTATAGAATTATTAATTGATCGTTGTAATAAAGGTATTGAAGTTAGGGGAGATTATATTGAAAAACAAAAATCGTTATATTTTACCAAGTTTATTTTTTCTATATCAGGCCGAGAATTTATGGCGCCTACCTCGTAAATATATTATCTACACTTCACAGTGCTGCATTTCAACGCGTTTTACAACATAAGCAATTCAAATTTCTAGCACCACAACAGCGTTGAATGTACACTACTGGTTTGTAAATGTAGAATGTAGCATACTTTGAAATCTGTTGTCGATATTTCGATGCTCACCATTGGTATCTCGGTTATTAGAAGACAGAGCAACGGTTAAATGAGGAAGAAGAATAACTGCAGGCTTTCACGGCCGGTGTCTGAATTTGTACTAGCGGTACATATTTCCGGGCCGATCGGCCGTGGTCTTTGATGTGTCGAAGTCCACGTTTCGCCAAACACTGCGGTCGGCATCTTCAGGACGATGACTAGTTTGATGAGACTCATCGGACGACCAGTGAAAACTAATCATCGTCCTGAAGATGCCGACCGCAGTATTTGGCGAAACGTCGACTTCGACACACCAAAGACCACGGCCCATCAGCCCGGAAATATATACTGCTAGTACAAATAAACGAGGAATGTTTTATAGAATTCAATACTCGCAACAGATCCCATTTCAAATTCGCCCAAAATTTTAAGATATTTTGAAAAAACCTAAATTTACCGATAACACCTAATGCCACCGCTTCTAAAGTTTTACAACATTCAGACATTTGTTTAAAACAAATTTTTTAACAACACAAAAATAAATTTATTTTAAGAAAAGCCATAAAAGTAATAAGTAAAGAAAGAGTACTAAAAGTTCAAATGCACTCAAGGAAACTGTTCAATATGACGACCATTCTGTTTCACACTTTTGACACCTTACTCTAACAGAGTTACAAACTCTACGAAGTGTGTTTCCGTTTAATGATCTCAGCGCATTCAGCACTCTTTGTTTTAAAATTTCTCAAGTTTCTGGTAGTTCCAAATTAAATACTTCGTTTTTAGTGATACTCCATATCCAAAGGTCAAAAGGGATAAGGTCGCCTGATCTCGCAGGCTATTGCACTGATCCATTATTTGAAAGCATTCTCTCATTAAAGTGTTCTCTCAAAAAATATTGCGCGTTAGGAATGCTATATGCCAAGCAACCATCCTGCTGGAACTAGATGCGTTGCATGTTGTCAGGATTAATAATTTGTTTCAAAGTAGGCATTATTATATCAATAAACGGAAAAATTTTGAATAACATACGATTCGCAGATGACACTCATTTTTACAGACAGCATTGAATCACTACAAGATCTAGTAAACAGAACAAATGAGTACAACATTACATTACAGCATTCAGGCAAAATAAATGTGAAAAAAACTAAGTTTAAGATTACTACAAAGAAACAACATATAAGAAGAAATTTAACGACAGCAGAAACGCAAATTCGACAGGGTTAACAACTATAAATATGTAGCATCCTTGATACATGAGGGCAACGACCAAAGTAAGGAAATAAGTGTGCGAATTGTAACAGGGAGACAATGTTTTGTAAAAATGAAAAAGATGTTCA
This sequence comes from Dynastes maya, assembly GCA_029619315.2. Taxonomy (NCBI): domain Eukaryota; kingdom Metazoa; phylum Arthropoda; class Insecta; order Coleoptera; family Scarabaeidae; genus Dynastes; species Dynastes maya. The sequence continues at coordinate 31,326,361 of JAROYE020000008.1, forward strand.
CTAACTGGACCTTTGTGTGGAGCTGAGATTAAGAACCTTGAGACATTATGTATTCTCTACTATTGTGCTATTGTATGGGATGGAAAGCTGGACACTGAAAGCGGAACATATAAAGAAGCTGGACACTGAAAGCGGAACATATAAAGAAGCTGGTAGCATTCGAAATGTGGTGTTGCAGACGAATTTTAAAGATTCGGTTGATTCAACGAATTACAGATGCCGACGTGCTATGACGTCTAAAAAGGAACACGATGTCATAAAGAGCATTAAAGTAAGAAAGCTGGAATATTTAGGCCATATTATCAGAGGTAGTCTAAAGTGCTTTTCCATCAATACAATGCACGGGTGCATTTGCGCGTAGTCGCCATGGCGAAATTTCATGAATAGGGGTACCAACTCCTCCCTCAGCCGCCATATTCTCCGGATTTAATCCCCAGTGACTATTTCGTGTTTCCAAATCTGAAGAAATGACTCGGCGTTGGACGAAATGTATTGAGCTAAAAGGAGACTGTGATGAGAAGTAAAACGTTTTTTGCCGAAAAAACTATCTCTCATTTAAAAAGGCACGGACATATTGACCCATCCTCGTATTCCTGTAACGCTTGCCATTGACAGTAACGTGATTTCCCTGTTCGTCTTCAAAAAAATAAGGGCCGATTACTCCATAAGCCCAAATACCACAGCAAACAGTGACTTTTTCGGCATGGAGAGGCAATCCTTGTATCATTTGAAGATTTTCATCAGCCCAAGTTTGTTCACGAATCCACTAAGTCAGAAATGCGCTTCATCCCAAAAGATGATTTTTGAGCGAAAATTTAGATTGGCTTTCAATTGCTCCAGCACCCAAAGAGCGAAAGTCCGACCCACGCGATGTTTAGCAGGTTCGAGTTGTTTACTCAACAACTCTGCTGAATTTTATAAAGCTTCAGCTGATGATCGTGAAGCAAAATTCTGCAGACGATCATCTGCGAAACGCTAAATTTTCATGAACGTCGTGAAACAGAGACGTTAGCAACTTCTCTCACATGCTGGCTTATTTATTCAGAGTATTCAGATGGTCGATGATGTTGACCGTAAATTTCTTGCAATACACGAAAAGTTTGTCGAACCGAACTTGCGCTTTGATGATAAATTTTAATAAATTGCACTCTTTGTTGACGCATATATTTCTCCATAATGAATTGCCAGATACCACTAAAAACAGTTATGACACTCTGACGTAAATATTTCAACCAGTGTTGCCAACGTTGTATTTTAAAATTCTGACGCTCTTATTGGTGAATCCTCTACTAATAAATGGAAATCTACAATTTCAAATTCATCTTTTTGTTAGTTTCGCAATTACCTAAAGCACCTGGTGGTGCTTGGTGGTGTGGTTTACTACAACCACACACCACCTCAGGCGGTCATTTCCTTAAATCCAAATAGGCATTTGTAAGGATCACAGGATAGTTAATGAATAAATTTTAGAACAATCCTAAAAGTATAAAGACAAGTAAGTCATCTCAAGTTTAATATAAATCTAATGACTAGGAAAATAAAATTTTCTATAGCTTGAATGAATGATGTATCTAATTTACATTCATGTACAGTAAAAATTTACGCGAACAGTAAAATTTCTTACCGTGCTATAGGAGAACCGAGAAGATAAAAGGCATAAATTCAAATATCGCGGAAAAAAGCAAACAAAGCGGAATACATACGCAGCAGAATATTTTATCTTATCGTTTGGCGTAGCTTGTGCTGGTAGTGGTACACTTACAGCGCCGCATACCCCAAATGAAAAGTATGGATAAGGAAAATAACGGTAATTAATAATATTGTGCGGGCCTGCTGTTACTGCTGGCGCGTTCGCTGCTACCGCCGCCACTACTACTGCTGCACTCGTCCAACTTTTGTTTTGCGAAAATAATTAATCACTTCGTCCGTTCCTAGAGTGGAATTTTTAATTTTTATAAATGGGATGGCCGCTTTCATTAACAAAATCTAAATTAGACTACCCATAACTTACAACTGTTTTCACATTATCGGAGTAAAATGAACATTTTTGTTTTACCTTTACAAATTTTATTCTCAGAATTTTTTTCATCTAACAAGAAAGGGAGTTATTTCAACCCTTTTAATACGCGCCTAATATATTTGCGAGTTGTAATAGTGTCTAACACCTCAATTTAATTGATTTGTGTATATATGAGGTAGGCGCCATAAATTCTCGTGTTGATATAGAAAAAACTTGGTAACAATTTTTATTTTTCAATATAATCTTCCCTAACTTCAATATGATTATTGCAACGTTTAATTAATAATTCTATATCCTTCTAAAAGTAATCTAAAGTTTTTCCTTCAAAATGTTGTATTACAGCTGCTTGCAACCTACTATCGTCCTTAAAACTACGTCCCCTAAAGTCTTTCTTAATGAGAAAATAAATAATAATCAATTGGAGCCATGTCCGGACTATACGATGGATGTTCCAATTCTTGAAAGCCGCATTCGCGGGTGACAGCTTGTCAAATGGCGGTAGTATGGACGGGTGCATTGTCATGCAATAATCGAACACATTTTATTAATCTTCCTTGACGTTTTGCAAGAATATTGTCCCTGAACTTATGCATAATATGTGCTGCTGACAGTTGTATTGCGGTCTTTAAAGTAAATGAGTAAAATATCTTCACAATCCCAGAATATTGTGGCCACCACCTTTTTTGTTGATTGAACGATTTTCCCCTTTCTGGGACGAGGTTCATCGGGTCGCCGCCATTCCATCGATTCCTTTTTGGACAGAGGATCAGCACCATTGTCTCATCGCCTGTGACAATGGGTTCCACACGTTTAAAAACGAGCGCGCTCATTTGACCCGACGTTCACGTTGGAGAGCAGGAAGATTTTTTTATTACACCCCCCTAAGAGGGTGTATGACGTGATCTGAAATATTGATCAATGAACAATTTTGTTGAAGCCTAATCTACTACTACAATATATATTGCACTAACTCAAACGGTTTTGTCCTTTTGAGTCTTCTTGTTAGATTCGTGTTGTCGAGTAGCTGGATCGCCTCGATGTTCACATGTTGATGAAGTCTTTGTTCGTGCTTGTTAGCAAATCGTGGAATGGTCTGATTAATAGTATCCATCTTCAGATCTCTATGAATGTCACTATTTCTTATGCACCAAGGCCCATCAACAATGTTCCTTAGTATTTTATTTTGAAATGTTTGTATTAATTGTAAATTACTTTGTTTGGCACAACCCCCAGAAAGAAGATGCGGTACCCATCTTGCACTAATCTTATTCATATCCAAATGGTTATGGAGAATTCGGCGATTACTTGTTTCAGGAATGCTAGACATCACTGCTAATTCCTTCAATTTCAAACGGCGATCTGCTAATACAATTTCTTCAATAATTGAATTGTTTTGGGGCGTTATCAATTCTATTGGCCGACCGGGTCGTTCATCACCATCAAGGGATTCTTGCCCCAAACGGAAACATTTTGCGCACTTTTCTATAGTGGAATATGAAGGAGATAAATCACTATAAACACCATCTAAACGTTGTTTAATGTGATTAGGCGTATTTAATGACCGGGCGATACTCAATTTTCGTCACTCGAGACATTTTCATGTTCTAGTCACGTTGTCTGGCTGGCTACTAAATACTACTACTCTTCGAGCCGTAATATATATATATATATATATATAGTGTAGGCCTCGCACATGTACAACTATGACGCAACGGAGTTTGAATACGTTCGAGCCAGTATAAACCTGACAGGCCGGGAATTTTTGGCGCCTACCTCGTATCAATTTTATATGCAAACTGCCCATCCTACTTATACTAATATTTACTGTTGTCTCCATCTCGTTTTCACCTATACTTGCTGTAGTAATCCCACAGTAAAGTTATTTAGGGTCAGATATTAAATAACTATTGCACTTACACTTGTCACTACTCTTTCCATTTCAAATGCTGTTTCCAATCTTCCGTAGGGGTTTCTTTATACTCAATCCCCATTTCATGTGTAGGAGAAGGTTATATTTTCCTTATTTTTACATGCTATTTTTAACTGGGCAAGCTCCAGTGGGTACAGAACGTTCAGTTGGCATATCTTTTAACTCTGCCAAAATGCATATTACCGACTGGGCTGAATAAGACTTGTGAGCACGGAGTGACTACTAGTCTATGCTCGATTAAGCAAATACACATAATGGGGCTCGTTCACAAGGATTGCCGTCTGTGCTTGCAAGAGGACAATTGAGCGCATATTTTGCAACTGTCTAGCCGTTTGCAGAATCAGATTTTTTCTGTTTGGTGAGACTTTTGTAACACCTGAAAGTTTCAGAAAGACCTGGGCGAGTGAAATTTTGGAATTCGCCAATAGCGAACTTGAAAAAATTAAATTGCCAGCCTACAATAGACCTTTCGCTTGTAGATATCATTGGCTTTACTATTACAACCAACACTGCAGCTCTTGAAAACAAAATTTCTGACTTTTTGGCAGTCGCATTCCATTTTGGTGGAGATAGGGTTATTGATAAAGGCCTCAGTTCTTTAGGACTAACATTACTTTTTTATTATTTTTTATTTTTTTCCCGATAATTGCACAACTTGATGCAGATAATTGAAAAACAGTCTGTGCTGGAACATTTTCATTTACTGCACTGGCTTCTCTGAATCGAAATTTAAACCAGTTTGCACTACACCAGACAAGAGTACCCACGTACTGCGTACTGTGTTAGACAATTAATTTTGTGTACTCTTGTCCACCTATACAACTTTATGAACTTTTTGAGCTTATGATTACTTAAAATACTGCATTTTCATGCTATTACCAATCGGAAATGTTTTTCCATGTGGAATGTAGTTGTCTTTAAAACTGCAAGGCGTACTACGTGTGCGTAACCACTTACCAGATAGGATGTAGTTTCAACACCTGAAAAAAATTTAATAACTTTTCGCTACTTTTCAAAGAAAAAGTGTATAGATCACTTGTTTGAGAGTGCATGTAAAAGAGGTTAGCTCTCATGTTTAAATAGTTATGGGTAATGTTATGCTGGTATTGATATTCAATAGCAAAAATGTTACTAACCAGAATAAGTAAGTTTATTATCTCTTAGATTGCATAAATGTCTTTATTAGACATAAGATTTTCGATATGTAAGCTCAAAGCTAAAAACAAAATGCAGTAAAACTTAGTTGTGACATACGCACATCTTTAGAGGCGCTTCCGTTTCTGTTATATGCCCTAATTTGTTTGTTAATTCTAGGAAAACGCCCAAATAGTACGTAGATGCCGGATGGAGAAACAATATACCACGCATCGCACATTTTAATTATTCGCCAAATTGGAATGGCGCTACGTAATTACGAAACCCCCATTGTGTACGTGGATATTTATACGCGTTTGTCTGTGTGTGTGTGTGTATGTGCAGGAGTGAGTGGTGTGGCCTTTCGCGTTGTCAAAACAGTCGGAATTTAAATTACAAAGTAATTTCGGACGACCCGATCCGTAATCCGCGCGGTATTATTTCAACCACCACCACCACTAGCCCTCACGAGAGCTGACGGTAAAATTATCTTCTCACTTTACTAAAATTTAAGCTATATAGGGGGAAACGAGTAAAACGGTTAAAAATGTCATGGGAGTTAAACCAGAAAGGTACATGAGAATAGTTTTTAAGTTCCCTACGTTGAGGAAAAATGCAATATTCAGCTAGTATCAATTTATCACATATTAATTTAAGCAATAAAACACCACAAATAATTTGCGTTTGTGATGCCCGAGTGTTTCTCCTAATAAAGTAAGTAAGAATCCTTTTGCGTAAGCTTTTTTATTGTTACGTTAGAATGATAAATTTTTCCTTGATTATTATATGTATAATACTATGAAGTTATTTCCAAGCTAATTGTGTACAATGGGAAACATTTTAAATGAAAATGTTTGCTTCCCACTACGACTGTAAGTTCCATGCAGCTGCAAGCGAAAGCAGAGCTTACACGATCTTAATCTGCTACAGATGAAACATACATATGTAGGGCCTCTCAATAAATACTGGAATTTTAATGAAGTTCAATTTAAATGAAAGTATATTTTTCGTACCTTTTTTTATATTAGAAATAAGGAAAGTATATTTAACAAATGTAAATAAAGTATACCAATTCTACGGAGCATTTTCCGAAATAAATTATTATAGTTGTAATCTTTTAACTGTTATTATACAACGTGTCATCGGACGGGGTATACCTCTTGTAAATTTTTCCATTTTTGATTTCTTGAAAGGAAAGATGTTGAATACCGTGCTCAATCCTAGGATAAAAGATACAGAGCGTTATAAAAATTTTAAAATGTGAAATTCTTCTCAAGCACATTACCCTTATTATTAAAATCTATTATTTTCCTTGAAATTTCCGACGTAATTAATTACTGAAAAAAAACTCGTCCACGGTAAGGGATCGAACCTCACATCTCCCGGTTGTCGGGTGGGCGTGCTAACCACTACAACACGGGGTCATTATGTGAGGAACGTTCGCTCTTTAATACCTAGTTATTATTTTTATCTACAAATATATCGTATCTACGTATATATCGTGTACAGACAATTTTTAATTTTACATGACAAGTACACTAATTTAATTCATATATTTTGGCTTCCTTCAGCGAATTTGGATTTCTTCTGTTATTAATTACGTCGGAAATTCCAAGGAAAATTATAGATTTTTATAATTCACCGACGAAAGCCAAAACATATTAAATACCTTTATTATTAATTTGTATTTGCAATGTTATTAAAGAAGCTTGATCCTAATCTCATGAAAAGCTTAATTACTGAGTTTAATGAAAAACTAAAGAAAATAATTCTTCAACAGAAGTAAATTAAAATACATAACCCTTGACAAACTAGAGATAATTTAATAATAATAACCTAGGATATAATTAAACCTTATATATTAACTATTTTTCAATTTTAAAATAAAAATCATATTAAATCGCAGTTTTAAGTGACATTTCTGATAAAAAAATAAAATTAGTGATAATACTTTGATAAGAGTTGATTCCACATTTTTTAATTTTTGTAACGCCCTGTATGTTTCATCGCAAGTTTGACCGCTGTAGCCAACATTCCAAAATATGCAAAGCAAGTAATCAAGAATGACTTTTTCTCAAAAAATAAAAAAAAATAAGAAAACTTACAAGAGGGGGTACGCCACTTTTCCGGGGACACATTGCATAAGGAAGATGGTCTCATTACAGCTTACTAAAGATAAGATCTATGACTGAATTACTTATTATGTTGTGTTATATAATAATGCAGTAAAGAATAACATAAAATAATATTAAAAAGAAAACATACAAAAACGCTTGAGAATTAGGAAAACAAAGTACCATAAAAAATCTAAAAAATTCAAATTAACACAAATTTCACAAAAATATAGATGAAAATGCAAAGAAAACATTCTAATCCGGAAAACAAAGCCTTGAATTAGCGAAAAATAAAAACTATTATGAGATCTACCTAATTACTTAATAACTAGTATGAAGCCTTCCATTTACAATTTCTTCTAGCCGTCTAAACATTGAGATTTAATTGTATTTCATCGATTAATTTTTTTATTACATCACTATTGGCAATTTAATGTAAAATGCTACCTATTTTTGAAAATTTGTGTTGTAGAGTTTGTAAGTATTTGAAATAAATGTATAACATGACAAATATTCTATTTATAAAACACATACCTACAAAAAAAAATTCAAATGTTATGAAAACTGTTATAGAATTATAAAATAAATATCTACATTAAACTTATGAACTGCTATAGAAGAGCAAATATCTAAAATTTATCCTGTAAATGCAATAGATACATATCTACATCCTTACATTATAAACATCTTATTGTGAGACTACATTATACTTGGCAAGGAGTAATACCGCTTAGGTTGAGTTCCGCCTACGGCTGCATGGAACTTATGGTCGTAGCTGCGACAGAAAATTCTCATTTAAAATGTCTCTCATTGTACACGTGTTCGTTGCTGCTTTTTATGTTGATGATATTGATTGTTGATGGCCTCGGCCTAAACCATTAGCCAGTTGCACAGAGCTTGCTATATGACTCTAAAAATGAACTAAACTGGACATTGCAAACAACACTTGAGTATCGGCACACTCCGCACCACACAAGTTATTAATTAATTAGTCCAGAACCCCATTATTAACCGTATGACCCAATGATGTGAGAGAAAAAGTCTAATTCTAACATGCCTGTTTTATCCCTACTCTCGAGAAAATATTTACAAGTACGTACCTACATTTGCCGCCTATACACCCTAAAACTAAGACATGCGAAATATACGGAAAAATAAACGAAAGAATCTCTTGTCATTGTAGCACGAAGCGTAAAATATGTATCCGCCTTACCCTAATAAATCAAAAGTGAGTAGGACAGCGGTCAGTTCTTTTTATTCATCAAATTTGTGTTCCCTTTTTTTATATAAATAGTTTCGTAAGTGTCTAATTTCCGCGGCGAAGTTATGTTCTTAATCAATTTTAGGTTCTCTAATTTAATATTATACCCGGTTTCGTTTATATGTTGTGCTACACTTGACGAGTTCACAGTCACTACATGCAATTTTATAAATCCCCGACCTTTCTTTCATGTCCAGTTTCGAATTGCCAAGAAAGTTTTTGTGCGTCATGGAATCCGATTTTTGAAAGTGTGTGGAGAGCGTCTTTCTAGCGACATCGCTGCTGTTTTGCCTTTCAAACTTAAGTTTATGAAAATTGTGAATGAGATGAATTTATCGGAGGATCAAATTTATAATGCCGATGAGTCAGCTATTTTTTGGCGAACTTTACCCACAGGAACACTAGTGCTTTAGGATGAAAAATCTGTTCCTGATAGAAAAATATCCAAAGACAGACTAACATTTATGCCACGTTGCAACGCAACAGGAACACACAAACTTCCACTGCTAGTTCTCGGAAAAGCAAAAAACCCTCGAGTGTTCAAAAATGCAACATTGCCTGTTATATATGACGGATCTAAGAAGGGTTGGATAACTAAAGTTACATTTTCAAAGTGGTTTAATAATAAATTTGTTCCTGAAGTTAAAAAGTTTTTGGAAAGCTCAAATAGGCCCCAAAAAGAGTTATTATTAGTAGATAATGCTCCATCACATCTGGTAACAAGAAATGAATGATCCAAGTTTCCGTATTTTGCTGATGCCACCAGACTGTACAGCTATATTGCAATTGGATCAAAATTTAATTCAAAACATAAAAGTTTTCTACAATAAAAGTTTACTAAAATATGCAGTTTCCTTTGAAGATGGGGGTATTACACAACATTTGAAGGAATTCAGCATTAAAAATGCAGTTCGCTATTTACATGATGCCTGGAAACACATTACAGAAAAAATCATACAAAAAAGTTGGGATAAATTATTGCCCGAATGGGACGAAGAAGATGAGCGACCACTCAGCACTATTCAAGAGCAGCAGCCACCTAGTAGCTCACAGCTATTAGTAGATGCCAGTGAAATTAATAACATGGTAAAGAGTATTAATGACGATGTAATTAACGACGCGATTCTGGATTGGGTCTCGGGAAAACACGAAAATGTTCCGGAAAAGACTGAAGAGGATATTATTAACGAAGTCGTAAATATTGGCGAAGATACGGATTCAGGTGATACTCCGCCGATCCCTACAACAATAATAAAGCATGTCGATGCAATAAAATCATTCGAGAAGTGTCTACAATGGGCGGAAGAGAATGATTTTCCATTGCAAGATATATTGTTATTGAAAAAACTGAAGGCAAAGGCACAATCAAATCATGAAACTGTGTTGAAACAAACAACAATTTAGTCGTTTTTTTTAAAAGTAACGATATTTTTCCAATGAAAATAAATAACTGAAATGTCTAGTTGATTTTAGGTCATTTAAATATATGATTAAAAAAAAATTAAAAAACGCCGCCAATCCGGGCAAACTTGATGATCCGGACAGGGCAACAACTTTATGTGTCCGAACTGTCGAAGTTGTACTGTAATACCTTTCGATATTAGAGTGTATCGATACTTTAGTGCTGTTTGCTATAAGTTCTTTTTAAACCATATAAAATGATTTTAAAGTTTGTATGATAAGTAACCAGTAACATGTTATATTTACTATAAATTGATCGTATTCAAAAACCGCGCAATATTTTCTTCTACTGAATCAACAACGTCAGACGATTGTTTCAACCACCACACAATTTAATAGATGTTATTAAAAGACTTCCGCGGCTATTGTTCAATGCAGATTGGTAATAGTTTTCCAGTGGGGGAATCAGTTAAAGCTGTTCGAGCAACCAGATACTATTTGGATTATCATTTTTCTTTTTCTCGGGATACCGATATAAAACAGTTTAATACCGCCAATAATCGGTGCTTAATTTAGAAAATACACGCTTGTATATGAACTGTATGCATTCTATAAGCTGAAACAAAACACCATCACCATTTCGCGTAAATAGAAACCCAATGACGACGACGCTAAAGCGTCGACATATACCTACACAGCAAAGCCGCCTCTCGTAGCGTCGCGTCACGTCGGAACGAGTATTTCAAGCTTGTATACGCGCGAATAGGTGGCATAAATAGGCACCGATAAAGTGGCTGCTACGTGCGAATTGGCGTTGGAATTTTCAGCTAATGCAGGACGATATGTTTCCAACACAGGAGATGTATGTATGTAGCAATTATACCTACATATCGCTAAAATGTAAATAATGTATTCTCAAAAACGTTCGGCGTTAATTTAAATAACTTGGATGGAGTTACAGAGCATCAAAAAAGTAACGGCTTGCTAAGTATTCCTTAAAATATTATTTTAAATATAAAAAGGTTGTTACACAAAATATAACACAAAACTGAAATTGGAGGATCCATTTAAGAAATATAGCACTTAGAAGTCAACGAAAGAATTAGCTTAAATATACAATACCGCCCATAATTATTTGCCCCCCTACATTTTTGCTCGAATTTTAGAAAATTATTTATTTATTGTTATTTAGGGAGTATAGCTACTTATCGACAGGTAAAAGAAAGATTATCAGGTTAAATAATTCCGTAAAAGACTCCTCTCATATTTAGTTATCGATTGGTAGGGCCACAAAAAGACCTGAAATGTAATACAATTATCCTGCTTCACTAATAAATATTTAATGTAACGCAGGTAAAGATGATAATTCCCTATTTACCCGAACTTTAATTATGAATTTTAATTTAGTAATTATTAGAGTTTATTAAAAAGGTGGTATCAGTTAACACTTTATTTATGCGTATTTCCTTGGGTGGGCAAATAATTATGGCCGGTGGTGTAAGTCTAATTTGTTGGTGTTGAATGTTCGTAAGATTACATCACGTCAACTTCACACAAAGCTGCAAAATACAAATTTAGTACCTACCCAGAGTAAAACATGGTGAGGACCATGTTGTAGTTTTGGAGTGATATCGCAAGCTAATTTACATAAATGTGTGGAGAAATGAAATTTCGGAGAGAATATTACCTTCCAACAGGACAACGATACAAAATACTGCTTTCGAAAGCTGCTGGCATATTTTAGATTTACACCTGCAAAAATACGAAATATAGAATAAACGGTATTCCAAAAATATCTGCGTCAACCTTGGAACGATAAATTGAAAGAAATGACTCAAATACTGTTATCTTCAATGTCCCAGACGCGTATAGGGTTTTGCAGTGTAATCCTGTAGTAAATTAGTACTTCATCAACTGGTTTTTGCATAATCTCTAACATTTCCCTTTTAAATGGAATAAAACTACCTACATCAAATTTCAATTATTTCCAGTTTCATAGTTATTCTACTAAGTTTATCAAATCCAATACTTTGAGCCACTGTACACAAGAGAGGCACTATTCACCGATATTACGAGCAGTTCTTAGATGCTGAAGTTGACTAACTTGTTGCAAGTTGTGTTATTTAAAGTAAGCATGCAGGATCCCATTTGGGTTAATTCTTAACGTGATTGGTAGTTTTTTTTCGAAATTTTGGCTCGGAACCCAATCCATTACATTTCTTCATCTTGTTGGCTTTATTTTACGTTTCTGCGTAGCATTAGGGAATCCGAAACTATTAGCTGTTTTATTTCCTCCCATACTACCTGAAGTATTTGTTTCTATCGTTAATTCCAACTGGTTTGATGTGCAACATTCTCTTGGTCTTCTAATTGCTTTGTGAATAAAGGAATACAGCATTTTCTAAAAGATACGTCTAAAGCATATCAAATTTTTTTTTCCGTTCGTCTCACCCCCATCGCTAAAAGGATGCCTTAAAAGATATTGTTAGTGACTAGTCCTCTCCTATTGGTACAACTTTCCAGTAGTCAGATCTGCTTCATTACGGCAAGATTGGGAACTTTCTATTGTGGACTCGGCTAACAGTACCGCCGCTAGGAGATTTTAGATAAAATTATCTTCTCAAGGGAATTGTTTAGGTTTGTCACATACTTCAAATAGGTTGGGTAAACCGTACTCTGTGCCAAATTCTGACAACGGCAAATCTCGGCGGCAGGCGATTCTATGACTTTTCCACCACGGGGGCTACAAGTGAGTTGAAATAAACTTCTTTTAATTTAAGTGATGTGACGTCATACATTTTACTATTACATTTTAGAAATGAAAATCGAAAGAACTTCTTACAAGTAGTAGCTTTGTTGAATTTAATTAATACTCCATTTATTTACATCTTTTACATTTGATGCCTGTTTTTCGAATACGACTTACTGACTACTGTAATATAATGTATTTTTATTTTCCTTCATCACCTTTTTTATAGACTTAATGCTTAGTAAGACATGAGCGGACATTACTCCGACATGCGTTCGCAATAAAGGCAATGTCAGCGTCTGTCTTCTTGATGTTAATACACTACAGAGTTATCCTTGCCCTCTGTCACGTCCTTTCAGAAAGCTTTCACAAATAGTCGGCTAAAGATGGTATGTTGAGATCTGCTAGGCGCTGTTCGCATCTTAGATACCATATAGCTTTAGTTATGAGTGTCAACATCTTATTTTGTAAGGCCTCCAGGCTGGTTGGCTAAGTCTTGAGTACATTTTGTACACGAGAAACTTTATCTGGGGCAACGCTATTAATACACTTCCGGCTCGTCTATATTTTGAGATATATGTTATTCAAGGCCAGACATTGACCAAATGTTAGGTCCAAGTACTTGGTTGACTTATTCCACTTTATTCTCATTTTCTTAATAAAGATGCTATTGACGAGGAGGAACTTTTGTGTGTAAAATGTATTGCAACGCATTTCAATTCACTGATCTTTAGGTTCAATCCATTCCGTTATAGAGTAAACCGCGACTTCAAGATACTGTACTAAAAAGTCCTTGTTCCTTAAGGTGGTGTACTCACTTGTATTATCTGCGCAAATCACTAAATTGACACCCAAGACCTAACGATGTCGTTTGTGTGCAATAAGAATAGTTTAGGACTTAAAAGAGATCCTTGGGGAACGCCCCCTAAACAACATTAGACCAGATCTTACAGAGAAGGCTGACGTGTATTTAACAACGAGTAGGTTAGGCAATGGCCGAGTTACAGCTGGACTTAAATAGTTCCATTAGAAGTGTCGAAGGTCTGTGAGATGTGGTTCGACTATCCCGCCATCTCGAATAAGATATACGTGCTAGTTCTCGCTGTTTTACATTTAACCTGACGTACTCGATCCGAAATCCCCCCGTTTAATTGCGAATTTGTTCGAGGAGAGAGCGCTAACGACCTATCATCAGTCAGTCGGTCGAGGCTCCACGAATATGCGGATTAATTTCGGCTGCTAAACGGGAAAACCTTGGCGCGACGGACGAAAGTAGAGCTCGGGCCCGCCAAATTAACAGTGACACGTTAAATAATCAGATTATATTTGCTGATAAGCGATGTGATTAATTCAGCGGCGTCGAATCCCCCGGGAACACATTAACGTGCCCCTGTCTCCCTACCTTCTATATGGATGTGTGTATATCATCGTGTTGGGTTCGCGGATCTCTCCTTTCGATTAATTTACCCTTTTGATCTTCCGTCGAAGTGAATTATCGTCTACCGCACATCCTGTTCACAAATATATCCATGTATAAGAATGTAGCAGAAACCAACGAAAAGGCCGTGTATGTTAATGATTATTGAATGAAATTTCGATGGGTTTTACGGATAATTGAAGTAGTCTAAATAAACGAACATGGGATGATATTCTGAACTTTGAATATTAAATTTCGGTTCCTACACACTGACGTTCTTTGCAGAATAGTAGTTCTTCGGTGTCCTTTCTTGATATTCTTGGACTTGTAACAGCTCTCGATTTACAACCAAATATCTTCCTCTTCGGATCTAGCTCCGTGGATTACAATTTTGATATTAAATGTCGAAATGGATTTATTTGTTGAAATTCTCCGGTTTTTATATAAATAGTTTCATTTTTACTTGAGATACGCACTGTTGCTCATAATAAAGGGAAATAATCAGTTTAATGTCAAATACAACTTTTCAAGAAGGGTAATATATCAAACAATTATACATGTTCGGTACCAATACGTCGGATTTGGCTTTGTAATGCACGAGCATTCGAGCCTCAGATAGATCGCATCATGCATTGTAATAAGCGAGACGTAAGCAGCTGTCCGCTCAATTACGTAATATATAATTCACGCCTTTGACAAAATATACTAATACAGAATTATGCGTATTTCTCTGATTCTTAGTATGTAGAAGTAAATTCTTATATTCGTTATTTGCGCAAATACGATGTAGAGGACGAAAAATAATTCTAAGTGGAATAAACACGATTTATAAAATTAACTAAAAAATATTCGATAATTATCAAAATAATTGAAATTCGAACAATGTTACTTATTAAGGGGAAAATCTCTGGCAATATTTCTTTGACTTTTATTTGCGTCAAAATACGTTTCACAGTACTTCTACTAATACCGATTTCGTCTGAAATTTGCTAAAGCAAGGTCCGCCCATTTCAACTAACGAACAAACCTTCACTTCTCTCTCCTCCCGCTCGAGATGCGTTAGAGAGATTTGAGGCTGTTCGTCTATTTGTTGGCATTTGCAGCAATTCGCAAAATATCATTCAATGACCTGTACCATCTCTGCGGTTGTATAAACTAACATAATGTATTCAAAATCCACGATCTCTTGTTAGAACCTTACGAGCTCACAAGAAAGACAAAGAATGCGTCAGCAATTGCGCGCGACGAGGCTGGCCGGCGGGGATAAATACAAGTACGCCAGATCGCGCTACGTACATCTCTCGTACCCCGGTGAAATGTGGACCAACGTGTGTACAGGGAACGGTTAGTATTTTGTGTTTCTTGCAAAGGTACTTACAGGCTGTTATTATAGGTACTCGGGAAAAAACTCGTAAAGGTGCTTTATGTTTTACCAGTACTTCATGGATGTACGGAGAATGTCCCCACATTGCAATTTCGTGTGAAGCTCTAGAATGGACCAGAGCGAAGTACGCTATTCTGGCTGCGTCATAAGTTGCTACGCAGAATTAGTACATTAGTGACATGTCTATTCAGAGGATTTCAATTTTTTTAAATAGAACCTATATTTTTTGATATTTCCAGCAATTTTCTTGTAAAATTACCTTCAAAATAGTACCAATAATGTAATACTTATTTCCAGTATTTTCGAAGATATTGTAGTTTTATGGGAAATACGTTTGTAATATCTGATATGGGGGCATCTAACACAACTAGATGGCCATGGTTTTCAAACAAAATCAAATATGAAATGATGCCTTTTGATGTTACGCGCATTTATCGCCTTACTTACCATAAAAAATATAACATTGTTATATTTATTTCCAGTACGTTCTAAGATATCACAGTTCTAATTATTTGCCACATAACGCAGAAGGCAATTAAGTAGCACGCTTCTTTAACTTGGTTTTAAAACTGTAAGATAAAAAAACGGAACCATTTACCTCTACTCAATTGTTCTTTTACGCAATTTGTTTGGATTATGTACAAAGTAATAAGAAAAATATTATTATTTTCAATATCTAAAAAGCAATTTACACTTTTAGATTATTTCACAATAAAAATTATCTTAATTCAGAAGGTCCTCAAATATGTCTTCATTCTGCTCTGTGCATATTCTCAACTGTCTCTATGCGGACTGGCTTACATTTGGAACCAAGTTTAATTGAAGAAAGGCGTTTCTTATTCGCTGCTGCATGTTTCCTGCCATTGTGGGGGGGGTGTCGTGTCAATAGTTTTTATAGCAGGTCACAGAAAAACATCACAAGGGGTATTCCGTTAACATTCCTGATGATAAGAGAGGAGTTCTGTAGCAAGCGCCAAGAATAAATGCCATGTTTGTGAATTCTTTCGAGAAATTCATTTTTAGTTCATGAAAGTTAGTAAAAAATAACAGCAATGGTATATTGACAAGACGGTTAAAGTAGTACGCAATAATTAACAATGAACATATAAATAATTCAACAATACAATAAACGAGGCCTAATAATAATGTGTCGTTAGAGAGTAATTCTTATTTGAAAATCATGACCATCTAGCTGTATTAGATGTGCATCATATCAAATATTACGGACGTATTTCCTAAAATAGATAAATCAAAGTAATTTTACAAGCGATTTGCTAGCAATATCAAAAAATATGGGTTCTATTTTATAATATTGAAGAAAAAAAGCATTTGAATTTCGATAAATGCTGCACGACATATTTAACATCCAGTATATATTTTTTCAGTATACCACCTTGAAACATATAAAGTGTTAGCCCCTAAATTGATAGCAACATAGTAATTCGCGACACTACATCTGTTTTCAGACTACGTCTTAAAATGTCAGATTCTGTAACTGTCAACATTGCCAAAAGTAATTATTGAAGGCGCACATAACCATATACCGTTGCAAAGGTTATGTAAGTGGATATTAAAATGATCAATAAAAAATATAACAATCCATTTCAAATAAAAAACTTGAAGGCGATCGCGGAAATCTGGAACGCCCTGTATATTTGTAGATAATTTTACAAAATGTGCTGCGGTATACTATACGAGGTGTGTTAGGAAATTAATGAGACTGATTTTTTATTTACCAACATTTTTATTTTTTTCAAATAACAATACTATCCCCTTCAAAGTAGGTCCCTTGGGCACCTATACACCGCCGGAGTCGTTGTTCCCAGTCTTGGTAGCAGCGCTGGAAGGCTTCAGCCGGTGTGGCCTTTAGCATGTTCGTCACATTTTTTTGGATGTGCAATTCTTCAGTTAAAATTTGATGAACGGTGAAACTGTTCAATTGTACTGTTCACTCATCATTCTTATTGTTAAACGACGGTCTGACCTCGCAAGAGCCCTCACACGTTCGATGTTTTCATTGATTTTTGAAGTTGAAGTCCTCCCTGAAGGAGGTTCATCTTCCACCAGTTTCAACTTTTCAAAAGTTACACTCGCGCATTCCCCAAGTTTGACATAAAACTTAATGGCATAACGTTGCTCCAAATACCGCTGTTCCATTCTGTGTGAGACACAACAAAAACACAACTTCACTAATAACGCTCTCAAAAATCACGTGGTGGCAGTAGGAAGTTCAAACTCGGACTGAGCGTCTGGAGCGGACTAACAAACATGCCTAGTGAGGGAGAACAACTACTGCGTTGCCAGATCGCTCGCAATGGTGCCAGTCTCATTATGTTTCTAACACACCTCGTATACGTTCAGAAAATCTCACTTTTTCCATCTTTTTTTGTAGTTTTCTTGCTAAACTTCGACGACTTACTAGTGACGCACCCGGTATGTTATATCTTCGAATGCATAGCGCTATGTCAATGAAGACGCATTCTGCTAAACACGATTGATCCACCGTCGATGTTGAGGAGAAAAATGTATTGCATAGGCAACTAGATCTGATCAAGTAAATAAATTTATTCGAGTGAAACTGAAACCAATGCAATAGACCCGCTGAGTTGCAGTGTTAACAATGCAAAAGACTTTATCCTGCTTATGAGCAAAGTTAGTTAAACATACAGAGAAAGGACACCAGACAAGAACCTTAAAATAAAAAATATGTAGGCAAGTTTCAATTTTAAAAGATTAACTTTTTCGTTTCATGTACAGTTATTACCTCGATAAATCACCCCACGCTCTATTGCATGGGTACGTATCAAGGCTCATCTGCAGATTTCTGGTGGTATTGTATCTATATTTGCGGAGAATATATCAAAGATTCTGCTCAGGGAACCACGTTTCGATATAATGCAATACCGATCCTTTCAACCGCGTTCGAGAGATACGAATACGAAGAAGATTTGACGAATTCTTCCATCAAGACACGTCGGCGCGCAGAGGTGTCATGCCTGAATAATATAAAAACTTTCAGAATACTTCAATTACAGCTCTCCCGCTTCTTTCACAGATATAAAACATCGTGTTATTATTTTATATGTGTACAACGGAAGGATCTGTGCTAAATAGCGTTTCTAATTTATTATATCTTCTAGACGAAGCCCCGGCACGGATCTCATCTCAAACTTCCAGCTTTTCAGGGGGAGAAGAAAGCAGAAGAAGGGATATCGTATATTAATGCTTGCTTAACTTTTCTTCGTTGAGAGTTGAGTTCGCGCAAGCTGTTCCTCATGACCTATCTCTTTTTTATTTCTTCCCTAAAAGGATTTCTTTTATGGAATTTCTTTTCGAATAATTTTCAAGTGAAGTCTGACGTTGGAGGGGGCTGGAACTGTTATTGATCTCGATTTTTTTGCTATTTTTCGAATAACAAATAATTTAATATCAAGTTTCAATTCAAATTAAGGGATGCGTGTGGTTGGCACCCGCACTTTCAACTTTCTAAAATTTGAAAATATCTTCGTTTTGTGCCAATTTTCTGTTGATTTTGTTTTGAGCTCAATCCATTTTCAAGATAATCGACATTGAAAAGGGGGGGCCTACTTCAAGGTAACTCCGCAGTTTCACCTTAATAAATTTTGACCCAGCTAACGTTTTGTGTCTATTTTGTGCTGTAAAAATGTTATTTTGTGCTCATCCTCTTCTCGAGATATTCGGGAAGCAAGATACACGCAAATGAGGTCTGGTGGATTTAGCAGCCACAGCCTTGTGCTGATTTGTGTCATCAGAATTTCGTTTTGTGCTCGTCCCATTTTCGATTATTTCGTGAAGAAGATGACAATTAAATCAGCACAAAAGTGGTTCCCATATTTCAATCTCGATTATCTCGAAAATAGAATACGCACAAAATAATTTCATGTGCCCCAAATCAAGGGCCACGTCACAACTGCATTCTCCCACTAGCACTGCATTAACGTGAACAGAAACAAAAATGCAATCGCGAACGTGAAGTTGCTGTTCACGTTCTAAACGGCGTATTTGCTCACCTTCACGTACTTACACATTTGCGTTCATGTTCACGGCAATTGTGAGATGGTCTTTAGTCTTTGCAAATTGATTTAAACATTATTTTATTATGTAATTAATTTGTTGGGCAGCAAATACAATATTAAAACGAAATATGTTGTGTGTACGTTTACCTCTGAACTCTAATTAAAGCATTCAATGTTAATTTCATCTAGAATAGTATGAAGACTGTATAAAAGCTAAATGAATAAATAATGAAACAATTAAAATAGTCTAATAAATTCCAGCTTCGTACGCCGACGTTAAACAACTGAGTAGGGTTTATTATTCGTCTTAATAATAGAGATATTTCTAGAAGAAATGCCGTGCATATAGTAGGTAGCATTTACATCAGAAATTTAAAATATTTTTAGATATTTAGTAGAATGGAAGGAACTAGTAATCGGACGAAGATAACCCGCGGAAACGTCACTGTTAACGGTCGATGGCGCTTTACTGCACTAAACTAACGCAATTTGTCCGGTACGTGGTAGTTTCGCTTGGTAATCAGCGTTTAATATGCGACAGAGAATTGCCGCTGGCCGTTACCGATAAAATTAAACCTGGGCGCGAGCTGCCGGAAAAATTGCAGTAAAAGGAATGAGGTTCTTTTTTTCTTGGCTGCACGTTCTTGCGATTTTAAGGTTTTATAAGACAAAGTAATATATACAGATTACTAACAAGGTTTAAAAATATGAACTAATACAGTCAATATCATTGCTTATAATAATACCTCGCACCACAACCTATTTACACAGACATTCTGCACATACAGGGCGTCTCAACCTTCGCGCCTGTTGTGTACATGGTAGGAAGTTAACATATTCTGATGACATAATAGGCACCATAAAATATTTTTCAAAACTATTACCGCATACATTGGGTGATCGATAAGTAGCGAACCAGGTACCTACTTTGTTATTTTAAATGGAATAGCTTGTATGTTACTACGTTGTACGTTACTACTATATATGTATATTTAAATTCCTTTTTATGCGCCTTATTTCGCAAGAACAGCAATGTCTGCATGTTTTGTTTACTGTTGTCACGGTAGCCAAACAATACTAACACCAGAATCACCACCTGGATGCAATATACAAATGCAGGACTCGCATTTTGACTGTAACTATTTCCTTTACTTCCAGTATTAGACATATGCATCAATGTACAAAAAAAGATATACATTTCCTATACGGTAGATATAGAAAAAATATATGGTGCTACACCCTGTATATTTCGAAGGCATCCTAATGCAACATATAGATAATATCTTGTAATCTTGGAAAAATTTACGCTAGAATGTACTTGTATTTCGGATTTTTGGAACGAAACAGATGTATTTAAATTTATATGATTGAGGACAAAATTATAAATGTCGCGAAATCTGTTAGAAATAGATATATGAAAGCCATTGGTTTATTGTTAGATGAAGAAACTAAATACGTAGCTACAGGATGTTCCATTTAAAATAATAAAGTATCTGGTTCACTACTTATCGATAACCATGTACGAGGGTAAGTCAAATATTATCTACGCTTACGCCATAACAAGCTTTGAAGGTTATCGTAGTGGCAGCCGCTTGCGCATGCGTTGAGTTGACGCGTCTGTGGTCATGTGTGTGGAATTTAATCACGATCGCGTCATTTGTCCGCTAGCTACAACAGCATAAGAATGCCAGCTCCGCTATTAGTTTGCACCAAAGAGGAACAACGAGCGATGATCCGATTTTAGTGGTCAGAGGGTGTGAAAGGTGCTGAAATTCACCGGAGACAACAAACGCCGTGGTCTACTTTCAAAGAAAGTGTTATTGTTGCAAGACAACGCCCGTCCGCACACGGCCCATAATACCATAGAAACTATCAACAGGTTGGGCTTTGAGACCCTGGAACACCCTCCCTACAGCCCTGATCTCGCTCCCCCAGACTTTCATCTCTTTGGACCGCTCAAGGAAGCTTTGAGAGGTCGTCGATTTGCCTCAGACATAGACGTTCGCGATGCGGTGCAAAAGTGGCTTCACGACCAACCGAAAACCTTCTACCAGGAAGGAATACGGAAGCTTGTGGCTCGCTGGACCAAGTGCATTGCTAAAGGTGGAGACTATATCGAAAAATAATATATCTATTGTACACCTATCTTCGTTTAATGCAGTTGTAGAACTAAAAGTGTAAGTAATTTTTGACTTACTCTCGTACATACGGAAATATTTTTAAAAGGTACTCTATGATGTCCAATATGTCATCAGAAAGTTTTAGCTTTCAACTCTTTACACAATAGTCGTAATTTTACAATTTCAGAAGGTTGAGACACTTGTATGTTTCGAAAACAACTCATCGATTTTCATTGCCAACCTTACGACAGAATGATGTGATTAGATTAAATTGTTTAGCTTTGTTAGCTTTGCTATTTTACTTTTTTCACCAGACTTCAGCATTGTGAGTGGTTTCTCTGCGCACGTTTCGACCTTTGGGTATTTCGGACCCACTTTCTGAGAATCTTATGTAATTGCAGAGTATGTATGTGGACGGCAGTATCTTCTCTCGTCTGGCGGAATCTACATGTTGCTTCCTCTGTTAGGTTCAGGTTACTCATATGTTTTTTGAGCATCCAGTGATCTATTAGCAAGCCTACTATTGTTATAAGAGATTTTCAGTCTCTGTCTAATAGGTCAGCAGTGAGAATAGACCTCAATTATTAGAAATTGCTTGATCTGTTTCTGATCTGAAATATTTTGAGATTTCTCTCCTTTCCATTTTTTAGTAGCTGTTTTAACTACTGCGCACACTATACCTGCAGAAAATCTCGAATTTTTGTCAGCAATTAACGAGTCTGCTTGCCTTGACATTCCCTCGATGGGCCTCATGTCCTGGTCACCATAGTCCTTAGTCCGGTTATACTCAATCATGCTGACCACAGCACCAGTTTCAAATTCGCTGGCGTGGAGTCCAGCGTCTTTAGTATTGCTTGAACATCCGAATAGGTAGCAACGAATCGATATTTGGCTTCTTTCTTGTCTATCTCTTTAATACACTGCCGCTGTTTCGGTTTGGAATGCACTAGCGTTTTGAATTAGGCTTAATCATATTGCTATTCTTAATCGAATAATATGAGAAATTGGATGGAAAATTTATTGAAATGTTCATTTTTCTAAGAAGCTTTTTTTAGGTCTTTCCCAGAATTCTTACCAGAGAAAATAATTACGAATCAAAATTCCATCCTTCGCTTCTCCCCGCATCAACTCAGGGGGTGGTGGGAAAGGAAACACTTCCGATAGGCGGTGTTACTCGTTGAGATTAGCGTTGCGTATTCGCACCGGTTTGGCTGACTGACTGTACCTTTCCCTTCCTTATCGACTTGCATTCAAAAATTCCAGGCACGCGGGATTTTAATTCCAAATTTAAGCGGATTAAAATACGGTATTAGAATCTCGGCAGCGTTAATTGCGTTGTTTTTTTCAAAATTATTTCCTTCGTTTGGCCCCCTTTTCTTATTTCTTTTCCTTCGATTCTGCTATTTTTAGGAAAAAATAGCAGCGCCGCGCTGCTCCGGATATAACACAATGCGCCTTCGCCGCAGATTAAAGTTGGGAATTGGCTTGACAGGTGTCCGCCTCAATATTCCGGGCGGCGGAACGAGGGTTTCTGCATTATAAATTAATCAATTCGAGTACCTACCGCGCACCATACAATTCAATTATGAACCGCGTCGCTGTTGTATCTGTATTAGTAGCGGTAGGCGGACGGTGGTGGGATGAAGTCGTAGAAAAGAAGGAAAAAAAATGAAGAAATCAGACAAAAATAGGACGAAAAAAATCAGCTACTCTTCTAAAAAAAAATGTTTTGAGTGGGTATAACAATTTTATACGAAAGGATGATACACAGGGTGAATCAACTGTTTGGTGAAGTGCATTTATGCTCAAAACATCCATGATATTAAAATTTAACAAATGTGAATGAATATGTAGTAATTATCAGTGTGTAATTTAAAAATATTTTAATTTTACAATTAATTCCATTTACTTACCATTATCTAAGTAGTTGTAGATAAATTGAAATAAAGAATAATATTCCGCTTATTTGTAAGATTTGGTTGCGAGCTTTGCTACGAAGTTCTTATTTTCGTGTTTTTTCTTTACTTATTTATTTATCACTGTTTGTTATGTTATAATTCTTTACAGCATTAAGTACTGACAGAATAAGAAAATATACACTGCGCGGCAAAATTATTAAATATAATAAATTCATTAAATGCGAAGCAACTTCTTTTTTGAAGAAATGCTCGCACAGATCAATTTTTTTTTTAATAAATGTTTTTGCATCAATTGCAAGTTCCCCCCACTTCTGGCTTTTAAGTAATGACGTCATCGACAATTTTTTAAATGGCAACTCCCGATTTCTTTCTTGTTTTGATAAATCATTTAATTGTCTAAATGATACATTAAAAATTTTAATGCCACACATAAAAAATTTCGAATAAAAGTTATTTAAAGAGTGGAAAACAAATGTTATTATTATTCAAGAAATTAAATGATTACTTCTTTTAAATCAAAGATTTCGGAACGCCATCTACCGGCTTCTTGACAATAAGCAAGTCTATGGACACGTTCATTTTGTACATTGCGAATGACGTCATGATTAATTGGACTCATTTCATACCTAATTCTATTTTTCAAATCTTCTAGATTTTATGGTCTATTAACATTGATTTTTGATTTTAAATACATGCATAAGAAAATATCAAGGGGCGCAAGATCTGGGGGGATGTGGGGCCGCTCTTCTGGTCCTCACCTATCGATTCACCTCCCAGGAAAGCGCTTTTTGAAAAACTCGCGAACAGGACGTGCAAAGTGCGAAGGTGCTTGCTAAAACCAAGTACCGCCATTTGATAAGTCAGGATCATCTTCATTTGTATAATTTTCTGCAAGAGCAGGTACAAATTCATTCCTCATTTACGCGATTTTGTAGCGCGTCGGTCAACACTTCAACCGGTCGTCCGAAGTGATGAATATCGGTGTCACTTGTTCTGCCCGATTTAAATTATTCAACCCACCTATACACGTTTCCGCAGCTTAAACACCTTTCACCATACTGTTTTAACATTCTCGATAAATTTCGGCCCGCTTCACACCTTCGGATAACAAAAAACTTATCACTGAATGTTGCTCTTCCACCGTGTACGTTTCGAGAGAAGCCGATATTTTAAAATGAACAAAAGAGGTTATGTTGTGTTTTCCCGCTAAAGCAGTTTGTCTCGTTAATTATTGAACATCCCTCGTAACATGCAAGTACGTAAGTATAATTTGAACATATTTTTGCTAGTATTTGCTTGTCCCTTCTCTGTGTTTTATTGTTTTTCCAATCCTTTTTGGCATACTGCCAATGCAGCTTTTTTTTTAAATTTCATTGCTATTATGCCATACATCTTCACTATGTTGTTGTAATTTTTCCTTTGTAGTTGAGTTTCGGGTACTTACGATGTTTTTCAAGACATTCCACACATTTTCAATTGGGTTTATGTTTGTCGAATTGCCTGGCCAGTGTAGTACAAGCAGATTTTTAGATTCAAGGTATCGCATTACACTTTTTGCTTTATGATATGGTGCATTGTCTTGCATGAAAGCATATAGTCCTTGAGTCGGATCCATGGAACCAATATAAGGTATCAAATAGTTTTGTAAAACTTTTTTATATTGTTTTTGTTCCATTGTTCCATTATTAAAATGCAGTGGTCCCGGCCCTTCTGTCGTAATACAAGACCGAACCATTAGAGAGATCGTACACGCTTCTTCATAACGCTCTGAAGGACGTCGACCAACAAATTAGCTTCTCTCCGTTAGCATTTCGAGCTTCAACTGTATATTTTTTGTATTCTTTGCCCCATTGAAATAGTGTCACTTTCATTTTAGATGTTGGTTTTGGCTTTTTTGCCGGACGTTTCGGGCTGATATTTGTATACCCTCTCCACTCTCCACAAGAATTTTATAAACACCTTTAATGAAGAACAAACGATGTTCTGTAGCCCCTTTTACTATACACGATCATCTCTTACAGTTGTTTTGCGTTTTCTGGCACAGTATGTTCCGCCATTACTTGTACTAGGAATATTCTCTTTAATTAATTTCGCAATTCTCAGAACAATTTGATGTGATACACCCTTCTTTTGTGCAATTTCACGTTGAGGGAAGTCTTCCGTCTCTAGAAGAGCAAAAATTCGTGCTTTTTTCTATATAGTTATATCCTTTTTCTTTCCCATTACGATAATAATTGAGCGCGAAAATAGAAGCGCGTAAATAAAATTCAAACTCTTTGAAATATAAGTTCTTTGGAAAATCACTAAAAATACTGTTTTTATTTATATTTGCAATGATACTAACGAACTAATAAATGACACAATTCAAACTTGACATAATTGTCGTACGTACGAATGGCAAGAGGTGCGTTTCATGGCAGGTGGATAATCGGTTTATTGCACCCCTAAGCAGTATTTTTATAACCAGCAATTATCTGTGGCTATAATGTATTAGGGTTTTACTCCAACGACAGTTATGCTTTTATAGATTTTCGAAATTAAAATTATCTTTAATAAATATTCTTATAGATTTAATATTTCTCAAGTGGACCTATTTCCATAGCCAAGGATTGTATAATTTGTGAATATATGCGTACCGTATGCTGTCAAATATCTGCATTAATGCAACTTAAATAAAAAGTAGTTCAGTTTAAATATTCCACGTCTACCGCCCTTCAAAATGGCAGCGTTCAATTTTATGCGTTATGCGCAGATTGAAGCGTATTCGCCTCCCCTGTATATCACTGGTCCGTATACGCCAATTTTAATTTCATCTTCGCTTGGAGAATAAATGAACTTTGCTAAACTGTTGATTCACCCTGTACACACATTTTTATACGCATCGGACATAAACACGCGTCATCACCTTCCATTTTTTCTGTTGTTTGTTGCTAGTCGGTGGTGGGCGAAGGAGGTCTGAGCGTGTGTTACGACGATCGAACGAAAATGACCCGGACACGCACTTTGCGTACGCAATTTATCATAAAAATCGATCATTAAGCCGGAAACTAGGCGGGAAAGAGGTCACTTCGACTCGCTCCTCTACGCCTTCCATCTCCTTCTAACGCGTTCGCCGTCCGCATGCATCGCGCTCCTCTTAAAAAGATAAATTGGCAAGTTGTGTATAATTTATAAGCGTTGCGGTTGCCTACGTAATTTCGGCATATACGACGAAGGGTTCGAATCACATCCTCTCGCTTCCCCACTTTGTATTCCTTCTTACTTGTCTCTCTCTCTCTTTTTGATTTCCCCCATAAACACATAAATCGGTGGCGAAAGAGATGGAATGGGCAAGGATATCGCGTGTATGGTATATATATATATACATATAGCAGACGATATAACATATCTCTTCTGGCGGGCATATGTTTGAGACATGTGTCCGGCTCAACTGGCGACTGATTCAATTCCTGCACTTGTCGCTTCCAATGGCCGTTTGGTTAATTTGTGTACTGTACTAAATACGCACACAGCCGTAGTCTGTTGGCTGTACATATACATCCATTTTGTGCGTCTATGCTTCATGTGCAAATGTAAACATCTTTGGTGTTCTGATTAGGTTAGAATCAACAACCTCTCTGCGAGAGTGCAAATAGTTCTATCCTATGAGTAATTCTTCCACTGAGAAAATGGACAATGTTCAACCAATTGGTTTTATGAATAAATGGAAGCAAATGCTTTTACTTCGATATTCAAGAGCAAATGCACCAAACAATATGAATAAAGTATCAAAAAAAGTATATCGACTCGAAGCAAAAGATTTTGCTCCGGAGCAATAGTAAATGCTCCAAAGTGTACGAATAAAGGTGGATGTTTACTACAATCTGAAGCATTTACTCCACTAAAATCGTACGTACCTCGAGGACTACCTTCCTTAACCTGTTTTATTTTATCTTGTCTTTCTTGCAGTTAATTAATTATGGTAAGTTTGTTTAAATGTGCTAGTTTTTGATAGACAATATGTTTGTTTTTTAGGTTTTTTGTGTTGTTACTTTTATGATGGCTTCAGCACGAACCATGCAAAATTGCTGGGTCAATTGTAATATTATGTAAATCTGGCAACAATTATCACCAAATAAAGTTCAAATATTTCCGGCTATACAAGGGCAAATTATATTGGTTTTATGTGTGGTATAAGCGATAAGGCCTTTTCTGAAACGATAAAAACGGGATAATCTAAAAACTGTGGCGTCGGCCGCTTTGTATGTTTATTTTGTGAGTTACACTTTGTAAAAGAAGATATTATTTATTTTTCAACAGCTACAGATTCAAGGATCGGTGAAACTATAACTGTAAGCTTAAAAACTCCCGGGCTTAAAAAAAGATGCTATTCCAACTCAATTCCCTAACTGTCCGTTGTATTTGACAAAAAACGTGAAGATTTTATTGTTCAAATAGTTTTATATTCCTACGTTATATTTAACAAAATTATTTTTGAACACGAAGAGATGTTTTTAAATGTGTTAAAGGTTCTGTTTTAATGCAATATATTTTAAATTATATCACCGAACGTAGCCACAGTACATTTGGATGCTGATACATGTAAATGTCATATTCACAGCAGTGAACGTATTGCAACAATTATAATAACTTGTTCTACAAATAATTGTGGGAAAAGTAATGATAGATTAGATAAAACACCACATAATAAGAAAGATAGATTAGGTAAAACACCATATAATAGGAAATTAAACGCCCTGGTTAAATAGCATGTTTGTAAATGTATCACGTCAACCTTAGTTTCGTCCAAATACATGTACAATTACAAATAATAATAGTTAGTCGATTAAATATCCATCACAAATACATCTTTCACGAAAACGGTGCTCGGTTACGTGTTTGGCTTTTGCTTTGAAACGTCGTTTTTCCAAAATAAAATCGAATGGGATGCGAAGAAGACCTCAGTTGACGACTGGCATCCTCTTTAAACCGGAAGCCCTTCAAAACTTAAAAAGGGAATGCAAAAAACGATTCCTTTACCGCTTAAGCTAATATCCTGCATGACGATACATTACCAACCCAACGTGACGTCATCGAAGAGCGCTCAGGCCTTGCTATAGCGTAGGTAACGGTCAGTGTCAATCGTAAATCGACAAGTCATTATCACAAGATTAAAAAATATTAAAATGAACTCATACGACCTGTCCCAGATTTTTATGATAGCAACAGTACTATAACAGCACTGTATAAAGCGTAATATCAAACTTATGTTAGTTTTCTAGTAGATTTATTACTTTCGTTTCGTCGTGGTTCCCAAGATTTATATTCGATTTTAACTGAGCGTTGCCTTCATTCTTAAATTCGGGAAATATTACATACAACGAGAATGTTTCGACTTAAAATAGAAATTCAATTCGTGAACTATTTTATACGATTCCGTATTCCAACGGAATTCGTTCTTTACCTTTAAACGACCAATTTTCTTTAATTCATATACCCAAGCGTGTTTGCGCAATACGCGAGAAGTTGCGCTAATAAATTTGATTGAAAATTGGGCTCGCTGCAAGCAGTAAACTTTGATATTTTTCACACACAGAAACGAGGATTTCATTCTACATAAGTATATTAGATTTTTACGTTTTCTCAACGGTTAGCGTAGTATCCCGCACCGTCGTCCAATCCTTACGCAATTTGCTAAGCTCGTACTTCTCATGCAGCACCAACATCCCGTACACACAATACCTTCGAATTTTCTACAATACTGTCATTAACTAAATTGTTTCCTTTCTCGACGGAAACGCTGAATCGGTGCAACGGCGTTCCGCCAGCAGTTTCGGAACCAAAGGCAGGCGATGGCAGCGGCGACGGCAGTAGCTTATTGCATTATTTTACTATTATGTTCGCGTTCACTCGATATCCTCGCGTTATTTTCCTTGCGTTTCGCAACGTTCCACTGTATGCATTAATCAGTTCTCTAAAGCGCGTGTCTCCTTGTGGTATATACAGTAAGGTACAGCCATTGTGTCCGGCGCGAGTCGCAGTCTAATCGCTAGGTATTCAGCTGTTATCAAAGAGAAGGAAAATTTAGTTTTGCCACAGATTTCGTATGGTAGAAGATTAGAGTATTAATATATGAAATATTATCCAGCCAATTTTGAGAATAATCGGGTTAGTTTTCCACCTGACCCATTTTTTTTGTGTGTAATAAGGAATTAATGACGGAACTAAAACGAATCAATTGCCACAGCAACATACATGTGATTAAATAAAAATATAAAACTCTTCTTTGTTTCTTACGAATTTATTTAAATGGTGTGTGTATGAATCGTTTGTAGTTCTTCTTTTTAATCCTGTTATCCTCCTTTTCGGTTAATGCTCTAAATCCTTTTTGGTAGTAAATCCCTCCAATCACTTTCTTAGCTTCCTTGGTTAAATTTTCTCTTCGGATGTTCGTGTAACCATTGGAGCACAAACGCTTCCACCGCTTCGTTGTCGTCGAAACGCTGGCCTCCAGGCGCTTCTTTCAGGGGTCCAAGTGAGGAGTGGGTAAAGCGAACTAATGAAGAGCTAAAAATGTTATTTAATGAACCGGATATAATAGATATGGCGAGAGACCAGTGGTTGAGATGGACAGGAGACATTCTAAGAATGGAAGAATATTTGAGAGTAGCATAGGGGGCAGAAAAAAACGCGAAAGGCCAAGGATGAGATGACATGAGAAAGCTATAAAGGACATAAGACAGCTAAACACCAACAACTGAAAGGAAAAAAGAATGGATGACGTCAGCTACCCAAGCCATGGGCGTACTAGAACGTACTAGATACAGATACCAACGAGTTTAAACTAAACCCAGACCCAACGAAGTTGAACCTAATATACGCACGAAATTTGAAGGTAATACCACAGAGGCATCATCCACAAACAAAACGATGAAAACATGACGGGTTTAGGATATCATCAAGGTATATTACAAATGAAAGAGGCACTAGAATCGTTCCTTGAGGAACTCTTCCCTTTCCAGCAACCTAACTTGATGAGTGTGGTTCCACTTTACATTTTGATCTTGGCCATAGGCACATTTTTAAAACAGAGATTACTGCTTTAAACCTATGCGGTGCATCCATAAATATTTTCAGTGACAGTCAGGCAGCTCAAAAGGGTATTAAAGCTTATACATATGAATCTGGCGTGATACACGAATGTGTAGACAATTTAAGACAACTGGGACGCAATAACCACGTTACGCTACGATGGGTCCCAAGCCACCAAAGGATTGAAGGAAATGGAAAGGCAAATAAGCTGGCCAAAGAAGCAGCGAGCACGCTTTTCATTGGTCCTAACCCTTTTGTGTACTTCAAAAGAGCCACACAAGACAAGCAATCAAAACATGGGAAGATAATAATCCAAAAAGATGGAAGTCACAAGGTGACAAGTCTGGACTATAGGGTGGATATTCCAACGTTTCCCATCCTAATGTATCCACTTTTTACATCGTGCTGTTAGCCATATGAGGCCTGGCGTTGTCATGCAGAAGAATGACACTTCTGGCCGAGTGCTTCTTCCTTTTCCTTCGAAATGACAATTTCGCGGCATCCAGTACTTCACACTAATATTGCGCACTAATTGTGCGCCGATCATAGAGAAAATCAACGAGAAAAGCACCTTGCCGATCAAGAAAAACTGTTGCCATTACTTTTCCGGCTGACAACCGCATCTTTGCCTTCACCGATGTCCTCTCGCCGCTCATTCTCCACTCCATACTCGCCTGTTTCGACTCGGCCGTGTAGTGGTGCACCCAAGTTTCGTCGCAGGTGACGATGCGATTCAAAAAGGCCTCACCCTCTTGCTGGTATCGATTGAAGAGTCGCTGCGAAACCTCCAAACGATGTCGCTTATGATCCTCCGATAACAGACGCGGAACACATCTAGCGGCCACTTTGTGAAATCCCAAGTCATCTGACACGATAGGTTGGATACTCCCGTAATTGTTTACTTCCGCAACGATTTCGAAGAGAGTTATGCGCCGATTTCCCTCTATGAGATTTCGGACCGCCTCGATGTTGGCCTCGGTCACACTTGTGCTTGGGCGGCGATCATGGCGCTCGTTCTCGACCTTTTCACGCCCTCCAGAAAATTTTTTGTGCCATGCAAACACACGGGTTCTTGACAGGGTGTTGTCCCCAAACTGTGTCTATAATCGCCGCAAAACTTCGGTTGGGTTCACCCCCTCTTTGGCCAAAAACTTGATGATAATCCGCTGCTCTACGGAGACAGGCACTTCTTTCTCCCTCATGGTTTCTTTTGATACTAAAGGAACCCGAGAGAATTGCGGTCGGTTCTCCTCTCTCCCTAATGGTACAGGCTGCCTGCGTATCAAGCCCTTCCAGGTCTAGAAACCCTCCGGAATTTTTAAGAAAATCAGTCCCGTACACCCTTGTACTTTTGTGTTTGGTGTAACGATATTCATTTCCGATACTGTGGATGACGTTGTGAATTTTGATGACTGGGTTTCAAATAATGTGTATTGTATGTGAGTTTTATATCATGTTTACCAAAAATATCTGCAAAATGTAAATTACCTGGAAAAATAACCCGGAACTTTGTTTATCCCTCACAAAGTAGTATTAATGGAGAAATAAAGAATTAATAATATAAATAAATGCCAGAATTCGAAATAATAACTGAAAATAATTCGAATTCTGCAAATATTAAATTAAATTCTGATATTTACCAAATATTGAAATAAAAATAATAAAATTAATGAATTGAAGTGTAAGTGCACTTCATTCACCCCAATAAGTCCCAGTACAATACTTTAGGACTGTGTCTAAATGTGCAAAAGTTGAAATTGATAAAAATTTAAATGGTAAAGTTGAAATTGGTAAAAGATCAAATGGAAGTAGAAATAATGAAAGTAAAATTTGGAATGAGCACGTTTAAATTTGGAATTTAAACTGAGTATGGAAAAGAGAAATGGGAATTGGGTAAAAAAATAAAAATTTTAACCAATTAAACATTATAGCCCATACATTTGTTGCTAGTTGAGGAGGAACAGGGAGAGGAACAAATATTCTCAAATCGATATCAGGCTTTCATAGTTTGAGAACTGAAACTAGATTGAATGCATAATAAAATCTTTTATAGAATGCTGTCTTTGGATCTGGCATTATGTCGTTAATAGACGCCATTTCTACAACGCATTTGCAATAGGGATCTAATTTTAAATTGATCTTATGTAAGTGCACCGGAAACTGACGTGTCCAAACTTCATTCTTTGAACGTAATCGATGCTTGAATAAGGTTTTATTTCTACTACAGCGAACGTCCTACTTTTCCTACACCAATTCTTGTGTAACGGTATTCATTATATCCTTCCAAAATGATACTTACATCTTTATCAGGTCCATTCGTTATTGCCTGTTTTGCGACAGTTTAACATTGACAGGTGCCTTGATCCAGAAAAATCTTATTTCGAAATGATACTCCATTAGAGTCAGATAGTTCTCCTTTGGTTGAAGTTATAGCACGTACGAATTGGACATAATACATGCATGCTTGATGTTACTGATTTGGATATAATTCATCCCTAATAAAATGGCTTTTGCCTCTGATGAGAGCCACTTGAATCAATGGGAAAGCGACCCGAG
This sequence comes from Dynastes maya, assembly GCA_029619315.2. Classification (NCBI taxonomy): domain Eukaryota; kingdom Metazoa; phylum Arthropoda; class Insecta; order Coleoptera; family Scarabaeidae; genus Dynastes; species Dynastes maya. Next base: position 31,359,474 of record JAROYE020000008.1, read on the forward strand.
CAAAATCCATTAAATAATCCATTGTAACTCAAGTGTGAGATGATGTTAGTAAAGAACAAAAGAAAACGTAATAGAATAAACACAGTACAAGTTATCAAACAATATGAAATAGTGAAAAGGAAAGTCAGAGAATTGATATTTTCTTTTTTAAGTCTAAGTTGCAATATAAAAACATCTGTACTATAGAATGTAATTAAATTTTAGTCTAGTAACTATATTATTAGTTATCAAAATGTATAGAAAGGCTTTTCCTCTCCCTGTACCTTCCATCACCAAAAATCTTACTGTAAGTTATGTATTAATACACGTGGTCATTGGTAATAAAAAGGAAAAGAAAAAATTATCTTTAAATTCTACTTGTAATTATACCGTGCATTTTTGTTATTACTGAACATATGCATTTACCTTCCATGCGTTGATAGGTTTTTTTATAATTGAACATAGGGGCCGTTTAGTATGGCGAGTAGTTGCTGGGATTATTACAGAAAATAAAACAAAAATACACCAAAATGATAACCTTATTCATCGAAGTTCATCATAATATTACGTTTAGATAGAAATCAAAATTTGCTGTGGATGGAAACAATCGCCATCGCGATTAAAATAAAGGAGAAGAGGGACGCCAATAAATTCATTACTTCTAGTTAAGCTTTCATCGAGTTAACTCGTATTTTGGCTGCGCTCTCTGATTTAAGTGTCCGATATCGAAATTTGAGAATAAAATCAATGTAGAAGAGAAGGTTCGAGGTTAGAATAGGTAGATTTCCTGTAAATGTCATAAGGAACATAAACATCTTCATAAAATCAAGGTTAGTTTGCATTTTCAATTGTTACATTCGTTAATTTCCATATATTTGATATCAAAATTCTTAAAATTTGCCGAAAGAGCGTGAAAGAATACTCCCGAATCCCACCGTTCATTTAATAATTTAATCAAATTAGAAAATTCCAATTTTTGCACAATTTCCCTGAGATAAAAACATTTCAATATATTCCAAGAAACAATACACATAATGTTCTAATCGCTATAAATTTGAACATAGCCCGAGTAAAACCTCAAGAATTTATATAGCGTCGTAATATAATGTTTTTCGTCGATTGAAAGTCCCGGACTACAATACGCTAGCATAGTAAAAATTTTACGATCGTTTAGTTGCGAACGCGAAACGTAGGATCCGGGCAATTTTTAAATTATCTCGTAAAACGGACGGGCGCATACCCAAGGCGTATAAGGTAATCCCTCGGCTTCGACGTCGCTCGCCGTCTAACTTGGCGGAAATCCGCACTGTAATAAACGTACAATACGTACTTACATGTACGTACACAGGGGGAAAACCATGTCCGGTGGTAGCCATAGTCCAATCGCACAGCTACATATTCGATTACAATCAGGTGTTGCCCAGATTTTTCCCACCTTAAACTCTTTGGGTTGTCTGTGAATTAATTGCACAGCACTTTCAGAAACTATATATCTGCTGGAAGATGAATGCGCTAGAAAAAGCCGATTTTACACCTGTCAATCTATCGATCAATTTCAAGATCTTTAAATTGATTAAATTCTAACTCTTAATTGGAACATATTTTTGTTTTACATCTATCAATAATTTCTAGGTCTAAAATTGAATCAATTACTAGATCTTAAATAAGAACTTAGTCCTTGTATTACACCTGTTAATAAATTAACGTAAGTTATAAGTTGTGTTTCGTGACGTTTGGTGTTCGATAGCTACCTGTTCCTTAACCGTATTTAAATTTTTGAATTATTTAATTTTATTCATAATGCAATTATTAACTTTTCTTTCGCAGTTACAGCAATTCTAAAAGATTGGTCGAGAATTTTAGACATTAACACATTGATTTGATTGATTGATTTTCTACCAGAGCAGGGCTGGTCTTTACATCCCTAACACTGAAGCTTAGTAGCTTATTGTATTATTCCTGCTTCGGTTTTGTTTTACTTAAACAGGTTAGTTCCCGCAATCAGGTTTAAGAGCCTATGTAGTAAATCTTTCTCCATTATTATAAACCTCAAATATTTTGATTACTAAGTTGTGAAAAAGGGTATTTTCAATGCGCAAGACTTAAGGAGAAGTGAAATGACCGCCCCTTAATATTTTGGGAGAATGTAGCTTAACTGGAAAAGCTAGAATGCTAGAACTAAAACCGCCTAGAAGAAAACATCGTTACGTTTCGATTTCCGTTAATTTTTCCACTACAGAACCGTTAATACCTGTACCCTGAAACGGCGCCGCCATAAAACGGAATCAAATATCTGAATATCCAAAGCGCACCGTTCCAGGCATCCTATATACCGTCGCTCGTACCGGGCGTACATTTCCGCTCGAACGCGACCGGAAATAGTTTCCATAATAAGTTTAGGATGTTATTGGGAGCAATCACGGTCTATACGCTTAAATATTGATAAACTTTGCGGTCTGTCGAGAGCGGTTGATCGGTCTACAATATACGCATTCTGTACCCGGAAATCCCATCAGATACAAGAGAATGTTGGCGGAAGAAAATACCGGTTCCTCTCACGCTCGTCGGCACCTTCCCACGCTGCAAAATGTATAAATTGAGAATCGACAGTGGGGGACATAAATGGCAAAGCGCGTAGGTGTTTAGAGGGTGTTGAAAGCAAATTAATCCAACGTTGAGTGCGATAAAATTAGGAGAAATTCCCCCACTACTTTTTTTGTTTCTAATTATGAAATACTACGTAACACATAGACGGATACGAATTTGAATGATTTATATATAATTATATGTTTCATGTGTTTTTGTTATTATTGTTATTATTATTATTAGTATTATCATTATTATTATTATCATTATTATTATTATTAATACTGTTGTAACCATTTTTTCTTTGAATTCTATTATGTTAGTTCTTCAGCAACCTTTGAAAAATACCGTTTTTTTTAATAGGATTTTTTTTGTGCTAAGTGACCATATAGATCTAAAAATGGGCACGTCCCTGGACCTAGAAGATGTATATTTTTACTAGATAGGTATATAGAAATAACATCGTTGCCGCCTTTTTCTTTTGGGAGTTAAGCGGCCCGAATGTAATGAGGGTTATACGCTAAGGGAGATCGATGAGTCTCCGAGGTGTTGTGTCACCCGCGTGCAGGCTATCGCTTTAGACATCGGACGGCGAAAGGCGATGACTTAAAAACACGCCTCCTTAACTAAATACGCATATAAGGCGGAATATCAATTCAGAAAACTGTTTCCGACCCTACTTTCCACGGATAGAATGATGAATTTACGTTCGAGTAAAGTGTGACACTCTATCACTTTCTCTCCCTTCTTTCTTTTGTTTTCGCCTGAAAAGGAAACAAAAAAGATGGTAAATGTTTTAAGCACATTAGTAAGTCGAGGTTTCTAAATTTATTCCAATAAAAAGTAGTATATCAAGGTGGGAGTGTGGTAGTGTAGAATTGATTGATTTATTTGGGACTGGCTATTTCAAATTAGGTGTTTGTTCTTTTCCTTGCCTATCTATAGCTAGGTTTTATCTATTATCCTTACATTATATTCCAGAAATAATTTTTATTATTGGCGCTATCATACTGTTCACTTCCTTCGGTAAGTAGATTTCAATATCGATCGGATTTTTATTGAATGTAAAAGCGCGAAAGATATAAAACCGATCGTAAAACCGAACATCCTAGGTGTTGTTGCATTTAAGCGAGAACTCGCAACACATCACAGTTTGACGTTGTAAAACGAGCGAGCAACAGTTCCTAAAGATGTCAGTACATACACTACCGCTCATAAGTATTTGGGCACCTCAAATTTCAGGGTAAACCATTAAATATTTAAATGGAAATATTAAAATATGTATTTGGTATCTGCTGCAGTTGGAGCAGTTTTTCTTACTTCCCGATCGAGATCTTCCCATAATAACTCGATGGGATTCAAGTCCAGGCTTTGGGGTGGCCATTTCATGATTGTTAGTGTCTCTTCCTCTTCCAACTGTTCTAAATATTGCTTGCATAATTTTGAAAAGTGTTTTGAATCATTGTCTTATTGGAAAACAAAATTCTGACATAAAATTCTTACACCAGAGGGTATTGCATTTTCCTCTAAAATGCGTTTGTATTGCTCTTTTCCCATTATGCCTTGAACTTTTACGAGATCACCTGCGGATGTACCAGCGAAACAACACCAAATCATTACCGAACACTACCGCCGTGTTTCACGGTAGAGAATGTGCATGGCTCTAGTGCACGTTCACCTACAGATCTTCTTACAAACACTCGTCTTCGCGAACCGAAAATCTCGAATTTCGATTCGTCGGTCCACAATACCTTGCTCCAATTTTCTACCGTTCAATTTCGATGTTGACGTGCCCAAGGGCTTTCGAATTGCAATTCGTCCGTGAAGGCCGGCCTTTTGCAGACGGCGTTTAACCGTGGACACGCTAATCGGCTTCGGAAATACAGTATTGATCTCTGCGACGATTTCTGGAGTTGTTTTTCTTCTGTTTCGCATGCTGGACACCACGATTGCAATATCTTGAGTTGATGTCGCCCTTGGTCTACCACTTCTTACTTTATTTAGAAAACTGCCACTTTCACTGTATTTTTTGATGTTATAATCAACAGTAGATGGATTTAAATGTAATTTTCTAGCAATTTTCAAAATTTTAAACGAAATTATAAACACTATTCGTTAAGTGATGTTGTCGCTACTAACGTGGAACGATAACTGACCGTAATTTAAAAATATTACCTCAAATTGCTTTATTATAGCTTCATGATTCATGGTAAAATTATCAACTGTTACATTTTTTTTGGGATTTCATGAAATAGGCTCTTTGTTGTGGCTATTACCTGCGCTTTTATGATGGTATTACCTCTCATTCAGATAAAACACGTAAATAGACCGATACTATTTAATGAATTTAGGCGAATCTTGCTGATTATTAGGATACTATTCAATAATGCTAGAATGTATTTCCTAAATACATTCTTTGTATACAAAAGTCTAAAATCTAAGGGTGCCCAAAAACTTATGAAATGTAGTGTATACAGCGTATTTAGCGAGGAATGGGACAGCGCGATATCTTGGGAACGAATGCAGATTTTAAAATTCTGAAAACTTTGTTATAAATGTCCGTTAATGGCATATATTTCATGGTAAAATTCTTGTTTTAATTAAATGGGTCACAGCTAGGTGGCGTTACGTATCTTTTTCTTTAATGATATACTTTATGTACATTTTTTTATAAACTTTTCACAACAAATTTTTTCATTCTATACTCCTAAGTTACATTATTTTCTATCTTAGTTTTATAATTATACATTATAGTGTTTCGTGTAAATAATTTATTTTGCCTTACATTGATATTTCATTCATTTCTCCACAATTATTCTTCATTATTACTATACATATATAAAAACAAAAATATATCTTACATAATTTAAATTTTGTACAACTTATTCTATTAGCTAAAACATAATTTACTGTAGATTATCTTATGGATTACTTTTAGCTTACCTGAAGATGAGCTAAATTTTGTTCAAAACTGGTAGCGAATTGTCAGAGTTTTTGTGAGATTAAGACCATTATTACCCTCTTTTTCCTCAATATGAATCACTCACACAGAGTCGCCTTCACTCAAAGAAGTGGTTTCTTGCATCAAGAAAATAGGTTTTCTTGCAAAAATCAGTCTCTATTCAAGAACATATTTTTATTTCAAGACTATAAAAATGTATAATATAAGAAAATAATTTTCTTGAAATTTTATTTGGATTAAATAATTATTTTCTTTGGGTTGGAAAATCCAAGACATAAATGTTTCTTTCAGGTAAATCATCTTAAGAAAATATTCATATTGAAAGTAGGAATGAAAAAATGGTCCAGATCTCACAAAGTTCTATTGAGAACTTAGGCGACCGATTTCGTGTTAAAAAAACACATCACCAGGCCAGGTACAAGGATGTCCAATAAAAGAAAAATTACAATAATGAAAAAAAACTTAAAGTTAATACAGCATGATCATATTTCTTGAAAATAGGTGGCGCCAGGTAATATTTCAGTGAGTGTTTTTGAAGATTAGCGGCATAAACTGAGAAGTAAACAACAATGTGACTAGAGCAAAAAGCGTTAGTGCTTTTCTCCTCTCACACTGTTTTTGCCGGGAGTGATTCTTGGTTATTGTTTCTAGGTACTCTTTTCATTGTGTATTTCTACATTAAGTTCACTTTTGTTTGAACATTATTCTGTAGATAGCCTTAAAATCACATGCAATGTGAATAATTTATTGCATTGTGTTACTGATATGTCGTACTGTTTACAAGGCAAGTGCAATTAATAATAACATGCATTTCAACAATTCTAGTGCTTTATTTTAAGAGAATTAAACTAGTGAATGAACTATCCTTAAGAAAATAACGGCCATTTACTTTTTACAAGATTTTCTTGGATCAAGTTAACAAATGTTTTAAACAAAGAAATACAATTATGTAAGCACCAGTATATAATTTTCTTAAGTGGAGAAAAAAACGCTAAGAAAATATTTTTTTTATTTAAAACAGTTATTGTACGAGTATTGCGGATGATTGAAACAGTAATTGTCTTGATACAAGAAAACGTTTCTCTGCGTGTTGGATCTTTCAAATTTAAAAGTTCTCAAATTTATTTTTGACAAATAATCAAACAGAAGATTTCAAATATGTTAAAATCCAAATTAAGAAATTTTCATTTTTCTCAAATAGGCTACAAAATATTGTATGTGATAATTCGCCCGAACAAAACTTAGCAAGAATTTTTATGTGATATTTAAACCTATAGTCTATTAATAAGCGATCTATAGATCTAATTTGACACCCATTGTACGTTGCAATAAAATTACTGAAAGCGACTTCTAGAAACTTGAAAAAATCGTTTTAATTGACTAATTACAGAGCAGCATTTCAATACTGGCTTTGAAGCTGGTCTAGGTTTTAATTAATTGAAAAGTTGTTCATCTATCAAATGTGATAGATAATTATTTCTTCATTGACATGTAAAATCTACTTCGTTATATTAGATTTTATAATATTTAAATTGCATTACTTCTCACAAAGCTTGGATGTCCGTGAAGATTTTAAAGTGACGCCGTCCATTTAATGGGTCGGACTCGGATTATTTTTGCATTATCTGTTTTCAATTAATTAATCCTACATATTGTCACTAACCAATGTAGTTTGGAACTTACTGTGATCGAAAGTACGCGCTTCGATTTTTCATTTTGTATAACGTTTGTATCTATTTATTGAAAAAACGTAAAATGCTCGCCGGAAAACTGAATTACGATCCTCAGCGACATGTAAAACACGTTAGTTCGTTAGTACCGATTTAAAATATTGAAATGCCAAAGTACCTTCAAAAGCTTGCCGACGAGTATTATACATCGAAACGCGCTGTACCGTATGATGGATTGGATAGGTGATAGGATTACTTTATCAATTTAATTAACTCAGGGGTTTAAGACAGTAGTTGAGATTCTGTCGCGTCGAATTAGTAGCATACGATTTGTTCAGTTCTGTAGAAGCGTTTGCAGTAATTTACTCGACAAAAACGTACAAATGAGGATATCTAATTAGATTTCCTCATGCGTACATGTAAACATCTACTTCGTATATATACGATTTAAAATATGAAATGCCATTACCTTCCACAAAGCTATGCCGACGAGATGTATAACATCGAAACGCGCGTCCATAGATGGTGGATAGGTGATGGCATTACTTTTCAATTAATTAACCTATGGCGGTTTAAGCCAGTAGTTGAGACTACTGTCGCGTCAGAATTAGTAGCAATACGATTTGTTCAGTTCTGTAGAAGCGTTTGCAGTAATTTACTCGACAAAAACGTACAAATGAGGATATCTAATTAGATTTCCTCATGCGTACATGTAAACATCTACTTCGTATATATACGATTTAAAATATTGAAATGCCATTACCTTCCACAAAGCTATGCCGACGAGATGTATAACATCGAAACGCGCGTCCATAGATGGTGGATAGGTGATGGCATTACTTTTCAATTAATTAACCTATGGCGGTTTAAGCCAGTAGTTGAGACTACTGTCGCGTCAGAATTAGTAGCAATACGATTTGTTCAGTTCTGTAGAAGCGTTTGCAGTAATTTACTCGACAAAAAACGTACAAATGAGGATATCTAATTAGATTTCCTCATGCGTACATGTAAACATCTACTTCGTATATATACGATTTAAAATATTGAAATGCCATTACCTTCCACAACGCTATGCCGACGAGATGTATAACATCGAAACGCGCGTCCATAGATGGTGGATAGGTGATGGCATTACTTTTCAATTAATTAACCTATGGCGGTTTAAGCCAGTAGTTGAGACTACTGTCGCGTCAGAATTAGTAGCAATACGATTTGTTCAGTTCTGTAGAAGCGTTTGCAGTAATTTACTCGACAAAAACGTACAAATGAGGATGTCTAATTAGATTTCCTCATGCGTACATGTAAACATCTACTTCGTATATATACGATTTAAAATATTGAAATGCCATTACCTTCCACAACGCTATGCCGACGAGATGTATAACATCGAAACGCGCGTCCATAGATGGTGGATAGGTGATGGCATTACTTTTCAATTAATTAACCTATGGCGGTTTAAGCCAGTAGTTGAGACTACTGTCGCGTCAGAATTAGTAGCAATACGATTTGTTCAGTTCTGTAGAAGCGTTTGCAGTAATTTACTCGACAAAAACGTACAAATGAGGATGTCTAATTAGATTTCCTCATGCGTACATGTAAACATCTACTTCGTATATATACGATTTAAAATATTGAAATGCCATTACCTTCCACAAAGCTATGCCGACGAGGTGTATAACATCGAAACGCGCGTCCATAGATGGTGGATAGGTGATGGCATTACTTTTCAATCTATAGTCTATTAATAAGCGGGATCCTTATAGTCGTCCGCGAATTTTACACAACCTGTACAGTGAAATAAAAGAAAATAACTTGAGTAGAGCAGGCTGTTTGAATACTTTTATTTATTTAAAAATATCAGTTTTAAATGAACCTAATATACAGTAGCAGCAATTTAATTTTACTTGTACTTTGAAGTTTGGGTTTGTGGTATTGTTTAAATAATTTTTTTAAATTTTATTGTGTTATTGGTGAAATGTATAGGATAATTATTTCTGTGATTGCAATAGTATCAATTTTTATTTCGTTAGTTCTTAATTTTTTTATTTTTTTATCATTTTTTTTTTGATTTCATGCATGAGACGCTTTGTTGATTGTCGCGTGAAGATTTTACTGTTGATCGCTTCGTATACATTTTCAATGCACTCGGACTCGGAATTATTCTTCTATTATCTGGTCCCATTTTAATTATTTTTTAATTACAATTTCCTACATATCGCACTACCAACTGTTTGTGCAATGCATTTGGAACTTTATGGATGAAATATCGCGCTCTGCGCACTATATTCATCATCAATTTTCGCATACCTATACAGTTGCGTATCTATTTATTGAATAGGTCGAGTGACCACGACCTGAAACAAAATTGCTCGGCGGAAAAACTGAAAAAACTACCCGTGCCACGCATCCATCAAGCCCGAAACAGTTACATAACAACGTATAGGTTCGTTAGGGTCGACGCGAAACAATTTTTCCAAAAAAAAACGCGGTTGATAAAGCGCGAGAGAAGGGTAATAAAAATGACGTTTCTTCCACCCAACGCTATTTGCAAATTAGAAACAGTGTTGTGGATTTCGGTATTGAATGATTGATATGTGTTGATGTAGTGTACTTACTTATATCAAGATGGTGTAAACAGTTTAATCTCATTTAAGACAGTTGTGTGTCTTCGAAACGATACGAACTATGAAGTTTAAGAAGTTTTGCATCAATATTTCCGCATTTTGTGAATAGAGACTCTGCGTGTAGAAAACATCCAAAAGCGACACTTTTCGTCGGTATTGTCGGCCATGTTTTTGTTGGTAGATTTCAGCGGGAATTTTGAAAAAGTGCACATTCCGTTTTGTTAAAAAGATTTAGAAATGTTCGTTTAGACAAACAATTTATTTCAACAGGATCTGTAGGTCGTCATCATCTATTTCAAATTTTCAGATATATTTTGTGTTCTATTTAGGATTATTTACTAAATAATGCTATTCTTGAAATCCACAACTGCAGGATACAAAAATCACACTGCCTTAATTTAATAAATGATACTTAATGTTTTTGTTAATGAAATGTTTATTAAATATGAATGAATTGACACTGTAATCACAGTAAGGAGAGCTTAATTCTAAATGTAATATAAAATATCTATGGAATATAAATAATGTGCCTGCAGAATTTGAATTTTTCTGTACATTATACAAGAAAGCTATTTTCGTGATGGATCAAAGCAACCGAACGGGGAATGGTATTATTCTATGCAACTACATATGGATGAATTTCGTCTTCAGTTTTCACATTTTGCAGTATCATATCTTGATTTATATCAACAAATTATTCGCTGCGTTGCTAAAGTTCATGAGACCAGTGCAGTAAGTCACAAACCCGGTAGTAGTAGACTCAAGAAAAGAACTGCTGAAACTATTGCTGATGTGAGGAGGCGTATAGAAAATTCACCTAAACAGTCAATTAGAAAGCTTTCACAGGAAACGCATTTGTCATATGGTACTTGTCAGCACATTATTAGAAAAGATCTCGAAAAATATTCATAAAAAATTCGTGTTCTGCAAGCCTCTCAAGTCCCAATTGACAGTGCAGTACTGCAATTGGTTTGAAAATCACATGAATGATGATAATATGCTTGACCCTCCACCTTAATGGTTTTTGTAACAAACAAACCATGGTACATAGCATATGGGCCGTGGGGGTGAAATGCCTTATGTAATTATACAGAAACCATTACATTCTGAAAAGGTTGGTGTTTGGATAGTAGCTTCACGGTGAAAAATTATTGGTCCATTACTTTTTCATGAAACGATAAACGCAGAAAGATATTGTAATAACTTATTGCAAACTGTTTTAAACCTGTTGCATAATGACGAGCTAACGGATGGATACTTCTAACAAGACAATGCCGCAGTTCATAAAACATTACCAATAATGAACCTCTTATATGAATATTTTGATAACCGTGTAGTAGATTTTCCTCCACGTTCTCCTGATCTAATTATTTTCGATTATTTTATTTTTCCACGCCAGCTTACCGAAGCAATTCAAAATGTTTGTTACACTATAAAGCTCCAACGCACAGGTATTTTAGTATAAATCAATTTAATTAATATTGTCGTGTCAAAAATATTAAAAAATTGCTCAGAAAAAGGATTATCCTCCGCCCATGCACTAGGCGGACACGCTGTATTAGATAATATCAACCTATCTCAACTACCTAAAGACGAATGCGCCTGAAACCGACAAAACTGTAATTACTGACGTAAACAAACCCTTAATTTCCTTTAAAAACTTTCAGAAATGAGGTCAAGTTTAAGGGACCTAAGAAGTTGACCTTCAAATAGGTTATTTGATTTTGATATGACAAATCTCGTTAGAGATGTTGCGGATGGTGAAATTGCGCGGTAAAAACATGCATCTGTTAGAACATTCCGTGTCACATACATATCTATACATACACTACCGGCCATAATTATTTGCCCACCCAAAAGAAATACGCATAAATAAAGAAAGTGTTAACTGGAAAGAAATTATAGTTTTGCATTTAATAAAATACTCTTAAAACAAAGAAATTGATAGTCTTTATTCAAATATAAAATTTGACACAAAAATAATTAAATCTCTGTTTCGTCGAAATGTCCACCTCGACTCTTAATAATTGTGGCACTTTTTCTATCAATTTCGTCAGAGTAGCGGGTTGTATTTTAAGCCAGGCTTCTAGTAGTTGTTTCCACAACGATTCCTTGGAAGTTGGAGGATTCATTTTCACCTGCCTATTGAGTTCCCTCCCACAAAAGCTCTATGGGATTACCATCTGGGTTTTGAGGAGGCTATTTCATTATTTTGATATTGCTTTCACGTTCCATCGATTCTAAATATTTGCGGCACAGTTTAGAAGTGTGTTTCAAATCGTTATGATGTTGAAATATAAAATAGTCAGCGATTATTTGCATTCCAGATAGTATAGTATTTGTTTCCAAAATTTTCCGCTAGCGGTCTTTTCTTAAAATTCCATCTATTTTAACCAAGTCTCCTACGGATGCAGCGCCAAATCAATCCCGAACCATTATCGATGTGCCCCCAAACTTGACTGTAGGCACTGCACATGATTCTGTTGCTCGTTCTCCGTTCGACCTTCGAAAGAACGTTCTTCTCTTGGAACCAAAGAGTTCAAATTTGGTCTCATCGGTCTACCACTCATTAACTGTCCAATGTTGATGCTCTCTAGCCCACTGCAGCCTATTCTCTATTCGGCCAAATAAACCATCCTATCTTAACGTCCTTTTCACGGTGGTTAACCTAACTCGTTATTCATGCTCAATACCTATTTCAGCCGTTATATCAGATGCAGTTTTTCATCTATTCCGTTTACTCGTCATAATTATTCGACGATCTTCCGCTGGTGTTGTCACTTTCCGTTGTCCTGTTCGTTTTCTATTTAATAATGTGCTAGCCTCTTGAAATTTTTTAAAGTTATAGTCAACAGTTTGGCGACTTAATTTAAATTTTTTTGCAATATCTCTGTTACTTGTGAAAAGCAACAATCATTGTGCGGTTTTCTAAAGGCAACTTGTTTTCAGCATTTTAATACTAATTTTAGATAATTTCATTGAGGATATTTACTGCTTAAAAGAACAATAACCATTAAATCCAAATTCATAATTCTAGTTCGGCTAAATAGGGAATTATGATCTTTACTTGCACTACATTAAATATTTATTAGTGAAGGACAATTCGGGTCGTTTTATAGTCCTACCTGGATGCATAATTATCGGATTAAGGAGATTCAATCGATAACTAATCATCAAAGGAGTCTTTTGCCAAATTATTTAATGTGATATCTTTCTTTTACTTATAGGTTAAATAAGTCATTTTCTAAAATCCAAGAAAAAATCTAGGTAGGCAAATAATTATGGCCGGTAATGAATATGTGTACCTGTATGTATATCCGTACACCTAAGGTTATATTACCCATCCCTCTTCGAAAGTTAGTTAATACAACCTAAAGTTAATATTGTGTTTTGATGTAGAAACTGCAAAATTGTTCGTAAACGGGAACAATGATTCAGCTTGTCTTTCCTGAGAGTTATATACGTCAGATACTAAGGAAAACATAAGGTGTACGTTGTATGTACATGCAAGGTTTACACCTGTATTTACTTTGGAGCAAACAAGTGAAATGAACGCAAATACCGAATTACAACTACATTAGATCTTGATAAGGACGTTGTTGTGTATAATGCCCCTGTATACATGTAGATCATTATTTAAAACGTACTTTGCATGCATGCAACTATGTATACGTTTACCTCCAACGGCACAACCGTATACGTAACTGTAAATACGTAACATACATATATATTCTTCGCAGTGGTAGTATACTTTTTGTTCTGTCACTCCTTGTTTCGCAAACGAGGAAACGTCCTCTCTTGCCGTGTGTCCTGTCGCGACGACGGCCTTAATTGGATTGTTGCGCTAGTTTCGAGTGCTACCCCGAAACTACACTGCATAAATACACGCGAAACTTTAAACACAACAAATATATTTTTCGTAGTTAATTAAATGCGAGAGCATACCGAGACGAGCACAGCACTCTAAGTAAGGTGGTACAGTGCAGCATAATATGACAGAATACGTTTTGTATACGGATTTTGGTCGGCGTCGGTGTTGCAGAAGTTATTCTGTGCCATATCTCTGCAGCGTTGTAATATGTAATTAACGAGAGGACAAAATCCGTGAGGTCAAACTAGTCGAAAAAATACTTTAAAGATGCTGAATAGGTTTAGTTAATAAAAAAGAAGGTAAGCAATTGTTACTTCTCTAATAAAGTATTTTTAATATTGCCGATTCTTGCTTGTGACTAATAAGTAGTTTGGGCAAACAGCAGTAACAGTCAGTGTAGTAGATATGTGGTGCGGAGTCGGCGATTATTTATTTCACGCGTTCACAGCGTCAGTACTAAATCGATGCTGTATGCGAGTAGTTCTGTGTGATAGTATATTTATTTCTATAGATCAGGTGTATTATGTACTATGTTGTCCTACGTGATTTGTTTGTGTTAATAAGTTTAATTTCTACATGCCTTTAGTAAAATTTACTCGTTACTTAGTGCCTTTGAAAATCGGAAAAACTTCTTTCAACATCATAGCTTGTTAGAGGTGCGTATTAAAAGCAGGGTTTATTTATTTATCAATCTATCTAATCTATCTAAGTTATACGTGGAATTATCATAAGTAACTTTTAGTAATAATAATACCATTTTTTACAACTTAATTTTCAAAAATATAAAGGAAATCGAAACATTTTGTTAGAAAAAGTGATATTGTACAGGTACTTCATGTATTGGAAATATTTTACGAATGAATTCATTTATTGTATGAAAGTACGTTATTAAACTAATAAAGATGTTCGTTGGACCAATTTTAATAAAAAAAATATTACGCCAATGTGTCTGTTATATATTTTTAATAGATTAGTTGTTAGATATTAAGAAAGGTGTTCTTTATTTCAAAATATTTGTTTACTATATTTACAAAAGTACTTGTTCATTAATTTATTTGTTCGTTCGACCAATTCTAACAAGAAGAAACTGCCAATGAACTTTATTTTTGGGTTGTCAGTGCTTAAGTCAATAAAATATACAAAAAAGGAGCCTTGCTATTGTTTTTCTAATATTAAGCCACAGAATTTAAACAGTTGCTTACCATCTCTTTCCCGATTCATTTGCGATGTTCATTTCTTACCTGAAACAAGAAAAATGTACATTACTTTCTATATTTCTCAATGTAAAAAAGTCGATTTATGCATGAATGAATTGAAATAGACATATTTACACATCTGTGCGACTTGATTCTACTTCTTCAGAATATACATATGCCGGCTGGTCGGAAACATTTCGAACGCTATAGTTGATGCACACAGAGCAACGTTTACTTGTATCAAAGCTGTTCGCCTAAATTCAAGACAATTACTGTTTCAATTATCCGCAATACAATACAATTACTGTTTTAAATCAAAAGAAATATTTTCTCAGCGTTTCTTTCCCCGTTTAAGAGAAGTATATACTTGTAACGTAATGAAATAATTGTATTTCTTTGTTTAAGACATTTGTTAACTTGATTCGAGAAAATCTTGTCATTATAACACAAAACAATATTTTCTTAAGGATAGTAAATAGTTTTCTTAATTTGTGTTCAGGTGTTGCTCATAAATCAATAATTTCATTTTCTTAAAATAAAGTATTTTTTACTTAGAATTCTTGAAATGCATATTATTTATATGCACATTATTAATTGCGCTTACCTTACCTACAGAATTATGTTCAAACAAAAGTGAATATTATGTAGAAGTACACATGAAAAAAGCGCATAGAAACAATAACCAAGATAGATAATGCTAATAAATAGCTTCTGGTATTCATGGAATCACTACCAGCGAAAACAATATGAAAAGAGAAAAGAATTAAAGCTTCTTGCTCCTGGTCACATTGCTCTTACATCTCTCAATTTATGCTACTAATCTTCGAAAACAGCAACTGAAATATTTCCTGGCGTCAGCTAGTGCCAGTAGTTAGTCATGTCAAAAGCCATCGCTAATAGTAGCCAACGGCAACTGGAATACATACCAGTTACTAATTAACATAGTTTATCTAAAAAAAACAACTTAAATACAGGCTTGCGATAGAAAATTTTTTTAAAATATAATCAGTAATTTTTATAGTTTTTTTTGCCTAAGTCTGATTTAATTATACTGTAACCTATAAAGAAAACTTTTTCATTAGCTCATTTACTTGCTCCTAATTTTAATTATTAACTTTAGGTTTTTTTTCCATTATTGTAATTTTTCCTTTATTGGATATCCTTGTAGCTGGCCTGATGATGTGGTTTTTGAATACGAAACTGGTCGCCTGATTTCTCAGTAGAACTTTGTGAGATCTGGACCATTTTTTTCATTCTTACCTTTAATGTGAATGTTTTCTTAACTTAAAACTAAATGATTTACTTAGAAGAAATATTTTTCTGCAGCTTCTTGATTTTCTAACCCTAAGAAAATATTTATTTAATCTAAATAAAATTTCATTACATACATTTTTATAGAAGAAAATCTATTTTCTTGATGCAAGAAACCATTTCTCTGGGTGTGTGATAGAGTCATTAAAAAGAAGGATTACTAAAATAATTGGTTGAATTAAAGATTTTACTAATATATAAAACGCATTGTTAATTCCTGTATCTATATATATATAAAACGCATTGTTAATCCCTGTATCTATATATATATAAAACGCATTGTTAATTCCTGTATCTATATATATATAAAACGCATTGTTAATCCCTGTATCTATATATATATAAAACGCATTGTTAATTCCTGTATCTATATATATATAAAACGCATTGTTAATCCCTGTATCTATATATATATAAAACGCATTGTTAATTCCTGTATCTATATATATATAAAACGCATTGTTAATCCCTGTATCTATATATATATAAAACGCATTGTTAATTCCTGTATCTATATATATATATATATATATATATATATATATATATATATATATGTATATATCAACACGTAAGTGCAGTTTTGCGGTCGAGGATGTTGTTTCCATTTGAGACTAACTATATTTCCATAATTATCAAAGTTGTCATTTTCTGTTAGGTACTGTACTGCTAGATTAATGTATTATTACTTTACGACCCTAGTGACGTGACATTCCATTACAACCCGCTCTCAAGAGCAGCCAAGATAAATAACCCCTAAATCGTACTTACGTCTCTCCAATCAGGCCGGTAATGATTGACTTACGTAGCCGGTAGTAACAAAAAGTTATTTATTTCGAATAAACGAAGTTACTTGTTTATTGAACTTGGGAAACTGAGTAGCATAGTTTATTAGTGCTAACGTTTTTTTTTTCTATTCTTTCGAGTGCGACAACGCAAATGCTATTACAACAAGTGTATGTACATACGTTGATCCAGTCGTCATTTTCATACAGTATGCATAGATTACTACGTAATGATCGTACGTTAATTAATGACAAATATTGATTTTTCGCCAAATTTCGCAAAATTTTAAACCATACACATATTTTTCCGTAACTCTCGCATTTTGTATTTTGTTCTAACATTTTTGCCGTATATACATTATATACCTCATAATGCTCCAATTTAAAATCGCACTGCTGCGTACGCGAGAATATAAGCGATTAATGCCGGTAGATTAAAAGCGACAAACACGGCGGCGACCAGGCTTCGATATCTACTGATTACATCCTATTCGCAAAAAAACGAATTAATCCTGACACAAAAGCGGTCCCCAACGTGTGCAAGTGAGCGCTGCATACCGTCCAATTTTTCCGGAAAAAAATATCGTATGCGGCCCATTGTCGGTCTGCCACTAAAAATTGTGTCACTCTATATTCATTTACGTAATCTATTTGAAGTTTTTTTGTATGATGATTTATTTTTTTCTTTTTGGAATAATATATTATGCACCAGATGCTATTCAAAATTGGAATTTAACTAGGAAGGGAGCTGAGCACACTCCATTGGGTTCAGAACCTTTGGTTGGGTATATCTTTCAATATTGCCAAAACGCATGTTACTCACTGGGCCGTACAAGAAGTTCGAACCTGGGGTAATTCTACAAGTCTATCTCATGTGAGGGCATTTATGATGCCCAGCCAAGACAGAGCCAGGAACGTTATAGAACTTTACAGGAAGTTTGTTAGCGTTCTAACCGCAATCCTTACTGGCGATGCTCGATTAGTACCTACACATAATGGGATTCGCTCAAAAGAAGGAGTGCAGTCTGCGTCTGGAAGGGGAAGAAACAGTACAATTTTTGCCACCGTCTTGCCGTCTGTAGAATCAGATTTTCTCCATTTGGTTGGGCTTCTGTAACGCCTGAGAGTCAGAGAAAAACTCGCCGAATGAATTTGGAATTTGCCAGAGCAATAGGTCTTCTCACTGAGCTTTAGAATTACATTGTCTGCCTGCAATAGACCATATTTGAACATTTACAATCAAATGAGATATACAGATTGTCAACCCAAACTAATTTAATAGCTATGCATCTAATAGAGATAAGAATATTGTGATGGGAACATTGTTTCTTCCCATGACGGAATGCACGTTTCTTGAGATCGCCAGCTTTCGCTTTACTTCCTCCCCATGGGCCACCCATGTCAATCTCTTGTCGAGTACAAGGCCGAGATATTTCACTTGCTTTTCCCAGTGCACTTGCACCCTTCACCAAGAGAAAGGATGGATGGTCTATCAGCGCCGACTCTTTGCAATGAAATAGTACAGATCAGTCAGGAGGCTAAGTTCTTAGGTGTAACCTTGGACTCTAAACTGAACTAGAACTCACATTTACAAAAAATGACCGACGAATGTAAGAGGGTGTTGGTGACAACCCGTAGAATAGTTGGGAAAACATGGGGACTCAAACTACATATGACGTACTGGCTGTACAGTACGGCCGTAAGACCCATGATAACTTATGGCTGCCTGGTTTGGTGGCCTTTGGTGCCCTCGAAAATTCAGAGACTAGCATGTCTATTGCATAACTGGAGCTATTAAAAGATGTAAAGACTAACCCTGCTTGGATAGAAATCAATCAATCAATCAATCCCAGTGCAGATGAGTGCCATTTGCCCAAATATTGGAAAGTGCTTCTTTGATCTCATTAGTAAATCTAACTGCCACGCATTTGCTCACATTGATGGTGAGCTTCTATTGTTCTGACGATAAACAGGTTTATCACGTCCTGCAGCCGTAGCGTAAGCATTTTCTCGTTCCTGTAGGGAGAATAAATGGCAACGTCGTCTGCATAGACAAGCGATTCCGGTCCCCGAATGACTGGGAATGTCGTGAGTGTACAACAAGTAGAAAATCGGTCCCAGCAACGAATAGAAGATCACCTACTCGTTTGAAGTTATGGCAAGGAAGAAGATGTTAGAAACCAATGAAAGAAAAGCATCGATGTTGAACTAGATCTTGTTAAACCTAGTGCCTGTGTTACTTCCGTAGATGTTGAACGGTCTTTCTCGAAAGATAAGAACATTTTTTCATTACAGCGAACAACCTTCACCGAGACAAATATGGAAGCATACCTGATGGTGCAAGTTTTTCCACAATCCTATCCACACTGTTAAGAAATTACGTTTATTTATTATATTATTGTTTATTATTACGGTATTAAGTACAACAGATATTTGAAGAAACTACGTTATTTACTTTTTACGGTTATTATATGACTAATTTAATCAAAAAAAAAGATAACGAAAACATTAAACTGGATAAGAACTAACATTTTCCTGAGAAAAAGTTTGTGCATATTATATAATACCGAATAATTCCCAGGATAATAAATTATTCCAAAAATCTTTACGTGAGCATAGGCATCCTCTTGGAAATAAGTGCATTAGCTCCTTATTGAAACGATTTTTATCCTGTAAAAAGCGAAAATTTAACGCCATCTAGAGGTAACGCAGAATACCTCTAGATGGCGTTAAATCGCTCTTACTTCCAAAAGTTTTCCGAGGAATTTAGACGTTGAAGTCGTTATCGACGACAGTATTCAGAACTTGTTCGCTGCCACTCTAGCCGGATTCTTCTCTTCCTTCAAAGATTCCTTTTACTACTATATTAGACTTGATGGAAGGAGAAGATTGAGACGGCGCTAGATATAGGTAGTGTCTTACCGTCGCATCGTTGCTCGAGGAATTGGACCGTTAGAGGTCAATTTACACATTTGCACAGTTTCCAAGAGTATGTACATAAGATGGAGATGGTAGCACTTGAGCGATAGATATGGACGTTTTATTATCAACGAGGATATTCTATG
Source organism: Dynastes maya (assembly GCA_029619315.2). NCBI lineage: Eukaryota > Metazoa > Arthropoda > Insecta > Coleoptera > Scarabaeidae > Dynastes > Dynastes maya. Next base: position 31,379,523 of record JAROYE020000008.1, read on the forward strand.
AAATCATTGTTTCTTGAATCAAAACATGCACATATTTTTGTATGAAAAAAGAGACATGCTAAGATGGATTTCTGACACTATAACATTATTATAACGTCATTTCCAATGCTCATCGCCAGTTACCAATGACATTTAGAAGCTACAACAAATTGAAGGAGAAAATATAAACAGGAATACAAGAAAATTCTATCAGAAGATAAGAGAACAGAATAAGACATATAAGCCCAAAACATGTGGAATAAAGAATAGAGATGGTAAAATTGTGATAGAGGAAGAACAATATAAAGAAGTATGGGTAGAATATTTTAGAGAGCTGCTAACGGAGAGCGAGAAGGAAGAAGAACCGTTAGAAGAGACATACGCAGGGGAAGAAACAATAGAAGAGCGAACATTGAAAGAAATACAGGAAATAATAAGGAAAAAAAGAATGCAAAAGCAGGAAAAGATAATATAAATATAGAACTAATTAAATATAGTGGAAAAGAAATGATCGAAAGTACATATGAATTAATAAAATAAATCTGGAGAGAAGAGGTAATACCAGAAGAATGGTGAATAGGGCGAGTAATTACCATACATAAAAGAGGAGACCAGCAATTATAGAGGTATAACGCTACTAAATACAGCATATAAGACCCTATCAACGCTAATACAAAAAAGAATGAAGAAAGAAACAGAGAATGAAATAGGTAAATACCAATGTGATTTTATAGAAGGACGGTCAACAACAGATGCCATATACACTTTAAAATAAATCATAGAAAAGACAATGGAGTACAAAATGCAGATTGAGATGCTATTCATAGATTTTAAGCAAGTTTTTGACTCAATAAGGAGATTTAAGATGATGGAGGCACTGAGTACAATGGGAGTTTCAGCAAAATTGAGAAGGCTAATCAGGATGACAATGAAAAACACAATGATAACTATCATAACACTAAAAGGAGAAACTATGGACAAACGGGCACTAGAGTATGTACTAAGGAATGTAAACAAAGGTACACTGAGAACAGGAGGAAGGCAAGTAGTAGCTTACGCTGATGACGTCGTAATAATAACTAAAAACTTAAGAAGAAATAATATGAAAAGGAGGTAAAGTAGGATTGTACATAAATGAAAGTAAAACGAAGATTCTGAGGGTAAGGATGGAAACGGGAAAAAGAGAAATTAAATTAGGATGTCACTGCTTTGAAGAAGTAAATAAATTTAAATATTTAGGTGTAATGATAACCAATAACGGAGGAAAGGAGAAGGAGATTAAAGAGAAGATAATAGCGACGAATAGAGTATATCAAGCAAATAAAAATTAATGAAAAGCAAGATACTGACAAATGGAACAAAAATGAAAATATACGAAAATATAATAAAACCGGTAATGATGTATAGAGCGGAAGTAATGTCGATGACCAAAGCAGATAAAGAAAAGTTAAGGATTACAAAACGGAAAATATTAAGAACTATATTGGGACCAATTAAGTTAACGGAGAATGAATACAGAGTACGTACGAACAAAGACAACTACTAGAGGAGATGGAAGGATATTGCCAAAAGGATAAAGCAACAAAGAATGAGATGGATAAGGCAGAGCAAAACAGGAAGACCCGATCAAAGTAATAACGAAATGGGAGATGGCTGGAAGAAGAAAAGGCAGATCTCGATCAAAATGGATAAAGGTGGTGAAAGAGGACTGAAAGAGAGCAGGAATAAGAAAAAGATATGCAGCGAAGTATAAATGACAAGGGGGACTGATCCACCCCGTGAAATGGATCTAGAAATCCTCTAAAGAGGTGGCGCAGCCCCACAAGGGGTTTTTAGCCACTATACATCTAGAAGCTAGTAATTGATATTATCAAACTAATAGGAGCCGGACCATTTCAGGAGCATTATTTTCTCATTCATGTTGACTAAGTATCTTGAACTTACAACAACGAATTCAACCAATTCAGCCAACAAGATTACAATTTCATTACGAGATTACGAGGAACAGAACAGGAGAATTTGAAGAACTTATGGAGTTTAATGGTATCACATATAAGTTTACAATGCAACACCATCCAGTAAATAATGGTGAAGCCAAACGCTACGTTCAAGCACTTAAGCGAAGTCTGCGAACTTCAGAAGAAAGTGATACAGATTTGGGATTATATAGGTTTCTGATGCAAAATAGGAAAGTACCAAATACAATGATAGGAGAAGGTTCCGATGCGACGCATCTAAGAGGATAATACTGAACAAGACCAAGTCTGGTTAATGGTTCGATTCGACGATAACGAAGTATGCAAAGGTAAAATAGGAATGGTAACTGACGTATTGGGACGATTACACTACGAATAGGTGTCGAAGTCATCATAAGATATGCAGATCAAGTAAGGAAAGCTGAGTGCCGTTATACTAAAAAATAAAAATGAAGAACTAGCCGAATTTCACGGGAAACACTGTAACAACACTTACACAGTATCGTTTGAGACAATACCGGAAGTTCATGCAACTAAACAACCAAAGACTGAAATTCCAATAACGACGGAAGCTTCCAATATTGCACTCCGACGTTATACAGAGAATAGAAGACAACCTAGTAGTTTGAATTTATAACGAGGTTAAGGTACTCCGCGTAACATGAATAGGGCCAAGCACGTATGTGGCATTTGTAGTTGCTATAATCATAGTAGCGCGCTGGAATTGTTATTTTGGAGAATAAGAGGGAGGTATAAAAAGATATATCCAACATAGTAATTTTTCTAAAACCCAGTGTAAATGTACGTTACTGATAACAATAAATATAGCATTGTAAAGCGCCACTTGAATACAACCAATCTATAAATTAAAAGATTCGTTTGCAATAACAAAATGTTTTATTGATCAATAATAAGTGCTTTTACCATTGTTTCTTATAACCTCAAATAGTCGGCACGGAATGGAATTATACACGGTTCTTAAGTAGTCAATGGGAAGTTCTGCCCAGCGCTCAGCCCTCAGCGCTGGTGAATTGCTTAGCATTGGAATACAGTTTACGCGATAATCAATTCAAAACATTTTCTATAATGCGTAGGTCGTGGGGAGACCGACCGCTAATCGAGAACCTCTTAAAACAAGCATCGAACAACACGCGCGGTGTGAATGCTGACATTATCTTGTTGAAAAATAAATGCCTGACGTGCCATAACATTGGAGAATTTGTCTTTCATTTGTTCTAGAAGCTGAATGTACTTTTCTGAATTTTGCCTGCCCTAAACTATTACTAAATCAACATCGATATAGGAAATAGCTCCCTCTAACATGACTGAACCAGCATCGGCACGCCGTCGTGACAGAATCACTTCTTCTGTACGTAAATCATGATAATAATAGGGAAACCCATCCGGACCATCCAAATTATACTTCTTGTTGTCGCTGAAAATAGTTTGGCACTATTTTGTTTACTCCATTTTTGCTTGAGCAAACTGAACGCGCAGCGCGCTGAAATTCCTTTAAAGCAGGCCGTCGTTGCATTTTTTGACGTTTTAGCAGTGGGCAGCTCTTCAGTAGCTTCTATACAGTTCACACCGATGCATTCGTTCCCATGTTATTCGCGATTTGTCTTGTTTTTAATGCCGAATTCGATGCATAGCGTAATATGGTACGACGTTCTCTCTCAGTTGTAATGAATTTTGTGCGCCCTTTAAAACATTTTCCATAATTTTCGAGATCCCTAATGAAACCTTTCTCAACCTGCTGTGATCGACTTATTTTCTTTACAATAGCCCTTGAGAAATACCCTTTTTGATGAAGCGCTTTTTATTGTTTGTTTCTCTGGACACACATTGTGATTTGTCACACATTGCTTGCGGAGTGTATTCGTAGAATAATATACGCAAAATTGTACCTACTTCGCAACTAGGGACTGCAATACTAGTACACCAGTATACCGGTTTACCGGTAAATTGCGAAAATTCTTTCAAAATTTTTACCAGTAATTTGCTTAGAATTTGGTTGCTTAGAATTAATTGAGCGCATTTACAATAAAAACGAAATAGGCACTAATACTGGATTATCAGAAAGTAATGATTCTGATTCCGAAGGTATTGGATGATTAATGTCAGTCGAGTTAATTCCTTCAAAATCAGCTACGCGCTACACTATCTATAAAAGATAAACTGCAGCGCTTAACAAAGGCAAAATCCGAGACATGTAGTAAAGCACCGACTCTAATACAAGGTAAAAACGAAAATTTTACACCCGTAGTTAAAAAAGAAATAAATTATTTTGAAGAGCAAAAAATAAGAGGGACACAAATGGTGTATGATTTCTTACTAACCTGTCGGCCAACAGGTGTGGAATTGGAAAAAGCCTTTCCGCAGCTGGCTTAATTTATAGCAAGTTTAGATCACAATTAGGGGATCCTAGTCGCAAATACGTAACAATAAACAAAAAATTTGTAAAGAATACAACTCGTTACAACTACTAGTTGTATTCTGTAGTTAACATTATCCTTTGGCGATTGTTCGCTAACAGTTCGCAGACATTTTACAAAACATTCAACGAACAAATGACATACCTGTAGGCGTACTGTTTTCGACGAATATCTGAAGTCTCGTCTCTCCCCACATTTCTAATGCCAGCTAAATTGCAGAATTTCAAATCGTGAATATAAATTTATTCCGATGATCGCGCCAACAACGTAAACACCCCGCATTCTGTAAGTAGCACTAGAAGATATCGTAAATCCCGAAGTAGCGAGGACATTAAGCAGCAGCAGTCCGAAGAAGTGTCACGGCTGTAAGCGCGCGAAGAGCAGTAGAACATTTTTATTTTACATCCCCTTTCGCTTCCGGCAATTATTTTCATTAAGCGAGCGTGTCCGACGTAGAACAACGAAGAGAAGGAAGGATAATTTGTAAAGTTTATAAGGCTGAAAATTCTAGCTCACATGATAGAGGAGGTAGATGCGGCGGATGGGGACGAGGTGGCGAGGGTAGATGGGCGGAGCGACGCCGCGTGAAGATAATTTAGTCCTTAATTATGGCCTGGAACATTCCAATTACGCGAGTGACTTGGCGACATATTTTCAAGACACCGGATTACTTCCGAGCCGTTAAGCTAGGACACTTTTTAATATTCAGCTTGTTCGCCCCGGTCTTGCAACGCCAACCATCCTATTTTCGACATAGAGCACTAGCACATCGACTTTGCGTACCGCTTACTCGCTTCGTTTTATCGAAAAATAAGCACCACGTAAACATATAACACAACGCTTCACAATAAACGCCGTTCTAAATATAGGAAGTGAAGACACTATATAATTACAGCTATTGCATTCCAGTACTAAGCATGAATTTTGCTGGAAATATACTCGATTTTAACGGTAAATAAATGGAGCCACGAACTTGAGAAAGTATCGTTTATAGTCGACGTAATTTTAATTTACAGGGCTAGGGACGAAATTAAACATTTGGGAGTTACATTTGACAGAAAGCTAAATGAAACTCCCACATCTTCAACTTAAAAAAAAGCCATTAGGGCATCACTATTATGCCGAAGGTTGCTTGGTAAGAACTGGAGTCTTAAGCCTCAAATGACCTTCTGGTCCTATACAGCAATAATCAGATCCATGATCACCTACGCCTCTCTGGTTTGATGGCCAAATACAACTTAGAAGCATGTGCAATGGCAGCTCCAACATATTCAGACTTCCATGTCCCACCTTCACAGGTGTTATGCGTATCTGTCCAACAGCAGCACTGAAAGTCCTGCTGGGAATAACGCCGCTTCACATCCATATTCAGAAACAGGTTATATCGAGTGTCCTCACTTTTAGTAGAACAAAAGGATTACAGCTTGGGAGTCTTAGAGGGCATCTCAAAATCCTTGAAAATCCCAACATAAACTGATGTATATTGCAAAGGACATCCCTAGGCAATATAATTTTGATCAGCCTTATAAGGTGATCATTGAAAGCCGTAATGAGTGGACATCCGGTGAGCCCCAATGCAAAAGAGGTACCCTGGAATGGTACACGGACGGCTAAGGCAATTGAGACGCAATAACCACGTTACTTTGCGGTGGATCCCAAGCCACTAAGGAATCGAAGGAAATGAGAAGGTAGATAAACTGTCCAAAGAAGCAGCGAACATGCCTTCCATTGGTTCTAATCCCTTCTGTGGTCTCCAAAAGAGCCACGTAAACAAGCAATTAAGACATGGGAGGACAATCAAAAGGCCTCGTACTGTGTTCCAGGACAAAACAGACGAAAGCACTAACATCAGGCTCGCCAAAGACAGCAAAAATAGTGCTATCCTTCAACAAAGGGGACCTTAGATTACTGGCAGGATTTCTGACAGGCCATGTAGCCCGAAAATATCACTTATTTAAACTAGGAAAAGCTGAAGATCAAATCTGTCGTCTATACCAAGAAGAGCTGGAGACGGCAGAACGCATCCTAGGTAAATGTGTTGCCATTAGTCGCACACGACACTAACATTTCAGTAGAACATTCCTTGCACTTATTAAACTGAAGGAAGCAGATCCTAGAGTGGTGTTAAGGTTTATTAAAAGCCTCCAACTATTCTAACACACACAAGGGCATTTTGTTACAATAGATCTATTAAAGTCGCAGTCAGTGTTCTATTTAAAAAAAGAAAGTTGATGTCACTATGATGAAACCGGAAATGCAATTGAAATACCGATTACGGCAAAAATTAGTTCACAAAGAATAGAAGTCGACCTATTTTTTCCAAAAACACTAGCTTGTGTCGTTCAAAAATTAGCATGGGGTGGGGACATTTTAGAACTGCGCTGTATACGTTTATAATTGAAACCTTAAAAGTGCAATATATAACTGCGGCTCGCCAACATTTTTTAAATTCTAAATTGGCTTGCATCAAGTTAAAGGTTGGGCACCACTGGTTTGGAAGATAGACCTAGACCTAGACCTGCAAGTGAACGGCAAAATCGTAAGGGGTATGAAGAAAATTTGGATGAATTTTTGTTTCCAAAACAGAAAGGCACTTTCGGACACGAAACGCGGCTAAAAGAACTGTTACAGACTCGGCAGAATTTTCGCGGGACTCGTGTACATGTTAGAAAGAGTTAGTTATATACATTATAATGCGATGGTTTATGTGGTTAACTTCCCACTGTTCCACCGCTTCTTTTCTTCTTCTTACTTTATCCGAAAATCCTTTTATCTTTGTGTAAAATCTTTTTAAAGAACAAAGCCGAAAGTTCTACGATCAAACAATCTCTTATCTATCGCATCGCTAATTTTGTAATATATATGAAAAAGCCACCTCACCCTCACTGTCTTCCATACACCAGAGAGTCCTTATTAAAAGTGAAGTTACTTCTTTTTAATTTCAATCTTAAGAGTTTTTATTGATTTTTCTACGTAACTTTATTTTCTATATGTTCAATTGTATTTAAAATACATGAAATGAATTCCTGATTATTTTTTTGGTTATGGGAACGGATTATCTCTTTTTCCTTTATTTCTTATAAGAACATTTGATTCCAGTTACGAAATTTCGGATTACGAAATGTTTTTGAAAAAAATTAATTCCGTACTGCTGTATTTGAATTTTGTCTTTCTCGTGCAGACAATTGGCTTAGTTGTATTTAAATCGGGGTTTCTGCTGAACACTACATCAACTTAATCAGTTTATTGCTAATATCATCCGGAATTTATTGAATGTATCGTTTAATGTATTGAACGCGTCTCTCAATTTTAAGTTGTTTAACATGGAAAATAAATACCTTAAAAACCTAATAACGAAATAAAGAATAGATATAGTAAATATCTGTAGAATCATTGATTCTACACGCCTTACGAATGGGTTCACTACTCCAATCCGGGTCTTATAAGTCCCATATCCACAGAGAATCGTTTAATTATTGCATATGTTGGTGAAACAAATTTCTTTTGATCGCCATATTTATTATATTTTATACTTTAACTTTGTTTTATGAAAAGAGAGAATCTTGCATTGCAGTAAGAACTTTTTTTTAGTTTACGTGATTATTTTTACATGTATCCATCCATTGATTTCCCTTCATCATCTTTTTCTTATAGAATTAATGCTTAGTAAGTCGTCAGCGGACATTACTCCGACATGCGTTGGCAATATAAGCAATATCAGCGTGTCTTTTTGATGTCAATACACTACATCTTCCGGGTAATGACGAAAAATTTAATTGTTATTACATTTAAATTTTAGGTCCATAAATTACTTACATAACGTACATATAAAATGAAACCAATCAATAGCTATCGAGCTTGTTAAACTAATAATAGAATAGCTTGTTAAACCAATAATAATTTCTCTTTCTAACCTACTTTAAATATCTTTTTAGTCTATTTTTATGCAGTTCACCAGTTTGTTTTTTATTTTTAGATTTACGTTGGGCGTTTCTTCTTTCACCACGTTGTAATGTCCCTTGTATACTGGTTCAAGCTTAGTCCCTACTTCATTCTTTAATAAAACCTTATCGTTAAACATATGTAACTAACACTGTCACTTTTCTTATCTAATTTGTTTTCTTATAATTTTAGAATTTACTAAACTATCTTTTGCATCCTTCCATGTAGTTTGTAATCTAAATTTAAGTTTGTTAACAAACGTTGTCAAAGTTGTATACAGGGTCTACATTGTCAGCTATGTTTGTTGGTAACCTACAAATACCAACTCATAAGGCGTGTACTTTGTGGCAGTATGCACGGTGCTATTAAATGAAGAACACGAAAAGGGTACCCATGTGCTCCAAGTATTTGGGAATTTAGTAACTTGCATACGTAACCTCGAGCCTAAACTTTTGTGTACATTTTCCAAAGAACCTAACGTTTGATTATGGTAAGTACTCAAATACCTTGGGTAAAAATGCATTGCCTTGATCCGAAGCGATTTTTTAGGGATCCCATACTTCAGAATATGGTTGTTAGCAAACGTTCTAGCTACGGTTTCGGCTTCTTTATTTTTAATAGGGTATGCTTCAACAAATTTATTAACCTCACACTGAAGTGTCAAAATATATTGGTTATCGCAAAAGCAGATGAAACTGTTGAAGTTATTGCCAATGGTTCAATTTGCAGTCTAGAATATTTACACCGTTGAAAATCACCACATTTGCCTATAAATGGTTCTTTAAATTTTCCCAAAAAGAATATTTTTTCATATTAGCATACATACGATTATTCAGATGTCACGGTTTGAAAGCAAATGAACTCATAAAAAAGTTGACGCGTTGATTACGATCATTTCTTGCTTTATGTGTATATAAATCCTTTAAATTTACTTTCTTTCTGAAGGCAATTGATTGCTTTCACTTTCTTTAAATTAATAAAGTGGAATCATATTCTTACAACATCACGCAAGCATGCTCAATCTCTCGAAGGATGTATTTATGATGATGACTTTCTAAATAAATATTTGTTCACTTCAAATCATTCATTATTTACACACTCAGTGGTGTCCAGTCCGTCTTGTTTCGCTACGACCTCTTCGTCTAAACTTTAGGTGTTATTGTCGCGTTCTTCTTCCTTTACGTAATTAATTGTGAAACGATTCCCTAAACCATGAACCAAATCTTCTGCATAGGATTAGACCCAGGTAGTATGGTTGTTCATCAAAGATGTCGCACAAAAACTAATTTTTGGTCTAATAAATCACGGTTATATATAGCAAATCATTTCATCAGGTTCACAATGCTTTCAGAATATATTTCTCTGTTATATTCAAATATTGTCGATGTTTGGAGAGATTTTATTCGCATACCTGCGAAACAGACAGTGTTTGTACATTCTCGAGCTGACCAATGCTACCTTACCTTGGAGCTGTTGAATACCCGAACATAAGAATAGCTATTGTATTGTGTTTTACTTGTCTTTCAGTCTATTTAATTTAAGAATATACTTTGAACAATGATTTTAACGGTGTGTAACAAACTGTGACTATTGTAGCAACCGTTGTACGGTTCATTGACTAAATATTTTACAACATAATGTATTATAGACTACAATCAGTTAACACAATCGAGTCTAGGGGTTTGCGCAAGTGAGCCAGTCGATATCTCAACAAATTGTAGTAATGTTTACAATGTTAATTTCTTTGAATTTTTTTCCGTGTAGGAACTTTCATGTTCACGAGGATCTCGTCGTAGCAACACTTATGGAATATCTTCGAAAGCTCTCACTAAACTTCACCCCAACCTTAAATATTTTCTTCTCGTGTTGGATAGACAACGATTTACCAAATTACAGATATTCCAGTCCACTTCTGTTGAACGCTAGATTCCCTCACGCAATAGGGCTTCATATACACACTATTTCTTGAAGGGCGCTAATACCTGTCACTAAAAGTGAAAGAACTAAAACACTTCGTTGCCACATTCCTATGACTCGTAACTTCTGGTCGTTTCACAGTTTAAAGATCACCAATGGATCCAAAAAGATTCAGCAATTCTTCAAACAATAAGTAATCAAACAGAATGCGAGTAACTTCTTAAAGAAGAAATATTCGCCTAATAAAATTCCCGTTTCGGACCAAACGTCGGACTAATTGTGATTAAGAAATGCCCTCCCGTTAAATTAAATGTTAAATAATACTTTGTCGGCCCATGCCTTCCGGTTGTCTCCTCTGACGCCCTCATCGTTGTCATATCTGCTGTTGACCCTCGTTAATCTTCCGTTTCTATTAAATCCAGCGAGCTCTATTTGCACGCGTTCATTAATCTTATTAAATCGATACTTGGGCAAAATGACATCTCTGTCTCTCTCCCTCCAACCGGTTTCATTATGTTATTAGAGCGACAGGGCACGGGTAAATTTTCTAGAAATGCAATCGTTAATAAAACGATTCGTCTTCGATTCCAATATCCCCACGTGCCACAGTGTGATATTTTAGCGATCTAGCCAGATAAAATTCAAAAAATTTAGTTCCTCAGATGTACAATTTTACAGTGTATTATTATTTCCTTTTTAATATCAAAGGATATGATTGCAATACGTTTAAATGGTAATTAAGCTTTTTACGATACTTGGTAAGCTCTTTCCGAACGTGACGTGATGGTAAAGTTCACTGTGGATGTAGTACCCGAATGTCGAACGGTCTTTATCGAGTAAGTGATGCGGTAGACCACAAACAATAAATATCAGAAGTAAATCCAACTTAAATTGGGTTTGAGGTGGCACGCCATTTTTTCTCATTTTTGTGCTTTACACTATTTATATGTCTTTTACGATCCTTTGTTCCAGGACATTAAGGGAATTTTGCAAACTCTACACAATACTTTAGTTCCATTATAGTGCAAATCCGTCGTGTCGTGAGCGCGAAGCTCTCTGTGCCCGGCCTAGTGATTGAGCTGTGGACCGACCTGATAATAATGCACTACACCAATACTTACATTAGCAATTATTTATGTGACATAGCATGCTTAATTAATTAAAACAATTTCAATAGATATCAAACTAGTGCATAGAGGTATAAATAGAAGCAATTTGTTACAATAAAAGAAACAATTTTTTTGAAAATATAAAAAAGCACTTGATGGTTACCGCAAACATTTTTAATATTGCTGAAAATTGAATACTACACAGTAAATGAATTTTGAATGAAGAAATGAGCTACTTTCACCTCGTCTCCTTTACACATCGAGTTGGTTTCGTTTTTAAGCCGATTTTATACTATTTATTTACTTATTTATGTATTAATTTATTCTTTTAATTTTTTCTAGTATGTTATTTTTTATTAATTTTATTTACACATTTATTTACATTTACTTTATGTTTGTTTTTATATGTGTAAAAACAATTACTTATTATGTGATGTTTTTTATCATATAATAAACTCTATTTATTATTATTATTATTAAATCATACATTACTTTAATAATTACTTGTTTTAATAGTAACTTGACGGATGGAACCTGTTACAATTATTGCAATATCTTCATAATATTGCTTCACACATGCAAATATTTGTGTAAACATCGTTGAGCATATTACAAAAACAATGTTTCTCATGAGAAAACACTTAACGCTTGCGAATAAATTAAATCAATTTTCTCGATACAATACTACATGCATTCTTCTTAAACGTTATCATCGTATCTATTTCTACACGCACTTATACTCAGATATACAGTAGTGCTCACATTTCTACGTAAATGATGAAAAGAAAGAGTACAAGCGCGATGCGTCACCTGTATTCTCCGTTTCATGTATTTACGTAGCGGCTTGAGCAGTACGTACATATAATATACTAACCATAGCAGAAAGCAATCCATATCAACGGCCCCGTCCGTATTCCCCAGATATCTATGCATACATTTGAAGCAGCAAATTTTAATACTTCGTATCTGGGCGGTGGGCAGAAATCACATCACTTGGTATTATTAAGCAAGCTATAATTTATAGAAATATGCATTCCCGTTTCTTTATGTGTGCTTTTAAAGTTGCGCAATATCCAAATTGGCCGTCGAGATATGAAATCACCTTGTGTATGCTTTAAATATTGTTTTATATATTTGAAGTGCACTTAATTATAACAATTGACTGCAATATTTTTATTCTGCTAGATTGGTAAAATACCACACCCAGGCGTGAGCATGATTATTAAGGTAAGATAATCGCGTCGATCCAGCGTAGCCGTAACAGCTGGGGCAGCCAACGGAACTCGGCGCGCGCCTGTCTAATGCGATGCGTAAACATCTGCCAGGTGGCAAAGCAGTTCAAATTCGTACACATTCATCATCACTAGCGCGGCGTGTGCGTGTGAATTAAATCACGCGAGCGGAATACTAATTATTCAAGAAAATTTTTAATGAAAAATGTCCAGTGTGCGCAAGGCTAAACAACAACCCTTTGCTGATAAAGTAAAAAACTTTATCTGTGAGTTTCCAGATTTGTTGTACGACGGTGCTAAAATAGTTTTTAAAGTGTGCGAGAAAACTTTGAACTGCTGGCAAAAGAACGACTGTAGGAAGCATGTAAATAGTAAAAAACACAGAACTAGAAAAAACGGCGCGTCAAATAGAAATTACTTTATTTTCGATTTACTAGAAATGATGATAACATGTAATCTGTCACTTAACATACTGGATAAGAAATCGTTTAAGAACTTTTGGAACAAATACAACCCGGAGTTGAAGTTGCCAATTACCGCAATAGTACGTAAGCATGTTTTATTTGTACACAAAGAGGTGGAAAATAAAATCATATCTATATTAAAAAATCAGTTGCTTTGATTGTGTGTTGACGAGACAACAGTATATATATGTAGCTATGAATACTTTATAGCTACTATAAATGCTTACATGACGCATTGGAACAATTACAAAATAGAGCTTTGTCGTTAGTGAAGTCACTGCAAATAGTGGACGAAGTACATACTCTGCTACGCACTATAGACGACGCAAAAAATATTCGCGCTCTAAAAAAGCTGGAGAGTGTGTTAGAGAAAGATTCCAATTTTATCACATTACAACAAATTTGTAATGGTACTTCGACTAATCCATTAATTGAGTTCAAAGATCATTTTAATCATACATGTATTACATCGATAGATGTCGAACGATCTTTCTCCAAATATAAGCACATTTTTTCACCACTGCGAACACGGTTCCACGAGACAACTATTGAAACATCCAATGCTATCAATTTTTTACGATTCTTATCCACTGGGTTGTAATACTGATGATGGTGCTTCTACATCTCATGTTCAGTAATTCCAATGCAATCCGCCAGCCTACTTAATTACGTTGCTTAAGAGGGTGAGTGTTTCACAGCCCTACAGATATTATAATTCTTGATTAGTGTTTTTATTCGCTTTATTACTTCTTTTTCGGTATTATAAATATTGAAGAAACCGCACGCCTACGGCGCGACGAACGATTATCTTACTCTAGTGATTATTTGAATTATTTTAATTAACGTCCAATATATAAACACTTAAAACGAAGCTTTAGTACCTACATATCCAGCCAAGTTTATGGACGTAATTTCCTTTCCCCCTTTCCGAGAAATTGCCGCGAAACTTCCATATTAACGAGTAATGCTAGGTACATATTCGTCGATTGAACGTGCGATATCGTACAAACTTATTAAATTACCCAATTACAAGTTTTCAGAACAAACATCTATTAAAGACGTATTAGGCGCAGTTCGTTGAGGTCAGAAGGCTGAACTAATTGATTTATGAAACGACCGAGAAACGAGAACACAACGCTACGGAGAAGGAGGAAATAAAGCGAAAGTCGACGAAGCGAAGGTTTCAACGTCAAATATGAAATCTGGAAAGATGTTTTTCAAAACCTGGCATACTTTGTAGCAGCAAATAGGCTTTATTGCTTAATCTACGATATGTTTATATCTACAGTGTGTTCATTAATTTTGCAAATGTTCGATTTATTTGTGATACTCAACAACTCAACAAAACTTTGTTTCTACACGTAATTTGCCTGAAATAACAATAAATGCCTATGTTGTCAACTTAAATGGCTTAACAATACGTATTAAGTTAATCAAGTTGTGTTGCTCTGTGATCTCGGCGCTTACTCATTTGATAAATGTGTGCTCACGAGAGACATCTTTTCGAGAGAATTAGAAGCTTCTCAAAGTTGCGCCGTTGCCTGAAAGGACTTCGCCGACACAATTCCAAGATCCAAGACCTGTTAGCATGTTTATCTAAAATATTAGCTAAAATTCAGGTCAGGGAGCATTTGGGGGCAAATAATATTGTACCTGAGACACAATCAGGATTTAGATCGGTAACCACCTTGCTGCATGTATCTAATGACATTATATCGGCCTTACAAGGAAACTGTTCCAACCCGGAACCAACGATTTGAATGAAACTTGGCTAAAGTGAAAACCCTATAGAACTATGGATTTTGTTTTTTTCTAAATTATTCCACAATTGCTGAAGATAAAAAATATTGGTGTGTGCGGATGTATTGCGTTATAAGAGCGCTACTGAAGTATCCGCAAACATCAGCATTCGGGGTGAAAAAAGTCACCTACTTCTCACCGCCCCACCACCATAACGGAAATTTTTTGGAAAATGGAAAATCCCGTTGTCCGTTTCTGCTAAAAAAGTCTTAAAGGGAGTAAAACGGGGCACTGAAGATAGGGATGATTTTGGTACTTCAATAACGCTCTTATAGCCAATACATCCGCACGTACCATTTTTTATCTTCAGGAATTGTGGAATAATTTAGAAAGAACCAAAATCATCCCTATTTTCAGTGCTCCGTTTTACCCCCTTTAAGACATTTTTGGCAGAAACGGACAACGGAGTTTTCCATAATTCTATAGGGTCTTCAAACCTGACAAGAAAAAAATTTCTGCGTTGCGGTGGTGGGGCGGCGGGAAGAGGGTGAATTTTTCTTACCCCGAATGCTGATATTTGCGGGTACTTCAATAGCGCTCTTATAACGCAATACATCTGCACACACCATTTTTTATCTTCAGAATTGTGGAATTTAGAAAAAACCAAAATTATCCCTATTTTCAGTGCCCCGTTTTACCCCCTTTAAGGCTTTTTTAGCAGAAACGGACAACGGGGTTTTCCATAGTTCTATAGGGTCTTTAAAACTGACAAGAAAAAGAATTCTGCGTTACGGTGGTGAGGCGGCGGGAAGGGGGTGACTTTTTCTTACCCTGAATGCTGATGTTTGCAGGTACTTCAATAGCGCTCTTATAACGCAATACATCCGCACGCACCATTTTTTATCTTCAGAATTATGGAATAATTTAGAAAAAAACCAAAATCATCCCTATTTTCAGTGCCCCGTTTTACCCCCTTTAAGGTTTTTTTAGCAGAAACGGACAATGGGGTTTTCCATAGTTCTATAGGGCCTTCACTTTAGCCAAGTTTCATTCAAATCGATGTCTCCGGGTTGGAACAGTTTCCTTATTAGATAATGATAAGATACACGTAGTTAAAACTGTCGGGATGACGACCAAGATCTCAGAAAAATGTAACTTAAATTTCACCAATACTTCACAAGGCGTTTCTTAGATGAAACTCTGCGTGCTGGTTAAATCAATACACTGTATTGGATACAAGACAGATAGATTTACGTTGTATACAAAGATTTATAAAGTGTTTCTTCAGTGAGAGATCTTGAGGAACTAACTAGTTAAAAATATTACAACAGTAAGGAAACCTCGGTAGCTATTAACAATTTGTATACATATGCACTGTGCCCATGGTGGATTTGCCTGCAATAAGACGATAAAATGCGGTTGCCGCAGGTAACTACAAATTTCCAGATACTCTTTGTATCCTCTTTCAAAGAGTAATAAAATTGTTCCTTGCAAAAAAATACTGCTTTCCAAGAATTCATGATTAAGCTACTCAAACTTCATTTACAACGTACAAAGCGATCGAAAATTAAAAAAAAATCAAAATTGACCTAAGAGAGAAGTACTATTAATTTTTATTTCAGAACAACTGTTAAAATTAATGTTTATAACTTTAAGAAATCAATGTTTATAAGGAACATTAATCAAAAGGGTTAAATTATCTTTAAAGAAAATTTAAAGATAAATGGATTTTTAGTTTATTTTCATTGCACATTTTCCTCGACATATCCACCTTCCCTCTCCATATAGATAGCTATTCTTGCAGAAAATTCCTTCAATACATTTCTAACCATGACAGGAGTTATTCCCGGTATTGTTTCCCTAATTATTTTCTCAAAATAAATGATATTTTAAAGTGGTTTTTGCGAATATGCTTTGTCTTTCAAGTAGCCCCATAAAAAATAAACGAGTAGACTAAGGTCCGGAGACCTGGCGGACCGAAAAATGTCAGAAAACCGATCAATTAATTTTCCATTGAAAATGATATTCAAATAATGTCCGCCATCCCTTGTGCTATGACATGGTGCTGTTGGTACCATATTTGAAGCCTCTCGAGTATGGGTAGTTCGTGAATAAAATTGTACAAGTAGTTATTCCAAAAATGTAAGTAACGTTGACTATTTAGTTTGTCGGAAAAATACTGATCCAATTACTCGATCTTTAAAAATTGCGCACTAGACATTTGTTTTAAACAAATATTAATCACATGTTCGTATCGTAAAATTGGAATTCACGTTGGCATGCGGAAAAGCTTATATTTTCTATGCGAAATAGGAAAACGTTACGCGTGTCAAAAACTGCAGAATGTCTTTAAAAAAGGAGAACATAAACATCTAATTGTTTCCGTTTCGAATACACAAATAGAAAAATAATAGTCAATATGAATAATTCTGTGTTTCCATTACACAAGCTATGAATGATGATTAGAGCGGGCCAAATTGCGCCATCCAACAGAATCGGAATCAGGCGCAACGGCCGCTTATTGTAAATAGCGTATATGTGAGTCACAGCAGATATGTGATATTTCGAAATTAATACACAAGAGTAAAAAAATAAAAGCTGACGCAATAATAATGTTTAGTAATTAGAGCGGATATATATATATATATATATATATATATATATATATATATATATATATTATATGTACACGCTGAGGTGTTTTTATTTTCATTATGATTTTTTATTTGATTGAAAACGGTATGCGTTGTAAATGGGATGTAATAAGGAAATAACTGAGAAACTGAACGCTTTTTTTATTCTGTTGTACTTAATAATGTAACTGTAAATAAAGATATAATAAATAAATTCTATCCTTCTTAATAATGCGGATAGGCTTGTTTAAAAAGTTGCACCATCAGATAAGTTTCCACATTTGCCTCGGTGAAGGATGTTCGCCGAGACGAAAAAATGTTCTTATATTTCGAAAACGACCGTTCCACGTCTACCGAAGTAAGACAGGCGTAATTAAAATAATCTTTAGACTTAGTCAAGGAATCTGCAGATGCCCCATCGCACATTTGTCTTAATCTCGTGTAGTCCGGATTCTTTTTAAAACACTATCGAACTTAGCTAAAACTCGTCCACTTGTTGCATCGTTTATACTGTGTAACAATGTACTAACTTCGTCCACGACTTGCACTGATTCTACCAACGATAAGCCAGAATTTTGCAAATTTTCTATCGCGTCTACTAACCCTTTGTAATTGTTGCTAATATTCTTTAGATGTGTTTCAACAGAAATATCGAGAAATCCCTTCTGGCTCATCCTAATAGCTCTAGCTTCGGCAGGGACGAATTGCAAAATAACGGATTTGACTTCTTGAAAATGTTCATTATAATAAAAAGCGGCTTTTAACCACGTTCCCCAACGCGTAAGAATGGGCTGTGGTGGTTCTCGAATACCAGGGCATAACCTGTGGAATGCCCTAGTCCTCTTAGGACTTTTGAGAAACACTTTTTTTGTGTTTGCTATTAATGCATCCACCTCCGGGTAACACTCTCGAATAGTTTGTGCCACAAGATGTAAAGCATGGACTTTACACGTAACATGTAAAAGTCCTTCACACTTTTCTTTAAGGGAACGGCCTACACTACACATTGTTGCTGCACCATCGCTCATGAACAACAACAGTTGACTGGTTGACACTTGAAATTTTTGTAACGTTTCGAGAACTACGGCCGTAATTGCTTTACTAGTACACTGTTTTAATCTTCTGCTGGCTAATATAATTGCAAAATTTGGTTTAATAGGATCTAATATGCGCACTATTATATTCAAAATAGAATTTTTTTTGCAATCTGTCGTCTCATCAAGACATAGCCACAGCTGTTTATCTTTTAATTCGGCTTTAATTCGATTTTCAATGTCCTCACGTATTCGTGGAATATCTCTCCGTAACGCTGTCCGAGATGGTAGTATCCACTCGGTATTGTATGTGCCCCAGAATTTTCGAAATGCTTTTTTATCAAGTATACGAAGTGGTAGACCACATACCATAAACGTTAAAAGCAATTCTAATTGAAATTGACGTTGTTGTGACACACCATTTCTTTTATTTCTGTGGTGTGCGCTATTTATATGTCTTTCACAATCACGTTTCCTCCAGCACAGTAGTTTCTTTTTACAAACTTTACATAAAATTGTACTCCCATTGTAGTGTAAATCCACAAATTCACTAAGAAATTTATTAACTTTCGTAGGTAATGGCCGTTTATTTTTAATAGTTACGTTAGACATAATCACTAAAGCGAGCACACCGACGCTTGTTTCTAGTATGCCACGAAGTGGTGCAAAACGTAACATCTGCAGACTCGTCATTTGTTGATGAATAGAGCGCGTCATCCGTAAATGAATAAGCGCGCTGTTAGTTCGTAGCCGTCGATGAATGAACTTTTTTTTGTAGTGGCCCACTGTGAACAACGCCCTATTTATCAACGAACACCCAAACTGCAGGTGTATATTTGCGCGTCTTCACGACGTAATAGACAGTGGTTTTGGTCCTCGTCCTAATAATTACATATTTAAATTACCTATGTTTACATACATATATGCGCCCGGCAGCCTGATTGCGAACCTGGCGCGTGGCGCTCTTGGCCCGCTCTAATGATGATGTATGATGCAGTTTAAATGCTTGTGTTGTAGCATGTGAAGCCAAACTGTTACATCGCTGGATAAATTCATTATTCACTGATGTCTAACGGGAGGATGCAACTACGAAGAATTGCGCATAATACGTCTGTACGTATGCAACGTTTAGCGTATTCACAACTCCGCGCAAACTTTCAATTGTCTGATGTTGAAACAGTAACTCAGTGCTTATCTTTCCTGAATGCTTTATCCGACTATTGTCTATAGCCATGATGACGTTATAAGGCTTTATTCTCTATTTGAAAGAAAAAATGAAAAACAAAAATCACATAATAAACTAGTGCCATGCTTGTTTCTTGCCTTTTGTCCCTTTCCACCGCTTTGTACGTGTACGAAAATAAAATTTCGTTGACCCGGAAATACATTCCCGATACCTGTAACGGTGCGAATGACGTTCATTCTGCAGCATATGTAACGGCTAGCGACTGAGAGCAGTAGAAGGTTAAGGCTGCCTTAAATATAGAACTGGATATTTTTAGATTAGCACTCCGTGCGGATGACATGCAGAAGAGGCGTTGCAACGATGAACTCGATGCATATTTTATGAAAGCTCGAGATTTCATTGAATTGTTGGAATGTCTATACAAACTGAAATGTTTTTCTCAGGGAAAATTGTTGAAAATTTGAACTTTTTCCAATTTAATTAAAATTCTAAACTCTTTGTGGGATTGGGAGAACTCTTTTTGATACTCTTTTGACACTTATTTATGGATTTTGAAATTAATAGTTGGAACAAATATTAAAATTTAAAACGTAAACTAACCTTGATTTTTAAGAAGATATCACATAAACACAATGTTTCCTATGGCATTTACAGGAAATCAGCTTGTTCTAACCCCGAACCTTTCTTCTTTATTTTAAATTTACTTTCTAATTGCTATATCGAACACTTTAAATGGAGACCGCTGCCAAAACACTAGCTAACTTGACTGAACCTTAACCAGGATTGATGAATTTACTGGCATCACTCATCTCCTTCATTTAATCGCGATAGCGATTGTTTCTTTCCACAGCAAATTTTGATGATTTCTACCCAAATATAAATTTTATGACGAATTTCGATGAATGAAGTTATTTATAGAAATAGCATGAGAGAATGAATGTGGCGACGCTACCAGATGACTAGAATTACGCAAGTCTATGCTTAAAAAAAACCACTGACAACATAAATATGATGAATTTTACTACTGAAAACGAAGATACCTTAAGGAAATATATTTAATGTACGAAATAATCTTTGAAATACCTTTGAATACACCCTGTTGTTTGTTTTAGGAGAATTTTACATTAATTTTGAAGATTTTGCGAAGTTAGGAGAATAAGAGAAGAATGGTTTTCCCTTGGATCCACTAAGATCCAAGGCCAGTCGGCCTGGGGGAAATTGTGACTTTCGAAATTAGCTTTCAATGATGACCAGTCTAGGTCAAGAAAATGTGCATATAACTGGTGAAAATTTGCTCTTCTAAAGTTGTATCTGAAATTGTTGTTTAAGGAAATAAAGCAGGTTTAATGGCGCCGGCTAATTTTATAGAAACTGGTACTGCTGGATGATAAGAATCCTCAGGAACTAACGAATCTGACTCATGTTCAACGGTGATGTCGGTGTTAGTGTTTGACGATGTAAATATACACCACTACAGTATATTAAGGTAAAACATCAACTCTTACCAAAGATTTTAAATCAACTTTCTCGTTGGCTTACGACATTTTCTCTTTTTAATTTTCTGAAATCTCAGAAAAATCATTTTACCACGCGATTCTAAAGTGGCTCGTTCGCATTCTCTTCCAGCATCGGCTCTTGATAATCTTTTCAATTTTGTCGTGCGCTGATTAAAATATCATCGTCGGCTATAAGGCGGACAATTTAAGTTGACGGCTGGTTATGGTGTGTCGGGAGAATGGCGCTGCTGCCGTGCGCATTAAGCCCGCCATATCTCTTGACAAATTATCGCTGGCATCCCGGGAGCGCCGCTCTCGTATTCGAAAATTGCCAAAACGCAAGGATATTTAGGCATGTAACGTGATGGTTCGGAGTACGAGGAATGAGCGAGAACAGTAAGCGTCAAAAATTACCAACGGCAAATATTACTACGGATCATTAATTATACTGTCAGCTGTGCGTTGGTCGTCGGCCAACTCGTCGTTGTCATTTTCCGGACATTATGATACAATGTAAGCGTGTAATTTTTGCTTCTGTCGAGAGTTACATAATTGAAATCTTTTTTCTTTCCTTTCTTGCTCGTTTGTTTATTTGTTTGTGTGTCCAAACTGAATTGGAAATATACAAGGAAAGATTTATATGTAACCTACGTAGCCATTAATTAAAACAGATATTTTTCCACATATGATCTTTCAGCATGTTCCAATATTTCTCCAATAACTAATCCTAATTGATTTTTCTGCTTTGTCTCGAACTCCTAGAAACCAAAAGATCACATGCTCGAGCACTGTGGCATTGGAACACTGAAACACCTAACCAAAACCCTTACCGTTTAGCAGTAAAACTTTTGAGTTTTACTGTTGAAGATAATAGCTTAGCTATCGAAACGTGCGTCGGGTGTTGTGAAGTGTTGTGATTTCAGTGAAATATTTCACTCCTAGAAACCACATTGCTCGATCATTTGCAGAACTCTTCGGGCCTCATGAATCTTGATATTGTCGTCCAGATAATTGTAGTGCCCTTTTTCATGTACTCAAGCGATAGAATCCCATCGCAGTCCCAGAAAACCGTTGCCATCAATTTTCCCGTCGAACACGGCGTTTTCGCTTCATTGATGCACCCTTTATGCACCCACCGTATTGACCATTGCTTCGTTAGGGTGTTTCAGTGATATATTCATATTTCGTCGCTAACGATAATTTTCGAAAAAAAAATTGCAATATTGTTAACAAATCTAAATTTTTCTGGCAAATTTCTCGGTCTGTTCTAGTGCGAGGAACCTGGGAATCTACCTCGCTGATGCTTTGTTAATTTCTAAATCTTCATGTAAACTTTTCAAAGCTATTGTCTCTGATATCAGGACTTCCCTTGCTATAGTCCAAAAAATTTTTCGATCTGTGAACCCCATTATACCTTCAATTCTCTTTATTGTGTCCTGTGTGAAGTTTCCAGATAAAAGATCATCTTCAATGGATTTTCGACTCCATCAAAATGGTTTACACTAGAATTTACTTGCTGATATAGAGCATTATCACGATATACTGCTGTGTATATACCAACGAATGATTGCTATCATTCGTTGGGATGGATAATTTTTGGATTCCTTCTTTAGTCAAAAATTTTGTAACGCTTTTGTGTTCAAGTTTTAAATTATTTTCACTATTGAAGCCAGTACCAAAACTATAAATATTTTTCAATTTTAACACCACCTGGTCAAAATGCTTATAAAAATTGATACCACTTTATGTTTGACGATCATTACCATTTGTCACTGTTTTCATAGCTAAATAGATTACATAAAAACTTCTTGTCGTACTAAGGGCACAGATAGGATAAATTAGTTTAGATGAGAACTGCACTTTTGGCAGGTTACGTTTTCTTCTCTAATCTTGTCAAACAAAGGGAGATTGGATTGATGTAGCTTAAAGTTTTCGAGCAGAATATGTTGGTTTGCAGCACTACGTCTCGCCACCTTTTCCTTAATCTGACCCTCATTTTCTCATAGTCTGGTGTACAACAAGCCATTTTCCTAACCGTTCTCCTTTTTGCCTTCCTTCTAATCAGAATAATCTTCTTGATTTTATAACAGCAATAATTTTTGGTTCCTTATAATATGCATATTGCATATCTCCTTATTTCCTCTTCTTACGACATTTTAAGTTTTGGTGAACAAGTTATTACCAGAAAAGTTGATTGTTTCTGTAATCTCCTGCGAAAGCAATTTCCAGAAATTCCACATTCAACATTTTTTCCAGCACGTATAGTTAGCTGCAGATCAAGGCGTGGAACAAGGAATTCATAGATAGGTCTTACTTTTTGATTTCTTTAGGGTAAACAGGCATTAAATTGATGAAATAAAAACACTAACCTCAAAATTTGATGTTTATGCGCCCTCTCTCTGGTAACACGTTACGTAATAAAACCCCGCGTTCGTTTGAATTATAGAATTGATTGTACCTTGCTTCCGAAGTCAAATTTGAACACGTCTACATTAGAAATTACTTTTAAGATTTATCGTTTAGCCAAATACGTATTCCCTCGAAGGCGACTGGAACTAAAAAGGGCAGATTATAGCGTCTCTTCGCACCTTTGTTCCCGATAGCATTTGTCAAATGTATGTATGCACATCACGGCGAATTACGGTATTTTCTTTAAAAAGACTGTATTACAACCTGTAATGTGCCATACAAGTTCACGATCTAACATCCAACGACTAACGACTTGACATTAGCGAGTATCGATAACCGTACAATGGGAATTGACGGAATTGACGAATTAGTGATTATAGAAATAAATTACATTAACAACAAACCCTAACGACCTGAAAAAAAACGTACGAAGACGAGTAATATTGTCATTTCCCTGGGATTATCATTGTCTGGTAATAGACTTACCTAATAAAGCCACTGCAGAACCCAGGAAAGAGGTCAGAACGGTTTAACCCTGACAGAAGTTGCTCGAATGGAATTTGGCTGGAGGTCATTCTACATGGCGCTAATGATAGTGGCTTTTCATATTCTACTTTTTTTTAACATAACAGTACCTATCGTTGCACCTGTACGAACAAACAGGATGTTACGAAAATGACACACAATCTTTGTCATTCTTCTTAAAAATGAATTGTTTCCTGAAATTATTTCATATCTGTCAATATTTTCGGAAAAAAAATTGATTTCAAGATTCCATAATGTACAATGAGTTCCATTTGAAATAAGAAAATTCATATCAGTAATCGATTTAATCAAAAGCGTCATGAAATATCAAGCGATCAGTCGTCAGTCTATTACTTATTATAGCTAGTAAAAGCTTAAGAAAGTGTACTGGCGAAGCAATTGCGGACGTAGTGTTCGATACGTTACAATAGTGTCAAGTGTCAACTAGTCAACTGTTGATGTTTATGAGCGATGGAGCAGCGACAATGTGTAGTGTAGGCCGTTCTCTTAAAGAAAATACAAGAAAGTGTTTCTCAAATCTCCCAAACGGATTCGAGCATTTCACAGGCTCTGTCCCGGTATTCGCGAACCACCACTTACGCGTTGGGGAACATGGTTGCAAGCGGCTTTTTATTCTGAACATTTCCAAGAAGTAAAATCTGTGATTTTACAATTCGACTCTGACGAAGCTACAGCTATTAAGGAGAGCCAAAAAGGATTTCTATGCAAATGCCGTTTTCAAATAAAAAAAAAACTAATAATGGCAATAAAAACATTTTAACGTTATAATATTCGCCTTATTTACCGAACATCTTTATTGCGTCAGCTTTTATTTTTTACACCGGGGTAGATTTCAAAATATCACTTTTGTCGGCTGTGAGTCACACATACATTATGTATTTAGAATCCGCGGCCCATGCGACTGATCTGATTCTGTTGCGAAGACCGATTGCGCCCGGCTTATATATAACAAAGAAAAGAGGCTCCAACACAGATCCCTGAAGATCGTTACCATATATACATAGGTGATCTTTGGTTATTTTCAAAACACGAAGAAAACGTGCATACTCTTATTTCTTGCTCCAACTTAGCATTCCGTTTCAGGATATAATTATTTCCTGTTCTTGCAATGGCCGGAGACGTTTTACGGGCAGAAATAGGCCACGGACAGAGCTCGGGCTTCATCTTCCTCATTTTATACACAAGCGAAGCTAACATTTGAAATTCTGCGTCGGGAGAAAAGTAGAGCGTTAATACCCCACCGACAGACTGGAGTTCATTATCGCGACTAATATTTTCTAAAGAAGATGATGATTCAACTCCGGTAAATGGAATGCCTTTCGAAATAGAAACAGAAATAAGCGCGACTTACGAACGATGATGGAGCATGACGCCCATATCTGGCAAAAATTTTGAAGCTTGTAGATCTGTACCTATATTTGTTTCATTCCGTTTTAATATTATAAATATCCAGTACCTATCTTCTTTTTGTATTGATCGTAATATTCGACGACGATCCAGTTTGCAATCACCTCTTCTTCTTTCGTTCGCGCCCAATAATAATTGGCAATCGAAATGTCAGATCGACGATGCTCGACTCTCTTTCGAAATTCTCCGAGGTACCATTCCGCTAAAGATTGATGAGCGCCGCGCTGCGCTATCGAACATTTAAAGGTAATTATGGTAGGATTCGGTTTTTGCCGGTGCTATACGATATTTGATTCGCACTTTGCTTCAAGACGAATTACGTGTACGCGTAGACGAGGTTGAAAGCTTTTCAAAACCTAAAAACTAAACAAGTCTTTCCTGTTGCGTTGAAAAAGATGTCGTTGCAGTTTCAGTTTACTAAGTGTTTTAATTGTTGGATGGAGAGCATGAGACCAAAGTAAATAAAGCTGAAAATTTTAAAATGTATTTATTGTTAAAGATAAAGAAAAAAAGGTTAACAAGCATAGGTGGTACAAACAAATTCTAAATATTAAATATATTGCCAGAAAAAGGAGTCCAAAGTATGGTGCTTAAGATTTTATGCCATGACTGTACGATAAGGAAGATAAACCAAGGATGTAATAAAACAACGTAGATATAACTTTATTTGACTATTGCTGAAATCATAAGTACCACTCGCACGTTTCTTCATGATGACGACGACCCGGTATTCGAACTCCTGTGGGAATAATTTGATATTTTCTAAAACGCCACTGAATGTGTTTATTCGTCGTCTCGCTCGATGTTGAAATGCTCGGAGAAAACCATTCAAAGTTTTCAAGGAGAGAGAAGAAAGAAATCGTACGAATATTCAAAATGATTCAGCAAAAGTAGATTAAACATATTCAGCAAATTTAAGGTTGATAAAGTATTGAATCTATAGTCCGGCAAATGTTACACAAAAAATATATATCTCAAATATCTCTAGTAACTAGCAAATTATAAAGCGTAAATGCGCCAAGTTATTCAAGTAGAATAGAAATATTACATAAGAATGAATAAGTAACCTTACTAAGAAATATCCAAATTATTCAGCAGTAGTTGCGTCAGGCGCAATTCAAATTCTCTTAGCCTAAATACAAAACGAATTCCTCGATCGAGACTATTTAGAGGTTACGAACTATAAGTAAATACGTACGCAAAATGACCACAACCAGTAATACTCAACGACTAAAATATACGGTAAAAGATATTAATTATAGTTCGCAATTTACATACATAAATAGCTTAACATGAACTCATATGGAGGTACTGGTGGTGACACGCTGTGGATGTGTGCGAGGATCAGATGCGTTCCGATGGGCAGAAGTTTTCATCAACGACTGTAAATTCGTGTTAGTGCAGGTCTGGCCGGGATCCGTAGGGTAGAAAAACCAATTCAAATCCGCGCCACCGTGCGTATCCTAGGCGATCGACTCAACGTGAAATATTCGCAAACCAAATAATCGCCAGGGAATAGGCCTTGCGTACTGGATATCACCCAGAAGAGGGTATGTCAGACGACAAATGTGTAGTACGTCAAGGTAATGGGTTTCTTAGCTATTTAACCACCTACGGCTGCTCTTAATCGGATAACAGTCCGACTGCTCTCAGATGAATGATCATTTTAGCGGGAAGGCATCCTCTTTTATGTGTTTTACGAATGCGAGATATTCCGTGCACCAATGATAGTGCAGGAATAGATATATTAGCTAATGACGTAAGCGAGATGTGCTTATAGAAACGGATTAATTGCTAATTACTGCGAATAGCTACGGATAAAATTCAATTTAAATATGACCATATTGTAGAGCACGACGAGTACTATTATTAGATTGAGAATTGTTTGAAAACTGGGGGAAATAAAGGTTTCCAGGTGCCTGGAAACTATGCGTACGACGTTCGGTTACTGAATGAAACAACTAATTAATAAATAAATTAAGAAATGATGCATGAATGCAAATTAACTGCTACAGGATTTAACGTTTGATTTTAATGGTATTTGTCCCCTAAAGACAATATATTTTATGTTCATGATATTTCAATGTAGGAAAGGAAGTCATGGATTTACTTAGGGGATTAAAATATCTAAGACTTTCCTTGGAATTTCCGCCGTAATTAATTAAGGAAATTAAAATTATATCACCGCTTTCCGGGTGGGCGCGTTAACCACTACGCTACCGGGACCTATGCGAGAAAGTTCACTAGTTAGTACCTGGTTATTATTTTTATCTGCAAATATATCATAATATTTCGACAGACAATTTTTAGTTTTACATGCCAAGTACACTAATTTAATTAATATATTTGGCCTCCGTTGGTGAATTATTGTCTGTCGAAATATTACGATATATTAGCAGATAAATAACATCTAGGCATTAAATAGTGAACTTCCTCACATAGGTTCCCGTGTCATAGTGATTAACACGCCCACCCGGAAAGCGGGAGATGTGAGGTTCGATTCCTTGCCGGTGACATAATTTTAATTTCTTTAATAAACATCTAACACGTTCATGTAATTTTGTGTTGCGCTTAGTATTTATTTAATATTTTATTTTAAATTTATAATATTGTTTCTAAGTAGCTTGGAGTAAAAGTAAAATATGAAAAGTGTTGGTACAATAAACAAAATTACCTGTCATTGAGTTTTTTACATCTTTTACCTATATTTCCTTTTAAATAAATATCCTGGAATATTATTTGGCCTTATTTTATATCCAGCTAATATGCATTATGCAACATTACATTTGATTATGAGGAAGAAATTAAAAGAGATTGCTATCCTAACATTTTAGTTACGAAAACAAAAAAATTTCAACACTTATTTATTGGAATAAATAGAAAACTAAGAACGTAAGTTACGTCACGACAGTTTGACCTTGGACAAGCAAATCGGCAGCATCGGGGCCTGAAATGCTAAATGAAAGAATTTTCGTCGAGCTCTTATTGGCTGTAACCAACCACGTGTGCATGTAGCACTCCGGCCTAAAGCTGCTGGCGCTATTTTATCTGTGTTTACTACCATTTATCACTACGAAACTGAAATAGCAACAGGGTGAGGGATTGTATTTATATTGGTTTGATCTTGAGAATGCCATTTTATATGTTGATGGTGTTGTCCACAGTGAACTCTATATGGTATTTTATATATTTCCAGATACAGTAGAGTTATTTTGATCAGTAAGTAAAACTTCATTATTATAGTTTTAGACAATCAGAAATCGCTAGTCGGCAGCACTGATTTCTGCGGCGATTTCTGGAGCTGTTTTTCTTCTATTTTGCTGAAATTCTTACTAACATCGTCCGCACATAAGGCAGCCTACCTCGTAACTAACCACATCGGTAACCGCGAGCCGTCGACTGCCGCTAACCCCTCAGTTTGTGGTGAATCATCCATTCGCGTTTACCGTTGTCGCATGTACGCTTTTTCGTATACCTAGATATTTTCTTTCCTTTTGCGTATCATCGTTGATCATACATCAACAGTAGATGGATTTAAATGTAATTTTCTAGTAATCTGACGATTGTTTATGCCTAAATTATATTGTACTACTATCAGAGCACGCATTTCAACACTAATTTCTTTCCTTTTCGGCATGTTTTACGAACGAAATTCTAAACACTATTCATGAAGAAATGTTATCGCTACCAACGTGGAACGACAACTGACCATAATTTAAAAATATTACGTCAAATGGCTTTATTAGAGCTTCATGATTCATAGTAAAATTACCAACTGTTACATTTTTTTCCTGGAATTTCAAGAAATACGAAAGAAATAAGAAGTAAATAGACCGACATTATTTAATGAATTTAAGTGAATCTTACTGATTATTAGCATACTATTCAATAATGATGCTGGAATGTATTTCCTAAATATCATCTTTGTATACAAAAATTTAAAATCCAAGGGTGCCCAAACTCTTATAAACGGTCGTGTACGTATACTATACATACACAACTATGTGTTCGTATAGATAAGATTAGAGATTCATCAGCTACTAGATGAATTATGTGCAGGATATATTCATGTTCGTACACATGGACGTATCGGAAACGATAGGTAAACTTTAAATAATATCTTCCTCACATACATATGTATTGTATATATGTAGATCATACATAAATGTACATATATATTTTTATACATCCATATATTGCAAATATGTCATCCGCATATGTACATACGAGCTGGCGGGGAGGAAATCCAAAGCAGCGTGCATATTGGCACGCGAAAGTCTCGTCGGTAAATCAGTCTGACACTAAACCGCACCACACATTCATCGGAACACACGTAAATCCGATATAATATACAATCTCGGCGCGCGCCAGATCTGATATCAATACGTGAACGAAGAAGTAGAAGGAGGAAGGCTAAGAGAAAGAGGAGGAGGAGAAGGAGACGCACATGCTACACGAGAGAGGCAACCGCCGATGCGATGCCGCTAAATATTGATTCGTTGGGCCTTCCAGTATAAGGCGGTGGCGGCGGCGTCCGGATAGTAGGTGACGCGTACAATCAGCATCTGTAACGCTTCAGCGGATCCGACGATGACGGCGGCGGCGAGAACGGTGGAATGTTAGAGAAGACGTGGGAATTAGACGGCATCAGTTGAAAAACGAACTTTCTCATCTTTTCCTCTACACTACGCGTGGATGTTCCTCGATTCTTTCGAGACACGCTTTTAGAGATGTTTGTTTATAGTAGCAAAAAAATTATTCTAGTTCGCGATGCTCAGTTCTTTATCTTTTTACAAATCAAACTGTAAGTTTGGCCGTACACCAACTATAGATAAGAACGTTGTTAATTGCAGGGATGTAAAAAGCGTAGCTATCTTTTAATGCTTTCCAATGGATCTAACATAAAAGAATTGCTTCCAAACACTTTTTTACTAGGATTTAATAGTTAGAAATTAGTTTCTAAATAACTGGCGTTTTTTAATGAAACATTCATCTTCAACAATTGAAAAGATCTTGAATCTTTGGAGCATTAGGGATTTGTTCGGATTAGCGAATATAACGGTCTCTTCCTTTAAACGGCTCCAAATGGGTGTTTTAAGAGTACTGGCCATGCCCAAATTTCAACTTGGCAATAGTTAAAGGGTAAAAGCGCAAGATCATTAAAGCACCATGACCCAGCGTTTGCATCCGGAAGAATGATGCTGTTTGCCAATGTAATTTTCTGTACTCCATTTGATGCAATGGTGCAACACTTCAGATCTTTTTTATGCGGTACATCTTTCTCAAGTGGAGCCATTTCTTTCTCGTCTTTTCTTTATTGCTTGTTTGGACCACTGTTAATCATCCATAGTTCGAATCCGAGTGTTTCATTGTTTACACTTTATTTCAAGAATAAGGTAAATTCAACTTTTAATTATTCAAGAGTATGCGGGATTTCAGTGAGCAACGCGTTACCATAGAGAGTTCACGTAACGTCAAAGATTTTATTCTATCAGTTTAATTTTCGTAAGACGTTATTATTTGCTATTCAGTTTTAATTTAAACTGCCACGAGAGTATCTAGGGGACACTCCCCGATCTAACGACCGTGAGAAATTCATTTATTTTACTATCATAATTCACGATCTGCGCATGCTTCCCCTAATATTTGAAGATCCCCCTAGAAATTTCCGAGAGAATCAAGTTCTCTCAATTTTTAGGAGAAGTGTAATTTAAAGAAAACGAAAATGTTTATATCGTGAGAACCACGCCCAGTATTCTCATGATGTAATTGGAGAATAAGAATCCTGGTGGACCGTGAATTTATCACTATTCGGGTTTCGTCAGGTTGTGGACTATCCTCTTCATGGTTTATTATACACATAAGGAAAGAAAATGTCTAGCTATACGAAAAAACGTACATGCGACAACGGTAAACGCGAATGGGTGATTCACCACAAGCGGAGGGGTTAGCGGCAGTCGACGGCTTGCGGTTATCGATGTGGTTAATTACGAGGTAGACTGCATTATGTGCGGACAATCTTAGTAAGAATTTCTAGAGTATTTATTTTTACTTTCTTTTATTTCATCAAAATCCGTTTTTATTTTCGTCTTAGAAATTCTTATTAACAACAACAAAATAAATATACGAAATTCTCATTTCGAATTGATCGGATTCCACTCAATCCCCTCCTCGCTCTCTCGCCATACATATATAGATATAGGTAATTTCACATTTTCCCGATGTGTATACAGTGCGGATCTAAAGTGCCTCCCCCCCCCATAACTTTTTCTATTATTGTGAACTAACTTTTGCCGTTATTGGCAGTTCAATGGTATTTCTTATTTTAAATAGAACTCCGTGTATATTTTAACGTTTATAGAAAGGTAATCGAAAGGCGAATCCAACGATAACACATATGTTAGTTATACTTTAACTTAAGAAATATGACAATATGCAGCAATAAAGGTTTAAAGCGCCAAATTGTTTCTAATGACGCCAGACTGATCTAAAGAGCTTGTTGCTAAGCAAACTAATTATAACAATCGCCAAACTGTCAAATCTCAATTCCAAAAGCGTAAATTGTTTTTGTTATTCATTGGAAAACAAAGAAGGAACGTATGACAAATGCAGGTCATAATGGGCACTTTAGGACCGCACTGTATAATGTGTTGCTTAGTCTGTAAGGGTCAATCTTATTGAGGTTGTTGGTATTCCTCATTATTTTCAGTGACTCGCTGGTAGCAGTGGTTGCTTCTAGCGAGTATATTGATGTTGTTATAGTCAATACTGTCCTCTCCTGTTTAGTAAAAACGTTCGGCGACTGCTGACGTGCCCTGTGTCCACGTTCTGCATCTCTTTGGTGTTTCTTGATTATTCACTGTATATTGCGTTCGGTTTGTCAAATATCTGATTCGCCACATCAGCACTGTAACTCGTGGATTCCTTAAGGTTGCAACTCAGGTAACTGATGAAAATTTTAAATGTGTTTACTATCTATAGGAATTTAAGAAAGTACATGATTCATCCAACAACTACTGATAAGCACTACATTTAGGTACCGAAGATAATGATACGTACATTTATGTATACACAGATACATATATCGTGCCTGGAAACCGCCACCCATTGTCACTCCGAATCCGATGGGAATCGACCTGCTCGTCTCCTTCTGTGTGCAGTGTAAGACACATTTGCTATCGCTTTCAAACACATCGTAGTGCGCACATAGGAGAAAGACAATTTGCATTTTTCATCTGGGCTCGACGCGTCTCTCCTCCGAAAGCCTCTGAGATTTAAAAGGACGTCTCTCTTGTCGCGGTACCTCAAGATTCTACCGTACGCCCGCCACATAGCGTCACTTCCAAATTTTCGCCACATGTAGGTATGCCTGTGTGTGTGGGTTAAACAGATGAGAGAAAAGAAAAAGGCATATATAAGGGAAGAAGGACAAATGATTCCTTTCCTATTCCTATTCGGTACGATTCGTCGACGTTGGAGCCTTAGATACACGATGCAAATCCGCACCGTCGGAAAAGTGTCACTTTGTTCGTCGTCGTCGTTAAGCAAATATTTGCAGCCGTCGACGAACGAAATCTTTAAAATAACATTTTATGTTTTATAGGGGCATATGCGGCTAACGGGAAACACCGCACGTCTCTTCAGCGAAGAGTTTGCTCTTCTGAGGGAGATTATTATTACGATTTTCAAATCGTTTGTTAAAACGTTCTATCCTATATTCCTATACTACACGACAATTTCAGTTCCGGTTTTTCTGGAAGTGACATCAAAAGTGTTCCTTAATCATCAACACTACCCACTAGTCTAATGCATATTCAACTTATTCAAATGGCTCCCCGAAACAGATTTGTGAACCTTATATTAGTAATATAATAAGATACGAGTTGTTTAAAGTTATTGGGCTACTATTGCTAACTTTCTTATTATTGTAGCTACGATATTGGTTAAATTAGTGATTTTTCCGCCGATCACAATGGTGTTGAAAAAAAAAAACAATTACAGATCGTATTTCAGCGCTAACTTGAATTGTTTAAATTTTTTAAATAGAACACCCTGTATATTTTTCGATTATTGGATAGGAAATAAAACTCTGCGTAAAATATCCTTATAGTACTATAGTTCTAAAATGAAAAACAGAGATACGATGAAATTTACGAGAGTAAGTTAAAAATTACTTACATTTTTAGTTCTGCAACTGTATTAAACAAAGATAGGTGTACAACAGATACATTATTTTTCGATATAGTCTCCACCTTTAGCAACCTGGTAACTGTCGAACCCGGAATGCTTGCGTTATCCTTAATTTCATACCTGAATCATATCTATCGCCATTTCCTGTGTCGGAATTTGACAATTCTGAACATTCTGTATATTTCGAAGACTGAAGTACTGATACCATCAGTACAGCCAAGAGCCACTATAACCCCGTAAAATTTAACGTTAAAATATGTTTTGATTTTGAATTTTTCGAAGAAAATAGATA
Source organism: Dynastes maya (assembly GCA_029619315.2). Classification (NCBI taxonomy): domain Eukaryota; kingdom Metazoa; phylum Arthropoda; class Insecta; order Coleoptera; family Scarabaeidae; genus Dynastes; species Dynastes maya. The sequence continues at coordinate 31,413,510 of JAROYE020000008.1, forward strand.
GGTACATATCTCCACATTCGGGCTGTTGTGTGGGCAACGTTACAAATATCTCGAAATTTGTTAGAAATTAATATATGAAACCCATGTTACGTTGGTTTGTTTTTACATCCAGAAACTAAAAACGTAATAATATACAGGGGGTTCCGTTTAAAGTGATGGGTTATAAGAAAACACTTTTCAATTAGCTTCCAATTATAGAAACTTATTAAGACAGCTTGTATACGTATGTTTGAAACTGTATTAGTGTTCTTTGTACTTTCATTTTTGCATATATAGCCACTTTATTGGGAAGGAGGAATTAAAAGCGATTAAAATGCATTAGGCGTATTACTATAACTATAACTCTATAACGTACTTAGTGCTCCCGATTAATTAATTAATCAAAACGTTGTTTATTATCGCGTCTATATTACAGCGTACCGGATGGGTCAGCGTAATTTAATATCTAACAGCACGCTACTGTTGGCATTGGCGATATCAGACGGATAGTGTAATTAGAGAAAGAGAGAGCAACAGTAGCAATAACAACTATACATTCTCACGAGCCAGCAGCGTCGGGCGCGATCACAAATTAGATAATTGATTCGTCCAGTCAATTAGGTTACGGCCTGGATTCTCAAGACAATAAATCTTGGAGCGCCCGGCCCGGCGGTAGTACGGCTAGCGGTATACCGGAGTTGTTATGCGCCCGATGCCCGGGCAAATTGCTACATGTACGGAGTAGTATGGTTGTTTAGTGCTATACGTCGCATCTGCACAGTATGACGCCATACATGTGCGACATAGTCGACTGCCATTATAAAATCGTAAATTTTGAACTGCTACATATATCTAACATACACGTACTTCTGTGTAACATAAGTTAACACGTCTACGTTGTACAAGAATCCATTTATTAACGCAGAACATTTAATTTAATTAATTTTCAAACTTCAAACTACAATTCAATCAAGATGTAGTTTTAGGATCTAGTTTCATGAATTTAAAAACCAATTTCTATATTTTAAACAAAAATTTACAATCGCTTTACATCTGCTAGCAAAATGAAGAACAAAAATATGTCTTTTTATATATGATTGATATAGAAGGTGCTTATATCGTTATGCTTCCTATTGAAAAACTAAGCGTCAATTAAATGGAGATTGAATTTATTTACAAAATATGTCTTGATTTGAAACCCTTTCTGCAATTAAATGCAGACATTTGATAAAACTATTTTCATCCATCCGTAGAAATCGTTTAAACTGTGCACTCGGTGCAAGATCTTTTAACAATTCTTGAGATTGAACAGTTTATTAATGTTCACTGTCAGCTTAAAATTGAAGAGATTTAGAAATTAAGAGAAGTAAATTCAGCTTTTGGTAACCGAAAAAAGTTTATAAAGATTAATCTTCAAAAAATAAAAGAAAAACTCGTTTGGGTGACATCACTTTAAGTAAAATATTCGAATAAGATTTTAAAAAAAGACGCTTTGACCCCGACGTGATTTGAACACGCAACCTTCTGATCTGGAGTCAGACGCGCTACCGTTGCGCCACGGAGTCTGTATAATATACTATTCTAAAAATGATAATTCTCTGCAAGATTATTTTATAATAGAATGAAATTAAATTTTTATAAAATATTAGCTATATTTTATTGGCCATGTTCACTCAATACAATTAAATAAACATAACGAATAGCAGCTATTAATTTACAACAAACAATTCAATAGTAGATTACATATATCAAATTTTAAGCTCCATCTGTTGTAATTCCATGAATATAAAAGCTCGTTTACATGGGTCGAATCAAAAGTAGGCAGGTTGTCAGTCGAATGACTTGGTAGAAACACTGTTTACACATTCGATTTTCGGTCGAACTACCTAGTCGTTTGATATAAATCGGGACCTAATGAATACTAGTACTTATCGGTAGTGGAGTATAATGTAATATTGGTACTATTACCATACTTTAAGATGTCAAATGAACTTTAATTTTTGGTTAAAAGAATGCATTACTTACTGCATTGCTTATTACTAACGCTGGCCACGAGCGGTACCGCGCATCGGCGTAGAATCAGTTCGGACCGAGCGGAACGGTAGTATTACTTCGTCTGCGGAGCAGTACGGACATTTTCGCTGCCGGTCATTTGCGCAATTATTTATCTGTCCTAGAAAAATTATGATTTCGTCAGCAAAACGACCGCGGTCGAACAAACTTCGAAAATTTATTGCAGAAATTCCAGACTTAATATAAGAAGGTGCTAAAATTAAATGTGTAATCTGTAAAATCCCGTTAATGTGTTGGTCTAGGCAACATTGCCTACGACACGTAAAAAGTGAAAAGCATGTATCAAAAAGAAATTGCGCACGAGACAATGAAAAATTTATATTTAATTTATGTGTTACGTTTATCGCATATAATATACCGTTTAATTTACTAGACAAGGAACCATTTATCTGCTTTTGGAATAACTATTCGGAGTGCAAATTATCAAGTCGAACATCGTTACGAAGAATTGTGCCATCTGCGCGCGAACATATTGAACAAAAAATAAAATCGGTGTTGAAAGATCAAAAATTGTGGTTATGTGTCGACGAAACAACAGATCGGAAGAAACATTCTGTTTTTAATGTAATGGCACGCAAATTGGAACCTCATCAATCGGCACCTTCAATTCTATTAGTTTCCGAACGAATACAACAGTGTACTGCCGAAGTAATTTCAAAGTTAGTGTTAAATACATTGGACAAGTTTGAACTTTGAACAAACCAACTCTTGATGTTAGTGAGTGATGGTGCTACAAACATGCTTTCCGTAAGCCGGTCTCTTAAAAAGCATTCTGCTAATTTGTTACACATTACGTGTAAAATTCATGCTCTCAATCTTGTGGTGGATAGTATCAGAAAATGTTATCCTGAGGTAGACGCTTTAATAGCGCATACCAAAGCAGTATTTGTCAAATTACCGAAACGTATTCGCGAATTTCACATACTGTGCCCCCGTATACCAGAGCCACCAGAACCTATTCTAACTCGTTGGGGAACATAGTTGCAGGCCGCGTTTTATTATCATAAATATTTTGACAATATTAAGAACGTGATTTTACAATTCGATACAAAGGAAGCTTCCGCTATCCAGAAAAGCCAGTCGAAATTTCAAGATAGTCAGGTTAAAATGGATTTAAAAATCATTCACGACAATTACTTCGGGCTAGCAGATGCAATAGAAAAATTACAAAATCCTGCGGTGCCGTTAGAAGAATCTCTACAAATAGTGCAACATGTTCACGCACAGCTATGCGCAATTGAAGACGCAAAAAATGTTTCTGTTCTAGAAAAATTTGAAAGTGTTTTTGAGAAAAATTCTGATTTTGGCACATTAAGACGCATTTGTGAAGGTGCGTCAACGGAATCGTTAAGTTATTTGAAAGATTATTTTACTTACGCAAATATTACGTCACTAGATGTAGAACGTTCGTTCTCTGCATATAAACGCATTTTTTCCTCATGCCGTACCAGTTTTGCCGAAACAACAGTTGAAACATATCTAATGTTGCAGATATTTAACAGACATTATTCACTTTGTGATTTCACGGAGGACTCTTAAAATGGTAAGTGTTTGAGGACGTGTTATTTAATTTTTATTTAAAAGATGAGCGAAATTATTTGCGGCAGCAAACATCTCTATTAGCAGAATAACTCTAGTGGAACGCGAGGCCTGGTCGACTCTACGCTACTGCGCCGTACCGCTCGTGGCCAGCTTTAGTTGGAACACTTCCTTTGCATCGCGCAGGTACCGAACGGTAAATTTATGGTTTTATAAGCGCGTTGGAAGGAACCTTTTAATTCTGTGAAGCACTATAAAAATCGCACGTTAAAAATAGAAGTTCTAATTGGTTTACGATAGGTTTGTTCCAACAGATGCTGGAATCAGTTCGGAACCGTGTGGAGTATGCGGATGGTACGCGCAAAGGAAGTTAGCATTCCAACAACCGTAGAATTCCAAATCAATTCCAAAATCGTTCCAACAGACACCGAATTATTTCTGAACCGATTCAAGAACAGTGAAATCAGTTCCTGGTTCTGAGTAAGAACTGAAAGAACTAGTACTTTCTTAACGCATGGGCTTAAAGTAATTCTTTGCGGACGCAAGAACGGTGAAAGGTTTCTCTGTTTTCCGACCAATCAAAGCTTCTATTTTCAGCGTACGATTTTCAGAGAGCATGTCACACTTGTTGCTGCTGTTAGTGCAAGTAAGGTTCTGATGCCCAATGATGAATAATAATAATAGTATATATAATAAATAAGTCAAGATATAAATTCAAAAAAGACTAATTTTTTGTACACATTTCAAATGAAATGTTCTATACCTTTCATCAACTGGATAATCTACTCCTTTTCTCTGTTGAGTTATATGAATTATTCAAACACATGTAAATGTCGAATTAACGCTCGATTTAGGACCACTTTAAAATTTACATATCAAAAGTTTATAGACGCCGCAAGTCGGCCCGAAGTCTAATTCGCCTCGCTAGCGTCCTTAACGACCGACCTTCTACTTCCAGGTAGTCTATGTATTACAGGAGAGCAATTTCGTCCGGCAAAATCACAGACTCCCAGCTCTCTAAACAAGGGGGCAATTTCATTTATGCAAAAAGTTACGTGTTAGGTGCATGACAGACGAGTAGAGAAGAGAGGTCATTTAACGTCTATACAGCGAGTGTATCGAGTTCGAATGGCAACTGGGAAACATGAAAGACACTCCTAACGAGGCGCAATTTACTCTAGAAGTAGCTACTACGTATAAAAGCATGTATGTACAACCTATATATGGGCACTCTGAATTGAATCGCACCTAAATCACGGATGCTTTGCTTCCCGCCTTCTCAAAGTTTCTCGTTGTTGCTGTATTTATGGAATCCTAAACGGGATCTGTAAGCGTCTTTCGCTCCCGTTTGTTAGCACTTATAGGAACACGAGATTGCCATCAACCGTTTCGGTACGATATTATAGCAGCTCAGTAACGTTAAAATCAAATTTTACCCGGTAGGTACAGCGCGCGCGGTTCAAATTGCAAAGTTTAATTCGTATATCGTGTCGGAACATATATTATACGTTTGACTGTTATTCAGATTTTGGAATTAACACTGGAAGGCAACCACTTTACATTAAATTCAGTTAGGGCCAAGCTGGCGCGCAATTTATCCCGAATGAAAATGTGAACGATAAGAAAATGTTTCAAACACGTTGCACAGTGTAGGACTTCACGAATCTAGCGGGACAAAAACCGAAAAAGAAACATACTCTATATTGACTTTTGGTCTTCTAGGAATGTAACCAATAGACTAAACAACCCGTTCACACGATATGATAGCTGAACTTTATCGCTTCGTAAGAACAGATATCGTCCGGCTTTTCAAATTGGTCGTCAGTCTATCAGTACGTATTCACTTTCGAAGGTATTATTATTAAGGTATTTGTTTATAAATTTTTTTATTATGGATATTGCAGAAAAAGGTATGTACTTTACACTTTAATGCATGAAAACGCTTGTTGCCCCATATTTATTCCACAAAGTTCTCTCAATGTGTATTAATAAAATAGTTAAATAAAATTAGAAACATTGACTTTGCTAGATCGCCAAAAGTTTTGTACATCTTTGCACGTTTTGATCTTGGATTTTTTGTATTCTTTGCGCCTTGTGGACCCTATACAGTGAAATTTCAAGTGCAATAAATTGCATTTTTAAGAAATATATGCATTTTTACAGTTTTAAAAGGCGAAGATAATAATCCGCGTACATAGTCGCTAAGACCTAGAAATCTGCTTGTAGATTATCTCAAAACTAAGTTTAATATAATTCACTCTTCTGCATTAATGTCAGAAGAATTAAACAGAGTTACCCATTTATTTGTAATAGGATTTAATAAGCGGTGAAAAACATGCTATCACAATAAAAATGTATTTTTAAAGAAATATAGTGAGTGCCTGGAATGCTAGTATAATAATAAACGATCTAGACGCACCTAATACGAGTGATAGCCATACTCCAAAAGCAGTAGGACGGCCAAGCAAAGATTTCACTTCAAACGGATTGAAGTCAAAAACGAGGAAAGTGAGATCATTACAGAATGTATATTAAGTGAGTTAACTCATGCTACTAGTATCTAGATGAGGCAATGTAGTAAAAGAGATACTGCTGGTATGAAGCAATTGGTATCAAGTCCTAAAAGAGCAATTGAGATAAAAAAAAAACTTTCGAAAGACTGGCCAACAATTACCTCGATATTCACCTGAATAAGCATTAGCTTTGACAACCGCTACAAAACTGTCCCATCGAAAATATCAAATTATTAGAAAATCGGCACTGCAAAATGGACTAAAAATATATCCAACGTAGGAGCAAACACCCGTCTGATGATGATTGCAAAATCACAGAATCTTTATGCAATTGGCACCCAATGCCAGTTACCTTGCACAAAATACTATTGCATAACCCAGAGGTGATACAACATTTTCTACTTCCAATTGGGCAGATGTCTGAAGAGGCACAGCATCTCGTCTCAAAGAACTACCAAAAATACGATTAAAACATTCAAGAAAAATATTTAGAATGAAAACAAATACAGATATACTGTATAATCTTTTAGTTAGCTCGGATCCCATAGTCACATCATTTAAGCCACGAGAAAAAGTTTGGGCAACACCTATTAACCCTGATGTTATAAAGTTATTTCTTGTTTTCGAATCTCCAACCGCTTTCCAATCTACAGATAGCATTTGGTCAGCCATGAGAATGTTACCAACATTCTCATGCTGTTTCGCAGGTATGGGATACCATCCCTCCAAATATTCCACAAATTTGGAGTAAACAGATAGACCACGGAAAATGTTATTCCGAAAGAATTGTGTTTTTGACAGGCAATGTGCTTAAGTTACAGTTTTTTATGTTGTTTACTTCGCAATGGCGTCCCCATAGACCACGTAAGATAAACTTCAGGTACCTAATTTTGATATGATAACCATGTCAAATAAGATGATAATTGTTGGCAGATTTACATAATATTAAAATTGACCCAGCAATCATAAAAGTAACAACGCAAAAAGCCCAAAAAACAGACATATTGGCTGTCAAAAGCTAACGTATTTAAACAAACTTACCACAATTAATTAATTGCAATAAAGTTCGACAAAGTAAAGAAATAACAACAATCAACAAAACAAGTTAAAATGAGAGAAAATAATAACGAGAACAAAGAAGGAAGGTATAGCAAATGCAGGATATAATAACAATAAACAACAAGAATAATTGACACATTTGGAATTGAGATTTGACAGTTTGGCAATTGTTATGATTAGTTTGCTTAGCAACGAGCTTTTTAGATCACTCTAGCGTCACAAGAAACAATTTGGCGCTCTTTCCTAGCCAACTTTGCGTAAGAACAAAAACAGATTACCAAAACCTTTATTGCTGCATATCGTCATATTTCTTAAGATAAAGTGTAACGTATATGGTATTGTTGGATTTACTTTTAAAAATATACAGAATATTCTATTTAAAATAAGAAAGTTGACGTCACTTCCGGTGAAACCGGAAATATAATTGAAGTGCCAATAACGGCATAAGTTAGTCCACAAAAATAGAAATCGACCTATTTTTTTTTTAAACGCTAGCTTCTGTCGTTCAAAAGTTAGCATATAATTTCTAATTAATGTGTATTACTATTATTATCTTTTATACTACAAGCCTTTGTCCTCTGTTTAACGTTTTTACAAATATGTTTCAATGTAATTAATAAATGTGCTCCACTTAATAATCCTCTTAGCGGCCCTGGCTGGGAAGTTAAGTTTAAAAAATTAGCAACGCAGATCGATCTTAACCTTAAAAAAATATATTTTAAAGTGGATGACGGAAGAGAATAAATTTCACTACTTTGTACTACTTTTAGTGAATGATACAATTAGAGGGTAATACAGTGATAGGCAAATGTGGGGAAACACCTAAGCATCCCGAATACTATTGAGGTATTGTTATGAATGCGATAAATTACTTGCCATCTTGACAGTATCTTAACCGACATTCAAGACGCGATCGATGCGAATATATTCGTTATACCAACTTACACAAGAGGTTAGATGTAGAATGTTTGTCATGTTCGGTTGTTATTGTTGTGACTACATTAGCAGTAACCGTGCAGCAAATCGTATACCCAAGGTTCCACGGTACTTTCCTATAAGGGCGTTCCACCTTCGTAGTTCGTATATACTGAGAGGAGAGAGCTTGAAGCTCTTTCATTTTAGTTTAGATTCCCGGCTTACGGTCGGCCTTTTCGGATTATTACGGTTTTAGCGTGAATCCGGAGTTGACCGCGGGCCGGGAACTTATCCTTATCCTCTTCTATCCCTACAAGAAAGGTTGTACCTACTTGCCCGTCTAATACTCCTTCTTCTTATCCCGGCGGGGTTTCTCTCTCGCGGAAGATTGCCGGCGAGGTGTATAAATAAATGATGCGCCGTTATAAATCGTTTCCGGAAACAGATGCGGCCCGTGTAGGAACCTTATGGTCCCTCGCGAAGGTGAATTACTGTTAGGACGTCGTTTGTACGCGATGCAGCGAAAGCAAAATTGCAAATTACCGGGCCTTAATTGTACACGTATATGCGCCTCTATCACCGTAAGATTTTTGCACAGATTTAATAGAACTGATACCTCGATTTCAACTAATTTCTAATTTTAAATTTCTAATTGCTAAATTATCTAACAACGGAAATTATAACTCATCCCTTCTACTGTACGGTTATGGTTATGAAGAGGGTGAGATATATCTCACAGCATTTAGGCCACAATAGGTCCATTACGCCGGGGAACCCTCTAGGCCGTCAACTAATCCATTGCCTTAGCATAGGTTAGGACGTTGCCCAGAGGAGTCGCTTTAATGGCGGCAAGACATAGCCGTTCGTCACCCAACACAGTTCTTCTAATTGACGTTAGCGCCGGGCACTTGTAGAGGAAGTGTTCCAGTGTTTCATCTTCAGCTTGGCAATCCCTACATGACAGGTCTTCAGCTAATCCTATCCTATGGAGGTATCTCTTTAGCCGGCAGTGTCCAGACAGACAAAATCCCAACTGCCATGTGAAGGTCTGTTCTGGACAGTCTCAGGTATCTTGGTGGTGCTTGCTTGTTCGAATACGTCAAGGTGACTTTAGAGGTACAGTAAGAATTAATTTCATTCCATCTTTTCAAGAATTTTTCATGGATGATAGTTGTGATGTTTTCATAAAGCGAATACACGGGCGATCAGTGGAGGGTTCTGGATCATGTACAGTCATGTTCGAACCTTCCTGGCCAGCTTGTCCGCTTCTTCGTTGCCAGGATTTCCATTGTAGCCCTTCAGCCCTATTACGATGATATTGTTTGTTGAAGAGACTAAGGATACAGTTCTGTGGCAGTCTAGTAGCAGATTCTATGTTATCGGTCGGTTCATTCATTGCTGATACTACTTGCTTGCTGTCGGTAAACAGGTTGATGTTGCCTACAATCTTAAGGTCACTTAAGTAGTACGTTGCTAGGGTCGGCGCTGAAATTTCCGCCTGGACAGCGGCGATCTCCATCCTTAGCAGTCATGATTCTTTTAGGTGGAGCTCCACAGAAAATACTCCTGCTCCAGTTCCTCTATTGGTTTTCGATTCTTCTACGAAGAGACATAAACGGTCTTCATCACTGTCGATCAGTCGGTTTGTTGAAAAGTTGTAGAGCTTGTCGTAGACACAAACGCCACCTCTTCGACAACTAAGTCAAGAGGCAAAGCATGATCTCCAATAGCCGACGTTGACGTGGATCTTAATGCGCCTGTGATACTTATTGTTAGTCAGACTGCCCATTGTATCTGCATTAGTTTTTTGGGTGCTATCACGTTTCCTACAGTAGGCCATCAAGCATTCGCGCCGTATGTTAGCATTGGTACGAAGACTGCAATGTAAATCCACATTCCTTCCACTGTAAATTTAATGGCCACGAATTTTGAAATGTGTTTCGATATTCAGGCAAATATTAGATGAAAACATCGATCTTAACATATCACTCAGAACAGATGGTGAAATATAGACAATATAAAATGGCAAACAGAAATACCGTATTCAATCAGAGAAAAGATTATTGAAAAAAGGAGGCTTAGGAGAAACTGGAGAGCAGAAAAAACAGAAAAAAGTAAAAGGAAATTAAACAAGGCAAATAAAGACCTAAAAAAAACTGTTGTTAGAAATGAAAAATTAAGGTATACAGCAGTACCTGAAAGGATTAACCGCAACAGATGCAACCGAGTATGCTATATGGAAAGTAACAAAAAAAAGAGAACAGTATAGACAAATTTACCAATAAGAACTACAGAAGGCTGGACAAGAAACGATGAAGAAAAAGCGAAATTATTTGCAAATCATCTGGAGAAAGTGTTTCAACCAATTAAATCCAGCGTTAACAACATCGAAGATAAAGAAATTATGGAGCATCTAGAAGTCCCTTATCAGCTGGAACTACCCAATATTAGAATCAAAACCAGTGAAGTCAAGAACACGATAAGGAAACAAATCAACATTAAAAGGCACCTAGGTTTGATCTAATATCAGGGAAAGTTCTGAAAGAATTACCTAATAAAGCCTTCAGAATATTAACTTATATATTTTATGCCATAATTAGGAGAGGATATTTTCCCAATAACTGGAAGATTGCGCAGATCATAATGATTGTGAAACCAAAAAAAAAAAAAACAGGAAATAACTTCCTATAGACCTAAAAGCCTTCTTCCCATTACATATCTCCAAACTCTTTGATAAGATAATCACAAGAAAACTCATAAGGGTGATAGAAGATAGAAATATAATACCGCAACACCAGTTTGGAATTAGGGGCAAATATGGGACTATAGAACAGGTCCACAGAATCGTCAACACAATCAATAATGATTTAAACTCAAAAAAATACTGCTTCGCGGTATTCATTGACGTGAGCTAAGCTTTCGATAAAGTTTGACATACTGGACTTCTTTGTAAAATAAAGAAAAAATTTTACCTCAGTAAGAGACACTTCCTGGTTAAACAAAATAGCTCCTACTCTAGAACTAGAACGACAACGACAGCAACCTTCACTGACGACACTGCAGTCCTCTCTTCGCACACCGATCCAAAGGCAGCGTCTAGGATCTTACAACATAGTATAAATAAGATCGAGAAATGGCTGGCAAGGTGGCGTATAAAAGCCAACGAGACGAAGTTTGTATATGTAACTTTCACTCTGCGCAAAGAAACTTGCCCACCGGTCCAAATTAATAACAGTGGAATACCACAAGCCGAAGACGTTAAGTATCTCGAGATATACTTGGACAAAGGAAACATATAATGATCAAACGTAAACAGTTGGGACTACAATTCAACAAATTGTATTGGCTCATAGGCAGAAACTCACAGCTATCCCTATGAAATAAAATTCTATTCTATAAATCAATAATCAAGCCAATTTGGACCTACGGCGTGGAACATAGAAATAATCCAGAGATTCCAGAATAAAGTGATGTCAATCATTGTTGACGCCCCACGTTAAGTACTAAACACAGTGATACAGTGTGATCTCGAAATCTCAACAATGAAAGAAGTGATCCGTGATCAAAGTGCCAAATAGAGTGAAAGAATCTCACTGCACCCTTGTGCCCTAGCTAAAAATCTACTCGTGAACAGAGGTGGTGCATATAGACTATAGACTAAAGAGATTTAAGCCTTCCGATCTACCAACTAGAGATTAATAAGGTTATTAAAATGGACAAATTATAAGTTAGTCGGTTTAGCGTCTAACGTAATTATTTAATTGTAATGTAAATATTTATAGGCAGCTTATTCAATTGAATATCCTGTACATGCCTTTTATTTAAGACACAAATAAAGCTTATTGTCTATTTCATAATGTAATATAGACAGATTTCTGAATAACAGAGATAAAAGAAGGTGTCGCGAGGAACTCTGGGCTGGTACTTTTCTTCGTGTGAAAAACCGCGAAAATATCGTCTGCGTACCTAAGCCAGACTCTAGCAAAATGACATCCATCATCGTTAACCATATGCGATGAAATGCAACAGCTGTCCAATGTAATACTTGTTCCTTTTCAAATAAAATTCGGTGTGATTTTCTGCATTGTGTGGAAAAATTTTACTGAATCTAGTGACTTTTTGATAAATTTTTTTATAACACCAAGTTGATCAGAACTAACATTTTTTCAGGCAAAATATTGTAACAGCGACGAAGAATAATTTATATCATTTTTGTGTGAAATTTTAATTTCAACTTATCTGACAAATGAATTTCAAATATTTTGGCAAAAGAAAAAAACTATTTCGTTCGAAAAATTTACAAAGATGGAAAGCTGCGATATTAAAACGAAAATTAATAACCTTCCAAGATAAATGATCGTATAGTAGCGTCTGGTTATACACAGAACATTCAGGAATATCGTCTGTTTGCGCGGGGCTGTAAATATTGACATCAGCGGCGTATGTACGCTAAATTTTTCAGCGTATATCGAGAACGATACTCGAGCTTCACTTTGGTGTGTATTAATGTGATCCCGTAGAAGCTGGTGACATATTGTTTACGTGTTTGTGGACGCTTTTAATAACAGCATCGTGGAGATGATTTATAACTTATAACGCACCATCGCCCTAGAAGCAGAGACGGGATTTGGCAGATCAATATATAATGTTTAACGTCAAATGTAAGAAACAAACGAGGAAGTTTTGTATAATAAATGATGCATGGGAACGAGTGTCAGCTTAGTGCAGTACTTGAGTTTGCTTGACAATTGTGAGTGAAGCAGAAGCGCATCTACGAGTTGAACACTTTATCGTCACCGCCTGCCGTGATGGGGTAACTATTGGTATAAATTCGCTTTACCGATATTGAAATACACATACCTTTTAGAATGGTGCGCTGCAGAGATACCAACAAATAAGACTGCGGTCTTATAACAAAGCACCTACACGCAAAGAAATGGTTTCTTGCAAAAATCAGTCTCTATTCAAGAAAATATTTTTATTTCAAGACTATAAAGATGGGTTAGAAAATCAAGAAAATCCAAGACAGAAAAAGGTTTCTTCCAAGTAAATCATTTAGTTTTAAGTTAAGAAAATATTCGTATTAAAGGTAGGAATGAAAAAATGGTTCAGATCTCACAAAGTTCTTCTGAGAAATTAGGCGACCGGTTTCGCGTTCAAAAAACCCTTCATCAGGCCAGTTACAAGGATATCTAATAAAAGAAAAATTACAATAATGGAAAAAAAACCTTTAAAAATTAAAATTAGGAGCAAGTGAGTGAACTAATGAAAAAGCTTTTTTATATGTTACAGTATAATTAAATTATTTTTTAAATTTCTTTAATTATTTTTATGTAGTTTAATAATTAATGAGTTAATATGTTGAATTTGAATTGAAAATGTTTATGAAACGTTATACGTTAAAGGTTGTATCATTGTATGGGTAAGTATGGCATCTGTATTCCGGTTTCTATCGTTACTATCTAGGACGGCACGACTATATCTCTTGAAAGTAGGTGGCGCCAAGAAATATTTCGGTGCTGTTTTTAGAGATTAGTGGTATAGCGAGAACAGTAATGTGGACAGGAGTAGAAAGCGTTAGTGCTTTTTTTCATCTCACATTGTTTTTGCCGGTAGTGATTCCATCAATACCATGAGCATTATCTGGGTTGTTGTTTCTATGCGGTTTTTTCAACTACTAACTGTTCTAACGGTGTTTGATCGGGATGTCATCAAATTGATCGAAAGGTCATAATCTTTCGCGGCAATTGCCGTTAGTGCGATGACACCAATCACCGATCGAAGAATGATTACCTTAGAAAAATATATAGGCAATGGGAAAACAGCGGAAATCCAGTTAACGTCTTTTTTAAAAAATAAAAGCAAAGCATTTATTTAGAAAGACAAAGACTCTTTGTCGGTAAAACGTTGTCGGACGACAAGCGCCTGCAAATGGCTGCAAACCACCGCATGATCGGTAATTTCAGTGAGAGATTTTCTACGTGGAATACCTTATAGAGTTGGCAGTGTAAATGATATTATCAAAAATCAATTTAACTGTAGAAAAGATCGTTTCGGTGGTCGAATGGTTAACCTATCTTTTTGGTTTTTTATTCCTTCTTTTCGGATGTTTGGCATGTTAAAAATCCGTAAGTTGAAACATCTCTGGATATGGCCAAATTCTAGTATGATCGGGTGATGATCATAGTAATGATTGCCTAGAAGTGCGAGGGGTATTTTCTAGGCCAAGGTTTTGACCAACAACACACAATTTGGATCAGCACAAACAGACTCTCTTGAATATCACTCATTCACTCTTAGTACAGTACGATATGAATAAGAAGGAGATGCCCTTCCAATGATTGTTAATGAAATTTGGATCCATCATTTTACCCTTGAAACCACACAAAAGAGTATCGATGCAGTAACATCTTCCGTCTGCAGAACCAAAGAAAGCAAAGTCCATTATTTTATCAAGGAAAATTATGACTTCCTAACAGAACAATGGACCATAAACGCAGAGTTTTGCTCCAATTTTCTAGAAAGACTATTGAAAACTACCTTACAGAGCAAGCATAAAAAATCAGAAGTATATTTATTTCATGTAACACTTGTCCTCATATCACTGCGCGTATAATGGTTACAATTAAGAAAAGATGAAGTCTGAAGGCGGATGCGGAAAAATAGACCAGACCTTTCTTCCTTAGATTTCCATGTGTCCCAACCATTATATACGGCTTTTAGGCCACAACAGCCCCATTATGCATTCTCTCTATACAAGATAGCTCCCAACAGGCCATCAACTAAACCACTCTCTGATGGCAGTTAAGTAGTCATTCTCAATGTCGCCAACGCTGAAAGCTTGCAAAGGAAGTGCTTTGCTACCTCGTTTTCGTTTAAAGAGATACTTCTTTAGCTGATAATGGCCGGCTAGAACCAACGTAGAGTTTTGCGATATAGCAGGAATTAGTTTAATTAGAAACTTTTATGGATGCTATTTAACTTACACAGTACAAACATGGGCAGTCGGACGGAAGGTACTGAACCATGAGCCATTATGTTCGACCCTTTCTCAGTGAGTCCGTCTGTCTTTTTTGGACTCTTTGTACCCCTGTTTGTTATGCTACGTCTTAAGCCACTAAGGAATTGAGAGAAATGACACCCTGATAAGCTAGCCAAAAAAGCAGATAATATACCTTTCATTGGTCCAATTCCTTACTGTGGCCTACTGAAGAATCACTTAAAACAGGAAATTAGGAAATGGGAGGAAAATCAAAAGAACAAAATCAGGCGAAAGCTCTAAAATGTCACTAATACAAAGTAGGAAGAGCTGAAGCTCAACCTTGTCGTCTATCCCCGAAGATTTCGAGATGATGGAACACATCCTATACAAATGTCTTGCCATCAGACATATTCGACAATATTTGCAGCTACTAAACTGAAAGAAGAAGATTCTAGAGTAGTACCAAAGTTTATTAAAGACTCCAACAATTCCAACCCACATTAAGAGCACCTTCGCAATAGCTCTACTTAGGTTGTAGTGACTACAGGTATTGGTATTAGTGTCGTGGCCCGCCTCAATAATGATAAAAAATGATGTAACGCAGCTTTAGTTTCGATTATTAATGCCATGTAAACTATTTCCGCGTAATTAGAAATGCGATCCCTCTCTGAGAGAAAAAACATGCGGTATTGTGAGAGTACAATACGCGAAAAGCACCCGCTCGATTCATGTTCGCGCACCAGGCAAAGTACACACGTATTTCAATACAATGAGGTGTATGAAGTGTACACGAACTATGTATACATATACATACGTATGGTATTCAGCCGTCGATCAATATTTTAATTATATTAGCAGGTGTAACGCGTATGCCTTGCAGCGCCCTACGTTCCAAGGGGATAATTATTTACCGCTTTGACTGGCTGAATTCCGAAAAGGGGGAAACAACAATCGTGTCGCAACGCAGCGTGCCGCACGTCATGTATTTACGTATGGAAAAATGCAATCTAGTACTAAAACAACGATAATATACAGGGTGAGTTTGGAGGAACTCCAGGAGTGTATTGTACACGTGAAATAATGTAAAAGAACTCATATCTTCTTATCTGATTTTCATTTGTTTTCAAGTTATAGCCTAATTAAAAAATTGTAACTAACGTTTTTGTAAATGGTCCAAATTTTCGCTTGTTTTCGAGATAATACGTCTTAACACTATTTAAATTTTGTACAAAATGAATTACAAAGACTACTAGAGGATGTTCCTTTAAACCTCAGAATGTATTATCAACATGATGGAGCTCCTGCACATTTTGCTTATCAGGTCAAGCAACATTTGGACGATAAGTTTTCAGGGCGTTGGATTGATCGCGGTGGTCCTATTACATGGCCTCCAAGATTTCCAGACCTCACACCACTAGACTATTGTTCATGGGGCTTGATCAAAAATGAAGTTTACAAGGTAAAAATCAACGCTTGGGATGCACTAATTCGACATATTAGAAATATTGCAGCCGATATTAAAGAAAGACATGAAAGAGAGCAACGGGCGCCCTTTGTGGACGAGGCACAACATGTTTAGAGGTCAATGGCGGTATTTTTGAACATTTATTAAAAGAACGCTACACTGAGAGAAAAAAATGCATTGATCCAACAAAAATATGGACAACCAACCAAAAAATTTAGGTTAAATACAGTCGACCGATATTTTTGGTTCAATCAACATTTAACGTTGCTTCAAAATATATTTGTTAAATCAAACGTAACAGAGGCGTTAATCCAACAGTGCGCTTAATCTCAGTTTAAGCAATTTTAGTGGTTAGTGTAACATATTCATTTGATTGAATTAAACTTATCCCTTGTTCATTCTGTTCCCGTAATTTCGTCAGGTCAACAAAATTATAGTGTCGCGTCAACACAAAAACTTGTTGCGTGTAGAATATAAAAGTGTTAGCTCAACCATTTTTCTTATTCAATTTAACAAATCTCTTTGTTGTTTTGAGTACCTTCATTTGTTAAAAAATCTTAATGAATATGAATGTAAATACTATTTTGTTACGAAATTGAATTCTTTTGAACAAATTCAAGTTCAAAAGAATTCAAGTTTGTAATAAAATAGTATTTATAAATTCAAACTTTGCAACAAAATATTTAGTATTTCACGTTGACATGTAGAATTTACTCCTGAAATATTTTTACTTAAAAACACAAAATTAAGTGTGGAAGAAAGAAATAAAAGGCAATATTCCATCCTAACTAATATATTCAGCACTGATATACAAAGACAATACATCAGATATGTAATAGTAACACAAGGACAATATTAATCTGAAACTACAAAGTTATATAATAAACACATATATACGAATAAGTACTTCCTAATTACATGTACATTAAATGTTGTAAATCAACTTGATAAGACTGTCTAAATGCTCGTTTCATGTTTTCTTCTCCCAAGAATGGGTATGGGCGCTTTGATTTGTTGTATTCCTCGTGGAGGGTGTGCTGACGTTGTTCCAAATTGGTGCTACTACTGGAGCTTGCTGAAGTTTCTGTGACTGGACTTAAAATAAGTGTGTCAGTAGACATATTATCTGCGAGGAGTAAACCTGTGCCACTTATATTTCGATAGTGTCGCAATTTTGCTAAAAATTTCACTCTCTTTCCTATGACCGGAATAATTTCCTTTATCATATTTTCATCAAGTTGTAGTAGGGCTTCTTCGTCAATTTCGTGTTCTAATAAACAGGTATGATTAATGATTACAAGGTAATTGGGGGTAATTGAATTTGTAATGCGTATATTACAAGATGTTTGTAAACATCGAATATGGTAGAAATTATCGTATTAGTTACATCAATATTGAGTTAAATAACGAATATATTTTTAAGTTAAAATTCTTATTCAAATTTCTTACCGTTTCCATATTTAAAGATTTCATTGTAAGGGTCTTATTTTATTTAAGGTATTAATTTTAACAGATGAACGTCGGTTTTGAATAGTATTAACTATTTCTTGAAGAAAAAACAAACGTTAGATACTGTATCGTTAATAATTGAAACTCACTTGTTGATGGTCACTGGAGTATTTACCTATGCACGGACAGAAGGTATATAAGGAAATTATTAAAATACCGCTTATTGCTAATAATTGAATATGCTACTTGATTTGGGAAAATCTGACTTCCGCTAATAAGGGTGAATAGTAAGGTGTACGTGATTTCGTCGACTATAGGACCAAATTGAATAGGCAGAAGTGTATTATTTTTTCTATAATTGTACAATTTTTACATATGCATATTCTTTTTAATTATTATTTTTTATAAATTATCATCTGTTAAATTTATTACCTCAACTTCTTAAAAATATTTTCTGGCAACTAAGCAATTTTCTACATAAACTATAGCATAATATTTAAAATTAGAAACAACGCGTGTATGTATCTATATGTAAATATATAAACATCAACAAGAACAATTATCGAAACCAGGGCTTATACATTTTCCGTAGTTCTACTTTTCACTTACGAAACAGCACAAATGGTTCCTGACTCAATTCGTTAAACATGCATTATCAGCACAACTTTCAATAAAATGTTTTCATAAGCATTTTCTGGTACTTTTCGAATTTCAAATAAAAACAATATTCTATTTAGTATTCTTTGTAACGTGTCATTTATCAACTAGTTACCCTAAGAAACAAAATAAATAAAACGATATTTACAAAAGAAATTCCTACCATTTTGTAAAAGTCAGAGCTGAAGCCATTGTATTACGACATCGGAGATGTTCAATATATACATTATTTGTATTGTTTCGTAATTTCTATTAGAACTTATTGGGACTCAAAGACAGTTAATTTAACAATATGGCTCCATTTTCCTCACTAACTTTTGTATCTACTCATAAAAGATACTAGTTACTTACCTGCGAAAGTCGGTATTAACCAGTCAAACTCCAATTCCACTAATAATATTTTCACATAATCATCCCCCATTTTTTTATAAAACAAATATAAAAACTAAAGAAAAATTTCTGCACACTGCTACTTATACCAAATAAAAGATAGAATGATGATGCAATACAAGATAAGACACGATGCCTCCCCACTATAACCAAAAAAAACTGATCAATTGAACACCTGCATACAATACTGAACGGTTTATTCATGAAAAACTGCTAATCCCTAAGTATCCTAAAACAAATATTTCATTTTAATCGATATTTCTATACAGTGGTTTCCCCGAAAACGTATTCTGGCAATTAACACACCATATTAATTTCAGACGCACATTTGATCCCTATGTATAATCAATCATGTTTGATTAACTTAATTCAACTTTTTGGTTAAATCAAACCGTTTTTAGCTTTAATGCTATTCTTTTATTAGTTTTGTTCAACCTTTACGATTTTGTTAAATTGACATCACTATTGTGCTCTGCTGAAACGACTTTTTTTTTTAATTTACTTCCCAACCAAATAAATGTGTTTCACGAACAGAATTTTTTGACACAAATGTAATTGTTAAGTCAATGCAAGGTGGTAGGTAATTTAATCATAAAATTTGTTGGGCTAACACTTCTCCAGCTAAGAAAATCAATTTTGTTATTTTAACACATTTCTTTCCCTCAGTGTATGATTAAAAAAATATTAATACATAAAATTTTGTTTATTTGTAATTACACTGTAACTTGAAAACAAATAGAAAATCGGTAAGAATCGTATAACGGGGCTCCACCAAGTTTTCCAGAATTGAATGTCGGCACATTTAAACAGAGATGCTTTGAGTTGGTATTCGGACAGCAATGCTCGCGAGAAATGCGTTATTGTAAGTGTTTTGTTATTGTTTTATTGTTCTTTTCCTTTATTCATACGTAATATTTAATTTACACAAAGTTAGAAGGCAAAGAAGAGTGCCAGAACTTTGTCCTGTTAAATGGCAATCTGTATAAAAATAGATTAAAAGATGAAATGGAAAGAACAGTGGGAGAGTATCAGTGCGGTTTCCGTAAAAGTAGGTCAAACATTTATCATGAGGGAAATCCAAGCAGAAAGTCACGAACATAAGAAAGACTTTTATAATATTCATAGATTACAGACAAGCTTATGACAGCATAATAAGGGAACAGCTATATATAGCACTGAAAAATTAGGAAAATTAGCAACAAGTTAATAAAATTAGTGCAAATGACGCTAAAGAACACAAAAAAGAGGATTCAAAGTGGAAAGTGGATTACGACAAGGAGATCCGCTATCCTCAATATTATTTAATATAGTGCTGGAAAAAATAAGTTTTGATAACAATAAGTAAGGATGAACTTGAAAGGGTGATAAAAGGGTAGAGAAAGCAGCAGGGAAGATGGATTTAAACATTAATGAAAACAGTTATCCAAGGATTAGGACGGAACAAGGAAAGGAACATAAATTTCTGGAGGTAGATAGCTTTACATATGTAGGGACCATATTTACAAGAAAACCAAATGTCACAGAAGAAATACAAGCTAGATTGGTGGCGGTGAATAAATGTGCGTTCGCGACGAACACTGTGTTAAGATCGAAAATCGCTTCGAGATCAGTAAAAGTGAAAGTGTACAAAACAGTAAACAGGCTTATAGTGATATACGCAAGTGAATCGTAGACAATGGAAAAGCTGGAACAGAAACAACTGGGAATATGGGAACGGAAAATTCTTAGGAAAATGTATGGTGGAAGAGAGATAGGAGAAAAATGGGAAGGCAAGTCCAATGAAGAATTAAAGGTCCTATATAACGAACCAAACATAATAGGTGTAATTAAAGCGCAAAGGTTAAGATGGGCAGGACACATTGAAGAGATGGAACAGGGAAGGGCGACAAAGGCAGTATTTAAACACACCGTAGGAGGGAAAAAGATAAAGAGAAGGCCAAGGTTGAGATGGAAGAAAGAAGTGGAAGAAGATCTAAGAAGTACCCAAGTGGAAGCAAAAAAACACACAATAGGAAGCAATGGCAGAAGATAGTAAAGCAAGCCATGGGCCTACTAGGCCTGTAGAGCTATAATATACCGCGTTAGTAAGTTCCGTAGTAAAGTGAACCGCTAAAATATATGGACAATATTACAATGTTTGTCCGCTATGAAAGTATAAGGTGTGGAGCGCGCGAAGCGAATCAAGGACGCTCCAGCACAAGCGACGACATTATTCGATAGACGTATGGGACTCGCGACTATAAATGAATCCTTACGTATCCTAGTATACTGATTGGGAAAATGTGAAATTAGCTATATCGCTATATCAGCGTACATATACATATATACGTTGGCTATATGTACGGCGAGAGCGAGAAGCCAGCGTATATACATACAGTCCCTGGCCATATTACTTGAAACATGTCATAAATCAAATCTTTTACCTGGAAATTCCCATCTTATTATAGTGATATTCTTTTGCTTTGACTCCGATCGTTTATAGGGGGACTAGATTATTGTATCAATAAATAAAAATACTAGAGAAATGATATTTAGAAGAGTAAAGTACGTATATATAAATATTTCAGTTATCAACTTACATTTAGCGAGTTTACAGTTTAGAGAATGCATCGATATTTTTTGAAATATTTCGTCATAACCGTATAGAAGCTAAGTTGTGGAGTATCGTTAAGTGTTTTGTGTTGATATATCGTTATTGCAAAGGTAAAATTGTTATTCTATCTCTCTCTTAATAACTAATTATTTGGAATTTGAAAAAAATTGAAATATTTGGGGTTTTTTGTAGAAAATGCCCGGGAAAGATTTAACAAGTGAACAAAAAGCCGCTATACAACCTCTTCTACAATCAAACAAACATTCACAACGAGAAATTGCAAAATTACAGAAAGTATCTCCTTCTTTTGTGTCGCGTTTAGCTAGAAACTTAAACGAAGGAGCTAGCACATCGACACAAAGACGGAAAAAGTGCGGTTGGAAAAGAGAAACTTCGAAGAGATCTGACCATGAAATTGTTCATCAGGCTTTGAGCAATAGATTTGCTACAATTACAATGATTCAAAAAAATTTACAAGAGAGAGGAATAGAGATTTCGAGCAGAACTGTCAGGCGATGATTGCGCGAAAATCGCCTAATAGGCCGAAGACCTGTAAAAAAGCCGCGTTTAACAGAAAAAATGAAATCTGCTCGTTTCAACTTTGCAAGAGAATCGACATTTCACAGACGAGAATTGGAAAAAGGTGAATAACTTAACAACATGATTTTTACTGAATTCATGTTTGCATTATTTAGTAGGTTTTCTTTAGTGACAAGTGCTCGCTCTGTGTGTTAGTGCAGCGAGCACAATTTGTTCGTAGACGACCTGGCGAACGTCTCACAGAGTCCACGGTTCTTTGAACTGTAAAACACGCTCCACAGGTAATGATTTGGGGAGTGATTAGTGGAGACGAACCCGGCCCTTTGTATTTTGTAGAAGGTACAATGCGTCAAGAGCAGTACATAAATGTGTTAAAAAACACGTTATTACCGTATTTTAAGCCAGGACGTCGCATACCGACAGAGCGTATATTTATGCAAGATAATGCTCCTTGCCATGTGGCAAAAAAGGTTAAGAAATTCTTTGAAGACAATCACATACCTCTTTTACGTTGGCCCGGAAATTCACCAGACCTCAATCCCATCGAGAACGTATGGAATCGACTAAAAAGTAAGGTATATGAAAGAGAAAACTCTACACAGGAAATATTAATGAAGAATATAAGGGATGTATGGGAGAACGATGAAGATATAAAAGAGACAATCATATCTTGCATTGAAAGTATGCCCCGAAGAATTAAAGGTGTTATTAAAAATCATGGGTTATGGACTAAATATTAATTACTTATTTAATATTTACATATGTTACATATTTTTACAATATATTTTATAAATAAAAAATATAATACATGCATAGTTTATATTTTATTACGAAGAAACTACAAAATATTGAGTCTTTCAAGTAATTTGGCCAGGGACTGTATATATGTACCCTGATATAGCGATATAATTAATTTCACATTTTCCCAATCGGTATACATACTATAAGGTCATGTTCGCTATACAATTAAAATGTAAATGGTAATAAAGACATATTATTATTATTACTTGAGTTTTTTACATTATTTTTACACGTACAATACACTCCTGGAGTTTGGTCAGTTCCTCCCGGCTCATGTAAATAGTGCAGATATGCATATTTTACATTTGTTAATCTCGCGCTAATCCCCGATGTATGCACTGTAAAACGAACAATGAACGTATCATATCACACATAGATATACAACATATATCTACATATACATGCATGTAATACATACACGCGTATGTGTACAAGCGAAAGATAAGCTCATATCACGGTTTAACGATCCAATTGTTACACACGAGTATAAATTACCGCTGATACAGCATGCGCGAACATCGTTTTAGTTTTAGTTATTTGCGAATTGTCATTCTAACGTTTTTCCTCTATGTATAGCACTTCAATTATTTCCAACTGATACTGGAAGACTCGTTCCAGTATTTTCTGTTGCTGCTACACATGTATGTATTACTATTCACAATTATTGTGTTTTCAAAAACTGACGTTATTCTAAAGGATGCAGAAAATACATTATCGGGTAAACAGATGTTTTATTGCTTCTTAAGACCTTAAAGATTTGTAAAAATTTCCCGATAAACCTACCATAAACAAACCAAATTCTTTTGAGAAGTAGGTAAAGTGGTATCTTAATAAATCAATAGTGTCTAAGACTGTATTTTTAAAACATGGCAATAAGGGTGAAGTATATATCCCTTTATTATAAGTGATCGTATTTACAGGCAGTGTTGTCAGCACCGTAATTTTCTTGGAATTTCCGTCGTAATTGGCATGTAAGAATTAAAAATTGTCTGTCGAAGTATTATGATATATTTGTAGATAAAATAACAACTAGGCATTAAAAAATGGACGTTCCTGGCATCAACGTCCCCGTGCTGTAATGGTTAGTACGTTCGTCCGGCAAGCGGGAGGTGTCAGATTCGATTCCTTACCAGGACAAGATTTTTTCAAGTATTTAATTCACCGACGGAAGCCAAAGTATATTAGCAATTGTTTTATTTTGACATATCATTTTCAGGCCCTCCTTGCTTTCTAACTCTGATTATTTCCTAACTTCATTTAGTAAACAGAGCCGTGCCGTATGGATGCGCGAACTGTGCGTTGCACACAGGCGGCCAATCTAAAGGGCGGCATGGGTGACAAGTAATCAATAAGGAAAACGAGCCGATAGGCGGCACGAACTGAGTAAGCAGAAATCAAAATGGTCTGAAGGATATAAATTATTGACTGTTTAGTCCTACGATAAAAAGTGCTTGTAAGGAATTTTACTACTTCTCAGTGTATATAATAACTATTCCCCAAGTATAAAAAATAAGGAGGGTGGGGGCGGCGGCAAAATATTTTCGCACACAGGCGGCCAAGTTGTTTGGAACGGCACTGAGTAAAAGTATACAAGACAGTTCATTAAAAAAAGTAAAACTATGTTTTGTTGCCCGCGCTATTTGTATGCAGTTCTTATAGCTATCAAATTTTTATTCAGTAGGAATAAAATACTACAACTTTTATCTGAAATATTTTTTTGTGTCTGCAATAATAACGAGAATAATTAGTTGTCAAAATAAAATGGAATACCCAGTACATAAATGCATCATAATGTAATGTATAAATATTTTATTTATAACAGTGTCAGTTTTAAAGTAGGCGTTACACTAAAATATTGTTCAAGTTTTAACATTATTAGTGTAGTTCCCGCTGAACAAATCGTAGTGCTGGACCGTGTAGAAAAAGAACAAACCAGTGCATCCTTGGTTCTCCTTAATTGTGATAAAGCACGTTACGCCTGCATTACCTATACTTATCTAGAATCCACCTTTCTCTTTAACAGCGGACGATAATGTACGAGGTAAGGATGTCTAGATTAAGAGGGTGTAACGCTGCTTCGAGGTCTGCATTTACCGAATTATCGAACTAATGTGGGTTTAATAGCGTGGGTAGGTCACCGCTGTCGTAGTTGTTGCTATCTTAAGACCTCGAAATCCCTTCCTCTAATAGAGGCTGCGATTTCTCGTGCTCTCCCTCGACGTTGCTCTGGGGATTATTCCACCAAACACTTGCTACGCCCGACTGCATTAAAAACAAAAGATACTCAATGTGTAAATGCTCTCTATAGAGGTATACATACAATTAGACAACGCTAATGAACTGTACTAATTGATCTATTTATAATACCTACTATTTTTTCTAGTTAGTTCTTAGATCATAAAATGATTTACTTAGAAATAATCATCGCGTCGTTTTAAAGTTCAAAAATGTTTTGAAATGTAATATTTTTAGAAATATATTTTCAAAAGAAATTTTAATTATAATAAAGGTCCTGAAAGTAAGATCTAGCCAACTACTTCTGATTTTAGACTAGATAGCGCTACTGAGATTTGACATTACTATTTTCGTAAAATTTGACATTTGTTATTGTTGCAGCTGTGACAGCAGAGAAATCAACCGAGTAGTTAACAAACTACTCTGCTGTAAACATACAGTGAGCGTTAAAAAGAAAACAATTTTGTGAAGAAATAAAAATTTCACGTTAAGCTTTTTGTTGGATGGTTTTTTACAATACTAGTAAAGGCCTAACACGGCAACAATACGTCGAATCGCTTCGTTGAACTTTAGGTAATAAAGCACCATCAGAAAAGTCTGTTTACAATTGGTTTGCAGAATTTCTTCGTGGTCGTGCTTCCGTCAGTGATGAATTTCGTGAAGGTCGACCAAACCCGATTGTTATTCCAAAAAACACTAATGCTACGCGCAACGTGATTGAAGAGGATGGACATGTGACTTACCGCGAGGTAGAGGCATCCTTAGGCATATCGAAGACTGCAGTACATTCGATTTTGCATGAACAGTTAAGTGTGAAAGAGATCTGTTCCCGAGGGATTCCGCATAATTTGCTCAAAATGCTCAAAAAATTCGACAGAGGAACTTCAAAATCCGTAGCTGACGAAACTGGGGTGTATTCGTACGAGCTACAAAATGATTGCTTGTTTCTTTCTTTATACTAGATATGTCGGAAGCACTGCTTTGGAGGATCAAAGAACAATTAAACGCTAAATGGTATACAACAATTTGTTTGCCAGAAGTCATCGATGAAATCAGGAAAAACAATCGACAACGTTACATCATCCTTCACCCCGATCATACCAGCTCTCACACAGCACGTCAAGCAATTGATTATTTGAAGTTGAAAAACATCGAATTAATGTCTCAATTCTCGTATTCACGTGATTTATCGCCTAATGACTTCCTTTTGTTTTCGAATGTCAAACAAATACGCGGACAGCGATTTTTATCACCTCAAGCAGCTGTTGAAGCCTTTAAGTCTTTTTTGATCACTTGTTTAAAATTAAGAGAAACAATAGAAATACGAATAAGTCTATTTGCTAAAACTCAATGACAATGTTTTGTGTATATTTTGATATTTGAAAATTTACAATAATAATACAATAGAAGAAAATAGCAAAAGAGTAAATATGAAATTATGATCACCGGATTGGGAATGAGAGACATTTGAAAGGAATAGAATTTCTGCGAAGTTTATTTCTTAAAAATTAAGATCAAAATATAATCCAACCATTTTGAAGCTCTTGAAATTGTAAAAATATGACGATATTTGCAATTGTGTGATACCTAATCTAAAGGAATTACAGACCAGCTTGAACAGAGTAATTTACCTCTATAATTGCAAATAAAGCTTGAGCAGGTTGAGGGTATATCAACCTGCTCTACACTTTCATAAAGTTTGCTTTAAATAAGGCATCAAATATTACG
Organism: Dynastes maya; assembly: GCA_029619315.2. Classification (NCBI taxonomy): domain Eukaryota; kingdom Metazoa; phylum Arthropoda; class Insecta; order Coleoptera; family Scarabaeidae; genus Dynastes; species Dynastes maya. The sequence goes on from JAROYE020000008.1 coordinate 31,440,428, forward strand.
TAATTAGGAATAAAGAATAGACTGGCGTCATGAAAATGAGGCATCGTGAACACAGTAAAGAAATAAATAGACAGCTTAATGGGTAAACTTATTAACATTTTAAAAAGACATCCTCTAGGATATGTATATACGCTTCAGATGTGGGGCGAGGTGGCAACACGAATTATGTAGTTTCCTTGGGCCGGCTGCTGATATCCAACTTAACTGGCCAGTAAGTGCAACTACTTTTAATTTACCGAGAGGTGAATATACAGTTTTTTGTACTATTCTCTCAAGTAAGCTTACTTGAGACTTTAACAGAAGGTGAATAGATCGGCCCTAAATGTACTATCAATTAGACGGGGCGCCTATACATAATGCAGTTGTGGCTAGGGAATGGTTAAGTGAGAATTTCCAGAGAAGATGGATAGGCCGTAATAGTTCCCTAATCGAATGGCCACCTAGATCTCCCGATACCATATTTTTGGATAACTATTAAAGATAAAGTGTATAAAACTGGACCAATAAATATTCAACAACTTTGTGACAGAATAACTCAAGCCGGCCAAGACATAAGTCGAGAAGAATTGAAGAAGGTTGTCGGAAACGACAGAAAACGAATTGAGAAGTGCATACATGCTAAGGGCGGCTTAGATGAAGATACCGTTATTTAAGTACTTAAGCATCGTTTTTAAATAAAAGCTCATGGCAACCTTGTGAAATTATTATTCGAATTTTCTGGACTTGAACATTTTTTGAGAAAGATTTTCAAAATTTTTGTTTCTAATTAAATTTCGGCTTTAGCTTATTTGAACGATTCCGAACAACTTTTAACAAGATTTTTTGATTAAAAAATCCCTAATACGACTTCTTCAATGTTGCTGTTTATTATAAATCGTAGTAGACTAGCATTTACCGTGAAGAGAAAGTAACAGACCCTAAATGTACCATTTAGATACATTCAGAATCAGAAAAAAGATTTTTTTTTTAAATCGATAATATATAAAAAAATATTGGGGTGGTGTCGTCTAAAGTGAGACACACTGTATATGTGTCTACAATTAAACCAACTAGATAAAGGTTAGTTCTGATACAAATTTAATGTGTGTTCATACAATTTCAATATTGCACCTCGAGGTAAGAATACCTCTCCCTTGTAACTCTATGAACAAGACATCACATCGGCTATAATCATGTCATAACTAGAGCCCGGTAACAGGGAGCCGTGCCATAGCCGTACCTGCCTAGTATACAAAAACAATAGTAAGAAAATAGAAAAAAAATAACAGAACTGATACATAATTATAATATGTGAAAAGTAGTAAAATGCTCACCCTTTTAAGCAGCTTTGGCTACGGAACAGTAAAACTAGAAGCACCATTATCAGTATTAACATCATATGGATAAGAGTGGCAAAAAGTTAACACCATTAAATGTGTTTCCACAATTGTCTCGGTGAGCGATGTTCGCCGTGGTGAGACAATGAGTTTATATTTTGAAGAAGAACGTTCAACATCTACCGGTGTTATACATGCATGATTAAAATACTCTTTGTACTTAGTCAATGGATCGATACACCATCACAAATTTGTTTTAGTGCGCTAAAATCGGGATCTTTCTGTAGCACACTCTCGAACTTTTCTAAAACGCAATTATATTTTGCGTCATGAATAGTCAGTAGCTGTGTATGCATTCCGTCCATAATTTGCAGAGACTCCAATAATGATAACGATCTATTTTGTAATTGGTCTATTGCGGCAGCTAATCCTTTATAGTAGCTACGAATATTTTTTAAATCTGTTTCAACGGAAATATGTTGAAATTAAAGCAGCTTTTACTATTTTGAAATGTTCAGCATATTAAAAAGCTGCCTGCAACCATGTTCCCCTTTCGTATAAGAATTGGCTCCGGTAGTTGACGAATACCAGGACACTCTGTGGGAGATAATCGTAGGCGTTTGGGAGATTTCAAAAATACTTTTTTTGTGCTTGCTATTAATGCATCTACCTCGGGGGAGCATTGTCGAATGGTTTCTGCCACAAGATGTAAAGCATGCACTTTACACGTAACATGTAAACACTTGCAACCATGTTCAAGAAGAGAACAGCCTACCGAACGCATTATCGTTGCGCCATCGCTCATAAACATCAACACTTTATCTTTTGAAATTTGAAATTTTTCCAACGTACTAATTACAACCTTCGTAATTCGCAGCACTCTTGTAGTCTTCGGCTAGCTAGTAAGTAGGTTTACTAGGGTCTCGTATGCGTACCATAATATTTACAATTGAATTTTTTTTACAGTCTGTTATCTCGTCAACACATAACCAAAGAAACTGTTTTTTCAATATGCGTTTCATTTTCTTTTCTACGTCATCACGTACAAATGCAACATGCTTACGTGCCGTTTTCTCCGTTGCCAACCGCAATTCGGGATTGTATTTGTACCAAAAGTCCTTAAACGGTTGTTTATCGAGTAAGCCTCGTGGCAAATTACAGTTTATCAACGTATGAATTAGATTAAAAAAATGCACTTCTCGGTGGCATGCCCAATTTTCGTTTTCTATGCTATGCGGAATTTACGTGTCTTGTACAGTTCCACTTCTTATTTGACATCAAATGTATTTTGCACACTTTACAAACTGTCTTATTCCCGTTGTACGACAAATCGGGAAAGTCAGAAATAAATTTATTTACTACGTCTTGAAAGGGTCGATTTTTAGCCTTCGACACGTTCACTAAAAACTACAATTAATAACTACGTCTGTATTAATAAAATCAAAACGGACTACACTAAATAATACTACAATAAAATATCTATACGAAAAATCACACGCCTATCCGCTATCCAATGCCAAACTGAACTGAGTGATGATGATTTGTCGTGTCGTATCATAATCGACCAGTCCTCCCCGCGCACCTAAACACAGTCACACCGCCGTTGCGATTGCTCTCCAGTTACCGGGCTCTAGTCATAACTCAACGCTTCGTTCAGAATGTTACTATATTGAATTTGAACCGCGCATTTTGGCTGAACATGATAGTACATTTGCAGCAATGTTGGAATATTGAGGTATCCTATTTAATATTGTGATTTACACACAAAATTACAATCTAAGCGTAGATGTAATTTCCTAAAACATTAATGTACACGCATACAAATACCCCAAATATATTCGAAAGTTCGCCGAACTCCATCCTACAGGCGCCTCGATATGTCGACAATTTGCGGTTCCTCGAGTTCTCGAGCATCCGCGTTCATTCGCTCATAGGTATAAGTTCCCTTCTATAATCTCGCTTATCACCCGCCCCTATACGAATTGATGAAATTTACACGTACACGAGCTAAGCTAATATCAAACCCGTAAGTACAGACGCTCGCACAATGGAAGCGGTGTTGGTGTGTGGCAGTAATAATACGGACCGACCCGTAAAATAGTCCCAAGTTTCAATAATAAATTTCTACGAAAAGCTGCGCCTCTGTGTACCTATAGCACCTACACCGCCTGATGATAATGGAAACTCAGATTCGGTTGAAGCCACACCGCACCATTGGTGAATAACCGGCCGATATCCGTTCGATATTAACTCTGTCTACCTCGTACCGTACAATGATGGAGTTTGCGAAAGTTTTCGGTTTACCCAAAGGGAAGTATTTCGTCACGGTCGGGGAGCAGAGTCGTATGTACACAGCCCGAAGCCTGTTTAGTAAAGTGCGTGATAGCACGTCGTTGCGGTATTCTGCTTAGTACCAAGCGAAGATTATGTATGCTCTCGTTGAGGTGTCAACTATTTGGCTTAAACGTTGAATCGTTTCATAGTTACTAATAAACTTAATTAATTAGAGAGCGTTACACTTTGTATGTAAAACAACGCCCGCCGTCAATTATGTTTTTTCTTATGTTGATCGAAGCATTTTCGTAAATAATAGTGACATCTATTATGATTTCACTATTATTTGGTAAAAAATGCAGGACATTTTTGAAGATTTGTTATAATTAATTCCATTCTTTCTGTAAATTGTTATTATGTCTTGAATATTACTATTAATTTTTGTTAAAAATAAATTATTTCTTCTATTCCCGGATTACTAGATTTTTTATTTTTAACGCTTTTACCTATTGAAACTTAATAATTCTTGCACCAATACGTTTCAAATTTCATAATTAATACAACCTGAACATCAGAAAACCATTAAACATAACCAGGCAGTTGTAATTTCATATTGGTTAATTTTCAGTTTTATTCTCCCATATGTCACTTTTTTGGACCACCGGCATATGATTTATTTCAAAATAGAGTTTTGAATTACACCGTTATTTTTCTGTCAAACAGTATCAGTATGTATACTAGCATGCTTTTGTTTTATTAAGTTTTATTCCATCAAACATGTACTGTGTGTAACTTTTTTTTATAAGATACAAGTTTTAAGTTTTCAAAAAATGTTTTATTTATCAATCTAAGATACAGTTGCCATCATTATCTCAGATACTTTACCATCTTTTCTGCAAATTTTCAATTCCACTTTTGTAGAACTGCGCTGGCTGGGATGGAAAATAGTGTTCAAGATGGCATCGAACATCATCAATTAATCGAAAATTTTGATTTCTTAACGTATGATCTAGAGATCTGAATAAATGATAATCGGATGGGGCGATATCTGGTGAATACGGAGGGTGAGGAAATCATGTTGAAGCAACAACACGTTCTTTCTGTTAACCAGAGCAAGCCTCTTTTTCAACAATTCAACATTTAATCTTTGCAGTTGTTGACAATAAATGTCAGCAGTAATCGTTTCACCTGGTTGTAAAAATTTATAAAAAATTACGTCAATGGAATCCCACCAAACGCACAGTAGGACCTTTTTCAGCGTTAACGTGGGTTTAGCGGTTGGAAGTGGTGGTTGGTTTACAGAGATCCGCTATCTGGAGCGATGAAGATTGGAATAAAGAATCCACTTTTCATCTCCAGTTACAATCCTGCTAAGAAATGGATCGTTTCTTAATCTAGTTAACAGCGAACTGCAGATTGTGCGACGTTGATCCTTGTTCGCATCTGGCAGTTGTTGTGGAACCCATTTACCTTGTCTGGAGACCTTGCCAATTTCATGGAGATGTCTTCGCACTGTCGACCATGTAGAGCCTAGTGTATCCGGTAATTCCTGTATACTTAATTTTGGATCAGTCTCGACCAGTGCTTTCCAAAGCCTCATTATCAAATTCCACGGGTTTTCCACTAGGAGGTCTATCGGAGAGATTAAAGTCACCTGATGTAAATTGTCTGAACCAACGCTGACATGTGTTGATTTTTAAAGTATCACCATAAATATCGCAAATATTCTTAGTTGCAACTGTTGTATTCATTCCGGCAAGAAAATTGCTCTTCGGATAGTTGAAAATCCGCCATTTTAAAATCTACATAGGTTAGGTAAGAATCTCAGAAAAAGCGTCTTAACACTTCCACTGTTGAAACAAAACTAAACACAATGTAGCCTCAGAAAATAATTGATTACTTATGGATACCCCTGATACTTACCTGATACTCTAACAACACCAAAGAAAAAAGATTCAAGTTAAACGAATAACGATACATTGGGACACACACTTCGCGTCACGGGGTCCATCGTGACGACTTAGCTGACATACAATACTAGACCACGGGTAAAAGGGATGACATATACCAGGAATAGAGCAACAAAGGATCAACAGCTGCTAGGACCTACTTCTTTCAAGAAGCAGCTCTGTTATTTAAAAGCAATAAACATGATATATTCACAGAAAACGTGTTAACTATTGGTAGGATATTATACATAAATTTTTTTATATTGTTGAGATAGACTGAACACTGAAAGAATATATGATTGGTATCGTCTATAGATTAATTATCACATGCAGGTATGAAACTTCTTAAAATGCCAATTCTGCAAACATGTCCAGTTTTACGTCCAACAAGAGTAGATGAAAAGGACCGCGGCCACACTATATTCTTGAATGTAACTGATTTTGTTTGGTAATTAATTTGTGGAACTTAATGCAACTAAAGACACTTTATTTCAACGCATAACAGGCCATGAAGGCCTAGGGCAAAATATATATATTATTTTACAATATTGGAAATGGTACACTATATTCCCCCACTCCCTTCTATTGACCACTTTTTTCCAGTCCTTTACTTTCATGCTCTTCAGGTCTTCCTCTACTTTATCTCGCCATCTCTTTCTCGATCTGCCTCTATGGGGTGAGCAGTAGAAGTCATCATACACTGACAAAATCCCCCAATATATTCTCATTCACCTGGATGTGAACACTGGATCATGGTACAATGCTTGAACGACCTTGCACTTTTACCCTTCAACCACTGCCAGGTTGAAATTTCGGTATGGTCAGTGTCTGGCACATTTGTGCAAAATTAGCATTATAGGTATAGCGATGAACATGTGAATGTGGAAATGATTGTACAGGCCCTAGTCATATGTTATTAGTCTGTTAAAAGCATAAACATTTTTTACAAACGAAATAATAGAAAGTAATATACCGTTACCTGTAAGTGCAATTAGTCTGCTAATCTACAATAAAAATTAAAATAGTGAAAATGAAAATCATTTAATTATAAATAATTACAATTTCCTCGTCAATTAAGAGCTCGCAGATTGTGTATTCAATCAACATAGTCTCTAGTCCATGGTGTGACACATAAATTTTGACATAAATGTTTTAAGTCTACATATAGTGTAAAATAGTGCCTTATTTGTATTGTAATGTTACACTTATGAATTTTGTATTTAAAAGATATTTTTTATCGTAGATTCCCGAGTATCAACTAGGTAATATTTCGACAGTTTAAGTAAGTAAATTGAAATACATAACTTTTATGGATGATGAATTAGTGACGGAAAACAAAGTAATCTCAAAACTATGACATTTACGCGCCCCTCTTTATGCTTGCGTGTCATGTAAGAAACCCTGCGTTCTTTCAAATGATTCGACTCGATTCAGCCATGACGTTGAAATTAAATTTAAACACTATTGGCTCTTAAAATTACTTCGAAAATGCAACACACAGCTAAACACAATTCGAGCTAAAAAGCTTCGATTGTCTTGACGTCTCTTTGCTCATCCGTCACAACTTGCATTTATGTATTCTCAACCACGGCCAAGTAGAATGCACTTTTCTTATTAAAAATATTTGATATTTATATAGTTTGTAATTTCTACTGGAAAAGAGCTATTATTACCTACTAAAATCCCGGGGATAGAGAGAGGGGCGCCACAAAAGTGGTGTCGGCTATATAAACTACTCCAAAATCGACAAAAGTAGGAGTATATATTTTTCGTACACTACGTAATACTATTCATACACTTCGTAATGCTATACTCATTACGCTATATTTGAAAATAATTATAATTTATAATGGATAGACTTCATCCCAGACTTTCTCATTATTAATTACTAATGAGTATGGAAAATTATTGGATAAATTGCCTAACCTGTTTATTTTACAAAAACGTGCTTACACTAAAAATAATCAGTAAAAAAATATACCGTCAGTAAAGGTTCAGTACTAATAATAATAATAATATATTCATTATACAATGTTAACAATATACAATACAAACTACTATTTAATATGATGCTATAATTCCTGATGACAGTTACCAAGAACAATTTTTTGCGAAAATCACCAATCTGGTGTTAATGTTACTAATGAAATCTCCCAGTGAAAATCGCCTATGCAAAAAATATTACACATACGGTTGTAATTTTAAACATGAATTTTATTGAGACTATGAAAATTCATGCACAGAAAGATGATAGCTGTATTGCAATACTTTCATACATGAAAAATGTTTACTGTATGTATCTATTATCGGGATATTCGTGTAAAAATCAATCGAAAAAAGTGCTGAAACAATCACATCGCCTCAACTTAGTAAATCAAATCACCAAAAACGTCATCCAACATTTCTTTTATTCGTTAAGTAACAAAACTTTTCCAACCATCACGTTTCACAACATTTGATATTCTCCGCCTGCTTCTTTCATATTCGCTTGTTATAATTAAACGTCAAAGGAAGGGCGAATCTCTTTCTCCCTTCACGACTTCTGTATTGTGTTGTCCGATGGAGAGAAGTAGTTGTTAGATGAAGGACGTCGTATTCAAAAATTCGAGTTTCTAATACGGAAGAAAAGACGACAACGGAACACGGTCGAATGAGCACGTGGCAAACGCGGTACGGTATGGAAGGAAAATATGAAAGAAAGGGTTTCGCCGTTGACGAAAAGAACTCGAGAGTAAAGTAACTCGAGCAGTCACTGATAATGATGATGGCGCAGCTGGCTGACTCTTTGGTGGGTTGGTTGGCATTGTGTCTGACGTTCCGACAACGCACGGAGAAAGCCTTAACGCTACAAAATCGGAGAAGAAAGTCTACAAAAGCGTAAGGTCATCAGCCATCGTCATCCAGCGGAGAGGATGGAATAGCGGGAGAATTCTGTATAAAAGAGAGTTGGGCATATTGTGATTAGGAAAAATTTTAAAGTAAGAGGAAAGATTGAGTTATCAGTGAGTTCATAACAATATTGTTGAAATAAGAAGTATTTCCTAAGAAGCTGATGGACGAAATTTTTCCACTTAAAATCGACATTTTTCAAAATGCATGGAAACAAATAGAAATTTCTGTACATGAACACAAAATCGTCTACACAGCTCATATTTATCTCGTTCCAATCGATTTTTACTCGTCTGAATTTTGTACATTTATATACAAAATTAAATCGGTACTTTGTATTCAAATTAGATTACAACTTCAAAGTTACAAAAATGTCAACAAATATTAAAATATAACATCAATTTTTAATTTAAATTATCGCCAAACACATGGGTAATCAAATTAACAACATTTTTCCGATCATAAAGTAAAATGTATGCAAAAATACGATAAAAATTTGAGGCAAAAATAATATGAATATTGAAAATTATGCAGTTGTCCTATATTCGAAGTTTATTAACGCAAGAAGTTATTACTTTCCTCAATTTTAGCTACTTGAAATGTAAACACACTTTTTTACATATTTTATATATAAAATTAAATATATGGACACCAACTATAATTATGGAAGGTGAATATGAGTAAATAATATACCGTCCTGCTCAACCCGTTACGTAAATATATGAAACGGAGAACATGGGTGAGCGCATAAGTGTCGCACGCCCTGCTTATATGCTTTCTTTTTATCATTTGCGTAGAAGCATGAGCACTACTGTATATAAATATTCATACAGCAACAAAAAATCCTCCATATCTATATAACAAAATAACATTTAGAACAGACATCCATAATATTACAACAAGTTACTGAGGTTTGATATCCCCACTCTCCCGCAGAACAGCTCTAGAGAGATCATTTGCTTTTTGTGTATATACCAAGTACAAAAGTCTTTCACTTTCACCCCTTTGTTAAAAGAATGCAGTAATATTAAACAATTCAAATTTCAATTACGGTCTATGCTTCTCCTTATATAATGAATTTTACATATTTTTCTTTGTTCTCTACATATACAAAGAGTTGTAAGTGAAGATTCTATTTTTATTCGTAATTGGTAACTATGCAAACTATGTATTCAATATACGTGGGCGTATTGAAAACTAATGCCTCCATGGCTATAACTTTATTAGTAATAGATATATTGTTTACATATAACTGTAAAACGATAGTATAAACTGTCTTCTACCCACTGATATAATCACTTTTCCACATAATCGCCATTGACAGCAATACATTTACACCAACGTACTACGTGTTGCGTAAATCCGTCACGAAAAAAGTCTGAAGTCTTCGCACGACACCATTTTCGAACCTCCGTTATCACCTCTGCATCCGAAGAGAAACGCTTGCCTTTGAGATGTTCCTTAAGCTTCGGAAAGAGGAAGAAGTCACAAGGTGCAAGATCTGGCCTATAAGGTGGATGAGGTAAAACCTCATAAAACCCAAGCCCCTTCAGTGCTATACGTGTTCTCTGACTTGTGTAAGGTAGAGCGTTGTGATGGTGCAGAATTGGCACTTTGTCTGGACGAACCCTACGCAGCCGACGCTTCAGATTTATTAGGGTGTTAACATATCCTTCGGAATTGACAGTAAGGCTACGTTTTAAAAATTCATCATCAATCATGACTTTCCCGGCAGATGGAACTGCTTTGAATTTTTTCGGTTGTGGCGAACCTTTATGTTTGTTCTCCATGGACTGACGTTTCATTTCAGGGTCATAATGATGTGCCCACGACTCGTCGCCGATCACAATTCTATACAGAAAAGCTTTAACCGCACGTCCATACCGGCCACCATCTTTAGAACTGTCGTGCGCAAACGCGATGTCGCTGAGAATCTCCACTAAGGAGACTTATGTACCAAGAGTTAAGGTAAATGACAAACCACTTTTGACACTGTTTGGACCATCATTATAAAAGTTATGGCCATTAGTTATCAATACGCCCTCGTATATTGTTTCTTTTTTGTTTTACAGTTTCTAGGCACACACAAAATAAATTAATTTTAGGCATTTTTTATATGTTAGAATTGTCACGTTAACAATACAGGATTAGGTGGAGCAGCGATATAGCTTCTATGTTACTGGACAATAAAGCCATTTGTTATTATTATTACTATTACTATTACTAAAAAAAATATTAATTATTATTATTATTGTTATTACAGACATTTACACGAATTACATTACAATAAAATAATGAAAGAAATATACATTTCAATACCATTAATACCATTAATTCATATGTACGCTTTCGCCGGCGAAATGTGAAAAATCCGTGTTTTCCCTTGTTTTTCGACGTAATTAAACTTTTATTCAAACCACAAGGTCTTATTTATTTATTCGTTCCTACTAAAACCCTCTGGTATAGTGGGTAGCACGCTTCTCCGGAGAACGGGAGTCGTTAGGTTAAATTCCTACCGGGGTTGAAATCTCTTTTCATTAGTTTAAATTTTAATTACGTCGGAAAACCAAGGAAAACAGGGATACTAACGTTATTTACATTACATATTCCAATATGGCAAAAATTTCCAATGATACATTTACAAATAGCTTATTACTAAATTTACGAGTCCATAATATACTAAATGCCTTGAATTACATACATACATAATCCGGTCTTGTTACCCTTTAGGGTGTCGAGGTTTCCTCTGTTATGCCTGTCTTCTTTCTTTCTTTTATTAGCTCTTTCCATCTGTTGCCTTTTCTTTCGCTGAGTTCCAGTCTTCTTCATTCTCCTTCAGTATATCATGTCTTCCTCTTCAGTTTTTGCTTTCTGATTTGGTTTTCCATACCTTCTTCATTTGTCTCTCACCTTTCATCCTTACCAAATGTCCAAACCAGCCCAGTTTTTTGTCTTTGGTGGTTTCTATTGCAAACTTAACTCCCAATTGCCTGCATATGTTGCGCCCTTTTTGTAACCTGTTTATTCCTAGCACTCTTCAATGGTATTTCACCTCTGCTGCTTGTGTTCTCTTTTCCTGTGCTTCTGTTAATACCCAGTTTTCGTTTCCATGTAGTAGTATTGGTTGATATATGTTGCTATTTCGTTCTTTTAGATATTTCCTTATGCCGTATAAACTTTTTCTGTAGTGCATAGTACACTTTATTTGCTAATTCTATTTTTACATTTATTTCATTATCTAAATTTCCCTCACTTTTTATTTTTGATTCCAGATATTTAATGCGACTATCTTGTTTTATATCTTCTCCTCCTTCTATGTTATTACTTATGGCCATGGTCAAATTGTGTGTTTCCAATATTTCAGTCTAAAGATTTGGATTTCTTCCCAATTTATTTCCTAAGTTTGCAGAGATCGCAATATCATCAGCAAAGCCACAGGCGTTCATGTATATTGGTTGCAGGTTGTTGTATCCAATTAAAATTGTTTCCATTTTTTTGTTGATGTTTTTCGCTGTTCAACATTTTCCGACAGTCTATTCTTACTCGATTTTTTGTTTTCCGGTATAAACTTTTAACTGCTTGTATAATTTCTATGTTTACCTTTTTATTTCCCAAATCTTCTCTCTGCTTATAGAATCAAAGGCTTTTTGTATGTCCAAGAAACAGATATTTCTTCTCTATTACGTGTTGGATTGAAAAGTATGGTATTGAATGCTGTGATTGGTCGAGATCAGCTGTGTGCATTTTCTATCTGTTCTATTGTTTTCCTAATTCTATTTTCCAGTAACCTTTCATACATTTTGAGACCCGTACATAATAGTGTAATAACCTTGTAATTACTGCAATCTTGTATGTATCTCTTTTTTTTGTGGATTAAGAGTATGATTCCAGATTTCGTAGGTATTTCTTTTTTATGCCAGCACATACTTAGTATTCGTCGCAGTTCTTCTTTTCCTTTTTCTCCCACATATTTGATTAATTCAGACACCACTTCATGTATTCCTGGCGCTTTTGTTACTGCTAGTTGATTTAGTACTTCATCTTTTGTTTTTATTTGTCGCAGTATCTATTGTTTTTTACCCCAAAATGCTTTGATTGTTCTATAACAAATTTGTTGGTTCCCTTTGTAGTTATTTTCCATAATTTACCCAAATTCTTTCCATGATTTCCTCTTTGCTTTTTTTTTCATCATATTCCTGACAATTTCTATCATTCTTATCTTTGAGATATCTTTTCCAAAATTTGTTCTTTTCTCTTATTTCTCTTTTGTTCTTTTCAATCCACCATGATGCATTCTTTATGCTTATTCTGGCTATCGCACAGACTATTTTCGTTAACAACATTGAAAGAAATGGCTATTTTTTTCCAACTTGCATTTAAGTCATGCCTTGAATTAAATATATTCTAATTTTTTTCCTTTCTTTTATACCTCCTCCTATATTATTTAACTTATACATTTTATCCTGTTCTGCGATATATATTTTATGAAATTTTGCCGTACTTCAGCACCTATACGATCAAGTCCATCTATTAGTAACAATTTGACTTCTGCAAATTTCAAAATTTTGTTACTGGCAGCTACATGTTATTCCACTTGCATCCAGAACAACTCTACGGGGTACAAATTACAACAATACGAAAGGAACCTTAAGATAGTACACCCTATTTCAGCCATCATTTAATTAATTGCGTATAGAATTATAATTAACAAATTTGTTGTCAGCTCAAGTAGTTCGACCTTTAATAGTATATTATGGCAAGCAATTTCGTTTATTGCAAGCCATTTAATTAACTTACCCTTCTTCCATGCAGCAATGGGCAACCCTTCAATTCTGACGGAGTGGTATAGTACGTTGACCATAATAATGACCAAATTTGTTTCCACCAGAGCTGTTACGATTCTAAAATAGTGCAAGTTTCAATTTGTAATTTTCTTTATTATTTGTAATTAAAGAATACCTCTACGAAGTAGAAGTATTTTAGTAGTACAGCTAACAACGCTAGAAAATTCCACACAGAGAAAACTTTGAGACAACAAACCCTTGTATTTTTAAAATAACAGCAAATACCAAGAATTACAATAGATTTATTTAATCCAATAAAATATGTAGTTGCTCTAACAAAAATTCTAGTTGGATTTAACGTAAAATGTTGCTGTCACATATTTTACTATATTATATTGTTATTTTAACCATATACCTATATTATTTTTCTCTGTGCAACACTTTGACAACTGACAATTGGCAGCATGACTTCCTACTTTGTGTAAGTTAACCTCTAGCAATAGCTAACCGTAAACCTAAAAAATATTTCGCTCTTTCCAAACCCTATATTTTCAAAGTTAATGGACTATACATGCAGAATGCAGCTAACGCTCTCTCCACTCCTCAGTGTTCCCAGACAAACGCCGATGCTTGCAAATCAATCGCCTAGCATATATACTGGAGGTATCAGTTCGATACAAATTTTAGGAAATACGTAATACATCTTATTTGATTTATATCCTATTGATGAACTTTAGTCGTTGATTATTTCCGAATAAGTACTTTCGTCGTATATGAAGCCAAGAAGACGTCTTCAATTTAAAAGGAAAGTGATAAATTCCAAGAATAAATAGAACCTCTTATTATAAAATAACAAGATTACATTTTTTCATTTCCAGATATCCAATATGTTCAAATGATAGTAAGTGCATAACAAATACATAAACTTTTAGATGCAAATTCCAAAACAAAAACATGTTTTCTAAATCTAATTTTAATGGAATTTTATGTCAAAATGAATCGTACTTGTATGTGTCAAAATTCCAATTAAAGTTATTATTAGAATAGATATTCAAATAAGCAGTCATTTGCAGTACTGCCTCTACGGTGTACCATTTAACGATTTCTTAGTTTATAAGAACGTAACTAAAAAAAAACTATTCTACAGTATCATTTCGAGACACAAACAAAAGCAAATCAAAAATAACCAACGAGAAAAGATCGCGAGAAGCAACGATGATTAATTAAAGAAATAAACTAGGGGTATAATGCATGGCTAGAGTCTAGCGCGATGCTCTGCTGACAGCAAGTGGTTCTTACTGATTCTGATTCATTCCCGTCACGCAACTCCCCTCCCTAATACTGTATTTCAGCGGTACACTTTAATACGGAACTTACAAAGGCGGAATACGTAACGTGCAATAAAACACTGTTGTTTAGTAAAAACTATGTGAGCTAGATGGAATAACGTATGTGTTTTATTACTACGTGAATTAATGACGTGTGAGCAAAGATCGCTTAGACAGATATTATATGCCTATCGTGTAGTACGCTGTGCGCGTTTGACTTTTGCGTGAAATTTACAATTTTGCATTTCGCAGGCGTATGTAGATCGCTCACCGCACTGTCTCTCGAACACATAACGAAACGAAATGAAGCCGTTGTAAATTGGGGGAAATGCCGACGTCAGGAAATAGTGGATCACCGCATTAGCGGTTAATAGGCATATAAAATTAATGGCCGCCTATAAAAGCGGACGCTGTGCGTGTGAGTGCTTGCGCGCTTTTTATACGCAATTGCGGCATGTTGATGATCGTTAGAAACGTTATTATGAATACATCTCCCGGGAACATCTACACTACATTGTATGCCATCCATTAAAACAAACAAAGAGAAAAGATAATACGTTCATATATACACATAGATATAATATGATGCTAAAAATGATACTAGTACAGTTGCTATGATTAACGCTGTTCAATCACGCGCATTCAGGTGTGTTCGCATATGACAGCCATCCGAGAGACGTTCTTCCGACGATGAATGCGACGCTGCATCTTTTTATATAGCCGAGTGCCCTATTTTTAATCCTACCTCTCTGTCCCGGCGATTTATTCAGTAGACGAGAACATAATTCGTCATCGCCTTATTTTCTTTCGGTCCGTAATTTTCAAATTTAAGGTAACTTCATTAGCAAAACACGTATTTAATCATTTTATTTAACATACAAAATTTTCCCAAATTAAATACGACTGCTTAACGAATCATTATGCGGGTTCGATAGGGGACGTACACATTTTAATGTTGGATAAATCTCGCGATGCACTTCTCAATGACGCTAGACGACAAAGCTTATAGCCTGGAGAGAAGTCTGGATCGAAGGCACCCTAAGGCAACTGAAGTAGTAGAGTATCAAATTAATACTCCCTACGGTTACACGTACACCGATCAACTGATAATAACCGAACGTCCACTCGATTCCTTGTATGTACATAGTAAACACAGCAAGTGCAACCGTTTGTCACTCTTTAGTCATGACTCATGGCAATAGGAACACCGCGTTCTCAAACTAGAAAAAGTTCATTAACAATGTAACCTTATAACATCATTGAACCTGCGGGCGATTGTTAATTTCTGAATTTCACCATCAATCCAAATTAAAAGAAGAGAGGAATTTCCCAATATAATGTTTACGTGAGGTATATTTGAGAAATTACAATGCAGAGAACAAATGTCAAACGAGGTAGATGATCTTATATTTGTATGTATGTGGAAGAGCAATTATATTTTATGTGCATACACGTAACTCATTATTGCGTAACAGTAAAACAAAGCAAACGAATAAAATAAAGATCTCGTATCGTACGGCCATTCAGGCGATGAAAATAACTCGTAAAACTCGAAATGTACGACTTTTTCTGTATAAAGGATGGCGGTTTCAAATTGTAAAATCTCTCTAGCTAATAAAATAAAAAGATTGTTTCGTCCGATGCGCATATATACATATTTTATCGGGTTGTACCCCTGTCCTTTTTTTGGTGTTTTCCGTCGCTTATCATTTCTAAACGTTCTACTTGCGCGATGAAAAAAAAAAACACACCCACACACGCCGTTGTCGCATAAGCGACGTTGGGGACGATGTTATTACATAATTTAACGTTTAACTCTTTAGCGTTTTACATCGGGTCGTAAACCGTAATGAAATTGCATGGTTATAACCTCGCTCCATCTGTCGAATGCGGGTGCGAGGGATATACGGCATGTACTTACTACGCGCGTACATAAAATACAGGCAAGCAAGGGTGTCATCATCAGGTAGGTAGCCGAACCGAGGGTTCGTCGCCACTTGCACACAGATAACCGCTTCGAAAAATCCTAGCACGTTCTCTAATCATGTACGGAGTTACGAAGTTGGACTGGAGGCTTTATGGCCGAATTAGGGTTTGACCGTTTTGCATATACCGGGTGTCCCAAATTCAATGTTACAAGCGATATCTTCCTTATTTGTAGTGATATAAGATCGGACAAAGTGTTGTCGAAAATGGATTGCAGAATCTTAAAAGATATAAAGACATTATGATTGAAGTAGTAGAAGTTAGGAATACAACAGTATAAACAAAAATGTTATCTAACAAATAGCTACTAAAAAAAGCACATTATAAACTGTTAATTTAAATTCGGCTGTACGTATACAATCGTATAGGTTATTCTAACAAAAAGGATATTGAATCCGATGTGCGAAAATAGTTTACGTGTAGTTAAATACGTAGTGAAGTACTTAGTGTTGTTATAAAATCTTTAAAATGCCTTCTAATTTTTTTTTTAAATAAATGTGTGTCAATGTGGAGAGTGTCATAAAATTCTCGGGAAACAGCAACACTTTATGGAGAGCGATTTCCTAACAGAGTGGTACCATCACATATAGCATTTCCTCGTGTTGAGATTAATATGCGAACGGGCTCATTTCTCTCAAATTTAAAACATTCTCATCATATAACACTAGTTAAAACAGAATAAATGCAAATAATGTACTGGCTTATGTTCGATTGAATCTACATATTCAGCTAGAACTATGGCGGAAGATATGTGAAAAAGTAAATCAACAGTACAGAAGATACTAAAGTTTCACAAATATCCTTTTAAAGTTCAGTTGCTGCAAGCATTAAGGCCCACACATTCTGAACGGAGACTAGGATTCATTACCGTAATGCAAGTAATGATGATCTCACAATTACCAATAACATTTATGGACTGACGAGGCACGATTTCATAACGATGGGGTGGTGAATCGCCATAATTGCCATTACTGGGCTCCAGAAAATCCTCATTGGGTGCGTGATACTCATTTTCAGGTTATATAGGGTGTCAACGTTTCTTGATTATTTAATGAACGTATCAGTGGTCCGTACATCTTTGAAGGAACTTTGACAGGATAACGTTATTTATATTTTTTACATTGTAACCTTCTCGAGGGCGCAATGATTTGTAGTGGCAACAGGATGGCGCTCCGCCTGATAACTCGCGGTTGGTTGTAGAGTATTTAAATGACCTATAGCCCAATAGATGGATTGGTACTAACGGGCCAGCTCGCTCGTCAGACTTAAGCCCATTGGACTTCTTTTTGGGGGGATATTTGAAAGAAGTTGTATGTCTACTCCGTTTACGAACTTAGATAATTTGAAACTTAAAATTGGGCTAAAAATAACTGTAGGCTTTCACGGCCGGTGTCTGAATTTGGACTAGCAGTACATATTTCCGGGCTGATGGGCTGTGATCTTTGATGTGTCGAAGTCGACGTTTCGCCAAACACTGCGGTCGGCATCTTCAGGACGATGATTGGTTTTCACTGGTCGTCTAACCACTCATCATACGACTTCCTGTCAATTTATAGCATATTTTCAAAATATGCCGCCATACTAGTGCTCATGTGGTGTGTGCCAAAATAAATTTTGGGGTTTTTAGACATGCCGAACCTATTAAAAAAAAATTACTATATTTTAATAATTAAAAAATTTCCCCATTGGTGACAACATTTATGCCGGTCACTGTATGTTGAAGATAATTTGATTATAAGTGCAGTAGTTAAGTGCATATAAAACTGGTTTTGTATGTATGCGAGTAGTTCAAGAATCGAATCTTGTTTACGGCCACACTTTTTTTAACTTTGAATGATGCAAAGGTATCACCGAACTCTTCTCCTGTTTCTACCGTTTCGCAATAAATAAAACTAGTAAAATAAATTATCGTATGTACACCACCGGCCATAATTATTTGCCCATTTAATAATTGCGGCACACACTTGCGGCATTCTCTCTGTCAATTTCATCAGAGTAGCGGGTTCTATTTTAAGTCCGACTTTTTGTAGTTGTTTCCACAACGATTCCTTGAATGTTGGAGCATTTATTTTCATCTACTTATCGAGTTCCTCTCACAAAAGCTCTATGGGATTAGCATCTGGGTTTTGAGGAGGCCATTTCATTATTTTGATACTGCTTTCACGTACCACCGAATCTGAACATTTGCGACACAGTTTAGAGGTGTGTTACGGATCATTATCATGTTGCAATATAGAATAGTCACCGATTATTCTCATTCCAGATGGTATAGCATTTGCTTCCAAGATTTCCCGGTAGCGCTCTTTGTGATATCTTTCTATAACTTGTAAATAAATAGTTATACCCCCTAAATAACAATAAATAAATAATTTTCTAAAATCCAAGCAAAAATGGAAGTGGGCAAATAATTATGGCCGGTAGTGTATATGAAAATAACTCCATCTAGTACCATGTGTACTGCGCAGTGTAATGGAGAATCTGCTATAGAAACACCTTTAAAAGGTGCCCTATGCCCGGTAAGGGCGACAGGTGGAAGAAGAAGAATACCATATGTATGACATGCACAGGAGTTTGCAGGATGTGAACAGCTTTGTTCCAACATCCTCAGAAAACCGTAAATTTACCGTTCAGTACCTGCGCAATATGCCATCTGCAGATAATCACTAGCCGCCACTAGTGATACTACTATGTTTTTTTTTAATGTGACTGTTAAATGACTTGACTGATATTACCAGTGGTCTAAAAGATAATAAACCTTTCATTAGTGCAAAAAGTCGTTATAACCTAGGTCCTCTGCATTGTAGATGGAGTTATAAAACAAAGAATTATTTTCGTATCTTAACGCTAAATTATATTTCGTAGCTCATTTCTTCCTGTATATAATATAAATCCCAAACGTAAGAACCATTGTACTTTAATCAACGCTGGTAATAACAAGATGTTTGCCCGACCTGAGGATCCGTACAGAGCGGCGTGTGCTGTATGGCAGTTGCCTGCCTGAAACTGGAATAGTTAGGAATTCATCATTCGTTCGCGCACGGCGGCAAATATTCCCCGCCTTTGCGTGAAACCCCCCGACAATCCGCAAGTCATTCCGTGCAACGCCTCGCTCGAAATCCCTGATATAATTTCGTTAAATTTTTCTTCTTTTTTCAGCTGCGCCATAGCGCGGGAAAAGTCCCATCGTTCCTATGTTATGTCCCGCCAAGACGCAGCGAAGAAAAGAACGAAAAAAGAAACACTACACACACACACAAAGAACGTATATCCGAGGAAGATCTTTTGGAATCTGGGCATTATTAAATTAGGGCGCGTGGGAACGTAGTAAAGCGTTGCTAGCGCTTTCCTCTTCTTCTGCTCTTTTCCCCAACTTTATTTAAGGCCCGGTTTTTCTTTTGTTGTTGTTGAAATTAAAGCGAAGTAGACGTATGTATATGGATGCTGGTATTGAGACGGGAACGTTGTAGGTATTCGCTGCCAGAGAGGATGCAAGTATTAATTAATTTTGACTGGCAAGAACTCGTGGAGATCCGCTCTGTGTTGAGCACAATATCTTGTTGATTTTAATAACTTCTCTATTGCGCACAGCCTCGATAACTTGTAATATTAAGCACTAAATGTTAACATCATTAAGAATTTGATTATCAATTTATTCTACCAACAAGTAGATTCTAATTAAAATTTAAATGAAGCATACACTAAAAATTGTTTATGATTTTCTTATAATTCCGGTATTTTACGTTTTGCGGGAGTTTGGGGAATTCCCCGATTACAAGTAAAACTATGCATCGGCGCAAGCGTGTGCTGCGTGTATTGTTTCGGCGTTGACACAGTGACGCAACTCGGTATCCGGTCTGAAACGGTGGGCGGTTTTCAAGTCCTGCGCTCAAATTATTTAATTAAAAAACTACCTAACTTGTTATGTAAATAGAAATATTGTACACTATTATTACTAACCCGAAATAAAATATTCCATCATGCATGGGTAGTATTAAACTTAAATTAAAGTAACTACAACATCTTCTTTCCCCAGTGTCTCCTGTTAGTGCTGAAGCGAAATTCAGAGTACATAGTGTATATAGAAGATAGAACATTTTTGCATTTTTAAAAATGCAAGTAAGAGATATACAATGTGACCACGGTTTAGAGTTTGAGAGAGGAAAATTTTTTTATTTCTAGGTTTATGAAAATATTTGCTTGTCTTGAAACTACACTTTCGAATAACAAAATTGCGATTACTGTACAGGGTACATCAGAAATAACATTCTTAATTTCACTGTTATGCAGATTTATGACAAAATTATGACCCAACTACCAATTTGAAAGATCACTAGAGTTTGTTAAAAAGGTGGTACCGGCTGGCAGTAGCATAGCGGTGACGGCGTGGGTAGGGGTAATTTTCAACTCGTAGTCGATCTCGACAGTACCGCGAGAGAGTTCAAAGCGACAGTACGTTGCACGCTGCACGCCAAATAAGTACGTGGAGATAGGTCGCCCAAAGGGTGTAACGTTCCCTTCGAATGTGAATAAATATCTCAGGCATTTCCCTGGATTAGAATATAGAAGTCTGCATATTTATTGCACAATATACAATAGCGGATTGCTAAGTCGCGATAGGTTTCAATGTAGAAAACATTGTAAAAGTAAACGTCATGTATTGAATTTAAGAAACAGTATTCCATACTGGCAATTTTTATATGATTTTATTTTTATGTTAAGTGTGTGTAACATCCCACAACATCTAGTATCTAATGAACACTCGTCTTTTTTGGGCTAAGTACGTTTCCTCATGGAAGCTGCCAACATCTGTGCAATTACGATACAATTTGCCACGTGTGCAAGGTACAGTAAAGGAATGTATAAAAGACGAGTTGAGAAATAAGAAAATCTGCCTATGTGTGGATGAAACAACTGATGCTCAGAAACACAGCGTCCTTTAAAACGTGATGGTCCACCAGCTTCATTGTTGTTATCCAGTAAAAGGATTCAGAAAACTAATACAGAAACCATTGTCAAGATAATAAAAGATTCGTTGAGAGAATTTTGTATCACAGGAACCCACACAATGTTTATTTCTGACGGAGCCGCAACAATGCTGAGAGTTGGTAGGATGTTGAAAATATGCTTTCCGACTCTTCTTCACATAACATGCCTCATACATGCATGTCACCGCGTAGCAGAAACCATTCGAAAGAAGTATCCGATGATAGATAAGTTAATAGTATCTACCAAAAAAGTTTTTCACAAGTGAAAAATGTCATCTTGAAACTTGATTCAAATGACTCTGCAGCAGTTCGAGATAGTCAGCTACTTTTTTCCAATTCGGACGTTCAACAACAAATAGATGAAATTTCCATGAACTATTCTGAAGTTGCACAAGCTATTTTATAAAAGGTTCGGTCTATAACTGAAAATCAAGAGTGCCCAGATGAGGAAAAGGAATATCTGACATTTGCAAATCTTACTTCACTGGATGTCGAACGATCATTTTCGAAGTATACGACAACGTATTCACAACACCGTCGACGGCTGAATGAATCGACAATGGAAGCGTTGCTGATGTTGCAATTCTACGCAGCTTACCAGAGCGGTTGCTAATTGCTACAGTAGGCATCAAGACGGCAGGAAAAGGTAACATTATTATTATTTTTCACTAATATTGTATATCACCTACCTACTTTTATGCGGTGCGCCACTGCCGGTACCATCCTTTTAACAAACTCTAAAGATCACAAATAAAACTTTTCATATTATTTAGGACAAACTACTTGATATTGTATTATTCTAATATTTCTGAATGATTAAAACCAGCTTACTTGTAAGTAAAAATAAAGATATGTGCGAATTTGTAAGTAATTGGGTGCGAAATTAATTACGACGGGAAAAATGTTTATTAGACGTTTACATGTACGCATGAGGAAATCTAATCAGATATTTTCACTTGTACATTTTTGTCGAGTAAATTGCTGTAAACGTCGTACTTCGCATATCGGGTGTCCAGAATAACATGAAGTACATGGGTATCTTGGAAACCGTTAGAAATTCAAGGTCGGTTAAATGGGGAAAAAGTTGTGCATTTATACGGCTAAGTACAATCCGGGGTTACATGTTTACAAATCCATTCCGTTACTGAGATACAGGGTGAAAACCAAAAGTGTGCGTTTTCTAAAAACCTTAATATTTTCTTTATTATAAGGAATACAGTCATCAATTTTCAGTATGGGGGTAGTTAGTAATGAGGACTTAAAAAATGGCCTGAGAAAAATTCTAGGCTCACTGGGTTCTTTGCGCTTGTACCCAACTTTTTTTCGATGTTTATTAGACCTTTTCGCATAATTCATGTAATAAATAACGATTTTGAACATCATTTCATAATATTGAAAAAAAAAACAAAATCGAAGTAATTAAAAATGTTATTGTTTATGTACCCTGTATAGCAATCGCAAATCTCATATTTGAAATTGTAGTTTCAAGATGTTTTTTATAAAGAATTACTTTTTCTTTTAAACTTACAAATAAAAACAATTTTCATCTTCCGAACAGTGTCCGTGGACACATTGTAGATCGTTGAATTAGTAAGAAAAGCACGTAACTACATTTTTTATCCAAAATGAGATTTAACTACCATCTAATAATAACTGAAAAAAAGTTTTCAGAATTATTTTTTCCCAAAAATCGTTAAAGTTATTCTACATTAGCCTCCTCCGAACTCTATCCGTGGACACATTATATATGGAATTGTAATAAGATTTTAAAAAATATAAAACTTTCTTAGGGGTTACGTAAATAAAAAAAATAATTAAGTGGACTCAATTAAATTTTGCAATTTATCTAATAAGTTTTAAGTCAAATAAAACATCTTTCAACGCCAAAAAGGTATAGTTTTCTTAAATAGAAAATAATTATATTCCTTCCAAAACATCACCGACGGCTGAATTTCAATTTGTTTCCTTAAAATGTTTTTCAAATTTTCAAATCTATTACCCAAAATAATTTCTTGCTACTCACAGAGTGGTTCCTGAATTAAATGTAATATTCGAAATACTTCTCAAACCTTTTGCTTTGCCGATATTTTCAAATCAGCTCCGAGATAGTGGTTGATGCTTGATCCTCTTCATAAATACTTGTCTTTCAAATAAATAGGTTCCAAAATATTCCAACTTATTATATTTAAATAGTTATATGTATTCTATTTGATACTCTTATAACTATCAAGTTTTTCGTAAGTAAAAAATTTTCAAATCCCCTCTTTCATTGTTTTCGTATTCATTTCTAATGTCCACTTAATAAATAATATAATTCTAATTTGCACACCAGAAAGTATTTCGCTTCTACGGCAACACACGTTAAATTTTGCATTTCAACTTATAATTTCAAATACTGTATGTGAGTATTAATTGGAGTACGAGCACTAACACACCAAACATTTAATAAATTTATATTGGGTACATATAATTATGTTTTACGATAGTGAATATCATTTCACACATTTTAAAGTTGTTGACTGAACTTTTTTTTTAACAAAATTTGTTTTACCATAACATATCAGGCAGAGACACAAAAATTAACTAGTAGAAAATCGAGGGAAGAGGCCACCAACACTGCTTCGCAAACTTGCAAATGAAAGCAGATACACTTCCCAAAATACCACTATCATATACATATTGTAGTGGCGACCTGTGTCGTTACCTCCGATGTATGACAAGGCCTAAGCGGTTTGACGTCAGCAGGCTGTGACGTACTTTGCAGTAGGTCGTCGATCAGCCATATTTGTAGATTGGACATTCACACGTTCAGATCATTTCGTTTTGAATTGGTTTATCCGAATTATATTGGTTTTATTAAAAAAAATACTGTGTAGTGATATTTCCGTACTTTGTTGGTAATACCTGTAATGTTTTTCTAGTGTTGCATAAGCGAAGGAAGAACGCCATATATCTTCTTTTCGCAGTTAGGCGATTTAGTCTTTTTAGCTGTCTCAGTATAATTACTGTAATTTTTTTTTCTGTATTGTACACTGTTTCGTCAATAAATTTGTTAGTGAGTTACACTTTGTAAAAGAAAATATTATTTATTTTTCAAGAGCTACAGATTCAAGAACCGGTGAAACTATAACTATGTTAAAAAAATCCTAGGCTTAAAAAAGATGCTATTCCAACTCAATTCCCTAACTATCCATTGTATTTGACAAAAAACGTGAAGATTTTATTGTTCAAATAGTTTTACATTCTTACGTTATATTTAACAAAAGTATTTTTGAACACAAAGAGATGTTTTTAAATATGTATAATAAACGTTCTGTTTTAATACAATATATTTTAAATTGTATCACCGAACACAGGCATTTGGATACTGATATATGTAAATGTCATATTCACAGCAGTGAACGTATTGCAACAATTATAATAACTCGTTCTACAAATACTCTACTTAAAAATTATTGTGGAAAAAGTAATCATAGATTAGGTAAAACACCACATAATAGGAAATTAAAGAAAATCAAAGGAAATTAAAATTGAACAAAATTTCAAATAAAATTGCAATCACTGTATGATTTCAACCTTAGTTTCGTTCAAATACATGTACAACTACAAATAATAATAATTAGTCGATTAAATATTAACCACAAATACATCTTTCACGAAAACGGTGCTCGGTTACTTGTTTGGTTTTTGCTTTGGAACTTCATTTTTCCAAAATAAAATCGAATGGAATGCGAAGAGGGGCTCAGTTGACGACTGGCATCCTCTTTAAATCGGAAGCCCTTCAAAACTTAAAAAAAAATGCAAAAAAACGATTCCTTTACCACTTAGGCTAATATCGCGCATGGCGATACATCGCCTATCGAGCGTGACGTAATCGAGGAGCGCGGAAGACTTCTAGTTTCGGAGGTAACGCCTATGTGCGGCTCTATTCAACTTGATGTTGTCCCTTACAACGGGGTACTCATAATAAAAAAAAATAAGTTGTTAGGTAGGCTTTTAGATGTATTATGCACAAAGAGCATAATAGAAGAAATATTCTTGTCTATAATTTATAATTTTATATATATATAGGTTAGAAATAGGGTTTAGGAAAAATTAACTAATCTTTTATATATTGGTCCTGTTTTGTCCTAGATATTGAAACTCCCACACATATAATGTACTTAGAAACATATTTCCTAGCTCACTGCGTAGTTTATATCGATCCAAACGATAATCTTATTGTAGCGTGACTTCGAAGCATTAAAAGGGCTGCTTGTGGTCGTTGTACTGTGCGCGGTGTTACACAATGTAGAAGGAAATTAAATGTATACGCCCATGCTTGTATGTACCGATTGACGAAAATAGATCAAAACAAACAAGAAATTATTCCTATTAATTTAAGAGAATTCTACAATTTTAACATTAATACAAAACATGTCCACTAATAATGCTTTACCCTTACTTCTCAGCGTATAAAGCTACATTTATAAGCCGGATGGCAACGATATATCGATATTTTAAAAATATCGATATAATAAAAAGAAATATCGAGTAGAGATACGCAAGTTCACATGAACTTGCACAAAATTTTACTTTGTCTAGCAAATTATGCCAGGATCGAATTGATTGTAAATTGTAAGTATATAGTTCAACCACCAACGACTTCTCCATTACGTCAATTGGTCAACGACCTCCCTAAAATATTTTTTCAAGTTATAATTTACTCCGTTGTCTTAAATGGAGCCGAAGATTTTCCGAACTTGTACGATTACAAATAATGAATTTCATTTATATATATAAAGAGCAGCTTGGGTCAAGAACCTAATTCAGTGAAGCACGTGTTGGCTGTTTGGTATATATTTTTCGTGTTCGGGTTTTGGTTTCGTTTCACCGGATTATCGATGTATCAAAGGTTTCATTAAGGTTTGAATTTTAAGTACTTATTATTAATTCTTTTTGCGTGTGCATGTGGGTATATTGTAAATAATGTTGGTGGTAGAAAACATTAAAATCGTTATTAACTTACTAGAATTAAAATGACACTTGGGGTGATCAGCAGCACATAAATATGTTAGGGTGCGTTAACGACAATAGTTAGATGATTATCTGTTCTATTTTAAAGAAGTTATTGATAAATTGATCCAAATAACAGCAACTTCCTTCATATTTTACTTTTTTTCTCATTAATATTGGCAGATGTCAAGGTGACATTTGGTTTTAATCACGAATTAACTTAATCGATGATTAAAGTTGTTTAATGACGGTTAGTGTCGTTACAAAATTAAGTTAATCAGAGATTAACCTCGATTAAATACTTGATTCATTTTTTGTCATCTGGGGGCTAACGAACTAAATTTTGAGAATCACCTAGAAATGGTCCACCTTTGCCGGAACTTAAAATTAGACAAACCAGTAAAGACAAAAATAAAGAAGTGCATCGTAATTGGATTTGTGGTTGTGGATGTAAGTAATGCGGTTTATTGATTTATGTGCATTATATTTTCGAGTGATTCCAAAAGAAAGAAGAATTTCTCTAAAATTGAAGTCTATATAAGGTAATACTTTACTTTTTTACTTTTTTGCCCATATAACCACTCCGTAAATTTGACCACGGGCCGCCACTGAGTTCAACACATTTTATCCGCTTTGGAATGAGAATCGTTCATTTCCAAACCGTCATTCTTTCGTTGCCTTCCTTATCTGGCTTTATTGAATACCTCAAAGCGAAACGATGATTTTAAATTCCATAGATTTTCAATTACACATATATAGGTATAAAACCTATCGGCAATCACTTGCGCGACGGGAAGTTACGATGGTATAGCATCGCTCCAAAGCTCTCGATATTAAATCCGATGTTATCCGTAATTCACTTAGATACCCTTCGATAGTAAGCCTAGCGACAAGAATGAGGGCGAAACGGCCGTTTCGGGAGAAAGAGAAAGTGAAGAAAAGAGGAGATAATGCGCTAAGGGAAAAGAAAGAGATCCATGTATGTAGCTGTATAGAGCTGAGTCGACCGATCCGCCGAGGATCTGATGAATAATTCGACCCTCCCCTCCGACTCTGCTTTATAGAAATAAAAGTCGGTTATTCTTCTTTCTTCCGGTAATGTCGTTCAGTTTACGTCGAGATGCAGCTTTTCCTATAAGTTCCATATAATATTTCACTTCAAGCAGATACAGTGCGAACATAAACGATTGGATCGAGTTGGCAATACTTGGAATCAAACTTAGGTTGGCAACGATTTTAATATCACTAACAAATTATATTTTTAGTAGTTTTCATGGGCGTATATTCTTTTTCTTTCTATCTTGTCTTCATTCCGTACAAAACCTGTTTTTTTTCAAAGCAAACTCTATAATAAAAATCTAGTGATTGAGGTGAATTACTTGACGTTGGAATTATGATTTATGCATAGTATCATACGTAGATTCCATTAAAGATGCCTTTCCCAATGGAGCAGAATATTTTTATTGTGATGGCATATTTCCATACTGGTGTTCTAAATGAAGACGGTCCATTTTCCTATTCTGTGTTGCAATGCTACAACCCATTTCAAGCAAAATATCCTGAAAATAATATTGCTTATCCGAACTTTCAACAATACCAGAAAGGTATTGTTCAGCGCTTCTTGGAAACTGGCAATGTTTCTAAAGGTAAATCTACTGAAAGACCAACAGTAGTTACTGGGGAGGTTGTGGCAGATGTTCAGACACGAATGGAACGGAGCCCTAATAAACCTCTAAGACAATCTGAACAAACAGGTACATTCAGGAATGTCTAAATGTCTTAGATACATAATTGGTTATACATTTTTTGTGTAGGTCTTTCATATGGAACGTGTAGAAAGGTACTTAAAAAAGATTTGCATATGTATAAGATGTCTGTTGCATAGCACTTATTTTTTGTCGACTACATAGCTCGTGTTCAATATTGTCAGTGGTTTGAACAAAATATAAATGACAATAACACCTTGGACAAGACATTTTTCACTGATGAAGCGTGATTTCATCATTCTAGATATATAAATAGCCAAAACTATCGAACTTGGAGGGTGATTTGCATCCGATTAAAGCTGGTGTATGGGTTGCTATCTCGTCGTCGTATAGTAGGTCCAATTTTCTTCAATTGACCATTAACACTTAACGATATAGAGAAATAATACCAGAGCCATTTATAAATGAACTGCGTGAGGATGAATTACGAGACGGGTATTTTCAGCGACGGAGCGCCTCCTCATGCAACCAATGCAACAATCCAATTTCTACAACAATTTTTTCCAGGAAGAATAATAAGTAGAGGATTATGGCCAGCACGATCACCAGACTTTACACCTTCTGATTTTTTTCTATTCGGTTATTTAAAGAATAGAATTTTTCGTAACCGTTTACACAACTTGGAAGAGAAGCGAGAAGCCATTACGAATGAAATTGCAAATATTCCGGTAGAGTGCCTACAAAATGTTTTCGAAAGTCTAAAAAGAAGAACAAATTTGTATTTACAAAATCAAGGTCAGCATTTCCAGCAGATTTTGTAAACGCTGGGAGACTGTCCTATTGAAAAGCTATTATAAGCAATTTAATGATAATCAATTGCTCAGTATTTAATGGTACCGTTTAAAACATATTTTAAACAAAAGTAACAACAAAATTTCATAAAACACAGTATGTTTTGTTTAAAATAAGAAAAACATGTTTTTTCCCAACCCTGGTTTTTACTTTACCCAACGTATTAATGAAAAACGCTATAAAAGCAGCTTCGTTTGAACAATCCTTTTTACCGTGTCCACATATCAATAGAAAAATAAGAGTACAACATGCTTTTACTCATAAGCACAGAACACATCCTTCTTTGTTTTATATTATTTAATATAATTTGTAATTACATCTTATTAAATAAAAAGTCAACGTACTGAATATACTTTTCTTTACTACCAACCTATAAACTACAAAGATATACAGTATAATCATTGAAAATAATAACTAGTAGGCAGAGGGGAGTTTTAGCATAACATGACAAAAACTTGGACGTTTTATGTAATTCTACAGCGTTTAAGATAACTCCTGGAATAAGCTTCCACTCACAACTTCCTTTTGATGTCGAGTAGTCATTATTAGAGCAAGGTAATCGTCTGTGCGATACATAGACGTTTCACCGGAGTAGCGAGCTGTGTACAAAAATCGATTCTCGCTTTGTCAGCGTCCGCTTGTTTATTTTTCATTCAGTTCAGGAAACGAAAGCGTGCGTTGTGTTTTGTGATACGTGTTATTCGTTATAAATATATAATTATTAATTTAAAATGTATAACGTGAACAAGACTAAAAAAAGACCCTTTGCTGGCACAATAAATAAGTTTATCTGTGATTTTCCGGATTGTTCTACGACGGTGTTTAGTAATAGTTTGTAAAGTGTGCGGGAAACATTTGATGTGCTGAGACAAGGGGAACTGTAATAAACATGTAAATACCGAAGAATTCAGAAATAGAAAAAAGGGCGTGCCAACGAGAACTGCCTTTATTTTCGATTTACTTTTCATGATGATAACCTGTAATTTGTCACTTCACTTACTCGAAAAAGGACCGTTTCAGAACTTTTGGTATAAGTACAATCCCGAGTTGAAGTTGCCGACTACGAAAACGACACGAAAGCATACATGAAGACGTAGGAAAGAAAATCAAATCTACATTAAAAAATCAATTACTTTGGATATGTACCAGACAACAGATTCTAAAAGAAATTCCATTATAAATGTTATAGAACGTGTACTGGACCCTAATAAACCGACATTTCCGCTGTTACTAGCTAGCAAAAGACTGGGAAAGTGTACTGGTGCAGCAATTGTGAAGGTGATAGTACGTTAGAAAACTTTCAAGTCTCACCACGTCAAGTGTTGATGTTTATGAGCGATGGTGCCGCGACAATGCGTTCGGTAGGCCGTTCTCTTCTTGAACACGGTTGCAAGTGACAAGGTTCACCCGAGGTAGATGCATTAATAGCAAGTACAAAAAAGTGTTTCTCAAATCTCCAAAACGTCTTCGATCATTTCACGCACAGTGTCTTGGTATTCGTGAATCACCACAGCCGATTCTTACACGTTGGGGAACGTGGTTGCAGACAGTTCCTTATTATTGGGGTTATTTCAATTCAATCTTGCCGAAGCTGTAGCTATTAAGGAAAGTCAGACAAAATTTGAAGATATTTCCGTTGAAACAAAGTTACAAACTTTCCATAACAATTATAAAAGATTACATGTCGCAAGAGTACAATTACAAAATAGAGCGCTGTCGTTAGTGGAGTCACTGCGAATAGTGGATGAAGTACATACACTGCGCACTATACATGACGCGTTTTAGAAAAGTTCCAGAATTTGTTAAAGAAATTGTGATGGTACATCGACTAATCCATTAACTGAATTCAAAGAGTGTTTTAGTCATGCATGTATTACAACCGTAGTGTTGAAGGATTTTTTTTCAAAATATAAACACATTTTTTTCACCACAGCGAACATCGTTCAACGAGACAACTGTGGAAACATATCTAATGCTGTCAACTTTTCACGACTCTTATCCAGTGGGTGGTAATACTGATAATGATGCTTCTACTTTTAATGTACGGTAATTTCGATGCAGCCCGCCAACCTACTTGATAACGCTACTTAAGAGGGTGAATGTTTCACAGCTTTTCAGATATTACAATTCTTCATTGGTTCTGTTATTACTATTCGATTTATTACTTATTTTTTAGAATTGTACTTACCTCGCCCTAGTCATTATTTTGAAAATAAATATTATTGGAATAAGGTCGGGAATATGTACTACATTTCTCCAAGCAAAGCGTTTTTATTTCTACTCAGATGCGAACCAAGCCGACCGTGTAAGTGTACTGGATTCAATCGTTCTTATTTTCATCTGGGCTCGCATAGTAGCTTCCACATCCACGGAATATTCCGAAGGTAGTGAGGTGAGACCACATCATCAACATGAATCGAGCATTACGTGGTGGTCGAGTGTTAAGTTCAACGTACCGGCATATTCTCCTCATCCGCTGCCGTCGCTCCCGACCACGCTTAATGGTGGCTAGAGGTATATTCCGCTTCAATTTACCTTTATTATTTAAAGACGGCTGGACTCGACTCTCTGAATGTGTACGAACGCAAGGAACAACTGAAGACAAACCGAGCGACACGAATTGTCTCTAAACCATCGTCGATTGTCCAGAACGGTAGATGGGAACTTTCTTTTGGTTAATAACGTTTTATTCGACTTCACAATTTTAAACGTAGACAGCTATGTTTAGGAATATCTTTGTGGTCTGCCTTTTTGCAATTTGAGAACGCATTAAGTTTAATTCTGTAGTTTCGACGATGCAAGCACGTGACGCTCAGTACTGTACTCTGTGACACTCTAACGCCAGGTGATCATGTGTATTTTTAGTGTCTCTTGTTCCTTTATTGATTACTGTTATGCTATATCAGCATCAAGTTCAGTTTCTTACATTACCTACCTTGTATGGTATGTATTATTGTATACGCATGCGCAATAAAACCAGCAGCAAATTAATTTAGTATAATAAAGGCTGGTTTAAAAATGACAAAAAATTACCTAGTCAAGAATTAAAAACATAAACTTAGAGATTTTTATATACAAAGGTATACAAGAAAAGTCAACAAAACCACATAATTTTAATTATTCCAATATTCGTTTAACGAATACGGTTCTAAATTAACTAAATATTCAAACAATCTGCTTTTCAATATTCTTAAATTGTTGCTAGTTTTGATGAACAGCGGTAGTTTGTTATATAAACGTAGACTAGAATAATACACATTCCTTTCTGTTAATGTTAACCTACGTATTGGGTACTGATAAAAGTCATCTTTTAAACGAGTATTATGTACGTGATTGTATTTAGAATCATTTTTATTCATTTTATTTTGAAACAAAGAAATTATGCAATTGCAAATATATACTCCATAAAAGGTTAGTAAATTATGCTGTTTAAAAACGGTTTTTAGACTGTCTCTACTTGATAAACCGAAAATTACTCTAAGGACTTTCTTCTGAGCTAGAAAAACTCTATATACTTCTGGATATTGACCCCAGAAAATGATACCATAACTCATGCGTGAGTAAAATATACCATAATAAACCGCGAACAGATCCGGAGTATTAAGTATCTTTTTTAAAGTTTTAAATCCAAAGGTTATCGAATTAAGTTGTTTACTGATGTTATCCGTATGCACTGATCACTTCAAAAATTCGTCAATATATAGACCTAAGAATTTGGTTGAACTGGTTATACCAATTTTCCTACCGCCCAGTTCAATACAAGAAGGCCTTGGTATTGCTGCAGAAGTTCGAAAAACCATGCAAGATGTTTTGGTTAGATTCAAAGCTAAGTTGTTGTTAAGAAACCAATTATCAAGTGCAAAAAAATAACTATTACATTCTCTGTTCAATTCAGAATAGTCGCTTCCTCAAACCAATAAGTTGGTATCATCTGCATAGTTTACAATGATATGTTCAAATCGTTGCACAACATTACTTATATCATTTGCATAGATTAAATAATATAGGGCCAAGAATACTTCCCTGTGGTAATCCTTTTTTTAAGAGGAAGAATTTGTGATCGTAAAGATTTGCCATTCTTTGTAAGTTCAACCAATTGCATTCTGTTGTTAAGGTACGAATGCATGAGATCACTCGCAACCCCACGAATGCCGTACATATCAAGTTTGGTAAGCAGTATAGAGTTATCCACATTGTCAAATGCTCTGCTTAAGTCCAAAAATATACCACATGCTAATTCGCGGTTTTCGAGTATTGACAGAACCTCTTCGGTATACTGAAAAATAACAGTTTCAGAGATTATATTTTCGTTAAAAATAATGTAGTACCGGCATTGTTAAGCAAGAAAATATCTTGCACACTCAGGACAGTGGCAAGGCCTAAGACGTAAGAAACGAACTAGAAGTCTCTTATATTGGTATGGTATGTTATCAGATATAGAAAATATTTTTAAGAAATGTAAACTATACGAAACTCACAAACTGTGTGTGAAATTCAACGGAATAAAATTATATTTAACGGCTAACGAAATTCCTAGCGGATTTCAAAAAATTGATTAACGAGATAAGTCGAGTTTCCGCTGCTGTACAACTTAAGTTACAATGTTGGCACCATCTGATAAATCATACTAGCAGTTTCAATAAAGTATGGGAGTAGAATCTTAGCGCTGTAATAGAAGTGACTTAAGTGGTACGGTAACATAAAAATAAACAAATTTTCAACCTTTCAAATTTAATGGTAAATAGCTCTCATCAAGTACTCGAAATCTGTAGCACTGGAACACTGAAACAATTCACTAAAATCCCTACCACAATACTTTACTCGTACTGGACGCACGACTCGATAGCCAAGCTATCATCAGCTAAAACTGAATTCATTCAAAACGTGCGTCCAGTACGAGTAAGGTATTGTAGTAAGGGTTTTAGTGAACTGTTTCAGTAAATAGGTCTGTTTGATATGATGAACTAGTGTACACTTTTTTGCAATAAGACAATGTATGTATTTTGAAGGAAGACACTGATAATCCTGTGATAATAGCAAATTGTTGTTGTGTATAAATTAATGGGTAAGTAAAATATACTGCTATATATCTGCCACCAGTAATTTTGAAGAAAATTTTCCCCTATGAGAAGTATGTTTATTGATTATTGCCTGGGAGCCCTCTAGGCCGTCAACCGGTTGGTTGACTGCCTTGGCATAGTTGTCCGGAGGGGTCGCCCTAATGACGGCAAGATGTAGCCGCTAGTCACCCAGCATGGTCCTTCTAATTGACGTCAGCGCCGCGCACTTGCAGAGAAAGTGTTCCAGTGATGTATCAGCTTGGCAGCCCCTACATGACAGGTTTTCGGGTAATCCCATCTTATAGAGGTGTCCCTTTAGCCGGCAATGTCCAGTCAGAATTCCAACAGCCATGTGAAGGTCTGTTATGGACAGTCTCAGCGCTATCCGCTTGTTACTTTAGAGGTACAGCAGCATGAGTGATAGTTCTAAATCTTTCATAAAGCGCATACATACGCAGTCGAATGGAGAGTTCTGGGCCGTGTATAGTCACGCTCGAACCCTTCCTGGCCAGCCTGTCCGTTTCTCCATTGCCAGGGTTTCTATTAGCATAGCATCTATTTGTTATTGTAGAAACCCACTTTCAGAGAACTTGATATTGTAGAAAAAAGCATGCAATACATCCTGTATGGTACACACAGGACCATCACTGAAGACAGGAAGAATTTCTATAAAGCCATAATCTATGAACAATGACAACACTGAAATATTACACGGCTACAGAACAGTCACGAAAACAAATGCCTTCGCATAAAGGTAATTTGTCATTATAGTGAAATTACTTCGAAAAAGATAACAATAACGTATGAGACACATACACTACCGTTCATGGAAGTTCGGGCAAGCAAAAAAATGTACGGAAGTCAAAGAAAATAAGAAAAATATTAAATGGCCATGTATTTAATACTTACTTACATGGTTTTACATATTTTCAAGCATAAATTTATTAAAAAGAAAAAGTTAATGTAATACAAATAATTTAAATCCGATTTTCATCGAAAAATCCACCTTTTGCCTTTAGGACTGCTACCACTATTCTCGGCATCCGATTCACTAATTTTGCTAATGTTTCATTGGGCAAGCTTGTCCATACCTCCTGGAGAATGGTCCACAAATGTTCCTTCGATTTTGGACACTTTTTCCTAACACATCGGTCTAATTCTTCCCATAATAACTCTATCGGGTTCAGATCGGGGGAATGTGGCGGCCATTCCATAATTAATTAGCGGTTCACGACGGTTACCGATGTGGTTAGTTACGAGGTAGACTGCATTATGTGCAGACGATCTTAGTAAGAATTTCTAGAGTATTTATTTTTCTTTTCTTTTATTTCATCAGAATCTGTTTTTATTTTCATCTTTAGAATTTCGGATTAGTTTCGTCTAAGCTTTGTAACAACAACAAAATGAATATGCGAAACTCTCATTTCCAGGCGACCATGACTTTAAATTATTACGTGCGTTCTTGCACACAGAAGGTGTACATGCCAACTCCGCTACAACCGTACTAACGACCCGCATCGATTCGATCGGATTCCACTCAATCCCCTCTTCGCTCTGTCGCCGTACATATATAAACATAGCTAATTTCACATTTTCCCAATGTGTATATACTTCAGAGGAATATTCGTAACGTCTGCCAACACAAATAAACAGATAAACACAGATGATTGATACAAACAAAGTAGGTAGGTTGGTAGGCATGTTACTGGACACTTGTGGGCATGAATAATTCATTTCTACTATGAAAAATAGTATCGGAATAGGATATGTTCTAGTTTTCAAAACTAGTGTGGTATGCAACCATACACCATACTTTTTCCAACTTTTTTCTAGCAATTTTTTCTAGTTACTAAAAAAAGCATGAACAGTATGTAATTGGCTTTAGTTACTTTTTATTTTTATGAAAGAAACTTTTCATGGCGGTGTATACCTTTAAATTAAGAGAGTTAGCGTTCCTATCAGCTACAATAACGCTATATACAGTCCATCAGCATACAGAATGACCTTACCATGCGGAATATGCTCGTTAAAGTCGTTTATAAATAGAAAAATATGAAAAGCCCAAAAACGCTGCCGTGTGATGTACCTACATATGTATGTCAGATATGATTTTGCAAATTTTGTAATAAACACTATTGTTTCTAGTTATTACAAGAACAAGATCCAAACAATAAGTTTTGTGAGACCAAATAAAATATTTGTGCACCACCTGGAGCAAAATATTGTAGTTAACACTTTTTTGGTGTGTAAAGAGAGCACTAATGATACTGAAAGATCGTTTTATAGTTCCGGATTAAAATTTTTTGCACCACGATCCTGTGACCTTTGCCGTCGTCCTACGATACATGTTCATGTATACGTATATATAGACAGCTATTTTCCATTTCCGCGTCGCAGGGTTCGGCTCTCGAGAGTCGGATTCGTTACAAAAGACATAAATTACGGTCGCCGCCAGTCGTTCTAAACAATGTGCGTTCCTATTCTGTGTCTATTTTGTAGTACATACATACGTCTATCTTGGCACAGTAGCTCGGTTACTGTTGGATGTATCCAACTTTACAATCGTACAATGCTTTAATATGGCAGCTTCTGAATAGACGTCTGACGAACTTACGCTTCGCTTGATCCTATTTGTTTTTGCGCACGTTTTACGAGATGTATACATTATACATATATTCGTATAGATGAGAAGCGAAGGGTATAGTACATGGGGTCAGAAACATTGATAGGTATTCAGTACAAATGGTTGCTTAAATGTATACTGTAATGTTATAGTTTACGTCGAAAGCAATCAGCGCCACGTATAATGCGTTTAGCCAACCACGTACACTACTGCTCATAAGTATTTGGGCATCCTTGGATTTCAGATTTTTCTATACAAAGAATGTATTGGGAAATACATTCCAGCATTATTGAATATTATTTTTTTATAATGACTGATATACATATCAGAAAAGGTTCACTTAAATTCATTAAATAATATCGGCCTATTTACTTCTTTTATCAGTATGAGAGGTAATACCATGATAAAAGCACAGGTAGTAGCGACAACAAAAAGCGTATTTCTTGAAATTCCAGGAAAAATGTAACAGCTGGTAATTTTACTATGAATCATGAAACTATAATAAAACCATTTGAAGTAATAGTTTTAAATTACGGTCAGTTATCGTCCCATGTTAGTGGCGACAACATCTATTAATGAATAGTGTTTATAATTTCATATTTCATATATTGCAATAGTCACTGCTCTTTACTTTAATAATTTTTTGTAACCTGCTACTTGTTTTTTTGTACTCGTTTTGTAATTTGTTTAAATAATTACTTGTCTAGTAATTGAAATTTTTTCTGTTGGGCAATAAAGCTTATTATTATGATTATTATTATTATTTCGTTTAAAATTTTAAAACATGCCGAAAAGGAAAGAAATTAGTATTGAAACGCGTGCGCTAATAGCAGCACAACATAACTTAGGCATAAGCAATCGTCAAATTGCTCATCTACTGTTGATTATAACATCAAAAAATACAGTGAAAGTGGCAGTTTTCTAAATAAAGTACGAAATGGTAGACCAAGTGCGGGCAACATCAGCTCAAGATATTGCAATCGTGGTGCCCAGCAAGCGAAATAGAAGAAAAACAGCTCCAGAAATCGCCGCAGAAATCAATACTGCACTTCCGAAGCCGATTAGCGTGTCCACGGTTAAACATCGTCTGCAAAAAGCCGGCCATCACGGACAAATTGCGATGCAAAAGCCTTTGCTTCTCCAAATTAATAGGAGAAAGAGGTTACAATGGGCACGTGAACATCGAAATTGGACGGTAGAAGATTGGAGCAAGATATTGTGGACCGACGAATCCAATTCGAGATTTTCGGTTCGCGAGGACGAGTGTTTATAAGAGTGAACGTGCACTAGAGCAATGCGCAGTCTCTA
Organism: Dynastes maya; assembly: GCA_029619315.2. Classification (NCBI taxonomy): domain Eukaryota; kingdom Metazoa; phylum Arthropoda; class Insecta; order Coleoptera; family Scarabaeidae; genus Dynastes; species Dynastes maya. Next base: position 31,478,483 of record JAROYE020000008.1, read on the forward strand.
CCATAAAACACGGCGGTGGTTCGGTAATGATTTGGGGTTGTTTTGCTGGTACATCCGCAGGCGATCTCGTAAAAATTCAAAGCATAATGAAAAAAGAGCAATACAAACCTTCTGGTGTAAGAATTTTTGGTCAGAAATTCCAACAAGACAATGACCCAAAACACACTTCAAAATTATGCAAGCAATATTTAGAATAGTTGGAAGAGGAAGGGACACTAACAATCATTAAACGGCCACCCCAAAGCCAGGACTTGAATCCCAATGAGTTATTATGGGAAGAACTCGATCGGGAAGTAAAAAAACTGCTTCAACTTCAGCAGATGACATGTGGAACAAACTACAGGCAGCATGGGCTCGAATAACTCCGCAAGATTGTTCAAATTAATTGCAAGAATGCCCCGATTATGCGACGCAATCATTAAAAGTAAAGGTGGTCACATAGACGAATCTAAAATTTAGGTGAAATAAATAATTTTAATTTTTAAAGTTGTATATTTGTGTATACTTGAATACCAAATACATATTTTAATATTTCCATTTAAATATTTAATGATTTACCCTGAAATTTCGGGGGCCAAAATACTTATGAGCGGTAGTGTATGTCCACCCGTTCATCACCAAACTCCCTGTGTGTTCTTTTTCGGTGTCTCCAGTCCTTTTATTGCCTACTAGCCAGGTGGCGGGGGCTTGGGAGATTATTATACAACAATATTAGGGGAACGGTTAAATAACTTCTGTAAATTTTTTTCATAACCTAAATCTTCAATTTTAATGTAATACGTTCCTACAACAATTTACAGTATAAATTCAGTCATATCTTTGTCCTAATATCGTAAATTATATATTTCTGCTCAAGAAGTAGTCATGTCCGTTGGTAAAATTTAATATTCGAGGGTTGCTCGTAGTGTCATATATGTAACATCATAGAGTTACGTTTCAAAATTGAGAACCTTCAAGAGAGTTTATCCTAAAAATTTAATCTGTTCTTAGGATAGGGGAACTTATTTGAAATTTAATATCAATTAGAAATTCAAAAGGCATGTCCTAATTGGTCATGATAAAACAACCGCTATCGCGAACAAAGGAGTCAAGGAACGCTTACAATTTTATCAGTTTAGGTCAAATAGCCGTTGCATCTACACGTATTTGTCTAAGTGTTCTTTTACAAGTGTCTAGCGATTAAATTTAACGTTAATTACGAAGTGAGAGTCAAGTTTGACAATTAGTTTTCTCTTTTCAAATTTAATTCTTTTAAAACGTACATAGTCGGGGTTAATTCGTATTCACACTGCCGAAAGAGTGTCTAGGGGACACTCCCAGATCTACAGATAATTTTTCTCAATCGTTTATAACGCTACAATAGCTACGAAGGAATATTGGTTTGATGAACACAGGAAAGTCCATACGTCCAAAAAAAAAGAGGAAAAGGAAAAAAAGACTACTATCTTTATATATATATTTTTTCCCATTATTTTTATTTGTATCTCTTTCGTTAAGCGTATTGTACGCAGCTATTGTCCCGAGCAGGAAACAAATTGCCGCCGCCGCTCCTCTATAACAACTGTGTCAGTTCTAAAGTCGAGAAAACAAGTTCACCATTCCGGTTACAAATGACAGTTATTGTTGGAGGAGAGCCGTTCATTATATACGTTTCGAAGAAGGAAAATTAAAGAAGACGAAGCCGAAGAAGGACCTGCAATATTCACAACCAACTCAACAATTTGTGTTATTTGGAGGAAAAGTGCAATCATTTTTAAAATCCGTGCATTAAGAATAATACTGCGTTTCCATGCGCACCATTCGAACTTACTTTGCATTACATAGGTGTTCAATAAATCTGGTGATTATTACAGCTATATTGTTTGATAATTACTCGACCTATTCCAGGTTTTCACAATTTACTACAAAACTTTACGCTACTTATTATTTGCTCGAAAAAGTTATCGGACAATGAGGCTGGATCTGTATTATCGTAAAGGGGATGCAGATCCAAGATTTCGGATAAAGAATCCGAACTCAAGATTTCGGATAAAGAATCCGAATTCAAGATTTCGGACAGCAGATCCGAGTTATCGGATAACAGATCCGGATCCAAGGTTTCGGACAATGGATTCGGATCCGATGTTTTGGATAACGGATCCGGATTTGAGGTTTCAGATAATGAATCCCGATACCACCAAGATCCGGATATCCGGATACTGAATTATCCGAATCCAGATCTAATATTGATACTGGTGAAAGTACCAAAACAGTGAGTATTTGTTGAAAAGCAAGATTACCGAAGAAATTAAAATAATAGCTACAATGCTAAGGACTGAGTAAGGAAAATCTGATCCTCGGGGATTTAATTTTTTAGTTTTTAACACATTGGTCAACTGATTGACTGATACCAGCAAACTAACATACTATCAATGGCCCATTACTAACTACGGTAGCTATTCCTCGCCATTTAATTATGATGTAAACGTGCCCAAATGAAAACGCTTTACCATCTTCATGCAGCATTTCTCAAAAACTTAACCACAAATTTATGAAAAGCATACGATAATTTGACCTAACTGATGTTTATTTACAGGATGATTCAAAATTATGTTACCACTCAAATGGGATGAATATGTATCTATTAACCATGCATGACCATTGCGCTGGCCTCCACACTCACCAGACTTGACACCCTGCGATTTTTGGTTGTGGGGAATGGTCAAAGAGCGTGTGTACAACAGGAAAATTAACAACATCAACGACCTGAAGGATCGAATACAAGAAGTGATATTATCCATTCGCCGTAAAATGTGTGTAGGGACTTTACGTGCTAGTGTTAATCTAAATTACAAATGATGCGAACCTTCATTTAAATACACATTTCAAGACTAGGAACATATCTGTCATTTGAGTGGTGATATAATTTTGAATCAGCCTGTACTATAGCATAAAAACAAATTTATTCGAAATAAAGAAGCAGGGATGGAAAAATGGAGGAAAGAAAATCATTATGGCGACATTTAAGAGAATTTAGATCTGATTGCCATCGCATCCGCGCGAGCAATTAAAATTTGACCATTAGTCGAGGGGATAGTCGACCGGAGAAATAAAAAACACACTCCAAGACGCTCCTGTGAGCACCTAAACAACGAATAACTCAATTCGACCGATATAATGGAGGTTTTTGCCGAATCTGAAAGCGTCGTAGTCTTGCTTATTAATTCACGATCTTACGTATATAGTAAAGGTCGCCATTAAGCCCCTCAGCAGAGACACATAAATAGAATCAGATAAAAAAAGAAGAGAAAAAGCTAAATCCATATTTTTTATAACACGAAAAGAAACGAACTTCAATTTTAATTTACTTGAATGCTATCCTATTCAAGTAAATCGGTTTTTGAAAATTTGATAATGGCAACGTTTTGTGCTGTAAAGGTTTCGTTTTCTACTCGAACCGTTCTCGAGATATTTGAGAATAAGTGTTGGAGTGAATCACTTATTTAATAGCCACCCCATCAATTTTTCGCTTTTTGAAAATTTAATAATGGCAATGTTTTGTGCTTGTCTTGTGCTGATTTGTACCATAAAAATTTCGTTCAATAGCTACTGCACCAATTTTTCTGTTTTTAAAAAATTGAAATGGCCAACGTTTTGTGCTGATTTGTGCGGTAACATTTTCGTTTTTTACTCAAACTGTTTTCGAGATATTTACGAATAAAGGTTGGAGTAAACCTCTTATTCAATAGCCACGATTAAATCGATCATTTCTGTGCGAAGATCTGATGTATGTAGGTATTATAATGAACCTGAAGAACAAATTATGCTCCAACTAAATGGTCATGCATACGCAGTTGCACCTTGTGACTATTAATCAGACATCAAAACCAATCATGTCACTTACTGTCGTTAATGCATTATAGCCTATAATTTGAGTACTTTACTGTCAAGTGCTTTGTTTAGAAACAAATTACCACTTTGGCAAGTGCTAGTTTCGTTACGTCACACTAATAAAGTCAATTAATAAATTGAATATAGAAATAAGATAAATGAACCAACATATGATTGTGCAGAATGAGAAGCTCTTCGAACGGTCTCCGATTAATGTAGATGCATCTCAGAGAGACAAATCGTTTTACTCATGTTATATTTACGCAGCTGTCTCGGTGCAAACATGAACGCCCTCCACGTGTACCTAGGCATAAACCATGCAATATAATCTCTCGACCGCCAGACATTCCCATCCTTATTTTGTATTCGACGCTTTGAAAAAGAACTCTAGCCTCCAACTGAGAAAGAATCTTCATGTGCTCAATGCTGACTATCAAGATGCATATGGTTTCTTTGCCTGTCACACGTGTGTTCTATAGTCACCCAGTGATCGAATCACGATTGTTGTAGAGACAACATTAGACCTTGTCAGATTATTTCAAATCATAGTAAGACAACAAGTTTATCGAAAATTCAAGCATTATAAGAATTTTGAAAGCGCAATGAAAGAGTTTTCCATTAATTGAAGTAGCACTTGGCTCGCAATAATTCCGTTCGAAGCAGTTTACGAGCAACTTACAGGACTTAAAATGATCGCAAAATCACCGCCATAACACTCCAATATACACACATGTGTATATGGTTATGGTGTGTATGTGTATAGCCGATCTTCGTTGACGACGTACATGAACAAATTTTAATATCGCGTATCAGTGCAGTTGATACAAACTTTACGGGCGCGCCCATAAAACTCGACCGTTCCGGGACGGAATCTCTTCTTTACGATGACGACGACGAAAACGAAGACTTCTCGAAGGGTATAGACGGATATGGGAGTAGATTTTATCGGAAACGAATGAAATTTACTACGTATATCACGATCCTTACCTGCTGGCACTGTTATATCGTTGCTTCGTATTTCGTTATTATCCGTATATACAGTTCCCTTGCCATTAAATTAGGATCACTTAAAAATATTATGATTTTGAGGTAAAATTTAAAAAAAAACAGTTGGTAATGTTGGCAAAATTATTTATTTAAACAATACAGATTTTTATTGTTTTTTTTTTAATTTCGTCGCTATTCTGCCATACGTTTTCAATATGTTGTTGTAATTCTTTCTTTGTAGTTGAGTTTCGTGTACTTATGACCTTTTTCAAGACATTCCACCCATTTTCAATTATATTTCACAAAGTTTTAATTTTATTTGTGTGCATCTATTTTCGCGGTCAATTATTTTCATTATGGGAAAAAAGAAGTACACGACCACCGAGAAAAAAGCACCAATTTCTGCTCTTCTAGGGACGGGTGAGTTCTCTCAACGTGAAGTTGCCCAAAAAGGAGGGTACATCACATCAAACTGTTCTGAGAATCACGAAATTAAGGAGAATATTCCTAGTACAAGTAGTGGCAGAACATACTGTGCCGGGAAACGCAAAACAACTGTAAGAGATGTGAAAAGAGAAAAGCGTTAACCAACAAACGTATTTCTGCCTACCCGGCGTCATCACTGTTACTCCGAGCGCTTTTTCTCCCACTCACATCGCTGTTTGCCTCACAGTTTATGTCACTAATCTCCAAAGACAGGGCTGAAATATTTCCTGGCGCCACCTAGTGCCAAGAGATATAGTCACCCCGTCTAGAAAGTAGTGACAGAAACCGGAACACAGATGCCAAACCAGCTCTCGAGCAGTTCTTGGACTGCTTAACAAAAGATGGCATTGCGCCTGAGCGCTACGGTATCTGAGTATACATTGTTTGAATGTATTTCAAAGAACCACTTTTTCTTCTGTTCATACCGTCAGTATAATTCACACACAGTAAATACATTTTGTGAGAAATATTGTTGATATAAATCAGCGGTTTCAGCACTTATTTTAGGCCGAGTGGTCCATTTTTGATATTTCAAATTAATTGATTTTACAAGCCAATACAATGAAAAATCTCGAACTTTTCACTATTCACTTCGGTTTGGGTTATTTACTTTAATATTGATAACACTGTGACTTCTGAAAGCAGACTGAGCTCTCAACGGTTTACAGCCCCGCTTATTTACCTATTTGACCAAGTGGCAGTAGCGGGGATGGAAGTTTCTAGAAGGTTCACGAATGGCCCATGGAAGGTTCTCGAAGGTTCCAGAAAGCTCTTCGGCCATTGGTCAGATTTTCCAGAAAATTCCAGAATGTTTCAGAAGGTTCTCTGGCCCTAAAATTTTTAAATTGAAATTGCTCGAAAACGCGAGCTAATTTTAAAAAACGGTTAACACCATTGGATTCAGCGTACTTGAATTAGGTTTAACCCCCAGATGCTTGCTGCATTTTGCAACTAGTACAGTGACTAATATTATTCAATATTTCTTCTATTATGCCTACCAAAGCAGTGCTGGTAGACCTCTAACCAATGAAACCGAACGACGTGTTGATTAGGAGACAGTATACCGATTGGGAAAATGTGAAATTAGCTATGTCGCTATATGTACGGCGGGAGAGCGAGGAGGGGATTGAGTGGAATCCGATCAATTCGATGCGAGTCGCGCTAGGGGCGTTGCTGGAGTATAGACCTACTGTTTGCAAGAGCGCACGTAATAATTTGAAGTCATGGTCGCCTGGAAATGAGAGTTTCGCATATTTATTTTGTTGCTGCTACGAAGCTTATACGAAACTAATAAGAAATTCTAACGATGAAAATAAAAACAGATTCTGATGAAATGAAAGAAAAGAAAAATAAATACTCTAGAAATTCTCTCTAAGATTGTACAGTGTACCTCGTAACTGACCACATCGGTAATCGTCGTGAGCTGCCGACCCCTCCGCTTGTGGTGAATCACCCATACTCGCTTACCGTTGTCACATCCACGCTTCGTACAGCTAAAAATTCTCTTTCCTTACGTGTATATTATCAATTATGTATTTAAACAATCGCTCTCTAAAAACATTTTCAAATACTTTCGATGGTGGGAGGAGCAGCGATATGGACCTGTAGTTATTAATGATTTCATCGTGACCAGTGTTATTGAGACTTAAAATAATAGACTTCATTTCCTTGGACGTCACCGGCAAAATGCATAGAAAGAATGATCAAAATCAATAACATGTCCAACGCCCCCACCTTGAGTAATAGAAGAAACGGAAGCACTACCCAATGAAGTCGGTCCGAAACTTAGGCAATGTTCTCCTTGAACATATAGGCAACTCCAACGGGATCAAATACCATCCTACCAGCAACCCCTCGACCTATACAGTTTAGGCAAATTTACAGTAAACAGCATCAATAATCATAGATAGCAATGGTACGCATTTACATTATTCGGATCAACTTGTGTAAGGGAATAAATATTGAAAACGGAATGAATTTATATCAATAGAAGGAATGTATGCATTCAGGATTCATTCGTAAACATGAACATACGCAGTATGTATACATTTACGGGTCTACACGTCTGTGTTGTTCCCATACATATTGCATGTATGTATAAATAGGGCACTCTGCCGACATACGATATGCATTAAATAAACACCCGCATTTATGTATGCATGCATACAAACGGTCTATATCGCGAATGCGACCGTTACGCTTTACGCTTTTGCCTTTTAAATCTTTGCCTACATTCAGGCTAAGCTACTAAATTCGAAAACGAGTACAAATGCAACCAGAATATACGGCCCGACCACGTAATAAATCCAGCATCAACAGTGGTATATCTAGTCGCTACACAAGTTCAAGCATTTCCTACAGGTATTGTATGTATGTACACTCAGGGACAGTCATCACGTTCCCTACAAGCCGCAATCACCGTACTATCAATCGAACATAGTTACGCTCTAAGCGTTGAATTATGTGATGACACTGATGCTGATGACTGATGACTATAGCCGATGCGATGTCTTGTTCTTTGTTTAAAATGCATAACTTTTAAATTCTAAATGTGTAATTAATATTTTACTATACTAATGAAATTTGTATCCGAACAAAATTTTAGCTAGTTGGTTTAATATACACATATACACGTTGAATGGAGCGCAGTCCGGCTATAGAGAATTCTATGCACGTATAGTTTCATTTTCTTCTTAACCTTAAGCCTTTTACTGTGAGGTGTAAGGCTATGAGTTGCCGTTCTGCATATTTTTCTCTATTCTTTTCTGTCTTCCGTTTTTTCTTTTACTTCTTCCCATTTTATTCCTCTTCTCCCTAACTCTTCTCTAATTCCCTCAGTCCATGTTTTTATCAGTCTTCCTCTTGTCTTGCGTCCTTGTACTTTTGTTTCATAGACTACTTCTGTGAGTTTATCTTCTTTTATGCGGCTAACATGTCCATACAATCTTAATTGTATCGGTCCAATTTTTAGCTGTTGCCTAAATACCTCGTTTCGTATTTTGTCCTTTCTTGTTTTACCTTGTATTTTCCCCAGGAACCTCATTTCTACAGCGTTTATCCTCGATTTGTGTTTTTCTACCATTGTTCATGATTCACTATCATACAGTAACACTGGTATAGCTATCTTCTTTACTATTTCCGTTTTTATTTCCTTTTGGATCACCCGCCTTCCTAAAAACGTCGATTTCACTGCATTAAATATTTATTTCTCCAGCATTACTAATTTTCTCGTTTATTTCTTTATCTATTTTACCATTTTTTTCTACAATTATTCCTATATATTTATAGCTATCAACTTGTTCTATTTTTTGACCATTTCACTGTATTTTATGTTTTTGACGTTGTTTTGTTATTATAGTTTTAGTTTTGGTAGCATTTGCTGTCATACTATTTTTTTTTAATTCTTCATTAAGAAGTTAGGTTAAACTGGACCTTTTTTTTTCTAAGTTTGCTAGAATTATTATATCATCTATCAGTTCTGTTAAGCTTATCTCCTTTAACATCCAAAATCCTACACTAAATTTTTTCATCCTTTCTTTCGCTTTCTTTATAGCATCATGTATTACTATCGCGAACAAAAGTGGGCTGAGGAAACATCCTTGTTTAACTCCTATTTCCGTTTTGAATCCTTTTCATTCCTCGTTATTAGTTCTGACATACACTTCTATTGTTTCCTTATCTATGCCTCTTTGTTTTAAAGTGTTCCAGATGTTTTATCTTTTTATTTTATCAAATGCCTTCTTCAAATCTATATAGCATACTGTCCTGTTTTTTCTAAGCTTCAGTAGAAACAGGTAAAGTAGTGCCATCAATCCTGAGATCAATCTGCTGGCGAACTGAATATGCAAAGTTCTTTCCACCAAATACCATAATAATTGATTTCGCAGGATTCATAATTAAGGAATACCAAGTGAAGATTGCTGAAATATTATCAAGATCCCGCTGCACAAGAACTAAAGCAGTGCGACGCTCTTCAGGTTTAAATGAGTAATGCATTTGAATATTGTACATCTGAATTTTACATGATTGGACATATTGGTGAAAGCAGGACGTATACACAGAGAACAGGGGGCCGAGTATCGACCACTGCGGCACTCCACGCACAAGGGGCCTAAAAGCTGAGCGCCGCCACAACACCAACACCGCACTAGGAGATAATTCAACAAAAGACAAAATGGCAAGTAACTCTTTCTAACGTACGTAGAGAGTTTTATGCTAGACTGGGTTACTGTGAGGCGGAAGATGGAGGCATTTTTGAAAAATTTGAATAATATCTAGAATTTGTTTCTATTTTCACTAGAATTTCTTTTTTTTTTTTGATTAATTTTTCAGTTTTTAACTTTTTCCATGTTTGCTCATGTTTAGAATTTGATTTTTCGTATTGTGTTGTGTTTTTTATTAATCTTTCAATTTCTAACTCCATTGAGCGCCTACTTTTATTCGTTTTTGGAATTTCAAATTATTTCCGTTACAATTTGGCTCATTCTAAGGCAAAAACAATTAATACTTTTGCAATACGAAACACCTTTGTCAATGATTAACTCTTGTAAACATCTATGTCAAGCTAATTTAGATGACAATATGTCAAAATATAAATGCACTAGATACTACAACGCTTCGCTTAAAACGTTACTATGTTCGATTTGAACATTTTGGCTAAACACAATAGTACATATAGATATAGCTATTACTACTATTAGCACAGGCTTGCTGGGAGGAAAAAAGTGACTCAATTGTTGTTGTTTATTACCGCTAAAACAATGGCAATGAACTTTTCACGGTGAGTCCCAGCGTCATACACACATAGGATTACCAGTTCCGATACTAAAAAGGAAGAAGAATCGAAGAACGAGCTACGCCTACTTTCTCGCGCAAGGTGCGATCATCATAAGGTCAGCTTCATTGTGGGCGAAAGATTCAGTCAAGGTTAAAAACCTACAGGTGGATGTTTATGAGAAAATAGCGGTACATTCTATTTTTAAAGAGGATCTCTATGGTTTAATTTCTGCGTTTATCAATGAATTCTTCAAGCGAAATGATGCCGCAATGTACCACAGCAAACCGAACAAAAGACCAATAACAATAACGCGCCGATTAGGGCGCAATTCGTAGTAAAATCCCATTATCTCGGATCCAGCCGTTGCTCTCATTGGGGAAGTGAAATTACCGAAATTATTCCTATCAATAATTCTCACCGCGAACACACACAATACGCCATCTGAGCGTCTGTTGTGATGTGCTAATTAACGTAATTATCTCATCATCTCTACGTTGAGGACGAGTCCACATCTAAATAGGCCATTCTATAGCGATGATATAGCCTAATTAATATCTACCGCCGTGCGATTTTTTTTATTAACACACAAAATAGGTCCATGTAAATAATGCCTATCTTCACTATGGTGCTCGTTTTTTAAAATAACATCACATCAGGCATCAAGGCAATAGGCAATTAAGGTGTTATTTAAAAAAAAAAGGGACACCAATGAAAGGAGGCATTTTTACGAGCATGTATTTCCTATATTTAAGGTGTTATTTAAAAAAAAAGGGACACCAATGAAAGGAGGCATTTTTACGAGCATGTATTTCCTATATTCTCAAATAGAAAAATTGCACGATATACCGGAAACAATTCCAACGCTATAAAAAATTACACTATCATTTGCGGTATTTTTACGCCTGAAATATTATTATAATTTTGCAATCGGGTAATTACCGCTTTCTACTGTAAATTTGCAGTAATTTCGCAAATGTATTTATTGTAAACCGCCTGTCCTATTCCTGTATAATTACTACGTGAATATGTATAAAATATTACATTCGGAACTGTAAAATTCCATAGAATTGCTGTTTTTAATGGTTTAATTTGTTACGACCATTATGACAATCGTAAATTTGCATAAATTAAGCTCTAAATCAATAATACTTGGAATACTTCAATGTGTAAAACTGCTGCATCCACAAGTCGATCAAAGTTTCTTGGAATGTATAGATTTCCAAAGATTTTAAATACCTGCAATATTACCCAAACTTTAGCAACTTTTTAAAAATAGTTAATACCTTAGACGTAGGTAAGCATGATCCAATAATATTTTTTTTTATCTTCATAAATTTCAAGTAAATAATGTGTGGAATTTAAAAATAGATTTAAATAACAAACGATAAGTTATTTATAAAATGTGGGTAGACAACATTTTAGCAACAAACGAAACATGTTATTTTCTTTATACAAACAACAAATTAAACACTCCTTATTTTCTATAATAAGTTAATTCAGAAATCTATATCAAAACCAAAAAATCGCTGATTCTAAAGAAGTTACTTCTCCAAGATGATTGAAACAAAACAGCGTAGCAATTGCTGCAGTGACAAAGATATGTAAATATGTATATACCCACACGTTCTGAAAAGTCAGTTTACCACGCATTTTTCTATTCAAGGAACACACATCTAATTATAGAATATGTAATGGGGAGACACTACCAAGCAATCTATAACCACAACAAAATAAAATCATCAAAGTGCTGTATAATATGAATAAATCCACTCCAATCACAAAACAGAGGAACGAAATATAGCGCAATAAATACTGACCAGCGGATTATGTCTGCTATACAAAATAGAAAATAAAAAGATCAAAGCAAATGTATTACAAAAGAGTAAAGATATTCCACGACATATTCCTCAAGAATAAAATCAAAATACAACCTGTGTAAAGTTAGCCCCACTTTTTTTGAAAATCGAAATTCTGGGAGTTGTTCCAGATTGTTCTAAATATTGTGTCAAAGTTTCAGATGCTCAGTATCTCTTATAGATCTAAAACTACAGCCAAAAAACAAAATCCGGGTAGCCCCCCATTTTTGGAAAATCGAAATTGTTCCAGGTTATTCTAGTTGCTTTAAACATTGTTCCAAAATTTCAGAACCATATCTTTTACAGATCAAAAGATATAGAGCCAAAAAGCCAAACATCTGTTAGTGAGAAGTTGACTCCCTCTGTTAAAAAATTCTGATGTTGTGGATGGTTCTAGATTTGTTTTTCATTGTTTCAAAATTTCCAACTCGTATCTAGTGCAGGTGCAAGATATGGCTAAAAAACGATATTTCCCTCCGCCCCCTCCACCAAATATTAAAAATTCAATTACTTGTAATCTGAAATGAAAAGAATAATTATGACATGCGATGATAAGCCTCCATTATATGGTATGGAGATTCGATAGATTTAATTTTCTCTGTCCATTATTATAAATAACATATCGCAAACGTGTGGTCTTATCAAGTTCCGTAGTAAAATGAACAGCTAAAATATATGGATAGCGTTACAACGTTTGCCGGCTATGAAAGTAAATATAAGGTGGGGAAACGAATCGGGGGGCGCTCCTATCACAAGCGACAACATTATTCGCGATATGTATGGGACTCGCACCTATAAATGAATCCTTACCTACCCTAGGATCTATGAACATATTTCTGAACAGTGTTTAAACAAGAACAATTTGAAACAGCTGTCACAATTTCGATTTTCCAAAAAAGGAGGGTTGCATGGATTTTGTTTTTAGCCATATCTTTGTTCTATAAGAGACTCGGATCATAAATTTTGAAACAATAATTAGAACAATCTAGAACAGCTCAGAATTTCTTATTTTCCAGAAAAATGGGGCTGGCTGAAAAAGTCGTACTTTCAATTTTTTTGGCCGATTTTGACTTTTTTATATACTTTGGAACAGTGTAAAACAAACCCAGAACAACCGTCAGGATTTCAATCTTCAAAAAAGATGGGGTTAACTTTACATAGGCCAACATACAGGACGGAGAGATTTTTATATAAAAATGTGTAGCATGCAAGAATTGCCTCCGTCATCATTAACCAAGGCTTGGAATGGTTCAACGTTCCTAATCTTGTAGTGACGACCGCACGATTTCACACATCATGCCTAAGAGAGACATGTCAAGCATTGAAGCTGTATTTGTATGTATATTATAGATGTAACGTATAGCTTATGCTGTTGCTTTATGATTCCTTGTCTTTAAATAAGATGTTTCGAAAAACTATGTCGTATGGTAACAACCCTTAGCATTATATGACTTTCGTAGATGCAGTGCTGAAACCTATTACCTATTCAGCAATGTATGTACATAGTTGTTCATAAACAATTTCATTCATGTGGACCAACACGAACACTTGTTTGATGCGATGGAAATTGATGTAGTATACCTCGGAAGTCATGTCAAGTTCTAAATATACTAACATTTACCTTAATAATGTAATAATATATCCACAGCAAAAATGTATTGAGATGTTTTTTTTAATGAAACAATTAAATGATAATTACAAGTTGTGTGTTATTATTTTCAATGCTCCACTTACAAAAACCATTTTGATTTACTTACAGTAAAGTGCGATGTGTTAGTGTATCGTTTGAAGTTCTTGATTTAAATCATATTTTCTTCCTTTTGAGTTAATGCTCCAGATACTTTTGTAATAAATCCCCTCCAGCCGTTTTTCTTAGCTTCTTTAGTTTATTTTTCTTGGTTATTTCTTGACGGAGTTTTCTTGTTTACATCTAACAATTTCTACTAAACATAATACTTTCAATATTATCTTAAATTGAATTTCTAGATGAAGTTTGCCAAAAACATCTATTGCTAAAAAAATATTTTCTCTTTGTCCACTTGTTTACTTGCGGTCACAGGAATGCCAATCCAACGACTTAATACTTTTGTGGTTGGCCTAGCGATGATCATTTCCGATGTTTTAGATAACGTTGTGAACTTTGACTATACTGGATTCCACATGATGTGTATTAATTAATACTAATCGAGTCTCTTTTTAAGAAATAACGAATTGATAATATAAATTATCAAAATGCCAGAATTCGAATTATAACTAAAAATAATTCGCATCATGTAAATATTAAATTAAATTCTAATATTTAACTAATATTGAAATTACAATAATAAAAATTAATGAATTAAGGTGTAAGTGCACGCACTTCACCTCAGTATCACGTGTAATCAGTCGCTACTGAGGAGCTTGTACCATACAGTACTTATTCATACCACAGAGCTTATCTTTTAGTAGTAATATTTATGAACAAAGTTAAACTTACAGAATCCCCTTGCAAGATTACATTCATAACTACCGCGAGAGAATACAAAGCGACAGTACGTTGCACGCTGCACGCCAAGTGAGTATGCGGAGATGGGACGCCCAAAGGGCGTAACGTTCCCTTCGAATGTGAATAAATATCTCAGGCGTTTCCCTGGATTAAAATATAGAAGTCCGCATATTTATTGCATAATATGCAATAGCGGATTGCTAAGACGCGATACGTTTGAATGTAGAAAACATTGTAAAAGTAAACGTCATGTATTGAATTTAAGAAACAGTATTCCATACTGGCAATTTTTATATGATCTTATTTTTATGTTAAGTGTGTGCAACATCCCACAACATCTAGTATCTAATGAACACTTTCGTCTTTTTTGGGCTAAGTACGTTTCCTCATGGAAGCTGCCAACATCTGTGCAATTACGATACAATTTGCCACGTGTGCAAGGTACAGTAAAGGAATGTATAAAAGAAGAGTTGAGAAATAAGAAAATCTGCCTATATGTAGATGAAACAACTGATGCTTAGAAACACAGCGTCATTCAAGTTGTAGCGAGTCCTTTAAAACATGATGGTCCACCAGCTTCAACTTGACGAACACTATAGGAGTCGATGTTGCTCAAAAATTTGATGCAATTTTAACGAAAAATTCCGATTTACAAAAGGTTCGGTCTGTAACTGAAAATCAAGAGTGCCCAGATGAGGAAAAAGAATATCTGACATTTGGCAAATCTTACTTCACTGGATGTCGAACGATCATTTTCGAAGTATACGACAACGTATTCACAACAGCGTCGACGGCTGAATGAATCGACAATGGAAGCGTTGCTGATGTTGCAATTCTACGCAGCTTACCAGGGCGGTTGCCAATTGCCACAGTGGAAATCAAGACGACAGGAAAAGGTAACAATATTATTTTTCACTAATATTGTATATTACGTACCTACTTTTATGCTGTGCGCCACTGCCGGTACCATCTTTTTAACAAACTCTATTCATAACTATAAATTGACAACATGTACAACAAATATACATTAAAAATGCCATTACAGTAGAATACTGCAGTTATCATACTGTCATTTCCCAGTGAAGCTGAATGCCATACGCAGCATTTTTTATGTAAACGTAAAAAAGTTATCAAAAAGGATTATACGAACTAATGCTAATTAACGAATTGGACATTACAGATTGTTATGTACTGACGTTGTTCTTCAAATTTGTGTTTCAGATATGAATATGAATACAATCCCTAACACCTATATATTGGGACAAAACAAAAACGTACATGTATAATTCGGGTATTTGACAGTTTATTTTTTAAAATTATTTTGTATTAATTATAACAATGGTGAATGAACAATGGTTAAAATGTCAATTAATCACAAAACATACTTATTGTTTCTGAATAACAAACCTTATAACATGTAAAAGTAACGAAAATGTGTGTTAACTAAATATTGGGACAATATCAAGTTAACTGTCAAAAATGAAGCAAAATAAGACAAGTGAGCTGCGAAAACAACGAAGAACGAAACGTCAGATTAATCGGTAGTTGCTTTCTTATTGTATTTAGTGAATCGTTGCGTTTATTGGACAAAATGGTGCGTGGTATCTCTACAAATTCAAAAATTCGTGAGTTAGTGCTTAAAAGTTATTGCCACAATACGTGAAGTAGCGGATGAACTTAATTTTCCTAAAACTACAGTGTGGAATATAATTAAGCATTATGGAGCAAATATCTTCCATAAAAAAGGCAAAAGCCCGGGTCGTCGAAAATTGGTTTTTGATAGGGATAAAAGAATATTAGTAAAATTATGTAAAAAAGGCCGAAGAAATACTCTAAGGCAAATTACGGCTGAATGGAATCACGAAACTAAACTAAATCTGTCAAGAGAATGCTATCGCCAGTGGATTCATAAATGTGGATTAAAGTTTTGTAAGGTTAATAAGTAACAATTTAAAAGAGTATTTTAAAAAATGTTTTCTTATAGGCAAAGGAAAAGCCGAATCGAAATTCGACGTACGTATTGGTGATTGCCGCAAACGCCTGGTTCGCACTAAACATGAGGCTTTCCATAAGGATTGCCTAAAACATACTGTAAAATGTCCCAAAGGAGTAATGATTTGAGGCTGCATGACAGCTTCAGGATTAGGATGCTTTGAATTTATTGATGGTGCCGTGAATGCTGCGAAATATGAACAAATACTGCAAAACAGTCTGTCACCAAGTATCGTGAAATTAATGTTGGCGAAAATTACATTTTTCAGCAGGATGGGGCAGCTTGTCATCCGGCCAAAACCACAAAAAAGGGTTTGGCGACCACAACGTAATTGTTCTTTCTTGGCCTTCCAACAGTCCTGACCTTAACATCATTGAAACAGCATGGCATAAAATGAAACGAACATTGAGGAACAACCCACAACAGACATTACCAGAATTTAGAGCCAAAATAAAGCAAATTTGGAATGGATTTACTCCTGAGGAGTGCAGATCCTTAGTTAATTTAATGCCCGACCGAATTCGAGCAGTCAGAAAATATAAGGGCGATTTTATTCCATTTTAAAAATAAAAATTCGTGCCATGTCACAATATTTAATTGCCACACAAAATGAACAATTTTATTGTTAATTAGAGATGATAGAAGAAGAATTTTTGTTTTTTATGTTGCTGATTGGTCCCAATTGTTGTTAATTAACTAATTACATAGTATTAAATTAAAAAAAAAATAGAAAAAAAAATAAACTGTCAAATATCTGAAATATGTATTTTATTTTGTCCAAATATGTAGTTGTTAAGGCTCGTAATGTAGTTTTCATCTTGTACTTTTCCTTTCCTCTAATCGTATCGCGAATGTGTAAATCCTTCGGTGTATATTTCAACTTCGCCAACTAATATTTAAAAAGACGGATGACTAATTTCAGTAGGGTGTGGGCCTTACAGCGCGTCGAAAAGGGGGCGAACTCCTTTGAATACAAAAACTAATGGCGTACTATACAAAAAGCTCTAGAAGACCGAAGCGGGACGGAAAATTACAAAACTCTCTAAGTAACTCGTAGCTCTACGCCCCTCTGATCTCGAAAAGGCACTCTGGTGATGACCGAGTTTTCAGTTATTCGTTACCTTTTTTTACGAATTAAACCTTTCAACTGTAATCACGATGTCTGTCGTAATGATACCATTGGTGAGGTGGTTGATATGGTTATTTTCCTACTATCGGCTACGTAAGTCATTCATTACTACCCCAATTGGAATGACGTAAGGACGATTTACGGGTTATTTACCTTGGTTGCCCCTGACAGCGAAATTTTACCTCCCTAGGCACGTAAAGTAGTAATACGTTAATATAGAAATTGATGTCAATACATAACAGAAACTGACAACTTTGACAATTATGTGAGTATATAAGCAAATGTCAAATATTTACGTAAAATGCTGATTTCTTCGAAATTCTGGGCAAGCAGTAGGGAAAGTAACGGATGTATTGCAGACCTCGGCCCCGCCTCGGTCTGCAAACAACATCCTCGATCGCAAAACTGCGCTTACGTCCCTTGTGACATAAATAACTACTATGTCACAAGCGACGTAAGCGCATTTTTTGCAGTCGAGGTCTGCAATACACCTATATTTATATCATGTTTTTCCTATTACCGGCCCAAAATTTCGAAAAGATCCGCATTTTACAAAAATATTTGACATTTGCTTATATACTTCCGTAATTATCAAAGATGTCGATTTGTGTTATGTACTGACACCTATTACTATATGTCACTAGGGACGTAAAATTTCATTACATCCCGCTGTCAAGGACAACCAAGGTAAATATGGTTCATAGATCACACTTTACGTCCTTCAAATCAGGGCAACAGTTTAGAACAATACCTGGATTATTATTTTTAATTGGTCAACTGTAGAAAATATTCTCCATCGTTGTTATAAACCACTCAAACCCTAACAACCGCAACTTTTTTGCTGCATGCAACAAAAAATAATTTTGACTCTCCCTTGATAGACAACGCAGATATCCAGCAAATTGAAATGATTTAAACATGTTGTTTTAGGAGTAAAACAATCACATTTCGCTACACTGTCCTTTCTTGGTTTCTAGTGAAGTGGCGGAGTTCCTTCCGAATTCGCCCAAAAAGTCAAAAAAGCCCAAAAAGTACGCCTTGCAAAGGTTTGAAGTCTCTGATGGTTGTTTTTTGTTCAATGACTTACAGTTGAATGTATAATTTTACATATTGTTATTTAACTCCATATATTTATGACTGTTTGACATGTGATTTTTGAGTTAGCGCTTACAAGTATATAACTTTTGACAAAATAAAGATACTTAAAACACTTGAAACAGAGTTTTTATTAGAAAATCACTCTTACTCTTATGTTGATGAGTAAGTGAGCCACCATAGCACTACTTTTTTTCTTTTCTGGAAGCACATGGAGGATTTTGTTAAAAAAGTTTGAAATGAATATTTTCATATTTCGGTTTGGTTTTTATTGGTTAGGAGGTTAATTCAATTTAGGGGTGCAATTACCCCAACGTACCTTAGCTAACATCTCAAAATTTCACATTTTTCTTTTCTGCTTGCATTGGATTGATTTGTTGTATTTTGGTTTCTTTGAGTTAGATTTAATTTATTAGTTCAGTTTCCATTTCTTCTAATTTTTTGCAATAAAAAAGTTGCCGGATAACTTATCAAGGAAATTTTAACGTTTTTCTTGGTTGAATTCAGTATAAAAAATGCGTTAAAATGAGGTGTCATAAAAGGTACCTTGTAATTTAAAATTTTGAATTTTGTTTCAAACTTTTGGAACATACTGTAGATCAGAATCAAATCAGTAAAGCAACACAATACAACTAACCTGTGTGTGTCCTTAAATGAGCCTTTAAATGCGAACTTTTTCCGTACACCTTGTGGCAACCATCGTACGAACATTTATGTGTCTTCCTCGCCTGCGAAGATCCCTGTCTCGTTGACAGGCCCGTCCTGGTAGTCGTCGCGGATGATTTCCTTGCCGTTCCATCACCATTCACCTTAACGCGCTTCTTAGGTTGATGCTGGTTTATCTCCTTGATTTCCATAGGTTGCACGCAATTGCTATTAGTGTTTTCGTATTCCTCTTCCTCATCTTCATTATTATTGTTATTATTTCCGCAGGCATTGCTGTTGTAGCTGTCGTCTTCGATTATGGTTAAATTACCTTCACTATCCGACGGTACTTCCGGTACGGGTTCCTGTTTGATACGCGTCAGATCCGTAAGGATCCTAGCTACCATGTAGGAGGAGGATTCTGTCGTATTCGTGGTGACCGGTTCCACTTTAACGTAGGGTATAATCGGGACGGGTTCTACGATCACAGCCGGACCGCAAGAGGACGACGACCTGACAGCTTCTTCGCGGGAATACGATCTTGACAGGTCTAACGGTCTGTTAAAGTGATCTTTACTGTGGGACATCTCTAAGAGACACTGAGCGGCGAAATTTATGTCGTCCATTTCTTCTTCTGTCGTTTCCGTTGTGAAATTATTACTAGCGAAAATGCAAGGAGACGTAAAGATGTCACTCGCGGATACCCTTTTCTTCCTAATAATTTTTTTATATTGTAAAAAAGCTTTTATTCTATATTTTGTAACTATTGACTTTAGGAAAATTGATTATAATTTTATTGATTGAAAATAAGACAATTTTCTTTAAATTTTGATTACTTATTGTAAAAAAAGGATTGAATCAAATTTTGAATAGCACAGTAAAGTTTTGTTTGCTTTGAATGAATTTTTCACAGCAAAAAAAAAATCGTAAAATATTATGGAAATAAGAGTAAATATTACAAAAATTAGAACTAATTTTTGAAAAAAAGATATTATACCAAATATTTTTAAGGGCACATTTTCTTCTTACAAACGATTTTACAAATTTTCAATTCAAGATGATATACAAGCCTAAAAAGCACCTTGATTATTTTGAAAAGCCGTCCGAATTTCTTCTATTTATCTTCTTTCGTTTTAATCTTTGAAAATAGAATTCCACCCCCAAACGCACAGTGTTTTCACTATTAAAATAAATGCCGTCTTAATTCTTTTAAAAGGGAAAATTCAAAAAAGCCAAGTTTTGAAGTCACTAAAATTCGACGATCAAGTGTGAAAATAACAATCAAGTGCACTCATCTTGTCGAGAAACAATCGAATAAAAAGGAGGCGTGGACACACATAAACACAAACGGCGACGTGAATCCTTTAGAATACGCGCTGATACGTGAAAATGTGGCGACGAACGCTATAACCGGGATAACGAAATGCTCAGAGTCGCGCGACCAACTGACTGCAGTTCCTAGTTTAGACCTCCGCGATCCCCACCACGACACCTCCGTACTTCCTCTACCTCTATCTATATGCTCTCATCAACCAGAGTTCGTCTTTCTTGGCCACCCTGTTTCCTCAATAATGTGCGAGCCGTTTCTATCCCGATCGGTTTTCCGTACACACTATACTATACACATCTACTATATTATATACTTCTTCGCTTTATTTTATTGTGTACATTTGCATCTGCATCAATCACTCTATCTCTATTTCGAAAGCTAAATAATTAGGACTCAATTAGTTACGTAAAACGAAGACTTCTCCCTGGATTAAGTAAAGATATTTAGATAATTAGTTTTTCATTACTTTACCTCAAGTAGTCATGGATAACATCGAATTAAAAGATTTCGATTGAATAATCGAATGATTCTGAAAATTGAATAAAAAAAAATTGTAAAAAATAGCAAGAAAATAATATAATATTCTAACCAGGTGGTATTTCAATTAAAAAATGTTGTAGTTTTGGTAGGAGTTTGAATAGTGAAAATTGATTTAAAAATTGAGCACAGAATCGTTGTAGAATGTTTGTCTAAAGAGGAAAATGGTCCAAAAATAATCCATGAACGAATGATTGCTGTACATCGGTTTCTTTTGTTAAGGTCGCGAATCCATCGAAGGTTATCCAAAAGCTAGTACCTCTTGAAATAAGATCACATGAAGTAATAAAATGGAAATCCAAGAATTAACAGTTTTGAAAATTTTACATAAAGATTCAGGGATGAACAAACTATCAAACCTGCCTATATTAAGAATATTGTTAGCGATTGCAAATAAGCATAAGTTGCTAATAAATTAAATGCATGTTAAGAGTGCATTCTTAAATGGCAAAATAGAAGAAGAAGTACGAGGGTATATTGGAAAGTTTCCGGAATGACAATGAAAACAAAATAAATCGGATTCAAGTTATATTTTATTTTTCAATATAATCCCATCGAAGGTCAACACACTTGGTATAACGTTTCTCTAGCTTCTCGATTCCCTACTGGAAGTAACCTTTTTCGACGTTTCCAAAATAATCGTTTACAGCCTCTAGTTCTTCATTCGTCCAAAATCTCTTTCCACCCGAAAATACTTTGAGTTTTGGGAACAGATGGAAGCCCGTCGGAGCCAAATCAGGCGAATACGGCGGTTGCGGAAGGATTTCGAACTTCAATTCTGTCAATTTTTGCCGAGCGATTGCACTTGAATGAGCAGGCGCATTGTCGTGGTGAAACAACACTTTTTTCTTGACCATTTCCGGGCGTTTTTCCTGAATTGCTGTTTTCAATTTGTCCAAAAGTGTTGTATAATATTGGCCAGTAACAATTTTTCTTTTTTCAAGATAACCGATTAGCAAAATTCCTTTTGCGTCCAAAAAAACCGATGCCATCACCTTTCCAGCCGAGTGACTGGTCTTTGCCTTCTTCGGAACCGATTCACCGCGTTCAATCCACCGCTTTGATTGCATTTTTGTTTCTGGTGTGTAGTGATGAATCCTGATATCATCCATGGTCACGAGTCGTCTCTTGAAATCCGTTAGATTCCTCGTAAACACTTCCAAACAATCGGCTGTAGTTCGAGCTCGAATGTGTTTTTGCTCCGATACGAGCAAATGCGGCACTCATCTTGCAGGAAGCTTTTTTAAACCCAATTCATTATGTAAAATATGAACTACTCGTTCATAAGAGATGCCCACGGCTTCCTCAATTTTTCGCACTTTTATTCGGCAATCTGCCAAAACCATGTCATGGATTCTATCCACAATGTCTTTTTTGTATGCGTGCAGCCACAATTGAATTACGAAACCCAAAAACTCACGGTGGAAAATTAAGGTGATGAATCCCCAAGAACGGCATCTAGCTTTGATTTGACTTCCGTTGCGGTTTTCGTTTCCAAATAGAAAAATTTGATGGCCGCTCGAACTTCGTTTTTATCCATAATTGAAAACTGAAACAGTTCACTAAAACCCTTACCACAACACTTAATTCGTACTGTACGAATTAAGTGTTGTGGTAAGGGTTTTAGTGAACTGTTTCAGTGTTCCAGTGCCACAGTTTTAGAATATCCGTTTAGCATAATTGAAAACACAAAGAGGTACTTGAGAATGCTTGCCAAAACCAGACTATTTAACAGATTGATTTGACATTTGCAGTCAATTTATATGAAGGAGTTGCCAACACAATGGCATAAAGTATTTAGAAAAAAGCAACCACCTAACAGCGATTCCGGAAACTTGTCAATCTACCCTAGTATATTTAAGGTAGCCAGGTGGTAGAGTAGAAGAAAGCAAATATGAAATACCATTTTGTTTTGTGAGTACATCGAGTTATTTAAAGTTCAATTTCACTACAATATACTTGAAACAGTTACAGACCAAGATCTTTATTTAGATTTATTGTGGTCCTACACATTCTCGAAAAAAAATCTTGAAAAAAATGCTAAAATTTGCTACATAACATTTATGTATTTATTGATAAAGCCTACAAATATTATGATTGCAATAATAACATACCTAATTACTTGCACCAGTCACATCCTTTTTTCTCTGACTGCTGGAATTTGCCAGACTCATTTCTTCTTCACTGTACTGTTTTCTTTTTTTTTTTAACTCGACGTTAATAGGTTTAGGCTTACAGTTCACGACCCGTTTGATAGATGTAATAACATATATTATTGAGAAACCTTGGTAATCCCTATTACCAACATATTCCATATTTACATCTTTTACTCTATTAATTTAGGAGGCGAAAGAAAGATCTTAAAATAATATAATATAGTTTGAAGAAATCAACAAAATTATGGAATAATAAATTTAATCATTTTATAATTAAGGAGGGGTTTACAAGAAATAAATCAGATTACTGTCTTTATTGCAAAGAAGGAAAAGATAAATTTTACGTTTTACTTTATGTTGATGATTTAACCATAGTAACCGACAATGAGTTAGAAATATGCACATTAAAATTATTCTTAAATAAAAATTTTGAAAGGAAGGACATGGGTAAAATATCGAAGTTTTTGGGAATTAATATAATGCAGAAAGAAAATGAAACGAATTAGATTTAGAAGGTATTCTAAGAAATTGCAATATGGAAAATTGCAAGGTAATAATGGCACCAATAGACCCAGGATTTCAGATATCTGTAGAATCCTCGAATGATAAGGAATTAGTTACTAGGTGTAGATAGCTAATCGGCAATTTAATGTATGCTATGTTGGGAACACGCTTGGACATATGCATAGCATACATAACATTAAAGAGAATATTACGATACATAAAAAGGAGATTAAATTTTAAATTGGTTTATAAGTCGGAGGAAAATAGACTTATATTAGGATTTACAGATGCAGGTTGGGCCGGAAATAGTAGTGACAGAAAGTCTACATCAGGATACATCATTCAATCTTATGGGTATACAGTGTCATAGTGTTCAAATAAGCAACAATGTGTGTAATCATCATCTGCCGAAGCAAAATATATTGCTTTAGAAAAAAGGATAGCTGAAGGGATTAGTAACTAATTGGAAGAAATAGGACTCGGGTATACACAAATATTTGAGGATAGTCAGTCAATTATTCACATCAAAAGCGTTTAAAACACATTTTTCAAAATGTTCAGATTCTTTAATGCGTATGGCAACAACGTATAAACAGTCAACTGTTTTCTATTTACAACAGTATAGCCGACTGATGAACAACCGTGATCCCGAAGGTGCGAGTTAAATGTGAACAGTAAGTTTTCTAAAAAGAAAAATCAATGGCTTTTTAACCGCCGTCAAAGAATAAAAGGTTCTTTTTTGTTAATATCCGTTTTATTACAAAATTTTGCGACAAATGTTGCTATAATTTTTGAATATTGCATAATTGTTCATTAACTTCATTGATAGAAAAGAGGTTGATAGGTTTGATATAATTGTTGAAGTAAATTGGAATAAGGAATTGCATTTTTTTACTTTTTAGTTGTTCTTTTTTTATAAATTTTGATCTACCTTGGTCAGTAGATTCTGTAAGACCGGATTTACGAAATAATGCACTGTATAGTTTGAAAAATGATTCTCTCATAACTTTTTTATTAATAGATGTATTTGAATGAATTTTTGTTAACGCCATTTTACGATGTATTAAAAAAATTGTTTCATTTTAGTGTAAAATCTACAGAGGTACTGTATATAGGTGTTACCATCTATCAGAATTTTTGTAAAAGTACCCATACTTTTAGCTTTTGAATGAATAGTATTATTGACTACTAATTTTGAATATCTCCCGATATACTCAATCATGTCAATCATTCGATTATATAAAATTCTGTTACCAATATTTCTATTGTTAAAATTTTTCGGTATCGCCCATCACTAACAACAAGTATGTTGCAAGAAATTTTAAAATGTAGTAAAATTGAAGTAAAAATCACAAAAAAAGGGGAACAGAGAAAAACATTTTTGAATAAATTGATCCTCTATTAATCGGAGAAATGCTTAAATTCACTATCAAAGCGTGAGACAATAGATTTGTTTCTGCAGCGATTTAAAATCGTTTGAAATCGTTAGAGCATGCGCATTACAAAAATAGTGTTTGTGCAGTTAAAACGTCAAACTCTGACTACTAGTTTGACGTAATTTGGCGTTCGTGCAGATCTCCAAATTAATTTCTAACCGTTTGCTGATAGCTGCTCCAGTTTGAAAATTATCGTCCAGTGATCCATCAAACGCATGCGCATTGTTATATTGCGAAGTGAAAAGTTGTGTTATACGTTTTTTTGTGTATGTCCACACTTCACGCGTGTTTTATTCATGTCTGTGGTTTTGTTAGGAATTAACCTTTAAAGTTGTAATAAATTTGTAATTCTGTCTAAACATTTCGCGTTTATTTCTGTTTTCGCTTACCTCTTTTTGTAATATTTGAATGTAAGATAAATCTATTGTTTTCATCTGCATATTTGAGTATATTTTCTCTCTTAAGTCTAAATGTCTAAATACGCTTGTAACTTATACATCCCCTGATAATTGTAAAAAAAGCGTTCGTGCAGTTAAATCAGTTTCAAATTTTAGTTTGCGCATGCGTCGATTAATCCAAATTAACCTCTGATCAAACTATCACAAATCGGCTGCGGAAACAAACCTAATATAAGTTTGAACTTTTACACAACGTCAAACCTATTCGTTCAAGCCGACGAAATAGTTAGTTGTAGTTGGTAGTAGGTTGCAAACGAACCTGCCTCCTGTTTGTTTGATGTCGTTCTCTTGCATATTAGAGCTTCTACTTTAAATTTTATCTGGTTTTATCGCGGTTTTGGCCCGAAACTTATTTCAGTATCGTGATAGAATTTAAAAGACAAACAAAATCATATTATTTATTATGTACATATAAATCTACAGCTTATTGTATCGTAAAGAGAGCCTATTGCACTTCATAACAGAACTTACATTTAAGGGAACCTCCATAAATGTAGGTCAAAAAGGAACTCAATTTTTGAGTCGAATAAACTTCTGATGTTTTTGTACAAGCATGAAATAAAAATCTTAATTGTTACCTATGTACCATATATTAGATATTAACAATTTAAATAAAATGAAAGATGAATTTTGTGTTACACAACATAAACGAAAATTACCTAAGTACGTCTATAACAATCTAATAACAACGGGCTACAATAACAAAATTTACCTAGAAATATATAAAACGTGATATTTTTAATTAGTATCTACACAATTAATAAGTATAATACTGTAATCTATTTCACCTAGAGATCAAAGTATTCGTTTTCTGGGGATTTTACAAGACGTTTTGAGGTTTTGCTATATGTATATACAAATGTTATTTCAAATAATAGGATGGTATTACGTTCCAGTCTGATATTAGAAAGAGACAACTTTGCAAATTTAAATAAAAAACAAATAATTACCAATACACCGAAAATTAATAATTAATAAACCATTTGAAGGACTTTATATTTGTGTAAAAGTTGAACGGAATTTTATTCTGTTTATTATATGTATTAAAGACGGATGTACTTACAGATTACAGATAGCTAGCTTTGTAGAAAAAATTGTCCATAGATGGTATTGCCAACCGTAAAAATTTGAAACTATCTATGAACTGTTTATGAACAGTTGTTTGTATGGAAAAACACGTCTAAAAGACACATTATCAGTTTTTGGAAATAAATAAAGCTTTATTAAAATATTTTTGTATGAGTATTTAAAATTCTTAAATAAACAGGAGCGTTTACACCAGTGTTGCCAGGTTTAGTGATTTTTCGCTAGTTCTAGTAACTTTTGAACTAATCTAGTGATTTAGTAAGAACTTTTGCTAAAATAAGATTTCCTAGTGATTTTTGTAACAATCGCTGACTTTTTTTAAATTTTCGTGATATAAAAATTATTATTATCAGATAGATATATAGGTATTTAAATTCGATTACAGATTCAAATTACAACGATGCCCATGTCACACTGCCAATGGGTTTGACGATCTAGACTGATTAAACTGTTTTAGTGACATTATGAGTAAGTAGTTTAAAAAAATGTCAAGCTCTTTTGTCACACTATACTTTGTAATAAAAAAATCAAATCTTTATTACATTGAGTCGTTAACATTATAAAAAAACTCCATGTTCCTATAAAATCGTTTTCGGGTACAGGACATATTATGTATTAATTACAAAATATTAAAATTTGATTTGAATTAAAATTACAACAATTCGCGCCTGTAAGTTACATTTAAAATTGGACCAATCAGAAACGAGGTTGCATCAAACTCTGATGGAAATAGAATCACCTCTAAAATTTAAAAATTAATAATAACCCGTAAGTCACGTGACGTCATTAAAATGGTTTGACCATTTATTTGTCAAACTCCTTGATAGTGTAACAGGCACTTAAATTGTTCATATACAGTTTATGTATTCTAAAGATTTTATATTGTACTGTCCTTGTTAAATATTTTGTTGTTAATATTTACTGTTACCTTCCCAAATAAAAAATTCCACATATCAATCGTATTAAATTTCTGGTATCATCAACGTCTGTAATTCTGTAATTGATCTAGTGAAAAATGGGAGTAATCTAGTGAATTTCCACGTGTTAATCTAGTATCTTTTATAACTTCAACCTGGTAAGTCAGTTTACAGTGTCTACAGTCTATAGTAAGATGGCAGATGCTAAACGGACATGCATATTGTAAATTTAATTAGATTAGCAATATTTATATCGCTTACAAATACCTAAATAGATAAATTTCAAAGTTCTAGTTCAATTTAAAATAGAATTAATAAAACTGATTCACTCAAAAATAAATAAATAAATGAATGATATGGAAAATAAATATTGAAAGAAATAAACACATTAAATGACGAACCGAACTTGACAAGTGATATAAACAAACGAACGTAATTATCCCAGATACAAAACTCGTAAAATGATTTAACAACATTTTTAGTATTGGTTCCAGAAAATGATAATTATTAGAAGACCAAATACTTTGAACATTAAATGAAATAGTCCACGGGAGAATACATACATAAACATGTTAACATTATTTATGGTTCTTCTTCTTCTCGAACGAACATTCGCAGCAAAAATTCACAGCGTGTTCTTCCCAAACCCATAACTGCCTTAGATCGGGAGGCAAACCCATAGTTCCGATTTTCGTCTTCGGCAAAGAGCTGACACACTTATCGTGACGTCGTTTCAATAACTTTAAAGTAAACGATTTTGGTTGGCAAGCGAAATGCCCATACCAACATTTTCTCTTCTCCACGCACTCGACGGATCGCAGATACCTTGGAAAGTAGTCGCCGCCTAAATCTTTCCAATGGATTACCGCTTCGCATTCCCACTGCTCGAAATCTTTCAAATTTGTCATCCTTTTATTTTTGCTATCGTCCGTCTGTATTATTCCCTTTATTTTTTCTTGTTCAACTTGGTAATGGTCAACGTTCCAAGCTGGTTCGTCCGTAATTTCCCTACTGTAATTTTCACGCACATAAAAGCCATTGAATGTTGTCCTCTTATTTTGGGCGGTTGGTATGTCATTTTGAAGCTTACGCATGGGATCTTCAATACTCATGTATCGTGCGTTATAAGCTGGACCTAAAATCTTGATTAGCTCCATTTCAGAAATATCTTCACAGATTACGTTTCTCGCTATGCGATCTAAAGCGTCACTACTCACATGATACACATGTCGCGTCAAAATTAATAGAAAAATACTTAATATTCTCATTGTAGCAATGGTATAACGTTACTAACCTACAATCAACCAACCAAGTGAAAACTGTCTAACTAACGAAGAAAGTGGTTATTAATGATCGGTCAAAGTTGTTTACTTTCGCCTAGATTAGTGATCCAGTCTTAATGAGGTAGAAATACGTCATAAATGGATAGGTAAAGATATTATTGAATAAATAGCTTATTATAAATAAGACATTTGTGTCTATACAAGGGGTTTGGATAAATGTTATTCTATACACGATGTATATAAAGTGGCGAAAGAACTACATGTAGTGATCATGAAATTATCAGTCGATTTTTTTAATAAGCAAATGTACAATGATTCTTCTGTGTACACGAAGTCACGAAAGTTTGAAATTTTAGTAAGTTTAGAAGCATTTTCTTTAGCATCTGTTGGTTAAAATAAGCTGAAATGTGTCATAACACTTATAATGTATGGTTGTTAAGGTTATCTTTGACTTAAGGTTACAAAATTAGTGTAAAAATTTGACAACTGACACCAACGATTTGCTTTGTCATAATAAATTTAGATTACGTCATGACTCATAACCTAACCTAAATTTATCTACTGATAACAATTTGTTTTGTAATGCACGGAAATGCACAGAAACGTTACATGAGCTGTGTTCTTATTAATGACATTAAAATATCAATAGAGCTGAGGTGAGTGAAGTAACTCAGTCAAACTCATTTTTAAAATGAATGGGAAGCATTACTCGTATCAAATTAAATTAAATATACATAACCTAGAATATAAGTCTGCTTTAGTTATCATTTATAATTTTATTTTTTATTTCTTGTGTTATGGTATTTAATATATATTATCACTCATAAATAATCAAAAAATGTGCTCAACACAGGTTGATATAGATATGTTTTTGGTAGGTTTGTTCTGCAATATGTAAATTTAAAATAAGCATAGTAATCCTTAATTATAGATACCCTTCTACTTTAGGTGATTCTTGATGAGCCGCTTCATTGTACAGAACTATAATTAAGCTTAAAATGCAAATCTAAAGATAAATAATAAATAATCCCTAAATTAAAATGTCAGGATGACGTGGGTTATTAAAATCCTTATTTTTCAATGAAGCGGTTCATTGCACATGGTTATAATTAATTACAGCTGTAATTAATTAAACATGATGTAATAAAGGATAAAGACTGGAATTTAATGGTCCTAAATATGAATTCATTAACTGATTTCGATGCTTTCATAACAATTTAATTGAACAATACTCTTTACGTTTTTAATTAACTTTATATTACCAACATTATGGTTATTCTCAAGCATATGTAGGGCAACCCTAGATTTATCAAATCTTCTGAATTTGAAAGATCTATAGATCAGCTCAGTCCATATGTTTAATCAGTGTTGCCGATAGTTAATATCTTTTTCCCTCTACATTACATAGACTCATATTCGGTCTCATTTTCGTGATGAATTTTTGTTTTCGGTGCTCCGGGATACAAAACGCGGGTTACAGTATATACAGATTCGGCAGAATTTTCACGCGAGTCGCATTCATGCTAGAAATAGATAGTTATATACAACGTAATGCGATCATTCCTGTATTAGTTTCCCACTATTCCGCTTCGCATCTAACTCGAATTCACATACCGTAAGAGTGAGTGTACTATAATCAGCCAGCATTAAAATGTACATTTTCATGTCGATTAGTTAATGTATAGTGTCACACACAAAATTGGCGTGAAAACCCGTCAATGATTTTCAAGTACATTTTAAAATAAGACGTGGTCTATTCCCGTCAATGATTCTTTACATTTTCTGCGCGAAATAAGATGCGCATAATATTTGACAGTTTATGCATCTCCCAATACAACAGTTGACGTTTTGAAAGCAAACATAACAAATAACTGGCAAAATAATGCTCACCTTAAAGAAGTTGCAGCAGCGTGTGTAGCAAGCATGCCAAAAAGAATTGCTGCTGTTATAAAAGCAAGGGGTGGTTCGACGAAATATTAATCTACGTGTTAATATAAATGTATATATATAAATAAATAAAAATTGTTTTTATCAAACGTAGATACTTTGTATTATTTATTAAGCCAAAACTCAAATTTATATAGTGGCCCTAATTCGATTGCACGGTACTGTATTTGACCTTTCGATGAATTATACTTATTTTGGTTATATTGGTATCTTCCCTGAAATGATCGTTGAGGTAAGAAAGTAGTATAAGTAATAAGTAATAAACTGAGAAACTGGACAGAGGGTATTCTTAAAATATTGTTCTTTCTATTTTAGATTCGCTTCGTTTTCATTCTATTTAAATATTTTTTAAATAATTGTTGGATTTCTTAGTATGTAGCGATAATTTTTATACAGATGTGGTTCTCTTAACAACAATTCTTTGTTTAGCGTCATGGCCGCATTGCCTTCTGAGTATTCATGGTTTTGTCCAGACTCTTCTTTTTAATTTCTTTTTTCTTATCAGTTAACATTGGCATACTTGCTGCAATTATAGCAGCAGTTAATAACAACTGCTCCCGATTATCCATTTTAAGTATAGTAAATAACAAAAATTAATAAATGTTTATTTATAGTCAACCATAGTCGGAATCCCAAACAAATTACGCATGCGCCGCTGTGTAAGACCTTTAAAAATCATGCATGTGTAGCAAATAGAAATTTATGCTTCTAGTACATGAAAATCATTGACACATAAATGTACATTTTAATGCACATTAAAATTGATCGTGTCAAACGGGCCTTACACGTGTACGTGAACGAATATGCCGTTTATAACGTGAGCAAGGTGTTTTAGGAAATGCAAGAGCAAAGTCGAGCGACTACCAATAAGAAATTCGCTTTTTTGGTACATTCTTTTGCAAAAATCTGTGCAGGTAGTCGCAGGTTCGATACTCAATTCAGGAAATTGGTTTCTCTTCAAAATGCCAAATGTTCAAGCGGCTAAGACAATCAAATAAATATCTTTTTTAGATAATGAAAATTTTTTATTTTAACAGGAAAAAGGTATGGAAATAAAACAATTTTTAATGGAAAGCATTGTATATATATTTATATATTACATCAGCATTTATTACACGAATAAAATGCTTCGTTTAGGTAACATTTATTTATATATTTAATTATACATTATATGGATATAAATTTATATTTACTAATTTAAAATATTGCTTCTATACAACATACATAAATATTTACTATGAACAATAATTCTTTTCCAATTTATCATGGTTATCTTCTATAATACTTTATACCTATAACATCTACTTTTTAATTTGTCTGGCTATACGTTAGTATTTGTCTAACTATTTCTTTTTGACCTCATTAATATTATGCAAATATACTAAATTAAATGCTACTACAACATCTCGCATATCAATGAATCCCTTATTCTTATAAGTATCTTAGTATTCTCTTGAATACTAAGATACTTTGGACTAATTTTACACGATTAGAACAATTCAGATCTATAAAAAAAAAGATTGGCAGTGAAAATTTTTTCGTTCGAATTATTTTGAACACAAGCTGGAGAATACAAAAAAAAAGAGGTAATACGACTGATAAAATCACGATGGCAGTGAAGTGTTCAAGTTTCAGCTTGACAAACTTTGAATGGTTAAAGAAAGACTAATAACAATATGCCCTACCAATTCATAATATATATACAAAATTTTAATGTACGAAAATCTAGTTTCTGTTTCCTTAGATATACGTATATGTATGTAAAATAATAGCAAACTGCATAAATTGACATCGTATTAGTAGCTGCTAAATCTATAAAAAGAATAATTATTGCTACACGTACAAGCCCTACACAAGCAATTTCCTTTCGAAGAAGTAAATTCGAACCCTTTCTACTTCGATTGGTTTGAATCAAGTGCAGGACTGTCATATATTATTAATTTGTACAAGGAGAAACAAGATAAATTACAACTTATTAGAATAGCTCTGGCTCCCTTAACTACGTTTCATATTAGATATTATTTTGTTCTCTAAGGCACTGGGAAATGGGGGAGATCGCGAGATCAGATCTGCGAAAGTTATAAATAATTTATCTAAGAATTCACAGATGGCGCGTCTCCATTTATTCTGTAACGATTAGTCGCACCCTCAATGTGAGGGGTCTCTCGTAGATGTCGTTTTCGAGATCCGCTCCTTCTTCCTCGCCATTTACCGGATTGCCATAGATCGTCAGGTGGAAGATGTCGGGCTGTCGCAAGCGCCTCTTAAAGTGCAGCTCCCATATTCCGTGTCGCTGAATCAATTCGAATCTGTTTCCTTCGTTGCCTTTTACTATCGTGTACTCGACATCTTTCTGAAATGTAATAAATCCGAAGATAAAATTAGTAAGGCAACGTCAACAGCTTAAATACCCTGTTCGCCAAACTGAATGTAAATAGTTTGATTACATTTTACAAAATTTCGTTATGTAACACATTTGCAGCTTGCCGTTCAGGGCACTTGTGTAAAACAGGGCATAACGATTGGAATAAAACGAAAAACTATTTTGGGTCTTCTAGTAGACATACCGTAAACTAACCTGTATTTTTCTTCCATAAATGGTTTCTAAATAGGATTTCAAAAATTGTAACTCTGGTGAAAAATAACATCTGCCGCGTTCTTATTAAGTTCTACATGTTTAGCTGTAGTTTTCATTGAATTATGACGCATTTCTTCATTTTGTTGTACTCGTTTGAATTCTTCGTTTAAAAATATCTCTCTTTAAATGCCGCTTGCGCAAATAAATTTAACAGTTATTAACAACCACAAATACAGCGATGGGTAAGTTTATTGTTGACAGTACTTGCAAATCAGTTTATCATCACAGATCCCAATTTAACATGTCAGCGTTTTAGCTTTAGACTAAAACCGTGAAAGCAATATTTTTGCTTTAACATGAAAATGTATTTTCATCCAAAAAAGGCTTGCATCGAAAGACGCTTATACACTCTATGAATAATGTGTCATATCTAGCCTTGAATACTTGTGTTTTGTGTTGCTACATTTGGATTAAAAACGGAATTTGGCAATAATTGAAAAATTAAAATAAACAAACCGCGTGGCCAGCTGGTAGTGCGCCCGTATGTCCACAAGATGCGTTTAAATACGCATCTACATCCATGGCCAGAGCTACCACTCTATTAAGTTATTCTATGATAAGTAGAATTGCTCACTAACGCCAACGGGCAGTGGCGGAGGTTTGATACAACTCCCAGTATAACTGCGAGTCTCAACCAGATCTGTTGTGTATACATGTACGCTGCCGTAAATACTATTTCGTAGTTCTACGTTTGTTTTAAAAACGTTGCCTACGTCGCGAAAACGACCAATGTTGGACAAAGTTACAGAATTTATAGCAGAAATGCCTGACCTAAATTATGATGGCGTTAAAATTCAATGTGTAGTTTGTAATATCCCTTTAATGTGTTGGTCCAAAAAGGATTCTCTACGTCACGTACATAGTAAACAGCCTTATTCAAAAAAAATTGCACAGGACACTATGACAAATTTAAATTTAATTTATGTGTTACCTTTATTGCATGTAATCCACCGCTTAATTTACTAGACAAGGAAGCATATGTCTTCTTTTGGAATAAATATTCGGACTGCAATTACCAAGTCGTGCATCGTTACAAAGAATTGTGCCATCTGCTCGTGAACATGTTGAAAAGAGAATTAAATCGGAGTTGAAACATAAAAAACTGTGGTTATACGTGGACGAAACAACAGATCGTAAAAAATATTCTGTGGATACGTACAATGGAATCATATCAATCGTCACCTTCAATTCTATTAGCTTCCAGACGAGTACAACAATGTACTGCCGAAGTAATTTCAAAGTTGGCGTTAAATACATTGGAAAAGTTTGAACTTTCAACAAACCAACTGTTGATGTTTATGAGTGATGGTGCCGCAAACATGCTTTCTGTAGGCCGGTCTCTTAAAAAACATTGTGCTAACTTGTTACATGTTACGTGTAAAATTCATGCTTTCAGTCATGTGGCAGATAGTATTAGAAAATGTTATCCTGAGGTAGACGCTTTAATAGCGCATACAAAAGCAGTGTTTGTCAAATCCCCAAAATGTATTCACAAATTTCACAGACTGTGTCCCCGTATGCCTGAGCCACCAGAACCTATTCTTACACGTTGGGGAACATGGTTACAGGCCGCGTTTTATTATCATAAATATTTTAAGAATATTAAGAACGTGGTTTTACAATTCGATCCAAAGGAAGCTGCGGCTATCAAGGAAAGCTAGTCGAAATTTCAAGATAGTCAGGTTAAAACGGATTTAAAAACTATTTAGAACAACACAACTTCGGACTAGTGGAGGCAATAGAAAAATTACAAAATCCTTCGGTGTCGTTAGTGGGATCTGCAAATAGTGCAACATGTTCACGCACAGCTATGCGCGATTGAAGACGCAAAAAATGTTTCTGTTCTAGAAAAATTTGAAAGTGTTTTTGAGAAAAATTTTGATTTTGGCACATTAAGACTGATTTGTGAAGGTGCGTCAACAGAACCGTTAAGTTGTTCCGAAGATTATTTTAATTACGCAAATATAACGTCACTAGATGTAGAACGTTCGTTTTCTGCATATAAACGCACTTTTTCCTCACACCGCACTCGGTTTACCGAAGCAACTTTGTGATTTCACGGAAGACTCTTAAGACGGTAAAAGTTTGTGCACGTATTATATTTTATTTTTGACCATTTATTTTGTGTAAACTTTTATGCGCCCGCCACTGGCTGTTGGCGAAAATTGAGCAAGTCTAATGATAAGGGTTAGAAGCAGGTTTAAAGATTTTCTGATTGTTTATAATGCAATATAAAATTTTGTCACTGTGATTTAATTTGATTAATGATTAAAACACTTTTCTTGTCAAAACGATCAATATTTTGTTGAATTTCAAAGTTTGCACCTCCAAACTGCTTGCGTCTTACCTTAACAGATGGTTGAAGCTTAATGATTCTCATCTTATGCTTAGTCTGTTGCAGGCTGATCTCGATCTCTAGTTCCTCGCCATGATGATGTCTTCGAACCCTTTTACTCTTCAACGGCGATCGCTTCAATAATTGATGTACCAATTCCGTATAATTCGTTTTTCCTTTGTAATTTCTGGAATCTCTCCTATGTCTACCGTTCACCTATCGTACCAAAAAATTAAATTACAATAAAAACCGCTTCCCTTTCGCAACTTACTTTACACGAGAAGCAACCTTCCGTTGCGATAGTCCTATCGTTGGTAATTCGTTGATCCTCATTGAGGGGATAAACCGGTACGTTTCCTATCTCCGGTCCGTAGCCGTTTCCAGGTCCGATCGTCGAAATGCAATGTCCTTGACCGATGCGTTGATAGCCTGGCGGACAACCGCAAGAGAAACTGGATGAGCCTAGCGATGTACAGCCGAAGGCACATGGAGCACCTAGACAAGCCGTACTAACCTGGAATTAAGCGTCAGCAGATAACATCTTATTTACGATTCGGAAAGCGTACGTACTTGTAGGCAAACGTTGGCCGAATGATCAAACTGGTAGCCGTCCGGACAGCCGCAACGATAACTTCCGGGCATATTGACGCAACTTCCGCTACCTCCGCATGGACTAGTTAGGCATTCGTTAATGTCGACGCAATGATTGTAGTAGTAATGCAAGGTGAATCCTTCGGGACAGCCGCACTTGTAACCACCAACTAAATTCTGACAACCTGCAAACGGTCGAATTGATAAAATTTCGTGGCAAATTCCCTCTATTTAGACTATTAGAGGCATCCTTCTGAAGCAGATTATATGTTTAAGTGAAAGATCTCAATATTTTACTAATACTGGGGTTGGAATTTTCCTGAGATGTATCATTAACAACAAGGAAAATCTTGATAATACTTTGGTAAATACAATGTTTTATATATCAGTTGTCAACCAAATCTGATTTAATAGCCACATATGTATGTATCTAACATAGGTACACATCTCACGGTCGGCGGTACCACCTAGCACCCT
Organism: Dynastes maya; assembly: GCA_029619315.2. Classification (NCBI taxonomy): domain Eukaryota; kingdom Metazoa; phylum Arthropoda; class Insecta; order Coleoptera; family Scarabaeidae; genus Dynastes; species Dynastes maya. The sequence continues at coordinate 31,515,501 of JAROYE020000008.1, forward strand.
CACCACAATATTCTTTTCAATGTTAGATATATAGCTATTAAATCAGTTTTGGTTGACAACCGGTATACATTTATGCATACCATCTGTACACTTTGTATCGTCCAAACATTCATCGGCGTCGATGCAATAAGTTCCGCTTGAATCCAGCTTGTAACCTCGCGGACAGATACAGCGGAAACTACCCAAAGTATTAATGCACCTTCCCGGTTTAGGACAGACGTCTTCGTCGTGGCATTCGTTGATATCTAAACAATGATTTTTAGCTCATTCCAAACGCATTTATACACGCTTACATTACCTTGACAATCATCGCCGATCTGCTTGTATCCTTTCGGACATGAACAACTGTAGCTGCCTTGGGTGTTGATGCAGATATGTTGGCAGACATGCTGACCGGTGTCGCATTCGTCCAAATCCCTGCAAGAAGCGCCGTCCGGATTGAGCAAGAAGCCAGTTGGACACGAGCACACGTAACTGCCCTCTGTATTCTGGCAGTTGTATTCGCACGGCTTCTGCGGCAGTTCGCATTCGTTAAGATCCACGCAGTATTTCCCGCTGGCATCGTGCTTATATCCTTTGTTGCAGATGCAACGGTACGAACCCAACGTGTTGATGCACCGCCCGTTTCTGCATAGGTCCGGTATCGTTGCGCATTCGTCAACATCTATCAAATACAAACAAAATAAACAATAACATTGCATTTGCTTGGGACTTTTAATATCCGACTAAATGGGGATTATTTGAACCCCTACCTTGTCCGTCGATGGTAATTCCGCTCTCCATGCACAATTCTTGATATTGGGGTGAATATTTCGACGGGCAAATCTCACATCTCGGACCCCACGCTTCGCCCATCGAACAGCAACAGTCCGCCTTAGTCGCTGTCATGATTTCCCTCTGGTGTGCCGGACATCTGCCGTGTATCAGCTGCCTATAGCAGAATCCTTGTCGTTTGTCTAAAATGCCACATTGTTAATGTGCGTATCTAAAGCCATATATAGGAATTACCGATGCAACTCTTGCGATCGTGACTGGGTTCGTAGCCGTCGAAACAGTCGCACCTGAACGAGCCCTGCAAGTTGACGCATTGACCGTTGGCGCAAATTCCCGGCGTCGTCGTACATTCGTTGATGTCGCGACAGTCGTCGGTCAGACCGACCTGCGAAAATCCTTCGGGGCAGATGCACATGAACGAGCCGATCAGATTCTTACACATGAATTTGCAATTGTTTGCCGGTGTTACGCACTCGTCAACGTCTACAAATTGATTATTGTGTATTTCGGTGAGCGTCTTCAGATAGGTTAAACATACCTTGGCAATGTCTACCGTCCGGAGCTAGCGCATACCCGTAAGGGCAAATGCATCTAAACGATCCCGGTACGTTGTGACATCTGAAGGCACATTGGTTTCCGATTTCAAGGCATTCATTCACGTCCTCGCACACCTTTAAAACGCGCAAAAACATGAGATTCATTTTGCGTCTAGAGTGTGTCCACAAGTTAAGAGGAAGTAAGCTCTTCATTCAACAGTTGTCTGCATAATTAAAATATAGTAACTGCACATAAAAAGTGTCTAGAAACAATAACCAAAATAATGCTTATATAACTCATGGTATTAGCGGAATCGCTCCCGGCAAAAACAATGTGAGAAGAGAAACGCGCTAGCCAACGGACATGTTTCTCCCTACCCAGCATCATCAGCGTTGTTCCGAATGCTTCTCAGCTTCTGCCGCCAATTTCCGAAAAACGGCGATGGAATATTTCCTGGCGCCACCTAGTGCCAGAAGATATAGTCATGCCGTCCAGAAAGGAAATATTTCATCGCTGTTTTTGATTATATAGTGACTGTCTTATTAGTACGCCGGTATATCGCGTTTATCCTCACTATTAATTGTGCTACGGTCATTAATGTCGAGTAGAAATTACCAACTGTTACGTTAATATTCTACAAATATAAGATACTCTACAAGATACTTCTTTTTAACATGCTTTCGGACTATCTCAAAATTTATCTACCTGCATTGGACCGGGGGCGAAACCATCATTGCACGTGCATTCAAAGCCGCCAATAACGTTGGTGCAGGTTCCGTTTCCGCAAACAGCTAGATGTGTAGAGCATTCGTTCTCATCGATGCACTTATGGCCGCTAGAATCCAACGTATAACCGGCAGGGCATTCGCATCTAAACGATCCGTCGGTATTGACGCAATCCCCACCATCGCAAACGTTCGGCATTAGGATGCATTCATCGAGATCGTTCCCGGATTCCATACGACCGACTCCTTCAGGGCATAATTTCTGGAATGGTGCTGTGGAAAGATATCGCTAACATATCGTCCTGAATCAGGGTTTAAGGGCTAGAACCATACCTGAACCTTCCCGCGGACACTCCTCGCAATACCTACCCCAAGCCGCGCCTCTCGAACAGCAGCACTCTTGCTGCGTTACCTTCATTCCTCGCGGACTCGAGCAGTGCCTATTACGATAGTAGTCGTAGCATTGCTCCTGTCTGACGTCGACACACTTCATCGTTTGCCGGTTGAGGGCAAATCCCTCAGGACAGGTGCAGAAGGCACCGCCTTCCGTGTTCGTGCAAGCGCCGTTTTCGCAGATCTCCGGATTTACCGCGCATTCGTCAACGTCCTCGCACATATTGGTGATTATGCTTAATTCGTAGCCGTCCGGACAGGTGCAGATGAACGAACCCATGACGTTCTGGCATTTACCCGGTGGCGGGCAAGTTCCCGGCTTCTAAATGATAACCAAGTGAGATAAGTACAATGAGTAGCTGTGTCTAATAGAGAATTTGCATGTTTTTTAATATCACAATAATTACAAAGTATGCTGATTCACAGGTTTGGTCAATTAAAAGTTTATAAATGTACGATAATTTAATTCTCAAACTTGGGATTAAGCACGACTACCTACGATCTATTTGAGCAAAATATCTTCATTAATATTACACTTCCCGTTACATTGGACGTCGCTAGCATCATGTGATATGATGACCATTTCTATGAAACGGCCTGTATAAAATAACGTAGTTTGATATATAACAAATTTACATATACTTACTCCCCATTTTCTTTTAGGGACATCATTCGGCCGTAAAGACGTCAAACTATTGGGGATAAATGTGACAATCGTGTATTTATATTGTAATTTTCTAATTTAAAAACGGATTTACTTCTAAAGCAACTTAATTTTAACTGTAATATTTGTTATACGGTGCGCAATGCGCAAAAACTTAATTACCTCGTGACATTCGTCGATATCTTTGCAATGGTGTCCGTCGGCGGTAACTGCGTAGCCGGTCGGACATTCGCACAGGAAGGATCCGATGTTATTCTTGCATATGCCGTTGCGACATAGGAACGGCATCATATGGCATTCGTCTATATCAACACAATCGTTATTATGACTGAGTTTGAAGCCGACGTTGCAATGGCACTTGTACGATCCGATAGTATTGATGCACGTGCCGTCGTTGCAGATGTCCGGCCGTCTGGCACATTCATCCACATCGACGCACATATCCCTAGCCGGTGTAAGGAGATATCCCGTGTTGCAAATGCATTGGAAGCTGCCTTGCAAGTTCTTGCATTCGCCGTTACTGCAGATGTTCGGCCGTTCGATACATTCGTTGATGTCGACACAGTCAAGGAACGTTGCACCGTGCTTGTAGCCTTCCGGGCATTTACATTCGAAGCTACCGGGCAGATTCACGCACTGAGCGTTGCCCTCGCATGGATTCGGCACCCGCAAACATTCGTTGTCGTCGATGCATTGGTGCGAGTTGATATCGTATACGAAACCCCTATTGCATTGGCACTCGAAGCTGCCGGGCGTATTCATGCAGTTACCGTGCGTGCACATAGATGGCATCAGTTGGCATTCGTCGATATCGACCCTTTCGTTTTTTTCGCTGATAAAGGAGCCCGGCTCGGAACCGCAAAGTGCAATGTATCCACCTAAAATTGATTAGCAATTCACACAAAATAGCTACACTGAACTACAAAACCAGTACTCGTAATACCATAACAATCTTAGGGAAATTCTTTTAGTTTTTCGGAATTTATACCTACTGGTGTCTCCTAGCGGACAAGGTTCGCACGGCTGCCCCCAAGCTTTTCCCATCGAGCAGCAGCATACTTTCTTCGTCTGATTCTGAGACATGGGATGCGAACAGCGCCAACTACTGTACTCCAAGAAGCAGAGATCTCTTCTCATATCAACGCATTCCTCTAAAACCACAAAATTTTGTTAATTCGTTAAGCAAGAGCGGATATTCATGATATCGAAACGTACTTCGTCCTAACGTAGGCATATATCCCTCGGGACAGAGGCAATAATATTTTCCTTCTTCGTTAATGCACTCTCCGATATGGCAAATATCGGGATTTTCAGCGCATTCGTTAATATCCACGCACATAACACCCGATTCATCGAGACGGAAACCCTCGTAACAGGAACAGATGAAGCTGCCGAACGTGTTTTGGCACTTTCCATTCTTGCACAGACCTTCGTGCTCATCACATTCGTTAATGTCTTCCAAAACCACCTGTGAACAGAGGGCAATTATTGGCAAACACATAATTCTGATTCTAACGAAAATGACATACGGTCACCGTATTAGGTTTATAGCCCATTCCGCCCGGGCACAATTCTAAATACTCCTGACTATCCACCCTAGGGCACAGGTCGCATTGCGGACCCCACGCTCTCCCAACGGAACAACAGCACGACGCTTTAGTAACGTAATCGGCCGTCGGCGCCGAACATAATTCGCCGTGATCGGCGTACAGGAAGCATCTTGAAGTCCTGCGATCTAAATTTAAAAAACAAACGTAAGACAACGCATGACAACATTTACCTAAATTAGCTTACCAATGCAAGCGTTGCCTTCTGGTATTAGTTCGTAATTTTTGGGACATATGCATCTGAACGAGCCTTCAAGGTTAGTACACTGGCCGTAGAGGCAGGATTGCGGGCTCTCGCATTCGTCGATATCTGTGCAATTTCCGCCCGAACCGTCCAGCTTGTACCCCTCGTTGCACTCGCATTCGAACATGCCGAACGAATTGATGCATTTTCCGAAAACGCAGAGATTGTTGAACATTTGACACTCGTCGATATCTGTCGATAGAATACGTAAGAAAAAATGGTCATGCACAGAAAGATATAGCGCAAACTTTACACTTTGAAATGCTACAAGAATAAAAAAAAATGAATGAACTAATTATTGACAACTGACAACATAATTCTTACGCTAATTTAAAATCGTTAGTTCTACCATTTCTTTAGCCGCATCTGTATGGCAAGAATTAGATATATTTTCAATAGAAAGTGGTATAAGTCAATCATCTTTCCAAATTGATGAGTTTTTAATGTAAGAAGGAAAAAATTATGTAGCTACAGTTGTCAATCAAATATTTGGATTTTGCAAGTTTTCGACCAGCAAGAAACATCTGTTAAGGTGAAGATATAAGATAATTATAGAATTATTTAACTACTTCCTTTGCACAAACCCCAAAACAAGTGGGATATTTTCTGTTACTGTTTGATAAGCAAACAGTTGCAACATCGTTGATCTTTGAAACAAAAAATTGTTCGGTGAATTCTGAAACGGCTAGATGGGATATGTGTGGCCAACGTTTGTTGGATCGTTGAATTCTATTTTCTAGGTAATCCTAGTTAAAAAATAAAATTCACTCTAACAAGATAACGATTACAAATAAGATATAAATTTATTCACATTTTTTGCTTCTGGTAGCATCCCGAAACACATATTAAAATCTGGAGCGTACTATTTAAAATGTCTTGCTCAAGAGAAAAAATAATGTTTTGAAAAATTATCGCTTACCGACGCATGCCTTGTCGTTCTTTTCGTCGGGGTGCATAAACCCCATTTCGCATTCGCACTTGAACGACCCAGCCGTATTCAAACACTGCCCATTATCGCAAAGGGTCGAATCGTTGGAACATTCGTCGATATCGACACAGTTATAACCGTCTCCTTTGAATCCGGCGTCGCACGCGCACCTGAACGAACCGTCCGTATTAATACACTGTGCATTCTGATCGCAACCGCCGTTGTTTGTTAGGCATTCGTTGATATCGCGACAGCTTATTCCGTTGCCGGTGAAGCCATCGTGGCAACGACATTGATACGAACCCTACAGAGAACAGAAGTAGAGAGAAAAGAATAGCAGCAGATGCTTGTATCGTAACGGATATTTACCGGATTGTTGATGCAATCGGCGTGCATGTGGCAGTTGTACAATCCCAAGTAACATTCGTCGTCGTCGGTGCATTGCGGCCCGCCGTCCGGCTTTACCGAATAGCCCTCCTCGCACCTGCACTGGAAAGATCCTAAAGTATTTATGCATTCGCCGTTGCCGCATTTATTAGGGAATTGGGTACATTCATCGACATCTATAATGAAATTCGTTTCGTTCATTTCTGAAGATGATCTTCAATTGAAACATGAAGAATGAACAAACAGATTATGGAGCACTGTAGAAATCATCGTATTACTATTTTCTGTCCCCTCCTCTTACACTCGTTGTCCACCAAACCTATCCGACTTCAATCGGGTTAAGAGTATTCGATCAAAGGTTGAGAGTCCGACTCAAATCGTATCGTTTTAAAAGCAAATTTTATTGTAGTCATTTTATAAAAGTTTGTATAAATTGGAGTCTTTCTTTTCTGAAAGTTCTCCAAGTTGAAGTCGCGTTTTCTATGCGTCAGTATGCCGACGTTTCGCTCTTGATCGCATGGAGCTTCCGTGCATATTCATCTACACATGGCGCGGTTTCAACATAGAAATTGGTTTGCACGCTTTCGCGCTGGCAAGGAATCGGTGGAAGACGAACCGCGTTCGGGTCAGCCATGCATAAGTAGGACACTTGAAAACGTTGAACGTGTGCGAGTGTTACTAGCAAAAGATCGGCGATTGACTCTGCGATTAATAGCAGAAGTGGGTATTCACAAAAACACAGTAGGAGCCATCATCCATGAAGATTTGGGTAAGCGCAAGATTTGTTCACGATTTGTGCCGCACATCCTAACAGACGAGCAAAAAGCAAGACGTTTTGAAACCAGTGGCGATTTCATCGACATGTGTGACCGGGATCCATCCGTTCTGGGTTCCATTGTCACAGAGGACGAGTCTTGGTATTACCAGTACGACCCCGAAACGAAAAGACAACCAATGGAATGGCGATCACCGTTTTCTCCGCGACAAACAACAACAGCCGCATGCAAAAATCCAAGATGAAGACCATGTCGATAACATTTTTCGACAAAGAGGGAATTATCCATAAGGAATTCGTCCCTGCTGGCCAAACGGTGAATGCCGCATTCTACTTGGAGGTTCTCACACGTTTGTTGCAGCGTATCCGGCGCGTTAGGCCACAGATGATCCAGACCGGAAAGTGGATGTTACTGCACGACAATGCACCATCGCATACGAGCATCATTGTACGCCAATATTTGACTCAGCGTAGCGTAACTGTTTTGGAACACCCACCCTACTCTCCAGATCTTACTCCTGCTGACTTTTTTTTGTTCCCTCGTATTAAGGGGGTCCTTGAAGGGATCACGCTTTGCGAACACCAAGGAGGTTCAAAAACGTGTGACAGCAATTCTGAAAACGATTCCAAAACAAGTTTTTCGACAGTTTCCAGAAGCTATGCCAACGTTGTCAAAAGTGTGTTGTGCTTGGTGGCGACTACTTCGGTCAATGAAGGTATTCCCAATGTGCATTCTGTTTTTGTGTTTTTATTATACCATTCACCGAATCTTTTAGACACACAACATATATCTTTATAAGGTCGAGGAGAAACTGTTGCAATAAATCAATAATTTCATTCGCTGAGGTAGCTCATGCCGATTCGTCTGTATACATATGTCGCGTCGTGTGCTGCGCAACCTTACTTCTAACCTGGCGCGAGGCGCTCTGTATCAGGTCTAGTAATAACATCGTATTTGAAGGTGATAACATCATACTCGAACGTAGTAACTTTTAATGTTAAACAAATTTATTTATATCCGATTTGATATCCACCGGCATCGTTGTCGGTGTTGTGCTCCTATTGTGTCGGTAAATGTGAAAACGCCCGTTGGGTTCGGATGTTGGCTCGTATTTGAACGATGAAAATCATTTTGATTTATTTATACCGGTTGACATACAAATCTAATTTATTAATTATTTAACAGAAAAGAGAAATTTCATGGTTACACATCACATGGTAAGCGGTACCACCTAACGTTCTCGCCACAATATTTTTTTCGCTGTTAGATACATAGTTATTAGATCAGTTTTAGTTATCAACTGGTATGCGGATAATCCATGTTGGTCGACATGAATTAGGTCAGATCGTTTCGGTGGACAACGAGCTTTAATATCAACTACGATACGATGACTTCTACTGCATGTTGGTGAGATTAAAAATACAATATGAATAATATTGTAATACCGCCGAATGAGAACATACCTAAACATGATAATCCTCCCGGTCCGGGAATTAAACCGTTGCTACAATGGCACCTATACTTGCCCTCCGTATTCTCGCACTTGCCGCCGTTGCATATTCTCGGGTTCTGCTTGCATTCGTCAATATCCGCGCACGTCCTTCCGTCGAACATCAACGAATAACCGGATCTGCGCACAGACATCAAATCAACATCAAATATTCTCGCCTACCTTGTACTTCTTACCCGCAAGAGCAAGAGTAACTTCCGGGAGTGTTAATGCAGATATCGTTGCACGGCTCATCGCGACATTCGTCAATGTCTTCGCAGTGCGTTTTCTGCTCCGTCTGGCTGAAGCCTTCGTTACAAACGCATTGATATGTTCCCATCATGTTCTCGCAGACTCCGTTGGAGCAAATCCCGCTTGTCCTCGAGCATTCGTCGATATCCTTACAGCCGGTCTTGTCCCCGGTTAGTTCGTGGCCGGGTGGACATTCGCATCTAAATGCACCTTCCATGTTGACGCAAGTGCCGCCTCTACATAACGAAGGAGTCTCTTCGCACTCATTTATATCTAGAAATGTTTGCAAAGTAAGTAATATTAAAAGAGAAACGGATCTGCAGGATGCGTCATATGTAACATGCGTATTTTGAATTGACAAAAGCTTTGTTCCAACACACTCAGAAAACCGTAAATTTACCGACCAGTACCTGCGCAATATGCTAATTGCAGCTCTTCCTTTATACTGCGCATGAGGGCGTTGGAACAAACCTAAAGTATATAAAAATTCTTTCCAATTCTCTTAGCTTTATTGAAAACTGTAATATAAATTTAATAAATATTATACGGTGTATTTCAAAATATTGGTTCTTTTACGTAGATGATATCACGATAAATCGTACAAAATCGTTACTTTTATAAGCATGTGCCTCGTTTGGCTCGAATTTGAAATTTTTGCCCGATTTAAGCGACACACTCACTGCAATGAAAGTCGAAACGTACCCATGCAAACTTGCATCGGCGCCATTGTCCTGTATCCGTCGTTACATTCGCAAATGAAATCGCCGGGAATGTTTTTACAGATTCCGTTTCCGCACACGTTGGTGGTCGTAATGCTGCACTCGTCAATATCTATTCAGCGAGAAAATACATGAAAACTAGTAGATGAATCGAGTTAGCAATACAGTGAGGTCCTAAAATATCCCTCTCCTCCTTCAGCTACTAACATTTGAACAAGTGCGAGTGCTTTTAGAAAAAGCAGGTCGATTTGTATATTTTGATGTTATCGGCAATTGAACTTTTTTTGCAAATTGAAGTACAATTTATGGACATCATTGGATTCACAAGATTAAAGTTGACATCACTTCCGCTAAAACACTTCTGTCGTTCAAAAATTAGTAGTGGGGGAAGAGAGGGGATACTTTGGGAGCTTACTTTAATTTATTTTTTCTTACCGATGCATTTGATCCTATTCTCTTCGTAGTCGTATCCTTTATTGCAGCGGCAACTAAATCCGCCCACGGTGTTCTTACATCTGCCGTTCAAGCACATGCCAGGAAATTCGGTACATTCGTTAATGTCTTTGCGCTCGATAAATCCTTGACCTCTTGGACACAATTCGCTGAACACAGCCGTCCCAGGTCTCGGACAAGATTCGCACTTGTCGCCCCAAGCTTTCCCAATCGACGAACAGCAACATAAATTCTTATTGAAGAGCCCGTCGAGGGGATTCAAGCATTTTCCGTGTTTATATTTGCTGTAGCATTGCTCTTCTCTAATATCCAAGCACTTCGTCCCTAAGAAATGACAGTGAGAGGATGTGCATTTAAAAAGGGTAAATCGTGCTTACTCGTATCGTCCAACGTTAATCCTGGAGGGCAACTGCATGTAAAGCTGCCTTCGGTATTGACACAAGTTCCCCCTCCTCTGCATATATCGGGATTCAAATCGCACTCGTTGATATCGGCGCAGTTCTTGCCGTCGACTTTGGCGTACCCTTTCGTGCATTCGCATTCGTTCCTATTGCAACGTTCGCAAGGCGAACCCCACGCGACGCCGATAGAACAACAACAATCTATCCTCCTGCTCAGCTGCGGTAGGTTATTTTCGCATCTACCGTGTATCAATCTCGTCCAGCAGGAGCCTTTCCTGTTATCTGCACAACAAACAGCCGCATACGTAAGAGATAATTTTACAAACAAAAAAGAGATCTTACCGATACATATTCTTCCCGTATTGTCCAATATCGATCCCACGTCACATTCGCATCTATACGATCCGAACGTGTTCACGCATTCGCCGTTGAAGCACGCTTCCGGTCCGAGTTCTCTGCATTCGTCGATGTCTTCGCACATATACGTGTTGGTATTCAGTTGAGTTCCGGCAGGGCAGATGCATTGGAAACTACCCGGAGTATTGCGGCACTGTCCGCCGCTGCATACCTGCAGAATTCGTCCAACAATTCACGATGACATAAATTAAATAAAATCAAATTAATACCATATAAAATAACATATTGGGAATAAATTTCAGAAAAAACAAAAGTTGAAATGGCGAAAACAATAGTAAAACCCATCCGCTGTACGGAAACGAATCTTGAACAATTACAGAAAAACAGACCAAGAAATTAACAAGCACAGAGATGAGATTTCTATGGAGAATTAATAAGAAAAGAACTAAATGTAGAGTCGATAGAAACGAATATCCAACAAAATCATATACGATGGCTGAGAATGGACCAAGAACGTCAAGTAAAAAGTATACTAAGCCAGGAAGGTGAGAAGGAGAAGAAGGGGAAGACCGAGGAAGACATGGCAGGAAGAGGTAAAAAAGTGATAGAAAACATAGGCATAAGGAGGAATGATGTCACTCCAACTCGCAAACGATAGAAGACAATGGAAGAACAGCTTAAACTCAATTACACAGCCTTAGACCGAAAGCTAGGTAGAACATTCGAATTAAATCCATCTGTTATAGATTGTGATTTTGTAAGACTTCTAAAACAACACGTTATAGTATTGAACATTTTTTTCAAGCAGAATGTATCTCTTGATATATGGGAAGTGCCGTCCCACTAACGCGAACCACACATAACCTTAACTAGACAAAAGTAGTTTACAAAAATTACAAAATAAAGCTACGCGTATAATCTTAAAACTAGATAGGTACACATGCATAAAGGATATGTTGGAAACATTGCGATTTATGACTGTGAATCAAAGATGCTAAAAATATTGTACATTTTTAAAATATAACGTGGTTTGCTTCCCGAGTATATGTTGAGACAGATTAGGTTTGTTGAAGAAATACATACTTACAATACAAGAATAGCCTCAAATATTTATGTATCAATAGCAAGGAAAAGCTGGATACAGAAATCTTTTATAATGGACTTGTAGAATATAATAGAATACCATTCTTTATTAAATCTGTAAATAGCGTTAAGGCATCTAGAAGATTAGTAATTACTTTTGTGAAAGGAAATTATTAAAATCATAGAAATATAGTATAACTTTTATATCCTTTTTAATTATTTTTTAATGTATTTTTATAGCAATTTTACTAATAACGTTTATTATTTATGCGAAAATTTCATAAATATTATTATTACTGTAGAGAATCGCCCGGGAAAGGTACATGCTGTTTACTGGTCTTGTAGTAGAAATGCCAGAGTAAATTTCTGTTGATCATAAAACAGTAAATAACGAAACCAAAAATAAGAAACGTTGCTAAAGGAAAAAGTAGAAAACGTTTCAAATGATAGTTAGTCGGTATAATCTAATACAAACGATCACCTATAGAAAAACAAATCAAAACTAGGAGATCATTAGTAGGATCGCCAAAGATACCGTGATGGAAACGAAAACGCTTGATGTAGACTCAACTGTGATTATCAACTTTTCGGCAATTGGCAGTGGGTAGAACTGATTTTAAGCGAGGCAAATTATGATTATTTTCATAATTATGCAGTGTAAGTTTTTAAAAGGGCGAGAATTGGCCATCGGGTTGTTAATTAGGATTTTTTAAATGCTTTAAGTTTGGATAGATAGATAGATTTTATTCGTTATTGCAATACAATGCGTAGAATATAACGCAAGTAACAAAATTAAACGAATTTTATATTTCGTTTTGTATAGTCGATCAAGTAGTATTCTTTACAAAATTTGTACTGTCATTAATGAAAATCAAGAACAAAATTGGTGCTAAAACACTATCTTGAGGGACACTTCTGTTGTCAGATAAATTACGTGATTTAATATAATTTGATTAATTAACTTCTACCATTCAGGAAGCTTTCAACGTGTTACCAGACATCAACAAAGTTAAGCTGGTACAAGTGAAAGATAAAAGAACAATGATCCAATTACTTACCGACTCCTCCATGACGCATTCGTTAATATCCGTGCAGATTTTGCCCGTATCGTCGGCGATGAAACCTGGATTGCAAATACACCTGTACGTTCCGATCATATTCTCGCAGGCGCCGTTCTGGCAGATATTCGGATTCTGCGCGCATTCATTAATATCGTTACCGTCGAAACTGGATCCCGGTCCGTACGGGCATAGCTGATCGAAGTCGGCCGATCCGGGCATCGGACATGGCTGACACATAGTTCCCCAACCCATCGGCTGTCCGGTGATCACCGTGCAACAGCAACAGGACGACTTCGTAACGGCGATCGTCGACGGATTCAAGCATTGCCCGTCCTTGTATTGTTGATAGCATAGATCGCGTCTCGTATCCAAACACGAGCGTCCGTCCGAGCTGAGACTGAAGCCGGCATTGCATTCACATCGAAAGCTGCCCTGCGTGTTATAGCAGTTTCCGTGTTTGCAAGGGCTCTGCTGGCATTCGTCGATGTCCACGCAATGCTTGCTGTCTGGTCCTAGACGGTAGCCGGAGTCGCAGACGCAACGGAATGAACCCTCGATGTTGACGCATTTACCGTGATCGCACATGCGCGTATTCGCGCATTCGTCCAGATCTATGCAGAACGTTCGATCGCTGGATTCGATGAAACCCGGCGAACAGACGCAAGTATAGGAGCCGGGTGTATTGCTACACCTTCCGTTTAAACATATCCTAGGATTTTCGTAGCATTCGTCGATATCTGGAAACAGTTTTGAGTTTTTAGTAACTTACACAAGTGGTGTGAGTTTGTGCAAGGTGCTTTGTACTTTAGCCAAAACGGTATACATAAAATGCATGGCATTGCCAAGCTAACGTCCTCTATACATTCACACAGCGTCCATTGTACCTGACGTGGACATTCCCCGAACGTATGAACGTCCTTCTAATAATGTCTTATATACGCCCATAAAACATTTACGTACTATCTGGGAATTGGTTTTAGAAATTTTTTTTTTCTAATAAGTCAATTTTATTTTCATTTTTCTAATAGTGTGATGAATAAATTGTTTTTATGTTTGAAAAATTACACCCTTTCAAGTATTAGATGATTCTATTTCTTGAACAGTATCAGAACAATATTTAAATTTTTTGAAAATACCGCTATAATTTTGCGCACAATTGTACCTACATACCTATACATGCGAATCCCGTCGACGATAACTTGAAGCCGTTATTGCATTGACACTTAAAGCTGCCATCCATGTTAATACAAACGCCATTCGTGCACATCCCGATCTGTGAGCACTCGTCCTTATCGGTACACATCGTGCCGTCCGGCGAGATGTCGAAGCCAGGCGGACAGACGCACTCGAACGAGCCGGGCTTGTTCGTGCATCGCCCGTTGAGGCACTTGCCCTCCTTGCATTCGTCGATGTCTAAACGTCGATTTTAAGGAAAGATAAATGAATAGGTAGTTAAAAATGATTTTTTATCTATCCCACCGTTCGATACGTACCTTCGCATTTTTTCGACGGTCCATTCCGATAACCAGGATGGCAGTGACATTCATAAGCGCTCGGCGTATCTTCGCACGTACCCTCGCCGCATATGCCCGGTCTAAGGACGCATTCGTTGATATCGATTAACGGCACCGGCTCTTTATCCGGTCGCACTTTACCACCATCGGTGGAGCATAATATACGATGTTCGTCTGTAATTCGATGTAAATGCAAGTCAAATTATCGGTAAAAACCAATGAAAATAAAAAGAAGAAATTTGTTCGATTCAGTTGGCATTAAAACGAAAAATTCAAATTAATCGTTTTTGGGAGTATAAAGTCCCGCAAGATTCCATAATGTCCAGTATTCAATGAATTGCACCTACACATAGTTTTGCCTAAAACATTTCGCTAAAATCCTTACCACAATACTTCACTCGCACTGGACGCACGTTTCGATAGCCAAGCTATCATCATCAGCAGTAAAACTGAACTAACAGACTAAGCGAAAAACTAACCTTATACAGGGTGTTCTACGAGCTCTATGACAAGCTTTGACAGATGATAGCAAGGTTATTTCTCCATCACGTAACGGCTTGCTGCGCGCGACAGATGATCCTAAACAATGACGACTCATCTTTATTAATTTAAAATTTTTCAGTCAACCGTTTAAATTTTTTAATTGGGTTTAAAATTTTTCAAAAAACCCGTCGTTTCTATCGTAAACACTATCGGTAAGGTAATGGCATCAGTATTTTGGGATGCAAAAGGAATTTTGTTAATTGATTACCTTCAAACCAGTAAAAAATAACAAGAGAATATTATAAAAACCTTTTGGGCCAGTTGAATGAAAAAATTCGTGAGAAAAGACCTGGTTTGCAGAAGAGAAAAATCATCTATCACCAAGGCAATGCACCTGCTGATAACAGCGGTGTTGTGAAGGCGAAATTGGTGGAATTAAAGTACGAACACTTGGAACATCCACCCTATTTACCATATCTGGCTCCCTCCAACTTCCATCTGTTCCCGAACTTCAAAAAATTTCTACATGGAAAGTGTCTTCCATCAAACGAAGCAGTTATTGCAACCGTCGATGGGTATTTTGAAGGCCTTCCGGAAAATCACTTCGAGGATGGGAGACGTAAATTGGAGAATCCCTGGAGAAAGTGTATTGAACTTAAAGGAGAATATACTGAAGAATAAAGTCATTTTTTGAACCATAAGCTTGTTTTTTCATTTCCGCTCAGCGAACCAACCAGCGTAGTACATGTATATATTTTTTTATGTAATGTGCATTTAAGATCCAATAAAGTCATTTATTATTATTATTTATCTTACAGGATTCTAGTCACTCATTTGAACACAAACTTTCGGCTATTAACTTTTTGGTACATCGTTTACTCTTTTTCCTTTAACTAAAAATAGGTATCAAAATGAACTAAAATATTAAAATTGCTAACTTTAACGGATTCTCTGAAGATGTAGTGTATATGTAATACTATTAGGAAACTATTAGGAAGAATAGATTAAGAGTTAGAAATATAAGCACACTTGAACGTATTGACGGCGATAAGAAATATGTTAAATTACCCTTTTATCCAAGTTATATGAAAGGTCTTCAAAAATCTTTTCTAAAGTTGACCGCAAAATTATTTTTTCTTCAAACAATAACCTTAAAAACCTTTTAGGAAGTTCTAACGTAGATAACATGGACAAATCAGGAATTTACAAAATTTCATGTAGTCATCAAGTGTTTATTGGGCAGAGAAAAAGATCAATCAGAATTAGGTACAGAGAGCATTTGGCTCATCTCAAATTCAGAAGGTTTGATAAATCTAGTGTCACCCTACATATGCTGGAAAATAAGGTTGTTGATATTAAGTTACTTAAGAACGTAAATGGCATTGTTCAATTAAATTGTTATGAAGGCATGGAAATTTATAAAAACAAACACAACTTAATGAATTTTGATTTAGGATCACTAAATTCCAGCCGTTATCCTTTTTATATCATATATAGTTAATTAACAGGAACTTTAATTTTTTGCATAATTTAAAATTATTATATAAGGTTAGTTTCTCGCTTAGTCTGTCAGTTCAGTTTTACTGGTGATGATGATAGCATGACTATCGAAACGTACGTGTGAAGTATTGTGGTAAGGGTTTTAGTGAAGTGATTATAGTTTTGTCTGTTTTAGAAAACTTATCGCTACTATAATGAACCTTACAAAACAACTGGCGCACTCTGAACGTAAATATAAGCTGATCTCCTGTTATTATTTGAAATAAAAGGATAAAATTAGAATCTTTCCTTTATTTCATATCATTATTTGTTTATATTTACTACTACTTAATTACGACTTTATTTAAGTTATATCACAAATTTTACACTGTGCGTCGATTTCTACGTACTTTCTCCATGTTGCGGGCATCTGTCGCATTGGTCGCCCCATCCTTGCCCCGTATTGACGCCACAGCAACAATCCTTCTTAGATAAACGCATCGAAAGTCGATTGTTGCAGATGCCATTGTTTCGGCTGGTGTAGCAAAAACCCTGTCTACCATCTAAAAATCAAACGTATTATTAGATCAAACGTCCTTGTTATTGTTTATCCGTAGGTATTGTTCTCTTTCAGCATACATTCATTCGCACCTTTCGTCAACACCAATCACTTACCGATGCAGTATGTTTTGTCTTGACTCTGAATGAAGCCCTGATTACACAAACAATAGTAGCCACCGATGGTGTTCCTGCAGACGCCGTTTTCGCAGACGTCCTCGTCTAGACACTCATCCCTGTCGTCGCACTTGTTCGTGTTCGGGTTGCGCGCCTGGCCTGGCGGGCATTCGCACGAGAATGAACCGATACTGTTGACGCATTTGCCGCCCAAGCAGAGGTAAGGGATCGCATCGCATTCGTCGATGTCTATCACCAGTGCACAGACGAACAAGAAAGTAAATTAAATCAATTAAAAATAGTATTCTTGGCATGGTAAATAGAATTTTCCAGTTTCAATTTGCCAAATTCTCTGTGAAGGTAGCTTAGTAATTTTAATCAAAATATCTTAATAAATATTTATCCAAAAATTATTTTCGAGTTATAAATAAAAATATCAATGTCGTACCCTATATTGTTTCTTAACCAATAAATTATATTCTTTCTAACTTAAGAAACAAAACAAATAAATATAATTTTCGATATACCTACCATCTTATAATCTTCACCGTCTATATAATAGTGCCAAAGGCGAAGGATCGCAAAGAAGACGAAGAGAAATTATCGAACTATCGGGTCGGACGACCTATAGACGCCTACTATGTATGTTACAGTAAAGCCCTAGAATATTTTTCCGTCATAGATTCGGGTGTATCATTTAGATACTCTTCGGACAGTTTAAATGAGGAAATTGAAACAAATAACGTTTATGAAAGATGAATTAATGACAAAAAAACTAATCTTAAAACTATAACGTTTACATGCCCTCTCTACGCTAATGCGTCACGTAATCTTGATACAAACTTGAAATAAATTTGAAATTCTACTACGCTTAAAATTACTTTGAAAATATACCGCACAGCGAAACACGATTCGAGCTAAAAACCTTGCCTTATGGGCTATTCGTTCATCTTTTACCGATAGCTTTTGTTCATTGTCAACCATGGTCAACTACGATACATTTTCATTTTTAACAATATTTAACATTCATATTAATTACATCTCCCTTAATTTGTTTTCTTTAAACGCCTTCGTATTACAGCGTGTAATATTGTAGAGTTCGCGATCTCTCATCTAACAAATTGACGTTAGTGAGCATGGACAACCGTAAAATATGAACGTTCCCTATCAGACTTGATGACTTATTATAAAGTGACATTTAGGTAATTCAGGAAATTATTATGAACATAAAAATGAATTTTCTACTTGTTTATACCGGAAGAATATGGGACGACAATGAGTAATAGCGCTATTTCCCTGTGATTATAGTTAGCTGGAGGTATAACTACCTAATAAAACCCCGGGGACAGAGAGAGGGGAGCCAAGAGCTATATAATTCGTTGCAGAATTGAAAATGGCGTCACAAGGATGACCCCTAGAGATCTCAAATACCAACAATGGTACCCGAAAATATCACAGCTATCCACCGAATCACTCCTTGTGGAAATTCATTAAACTGTTGAAGAGAGGTGACGAGGGCCCTATTAGACCCTTGCGGAAATGTGACGGGTTCGTATACGCGGACCTTGAAAAGGTGAAGATGTTTGCTGAATCCAAGCAAAATACGGCGCTTTGTGCACATCCTTGGTGTGGAAAGAAACGGTGATTACGGAGTTCTTTCGGATCCCTCGGGAGTGCGACCCGGACCGAGTCACGGCCCGAAGGCTTCAACTTATAGTCAGAAACTTAAAAGACAAAAAGGCCCGCGGCCTGTATGGGGTAACTAATGAGGCGATCAAAAAGTTACCAAGAATTTGCATGGCCCACCTAGTTGGTGTTGTGAATGCTATCCTTAAACCGTAGCACTTCCCTAAGATGTGGAAGACGTCACCGATCGTCATGATACTTAAGCCAGGTACAGACTTGGGGCTTCCGCAGAGTTATAGGCCGTTCAGTCTTCTTTCCGGCCTATCGAAGGTTACCGAAACGGTTATCCTTTCAAGCTTGAAATTCTAGTTCAACGAACTCAATCTTATTCCTAACATCCAGTTCAGGTTTGAACCCGGACTGTCAACGGATTTCCAAGCTCCGCGGGTAACCAACGATATCCTTGCTCGGCTTTACTCTGACAATTGTTGCCGGAGCGCAAGTGGCTGAACATCATTCGTGGTGGCGCTAATTACAGTAAGTTTAGAGGGGGTATTTCCGACGTAATTAATTAAAGAAATTAAAATTATGTCACCGACAAGCAATCGAACCTTATATCTCCCGCTTTCCGGGTGGGCGTGTTAACCACTTCACCACGGGGACCTATGTGAGGAAATTCACTATTTAATGTTTAGATGTTATTTATCTGCAAATATATCGTAATATTTCGACAGACAATTTTTAGTTTTACATGCCAAGTACACTAATTTAATTAATATATGTGGCTTCCGTCGGTGAATTATGAAAATCTAGATTCCTTGCCGATGACATAATTTTAATTTCTTTAATTAATTACGTTGGAAATTCCAAGGAAAATTATGGAAGGAGTATTGTTTCCTAATAAATACTCACTAAGATATTTTGTTCAAAATTATATGGGATATCTCGAAGGTGAATTTGAGACCGGGTCATCTCTGCATTATATCATGTTACAAAATAAAAAATGAATAAGCAATTACGATTACATCTGCAAGGATTAAGACAAGAATAAGGCAACGGCGATGAAAAAACGCTTCCAGAAATTTGATATTAGAATGAAAGATATAACTGTACAAACGATGAAGATAATTGAATGCTGCGGGTCATATCATTTAAATATTTACATCTACCGTACTGTTGGGTTTTACAACATAATACTCACCGACGCACTCCCCTGTCTTCTGGTTCTTCAAATAGCCGATTTCGCACTCCAATCTTGACGGGCAGTGTTCGCACGGATGTCCCCAAGCCTTACCGACGGTCGCGCAACATAGGGTCTTCGTACAAACGACGCTTTCCAGCTGATTGATGCAGAGTGATCCTCTAGAGCCCGAGTAACACGGCCCGGTGCGATAATCTAGATTAAGAAAAAACTTATTAAGTCACTATACGGGTAGGGATACCTCTAATTTCGACTTTCCTACCTCTAATTTTAACTACGAACTACTTATTATAGCGGGCTCGAGCTAGAACAAGTTTAACTGCACCGGTTATTATGATCGATTCGCTTTTATCGAAACCAATATCGCACCCTACGTTTATATCGAACGAGAAAATATAGCATAACAAGTCAACTACGTATTCTCTAACGAACCGTTAGCTCAGACGGATGTGATTTCTCTTGTTCTTCATTATTTAGCTTGGGTTTTTGTTTATGTAAAAGCATAGCTAAGATATATCAAAATAAAAAAAAAACTAGAGACATTATCTTTGATAAAAGGGTTTTCAAATGATACATTATTTGTCCTATAATATAATTTGAGATTCTTGAAAGGGATTTTGTACAACGGAGAAGGATGAGTCAGATGTCAATTTGGAGAAGGAGACAAGATCCTTCAAGGACAAGATGCAAGAAGGAAGTAATAGAAAGAAAAGGCATTGAATAAGAAAGAATGGAAGAAGTTAATGCATCAAGCCACAGGTCTGCTAGGCTTGCAGTGTTGAAATATCTATTGTAGTTTTATTTGGTCGAGTAATTTACAAATGCAGACTACATTTAGAAAGTCTGCAACACAAAGGAAGAAACAATTGAACATTAATTAACGGTTAATTACACTTTGTGTTACATTTAAACCAAAATGGGAAATTAATAACGAAATAAAGACATATTATCTACTACTAAACAGAATTCTAAAACTATAATAAGCATGATCCGGTGAAAAAATGTTTAACTTTAACGAAATTTGAAGTTCGTCAAACGGTATTTCTTTGTATGACTTTGATGACTTCTTCTAAAGTTTAATTATTACATGATACGAGAGTAACATCTTAAGTTTTTACAAACGACCACTAGAATGTTGAGATTTGATATTACCATTTCTGTAAAATTTGACATTTGTAATTGTTGAAACTGGTTGAAAGAATGACACAAAAATCAGCCGAGTAGTTTGTTTACAGTGAGCGTTTAAAAAAAGCAGTTTTCTGAACAACATTGACATTTCACGTGAAAGTTTTCGATGGATGAGTTTTGACGATTTTAACAAAGACCTAACACAACAACATCAACAACAAGCACCATCAGAAAAGACTGTTTACAACTAGTTTGCAGAATTTAGTTCTGATCGTGCTTCCGTCATTGATGAATTTTGTGAAGAACAAAAATCGGTTGTTCCAAAAAACATCGATGCTGTGCGCAACATGACTGAAGAGGAAAGGCATGTCATTTACCGTGGGATAGAGGCCTCCTTAGGTATATCGGAGGCTGCAGTACATTCAATTTTGCATGAACATATGGGTGTGAAAAAGATTTATTCCCGATGGATTCCGCATAATTTGACTCAAGTACGAAAAAAGGCTCAAGCCAATTGGTGTGAGGAAATGCTAAAAAAATTAGAAAGAGGAATTTCAAAATTCGTATACAACTTCCTAACAGGTGATGAAACTTGGATGCATTTCTTGAGGGTTCTCAGATGAACCGAATCCAACAAAAGATCCTTCACTTAAAAGAAGTGATTGCTTATTTCTTTCGTTGTACTGGACATGTCGCAAGCATTGCTTTGGAGGATTGTTAATGCTGAATGGTCTACAACAATTTGTTTGCCAGAAGTCATCGATGAAATCAGGAAAACAATCGACAACGTCCTTCATGATATCTTCTCTCACACAGCATGTGAAACAATTAGTTATTTGAAGGAGAAAAACATTGCCTGTATTCACCCGATTTACCGCCTTATGAATTCTTTTTGTTCCCGAATGCCAAACAGAAAATGTATGGACAGCGATTTTTATTTCATCAATAAGCTGTTGACGCCTTCAAAAACCATATTTTGAAGATACCATCTTGAGAGTGGAAAAAATGTTTCGAGAATTGGTTCGAATGCATTCAAAAGTGTATAAATCTTAATGGCGAATAATTTGAAAAAGAATAAGTCGATTTGTACCAAAAAAATGTTTCTTTAATTATTTTTGTAAAAACTCAAAAGGTCTCTCGTAAGAAAATGATTGTTGAGTTCCATAAACTCTATGATAAGAAATTTACAAGTAACTACGGGTTCTAATAATAATGGTGATCGTGTAAATGCGAGCATTGCTTAAACTAGATACATACAAATATACCTACCGTACTGCTCAAGCCGCTACGTAAATATTAGAAACGGAGAACACGGGAGGGAGCATGAGTGATGCAGACCACGCCTATATTCTTTCTTTTCATAATTTACGTAGAGACGTGAGCACTGCTTTATCTATAATGATGGTATAGCAGATCTCTTAGTTTCTTAAATATTTTTTTTCTGATTTTTAAAAACCCTCAATGCATGAGAGGAGGCTCTATATAAAATTGTTGTGCTATAGTTAATTAAACTAAGGAAATTACTATATTATTAAAGCAATATTTGAATTTTTTTTTC
Organism: Dynastes maya; assembly: GCA_029619315.2. Classification (NCBI taxonomy): domain Eukaryota; kingdom Metazoa; phylum Arthropoda; class Insecta; order Coleoptera; family Scarabaeidae; genus Dynastes; species Dynastes maya. The sequence goes on from JAROYE020000008.1 coordinate 31,538,015, forward strand.
TAATTATTTTTCTAATTAAAATACAAAGGTTTAATTTTCGGAAGTTCATTAATATTAAGTTTTAAGTTTAAGTCATAGTTAATTGTGACACCTAAAAGATTGTACGTTACTTTGCCTTTACGAAAATAGCAGCTTCTGTATTTATCGGAATTTGGCCTATTTTACCGATATTTCTTCATTAACAATTAATGTGTTCATTCCATCTCCCTTAATGATTAGAGTTGATTCCACAAATGCGTCGATATTACAACAATTTAAAATTATCAATAAAACTATCAATAAAATTGGATCAAGATTAGATCGTTGAGGGACACCTGTTGATACATGAATTGCGTTTGATTAATTTTGGTGTACTTCTACTGCTCGCTGAAGATTATATGAATGTGACCTCTTATGCAATAAAACTCTAATTTATTTATAAGGATATTATGATAAACAATTACGTGATTGATATTACCTATTTCGCAATGATTGCCTGTGAAGCCGTAAAGGCAAGCGCAACGATTTGGTCCGATGCATCTTCCACCGTTCTTGCAGGGCTCCATGCATACAGCTGTAAAATATTAATTGTGAAGACGGAAATTTGATAACCGACACATATGCTAAGTGTTCTTTTTGCTTAGATAGAACTTGGGAAAAAGTTAACTGTCAAACGAACTATCATACTGCGTTCACCTTTTGATATTTATGATCAGTATATTTTGGCAGCACATCATGAATAGACCCACGCTTGAACAACGCTACCAAATTATTGAAATTTACGTTTAAAATCAGTCATCGATTCGCGCAACTTACAAACAACTTCGAGGTTTTTGTAGCCCACGTAATCGTCCTTCTGAGCAAGCCATCCGTCGAACCCTGGATAGATTTCGTACCACACATTCTCTACATGGTGCAATAATACAAACACGTCGAAGGAATGTACGTACTGAAGAGAATATCGTTGTTGTAAACGAAAGTGTGGAAGAAGATCCCAATTTATCCATTCGTCGTCGGTCACGGTTATTCTGTGGGAGGCTCTGTCCGTCCACTTCGTGAAAAATTTTGTGCACATATCTTGGCCTAATCCAGCTGGTACGGGAGTTAAAACCACGAGTCTATCATCTGCGTCGTTCTCTCGCCGATTGGGCTCAATAGCAGTTGGAAGCTAATCCATTGTTTTCTCATAAAATTATGTTCAGCGATGAGGCTCATTTTTGGCTTAGCGGATTTGTGAATAAGCAAAATTGCCGCATATAGAGTGGGACCGATCCACAATGGACCCTACAAACTCCATTGCATCCAAAAAATGCATTCTTTGGTGGGGTTTACACGCCGGTGGCATTATTGGCCCTTATTTCTTCAAAATTGAGGTCGGAGCTCGCGTTACAGTCAATGGAGATCGTTACCGTACCATGATTAATAATTTTTTGTTTGAAAATATGAAGGACATTGATCGGGACGAGATGTGGTTTCAACAGGATGACGGTACGTCCCATACGACGACTTATTGAGATCAAAATTTGACGATAAGATAATTTCGAGGAATGGACCAGTCAATTGGCCTCCAAGGTCTTGCAACTGGACACGATTATTTCCTGTGGGGCTACGTGAAATCACTGGCTTATGTCAATAATACGCTCCAGAATACGCTTCGTCAAGAACAGTTGTGGTGGCCAGACGCGCGAAATCATTTTCAAATTTAACATTTGAAAATGATTTCAGTATTCGGTATTCGAAAAATGGTTGATTAGATTTAAAATTTTCGTATTATTTTTTATAATTCTAAGTTCTATCGGGCTTAAAAACCACCCATTAGTTCATTAATGAAATATTCAATCATTCTATCTACTTACGTTCCGTACAAAATTCCCCCTGATAACCGGGCGCACATTCGCATTTACCATTGACGCAAGTTCCACCGAACATACACATCGCCTTACAAGCCTTGCCATTTCCCAGTTTGCCGATTTGCTGATCCTCCGACGTCGACAAAGAACACGAGCTACTTTTCGCTCCATTTTCACAAAGGCACATATTTGGTTGGATGCAGCGTCCCTTACCACAACCCCTACACAGAGCTGCAACAAAGCGGATAAGAAACAAAACGTATTCTTTCGTATTCGACTACGTAGACAGTCCAATTGCAGACGTATTGATAACAATCTTCGTAAAAACGTTAGATTAGTTAGCGATTTATTCAAATTTACCGGTTGCGTAGAATCCCAATATACCGACGATGCATGTCAAGTTCTAATTTATGGGTTGTACTTACAATGTATTACGATTATTGTGAATTATGAGATATATTCAAGTAAATTAATAAATTGAATGAATTTACGTATTTTAATACTTATTTTTAGTTGTTGAAAAACGTTATGTAACAAAAGCAAATAAAAAAAAAAACGAAAGTGTACAGTTTTATTAATGAGATAATACGAGTCATGTGAAAATAAGAAATAAAAATTGGGTCTTGACTAAATTTTTGTTGAGAAAGAACATGAGCTAACAGATTACCGACCATTAATATTCGTTTCATTTGGTAATTTGAATAAATGAGAGGTAATATCATACGTAACGCCATGCCGTTTCTCATTCACTTGAAATATCGCGACAGTAAGTAAAAGAAAGATTAAAACTTACGAATAATGCAAATATGGAGCGTTGGATGTTTTCTCCAACCGGGACAGCAATATGTTTTATAGTTCGATCGGCAAACATTTGGTCTGTAACAAACAATAAAAATATTTTATTATTATTATTATTTTACATTGTATTAGTATTATTTTTGCTTTTTTGGTGTCGTATGTATGTAAAATTTAAATCGTGAATATTTGAAATGCTGTCATGATATAAAAACGTGAACCAAAAAGAACAGATGAAAATTGAATTGCGTTTGAACTTACAGTCCTTGGCCACGGAACTAGGATCACTTGAGAAATATTATTCTTTCATTGAATACATTGTTATTCTTCGAAGATAAACATAATAAAATTTACAAAATGCCAGTTACATCCGCACAAACAATGGCCAATAAATGTAATACAATGTTTTTAAAAAAGTTCTACCACGAACCGAAAACGAAATTTGCCTACAACACTACAGGTAAGTTATTCCATTAAATTAATTGTATGTAATTTATCTGTACAACATAATATTATAATTATGCTTTTCTTCGAAATAATGATCCTATCCAATGAAAGTATGTACCGTTAGCATCTAGACGAGAAATTCGAAATTTAATAGCCGATTTGTTATTCGTTGTTAGGGGGTAAATATTAAAAAGGAAATATAGGTAAGCTTTAAGAATTTTTGTCCGGAACCGTTGTTGGGAAGGTCCGTTGTGAAGAGGTATTTTATGTAGGTACTCACATAAGGGATGTTGGGTGCCTTTAAACTTGTCGGCTAAGTACTGTGTTCCGTTGTCTAAAGGTGTCGGTTAATGAAGTATTACAGTATGCATATTTCATTTAAAAAAACACACAAGTCTTGGTAACTACGAACTTATGAGATACCATCCAGTTTTCAATATAATTGTAGACCATGCCCCAAATTGGACCTCATAACAAGAAAATCGTTTTGCAAAATCTTTATTCCTACAACAGGCACAATGGAGTAGGCCCGCCCGTTGCGTTCATTACCTCGACACAAGGCCCGCCCGGCCCGGCCCGTTAGGAAATTTAGGCCCGTTTGGCCCGTCTAAATTATTTTAGCCTGTTTAAGTAATTATATCTGCACTGTCTATTTCTAATCATTTTTTAATTACTACATTGTAATGGGTAGAATGAAACATTTATTTTGTTTGTTCTTGTATACTATATTGTATGAAACCAAAAGAAAACGTAACATGACATTGCATACAGTAAAATTGTTAATACAAAACGATATCGTACAAACTAAACAGCATTTACTGCATACGTTATATCTAGAGTAACCTAAACTTGCGGACTCGCATAGGCGTCGGTATTACGGGTTAATATAAGAATACGAAAAATTCATAAATAAACTAAACCGGTAGAGAAGCAGGCATGTAGTGTCGACCTTGAATATAAATCATGTTAAACCGCGCTGAGAGAGATTTCGTTTTAGTACCGGTTGAGCTGTTGCAGAGATTAGTCGAACGGTCAAGGTTATGTACTTACGTGTCGCTTTTGAAAATATAGCTGGTGTTTTTTGTGTGTTGTAGTATTATACCAAGTACATAATTAGTGTATCGTTTCATATAGAACCAATATTTACATACCTAAGAAAACAATGCCTCGTAATAGATTTGCTACTAATGTATATAAGTATGTGTCACTTTTTCCCCATTTAAAATATGACGGTAGTGCAGTTTTTTGCTTAATATGCAATGTTCGTTTGGCTGCATTGGACAGAACTGATTGCCAGAGGCATGTTAATGATATTAAGCATATGAGAAATGCAAGAACTGAAATACCTTATACACTATTCCTCATACATTTATTAATTATGTTTACCTCTTGTAATCTTCCGTTGTCGTTGGTGAGAAAAGCAGCTTTTAAAACGTTTTGGCGACAATACGTTTCAAAGTACCCATTACCCTCACAAACACACAATTACAGAATCATTTGCCGCGAATGAAAGAGATGCTAGAAAATGTGTGTAAACGTGATTTGTGTTCCAAAAAAATATGGATTACCGTGGATGAGACGACCGATATAAAGAAAAACAGTATTGTGAATGTAATAGCTCGCGTTTTATCTAGCGAGAACACAGCATCTCGATATTTGTTAGCTTGCAAACGTGTTCAACAATGTACCGCGGAAAATATTCAAAAAGTGATAATGAACGCTTTGAAAAAATGTAAAATTGCCCAAGATCAAGTTGTGATGATTGTGACAGATAGTGCAGCAACGATGTTAAGTGTTGGGCGATCCTTAAAACATATATTTCCTAACGTAATACATATAATCTGCGTGCTGCATGCTTTGCATTTAGTTGGTGAAGTTGTTCGACAACATTACGGAAACGTTGATCGGATGATTGGAAGTACTAAAGCAGTGTTTCGTAAATCTCCTAAACGTTTAAAAGAATTTCGTAAATTTTGTCCAGGTATTCCAGAACCTCCTGAACCAATTTTAATGCGATGGGGTACTTGGCTAACAGCAGCTTCTTACTATTTGATCCATTTTCAACAAATTCAATCAGTTATAATGCGATTTAATTGGAATGAATCCAAAGCAATTAGAGAAAGTCAAAGAGAATTTCAAATTCCTCAACTTTTAGAAGATTTAACAACAATATACAATTATACAGTATTACTAGATGCCAGCAGAAAATTACAATGTACTGAATTGTCATTGCAGGAATCATTAGACATAGTGGAGAGTGTAAAAGATAAATTACACACATTAAATGATACGCTAGGATTATGCGCTAGTCAAAAGTTGGCAGATGTTTTAAGGAAAAATCCCGATTTTAATACTTTAGAGGCCGTTTATAATAAGTGTAAGCATAGTGAACTTTTAAGTGATTTTGAAAAACAGTTTCTACATGCAAATGTAACTTCCTTAGATGTGGAGAGATCGTTTTCTATGTATAAGAATATTTTTTCTTGCCGACGCACAAGGTTTAAAGAAGTAACTGTGGAAACATATGCAATGATGCAAGTTTACAGTAGTTCACATCCTGATGCCTCTAATTTGTTGAATAATTAGCAAGTAAGTTTATTTATGAATTTTTCGTATTCTTATATTAACCCGTAATACCGACGCCTATGCGAGTCCGCAAGTTTTGGTTACTCTAGTTATATCCATTCGATGTAGTTAATAAAATATTCTCGGCCCGTCAGGCCCGTACAATTATAGGCCCGGCCCGACCCCACCCGCAATGAAAAGAGACGAGCGGGCCGGGCTTTTCCTAGCCCGTGCAGTGCTCTACCTCATCCTACATATTTGAAAATTTTGTTAGTGAATTGTTTTTATAAATGTGTAATATAAATGTTATAAAAGCAATAGGCGCTTTATCGCAATGCAGCTTATTTCGTCGAATATTGTACAAATTGATCGAATAGATTTGATTTATGTATATATTATTATCGAAGGGATAGCTTCTAAAATGTTCGCATACAAATCACACCTGTACAAACACTTAACAGTAACAAATATAGAAATTAATACGTCCATAAATCCACGACACTGTTTAAAAAACAAAAGTAATTCGGCCGACGGCGTGATAAATACGACTAAAGCGTGCCTAAACGTAATAAATTACTCGAATTTATCGATCCGAACGCTTGCAACAAAGCGTCCAACGCTCGGCTCTCTTTGATTTAAAGTATTTATTCATTTTTCCTGTTCGTGCGTCCGCGTACGCGCGTAATTGTTAATTTTTTAACGCGCCAGATATTTATGATTGAATCATTTGGTAACGATGACGATCCATTACTGAAGGAACGGAACAAGAAATAAAATAAAAACAAGTCAAAACGAAGCGGACCACGTAATTTTCTTTCTCGGACGTATTTTGTTTTTCACGCACAATATACTGAACATTAGGTATATCTTCGATGCCTTAATGTCTTTTTTATTTCAACTAAAGGATGTCATGGTAACATAAAAATTTCCAGGCTTCCAATTTGACAGTAACGCCCGGAATACACGGACAGCATCGAGCTGTCAAAGTCGACAGCTTCAAGGAGTCGCATTTCGGGAACCTGCAGCTTACATTATAAGCGCGCGGATGGCGACCCCGCCGTGCAGTTGAGAAAATTTCTACGAATTTATTTCACCCTGGAATGCTAACGTAGTGTCGCCAATGACAACATTGGTAATTTAATGTGCAATAAATTCTGTTTACGTACCTTTGTGTTCTTCTTGCGCTGAAGACTTAAATAACTAGTGGAACTTATATGTATATTAATATAAGAGCCTTAAAATGTATGCATTTTTCTCAACTAACTACCTATAAAATCAGAAATTTGTGATGGTGTCGTGTATGTCAAATTTTAAGTTGGCATTCTAGAGTTAAACTGTCGACAACGACTATATACAAACACGCCTATATGTAACTTCATTATTTATAATAGTAAGAAGAATGAGCGAAGAAAGATTTTCCACGGTTTTTTCTCCATCGTTTTTGCTCAATAGTTGTCGAACTTGACAGCTTGAAATTGTTGTCAGCCGTCACAATGAACTGCTCGTCGACAGCGACAGCTTGAAGCTAGTAACACCTGTTATAATAAACTGTTCGTCGACAGCTAGAGCTTGTGTTGATGTATTTTTCGGATCTTCAAAGTTTGCTGGGGTTAGGCTGGTAGCCTTTAAACACCCTTATCTCTGGTACGTAGTATGGCTCCTCTGCCATCGAATTAGGTGTTCATCCCGGATGGTACCCAGGGTTTCCTTAGGATCAAGGGGGCTCAATTGTAATCCCCAATATGGATTTTATCTGCTATTCGTACAACACGACGACGAGGTATTGGATGGTCTTGAGGGATTTCGACGACTCTAGCCAACAACGGGTTGTCGGATAGACTGGCACGTCGTCCCGTTTTCTCAGTTATATCTTGCAGATGCTCCGATAGGTTCGGTATCCTCAGGACGTCTCGCAACTGTTGATTCCGGAAAAACCATGGGGCACCAGTAATCGAAGTGTTTGGTTTTGCAAGATTTCCAATTTCTTCAAGTGACTGGGAGCCACTATTTACCATGCTAACGCACCATAGACCAACATTGGGCCCAGACATGTGTTTGGCTGCGATATCCAGCTTACTTCTCCAGCACATTAGTGGTAGCAACGCATTCTTGGCTCTCACGAACTTCGTTCTAACTCGATTGAAGTGTGAAGCACACATCCACAATGTCCGACGAGTAGGTCACAAAAAGTAACAAACGAGGTTACAGGTCTCGACGTAGCTCGGGAAAGAGAAGTTGGATCCCAGAGCGATATGGATGACGCAATTTTTAGCGGAGCAACAGGTGTGTATGGGACAGCGAGATGTATATATGTACAACGGCACAAAAGTAAACCTGGACGATTCACAGTAAACCCGTTCGAAAGTGGGCATTGCCTATATTGGCAGTACCATCTTGTCGCTTACCAGTCGTCCTACTTTACTTTTGTCCCATCATACATACATAGTATTATTCAAACTTGAGACATTTAATTTTCTATTATTATATAGTTCAGTTGAACATGTTATTATTTTAAAGTTTCTAACGTTTACGCCAGTTTTCTTTATTTCATGTTTTTGTTTGTTTTAAAATAGTAGCTTAGTTTAAGCTAAGTTTTGTTTGTTTTAAAATAGTAGCTTAGTTTAAGCTAAGTTTAAGTCATACTAGGCTAGGTAAGGATTCATTTATAGGCGCGAGTCCCTTATATATAGGGAATAATGTTGTCGCTTGTGCTAGGACCGTCCCCTCCGCTCCTCAGTGCCCCTAGACAAGCGCACACACATGCATGCGTAGTCAAGGTAATTCGACAGATTTTAGGAAATACGTAATACATCTTATTTGATTTTTGTCCTATTGATGGACTTTAATCGTCGATTATTTCAAAATATGTACTATTGTCGTATATCAAGCAAAGAAAACGTCCTTAATTTAAAAGGAAAATGACGAATTCTAAAACTAAATAGAACCTCTCATTATAAACTAACTAGACTACATTTTTTCATTTCCAAATATCCAATATATTAAATGTTCAATTGATAATAGGCGCATTACAAATACTTACATGTTTTCTAAATCTGATTAATGGAATTTTGTGGTAAAACGAATCGTATTTGTATGTGTAAAAATTCAGTTGAACGTATTATTATAATAATCGTTGAAATAAGCAGTCATTTGCAGTACTGCTTCTACCGTAGTACCATTTAACGACTTCTTAGTTTATAAGAACATCATTAAAAAGCAAACTATTCTACAGTATAATATCAAGACACAAACAAAGCAAATCAAAAATAACTAAGGAGTAAAGACCGAAAAAGGCGAGGATGATCAATTAAAGAAATAAACTATTGGTATAATGCATGGCACCTTATACTTTCATAGCGGGCAAACGTTGCAACACTGTCCATATATTTTAGCGGTTCACTTTACTACGGAATTTACTAACGTGGTATATATTCATTGCAGATTTTCTTTTCATAACTTTATTCATGTGCATAAAAGATTTATCTGTGTATTATAAGTGAACTGCAAATACATTATTGTTCTTCAAACATAAAATATAAGGGCAAATGGAGATCTGTTGAAACAAAGGGTACTTAACAGAAATCCTGTCTTAAATATATTATAAAATTACGTAGAAACGAAATTTAAAATTCAGATGTTGAATCAAAATATATCAACTTATTTCCGACCTTTAATTCTGCCTCAATTACTAGTTCAGGCGTTGAGAAAAACTTTGTTATATTTAAGGATATACTAACCTCAGAAAGCACCCACTTTACACCAGAAAACTTAAAACATGCCATTCTAGTAACAGTTCATTTCGCTTTTCTTGTTCAAAGATAAGGACTACCGATAATAACTGTTTAATGTGCCTTAAAATGATAAGTAAAGCTGGCCACGAGCGGTACCTCGCACTAGCGTAGAGTCGATCAGGCCTCGCGTTCCACTAGAGTTATTCTGCTAATAGAGATGTTTGCTGCCGCAAATAATTTCGCCCATCTTTTAATTAAAAATTAAATAACACGTGCTCAAACACTTACCATTTTAAGAGTCTTTCAAATAACTTAACGATTCTGTTGACGCACCTTCATAAATGTGTCTTAATGTGCCAAAATCAGAATTTTTCTCAAAAACACTTTCAAATTTTTCTAGAACAGAAACATTTTTTGCGTCTTCAATCGCGCATAGCTGTGCGTGAACATGTTGCACTATTTGTAGAGATTCTTCTAACGGCACCGCAGGATTTTGTAATTTTTCTATTGCATCTGCTAGCCCGAAGTAATTGTCGTGAATGATTTTTAAATCCATTTTAACCTGGCTATCTTGAAATTTCAACTGGCTTTTCTGGATAGCGGCAGCTTCCTTTGTATCGAATTGTAAAACCACATTCTTAATATTGTCAAAATATTTATGATAATAAAACGCGGCCTGCAACCATGTGCCCCAACGAGTTAGAATAGGTTCTGGTGGCTCTGGTATACGGGGGCACAGTCTGTGAAATTCGCGAATACGTTTCGGTGATTTGACAAATACTGCTTTGGTATGCGCTATTAAAGCGTCTACCTCAGGATAACATTTTCTGATACTATCCGCCACAAGACTGAGAGCATGAATTTTACACGTAATGTGTAACAAATTAGTAGAATGCTTTTTAAGAAACCGGCCTACAGAAAGCATGTTTGCAGCACCATCACTCACTAACACCAAGAGTTGGTTTGTTGAAAGTTCAAACTTGTCCAATGTATTTAACACTAACTTTGAAATTACTTCGGCAGTACACTGTTGTATTCGTTTGGAGACTAATAGAATTGAAGGTGCCGATTGATGAGGTTCCAATTTGCGTGCCATTACATTAAGAACAGAATGTTTCTTCCGATCTGTTGTTTCGTCGACACATAACCACAATTTTTGATCTTTCAACTACGATTTTATTTTTTGTTCAATATGTTTGCGCGCAGATGGCACAATTCTTCGTAACGATGTTCGACTTGGTAATTTGCACTCCGAATAGTTATTCCAAAAGCAGATAAACGGTTCCTTGTCTAGTAAATTAAACGGTATATTACATGCGATAAACGTAACGCATAAATTAAATATAAATTTTTCATTGTCTCGTGTGCAATTTCTTTCCGAGACATGCTTTTCACTATTTACGTGTCGTAGACAATGTTGTCTGGACCAACACATTAACGGGATTTTACAGATTACACATTTAATTTTAGCACTTTCATATATTAAGTCTGGAATTTCTGCAATAAATTTTCGAAGTTTGTCCGACCGCGGTCGTTTTGCTGACGAAATCATAATTTTTCTAGGACAGATAAACAATTGCGCAAATGACCGGCAGCGAAAATGTCCGTACTGCTCCGCAGACGAAGTAATACTACCGTTCCTCTCGGTCCGAACTGATTCTACGCCAATGCGCGGAACCGCTCGTGGCCAGCGTTAATGATAAGCATCTATACATTTAAGTTCTATAGTAAATTCCACTGTCGACCCGTTAAACCTAAGTATGTCCCCGTGAGCCAACATTAGTAGTGAATACAATAGGTCGCTATGTCTTATCCAATATTAATGGTCTTTATGTGTTACCAATTGTTTAAAGACCACCTCAACCAATCACAAATGTAAAATCATCCAATTTCTCAATATAATACACGTACCTAAGTTTTCTTTTTTTAAATTTTATTGAAAAAGAAAAAATAAATCGCGTTCACTGAAGATTTTGCAGCAAAAAGAGATTCAACATGCATTATGCATTATAAATGGTAATCATAATCCTATGTATGACCGACATTGTAAAACAATAAAAAGTAAGTTCATACATACATTTATCGAAATATTGTAAAAAGTATAAATTGCAAATTATTACTTAAAACGTCACAAAAAATCCACTAAGAAAACGTACAATTCGGTTAAAAAAATCGGTTGTTGGTTTCTTCCATTTTCGACACGGTCAAATTTATGTAAAATTTAACCCCTAATCCAATGATATGACTGGGCTTTTACATTGGATAAAAGTGGGGTAGGTGATATTTTGAAACTTTTATAATGTGGTACGCAAGCACGTTCCTTAAAGTTAAGGAATCTACGGTCTAGAAAATTGACCGGCTTAACGATATTTACACGGAACTTAGTAAATTGCCATATTTAACTTCGGTGCAATGTAATTCATTATTAGGGCCCGGTAACTGGAGTGCAATCGCAGCGGCGGTGTGACTGTGTTTAAGTGGGCGGGGGGGCTGGTCGATTATGATACGACACGACAAATCATCACCACTCTGTTCAGTTTACCATTGGATAGCGGATAGGGCGTGTTGATTTTATTGATACAGACGTAGTTATTAATTGTAGTTCTTAGTGAACATGTCGAAGGCTAAAAAACGACCCTTTCAAGACATAGTAAATAAATTTATTTCTGACTTTCCCGATTTGCTTTACAACGGGAGTAAGATAGTTTGTAAAGTGTGCAAAATACATTTGATATCAAATGAGAAGTGGAACTGTACAAGACACGTAAATTCCGCACAGCATAGAAAACGAAAATTGGGCATGCCACCGAGAAGTGCATTTTTTTTAATGTAATTCTTATGTTGATAAACTGTAATTTGCCACTAGGCTTACTCGATAAACAACCGTTTAAGGACTTTTGGTACAAATACAATCCCGAGTTGCGGTTGCCAACGGAGAAAACGACACGTAAGCATGTTACATTTGTACGCGATGACATGGAAAAGAAAATGAAACGCATATTGAAAAAACAGTTTCTTTGGTTATGTGTTGACGAGACAACAAACTGTAACAAAAATTCAATTGTAAGTATTATGGTACGCATACTAGACCCTAGTAAACCTACATTACCACTGTTACTAGCTAGCCGAAGACTACAAGAGTGTACTGCTGCAGCAATTACGAAGGTTGTACTTAGTACGTTGGAAAAATTTAAAAAAATAAAGTGTTGATGTTTATGAGCGATGGCACAGCGATAATGCGTTCGGTAGGCCGTTCTCTTCTTGAACATGTTTACAAGTGTTTACATGTTACGTGTAAAGTGCATGCTTTACGTCTTGTGGCAGAAACCATTCGACAATGAGGTAGATGCATTAATAGCAAGCACAAAAAAAATATTTTTTAAATCTCCCAAACGCCTACGATCATTTCACACAGACTGTCCTGGTATTCGTCAACCACCGGAGCCAATTCTTACACGTTGGGGAACATGGTTGCATGCAGCTTTTTATTATGCTGAACATTTCAAAATAGTAAAAGCTGTTGTTGCACAATTCAATCCTGCCGAAGCTGCAGCTATTAAGGAGAGCCAGTCGAAATTTCAAGATATTTCCGTTGAAACAGATTTAAAAAATATTCGTAGCTACTATAAAGAATTAGCTGACGCAATAGACCAAACAAAATAGATCGTTATCATTATTGGAGTCTCTGCAAATTATGGACGGAGTGCATGCACAGCTACTGACTATACATGACGCAAAATATGATCGCGTTTTAGAAAAGTTCGAGAGTGTGCTACAGAAAGATCCCGATTTTAGCGCATTAAAACAAATTTGTGATGGTGTATCGACTAATCCACTGACTAAGTGCAAAGAGTATTTTAATCATGCATGCATAACATCGGTAGATGTTGAACGCTCTTTTTCAAAATATAAACTCATTTTCTCACCACGGCGAACATCGCTCACCAAGACAACTGTGGAAACACATCTAATGGTGTTAACTTTTTGCCACTCTTATGATTATGATTATTATGATGTTAATACTAATAATGGTGATTCTAGATTTACTGTTCCGTAGCCAAAGCTGCTTAAAAGGGTGAGTGTTTCACTACTTTTCACATATTATAATTATGTATTAGTTCTGTTATTTTTTTCTATTTTCTTACTATTGTTTTTGTATACTAGGCAAGTACGGCTATGGCACGGCTCCCTGTTACCGGGCTCTATTCATTATTCATCTATAACTGTGCGTCTCGACACACATATTGTGCATATTTATTAATAGATATGCGTTTCGGTGCGTCATTTCCATTTCACCTAATTACTTATACTATGTAGATAGATATTTTAGAAGATCCGTCCGCGCCTACATTCGCGTCGTCATTTAAAACAAAATAAAACAGGGAGAGAGGCTCAGAATGCAGAACGAGATCTATGATTGTAGATGAAAACGAAACCGTCCACGAACAGCTAGCGGATCGTCTGTCATTCCGATTGGTTGTGATACGTGAATTTCCGCGTTTCGCAGTTCCTCTATGAATGCTACGCATTATCCGTTTTGTCTTATTCTCTCTCGGATTCACTTATGCGTGCATAAATGTTGATCATAATCGAAGTAATTCTGTGTAATACTTTTCCAAACAATTAGTAATCCATCTATGTATATGTTGCTATTTGCAAATGTAATTTGTGGGGTCACGAAATTTACTTTAAATGATGCATGCATATGGAAGAAGGGGAAATGTGAGCCAGAACACATAAGCCACAAAAACACATTACTCCATTTGCTTGCCAATGACAGCTAAATCTAACATTTTTTAATCAGCTTAAAGCAAGTTAACACTTTTATCAAATATCTATACCAGAACTGTAACTACACTGGGACGACCAGAAGGAGTTTTTGACGGGCGAAGTATTTTCGATATTTTTTTATTTCTTTAAAGAAACATCTAAGTAGTAAATTTTGGAGAATGTACACAATTTTCTACAAATAAATTGAAGCAAAAAACAAATTATGTACGAGCCCCGTCCAGCTTCAATTGGCCCACACACAAAATTTGTAGTGTTGTTGGCATTTATCGCTCAAGGAGCAAAACCAGCCGCTACAACGTAATGTCTAAGACAAAATATGCTACGCAGAGGACTTTAGGAGAGATCTGAGTTCAATGGAGCGTGTTGTCTCATAAAAAATCGAAAATATTAAAAAAATGTAGTTTTCTTGCATTCCATTACCCAAGTCCTGCTAACGATAAGGTGGAAAAAATTATCATTAATTTACACAAATCCGGAAAATCGAACGGCGAAATCGGAATATTGCTCAGCATATCCAGTGTTCGAAATATTGTAAAATTGTACAAATTAAACGGTTCAGCTGCCTAAAAGCAGATATGTGAAAAAGTCCACATTAATAGACGCTGATAGACGAGCCTTGGCCAGAATTATCAAGTCCAATAGGCGTGCTAACTACGGAGCGTAGACTGTACTCTGGAGTGAGGCTGTTGGAAGACGTGTTTGCAGGTCTACATGTCATTCAGAAGCAAGAAAACATGAGTTCAATCCTAAAGGACAAAAGATAATTCGTTTTTCCCTTCGCGAAGGCAAAAGAAAAACCGTTATTGACCCTAAAGCAGAAGCGAAGCAGGTTAAAATGGGCTAGAGAACATCGAAGTTGGAATATGGAGAGTTGGAATAGTGTACATTAGAGTGACGAGTCGCGATTTGAAGTTTGTGTCGGTGATAGCCGGAGCAGAGTTATTCGCCAGAAACATGAAACTTATCATCCTGACTGTCTTAAGCGCAAAGTTAAATTTCCATCTTCAGTAATAGTCTGGAGTACAATGTCGGCTAGAGGAGTTGGAAAATTACACTTTATCAACGGCGTTGTTAACTCAGACAAATATTTAGACATCCTAGAGGAGTCTTTGTTGCCAACTTTGGAAGAGAGCAGGATTTCTGGAAATGACTTCATTTTTTCAGCAAGACGGTGCCGCATGTCATACTTCCAAAAGATCCATGAAATGGCTTTCAAACCATGAAATACCGGTTCTAAAATGGGTTTCCAGTAGTCCGGACCTTTCGCCCATCGAGACGTTGTGGAATATTATGAAAAAGAGGTTGCGAGCCAAACCTGCCGGAACTGTGCAAGAACTCAAGCAAAGGCTCCAGAACATTTGGGACAATTTTACTGCAGAGGAGTGTCAGGATCCGGTAAATAATTTGCCGAGAAGAATGGAAGTCGTTATTAAAAATAAAGGTGATGTTACTCAGTGGTAGAATGAGCTATATCTTAGAGCTGAAAATCACAAATTTGAGTTCTTCTTTTTTCAGTCCTAATCAGTTCCAATTGTTGTAATCAGTTTCGTTAATTTGTGCAATATATTTTCAAACTGTTATTTGCAAAATAAAAATTGAGAATTATACCTCTATTAGTTTAGTCTTCAATGCATGCTAATAACTGAAATTTTATCGGGTGGGTCAACTGAAGCTGGACGGGGCTCGTATTTATGAAATTGAAAAAAAATTCAACGGATTTTCGAATGTTCAAGTCATACATAGAACGATATTGAAGGAAACAATTCTTCAAGAACTATTTAAAGGTGTTTTCCAAAACCTGATGTATAGTTGCGGCCGATAAATTTTCCAAGACTCTGCACCATTTTTTCGAAATTTATGCTTTAATTTCATGTCAATAGTTCTGTCACTATTGACAGTTGTGTTTAAAGTGTTTAATATAAATTTTTTACGTATATTTTGCTTTTATTTTCAAAGATTTGATTTTTACATAAACTATGATATACATAAGTAGTATAACAGCAATAGCAAAAATACAACTAAATAACACTGATATTTTGTAAATATGTACATCATTGCGATCTAAAACACTTCCTAAGCGTTTTTGCATGGCATTAATTAAATTTTACGCATTATAATTCTAATTCAAATCATTCCGTTCATTCTGGATAACGAATATTGATACGCGTAAATCCGTTTCACAAGGTAAATTGGTGTATTACTCACAAAAAATTCCTTTAATTATATTATACCGGTTTCGAGCGTACGCTCATCCTCGGGCACGCTGTAAGAATACCAGGACTAAATACAAATTACAAAAACTATATCTAAATTAATTATAAAATTCTGATAAGCATGCGTTTGTAAATTTAGTTAAAATGTATTAATTTATGTATTACTCAAAATCTATATTTTTCTAAAAATTTTGTATATAATAGGTGTAATAGAACTGACTGATATATAAATTTCTTTTCTTTTGATATTTTATATGTAGATTGATTTTGATTAAATTTTAATTTAAATACAGCAAGAATTTATCTAAAAATGAAATATATAAGGCACAACACGCTGGACTAACATATTAAAACTTAAATATATAAAATTAGTTAAAAAGAGGACTATCGCTGACACGTTCAAATGTACTGATTGTCAATTGTAAAATACCTAAAAGTTTTTTATTAATATTTAAAAGTAAAAATTAATACTAGCAGTGACATCTACTAGTGGTGCTCTAAAACTTGAAATGTTGGTGTAGATTCAAATTGTAGTTGCGTGTTCAGGCAGTTATCTTGGTTGTTATATTGTTCTCTCATAATTTCGAGAGATTCGAGATTATTTAAGTAATAACCTTTATTGGCTACATGTAAGACTGCAACGTTACTCTCCATTGAAAAATTATGGTTCTTGGAGACCAAATGTTGCGCAAAATGTGAAAATCCCCATGAATCGGGTTGTAAACATCTGACGTGTTTCTTAATCCGAGTCTCAAAACTACGATATGTCCTGCCAACATAATCGAACAATTACCAAATATTTTCTTTTGGATTCAAATCTGTACGTTTGGATGGCAATGCTCATGCTTCCACATTATCTTCAGTAAACTAGCTTCGAAGAACTTATGACGCATGAATTGGTGAATTCTCCTAATTAAAGAAACCTTTTATTAATGTGAAATTGTTAACTGATTTAGATACTTTACTCACGTGTTGAAATATATAATTCAGACGGCAATATTATTGATATAATCGCAGTATATCTTTGGCTATTTAATCTCCCGTCGATAACGTGTATCTAGCCTGGCCCTTCTCCCTGTCGAGGGAGTGTTAGGAGATTAATTTATTTCTAGTCAACGATGATCTCAAGGAAACGGCTAAACAACTCTACTTCTACTAAGTTTTTTCACATAAAAAATGTTCATATTTAATGAAATATTTTCCCTACAACAATATAAAGAATAAATTCAGGCGTATCTCTGTCATAATATCGAAAATTAAATACTACTTGGTAAAATTGAATATTGTCTTGTTGTTGATAATGTTAAATGTTTAGGATCATAGAGTTACGCCTTAAAACTGGAGAACCTTCATGACAGTTTATCCTCTAAAATTAATCTATTTTTAGAATAGAGAAAATTTATCGAAATTTATTATCGGATTATAATTCTAAAGGTATATCCTAATTGGCTGTGATCAAACAATCGGTATCGCAAACAAAGGAGTCAAGGGACGCTTACAATTTCGCAGTTTAGTTCATGCTACCGTTGTATTATCAAGTGTTTGGCTAAATGCCTTGTGAATCCAAGTGTTCGTGCTTAAATTCCACTTTAAATACGCCGTGAAAATAAAATTGGGATTACTTAGAAGTACGCGACATTTTTGAATACATGTAATACACGTGTATGTTAAACGTCATAATTTGTCGCAATAGTTCTCCTATTTTCAATTTAATTCTTCTAAAACGTAAATATTTGGTGCTTTTTTGTGTGTGTCCAGGGACACTCCCGGACCTACAGACCAGTAAAATCAATGAAATCACATTCACTCTCGTTTATAATATTACAATATACTGTAAATCTTTCGCTATAATTATTTTATGCAAATATTCTTGGGTAAACTTTTGGCCTTATAAACGATATATTCGAAGTTGACCGTTACAAGATCACTGAAAAATATTCTCGTGGAAGAAGACAACCCGGTTCCAAAATTGTTTGCGTTCCAATATTGATTTGCAAATGCAATCCTCCCTCCTCCTTATTTTGAGTTAATAGCGGTTTCTTGGTTGCCAAGTAGTTAAAAAGTCCTCGTTCCTTTAACCTTTTTCTTGCTGTTCTTACAGGTACAAGAAAGTTAGTTTCGTCTACTGCCCAATTGAAGTGGTGAAAGGATGCTGTCTGACGTACTCTACTAGTTCACCGTCAGTTTCTTGAGTTGTTTTGTTTTCCCTGACCTTCCAGAGCCGATACTCCTCCTCCTGAAGTTGGGCTCGAGCTACTTTCGTTTTAAGTAAAAAATAGTGCTCTTGTTACAATTTAGTTCATTGGCGACCTGGTGCAATAGCTAGCCTTCGTCTAATTTTGCAATAGCAAAACCTTTCTCAACGTCTAACAATACGTGATTACGCATAAATTATAAACTAGTCAGACGAGTTTTCTTTAGCTGGAAAAAAAAGAAACTGTTTTCTGTCCAATTTTCATGGTATGTGTTTGACTCTGACTAGTTTGTGATTTGGAAGAAAGATATATTCCAATATGTCTGACTGACAATGAACTTATGACAATGACATTAAATAAAAATCATAAACGGAAATCGTTGAAAATTTATCGGCCGCAGTTGTACCTAATACTATTACCGGTAAACAACTTTGCAATAATCAACAACATTATACAGCAACATCCCAAATAATATCGAGATTTCTACGAATCGGTGGCAACATTAAAAATATTTATGGTTATTTTTTACGTATCTTTGCAATAGTTTTTTTTCCCAAAATGGATTGAACGATAGGCACGTGCACGTAGACGTACAGTTTTCTTATGTCATATAAAGAGAATTGATTTGTTATTATAACTTTGACCAACAAACAAATCTATGCATATTAACTATCAGTTTATGTAATTATATTAAAATAAAATAATTAATGAGTATTATGCGCCAATAAACTTTGTACCTTTCTATGTATTTGCATAAAATACAGTTTTCATGTTGCTATAGCATCGTTGTTGTAAATAGCCGATAATTTCGCAAGGCATCCACAAACTTATAGAAAAAGAAAATCTATATAACTGTTGTACGCATGGTTATCTGCGTATAATAACATTTATAAATTATAATATAAATAAATAGAATACGATGAAATATTGATCAATGATTTTGTAAACAGGAATTATGATATAACGAAAACAACAGCAAAAAATTCGTGCATACATTTGAAGTGTATTAACCCATAAAATGCAATTTCTAACCTTTCCCTAGATGAAAAGTACGCATGATTGCAATATTTTTCCCAAACAAAAGTATGATTGCATTTGCAGTCGATATTTTCACAAAAATACTAAAATAATTATGTTTCCATTGTTTTTAAATTTCTTTAAAGATAAAACTGTTTTGGCTTTCTATCATGATTTGTATATTACAAGAACCTTGAAATGTGGGAAGATATAATGGAGAAAAGATACGAGGTAGGCGCCGTAAATTTTCGGCCTGACAAGCTTATACAGATTCGAGCGTGTTCATCGTGCATGAAAATGTCTCAGGTAATGAAAATTGAGTACCGCGCGGTCATTAAATCTTTAACAAGAGAAGGGCATATGCCTAATGACATTAAACAACGTTTAGAAGGCGTTTACGAGGGTAGATTGAAAAGTTTCCGGAACGACAATGAAAACAAAATAAATCGGATTCAAGTTATATTTTATTTTTCAATATAAT
Source organism: Dynastes maya (assembly GCA_029619315.2). Classification (NCBI taxonomy): domain Eukaryota; kingdom Metazoa; phylum Arthropoda; class Insecta; order Coleoptera; family Scarabaeidae; genus Dynastes; species Dynastes maya. The sequence continues at coordinate 31,558,079 of JAROYE020000008.1, forward strand.
TCCCTCGAAGCTCAACACACTTGATCCAACGTTTCTCTAGCTACTCGATTCCCTCCCGGAAATGACTTTCTTCGAGGCTCCCAAAAGAATCGTATACAGCCTCTATCAATTCTTCATTCGACCAAAATCTCTTTCCACCTAGAAATGTTTTCGGTTTCGGGAACAGGTGGAAGTCCGGCGGAGCCAAATCAGGCGAATGTGGAAGGATTTCGAACTTCAATTCCGTCTCTTGCACTTGAATGAGCGGCGCATTGTCGTGGTGAAACAACATTTTATTGTTGACTATTCCCCGGCGTTTTTCCTGAATTACTGCCTTCAGTTTGTCCAAAAGTATTGCGTAGTATTAGCCAGTAACAGTTTTTCCCTTTTCAAGATAATCAATTAGCAAAATTCCTTTTGCGTCCCAAAAAACCGATGCCATCACCTTTCTAACCGAGTGAATCGTCTTTGCCTTCTTTGGAACCGATTCACCGCGTTCAATCCACTATTTTGATTGCATTTATGTTTCTGGTGTGTAGTGATGAATCCAGGTCCCATCCATGGTCACGAATTGTCTCTTGAGATCCGTCGGATTTCTCGTAAACACATCCAAACAATCGGCCGAGGTTCGAGCTCGAATACGTTTTTGTTCAGAATTGAGCAAATGCGGCACCCATCTTGCAGAAAGCGTTTTAAAATCCAATTCATTATGTAAAATATGAACTACTCGTTTATAAGAGATGCCCACGGCTTCCTCAATTTCACGCACTTTTATTCGGCGATCTGCCAAAACCATGTCATGGATTGTGATAGATGTTTTCGGACGTCCTGAACGTGGTTCATCACTTGTATGCGTGCGGCCATGCTTGAGTTCCGAAACCCAAAAACTCAGGGTGGAAAATGAAGATGATGAATCCCCAAGAACGCATCTAACCTTGATTTGATATCCGTTACGGTTTTCCCTTCCAAATAGAAACATTTGATGACCGCTCGAACTTTGTTTTTATCCACAATTGAAAACACAAAAAGGCACTTGACTTCAATGCCTGCCAAAACCAGACTACTTGACAGATCGATTTGACATTTGCAGTCAATTGATATGAAAGAGTTGCCAACACAACGACATAAAGTGTTTGGAAAAAGTAACCCCCTAGTAGCGATTCCGGAAACTTGTTAATCTACCTTCGTATGGTGATTCATCTCGTTCATATTCCGCTGTAAAAAAGTGGGCAAAATGTTTCCGTTTGGGGGCAAGAATCCCTTAGAGACGATGAGTGGCCCGGAAAGTGAAAGAATTAGCAGCAATGTCTAACATTTCTGAAACAAGTATTTACCGAATTCTCCGTAACCATTTGGGTATGAATAAGGTTAGTGCAAGATAGGTACCGCATCTTTTTTCTGCTCTCCAACGTGAACGTCAGGTCGAATGTGCACGCTCGTTTTTAGACATGTATGGAGACAATCCGAAACCGATTTTGGAGTCCATTGTCACTGGAGGTGGAACAATGGTTCTTATTTATTTTCTCATTTAAAGAAAGACGTTAAGGGACGTCGTTTTAAGGACGATAGTGAGTTGCAAACAGCTGCAATACAACATTTAGAGGGAAAAACTTTAGATTATTTGTACAAGGGTAAATAATTATTAATTGATCGATGATCAAATATATTGAAGTTAGGGGAGACTATGTTGAAAAATAAAAATTGTAATATTTTACCAAGTTTACTTTTTCTGTATCAGGTCGAGAATTTATAGTACCTACCTCGCATGTGTATATTATAATAGGTTTTTTTGTTTTTCTGATTTACGTATGAAGTTAAGGATAACTGTACTGTGATAAGTGTACTAAAAAAGAAATGTACCCAACCCGCATTTCCAGAATTTAATGAAACTTAGGTGGTTTGTAGACCTTATAGGACCATGTAAAATACCGCTTTCCGTTTCGATTGAGACGGTTTCACAGGGTGAAATCGGGCTTTGAAAATCGAGGGTTTCTGCGTTTTTCGTTAATTATATCCTATTATTAAAAGTTTGTATTACAAGTGAGGTACTATTCTAAAGGGCACAAAGTAAGGAAGTTTTTAAAGTAATTTTAACATTCGGATTGTTTTATTAAAAAAAAAAATCATCATAAACTTGAGAATTATAAATTTTCTATCTCGTGAAGTGAGATACTTACGCTTATATTTTTTTTCTAAATAACTTCGGACTTTAATTAATTGCCTCTTTTCAAAGGAAGATGCATTAAGCTTCCATAAAAAACAACTTTTAGCGTGATGCCACAGAAATAAGAAGAGTTATGTTTAATGGCGATTTTTGCCGGAAAATTAAAATTCATTAAAAGTTCAAATATCTTAAAATCCATTAGACTTTAGACCAAGGTAAATGTGGTTAATATGGTGGTTCCTAAAGACCTTGCCTATCGGCTGTTCAAAACTTTACATCGTTGTGCCAAACACCCCGTATATTTCTTCCTCGTACAAGCATGGTAGAATTAGAAATGTTTTTTTTTGTTTTTCGCTTAGATTTATTCGGTAATTTGGTTGATAATGAGGATGCCCAGGAGCCCTCGAAACGGCTGTTCCAAATTAATTAATTAATATTTTGTGTGGTGAGGAGTGTGCCGATACTTTGTGTTGTTTGCCATGGTCCTGTAAGATCTACAAACCACTCAAGCTTCAGTGAATTCTGGAAGTGCGGATTGGGAACCTTTCCTTGTAAGAAAAGAGCCGAGTAATAATTACATATATATTTTTTGACTGAACCTTGATGTACTATTAAAAAGTATCTAGAATTAGGGTAGACTTTAAGATTAGCAAGCTTTTAAGTGCTAGTATGTTGATGCGTGTACGTAAATGAATTAGCTAAATCATTTTGAAGCATACGCATATACAAATCTTGTAAAGCGAATGCAGCAAAATACAGCAAAAAATAGTGGGCATGAGCTGGGATGATTCAATGTCTTATTATCGCATGAACGTGTAATGGATACATAACCATATATGTAAATATTATTTTGGATGTTTGTACAACCACCTATGTAACTTGTAACACGGCGCAAAAGGCAAATATGTGATCAGAAACAGAGGTCTACACGTTTCTGCATCTTAGACATATAGTACCTACCTATCTACGTTTGTACAAATCTTGAATTTTATGTAATCGCAATCATAATGACATATTGCCATTGAGTCAACGTGCAAATATTGAAATTATCGCTCACTTATATCGCTTCTATTTTGGATTATAATTTAATAACCTGATGCGATTTCATTAAAAAAATCGTACAAGTCATGCAAACGGCAGGTAGAGGATGATATGAATATTTAATTAATTAATAGATAAATATAATATACGCATATGGATGTCGCGGTTTTTCCTTTTCATTACGCATCTTATCCATATTCGTGTATGTGTGTGTGTGTAGTTATAGTTTAGCGACAAACGCTTCACCGTTCTTGAAAGGGACGCTACTTTCGATGTTATCGACGTGACCGGCATCTGTGAGCATGGACAGGATCGCAGTGATCTGACGCCGGCGGCTAAAGGAGACAAATGAGCGCGCTTGCCAGGCGATCTTATCGAGGTTCGACATCGGCACGCTGAAACAGCGCAGCGGCGGTATGTGCGTATAGGCGAGTGACATCCGCATGACATATCAATCGACAAACGAGTTAGCAATTTCTATTCGACCTTTTGATTTTTAAAAAGAAACAAATATAATTGCCACAAACTTCTTTATTAATAAATTTTCATTCTGACCGTTCTACAGTTAACTACCGAATCATCTTGCATAAAGAATAAAAGCATATTATACATATCGTATTATAACACTCAAGGATTTCCTGGAGTTCGACCACGAACGCCCACGGGCTATATTCCGCGAACGCATTCCTGACTTCGTAACTCCTGGGGGCTTAGACGGAAACATCTCCGTGGAGTGGTAGCGACAAGGGATGTTTTCTCTTCTTGTCCACAGGGTGGCTGGCTTCTGCCTCGGCTGCTGGTTGGTTGTCGGTTGACTGCTTGGTTACCTCTCTTCTTTTATATAGGTACTTTCCTAAAGCGACTATTAACCATATAGCAATGATTACAGTTATTATTATTGCCCAAATTGATATCGGTTTTTCGTGAAATTCCACATCATTTATTTTTCTTACTTCGTGTTGAAGAGTTTCTAAATTCGCGTATATTTCCGACAGGTTTTGTAAATTTAGTTCTCTAATTTCTCCCGCACTTTTAATGTGATTGTTTTGAACTATACTTTTATGATTGGTCTTGCCTTCGTGGTAGTTTTTGATAATTTCCAGCTGTTGCTCTTCGTTCTCGATGATCTGTAATTTTCGTAAACACCTATATAGTTTCGGTCCATTGTTGTTGAAATGCGTTATATACACATTGCAGAGATCTTTGTAAAGTTGTTCCTTTTCGAAGTATAAATAGTGTTTTCCTCGGTCCATATATTCTCTAATAAAATTAAAGAGTTGTTCTGCGTTATTTTCTTTTGGTACTTGTACTAAATAAATCTTTTTGCCTTGATCTTGATTAAATTCCACTTTTAGTTGGTTCAAATGAGTATATCTAAAATGATATTGAGGACTTCTACTATCTATTGCTTCATCCATCGATGGAATTGATTGCGCTGGTTCTTCATTTTCATTCGAATGAGCCGTTTCTCTCAATTCTTCGAGTTCAGCCTCCGGTGCTGTATCTGTGTCTTCGTTTGCGACGACGATTTCGTCGATCGTTTCTTGCGGTATTTGTGGTAGATCTCCCGTTTCTTCATTTAGGAATTCTCGAATATCTTCAAGAAGTTCTTCGGTATTATCTCCGGCGTTATTGGCCATAGATTCGGTCTCCATCGCATTTATTTTTATACGAGATAACGCATCAGCATTCGTATTGTATTTGCCCTTCTTATAGACGATATCGAAATTAAATTCGTCCAATCTGATTTTCCATCTGGCTAATCTTGAATTCGGTTCTTTTAATGAACTAAGCCAAACTAACGGCCTATGATCTGTATATATGGTAAAACGGCGGCCATATAAATACGGTCTAAAATACTTTGTGGCCCACACAATTGCCAGTAGTTCCTTTTCGGTGGTCGAATATTTTTGCTCAGTTTCACTAAGTGTTCTAGAAGCGTAACTTACAGGTTTGTCACTTCCCAGTTTTCCTTGTGAAAGGACAGCTCCTACAGCGATATTCGAAGCATCTGTTGTTAAAATGAAAGGTTTCTGGAAGTCTGGATATTGTAATATTGGTGCATCCATTAGTATATTTCTACATGTTTCAAATGCTTTCTTATAATCTTCCCCTATTACGATTTTAGCCCCTTTTTTCAAACATTTGGTTAGTGGTTTCGTTAACTTCGCGAAATCTTTTATAAATTTTCTGTAATAGCCAATTAATCCAAGAAAAGATTTAATTTCGGTGGTTGTTTTCGGAATGGGATATCTTTTAATTGCCTCTATTTTGTCTGGATTTGGTAGTACTCCATCCTTCGTGATTACATGCCCCAGATATGCAACTTCCTTGTTCAGGAATTCACATTTATCTAGCTGTATTTTTAAATTAACCTCTCTTAGTCGTTCGAATACCTTAACTAGTTTCATTAGATGTTCCTGTAAACTTGTAGAGTAGATTATTATATCATCCAAGTAAACGTGACAGACATCCTCCTGCAATCCACGTAGAACGTTATCCATCATCCTCTGAAATGTCGCTGGCGCGTTTTTCAGGCCAAATGGCATTCTTTTATATTCGTAGTGTCCTTGCTCTGTAGAGAATGCAGTCTTCTCAATGTCCTTCCGGTCCATTTCGATCTGGTGATACCCAGATGCCAGGTCTAACGTAGTAAAGTATTGTGATCTTCCGAGTTTATCCAATATGTCCGTGATGTTAGGAATAGGATACTTATCGTCGATCGTCTGCTCATTTAACCTTCGGTAATCGATGACCATCCTATATTTTACTTCTCCGGAAGCGTCCATCTTCTTTGGCACGATGCTCACCGGTGCTGACCATGGACTACTGCTTTCCTGAATGACATCCTGTTCTAAAAGTTTCTTGACCTGTTTTTTAATTTCTTGCTTTTGCTGAGGACTCTTTCTATATGGTCTTAAATAAATTGGTGTGTCGTCATTCATATTTAATCGATGTTTTACACTATTAGTAAAAGTCAAAGGCAATCGATCATCATAACATATGTCCTTATACTTAAGACATATCCCTTCTATAGCGTCCGCTTCTTCCGCGTTAAGATGTTGTAAGCGAAGCTTATTAAGAACATTTTCAATTTGCATCTGTTCTATTTGTCTAGCGTTATATGGTATTTGCCCATTGATTGACTCATTTTTTGCGTGATATATTTCGGCGGTAATCGGTTTTTCTATTTCGATTTCTACTGGGTAATTGTTAAAATTTGCTACCTCCGTTATCGCGTAAAAATCTTTTGTATTGGTTATAGAAGTTGGAATTTCGACACCGGGTGCTATTACCTGATGATTTATTATAATATTTGCGTAATTTTTCGTAACCGGTATTCTAACTATTTTTCGTTCGCGTGGCCCTATATTTATTTTACTATTTTCCCAATGAATTTTGATTTCTCCAAATTTCGTGCGCATTACTCCGTTAGGAACGTCAATTACAGCGCCTAATTGCTTCATTAAATTTACTCCTATTAATCCGTCATAATTTTCCGAAAAATCAAAAACGTGAAACTTTAATATCTCTTTTGGTGCTTTAAAAGTTTTTAGACATGGTATATTTATAACGTAATCATGGTTTGTGGTTGCATGTGCGGTTTGAATTGTAAATGGCTCATGCACTACATAGTCATAAAAATATTCAGTAACCTTTCCTGTACTTACCATGGACCTTGACGAACCTGTATCTACTAAAAATTTTGCGTTAATTTCCGGTAATAATATGTGTGGTAATTTAGAAGATGTGTTTGTGTTTAGTTTGATGCATTCGTCGGGTTCCTCTTCAGTCATCTCTGATTGTTGTTCGAGGCCGGTGTAGTAAAATTTGCCTCTTCTTCATCGTAACTTCCCTGTCCTAGGTCTTGTAAGCCTTCTTCGTAATACTGGACCTCCTCGGTAGAGTATTGGTGTTCTTCATGCTGTTCTTCCTCATAGCATAAATTGTCTTCATCAGTCTGATGGTATAATTCTTCTGACACCCAATTTGGTTTGCTACTTGACCTAAATTGGAAAGATGTAGGTTTTTGTGTGCGTGCTGTTATAGTTCCGAGTTCCATTGGCGTCGACCTGGGCTGTCGACGTTGCTCCAGTTGTCCAGGTGATTTTGCAAAATTAAACGGCGGTGGCTTGCTCGCTTGTGGTACGTAAAGTCTTCCTTGTTGTACCTGTTGAGGCCATTGGGGTCGAATTTGAGGTGAATACCTGAATGATGATGATGGTGTTTGAAGCATCATTGGTTGCCGAAACGATTGTTGCATTGGCTGGTATTGACGCTGATTTGTTTGCGGTATAATTCGATTTGGATTTGTGACATTTTGCACATTCGGTTTGGTTATACTAAATGAATTTTGACGCAAAGGTGCTTGTTGTTTCATCGGCTTAAATTCTATGTTATGTATGTTATTTGGTTGTTTGACAAAATAACTGAAATTTTCTTCCTCGAGTACGTATGACATCGCGGCTTCAATATTCGCGGGATTTCTAAATCTAACCTTATGTCCAATATCTCCAAATTGTGCGATTCCCCTTAGACATGCTTGGAGAACGGTATCGTTATGGAGTTCCATTTTTACTCGTCGTCTGTTAACATCATTTTCCGCTAATTTGACTTTTGTAAGAATTAAATTTAAGAGATTTTTGCATCTGATACCGAAATTATAAGCCGTCTCTCCCCTCTCTGGTCGTATTTGCATCAAATCTTGGACTAGGCACCGTTCTGATCTCTGATCACAGAAATTTTGTTGCAATAAATTTTTTAATTCGTACCATGATTCAATAACTTCCCTGCTACCAACTAGCTGTAACGCTCTCCCTGCTAATTTCGCTTGAAAACCGTTAACAACATCCGCAGAATCATTCGCGTTTCCAAAAGTTTGCGCTAGATATTCGCACGCCCCTACGTACATAGACAAAGTATTCGGATCCCCCTCGTATACAGGTATTAAGTCAATGTGATTCTTTGTGATTTCCGGACGAGCCATTGCGTTATTTGCGTTATTCAAGTTGATAGAATTTAACCTACCTACTAATTCGTCTAAATCGCTATCTGTTCGTCTAGCCGCGTTATCAGAGTTCACTTCCGATTAATCAGTAGCAAAATCCGATAAGTCGTCTTCCGAAAAGCTCATTCAAATCGACGCAATATAATTAAACTAATCGATTAGGATCGGTAAATGGAAATTCTGGCGATAAATGCATGCAAAAAAAATGTTTTCAAATGACTTACAGCAAAATTGCGGTACAATACATTTGAGTTTCTTCGTTCGATCTTCACTTTTCTTGTTTGCTCCTCGTTTCTCCTGTTGTTGCTCCTGGTTCCACCAATTTTAGATGGGTTGATTCGATGTTTAGAACCACGATTCGGTGTGCTGCACTTCCTGGTGTTTTCTTCACACGTTGTTGGAAAAGTTTATCCACTCGCGTGAAACTTCACTTGCGTAGGTGTCCGTGTAAATCGTTGAAACGAACCGAAACACGAAAATTTTGATTCGATTTTCGTCACAGTTCAATCCTACTGACTGCGCCAGTTAGCAATTTCTATTCGACCTTTTGATTTTTAAAAAGAAACAAATATAATTGCCACAAACTTCTTTATTAATAAATTTTCATTCTGACCGTTCTACAGTTAACTACCGAATCATCTTGCATAAAGAATAAAAGCATATTATACATATCGTATTATAACACTCAAGGATTTCCTGGAGCTCGACCACGAACGCCCACGGGCTATATTCCGCGAACGCATTCCTGACTTCGTAACTAACGTAGACATGCAAATATAATATGTAACAACGTATTAGATGTATAGGTATATTAGCATTAAGCAGGATAATATGGCAGATTGTAAATCATCTGTTTTTGAAACACTTCACTACAACTGGACATACGATTCTATAGCCAGGGTGTCATCTTCAGCAGTACTATAAGCTCCTGGACAAAGTTAACGCACCATTTTATTAAACTTAGATAATCACATTAATGAAAATAAGATTAAACTAAATTATAATGAAAATTTACAAATTGGATTTATACGATCATTTGAGAATGAAATCAGCGTAACATGACCTGATTTGAAATCATTAAACGCATCTTTTGTTGAAAATGAGTGAGATATGAAAAGGAAAATCAAAACGAAAAACAATTAAAAAAATCGAAAGCAATAGAATTAATGGGTCCAATGTGACGTCAGTGCCTTATAGGTTCTCCTCTACTCCAAGTGGTATGCTACCGATTAAATTTTCAATGGTATCCTGGGGAATATTGTCCCATTCTTCAATTATTGCATCCACCAGTTGATTGTGGTTGGTAGGTGGGAGTCTACGACCTCGGACCTTTTTTTAAGACGGTCCCATAAATGCTCCATGGGGTTGAGGTCAGGACCACTAGGTGGCCATTCCATTAACTGAATATCAACAGCATGCAGGTAGTCAATAAGCTGTCCAACCACGTTGGACATTATCTTGCATGGAAAATAAATTAGGAGCCACAAAAGGAGCAAATGGCGTTACGTGTTCAAATACGATGTTTTCCAGGTAATAATCCACATTCATAGACCTCACACGTATATGGACCAACTGTATATGAGCACCGAAGCAGATGCCTCGCCCTAAAACATTACAGAGCCGCCACCAAATGGGACCCTTGGAGAAATGTTGCAACTTGCAAATCTCTCTCATTCCCTTCGCCAGACATGCTCACGTCCATCACGAGATTTTAAGCTAATCCTCGTTTCGTCAAAAAATAGAACCTTTTTCCAATCATTAACAGACCAATGCTGATGATTTCTGGCAAAACGCGATCTTTGAACTTTGTGTTCTCTGGTAAGTAATGATTTGTTTGCTGGTCTCCTGCTTCTTAATTCGGCTTCATTTAAACGTCTTCTGATTGTTCGGGACGATATTACAACATTACGAACCGCTGATAACACATTTTCTAACACATTAGCAGTGATTCTCTTGTTTCTAAGAGCGGATTGTCTCAGAGAACGGCCATCCCTTTGATTTGCACATCAACATCCACATTTATGCTGGAATGATTTCTTCCTAACACACTGGCAACACAACACATCGAGAGTGTGTGCAGAGTTGATGTCCGTACTACTCCCTCCACCGATAAATTTCTTTGGCAATTCATTTTTCTATTTGGAAACACTCATAGATGAACATTAAAACACGCATATGATACAACGGATAACAAAAATTAGCTTAATAACTTGTCTTAATCGGCGGCTTCTGAACGGATTTCAAATCAATTGTGATCAAACGTGACTAATTGACATTTTTAATTTTAAAACAAAACAGCATGTGCTTGAATTGTTAGAGGAGGTCCAAAGCCTACTTCTAAGACGGTTAGTAGATTAAAAGTTATCACTATCTCTGAAGGTTTTTGAAAATGTTAGTGGTGTTAAATACCCTTTCTTTCTTGTTTAGATTTTATTTTACTTCTTCTTAGATTTTAAGTACAAGTGGTTAGTACATTTCTATTTTCCTCTTAACATGTGCATATTGTATTGTACGACACATTGCATTATTTTCTGGGTAGATAAGATTTGTATGCTTTGTTTCCGTTTGAGTTCGTCCCTTTTCTTAGAAAGTTATTTGAACATATTCTTAGGACTTATATATAACCTGTATTGTTCTACTTCCTCTATTTTAACTATATGGACATCTGGTGTTATGTATATATGTAACTATATACTGTTATGTATGTATATACTAAGGGATGAAGCTGCATCTTCAATATACACACACAGACTCTACTTTCAACCGTCCTAGAAGTAAGGCGTACTGTAATTCATTAATATATGTATATAATTTATCATTAGAAAGTTAGAATAAAATTAGTGATAGTAACTTTGATAGTTTTGATTTCATGAACGCACACGAACCAAATTAGTTTCAATGTTTTTACATAACAGTGGTGCGTTAATTTTGTCCAGGAGTTTATCAACCTTTTCCATTTTTTTCCAACATTTTTGAGAGTATTGTTAACGATCATTTACTGTCTTTTTTGGGGAGGTCCAACATTCATTAGAAGGCCGTACTGTGAACACTGCGTTGGATGTTTTCATCATTGTAATAATGAGTGCCTTGGACAAAGATTAATTTCGCTAGGTCTGTTGAGTTCTCCAAGGCGTTTGATTGTATCGATCATAATATTCATTTGAACAAGCTGCAATTTTACAGGATTAGAGGTGTTTTATTGGATTGGTTCAGGTCATTTCTTGGCGATGGGGCACAGTTCGTCGAGCTCAATGGAATGCTTTCCAATCGTTTAGGTGTGAACGTGGGAGTCCCACAGGAATCTATTCTCGGTCCTTAGTTATTTTCAATATACAGGGAATTTGGTTCACCGGCGTGTATCTGAAAGGAGGTGGTAGGTGAGTCGGTTTGGAACTTATTTAACGAAAAATACCATTATACAAAGAGTCACGGTTTCTGATATAAACCCAACTTAGTGATTTAACTAAATTAGACGATTTTTGCTACTATGAATTATAATTAGACAATATTGCGAGTTTTTAATTCTTTGTAACTTTTATTCTAATAGTCTTTGATACCTATTTCATCAAATAAAATCATTTCATACGCTCTACTTGTGATAAAGGAATTATTATAATTCATCGTAGCAAAGATCGTCTAAGTTGGCTTTTTTCTCTGAAACCGTGACACTTTGTATAAATAAGTTGTATCTGTGGTTAAATAAGTTCCAAACCGACTCACCTACCACCTGTATATTTTTTGGAGGACGACAACATGCTGCTAGTCGATTACGCCGAGAATACCAACATCCTGATAGTTGACGATCAACCTATCGCTCTACTGCGAACAGAAGCCATTGTTTTTGACAAAATCCGTAATTGGGCAGTTACCGAGTGGGCTAGAAGTCTTAGACTCCGCCAGGATGTTGGGATTAATATTCGATAAATGCTTTACTTGGGCCCCACACATTGTCTGTGCGCAGGGCTTGCTAAAACAACGTACGCCTTATGAAGCAATCCCAGATACTCCAGTATTGAATTAAAGTGTTTGTACTATGCCTGCTTACAACCACATTTAAAATACTCGATAGCGAATTGGGCTCTGTGTAGTGAAGGGAAGAGCATTTTCATCTTTCAAAAGAGAGCTGTCAGGGCTATTTTGGGTATGGCGCCAAGGGATTCCTGACGGGAGGACTTTAAGAAGTTGGGGATTATGACGGTCCCGGCATTCCACCGTACTCTGACTGATATTTTAGTTTGCGCAACAGATTCTTCATCACAATTTTTATATGATATTTTATAAACTGCTGGCTTATCCATGTTATCTACTTGATCTTTGAGATTTTCTCAAATGTTCTTTAGATTATTTGATGAGAAAACAATTTCGGAATCAACTTTAGAAAAGATTCGCGGTTCAAGTAGTGCCTTTTGAGTTTTGCCGTGTTGCACTAATGTACTTGAAGTTCCGCTGACCATACTGTCAGGTTCTTCAAAAGTTTTCTGAAGATTGGTGTCGTTGTCTTCTGGCCTTGGTTATATACCTTGGCGTCGCCTCGCTCCCTTAAACCGTATCATCATTCAGGCTGTGCTCTTTGTGGTTTGCTATTATGTATTGCCAATCTTCATGTGCTGCTTAGTCTGTACCGTCTTCCCTATTGAAGTACTTGATGTTCTTTATTAAATAATGAAGAATCAGTGAATTGTGAAGGAATCGTTATAAATACAATGACTCCTTCACAATTTGTTGGTAGTAGTGGTTGCTTTTAGCAAGTTTCTTGACGTTATCATAATGAATACTGTGCTCTCCTGTTTGGTAAAGGTATTCGGTTACTGCTGACTTATCCGTGCGTCCTTATTGTGTGTCTCTTTGGCATTCCTTAATTTTTCACAGTATATTGCGTCCTATTTCGCCAATATACGATTTGCCATGTCGACATTGTAAAATTGTAATTGGACTCCTGTTGTTAGAGATAATGGATCTAATAGTTTTTCCTGGTTTATGTATCTTGGATAAACAGTACACTCTACATAAAATTGTAATGCTACTCATTCAAGTTAGTCTACGAGTATATGTCACTTAAGACAGCCTTACATTCTAACATGGTGTTTTTGGTTTCCGTGATTTTTGATAAAGGGTTCTTTGGTTATTTTTGAATAAGAACTTTGTGACAATTTGGCGTTGACTCAATTAAAATAATCATCTTTATCTAAGACGACCACAGTATTACTTTTATATAATTTTAAATAAAAACAGTTTTTGTTATTGAATCTTTTACCAATGTTTTGTTCTTTACGTGCAATGTTGGGTAGCGTTTCTTCCATTTATCGCGCAACGATATTACTTTGCCTATGATTATGATCGTATCTTTTGTTATGCTTGTACGTACTTCTGTGGCTGTATAGAACGCAATGAAAGAGAACATTTCGACGTGTTTTCCGATCGGATCGTTGACTTTCCCATCACTCGCTTAGTGCACCACTTGTAAACTTAATTAGCTCTCAGCAGCAATTAGTTCTTCGACGACTCCTATACACCGAAATAAAACGCCTAATACTTATCTAATGACTTTGATGAATGTATTCTGTACGATCCACATTCGTGATGATGCCCCGTTGGCTCGGTACGCATCTAATAGTTTTTATTGCGATTTTAAAGAGATGCTATTGACCTCTTCTCTTCTCGGCGAAGAGTCTCGAATCGGATCGGTCTGTTGTGTTTCACGCGTTTTTTAAAAACGTCGCTGTACAAGCATAGGGTACTTCTCTGTATAGTGTTTTTCAAAATAATACAACCCGATTTATTATCACATCTCGGCCATTTACATAAAATGAGGTAAACCGAACTGTTATCATCCGCTTGACCCTGCGACTACTGAAAATTGATTACATTACTGCTCGGGCCCAACGGGTTTTATGCTTATTTTAAAGTCATTATAGGTGTATATGTTCACATATAAGATTAAATGAAAAATGTTTTCTTATGTATGTATCTATTAATATAATATTGCAATGTATTGTTGAAACATTTTAATAAATGGGAAAGAAATACAGTTTGGTTTGAAAGCTCGGTGAAAATAAATGGAATGTTTTCCATATATATCTTTTTGCACTCGTAACAAATAGTTTGCATTTGTGCTCCTATATTTGGGGCATCCGCATCCTCCTTTTTGTACCGCGGTATGTATTAGCTTGAAGAACTCTTTAACGGTTTGACTAGATTTGACGTACGAGGGGGTACCCAAAAGACACCGAACTGATGTTGGGGTGAGTGGAGTTTTTACAGTACCGCGTTCTGCCACTAGGAGCGTATAGAGCTACCATTCCCGAGACAGTAAGCCAAGCGTCATCACTAAAGAAGGTTCCGTTCGGTTTGTGTGAATTTTTTAGTGACACTTGTTTTGTGTGCTCGTCGTTTTTGCAATGGCTGATTCTCGTGAACAGCACGCGGCCGTAAAATGTTGCTTCTTGCTCGGAAAAACTGGCACAGAAACTAAAATGTTAAAAACGGCCTACAAGAATGATGCTATTGGAAAAACTCAAGTGTTTAAGTAGTTTTCTCGTTTCAAAAGAGGTGAAATGTTAATTGATGACAATCCTCGTTCTGGTCGTTCTTCCGATGAAAATGTTGAAAAAGTTCGCGAAATCATCCTGGAAGATCGACGACGGACCATTGAAGACCTGTCTGGAGTGACTTGGAGTTCAGCTCAGCGAATTTTAATGAAAGATTTGGGGATGAAAAGGATGGCTATCAAATTCGTGCCTCGACTGCTGAACAAAAACAAAGTCGAGTGAAAGCATGCTGTGCTTTGAAAAGAGTTGAACCGAAAAGATCCAAACTTTTTTCCAATGTCATCACAGGTGGCGAATCATGGTGCTGCGGTTACGAACACGAAACGAAGCAACAATCAAGCCAGTGGAAGACTTCAAGTTCGTCTCGTCCCCAAAAAGCTCGTCAAGTGAAATCAAACGTCGAAACAATGCTGATTTGTTTTTTCGACGTGAGAGGAGTCGTCCATTCAGAGTTTGTTCCAAAGGGTCAGACAGTTAACCAGGCTTTCTACCTGGAAGTTTTGAAAAGATTGTGCAACAGTTTGTGGCGGAAGAGGCCTGATTTTTGGCAGTCGAATGGAAAGAGACATGAAAGGAAAGCGTTTTGCCGACGTTGCTGAGGTGAAGAAAGAAACGACGGAGGCGTTGTTTTGAACGATGGAATAAAAGATTGGACAAGTGTATTAGCTTCAATGGAGAGTGCTTTGAAGAAGATTATAATAACACAGATCCACCTCCTTACATTACATTACATTGCATTGCATTCCATTGCATTGCATTACATTACATTACATTACATTACCTTACATTACATTACAAAATATCGAAACAAAGAAACAAGAAAAAAGAAAACGTATGAATTACATTGCAAAATGTATCAAAAAAGAAACGAGATTTTTCCAGACTTCTACAAAAGTGTTTTTAAAGAATTCAATGAAACATTAAACATATCAATATCAGCACATGTAACATAAATTTCATGTTTTCTTTGTTAAACACTTTCCATATTGCAAAATAATTTTGAATTACACATATAGCGTTTCAGAGTTTGTCTGAATAAATAAATTAGAAGCTATTATGGTATTCCATGTAACATCTTTGAAACTAAGGTACGCGAATAGATCTTGCGAATTATTATTGATAATAATAATAATAATAATAATAATAATAATAATAATAATAATAATAATAATAATCTTTATTTCATAAAGAGATGCAATATACAAATGATATCGCAAAACTCTAAAAGGAGTAGCGTCAAAGTACAACAAAATAATCTTATTGTCTATTTAGGTATTCACTCAAGTTATACGGCTCTAATTGCAAAAAGAACGCTTTCAGTTCTGTTTTGAATGTTTTTGAATTATGCTTATTAATAAGAGATCTCGGTAGATTGTTAAAAAATTTAATACCAGTATAAGCTGGGTGTTTTTCACTTAATGTTAGTCTATATACAGGATAACTATAGTTTAAAGTTCTTACGGTATACTTGCTTTCCTCTTTTAACTGAAAAGTATCTTTATTGTTCACGAAAAACATTATGCATTCATATATATATAAAGCGTAAACAGTTAATATACCCTCCGATTTAAAGGAACTGCGACAGGTCTGACGATAACCGATATTCAAAATTGTTCGTACGACTCTTTTCTGAGTCACAAAAATTTTTTGCACAAGGCTATTGCAGCCCCAAAACACTATTCCGTATCGCAATAAAGATTCAAAGTTAGCATAATAAACGCTTTTCACACTTTCTTTTTTCATGTATGTGTTCAATATTCTTATACCATAGCAAACGGAATTAAGCTTTTTTAATAATTCCTTTACATGGTATGACCAGTCAAGGTGTTCATCTATTTGGATTCCAAGTAACTTTACATGTTCCTGAAGCTCTACTGTCTGGCTATCTAGTTGGATATTAGTAGGTTTCTCGATGCTACGTTGTTTTGTAGTAAACAATATGCAATTTGTTTTATCGTTGTTTATTAGAAGTTTGTTTCGTTTAAACCAATTATTTGCTTCAGTGAACACGATTTGGCTATTTTCACGTAGCTCTTCAACGGTTCTTCCTCCGATTACTAAATTTGTGTCATCAGCATAACAGCAGATGTTTACCGGTACTTCTGTATCAACAATCATATCGTTGAGGAAAATAATGAAAAGGAGTGGACCCAGAATGCTTCCTTGTGCTAGGTGATAAGATGAGACTTATAAGTAACTTGGCTTTTTGTAATGCTAACTTTTTGCTGTCTATCAGTTAAGTACGATCGATACAATTGCCAGGCTCGTTCTCTAATCCCGTATAATTGCAGTTTTCTAAGAAGTAATTCTAAGTTAATGCAGTCATATGCCTTGCTCAAATCAAGGTACAGACCCATTGCAAGTTCTCCTTTTTCTATATGTTCCAATATAACTCGGGTGAATTGAAATATCGCAGTATGTGTTGATTTGCCACTCAAATAACCGTGTTGATGTCTATTAAAGAGATTGCAACATTTGAAGAAATTGAACAAACGGTCGCACATGGCCAATTCGAAGAGTTTAGAGAACCCGTTCAAAATGCTTATGGGTCTATAACTTTCCATTAGGGTGGGATCTCCTTGCTTATATAAGGGTTTTATGAGAGCTATTTTAAGTCTCTCCGGAAAGATACCTTGCTTAAAACAGTTATTTATAAGATTACACAAAACCTCCTTTAACTCAGGGATAGCTTTTTTTACGACTATTGTAGGAATTTCATCGATGCCACACGTATACTTGCTTTTAATTTTATTAGCAAATTGTAATAGTTCCTTCACAGAAATGGGTTTTAAAAACATAGACTGATTATTTTCTACTATCCTATTATTACCTAATAATAAAAATACCGAATATGTTTCTTCTATTTTATTTTGAAGTAGGACGTTATTAAATTTACATAGGATTTAATTAATACATAGAACATATAAACTAAATCTGTGAATACGTATATTTCCATTCAATTTGTATCTTTCATTTCAGGTTGTTCAAAGTAGCAAGATCTATTTTAAAAGAGGAGATACGAACCCAAAATACCGAATAGTGAATCAGGAAGCGGTGTTTGACAATGAATCTGGATCCAAAGGACCGGATAACGGATCCGGATGCGAAAACCGTATAACGGATCCGAAAATCGGATAACGAATCCGGATCAGAAAATCAGATAACGCATCCGGATCTCAGAACCGGATATCCTGATAGTTTTGAATAGAAAACAAATAACAGAACTAATACATAATTATAATATGTGAAAAGTTGTGAAACACACCCTTTTAAGCAGCCTTAGCTACGGAACAGTAAAACTAAAAGCAACATTATCAGTATTAACATCATATGGATAAGAGTGGCAAAAAGTTGACACCATTAGATGTGTTTCCACAGTTGTCTCGGTGAGCGATGTTCGCCGTGGTGAGAAAATGAGTTTATATTTTGATAAAGGGAGTTCAACATCTACCGATGTTATACATGCATGATTAAAGTACTCTTTGTACTTAGTCAGTGGATTATTCGATACACCATCACAAATTTGTTTTAGTGTGCTAAAATCGGAATCTTTCTGTAGCACACTCTCGAACTTTTCTAAAACGCGATTATATTTTGCGTCATGTATAGTCAGTAGCTGTATATGCGCTCCGTCCATAATTTGCAGAGACTCCAATAATGATAACGATCTTTTTTGTAATTGGTCTATTGCGTCAGCTAATCCTTTAGAGTATCTACGAATATTTTTTAAATCTGTTTCAACGGAAATATCTTGAACCTATTCTTACACTTTGGGGAACATGGCTACAGGCCGCGTTTTATTATCATAAATATTTTAAGAATATTAAGAACGTGGTTTTACAATTCGATCCAAAGGAAGCTGCGGCTATCAAGAAAAGCCAGTCGAAATTTCAAGATAGTCAGGTTGAAACAGATTTGGAAATTATTCAGAACAATTACGTGGGACTAGCGGATGCGATAGAAAAACTACAAAATTCTTCGGTGTCGTTAGTGGAATCTTTGCAAATAGTGCAACATGTTCACGCACAGCTATGCGCGATAGAAGACGCAAGAAATGTTTGTGTTTTAGAAAGGCTTGAAAGTGTTTTAGATAAAGACTCTGATTTTGGCACATAAAGACAAATTTGTGAAGGTGCGTCAACAGAACCGTTAAGTTATTTGAAAGATTATTTTACTTACGCAAATATAACGTCACTAGATGTAGAACGTTCGTTTTCGGCATACAAAAACACTTTTTCTTCACGCCGCACTCACTTTGTCGAAACAACTTTGGAAACATATCTAATGTTATAAATATTAAATAGACATTATTCACTTTGTGCTTTCACCGAGGACTCTTAAAACGGTAAGTGTTTGAGTACATATCACATTTAATTTATTTTGTGTAAATTTTTATGCGTCCGCCACTGACTTTCAGCGCAGTTGCGTTGCTCTATTTATGACCCGTTTCTTAAACGAATTGCAAGGAGTCTGTACTGTGCTCTTTTCTTCTATGCAAATGAAAAATATAAATAAGTCGGGTTGTATTATTTCGAAAAATACTTAGGTACTAAACTACATTCGCAACAAAACAGGTTGAAGCCTTCATAAACCTGGGGTCAGAAATATACATAAAATACCAAGTGAGGTACAAATGTACCCCAAAGAATAAAACTCACGATAACTTGTTACGATAAATAATTTATTGTATAAATAATCTTTATTCACAAACTTTAAAGCGAAAATACAAGAAAAAACAAAAACGTATTTTTTTTAATACCGTAAATCATTTTAATATTAAAAATTGTATTTTTTTGTAGTGCTGTATTAAGAGGATAGCTCAGAGGAAATTGAGTAAGAGGAAATATTTTAGAAAATGTCCTAAAGAGTTTGATGTCTGAGATACAATTATTGTACTCCGCCCGGGTTTATGAAAGATTGAAATTGGAATATGGAATCACACGCCGTATTTCAATCCCACACACATTATATGTGTTTATACTTTAGTAGTTTTGTGTATAAATTCTGTCAAATTCTGCAAATGAATATAACAATAGCCGCTATACCTATATGTGTAAAAAATCATATGACATAGATATGTATAAGCATGGCAAAGATATAATTAAATGTTTAAGATATTTCCTAACATTCTAATAATATCGATGCTTGCGAAAAATGTAAACACCATAAACTATGTACAATCCAACGCGTCTCTAAAGAAAGATAATAAACGCCGCAAAAAACCGCTCCACACACAACGCTTCAGAGATTATATTGTTAAATCGAGGATGAAATACAAACAACTATTCCTTATGATACGCATGTATATACATACGTAATCGCAATCGCTAGTACGAATTATAAATTTCACCGTTGAAGCCCTATTATCTATGTAGGGCGGTGTAGTCTAAATATTAATACCCACCTACGATTGAATACGCAATAGATTACTGGGCTGCTTGTTTATTTTTTAAGCGTCGCATATACGAAAACTTCCAAATCGGTAAACCATGGAGTGAACCGATTCCTTTTATAGTTTTATGGGTTTTTTTTACAATATGGCAATTGAAAATATACGGCGAGAGACGTTGTTTGAATAAAATAACTAAAATAACCAAGGATTTCATTTTGTAATCTTCTAAATTCCAAAACACAAACTTTTCAAAAAAATTATATATTTCATAATTTTTTCGTAATTCACCAAGGTGGCTACTATATAAGCCGCTAAGCGTTCTGGTTCACTCAACTTTTGACATAGATACCGGGGCTTCCATCCTTGCCACAATTTTTAAAGAAGCACATGAAGGTAATTAACAATTTATTCTGGTAATACGACAAAAAAGTATAACCTTACTGAACGTAGAATACACAATATAGCCACATTATAACAAAAAAAAGGACAAATTACACTGTGTCAGTTGCAAAATGCAACAAATTGGACACCCGGGGGGTAAACCTAATTCTAGTACGTTGAATCCAATGGTGCCAAGCGTTTTTAAAATTTAGCTCGCATTTTCGAACAATTTCAATTTAAAAATTTTAGAACCAAAGAACCTTCTGGAACATTTTGGAATTTTCTGTAAAATCTGATCAATGGCCGAAGAGCTTTCTGGAATCTTCGAGAACCTTCCATGGACCGTTCGTGAGCCTTCTAGAAATTTCCATCCCCACTACTGCCGCTTGGTCAGCCAAGCTAATTGAAAGCGGTTCTGCTACGCAATTTAGTACAATATAATGACCAAAAATGGAAAATTTGTGCCGACTTAAAAGTGGTGGCTCTTTTAAGAGGTATGCAAACGGGTTATACCAAAAATATGTGCTAAATGTGCAAAGTGGAATACCCGTTTTGCAGGTGACCAATATAACGAACGGAACTGGCCTTTACGTGAGGAATTTAGATTGCGACAAAACAACATTATTGAGATTCCACTTATGCCGATCGAAAAGGCTTTGTTACGCTCCACATCAAACTAGGAATTGTTAAAAATTTCATAAAAGCATTGAACCCAGAAGGAAATGCATTGAACGATTTGCGTCGAATTTTTCCACTGTTAAGTTGGACGAAAATAAAAGAAGGTAGATGTCTGAATTTGAGTGTGAAAGTCGCTAATTATTTTCAAGAATTTACTTTGTAATAATAATAATTTTTGTCAAAAAACCCACAAAAACATTTAACACGCCATCTACATTGGAATCAAATCAGCAAAATTTATCAGATGGGCATATAATTTTCTCAAATTCGTAGTTTTATTTCAATTTGAAATATCTCAATACATATGGCAGTAACTTAATGCGGAGTCTGCATTAGTCAGTCTTACAAGTAAACACCCATATCCATTCGTAACATGTGAATGTATTAGCAAGCACGGAAGATCATGATGTGATAGATCTGGCGAGTCTCGGTAGACGTGAAGCTTTCAGCTCAATATTTATACGTTCGCGATGAAGCCAAAGCAGAGGTTCGTTTGTTTTGTACATAAAGGTAAGTGAAAAATCGTCCTGTTGAGGAAAACGGTCACGATTGAATGTCGTCGTGCGGCCGCGGAAAAAACCCAGCCTTTTTGCATACTCGTTACCTCTGTATCTCATCGACGAAACGGACCCCACACGTATAATGCTTGCTCGCAAGATCAATACATCCACATGACCGTGTGTACATATACAATTGTATGTATGTATGCTACGCGGAATATGTCGTGATGATTCGCTTGAATACCATTATTAACTGAGTGATATGCACTCGAAGAGCGCTTCTGCATGTGCGTATTCCTTTCTTAAGGCTTTCGTCCGTATGTTATCCGTATACAGGGTGAATCAATGGTACGGCTAAGTTCATTTATTCTTCGAAGCACCGCCGCGAACTCGGTCTTTGTGAAAGGGGATTTCGAAAACAATTTTTTTCTTGGAGGCATGCAGTGCTTGTCGTCTGTATGTGAAAATTTTTACCGCCGCCCCTTCTTTCCTTGTTTTTTATACTTGGGGAACAGTTATTATATGCGCAGATACTATGTTATAAAAACCACTAACTGGTGATTCGCTTTAGAATTTAATTTCAAAAAGAAATTTCACTTTATATTACATGACACGTGCTAAGTACATATAACAAAAAGATGCTTGAAAGATTACGGAATTTGTACTATACAATACACACCATTTTCTGAAGGAACTCGGGTTAGACGAATTCATTGTGAATCGCCTATTCCCTACCGGTCGTAGGCTTACAACAAAAAATAGATGCAAATTTCCTACGAATGCCGTGTAATAAGGAAATGTGGTATACATTTATACAAATCACGTTTACACACATTTTCTAGCATTTCTTTCATTCGCGGCAAATGATTCTGTAATTGTGTTTGTGAGGGTAATGGGTACTTTGAAACGTATTGTCGCCAAAACGTTTTAAAAGCTGCTTTTCTCACCAACGACAACGGAAGATTACAAGAGGTAAACATAATTAATAAATGTATGAGGAATAGTGTATAAGGTATTTCAGTTCTTGCATTTCTCATATGCTTAATATCATTAACATGCCTCTGGCAATCAGTTCTGTCCAATGCAGCCAAACGAACATTGCATATTAAGCAAAAAACTGCACTACCGTCATATTTTAAATGGGGAAAAAGTGACACATACTTATATACATTAGTAGCAAATCTATTACGAGGCATTGTTTTCTTAGGTATGTAAATATTAGTTCTATATGAAACGATACACTAATTATGTACTTGGTATAATACTACAACACACAAAAAACACCAGCTATATTTTCAAAAGCGACACGTAAGTACATAACCTTGACTGTTCGACTAATCTCTGCAACAGCTCAACCAGTACTAAAACGAAATCTCTCTCAGCGCGGTTTAACATGATTTATATTCAAGGTCGACACTACATGCCTGCTTCTCTACCGGTTTAGTTTATTTATGAATTTTTCGTATTCTTATATTAACCCGTAATACCGACGCCTATGCGAGTCCGCAAGTTTAGGTTACTCTAGTAATGACATTAAAACTTTATCGATACGTATGTAATTATTCAATTGTAAAGTTTTATCCAAATTAGAATCATTACAGATTGTTGTGAAAAAAAATCGGTGTTTTCTATTTCATTGCTAACAAATATTTTACCCGCCACGCCGTATCGATATTGGGTGACAGGAATGTTTTCAGTTACATTTCATCAGTTCTTCACGCTTAATTTCAGTAAGCGTAAATGGATGTGTAGGAAACAGTAGAGAAAGTAGGAATTATTAAATGGTTTTATGCAGATCACAGAAATTCAATATTTATTTCATAATGCGTCTAACTGGCATTAAATAAGTTTCAAAACACACGATTGTTTATCCCCACGTAACCATAAGAAAGAGCCACAACTGGTTAATAATAAAGAACAAGAATTACGAGAAATAGGAATATGTGCTCTTGCAGAACAAGATTTTACTGAGTCTAGTTATTCAATTGCCAAACAATTTAAAATATGGCCGAGACACAATAATTAGTGCGCCAATATTTACTTAATATATTCGGAAGCTGTTGAATAAGTAGTACTGGACATATTCGTTCATCAGCAAAGTCGCAGGATTTGTCCCAAAATGACTTTTTGCTCTGGGGTTATTTTAGAAGTAAGATATTTAGTACACCTGCCCAAAAAGCAAATACTTTGGATGAATTCTGACGAAAAATTCAAGGCGAGTTGCAAACATCCCAACAAAATATTTATTCAAAATTAAACATAGATTTTATAATAGATTAGGCTACTGTCTGTTTGCGCATGGAGATCGGGTTGAACATCTACTTTAATATTTTGTGTTATTGGGTAGAATTTAGTTTTGGTTCTTCATATTTGAGCATATTACTTTTTGTTATGTATTAAAACTCTTTTTAATATTTCATGTTCTATCTTTTACGTTTAATAAAGAATACATATAGTTTGCTTTTTGTTTATACCTTTTTTTTTAGATTTTTTATTTTTGAAGCTTTTGCTTGAGCAATCTGATATGAGCCTTCACTTGTGTTTAATAAGAGAATTGTTGTTTTAGTTTGTTTGCCATTTAATTCTCATCATTTACCAACCTAAAAGATATGCCAGTACCAATTTTAAGTTTAGTCTTAAGTAGTGCAAAAACATTTTATACGGAATACTATCAAAACATCTAGTATACATATTTAAATAACGCATATTATTGTTGAAAGATTTATTATATTATGTTATAAAATTTACAATTAAATGCACTGTAGACCGTAGAAGAGAACGTCTTGTTACCTGACTAGATACAAACATGACGATTAAATTGGTCTAGCTTTGCGCGGCGTGTAAAATATTTGTTAGCATTGAAATAGAAAACACCGATTCTTAACAAGTTGTAATGACTGTAATTTGGATAAAACATTACAATTTAATAATTACGTACGTATCATTAAAGTTTTAATGTCATTATTAGAGCGGGCCAAGAGCGCCACGCGCCAGGTTCGCAATCAGGCTGCCGGGCGCATATATGTATGTAAACATAGGTAATTTAAATATGTAATTATTAGGACGAGGACCAAAACCACTGTCTATTACGTCGTGAAGACGCGCAAATATACACCTGCAGTTTGGGTGTTCGTTGATAAATAGGGCGTTGTTCACAGTGGGCCACTACAAAAAAAAAGTTCATTCATCGACGGCTACGAACTAACAGCGCGCTTATTCATTTACGGATGACGCGCTCTATTCATCAACAAATGACGAGTCTGCAGATGTTACGTTTGCACCACTTCGTGGCATACTAGAAACAAGCGTCGGTGTGCTCGCTTTAGTGATTATGTCTAACGTAACTATTAAAAATAAACGGCCATTACCTACGAAAGTTAATAAATTTCTTAGTGAATTTGTGGATTTACACTACAATGGGAGTACAATTTTCTGTAAAGTTTGTAAAAAGAAACTACTGTGCTGGAGCAAACGTGATTGTGAAAGACATATAAATAGCGCACACCACAGAAATAAAAGAAATGGTGTGTCACAACAACGTCAATTTCAATTAGAATTGCTTTTAACGTTTATGGTATGTGGTTTACCACTTCGTATACTTGATAAAAAAGCATTTCGAAAATTCTGGGGTACATACAATACCGAGTGGATACTACCATCTCGGACAGCGTTACGGAGAGATATTCCACGAATACGTGAGGACATTGAAAATCGAATTAAAGCCGAATTAAAAGATAAACAGCTGTGGCTATGTCTTGATGAGACGACAGATTGCAAAAAAAATTCTATTTTGAATATAATAGTGCGCGTATTAGATCCTATTAAACCATTTTTTGCAATTCTATTAGCCAGCAGAAGATTAAAACAGTGTACTAGTAAAGCAATTACGGCCGTAGTTCTCGAAACGTTACAAAAATTTCAAGTGTCAACCAGTCAACTGTTGTTGTTCATGAGCGATGGTGCAGCAACAATGTGTAGTGTAGGCCGTTCCCTTAAAGAAAAGTGTGAAGGACTTTTACATGTTACGTGTAAAGTCCATGCTTTACATCTTGTGGCACAAACTATTCGAGAGTGTTACCCGGAGGTGGATGCATTAATAGCAAACACAAAAAAAGTGTTTCTCAAAAGTCCTAAGAGGACTAGGGCATTCCACAGGTTATGCCCTGGTATTCGAGAACCACCACAGCCCATTCTTACGCGTTGGGGAACGTGGTTAAAAGCCGCTTTTTATTATAACGAACATTTTCAAGAAGTCAAATCCGTTATTTTGCAATTCGTCCCTGCCGAAGCTAGAGCTATTAGGATGAGCCAGAAGGGATTTCTCGATATTTCTGTTGAAACATATCTAAAGAATATTAGCAACAATTACAAAGGGTTAGTAGACGCGATAGAAAATTTGCAAAATTCTGGATTGTCGTTGGTAGAATCAGTGCAAGTCGTGGACGAAGTTAGTACATTGTTACACAGTATAAACGATGCAACAAGTGGACGAGTTTTAGCTAAGTTCGATAGTGTTTTAAAAAAGAATCCGGACTACACGAGATTAAGACAAATGTGCGATGGGGCATCTGCAGATTCCTTGACTAAGTCTAAAGATTATTTTAATTACGCCTGTCTTACTTCGGTAGACGTGGAACGGTCGTTTTCGAAATATAAGAACATTTTTTCGTCTCGGCGAACATCCTTCACCGAGGCAAATGTGGAAACTTATCTGATGGTGCAACTTTTTAAACAAGCCTATCCGCATTATTAAGAAGGATAGAATTTATTTATTATATCTTTATTTACAGTTACATTATTAAGTACAACAGAATAAAAAAGCGTTCAGTTTCTCAGTTATTTCCTTATTACATCCCATTTACAACGCATACCGTTTTCAATCAAATAAAAAATCATAATGAAAATAAAAACACCTCAGCGGTACAATATATATATATATCCGCTCTAATTACTAAACATTATTATTGCGTCAGCTTTTATTTTTTTACTCTTGTGTATTAATTTCGAAATATCACATATCTGCTGTGACTCACATATACGCTATTTACAATAAGCGGCCGTTGCGCCTGATTCCGATTCTGTTGGATGGCGCAATTTGGCCCGCTCTAGTCATTATTACGAACTGTCAAATTCAAAACTACTCGCGCACCTACTCGAAATTTGTCGATTTTCGTCGGATACAATGATTTCGCAACGCGGGGGTGTATCTAGGTGAGCGGACTGATCTGTATACTGCTACAAGGAATCCACTTTCCTACTTTTTAATTCTACACATTCTAATATTATATTTTCTGTGTTCATAGTATCTAACAATGCGCTCTCTATCGATATAAATGCTAGATTACCTAATCGTTCTTGTGACATTGATGAACTGGGCTAGGGTGTATGTAACATCGGTTAGTTTGTTTATTTTAAAATACAGATGCAGTTTAAAGGTGAAGTTCTTCTACGTGTCAGATATTATTCACGATACAACTCTACTCTCTAAGCTCGAGTTCGTTTATTTCTAATGATAATGATCAACTGGCGAAGAAATGGAATAATATAAAATAATATACACCGAAAAGTAGTAAAATGTTAGCATTTTTTATCGTAAGACTAAACAGTCAATAATTTATATCTTTCAGACTATTTCGATGTCTGCTTACTTAGTTCGTGCCGCCTAACGGCTTGTTTTCCTTGTTGATTACTTGTCACCGATGCCGCCCATTACATTGGCAACGCATACTTCGTGCATCCATAGAGGAGACATGGTTCAAAAAATTAGAAAAGCATTCGTCCCTTAATTTACGCGGCATTTTTTTACGTGAGTTTTTATTTTACGCCGTAAATTATAACATCATTTACGCGGTATTTTCATACGCGATATCAATTTATGCGATCTGAATTTACACGGCCAGAAACATATGTTAATGGGATATTGGAATGCAGGGCATGCACATACGTTTAATACTATTAATTTGTGCAATTATATTCACTTTATATTTATAGAATTTGAATTATTTTTAATTATTAATAATTATAAATAATTCGAATTCCGGTATTTTAATAACTTGTATTATTAATTTATGGTTTCTTAAAAAAAGACTCCATTAATATTAATTTATAAGGAATAATCAAAATCACAATCAACGTTATTTTCAATAATTTACCTGTTAGTAATATTTTTTGTAAAAAAAAAACACAAAAATCATGCACAACACCATTGCATGGAATCTAACGATCAAAATCCTTAATGTTTGTAATATTGGATACGATCGTCGATGAAAATATCCAAGTCGTTGGATTGGCATTCCTGTGACAACGACGTAAACAAGGAGACAAGGACAGAAAAAAAAATTGGTAGAAGAAGAAGGGCTTTGAATAAAACTATCTAGAAATTCAATTTAAAACAAATATTTAAAATATTTTGCTAAAAAAAACAATCAAAAGTAGTCTAAAGCTACTTAGAAGAAAAGAAGAAGGAAAGTTGAATCCAAGGAAATAGAAAAAAGGAGTTGGAGGGATTTTTACACCAGACCTAGAACATCACCTAGAATGAAAGGAAAGGGGATTTTAACGAAGAATTTTAGAAAACACGCACATCACACACACGGGAGCTTACAGTTGTAAGTATCAGGTAACCAAAAAAGTTCGTGTGGTTTTTGATGGTAAAATAAATATTTATTAAAAAACAATAATACACTATTATTCAACGAAGTAATTACTATGACAGTCAACGACCTTCTGCCAACGTAACACCAATTTCTGTATGCCGGTATTGTAGAGCTACGGATTTTCAATCAAAGAATTGACGAACTGCATTTATTAGACCAACTCAAGTTTGGAACTGCCTACGCCTCATAAAGTTGTCAAGAGACAAACAAGGTGATAATCACTTGGCGAAATGTCAAGAGAACAACGAAGGTGGGTGCCAACAAAACGGTGCAACATGCCATAGTACGCTGGAAGCTAGGCAATACATACAGAAAATATTTAATGAAAAAATGGTTCACGGATTTTGTGAGATTTTCTAACCAGTTAGGTTGCCGTTTACAGACGTCGAACATTTGGAAAGGATCATGACAGAAACGCTTCAGGGTATAACTCTAATATGATTACAAATATATTAACCTTTCTAGTCGACCTCTATCTTCTGATGAAGTTGCTGTACTCTCCAAAGACCCCAACTTTGCCCCTACGCCTAAACTTATTCCTACCGAAGACATCATTACTAGCATAGAGTCTGCTCTTGTCGGTTTTCCATCTGAAACCGCAAAATCCTCGCGCGTGCCAAACCTCTGAAATTAAACCTTCCTAAGTCAGAAACCCTTGCCTTAAGAAACCTGAAATCCGACCTTAAAATTGCTGTACAAAGAGCTGATTAGGCAAATGCTACGGTAATTCTGGACAGTGAAGAGTATGAGCAGAAAGTTCTTTCCTAAATGCCTGACGGCACCTATAAACTTGATCCCCTTAAACGTGATCCTACTTCCCGAATTGAGCGTTCCATCATGAACTCCATTAAAACGTCATCTATCCCTGCCGATACCCAGAAGTCACTTCTCCTTAGTGATTCTTCAGTTATACGGTCACCCTAAAATTCACAAACTTAATATCCCCTTACGTCTTATTGCCAGCGTTATCAGTAGCTCTACCTACAAATTATCGAAGTACCTTTCTAACCTTCTAAAACCTTACGCTGGACACAGCGACTCTTTTACCCAAAATTCCCAACATTTAGTCCAACGACTGAAAGAGTTGACGGTAGATCCTAGTGAGTTACTCGTCAGCTTTGATATCGAATCCTTATTCACCAAAGTTCCCATACCGGATTTAGAAAGTTCCTCATCTCCAATAACCAACCGGATTATTTGGCTGACTTGGTTGAAGCTTGTCTTTCTTCTACCTATTTCTAGTTTCGTGGTAAATACTACGTGCAAGTCTCAGGCGCCGCTATGAGATCTCCTCTGTCTCCTGTTATCGCCAACATTTTTATGAAAGCGTTTGAACAAGTCCTATTACCTTACAATCTCAAGCCAAAGTGCTGGTACAGGTACGTTGATGACATCTTTGTTATCTGGCCTCATGGACACGAATCTTTAAACAATTTCCTATCGTTTCTAAATTCCCAACATGATTCTACACCATGGAGATCGAATCGAACGGTTGCCTTCCTTTCCTAGATGTTTACCAAAAACGCACGCACACGGATAGATATCTCAACGACTTCTTACACCATTATCCAGCCCAAAAACGCGGTGTCATCAATTCTCTTATCCAAAGGGCCATTGCCCTATCTGAACCCAATTCGCTTCCTCAAGAACTGAACCACATCATCGAAATTCTGATCCGCAATAGTTATTCTAGGAAAGATATTCAAACTACCATTAACCACTACACTAACCCTTCTTCGCAGCAAGTCCCCTCATCCAACCCTAATTTTCAGTAGCCAAGCGTATCTACCCTAGATTCATAGTATCGCCGATCGCATCAGCAAGATTCTCTTCAGGAACAACATAAAAACCATCTTCAAATCCAATTTCAAGCTTTCGGACTACTTTCCCATTAAGGACCGCAATCATCTGGAAGCCCCTGGTGATTCCATGTTCATGCGGTAGTGTGTACATCGGTGAAACAAAGCGATCGGTCAGCACTCGTGTTACTGAGCACAAGCATTGTACGCGGTTGTTGCGTGTAGCCGGGTCTGCGCTGGCTGAACATAGACTAGAAACTGGCTACTATATCTAATTTAATTTTACCCGCATCTTATCTCGCAACCCTCGCTATTCTAGTAGAAAAATCCGTGAATCAATAGAGATTTTCAAACATTCCAACAATTTAAATCGCGAAGATGGCTATCCCTTACATCATATGTGGAAATTCCAGCTTGTCAAACCTCCTAGCATCCCGAAACAAGCCCTATATAAACCCCTCCGGAATGAATAGTTCCCAGTCATTGTGCAGTAACAGGCCTGAAGATGTCTCATAAGAGTGTGGATGAAACATCGGCAAAAGCTACGACAACGATGCGGTTCCAACCCGGAACCAAGAGTATAAAATTTCATGGACAAAATTTCTAATCAATTAATTCTTGCATAAATATAAAAAAAAATAAAAAAGAACATAAGAAAAAAAAACATCTTGAAAAATTCCTCTTCATAAAGCCACAATCTTTTGAGTCCACGGAGATGACTCACTCCTATATACGAAAAGAAAATGGATATCAGTATACAATTTTTATGTATGTGTGGTGTATAATATGAAACAAAAATAAACAGCCTTGTTAAATAATCCGTTATCAATATCACTGTGAAGTTGTTTAAATTTCGCGAGTTACCACTGGAATCTCAGCTATTTGAATACAATGAACAATAACTATACGTACGTATGCTGGGGACCGTTGCCTTCAAGTTCACATTACATCATCGATTACGTTCGGAATTTTTTAGTTATAAGAACATTAATTCCAGCTCAGGCTGTCGATATCTACATATACATACATACCGAACATATACAAACATCTTGTACGTATGTACATTATGCGAAAAAAAAAAAGTTAACCGTTTATATTGACTAAAACGATAACAAAAACAGCGACTTTTTTATGGTCTCTTCTTAATATTTGTTTAAATTCGATGCCTGCAATGTTTAACTCAACTTTAACGTCCGTGTTAATCCTTTTTTGTAGAAACACTGAAAAATATATTCGCCATTTTGATGATGTTACGTGTGTTAAAGGAAGATAAGAGGAATTGATAAATTAAGTGCGCCTACAGGTCATGGGTTGATATTGGTTGCACATTAACATGAAACGTGGGTTCCGCGTTCGCTAACTACGTACGTAGACATAAATATTTATATATAAACAACGCGCATCAAAACAAGAATATATGTATGTACATATGCATCTTCATTTCCATACATAATTATAATATTGCACAATCGGTAAAAACATGCGGACTATCGATCGATCGATATAAAAGTATGCGCAACTTTGACCGCCGCACTTCGTGACGGGCCCGTTCTATCCGATCGATCGTCGCGACAGTGTCCCGTCTTTTTGAAACGCGGTGTGCCTTTCGCGAAACGTAAAGAATCTACACGATGACCCAATCTTTTGGAATTGTAAAATTGTACCTATTGTGTAAATGCTAGCAATAACATGATAGATATCACAGAGTATCTTTCAAAAATATTTCCCTGTGTAAAAATGATTTGAAAATAACAAGTCAGACCGGGGTGGCTCCTACTTTATTTTAAATAGAAGGTCCTGCATATTATTAGGTTTTTAATTGCTTCATCTAAAAATAAAATAATGTAATATGTGATTATACAAAATATTATATATAATTCTAACAGATTTCGATATACTTTTATCCTTAATAGCTTACATGGAGATATGCCGATTTCCTTCAGGAAATCCAAAATTGAAAGACATTTTAGTATAATTTTTTATGAGGTTGCACACTTAACTCTATCTAGATATGATTTTCAAAATATACCGAATGTTCAGTATTGAACAGTAAATTTTGCAAAATTTAAAACCGGTAACACCGTTCTTCAAACAGCACCAAATTTTTTTTCTGTGGAGAAATTCATATTTTTGCACGCTTTTATACAATAACGAGATGGTTATTCAAACTCTAGGAGTTTGGTATGGAATTAAATACGTCTTTTAATTATCACTCTATTTAAGTCACACCTCACTCCTTCATTTTCTTGAGGGAGAGTAGTGAATAGTATCCTAGCCGGCGTCGCGTTTTGGCGGTCGCGATAAGTTGAAACGTTTCGAATTCGAGATTTCCCTCACGCCAATGCTCTACGCCATTCGTCGTGCAGTCTTCGAAAAAAAAGTCATTGTGGAGCTCCCTCGGGTTCGGGACCCACATACCACCTAAACAGGCAAGAGGAAGAATCACGCTCACCATCGGCGCCGGTTGCGCGCGTAGGCGTTTATATGCGGCCTGTTTACCTTATTTTTTCTCTATCTACCTTGAATTTTCGTCCTTGCCGCTCGCTCGCTCGGTAAGGGTCCCATCAATCAGCTTTTGTTATATTAAATGCGTCTATCTAATATTTAAAAGAGATACTTATAGTCAAAGGCAAATCTTGATGTGAAACCTAGATGTTGCTTCAAAATGGCTTCTGGTGTTAGAGTTGGGACAATTACAGAAATGTATCTTACGTCATCAATGAATGCGTGAAGAAAAGTTGTCGTTGATTGCGCATAGGGTAAAAATAAAACAAATTAAAAGCAGTTAAAACGTATTTTTTACAAGAAAATTTAAAACAAAGTTTTATAAAAATATATATATCAAATTACAAAATAATAAGTCTCTTTATTTTAAATAGTCTACTTACACTTAATTTTGATCTACTTGCAGCTGTAAGAGTGATGTGTAACCTGGGCAAATATGCGGTAACAGCCAGAGACGTGGCGAGCACATAAAAGTTTACACATAAAATAGAAGATAAGAAATAAATTATAGAACGTGCTGAAACACTTACCGTTTTAAAAGTTTTCTGTGAAATCACAAACTGGGTAACATCTGTTAAATATTTGAATCATTAGATATGTTTCCACAGCTGTTTCAGTCCAGTGAGTACGACGTGCGGAATAAATGTTTTTTTATGCCGAAAACGACCGTTCGAGATCTAGCGGTTATATTTGCATATTTAAAATAATCTTTGAAACAACTTAATGCATCTTCACACGCACACGTTCACAAATTTGTCTTAATATAAGAAAATCGAAGTCTTTCTCTAAAACACTTTCAAATTTTCGTATTACACACCAATTTGCGCATAACTGTGTGTGAACATCATTCACAATTTAAACAGAATCCACTAGCGACATCGAAACATTTTGTAATTTTTCTATTCCCTCCGTTAACCCGAAGTGGTTGTTGTAAATAGTTTGTAAATCTCTTTTAACCTGACTATCTTGAAATATTTCCTGGCTTTTCTTGATTGCTGCAGCTTCTGTCGGATTGAATTTTAAAACTACCTTCTTTCCTTGATCAAAATATTTGTTGTAGTAAAACGCAGTCTGCAGCTGTGGCGGTTGAGGTAAATCAGGGCACAGTTTGTCGGGTTAGTCGGGTACGTTTCGGGGACTTTAGAAACACTGCCTTTGTACTAGCAATCAATGCATTTACTAGTGGAAAACATGTAGGAATCGTTTGTGCCGCAAGATTTAGAGTATGGATTTTACACGTTACATGTAAGAAGTTACCACTGTGTTCTTTAAGAGATCGGCCCAAAGAACGCATGTTTGCGGCACCATCACTCATAAACATTAAAAGTTGCTTAGTTGAAACTTCAAATTTGATCAATGAGTTCAATACCATCTTTAAAATTTCATCGGCAGTACAATTTATAACTCTTTTGGAAGCAAGTAAGAAGGAGGATGACGGTCGATGTGATTCCACTGTACGTACCATTGCATTACGAAACTTGTCTGATGCTAACATTTTTATTATCTGTCCTTCTTATTAATTTCCTTCAACGACTTGATAATTTTATGGTTGGCCTATCAATGATCATTTGCGATGTTACCATGACATTGCGAATTTTCTACAAAAAATATTAAGTGGTAAATTATTGAAAACAACTTGTGACATTGATCATTCCCCATAAAGCAATACTAACAGAGACTTTTTTTAAGAAACGAAGAATTAATAATATAAATTATCAAAATACCAGAATTCGAATGGTAATTAAAAATAAATCAAATTCTGTAAATATAGGGAGAAATTTTGATAATTATTGAATATTCAAACTATAAAGAAAAGTATAACAATAAGGAGGAATACTAAAGCAATAGGAAATAAACTCAGTGCAAGCACTTGCAACACACTCGGAACGAATTCTATTGAAGTCTACAACTGACATCAGTACACTAAACAAAACAAACTAATGTTGACGATTTTAAACAGCTGATTGAAAATGACAAGCCTAAATTAACTAGTTATACCATCTATTTCACAAGCAAAAATTAAGAAGTTTGATTTGTATGCGAACTTAAAGATTGCGCAAGCATTTCGGAATAATAGTTAGTAAGTTAAGAAAAGTGAAGAATAGTTTTTACAAATTATTACGGAAATGTATAAACTCGTAAACGAACGTTTACTGTAGATGATAAATAAGTAAATTAACTATTGTAATAAAAGTTATAACAAAAATTGTTAAATTTGTACATATTGTATTTGAGTTAAAATTTTGTATTTTGATTTTGATGTTTGTCTGTATAACATTTCATTAAAATATTATTTTTCATTATCAGTAAATAAATACTTCTCGTAACATGAAATTTTCGCTTTAATTTCACAAATGTTTTCGATTGTATCATCATTCGGGATAGCGCAATTTAATACATGTTAGCTAAAGTACACACTTTATTTCACTTTTCCCTAATACATAAATCATATCTATTATATCTATTATATCTTGTTAAGTTAAGCTCAAAATTTTACATCAACATCAATATGTTTTGTTTACTATTGTCATACTAACCAAACAATATCAACACCAGAAAC
The DNA here is from genome assembly GCA_029619315.2 of Dynastes maya. Classification (NCBI taxonomy): domain Eukaryota; kingdom Metazoa; phylum Arthropoda; class Insecta; order Coleoptera; family Scarabaeidae; genus Dynastes; species Dynastes maya. The sequence continues at coordinate 31,593,290 of JAROYE020000008.1, forward strand.
CTTTTGGATACAATATTGAAATGGAAGGCCCGCCTTTGACTGCGAATATCTCCTTTGCTGCGAATATTATCCACAGAAGGGAAAAGGATATGGCACTATTTAAAGAAAAATGGATTTCCGGTGATTCAATTACTGAATTTCCTGATACCATGTCTAGAGAAAGCCAAATACGCAAACATTGACGCTAAAATGTATTTGCATTTTCGGATTATTTGAACTCTGAACCTATTATTTACACAATAGGTGCAATTTTATAATTCCAAGAGGTTGAGGCGCCCTGTATGTATACAACATACATACATGTGTATATATACGATCCGCGCAAAGGCGATAACCCAACCGCAACCCAGTGGCTTTGAACTTTATTACATCCAGGTCATTTTGTTGTTATGATTATTATTGTTGTTATTATTATTAACGACCGGGCTGCGGCACCTATGGCCCTCACGTGTCGCCTAGCATGTCGGTGCATAATTAATAGGCAAGTACAAGTATGTATATGTACAATTAGTTCCCTGTTCGACGACCTATGCCTGAAACGCACCTTATTTACTGGCATATCATTTCGCGTATAGGCACTTACCTACGTATTTGTAAGCCTATACAGTAGCTCAGCCAAAATTGCGCAGCACACGTATAGTGATAGGCACTCTTAAGCTAGTTTCACACTTGTAAATTTATCGATCAACTTCTAGACCTTAATTTAGAACTTACAATCAATAACTAGTCTGTCAAAAAAATTATCACGATATTGAAATCTCTGTTATACTTAATATAAGGTAAGTAAAAGATATTTATTCATCATTTGATGTTTATTACTGTACGAAATAACAAAAAAAAAACTATATCTATTGTTATGTTACAAATAACGATTAAAAGATTTGAATAGGGAGATAATCAGTTTTATGTTTATTTTAAGCTTTTCATTTACAAAAAAGAAAATGAAATTTATCTATTTAAATTACTTACAGTTATGCAGTGACGGGTGTTTGATATGTGTATGTGTGTGTGTATAATCCTAAGGGTTCCTTCTTTCCTCTTCTTGGTAAAATCCTCTTATTTTGGAGCCCTTAGATCGTCTTCTCGAATGAAATTTCTTCGAATTTTTCAACTGATGTAATATTCTTGACAATCGTTGGTGATGATTTATGGTTCACTTAAAACGCTTTTTAATACATTTGCACTGATAACTTCAACGAGATTTTTAACTTTTATCATGCAATTTCTAAATATCAATCGAAAGATGTTTGTTTTCTGTCAGAATTGTTTTCGTTGCTAACTTATATTTTTTCTCGTCGTCCCTAGCGTTGCCAATCTAACGACTCGATATTTAATTTTGATGTTTTGAAGATCGAACTCGGTGTCGCAGGTGACGTAAGGGATTTTGACGGTTATTTGTTTTTTGTGTGTGTATGTGTCATTTTTACAAATGTTTTCAAAATGTAAATAACTTAAAATAACCTGGAATTTTGATTCTCCCTTGTAATATATCATTAACTAAGTCTTTTTTTTAAGAAGTAAAAGATTAATATAAATAATCAAAATGTCGGAACTCGAATATTAATCGAAAATAATTCAAGTTCCGCATCAAATACAATGCCACTGCAATACATCTAGCATTAATGATACCTTTAGGTACTTATTGCAGCCTAAAATAATTCTTTAACCTGATACTGATAACCTATGGCTATCAGAAGCAAGATGCGAGTAGTGGCATAAGATTTAAAATGTGGTGTTATGATAGTTTTATAGAATAGCATCTTTGTCCGTACACCTAATTTAAAGTTTATCTTACCAAGGAAGTCAATTTTTAACAATATAATTAATATTACTTGCAAAAGATATTTTCCTGTTAATAACAATACCCAAATATTTTGTCAGGTACAAACTCAATAAAGCGAGTGTCAATTACAATTTGTTCATTCAATATGGATGTCTGTTATTAATCAGAATTGCTTTAGGCTTCAACGTATTTGATGGAAATATCAAGTTCTCATCACAGTTCGTAACATTCATCGGAGAAAAGGTTAATTTTACAGTTTCTAGTTACACTGTTAATATTATTAATATATACATGAAATAACAGCGGCCCTAAGATAGAACCCTGTGGTATTTAATGTTTTAACTCTCATCCTAATGTATTTCAGGTTTCCTAACAGTCGGCTCCTGTCCATTGTTTCGAATGCACTTTTTAACTACAAAAAAACAGCTACAACTTTGTTCACTTTCCTTTCCAATTTGCTCACACCAAATTTATAGAAAGCTCTGCACCAACGATTTTTCCTGACGCCTAACTGATAATCAGTAAGTATGTTATTAGATTCCAAGAATTATTCTAAATGTAATTTCGCAATATATTCTATGACCTTTTCTAATGCTGATGACAGGAGGTTTAAATTCGAAATAATCTCCTGGTATTTTTTAACTTCGGTATTCGTGTTGCAGTGGATGTTTCCTATTTGGAATGACTCTTTGATAACACTGGGGAACAATTTGTAACACAATTTCTGTTGAGTTTGGTTTTTGAGCTGTTTTATAGTTAATTAAGCATGCTGGTTTAAAAACTGTAGTTAGTTTTCTTCTACCACGTCAAGTTTTATCTCTACACCTTATGAGAATGTGACCGCTTTTCGCGAAATCGAGCATGAAAAGAATGCTTGGTTGGCATTCAAAAACATTGTTAAAGACTATCTTGGAAATATACGAGCACAGAATTACGCCAAAATTGTCCAGCAACTCTTGGAGAGCTTCAAACTGCTAGGTTGCAACATGAGCACCAAATTGAATTTTTTACATAGCCATCTTGCTAACTTCCCGGAAAATCTTGGTGCAGTCAGTGATGAGCAGGGTGAGCGATTTCACCAGGTTTTGAAGGTCACGGAGGCACGGTATCAAGGTAGATGGGATGTACATATGATGGCTGACTATTGTTGGAGCATCAAGCGAGAATGTCCACAGATTAAACATTCCAGAAAAAGCTATAAGCGAAAATTTTTGCCTTAATATGTAATTACCGTTCGATAAAAAAGCAACTATTTGTGTGAACACAATTTAACTTGCAGTAACTATTATAGCCTTTGTATGAATAAAATTATTCTTTATAAACAGTATATTTGGTAAGTTTTTACTTTATTTTCCTTTACATGCACAATTTGTATGACTTTTGAGGGTATCCTTTTGCATAAAAAGTTGACGTGATTGACAAAAACTGCAGTTATTTTTGGATCCAGAGGCCAAAAATTAGTTGAAAACGAGTCACAGATTTAAGACAACGAAATTGCTGTTCCCCAGTGTAATCTGTAACAGATCTGATGCTCTAAAACGTGTATTTTGCTCTAAAATCTTACATACATACATACATACATAGTCCTTCTTCTTCTACTTTTCGGTATAGAGGTAGCTCTGAAATCTTATCTATTATTAAATTCAGACATTTCTTTAGATTATTTGCATCCAACCGTAGGAATTTTTTAAACTATTCGGGATCTTTTGGAAATTACCTTTCCACTAAATTTAGATTTTCATTTTTAGCCATCAACCACAGTTTAACCCATCCTCTTATACTTAGTCTTTCTTTTCTCCACTAATCAATACTATTATCATTAACGAAAACAGTTTTTCATAAAGCTGTTAATTTTTGTCACAGTCTTCATTATGAAAATACACTATTTATTTGTGAAACGAAAATTACTAAAAAATTGAAAACAAATTGATGCAAAAATAGAACATGACCTAATTCATCAATTTCTAAAACTTTAAAAAGCTGTTGAAGTTAATCAGTTTATTGATAAATGTAAAATTCCGCACTGTCAGAGAACTTGATTCAAAAATTGAGCTGGAAATTGATAGATGTAAATACCTAAATCATCGGAAAATTACCCATGTTCTATATAGAAATTGATCAATAATTGATAAGCGATGAATCAACTTAAGGCTAGGCGATAAAATGTCGTCTTATTCCACCTCGCCTAGTGTCGCATCACGTCAAATAGCGTCTAGAGTAGAGAGTATTTTGGCAAGGTCATTCGGTAGGTGCGTGAGGGTATCCCATTACGAGCCTTCCCGCGTTTTATCTGATCAACTCGGAAATTACCTTGTTAATACGTATTCATCGGCATTATCATTATCATCAGCATCATCACCATCATCGTCGTCGTCATCGTTTAAAAAGGGAATTAAGATAAAAAAGAATGCTAATTATGGCGTCCTTATTACTCCTTCGTATATCTCACATACACCAGAAAGATTCCGATCTCTTAGTTCAATAGGTTAATAATTTTTTCTTTCGGTACTCTATCCGATTTAAACAGGTCGAAGATGCCTATCGAAGTGTACGCATATTATATGATGTATAATGGATTTACCACATACAACCTTGGCCAATAAAAGGGAGCACCTTAAACTTTGCAAAACTTAAAACTTTATTTAAATACAGAGTACGGCGTTTTGAGATTAGGGCAAAAGTATTTCAAGAAGTAAGTAGAATAATAAATCAAAATTTTGCCAACGTAGATATTCGATTATACAAACTTTATTTAACATATTTTTGAAGACCTCTCATTTTCGGTTATGCCGGAAGTGGATGTCAACTTTCTTATTTTAAACGGAATGTCTATTATTTTAATACAAATTTGGATTCCTTTTAAAATTCCGAAACAATATTGTATGCAATTACCCATACCTAAATTTTACCATTTTGCAAGAAAATCGATTTCTTCCAAAACAGTTGCATTATTAAGAAAGGTAAATGAATATAGATTCAGCTCAATACCAAGCGGATTTTTTATTTTACTTTTAGCGATCAATTTCGACAAATGTCATCATGAGGCTATTTAGTCATTGACGTCGATGAGAAAAAAATATAAATCACATTATCGTCAGAATATACGGCGTGTTCTACTAAGAGTGGGGACCGGCGATATCTTGGAAACTACAATAGCCTATAGTGATTGGAAAAAAATCTTCATGACTAAAGTGGCAAAGGAAAACTTAATGAAAATATTTTTAAATCCCAAACTTGACCGCTAGGGGGCGCGGTTGCTAGGGTCAAGAGTAAATTTTAAATTAGCAGGTAAAAGCTCCAGGATTAACTGTGATTTTAAACGCTTTATTAAAAAGCTTAGTTAATTACGCAACACTTTGGTTAAAGACGTTTTGTCATATTAAATAATAAGTGTAGTAGGCGTTGCCGAATCATGTAAAACTAAACCTACTATAACTTCAGTAGTTTTTACCCGAATTAAAGAAGTGACTTGTTTGAAAATGCGTTCAGCGTTGTTTTAGATGTCGAAATTTGTACCACCCGTTAATGTTCAAGAAACGTACCAGATGGCGTTATTTTCAACTATACGAGTTTTTCTCAATTATCTCTAAAAATTCAAATGCAACAATATACTTTCCCTATGTTGTATTTGAAAAGTTTTGACAGACTAAAGTAGTGGCGAAAACCGCGTAGTGATATCTTTTTCCTTTTTCCATAAAAAACGAAAACAGCTCATTATCAGTAATAATTTCCCTATTAGTTACAAATACTTAATAATATCGAAACTTATCTTAGTGAGCCATGGAACAGAGGAATGATACCAATAACAAAATGTAGCAGCTACGTTAGTGGAATCTTTGCAAATAATGCAACATGTTCACGCACAGCTATGCGCGATAGAAGACGCAAGAAATGTTTGTGTTTTAGAAAGGTTTGAAAGTGTTTTAGATAAAGACTCTGATTTTGGCACATTAAGACACATTTGTGAAGGTGCGTCAACAGAACCGTTAAGTTATTTGAAAGATTATTTTACTTACGCAAATATAACGTCACTAGATGTATAACGTTCGTTTTCGGCATACAAAAACACTTTTTCTTCACGCCGCACTCACTTTGCCGAAACAACTTTGGAAACATATCTAATGTTACAAGTATTAAATAGACATTATCCACTTTGTGATTTCACGGAGGACTCTTAAAACGGTAAGTGTTTGAGCACGTATCACATTTAATTTATTTTGTGTAAACTTTTATGCGTCCGCCACTGGCTTTCAGCGCAGTTGCGTTGCTCTGTTGATGACTTACTTATACCTACAACGGAAGACATTTCTCTAGTGCTTGTGTGAGGATGAACTTCAACAAGTGCAAGGACATTTATCAGTTATCACGCTAGCTTGAGTTCTAACTACACGTGCTCTGGTGGATTTCCACGAGGTTGAACATACCCTGTTTCACGTAATCGTGTTGCCAAACGTTATACTACAAGTGAACTGTTTTTTTTTTAAAGCAGTTGTCTGTAATTTTATACCGGGAGTACAGTTATCCCACTTACCTTATGTTCAATTAAGTAAAAATTAATTGTAACATAATTACAATTACATTAATGAAAATGTTGAAATTAATTTACGTCCCTAAAATTAAGAAAAAAAGACATTTTTCCGTATTCGCCGATAGAAGCCAATAATACACAGATAATTGCCTTTAGGCATGTGTAATCTTTGATTTTAATTAAAGATTAGGCGCCTAATAAATCTACTCACACGCTTTTTTCCGATTCCTTTAACTATTATGATCAAAATGCAAGTAGATAACAAAATAATAATTCGATTCACGCGTAAAGCTTTCTCAGTATAACACCTATAAGAATTTGCTTAAATCAAAATACGGATATCTGTCAACACTCGTCTCACATTCAGCTCCGAGCTGTTCAGTAATGGAATTCAAACAGGTTACGTAAGAATGCGTAGAGTACCAGTCACACGCACGTTTTTTTCGCACCATCAGATAATCAAGGCGCAAATTTACAATTCAATTAACCCAATGACCTTCTACGCACAAAGCGCGGAGACATTATGAATGAACGTCTCAAGAGTTAAGAAGTCGCGACTATAAATCTTCGCATAGTCTACAAATTTACGATTTATGGTCGAAGTGGACAAGCAAATATTTGAATATCATTGTACATACAGAATATCATATGCTAATAAATATAAAACGTGAAATACCCTAAATGGAAGCATCACGCAATTACAGTAGTCCCAATAGTTGGGACTATCGAATACTATACGGAAGGTTACAAAAAATAGGAAGAATTTAACAATCATAATTTGTTTCATATAGTAATGTAAAAACAATTCACTCGCTTATTGTAGTAATAGAAGTATAATTAATTCATTTTTGATTAAAAAAAAAACCCTTTGAATTGCTTTGAATTCATTTCCTACGCAAATGTAATGCAGATTTCTCAGTACCAAATTCGGGACAGGTAATATTTAAATACAACAATAACCAACAAGTGACACTATTTTCAGATACATACCGGATGTTCAGGATAACATGAAGGCCATGGGTATAATCGAGACCGTTAGAGATACAAGGTCGGTTAAATAGGGAAAAAGTTGCGCACTTATACGGTTAAGTACAATCCGAGATTACATTTTTTAAAATCCATTGCGTTACTGAGATACAGGGTGAAAGCCAAAAGTGTGCCTTTTCTAAAAACCTTAATATTTTCTTTATTATAACAAATACAGTCATCAAATTTTCAGCATAGGGGTAGTTAGTAATAAGGACTTCAAAAATTGCATTGGAAAAATTATAGACTCATTGGGTTCTTTGCGCTTGTACCCAACTTTTGTTTTTCTTGTGGGCGCCATATTGGATTTTTACATTTTTGAAATGGTCATAAAGAATGCTTTTCAGCCATGTATAACATCCCTCTATTCTCGCGATGGGGAATATAGATCGAGGTAGTATCTTACTATCGCAAATATTATTCCCAAGTGAAAGATGTCATTTTCAAACTTAATTCTTCTAATTCTCAAGAAGTTCGCGAGAGTCAGCAACTTTTTTTCGATTCGGACGTTCAAAAAGAAATAGATGACATTTCCATAAACTATTCTGTAGTGACAGAAACTATTTCGCAGTTAGAAAATACTCACTTATCTATATAAGACTCGTTAAATAACATCAACAATTTAGCAGCCGCTCTAGAAAGCTTGACGGATCCTATAAGACTAGATATCGCGTGCAGTTTTAAATAAAAATCTGGATTTAGAAAAGGTTCCATCTATATCTGGAATTTAATACTGCACAGAAGAGATAGATAGAGTAGTAGAGATAGTTTTTAAATTTCGCAAATCTTACTTCATTAGATGCTGAACGATCATTTGCAAAGTATACGAGAACGTTTTTAGACCGTCGTCGAGGCCTTACCAGATCGACAATAGAAACATTGCTTATGTTGCAGTACTACGCGGCGTACCATGATAGTCGCACATTACCGCAGTGGTCATCGATACGTCAATAAAAGGTAACAATCTATTATTTTGTTATTAATACTGTGCCTACTTTTGCGCGGTACGCCCCGGACGGTTCCACTAGTTTCTCGAAGATTATAAATAGTACACGCACGCTGATCAACCGATAATAACCGAACGTCCACTCGATTCCTTGTATGTACATAGTAAACACAGCTTTCACGGCGCCTCTGCGGGTGCAACTGTTTGTCACGCTTTAATGACACTGAGGACATCTTATCCTACTTTGTTGGAAAAAGCCAAAAATATTGTAGATTATTGATTTTCTTTTAAATACTTTGATCTTGACAAAAATTAAAGATTCTACAGTGAAAAATCAACTTCCCTGTACCTGGAGACAGTTGACTGCAGTATTGATATGAAACCGCAATGAAGTTTATTAAAAAAAATAGAAGAAACAAAGAAAAACAAACATGGAAGTTATAAAAGAAGTTTATATAATTAACTGTAAGCATATTCCGTCTTGAAAGAAACAATCGCCTTCTATCGAAATGCTTCCTAGAAATGATTCTTCAATCTTTACATGAATCGAAGATGCTCTAACCAAACACGATGATTTCTGACGATGGCCTATTAGATGACTAACTTGTGGATGTTGCAATGCTCTTTTAAGCCGGACACCACGCAGCATTGTTATCTTTTAACGTAGGACATTATCGCATCCAAATAAGTCATCCTAGCTCTAATTTTACTGTTTGCGTTTTACGGTAGGTCTTGCGTAATTTTCGCTGCCCCATATTTCAAGGTAATTTATAAGGTCGTGTGGAAATAAGAACGTAAAACTGACGACGATTAATACATTATTCGTTTTTATTAGGGTCTTTTTTTATCTGATAAATAAATACGTTTCGTAATGTATATGCCACCATGTTTATTTAAGGCAAAAAAAAAAACCGCGTAAGATACGGAGTTTAAACACTTTCGCTTATGTTTTTGTTTTGTTTATTTTGCTTCGATATTGTGTTATCATAATCTAAACAGGTGGAATTGTCTTGAGCGAAGCAACGGTGACTCTGATGTAATATAATTGCCTTAGAAATTAAGTTAACAATCTCCTATTCCCCTCGTTACATTTTTAGGTCTGTAATTTTCACATTGTAGACGACATCTTAATTGGTTTTAAATATGGTGACATTTTAAGACAAAATCTAATATCTTCAGTAAATCCGTTCGGAGGTGTATTTGGGGTAATTATCTGGTTAAAAGATGAGCCCCCAAATACGCCTCCTGCGTAATAAGATTTTGTGAAGAGGAAAACAAAAAATTATCAACATAATAAGATGGCCACCGCTAAATCCCGATTGAGTATTTGTGGGGCCATCTTGATAGAAAAATTGCTCTTAAGGCCGCCTTAGTGTATAAATGCAATAATATTGGTATGATAGTGGTCATAAAATTTACTAATGTTGTCTCCAAACTGTTATCAAAGTATAGCCCATTCACAGCATTAAATAAGACAGGGACATATTTTCTACCGTTCGAGGTTAACTTACACAAGGTAAAAGGCCACGCTGTCAATTGTGAGTAGAACCAAGTTGTCCAAATAATCCAATTCCATATGTAATTGATCAAGGTATACTGTTTTAAGGTTACCTCCCTATCAATATAATATTAACCCCATAGAGATGCTAATTACAAACTCTTCAGTGACGCTTGCAATTAGACCCCATCAATCACAAAAATGGGACATGCAAAAAGGCTGTCTTAATTTAATTTCTTATTGTTTAATTGCCAGATTTTCAACATTGAAAAAGATCTTCACCAGGGCGGGCGTCTATCGAAAAACAATTAAATAGTAATATAAATACAAAAAAAAACAAGTTAAAATTAGAGTTGTATTTACATTACTACTTAATTGTTTTTTTTTTTCGTTAGACGCCCTGATGAAGACTTTATTCAAAGTCGAAAATTTGGCAATTAAACAATAAAGAATTAAATTAAGACAGCCTTTTAACTTTTTACCTGTCCATTTTTGTGATTGATGGGCTCTATTTGCAAGTTACGAGTACCCGTTACTTCCCCTTAAGTACGCTGCTAATAACAATACTTTTAAATTGGCAGAAATCAAATCGCTATTAATTAATGGACTAGAATCATGGCAAAATTGCGTAAAACGTACTGTTGCAGAAGAAAATAAAATGTATGGTCTCAAAAATATGCTGAAAAATATGATAAAAGAATTCATTTTGACTGTGAATATATGTTCCTGTTCAGAAATATCTTTGTTGTCAGACTCTAATTTACTGTAATTCAATTTTAAATCTATTAGTTTTTCTATAATTGAGATTATGTGTGTACCTTAGAAAAAAATAAGCCTACGTGTTTATTTTAATTTCCTAGCAATTTACTTAACAATATCAAATTGCAGAAGTTGAACTTCGTTGTGAGATGTAAAGCTTATAATATTTGCTTATTTTAGAAAATTTAGTAGAGATTTATAGCTAAGAATTTTAAGAAATACAATTTTAAATTACCCATTATAAAACAAGACATTTAATACTCTGAATTTCCCACTTTTGCTTCGTTAGCATTTTCTACTGTACTCTTTAAATGAATGGGTTCTATTGGAAATCTAATATGAATTCACTTTTTGCAACTATATAACAGCACCTACATAAGTAAGGATATATTCCTGGTATCATTTTAATAATCTGTTCACTTTATTTCTGATGCGACTGTATGTTGTTTGGGTACGTAAAGAGTGACAAGTGTGCGGTTACGTCACCAAACGCTTAACGAGCTTTCAGCCGGTTGTCCTAGATCAGCTGTGGCGCTGGATAATAGAGGGAGATTATACGTGGATCAGGTGAAATGGTAATTTTCGACTGTGCAAACGAAAAAAGTGGGTTAGGTGTGGAAAGATGCTCGTCGTAATATTTTCATCAAGTTCTGTTTTATTTCGAAAAGAAGAACGCGAGTATTTCGTAAGATGTAAAGATAAAACAGTTAAGGTTTTAAACTCCTTATTTCTACCACACTTTTAAATATAATCCGTTCGAATAAAATGTTAAATTAAATAATATATCAAGGGGCTCCATTGTGTAGGGAAGTGCTCAAATAGAAAGTTATTACAAAAGATTTAACAACAGAAAGCGTGCTAAATTTATTCTAGCAGCCACAACTATTTAGAGTATTTATATTTAGCTGCAATAGCACTATAAAGTAGTTGATTTGACATTTATATTTATTTTACATAATATATTAAATACAATTACAATGTATCGCAATTTTTGATACTTATAACTCTTATAAGTATTAAATACATAAATTTTATAGGTGCAATCGTTTCAAAATGTGTCATAGTAATAAAATCATCAGCCAAATATTTTGAAAACAGTAATTTGCTAACTCGCTATTTTTGCTAATATCTTTGTAACTATGTAAAGTTCATAATTTTCTTATAAATAATCTCCTTTAGGTTCGCATTATTTCTATGATTATCAGATGTCCGAATTTCCCCGGACATGTCCAGATTTTCATGTCCGAAGACGTCTGGTCCGAGACTGATATGATCGTCGGGGGAAATTAATATGGTTTGTAAAAGAAAAGCTTGAAATACTCTTGTATTTAAATAACCAGTCAAAATTTGAAGATATGTATCCAATGAAAGGATAATGGCATAGAGGCTTGGATAAGCAAAATGAAATCGGGCCAAAATTTTATTTGCTTACTGTTTAACGTTATAAACCTAGCTTTCTAAGAGTTTTTCAAGAGCACTTAGCTTTTGAGCGATGTTGTTCAAACGAATATTTATTTAGCGTCTATAGAAGTTGGAACAGAATATCAATGACCATTCAACTGAAACATAATCTGTCCTTCTACAGTACAAAGTAAGGAACATTGATGCTGGAGCCTTTATTATTAGTTTTATGAGAAGAAGTTCTGATCAAATATTGAAAAGCTAATTATTTGGTTTTGTTAAGTATTTTTTTGACGCCATCGACTGATTTATGATCCTGATGAAGCTTTAAAATAAAAGCGAAATATTGGCGAAATTTAAGAATTATATTTTCCTGAAACCTTGGTCGTCATCCCGACAGTTTCAAGCCACGTGCCATTAACTGAGTCTATGTCGTCATTGGCAATTTTTTGAAATAGCAACCCATATATTTCGGGTCTAAATTGAATAGTATTCTTATTTCTGTATGCCAAAGCAGACCCGAAAACTTGGAAGAACTAAGGGATCGTATACGGGAACAGATACATGTCATGCCAGCCGCAATGGTTTAGAATGCAGTACGGGGTTTCTACCATCGGCTTGCGCTTTGCCGGGCAGTTAATGGGGCACAGTTTGAACATTTATTATATATTGCATTATTTCATATTATAATTTTAATAATAAAACAAACTGTTTTTTATTAACAAAATCTTAAGTTCGCATTTGGGAAATTGCCATTTATGATCTTTGAGGTGTTTTTCCTCTGATTATTTTTTATCTAACCCAATTCTTGCATAGTCACAAATATAAATAATGGTTAATGATCAATGTAATGGTTTTTTGAGCGCCTGGAGTTCATCCTTATCTCAGTTGTCGCTATTTGTTTTCTTTTCCTTTTTTTTTACTTAAAAAAAGCGTCTTTTATTGTTTTTCAAATACCTACGCCGATGCTGATGGATTAATTATCGTTTAGGGTCATTAATGGCCTTTTATAACGCCGGACAATGTTTCTCATAGTTCATAGTTCAGAGCGTTGTTAATCAGGATGTTCCTGTGTTGGATAGCTGGACCAAAGATCTTGGTGGCTGCCTCCCCAATGTAATCCATGATGTAAAGGATCCCTAAACCGTTGTGAAGCGTCACGTTCCTTAGATACCAGGGAGGCATTTAGCAGCGTTTGCCCAAACTACTGCTGCGTAAGTTAAAGTGGGACGAATCGCCGAAAGGTAGAGGTGAAATTTGCTAATAGCAGAGAGCTCGCTCCGACGATTCATGATCGGATTTAAAGCCCCCATAGCTTATCGAGCTTTATTGACGACGTGATCAATATGCTTGTCCCAAATCAACTTGCTATCCGGGATGACGCCGAGGTACTTCACTTGATTGGTAACACTTCGCTCAGGACGAAAAGATTTGCTGGATAACCATCCCTTTACTTACGACCGGAACTGGCGAATCACGATAGCCCTTAGGTACCTTAGCCCTTTTAAAATAACGAGCAATGTGAATAATTTACTGCATTATGCATCGATATATCGTACTGTTTTAAACAAAGGGCAATTATAATGTGCATATAAATAATATGAATTTCCAGAATTCTAAATAAAAATGCTTTATTTAAAAAAAAATGAAACTATTGATTTATGAACAATAACTAAACGTTTTCTGGAATTAAGAAAACTATTTGCTATCCTTAAGAAAATATTGTTTTGTGTTATAATGGCCATTTACTTATACTAAGAATCGCTTTCTTAAAATTTCCTGTAAGATTTTCTTGAATCAAGTTAACAAATGTCTTAAACAAGGAAATACAATTATTTCATTACAAGTATATACTTCTCTTAAGCGGAGAAAGAAACGCTAAGAAAATATTTCTTTTGATTTAAAACAGTTATTGTATTGCGGATAATTGAAACAGTAATTGTCTTGGATTAAGGCGAATGGCTTTGATACAAGTAAACGTTTCTCTGCGTGTGGAGTACCATTCCTTCAGGGCCTGCAGAAAGTTTTGAAATCTAGTGTCCGGTAAGCACGCGCTCGCCAACCTTGTGAAAATACAGACGTCAGCGTCATGCATATAAGGCGGAACCTACCGAGACGTTTGTCGGGGTGTCACACATGAAAATCGAGAAGAGGATCGGCGATAGCACAGAGGTGGTACTCCAGATGCGAGTCTTCTTGTCGAAGAGCGTTTCCCATCCATCCGCACCCGAAACTTTCGGTCCGAGAAAAACGATATTGTCGCGAATAAGCGCTTTGCTTTTATTTTTAAGATTATGATCTCTCGGTCAATTCGAAGACATCTAACTTTGATACTTCCGATCAAGCACCGGAAGGATAGTTAGTAGAAGGGATTACCTAGTTTATAAATACAGGGTGGGGCAGAGCAACTTGCTTATTTAGAAATTCAATTAAAAATTGATGTTTTCCCAGTTTTAAAGATGATATCAGGTAGATGGCGTCCATTATTCTCAATGCACTGCGTTAATCAAACTCGTAAGTCTCGTTCAACTCTTTCCGGCATATCGACGGGTATGTTGACGATAGCTTGACGAATGTTGTTCTTCAGGTGAGCCAGGATCCTAGGACGGTCGTTGTAAACAAGTGATTTTAGACAGCCCCATAAAAAATAGTCGCAGGGAACTAAATCAGGCAACCGTGCTGGCCAGTGCAGATCGCCCCTCAAGGACATGATGCGTCCTGGGAAGCGTTGCCGCAAAGCAGTCATTGACACACGCGCTGCGTGTGCCGTGGGACCGTCCTGCTGGAACCATACATCTCCTACATCCATCTCGTTGAGTGTTGGCAGGAGAAACCCCTGAATCATGAGGACATAACGGTCAGAAGTCACCGCTACAACGAACGCGCGCTCCACCTTCGTCCACTCCACGATGTTAACTAAACCAAGCGGAGCTACAACTTTATGCCCCGCCCTCTCGAATGTGTCTACCCCGCCCTCCTCGGAGCAACCATCGCATAAGCAAGTTGCTCTACCGCACCCTGTATAAGCAATTTGTAACTATAGGAGTCTCTTTGCCCGTAATAGGTAATCTATTACTGGCAAAGAGTTGAATTGATTATTGATTTATTGATGTACTTTCCGTTTTATAAAGAAAGGGTGTGAAGTGGAGTTGCTTGTTGTTTGGAGTTTACGTACCTCATCAGCACCCCCTTCTAACCAGTAGGTGAATTTTTATGTATAGAATTTGAGCGAGTATCTACCCTGAGCTACCCCTATCACGGTGGTTCGCGACAATACCGAGAGCTTTTGCAAGATCTAAAAATACTGCTCCTGTGTATTGATGCAAGTAAAATCCTTGTTTTATGTACTCCACCACTAAGGATCTGCAGCGGCACTATGTTCGCTGCGAAAGCCAAACTGCTCGTCCGGAAAGATTGAGAGATCTTTAACTTCGGCTTGCAGCCTGCTAAGGACTAGCCGTCCAGTAAGCTTGCCTAACGCGGGAAGTAAGCTGATAGGACGAAAATTCTGAGGCCAAGAGAAGTAAGAATATTATTCAATTTTAATATATAACATATGGGTTGCTATTTCAAAAAATCGCCATTTGTTCAATTTCATATAAAGCACTACCACAACCCAACTAGATTCCTTCATATGTAAATAACAACGATTCACACATGAGTACCTAACTTATATGTAAGTACATAGATAGAAGCTTTTAATCTGACATAACACGAAAATGTGTCTACCTATTTACCTACCTAATTGTATATACTTAATATAAGACTACCGTGCACTAATATGCGTACACACTTAACAACAATCTTCTAATAACAATAACGCATTGTGTGGCGGCAGCAGCAGCAACACCGTTGTCTCCGTCGTAGACTACGTGTATAAGATGGTCGGGGCTAGATAATCGCAATTACATGGGATGATCTTGTCACAACATGATGTCATTATACAATTTTATAATTAACGATTCGTATACAACACCAGGCAATTTACTGCGCCATTAACTCGGGTCTATAAGGACATCTCACGACGGAGACGACGTCGCATTTCGGAATTTTTACGGAGGTTTAATTGGTGCCGATCTCATCTCTCCGATGCGTCCGATGACGAAATGCCTCCTTCGTATGGTAAGCCGAGATAAGACCGTTATCTAATACGGACGAGAAAGAGATTTACGCCACGAAAAAATATTGAATGTAAGATTCTCCCTATTAAAGCGAATTGAAAGTGACTATTTCGCTGACGGACTGTCGAATACAATGAAAGTCTCCAACAAATGGTATCCTAATACCGTATTCAAGCGCTATTACTATTATAGGTACTACTACTACTACTAGTGCAACTACCACTATCGTAATAGAAAATTAACGAACGCGACGAGAGCGCAATCTATAATGTTCCGTAATATTACGGCATTCATTATTACGTATTATCGTCATTATTTTGATTACTATTATTATTCTGTTATAAGAGGTGTATGTGCATAACGTACGCTGCGCTGGAAAATAAAATAATATTTTGATAAATATCCAATATTAACGTTTATTGCAGTTCTTCGTTACGATATCCTTCTCGCAGTAACATCTAATCCATTGCTCTACCGATATTATTCAATTTTATGGACGCAGGAATCTCAAACATCAATTGCAAGTACTGTGTAAACATCTAATAGGTAAATTTATTCTCTCTATATCTAATTGTGCGACCAAATAGAATTTCCTCGGGCAACAGTCATTTGAATGTGAGCAATCAAACCAAAGTTTTTGGTCAAGTTAAGAAAATGCTTTCTTACAGATATACAGGGTGAGTCTGGAGGAACGAACCAAACTTCAGGAACGCATTGCACACGTGAAAATAATGTAAAAGAACTCATCTGTTCCTATCCGATTTTCATTTGTTTTAAAGTTATAGCGTAATTACAAATAAACAAAATTTCATACATTAAATTTTTCTTAATCGTAACGTTCTTTTAATAAATGTTCAAAAATACCGCCATTGACCTCTAAACATTTTATGCTTCGTCTACTAAGGCCACCTGTTGCTCTCTTAATTGCTTCATGTCTTTCTTTAATAATTACCCTGAATTATTACAACATACACTATTTTATCAGAAAAACATTTTTACATTTTTCAGAACAAAAGTACCGTTTTTGCAAAACTACCAAATATATAAAAAAAAATTTCAAAGTTTTCTTAAAATGATTGAAAGTAAAGCCATTTGGAAATAATTTTTTTAAATAAAAATCAGTACGAATAAACTTAGAATTATAAATTTACACCTAACCTAATTTTTTCTAACAAAGATTGAAAACGTGAAGTCGAACGTCGAAGAAAATGCATTGAAGGCACTTATATCATCCAATGAACCCTTTCTGGATAACGTTTCTAATTCCCGTGATGCTGTAATTTCTGGTTATCAACAAGCTGTGAAAAATACGTCTAACCAGAACGATAATCTGCTTTTCTTTAAAAATTACATAGGTGTCGTTGCAAATGATCTTTCAAGTGCAACAAGTCCGCGCGAATTACTGAATATTATTGATTCATGGGTACCACCGGTCAAGTTTCAATTTCCAAAATCAACCACGAAAAATTTGTCTTTCCAAATAAAATGGTTGGAGGAGTTTAACTGGTTGGCATATTCGACTAAAAAAAATGGTGGATATTGTAAGTACTGCGTAGTTTTTGGAGAGAAAACCGGTGGAAAGGAGATATTAGGCTGGGAAAACTCGTTAACAAGCCATTTAACATTTGGAAGCACGCTAAAGAAACCTTCCGAAACCACGAGAATCTGGATTACCATAAAAAATGTGATATTGAGTTCGGTAGAAATAAATCTATTAATGTATAAATGGACGAGCAGAAAGGAAATTATGAGAGACTCAAACCCATAGTTGGCGCCATAGTTTTGTGTGGACGCCAAGGAATAGCCTTTTGTGTTCATAGAGACGACGGAATATATAATAGTGTTAATTGTATCAGTTAGATAAGGACAAATGCAATACTGGAGCAAAAGGATCTAGGTCAGCAATAAGTTTACTGATCTTCCCCTAGACCCACATACAGGGAACCACACACATGCGTAGGTAACAAGCACTATCTATAGGTAGTAGGTTTGCGCACATAGAATGAGTATATAGAATATAAGTAAGAAAAATGAAATAAAATAACTGTTGCAATGCAGAGAATCAAGTCAAAAGCAGATGCAGTCACTGGCCCCCATAGTAGTAAGTTTTTACCCTGATTTTAACATTCGAATAGGCAGCCGCTTGAACGGCCGGTAAAGGTTTATAAATCTTAAAATATTATATGAAAAGGACCTAGTAAACAAAGCCGTCCGATGTATGGGGGGAGAGAGTAAATTTCTAAACTCAGGTTAGTAGTTCATCATAGTTCTATAAGATATTTTGGAATACAAATACTGCGGTGATCGAGAGAGAATAATCTTATGTGAAAGGACTGCATAATGCAACGATCTGCGATGCGCCATGTTCAGCCACTGATTATTTTAGAGTATGTGAAATCGGATGAGGTTTCTATTCCGTGTATGAACCTAAGACAAGCATTTGCGCCTTCTGTATTCGTCTTGTATCAATAGAGTCTAACATGGGCCATACACAGTGTCACAATAATTAAAATGAGAAAGTACCAATGCGTCGCACAGCACTCTCTTCAGCCTAGGGCTCAGATACTCCTGCTACCGTAGAGTACCTAAGTTTTGCATAAGCCAGCCCGAGCAACGAAGTAACATTTTCTTAAATCTCAGATCACCATCGAGTTCAACACCCAAAGTTTTCACTGACTGCATTAACGGAAGCCGGCAGTTGTTCAATATAAGTTTCAGCTTGTTTGATACGCCTAACCGAGCTGCTGGACGCCCTAGTACCAGTACTGCTGTCTTTTTAGGATTTAAATTTAATCCATGCTTTAGGGAGGTTCAGAAACAAGTTTCAGATCTCATTAATTCTTTGCACCGCCAATCAACATCAGATAATGCAAAGGAATAATAAATGTGCACGTCGTCGGCATACATATGTGCTTGCAGTACCTTAAATTACTGAGAAGGACGAGGTTAGAGGTACAACGAGCCCACTACGCTGCCTTGTGCAACACCCTAGCAAAGGATTGCTATTAGAGACCGTAGCGCCGTAACTTTAACTTTTGTGTTCTGCCAGTCAAATAGTTTCTAAAGAATGCAACAGCTTCATTACCGAAGCAATGTATTCAGAGCTTAGAGCATTCGTGGTCTACTGGTCAAAGCCTTGAAAATCGAGGCATATTAATACAGTGACCCTATCCACGTCAATGTTGGAAAGAATATCATCTACAATAGACACCAAAGCAGTCGCACAGCTGAAACCAGGTCTCAACAATCTTGGATAAAGCCGGAAGGATGCTGATGGGTCTAAGATCTTTATATTCTACTGAATTGGCAGTCTTTGGAATTGGAACAACGATAGCTTCCTTCCAGATATACGGAAATACTCCTTCAACTAAACAGAAATTTACATTAGATTTATGTTTCTAATTTAGATTTATTCTTTTTAACTTAATATATTAGCTAACAACCAGCTTTCAACTTTGCTGTTAATATTCTGTTTCGTTGATTCAAAGGTCCAAAGAGTTCTTTTGTATTAGGGTCACAATATTCTACATCGTTTGTATACATCTATTATAATGTGATTGGAGAAGGTGGTTAGACGCGAAGTTTTTCCTCTCCTATTCAAGAGTGCACGTTTGGATTAAATTAAAGTACGAAATAATTTTCAGTTAAACTTAAATTGCGATATCAGTTAGACCAACTAATTTTTCAGATTTCTTTAATACGCGCACTACTTGTTCAAATAAGAAAATATTTTGCTCAGATTAAGTCAACTAGTTTGACATTATTGCAATGTTCGGTGAAGATGCAACAAGTATTTAATAAAACTGAAAATCAATTCGTACAACTACCATCGATTTGACATCAATCAGTTAATTGATTTAAGACATTCATTTCTCTCAGTGTACGAAAGTGTTTTTTTTACGTGCGTGCGGGAGGGTGCGGTAAGAAGTTGGAGATCATTACTTCGCATATTTTCATCATTACATATGTATGTAAGGATATGCACTAATTGCGTGCATCTATACTCACATTATATTCTGACATTCATCGCTCTTTTATTATGATTAATACGTTCGCGTCCTTAATCAACTGTTCGAATTCGCGCGGAGGATATTTATTACATTAACGCGACTAACATCTGACGCTCATCTCATGAGGATGACGTCGATGGTTGGATAGGAGAAGTCAAGCGTACGATGAACGCTTTCGATAGGGCCACACTCATCTGCGCTTTGGTAGTAACGATAATGGTGTCTTGGGTATGGGTCGAGATCTTCGTCGTCAAAGAAAACAGCAATCGCATTATAACGTAGGTGCATAGGCATTTAATGAAGTTCTTAACGGTTAATAATACTAATAACTAGTAATCCTCACGTTTACCACAACATCCAATTACATTCGACAAGAAAACAGTTCAACTCTTTCAACTTTATGAGATGAAGAAGTTATCCAAGATTAATTAGTTCAGTAAAGAAGGTGATAAACTACACCGTATTGTGAATACTCTATCTGTAATAGAGAAAATTATCGTCGAATTCTAACTGAAGAGAAGTAAATAATTATGATCCTAAAGGCATTTTATTTCCTCCTCACAGCAAACTTTTACGTAAAAGGAAGAGATTAACGTTTTCAAGACGTATTTCTGACTATCGCATTGCACCGTTGATCGATAGCGATGATAGATGTCGTTTATACATATTTGATACATTTTATAAATTACCGGTAATATGAAGGCTATTACGATGTTTACTCACAAGGTTCCATACCATCGTGAATGGAACGGGATCTTCAGAGAAGTTTATAGTATCTGAAATTCCGCAAGGATCGGCACTAGGACCTGTGCCGTTCATAATCTGCATATGTCATAGACATCCCAGAAATCGCCGAGTGCTCAACGCCATTTACACGGATGACGCTGCGACTTTGGCAACGGAACACTGAGTTGGCGGTCAAACTCATGTAGGCTTATCTGGCCAAGATCCCTACAGGACTCCGATGGTTGCAATCCAACTGCATTTCGCAGTGCCATCATTTGAATTTTCAAAACGCGTTGCATACTTGGTGCCTTACCCCACAACATCAACCCATACTTCATTCCAGATTCAAAGACGGAAAATAATATCAACAACATATTTCTTGGCACCAAATAACGCAGTCTGAAGTCACCATAGAAAATCCTGCTAACCTCTTTTTTTAGATTATTTGTGTACTCGTACCTAGTAAAGCCCATGCTCACATACAAACCCAGAAACTTAATACATACAACGTGTCGTACAGATGCATAATCGATCTAAGCAATATTGAAGGTCGCAAATTAAGGTTAATGAAAAAAGTCTTTTCTTTGTTTAACACAAACGGTTATTACCAAGCCAAAAACTGAGAACTTGTCTAGCATCTGTTGCGCGGTGGCTAATGATTTCCAGTCGAGGCCAATAATAATAATAATCTGTTGCGCGAATATTCTTACTATATTAATAATGTCGTCTTCGCAGAGATAAGTACTATCATCCGCATACATTGCAAGTGAACCATTAGATAAAGTATTAAGCAAGACATTTGTGAAAATAACGAACGATAAAGGACTCAAGACGGCGCCTTGAGGAACTCCAATCTTGACCGAGCACCATTTACCTCAATAACGTGTTTGTTTCTGCAAGATATGATTCAATCCATCTGCTAATCTTACCACGCAAGCCATACTGCTCCAACTTCCTCAATAACAATGTGTGATCGACTAGATCAAAAGTATTGCTTAGATAAATTGCAGTATGCCCGTCGTAGTTGATTTATGTTTCTGAAAACCATGCTGCTTTCTGATAGTGGTATATTTAGTGCAAAAACTCAACAATCTTTTCTGCCATTATTTTTTCAAAAACTTTCGAAGTAACAGACAAGAGCGAAATGAATCTGTAGTTAGTAATTAGTAACTAACAATTTACGTCCGGTTTTGTCCACTGGCACAATCTTTGCAGTTTTAAGTACTTTTGGAAAGGTACACGAGTCAATAGGGTTGTTCAACAGCAACGTCAGTGGTACAAAGCAAATAGCATCAATACCTGAAGACAGACTTTTTCAATTTTAAAATAGCATCATAAGTAATATTTAGTAATTGGACTAACAAATACGGAGAGGTATTCATATTTCCCATATTACCAATATTGCCAAATGGAGCAATAATACTCTCCGGAAGCACTAGAAATTTCTACTGTATTTTCAATAAACTTATTATACGTTTTATTTTATCTCTTATTTGTGCTTCGTGAGTTGCAAATATTGCAAATAGGTATTAACGTTTTTTGAAGTGAAACATCGTAACTCCGTGTAGACACTAATGGAAGCGAGGGAACGCCGAGAAATGCTCCAGATTTTTATGTTTGCCACTATACTCTAACGTTAATAGTCAAACCTAACTAAATAATAACGAAACGTTCAAATGGATAAACGTCATGGATATTCCAAACCTTTTGATTCGATTACTGGGGGAAATTATATTGACATGCATCGAAACGGGCGCGCATTTGGGACAAACTCTTCACACGATTCGTAATTTTGCACTATCACGTCGAGTACCGGGAAATAACATAATTTGATTGTCGAAAGTAGGTCAGCTTGGTACATCACGTTAGACACGATGCGCATCGTACGTAAAACGACAGGATACAAGAAGGTCCTCGCATTGAAAAGAAACAATTAGGTAACATCACTTAGATAGATATCGAAGTATTGCTTTTACATAAGGTAGGAACTAGAAGTTATCGGAGTTTAAATAATAGATTGAATGACATTAGAAGTAAAAAGCTTTTCGTATTCGAGGACGTTTTGGAAACAAAATATGTGTTACCGTGGCACTCAAACTCGCCAAATGACTTGGAAATTAAAAAATTTAAAGTTTACAAGCGGCCATAAAATAACATATTAAAAAGACAACTCTGGCCATAAACGTGGACCCGTATTTCGGCACCTCGTACGCATACCGGAATCTATCAGCAGAATACACGTTCTATTCTAAATGTTCTTCAATTTTTATTAAATTCTGTATTTAATATAAATATTAAAGCACAAAACACAAGTTCTCATTCACTTATATACATTTATTAGCGGGACTCAGGACTAAATGTGACACAATAGGATGTATGGGTGTTTTTCGATGTAATGCGCTTTTCAATAGAGAAAATACATTGTCCACGTTAAAGCAAAGATTTGCATTGCGAATTTCTATAGAATACCATATTAGCCCATTAAATTGGAGTCTATGAATATGATAGTGTTGGAAATAAACATATTTTTAAATAACAAAATTTACAAATACCGTAAATAATAAACGTACCTAATTAATATATTTTAGCATCCGTTGGTGAATTATGAAAATTGCCTTGGAATTTCCGACGTAATTAAATTATTGAAAAAATCTCCCCGGTAAGGAATCGAACCTGACATCTCCCGCTTGCCGGATGGGCGTGCTAACCTCTACACCACGGGAACCTTAACCAAAATATATTAATTAAAATTAGTGTACTTGGTATGTAAAAATTAAAAATTATTTATCGAAATATTACGATATGTTTGCAGGTAAAATAATAACTAGGTATTAAAAAGTGAACGTTCCTGGCATCAAAATCTCCGTGGTGTAGTGGTTAGCACGCCCGTCCGGCAAGCGGGAGATGTCAGGTTCGATTCCTTACCGGGGAGATTTTTTCAATTATTTAATTACGTCGGAAATTCTAGATTTTAATAAGCGTAGCAATTGCTACGGTTGTAATATTTGTAACTGTTAAATTTGTACATACAGGCAGCTTTGAAAAGATTGATTTTTAAACGAAAACTTCAAACAACAAAACCAAACTAGTGCGAAATTAACAAAACCATTATAATTCACTGAAAACTGCAGACAAACGTGCAAAACTGCACAGGAACTCGGCGTAAACTTGACGAATAAAGCGAATGACATTTTCAACCGCAGTTACTATGGTTGCAAACATGTTAAAAACGTCGAAACCCTAGTTACAAATCAATTATGAAAGAGATAGATGTTTGTAGGTTAGTTACAGTATGTCTACGAGAGGGAGGACCGTCGTTTCAAGTGTATTTGACACTTGAAGGAGTACCGATACGAACGAACGAATGTATTTCTTACAATAGCAGAATTGCAACAGATGGAGCCACTTAAAATTGCAAATTGATATGTTGAATCAGCCATTGCGAATGTTCCACTTCTATCGATAGCATATCTTACAATTTAATTGGGAAAATTTCAATTATTGGTTGTAAATATAAACCTCATCGATTTTATCAAACAAAATGCACGAATTTTTAAATAATATTCATGTATAAGTATCGCACGTATGAATTTAGAAAAGTTCAAAGAAAACGTCGCAGCTTGTCGGGGTCATCAATGCGCAATAATCGGAGTCATCTAACTTTAACCTAAATCAAAGCAATAATAACAATACACATTTCAGTACGTATAAAGCGTTATATTAATATCTGCAACAAACAATATGTTGTTATATCTCTGCTCTTACGTTCACTTACAACACCCAAATGATATCCATGGAAAAAGAAGAAGTTACCTGTTGCTGGCACTACAGGTGTATGTATTACATGTAGGTCTTTGCGCTAAATTTACTTGCGATATTAACCGTAGGGACGTTGCATGAAATTTGCTTTAAACAAAAAGTTTGTGAAAATCCTGCCGTTGAAGGACCCAGCGATTGGTGTGACATCATTCGGTCGCCAATATATTGCCACAAATATCAGATCCTTAAGCTCGCAATACACCACCATAAATATACATGTCAACATTCAGAATTAATTTGTCGGAATACGCCTTATATTTCTGGTGTATCGCCCAAGTGATACATCCCTGGTTTTCCTCATAAACACCAACGTCAAAACTAGTACCCATTCTTGATCCATCTGTGCACCAGATTTGGGTTTTCGGTTTTCTCTCCTCTCCATTTCTCCATTCTTCCCAATTCCAGAAAACTTTGGTTTACCATAGGAGATCCTGGAGATTATTATTATATTGCTACCCATATCAAGATAGGGATCAAAGATAGGGCTTATTACTATTGCTTCTATTCTGATGTGCCTCGACCCACTGTAGGTTCTCCAGTTACCAGTGTTTTTCAGTTTGTATGCTCCAATTCTACCTTTTCTCCTGATATTGGATGTCAAGAGGAGGTAGATTTAGCATGGTTTCTATAGCAGCCGTTGGGGTGATTTTAATGGCTCCACTTATGCATAGGCATGCCAGTCTCTGAATTTTCGAGAGACTGGTTATCACATGCTTCTGTGTGATCTTAGGCTACCATATGTTAATGTTAGTGCTGTGTCTGATGATAGTCGGTGCTCGCTTTTACTATACAGGTTCGATTTCATTACAATAATTGAAATGTTATAAAATATCATAGCATTTATTTTATTGATTACCAATTGTAAAAGGAATATACCATATTGTTATGCGACAGAAGCCAACAAGAGGTATGTTAAGTGTATTTCGTTAGAGAAAAGTACGTCACGTCACTGAAACATTACTATTCAAAAACGAATTAACCTAACAAACGCTAGCACTAACCTCATTACCACATACAATTGCAATGGCGATGGAGCAACACGCTCGCCTACTATGTCAGCGTATCTGTTGCTTAACCACAAAAACGTAAATTTCTCTGCGACGAATATGACGTAAATGTTCTTTTGTCTAACGAAATTCACAAATTTACATACATTAAAAAGACCCTCACAGCAATGACCGCTAATTTGACTATTCGAATATGATTCGCTATTCATTAAACTGCACCAGAACTTTTTAATTTTCCCGCTTCGGAATAGGGAAAAATGTTATATGGTTTTGATAGAGCAGTATTGCTGCACCTAGATACACAACAATACTTGTAACCCAGTCCCTCTATCGCTAAATTAACGTGATATCATAAAATACCACAAAGGCAAAAAATGGTAATATTACCACACTGCTGCCAATCTAATATGAAGTGGTTGATTATTTCGGCCGGATGACATCACAAAAATGACTAGAATGAGAAATTTATTTTTGGAATTTTGTGATGGAAGTATGAAATTTTTCATTTTTTATATTTTGTTATCACGATATTCAAACGTACAAATTCTCTATTAACTATCAGAAAGTTTACGACATAAGTACAACACCAAAAGTGAACCTACAAAATGTAAATCTAAAGCTGTACAAATGATTGTCAAAAACCTTAATGGGCAAATAATAGCCAAATAAAGAACAAAACCAAAAACCAAGGATTTTTTGGAAAGACACATTTAAAGAATGGTGGTGTATTTATTTTAAAAGATGAACCCTAACAAATTATTGGAGAGAATCTTCTTGGATCTGGAAGAATATCATAGACAGTAAATTCGTGCACTTCTGTGAAATACTTGACTTGACAGTTAGTATCTGTCAAGTATCTGTCAACCTTATCGACAAGCGCATACAGTTTAAATGGTCGGAAAACGCAAGCAGACAATTCAAAATTATAGGGCGTTTTCGAAAAACGGCCGTAACGAGGTGAAATATACGTCCAATTCGACGCAAACCTCGCCGCATATATTCAAGGAGCAAGAACTATTAGTGTTGATAAAGCGATTACCAAAGAAGTCGTTGTATAGCCGAATGAAAAACGAAACGCATCAACAAGAACGACAACAGAACGAATCAACGACCCGAAAAGTAGACAATATCCCTAATTGTCAGCGACCAAGCGACGGCAAAGAGGACGAATCTTCCGAAAATGATATGGAGTCGTTAATATGGAAGCTGAAACGTCCGAAGTGTTATCGCGACTACCTTCGAACTACGATCACTTCGTTAAACCAATTACGAATAACGAACGAG
This sequence comes from Dynastes maya, assembly GCA_029619315.2. NCBI lineage: Eukaryota > Metazoa > Arthropoda > Insecta > Coleoptera > Scarabaeidae > Dynastes > Dynastes maya. Next base: position 31,620,198 of record JAROYE020000008.1, read on the forward strand.
CGAATTCCACGTTGGATAATGTATCTATCAACAAAGATCTCGATACAGTAGCAATTACACCCGCAGCACCTCGCAGAAAGAACCCTATCCCCAGAACAATATCTAATAATTACAATTACATTAATATAAGGCCGGGACCGAAATGTACCAAACCCAAAGACTATCTAGAATTGATGGAATGCAATAGGATACCGATAATGTTGGATGGTAGCGATTGTCACGAGGAGACCGCAAGTCCAAATCTGTCTCTTATCATCGAAATAAGCAGCGAACGTACTTCTAGTAGTATACAGGAAAATGAAATAATGAAATCCTTCGCGGAAAAGTCAATATCGTCTGAATTGAATAACATGGCGTGTAATCCTGACGCCAATCCAGAAATCAATCTCTTAAACGAAAATAATATATCCGTACCGCGAATCGTCGACAACACTTCGTCTAGCAATTCGGAAGTAAATTCCTCGACAAATCAACAAGCCCACGATATTAATATGACGAAAAACGATAATACACACCAGACAGAAGAAGGAAGCCTTCCTGTTGAAGAACTTACCATTAGCGAAAACGTTCGGCATACCAATGAGAATTTGACTACCCTGGTGAGACGCAGAAGACAAGATAACGAAAATGCTGACAATGTTAATCGGGCCCCGGACGCTAACAATGGAACGCGATCTTGTCACGATGGTAAAAGGAGGAAACGACACAAATACATTATAATTGAAGCAGATACGGTGCATATACATAATCATTTTTATAATCGGTAGACTACATATTATGTGAACATTAATGTAATTAGGTAAAAGCATTTTCAGTACCCAGTAACTCGCTATAGTTTCTATAATATTATATCTAGTAATGTTTCTTATTGTTACCGCATTATTCTTTTAATTATTATTATTATCATAAAATACCACAAAGGCAAAAAATGGTAATATTACCACACTGCTGCCAATCTAATATGAAGTGGTTGATTATTTCGGCCGGATGACATCACAAAAATGACTAGAATGAGAAATTTATTTTTGGAATTTTGTGATGGAAGTATGAAATTTTTCATTTTTTATATTTTGTTATCACGATATTCAAACGTACAAATTCTCTATTAACTATCAGAAAGTTTACGACATAAGTACAACACCAAAAGTGAACCTACAAAATGTAAATCTAAAGCTGTACAAATGATTGTCAAAAACCTTAATGGGCAAATAATAGCCAAATAAAGAACAAAACCAAAAACCAAGGATTTTTTGGAAAGACACATTTAAAGAATGGTGGTGTATTTATTTTAAAAGATGAACCCTAACAAATTATTGGAGAGAATCTTCTTGGATCTGGAAGAATATCATAGACAGTAAATTCGTGCACTTCTGTGAAATACTTGACTTGACAGTTAGTATCTGTCAAGTATCTGTCAACCTTATCGACAAGCGCATACAGTTTAAATGGTCGGAAAACGCAAGCAGACAATTCAAAATTATAGGGCGTTTTCGAAAAACGGCCGTAACGAGGTGAAATATACGTCCAATTCGACGCAAACCTCGCCGCATATATTCAAGGAGCAAGAACTATTAGTGTTGATAAAGCGATTACCAAAGAAGTCGTTGTATAGCCGAATGAAAAACGAAACGCATCAACAAGAACGACAACAGAACGAATCAACGACCCGAAAAGTAGACAATATCCCTAATTGTCAGCGACCAAGCGACGGCAAAGAGGACGAATCTTCCGAAAATGATATGGAGTCGTTAATATGGAAGCTGAAACGTCCAGAAGTGTTATCGCGACTACCTTCGAACTACGATCACTTCGTTAAACCAATTACGAATAACGAACGAGCGAATTCCACGTTGGATAATGTATCTATCAACAAAGATCTCGATACAGTAGCAATTACACCCGCAGCACCTCGCAGAAAGAACCCTATCCCCAGAACAATATCTAATAATTACAATTACATTAATATAAGGCCGGGACCGAAATGTACCAAAACCCAAAGACTATCTAGAATTGATGGAATGCAATAGGATACCGATAATGTTGGATGGTAGCGATTGTCACGAGGAGACCGCAAGTCCAAATCTGTCTCTTATCATCGAAATAAGCAGCGAACGTACTTCTAGTAGTATACAGGAAAATGAAATAATGAAATCCTTCGCGGAAAAGTCAATATCGTCTGAATTGAATAACATGGCGTGTAATCCTGACGCCAATCCAGAAATCAATCTCTTAAACGAAAATAATATATCCGTACCGCGAATCGTCGACAACACTTCGTCTAGCAATTCGGAAGTAAATTCCTCGACAAATCAACAAGCCCACGATATTAATATGACGAAAAACGATAATACACACCAGACAGAAGAAGGAAGCCTTCCTGTTGAAGAACTTACCATTAGCGAAAACGTTCGGCATACCAATGAGAATTTGACTACCCTGGTGAGACGCAGAAGACAAGATAACGAAAATGCTGACAATGTTAATCGGGCCCCGGACGCTAACAATGGAACGCGATCTTGTCACGATGGTAAAAGGAGGAAAACGACACAAATACATTATAATTGAAGCAGATACGGTGCATATACATAATCATTTTTATAATCGGTAGACTACATATTATGTGAACATTAATGTAATTAGGTAAAAGCATTTTCAGTACCCAGTAACTCGCTATAGTTTCTATAATATTATATCTAGTAATGTTTCTTATTGTTACCGCATTATTCTTTTAATTATTATTATTATCATAAAATACCACAAAGGCAAAAAATGGTAATATTACCACACTGCTGCCAATCTAATATGAAGTGGTTGATTATTTCGGCCGGATGACATCACAAAAATGACTAGAATGAGAAATTTATTTTTGGAATTTTGTGATGGAAGTATGAAATTTTTCATTTTTTATATTTTGTTATCACGATATTCAAACGTACAAATTCTCTATTAACTATCAGAAAGTTTACGACATAAGTACAACACCAAAAGTGAACCTACAAAATGTAAATCTAAAGCTGTACAAATGATTGTCAAAAACCTTAATGGGCAAATAATAGCCAAATAAAGAACAAAACCAAAAACCAAGGATTTTTTGGAAAGACACATTTAAAGAATGGTGGTGTATTTATTTTAAAAGATGAACCCTAACAAATTATTGGAGAGAATCTTCTTGGATCTGGAAGAATATCATAGACAGTAAATTCGTGCACTTCTGTGAAATACTTGACTTGACAGTTAGTATCTGTCAAGTATCTGTCAACCTTATCGACAAGCGCATACAGTTTAAATGGTCGGAAAACGCAAGCAGACAATTCAAAATTATAGGGCGTTTTCGAAAAACGGCCGTAACGAGGTGAAATATACGTCCAATTCGACGCAAAACCTCGCCGCATATATTCAAGGAGCAAGAACTATTAGTGTTGATAAAGCGATTACCAAAGAAGTCGTTGTATAGCCGAATGAAAAACGAAACGCATCAACAAGAACGACAACAGAACGAATCAACGACCCGAAAAGTAGACAATATCCCTAATTGTCAGCGACCAAGCGACGGCAAAGAGGACGAATCTTCCGAAAATGATATGGAGTCGTTAATATGGAAGCTGAAACGTCCAGAAGTGTTATCGCGACTACCTTCGAACTACGATCACTTCGTTAAACCAATTACGAATAACGAACGAGCGAATTCCACGTTGGATAATGTATCTATCAACAAAGATCTCGATACAGTAGCAATTACACCCGCAGCACCTCGCAGAAAGAACCCTATCCCCAGAACAATATCTAATAATTACAATTACATTAATATAAGGCCGGGACCGAAATGTACCAAACCCAAAGACTATCTAGAATTGATGGAATGCAATAGGATACCGATAATGTTGGATGGTAGCGATTGTCACGAGGAGACCGCAAGTCCAAATCTGTCTCTTATCATCGAAATAAGCAGCGAACGTACTTCTAGTAGTATACAGGAAAATGAAATAATGAAATCCTTCGCGGAAAAGTCAATATCGTCTGAATTGAATAACATGGCGTGTAATCCTGACGCCAATCCAGAAATCAATCTCTTAAACGAAAATAATATATCCGTACCGCGAATCGTCGACAACACTTCGTCTAGCAATTCGGAAGTAAATTCCTCGACAAATCAACAAGCCCACGATATTAATATGACGAAAAACGATAATACACACCAGACAGAAGAAGGAAGCCTTCCTGTTGAAGAACTTACCATTAGCGAAAACGTTCGGCATACCAATGAGAATTTGACTACCCTGGTGAGACGCAGAAGACAAGATAACGAAAATGCTGACAATGTTAATCGGGCCCCGGACGCTAACAATGGAACGCGATCTTGTCACGATGGTAAAAGGAGGAAACGACACAAATACATTATAATTGAAGCAGATACGGTGCATATACATAATCATTTTTATAATCGGTAGACTACATATTATGTGAACATTAATGTAATTAGGTAAAAGCATTTTCAGTACCCAGTAACTCGCTATAGTTTCTATAATATTATATCTAGTAATGTTTCTTATTGTTACCGCATTATTCTTTTAATTATTATTATTATCATAAAATACCACAAAGGCAAAAAATGGTAATATTACCACACTGCTGCCAATCTAATATGAAGTGGTTGATTATTTCGGCCGGATGACATCACAAAAATGACTAGAATGAGAAATTTTTTTTGGAATTTTGTGATGGAAGTATGAAATTTTTCATTTTTTATATTTGTTATCACGATATTCAAACGTACAAATTCTCTATTAACTATCAGAAAGTTTACGACATAAGTACAACACCAAAAGTGAACCTACAAAATGTAAATCTAAAGCTGTACAAATGATTGTCAAAAACCTTAATGGGCAAATAATAGCCAAATAAAGAACAAAACCAAAAACCAAGGATTTTTTGGAAAGACACATTTAAAGAATGGTGGTGTATTTATTTTAAAAGATGAACCCTAACAAATTATTGGAGAGAATCTTCTTGGATCTGGAAGAATATCATAGACAGTAAATTCGTGCACTTCTGTGAAATACTTGACTTGACAGTTAGTATCTGTCAAGTATCTGTCAACCTTATCGACAAGCGCATACAGTTTAAATGGTCGGAAAACGCAAGCAGACAATTCAAAATTATAGGGCGTTTTCGAAAAACGGCCGTAACGAGGTGAAATATCGTCCAATTCGACGCAAACCTCGCCGCATATATTCAAGGAGCAAGAACTATTAGTGTTGATAAAGCGATTACCAAAGAAGTCGTTGTATAGCCGAATGAAAAACGAAACGCATCAACAAGAACGACAACAGAACGAATCAACGACCCGAAAAGTAGACAATATCCCTAATTGTCAGCGACCAAGCGACGGCAAAGAGGACGAATCTTCCGAAAATGATATGGAGTCGTTAATATGGAAGCTGAAACGTCCAGAAGTGTTATCGCGACTACCTTCGAACTACGATCACTTCGTTAAACCAATTACGAATAACGAACGAGCGAATTCCACGTTGGATAATGTATCTATCAACAAAGATCTCGATACAGTAGCAATTACACCCGCAGCACCTCGCAGAAAGAACCCTATCCCCAGAACAATATCTAATAATTACAATTACATTAATATAAGGCCGGGACCGAAATGTACCAAACCCAAAGACTATCTAGAATTGATGGAATGCAATAGGATACCGATAATGTTGGATGGTAGCGATTGTCACGAGGAGACCGCAAGTCCAAATCTGTCTCTTATCATCGAAATAAGCAGCGAACGTACTTCTAGTAGTATACAGGAAAATGAAATAATGAAATCCTTCGCGGAAAAGTCAATATCGTCTGAATTGAATAACATGGCGTGTAATCCTGACGCCAATCCAGAAATCAATCTCTTAAACGAAAATAATATATCCGTACCGCGAATCGTCGACAACACTTCGTCTAGCAATTCGGAAGTAAATTCCTCGACAAATCAACAAGCCCACGATATTAATATGACGAAAAACGATAATACACACCAGACAGAAGAAGGAAGCCTTCCTGTTGAAGAACTTACCATTAGCGAAAACGTTCGGCATACCAATGAGAATTTGACTACCCTGGTGAGACGCAGAAGACAAGATAACGAAAATGCTGACAATGTTAATCGGCCCCGGACGCTAACAATGGAACGCGATCTTGTCACGATGGTAAAAGGAGGAAACGACACAAATACATTATAATTGAAGCAGATACGGTGCATATACATAATCATTTTTATAATCGGTAGACTACATATTATGTGAACATTAATGTAATTAGGTAAAAGCATTTTCAGTACCCAGTAACTCGCTATAGTTTCTATAATATTATATCTAGTAATGTTTCTTATTGTTACCGCATTATTCTTTTAATTATTATTATTATCATAAAATACCACAAAGGCAAAAAATGGTAATATTACCACACTGCTGCCAATCTAATATGAATGGTTGATTATTTCGGCCGGATGACATCACAAAAATGACTAGAATGAGAAATTTATTTTTGGAATTTTGTGATGGAAGTATGAAATTTTTCATTTTTTATATTTTGTTATCACGATATTCAAACGTACAAATTCTCTATTAACTATCAGAAAGTTTACGACATAAGTACAACACCAAAAGTGAACCTACAAAATGTAAATCTAAAGCTGTACAAATGATTGTCAAAAACCTTAATGGGCAAATAATAGCCAAATAAAGAACAAACCAAAAACCAAGGATTTTTTGGAAAGACACATTTAAAGAATGGTGGTGTATTTATTTTAAAAGATGAACCCTAACAAATTATTGGAGAGAATCTTCTTGGATCTGGAAGAATATCATAGACAGTAAATTCGTGCACTTCTGTGAAATACTTGACTTGACAGTTAGTATCTGTCAAGTATCTGTCAACCTTATCGACAAGCGCATACAGTTTAAATGGTCGGAAAACGCAAGCAGACAATTCAAAATTATAGGGCGTTTTCGAAAAACGGCCGTAACGAGGTGAAATATACGTCCAATTCGACGCAAACCTCGCCGCATATATTCAAGGAGCAAGAACTATTAGTGTTGATAAAGCGATTACCAAAGAAGTCGTTGTATAGCCGAATGAAAAACGAAACGCATCAACAAGAACGACAACAGAACGAATCAACGACCCGAAAAGTAGACAATATCCCTAATTGTCAGCGACCAAGCGACGGCAAAGAGGACGAATCTTCCGAAAATGATATGGAGTCGTTAATATGGAAGCTGAAACGTCCAGAAGTGTTATCGCGACTACCTTCGAACTACGATCACTTCGTTAAACCAATTACGAATAACGAACGAGCGAATTCCACGTTGGATAATGTATCTATCAACAAAGATCTCGATACAGTAGCAATTACACCCGCAGCACCTCGCAGAAAGAACCCTATCCCCAGAACAATATCTAATAATTACAATTACATTAATATAAGGCCGGGACCGAAATGTACCAAACCCAAAGACTATCTAGAATTGATGGAATGCAATAGGATACCGATAATGTTGGATGGTAGCGATTGTCACGAGGAGACCGCAAGTCCAAATCTGTCTCTTATCATCGAAATAAGCAGCGAACGTACTTCTAGTAGTATACAGGAAAATGAAATAATGAAATCCTTCGCGGAAAAGTCAATATCGTCTGAATTGAATAACATGGCGTGTAATCCTGACGCCAATCCAGAAATCAATCTCTTAAACGAAAATAATATATCCGTACCGCGAATCGTCGACAACACTTCGTCTAGCAATTCGGAAGTAAATTCCTCGACAAATCAACAAGCCCACGATATTAATATGACGAAAAACGATAATACACACCAGACAGAAGAGGAAGCCTTCCTGTTGAAGAACTTACCATTAGCGAAAACGTTCGGCATACCAATGAGAATTTGACTACCCTGGTGAGACGCAGAAGACAAGATAACGAAAATGCTGACAATGTTAATCGGGCCCCGGACGCTAACAATGGAACGCGATCTTGTCACGATGGTAAAAGGAGGAAACGACACAAATACATTATAATTGAAGCAGATACGGTGCATATACATAATCATTTTTATAATCGGTAGACTACATATTATGTGAACATTAATGTAATTAGGTAAAAGCATTTTCAGTACCCAGTAACTCGCTATAGTTTCTATAATATTATATCTAGTAATGTTTCTTATTGTTACCGCATTATTCTTTTAATTATTTAATTAAATTTTCCAGAGTTAACACAACTTTTATCTGTCCTTTCTTTTTGACTAAAAGTTAAAAATTAGTATTTTAAACCTTATACTAGTAAACTCTCTAAATTGAAATGTCATGTGTTTACATCTATTATACCACATAAGTACTTACAGGTTGCTCCAATCTTCTGGAATTCCTGCTATTTACACAATAGTTATTATTATGTATGTTTTCGTTATATTTTTGTCTATTCGCATCAATATTCGCGAGAGATTCCTTTTTGTACTTTCGATATAGTTCATAACATTCCGCACTGTTAGTAGATTTTGTAACAATGTATAAACCATCTAGGATTCCTTTTTGTTCCAGGATTTCTGGTGTATTTATGTAATTAACACATTTGGCTTTTTTAGTTTTCATTTTCATTTCAGGGAAGCACTTGTTGAACAGTTCAAGACTACCGTGGAACATATGCAGTATCCTTCGAAATATACAAGGTGTTCAGTAATGAACACCAAACTTTGCCAAAAACTCAAAATCATGGAACGTATTTTTTTTAATAGGATGGTATGAGAATGGCGTTTTGTGTCAAAATCTGCATTACCGACTGTAAGTACGATTTCTTAGTCGACGTTTGTCAAAATTTTGGAGGGATTCATCGTATAGTGTTGTTTTGAGAGTAGGTTTCGATAATGAAATCGCCTGTACAGATAAGTGAAGATTTACTTACAAATCCGCTCATTTTCTATTATTTGTTTTAAGATAATGTGATGCAATACTATAAAAGCCCAAAGTTTTGAAGGTAATGCTTTCCCCAATATGCGATCGTACGGGCACAACATACAATCACGCAGTTCTATTTTTTTTCTTACTATTTCACACTTTCTTATAAATTGTAAAGCAGAAATAAAGGAAAGACAATATAATTCACTTAACTTGTTTGGCTCTCCTACAATTGTTTGATTTGTAATATAATACTGAATAGCAAAATCGTGAATTTTTGTCAGGTAAATTTACCTAACGTTTATTAAACATTAAAGCAGCATATTCTTTTATTCAAGTACTAGGAACTATAGACTAACTTTTGTGAATTTTCGCAAGTTTTAAAGAATATTTTACTAAAATAAAATTACTCCAATATTTTAATGAAAATTATTCTTAAACGATGGCGCAGCTTTCTATAATTACGGGAATTTTCAATACAAAATTGTTTCTACAACGTTGTTGTAATTATCTTTACAAGTGTAGCTTCTTCTTATTATTATTATAGACGGGCCATGGCACAGATGCCTTTAACCACTGTGACCTTAATGGATCTACTGTAACAAGGTGCCCTTATATGTGTTAGAATAGTTAGAGGCTTTTAGTGAACCTTAGTACTACTCTAGAATCTGCTTCCTTCAGTTCAGTAAGCGCAAGAAATGGCCTACTGAAATGTTAGTGTCGTGTGCGACTAATGGCAACACATTTACATAGGATGTGTTCTGCCGCACTCAGATCTTCTTGGCATAGACGACAGATTTGATCTTCAGCTTTTCCTAGTTTAAATAAATGATATTTTAGGGCTACATGGCCTATCATAAATCCTGCCAGTAATCTAAGATCCCTTTTGCTAAACGATAGCGCTATTTGTGCTGTCTCTGGCGAGCCTGATATAAGTGCTTTCGCCTGTTTTTGTCCTGGAACATTTTCCCAGTACGAGGACTTTTGATTGTCCTCCCATGCTTTAATTGCTTGTTTTATGTGGCTCTTTTGGAGACCACAGAAGGGGTTAGGATCAATGAAAGACATGTTCGCTGCTTCTTTGGTCAACTTATCTACCTTTTCATTTCCTTCGATCCCTTGGTGGCTTGGGATCCACCGCAAAGTAACGTGGTTATTGCGTCCCAGTTGCCTTAGATTGTGTACACATTCATGTATCAGAGCAGAATGGCCTTTAGAACTCCCTGACTGTCGCTGCATATATTTATAGTTGCGCCTCGTATCCTTTTCTCGAGGTTCTTTACGGCGCACAAATTTAAAGCAGAAATCTCATCTTGAAATATGTTGGTGTAGAGTCCTATAAGCATTTTTAGGTGGTAGTTAGGACCACTAATGCCTATACCTGTTCCAACATCTATGTTGTGGTTACGTAAATAGTTGTTTTTGATACTAAATTGCGAAATGCCATTTTTGAAAGTTCAAGGAATTGAAAAAATGTGTTTGAAAGTGTAATATTCGCACATCTTGGATATAAAATTAATAAAGTGCAGCCGAGATTATGGTGTATTTATCTCATGCTGAAGGGAACACTAAACGTCAAACAAAACACAGATATGGGAAAATATCCCAAGTTAGTAACTTATTTGAAAAATAAATGTGTAGGATATTGTCCAAAAAAGTCAAAAGTTTTAAGAAAAGCGGAAATTATGAAACTTTTACAAGAGGCACCAGATGAAGTCTTCTTATTAATGAAGGTGATTTATATTAATTCATTAATATTTGTATATGGTTTCACTGATGAGTACTGATATTGTTTCAGGTTATTTAAATATTAGGCATATATGGGGTGTGCAGAAGAAGTGAGCTATTGAATTTAACAACAGATGATATTGAGGATAAGAGTTCAATAGTAATCGTAAAAATCTAAGATACAAAACCTCACCTTCAAAGAACATTTGTCATTTCAAATTTGGCCTACATTAAGTTGTACCGAAAATTATACCTTGCGTTTAGTGTACGAAAAATGTGGAAATCGGGTTATTGGTACTAATAAAACCAGAATTGTTTCAAAAGAAATTACAACATATTTAAAATCTGCAAGACTACAGAGCTATACTGATTATTATTTTCAAAGATCATCTGCCACAATGTTAGCAGATTCTGGAGCTAATTTCGCCAGTGTTAAAAATGTAGGGGTTGGCGATCGTCAACGGTTACGGAGACATATACGAAGGATGATCGTAAAATAAGGTTCCCATATTTTTAAAAAATAGACACCATTCTTTATTTCTTTAACATTACACATCGTTTTAAAGGTAGAAACTTAAGCTATTTTTCGACATAATCGCCATTTCTATCCAAGCATTTTTGCAGACGGTACTCCAACTTCTGTATCCCCATGTCGTAAAATTCTGCCGCCAGTCAAAATCTTTTCAATTGTGGTGTTGGAAATCTCAGGAATCCGAAGAGCGAGTTGACGAATGGTAACCCTCCGATCTTCAAGCAGTATGCTCTCGACTTTTTCAACGATTTCCTTTGAAACTGATGGTCTTCCGCTCCGCTCTTCATCGTGAATTTCCGTCCGACCTCCAGTGAATTCCCTATACCATTTGCGGACGTATTGAACAGCTATACACTTTTCTCCATAAACTTCGGTTAATTGACGATGAATATCTATAGGTGAAACACCTTTCGCGTTTAAAAAACGTATCACAGCGCGAATTTCGCACCTGGCGGTAGCGACAATCGAGAGTTCCATCTCGGACGGCTGCTTAGCCAACACCGAGCGGCTTAGCGAGACGGGAGTGGTACGTATACAGAGTGGGAGAGCTGCTGCATACGCCAATGTTGTCGGATTTCGCCTAACACGTCTTATTGCTGCTGTAGGGCTTTGGGAACCTTATTTTACGATCATCCCTCGTATTAAAAAATTCATTCAGTAGAAAATTGAAATTCCTAATAGCATCTTATTTGTTCCAAAATATTATACTTGTTCAATAACCGTGCCTTATTCAAGAAACTGTTGCAGCGACTTACCATGCTTGACTGAAGTCAGTTTTCACAGTTGTATAATTACGAATTTAAATTTAAACTTTATAAGTAATGACTGTTAAATTGATTGTTAATTACGTCTGCGTTTTTACTGGTAATAATAAATAAAATATATATCATCTCCTTTGATTTTTGTGAGTGGATGTAAAAGTTTTTTACATCTTGTATGTAAAAGAATTTTACGTTCTGTAGAAAAAAAATATTTTGACATTTTACAATTATGTAAACATGACCGTTTTTGAAAAATTCAACAATCACTTCAATTTCAGTTGAGCTGGTTCACTTTCTAATCACTTGCAAATCATTTCAGTTTATAATCAATTAATCATTTTGTAAAAAGAGGACGCCTCTGATGCTACTAATTTAAAGTTACTAGATATTTATAGTACCGCAATTATCCGCCATTTTGGGGCAAAAATATGCGGGAACTTAAAAACGTAAAGCGAGCAATACGTGACTGATTCTCTAACAATTTGTTCTTTGGTATAAAATGAATAAAGCAGTAATTTAAAAAACATGAATGGAAATTTTCTGAGCAGCATGTAATGTAGTAAATATATTTATAAAAAAAAAAAAGAAAAAAACAGTAAGATGTATACGTATTTATTTTAAACTTATTACATTATTGTTATAACTACATATAGCTATTGTAATGGACATGGCCAAACATCCAATAAAGTACATTACTCATTAATTAAAAAGCTTACTTTCAGTTTTAACACTTCATGCAAAATATCTGTTCGAAATTTCATATTTCTTAGACGATGTTAAAGTGTATGTAAATATTTGGATATGGAAGTTTTTGGCGACAAATTTCCTCATATCCTTTAGTACCGCAAGCCATACATAGCTTCAATGCTTTTGTAATTGTATCATCAGACCATGGAGATCCTCTGCTATTATATGTTTCAAGATATTTTAAATGATCTGCATTGAATATTTTCCTTAAAATTATTTGAACCTTTTTGTTGTAATTTTGATTCTAATCTGCGGCACTTTTGCAGTGCTTCTTTTAATTCTTGTTTTAAATCGGCAACTAAAGAAACCATATCTTTTGCTGACCTTTCCATTGTCTCCAAGATGTCCCACTCCTCAATTTTGTCTTGACTGTCATCAATAGACATATCGCTTGTTGTTTCATTTAAAACATATCGACCTCTCATAATTCTTTACACGATACCCTGGCATTTTTTAAGTTTTAATCAGGGAAATGAAAAAGTGTTGATAATTTTAAGGACGTAGTACCTATACAAAATAGTATTTTATATTAAAAAAACTAATTAAAACACGAAATAACAGTATAGAACTGAGCAGAACTTAATTAAAGCGAACCAGAATCATAAATGACAACCACATTAACATGACACAAACTTCAAAAATATAGGTTAATTTTACTGTATTCAACAAAATATTTTGGTGAAATATTGAAACCACTAAAAAGTCACTAGAGAAGTGGCCATTTTGGGGCAAAAATATGGTTTTCTCTTTTTAACACATTGGCCTCATAAATTGCGGTACTTTATATATCTAGTAACTTTATACTAATTGACATAAATCTCAAACTAGACGTTTGGGAATACTATGTACTGTTTGGTGTGTTTTTTAATTGCTTAAACCTTTGATGGAAGTGGAGTAAAATAGGAGCTGCGATTCAAAATTGTTCAGGTAACTGTTGGATAAAAGGTTCGAGGAATTAAAAAACACACCTAAAAGGGGCGTTTTTGTTGCTTTCATAAAAATCTGGGACAAGCGATATGTGCTATTATGTCATTATCCATTTTAAACATGCTTTTGTAAAATATGATAATTAAAAATTTTATATCAATTTAATGCATATTTGTTTGACTCAAGAACTTTTCTTTCTCTGTGAAAATGAGCTCGTATGAGTTGTCTTAGATTTTTATGAAAGCAATGGTACCTGTTCATCTACCGTACGTATCAGCTGTTGTACGAGTCGTAACGCGGTAAATTACTTTACCATCTAATTTTTTTCGTAAATGTCTATAAATAGGACGCAGTGCAAAATTGATTGTAGGATACGACAGTGCCGTATGCACATGTAAGGGTCGCCCGCGCATTGCATTTAGATAATCGCGCACGAAATGTGTATACCTACATACATACAGATAATTAGTTCGCTGATATTTGCGCCATCATTACAGGATTAAAGCGTGGTGTTCGACCATCTTATGATGACGACGGAATTAACTTTAATTCAAGGTTTATTTTGACGCCCACAATCATCGCGGACAACCCCACATTTGTTCATATATACTAGGCACTCAAATTAGATGGAATTCTAAATGTGACACTTACTTAACCGCGACATACGCACTTAACTGTACTACATACAATCGACAATCTGAAGATGCATCTTTTCGAAACTGGACAACGCAACGTGGGAATAATCAGCTGGCATGTACGTACATAATATATCTATTTATCTCTGTTATTATCTCAGCAATGACCGAGATATGTACTTAAATACGTACAATAGATGCCTGTCAAGCTTTAAGAAACGAAAAAATCGTCGGTTAGTCACTGTCTAAATCCGATTCGCAACTTTAAATAGGAAGCGTTTAACCTTTTTTTGAGTTATTCTGTCGTTCTAATCATATTGAATGGAGGAGGGAATTACGTTATTTCGAAGGAATTTTTTAAGATTAGGTCAAAACGTTCAACCAATTATTCTATGCCAACTGATTTACCCAATTTCATTTCTGCTGTGTTTCTAAAAAAAGTAAAACGTAATACAGGGTGTGTTTTATGCTCCAGGCTAATGTTTTTTTTTTAATAACTTTTAAATAAAAAGAAAATTATAATTTGTATTTTATTTATTATATAATTTTTAACGTTTTTAACGAAAAATGATATCGGTCAGGCTACCTTTGGCCATGGCGCAAATGAGAGCTCTTTTAAGCATGTTTTTATGACATTCTCGCAGGCTGCTGGTGTTATTTCGGCAATTTTGTATCGAATGCTGTCCTTAAGCGTCAGGATTGTGGTTGCGTTGCTTGTATACATCTTTCCCTTCAAGTATACCCATAGGAAATAATTGGGAGCGGTCAAATCAGGAAATCGAGAGTACTAGTCAATATCACCATTTTTGGACATTATTTGACCGGGAAAAGTTTCTCGCAAAATTTGCATCGTAGCTGTGTGTGATGTGGCACCGTCCTGTTGGAACCACATGCGTGCTTCCAAAGATCTTGCATTCTTTGGGTCATCATGAATAAATTCCCTGCCCCATTTGAACTGCTTGCACCAATATTTGAAAATAGGACAGATTATTTTCTCCATGCACTGCCACCATCCTCTTATGGATATTCTTCGGACTACTGCCTTCTTTCGATAGAAATTCAAGATTTGAATCACTCATTTTCGCTTCTTTAAACTGATACATAAAAGACAAGAACTTGGAGAAAACTAGGTAGATAACATAAAAACACCCCTCGTATATGAAAGATATAGTTTAATTTGGAATCAGAATAAAAAAAATATTTCTTCAAACCAAAGTATACTTAATATACGCAATAATTAGAGTAACCTAAACTTGCGGACTCGCATAGGCGTCGGTATTACGGGTTAATATAAGAATACGAAAAATTCATAAATAAACTAAACCGGTAGAGAAGCAGGCATGTAGTGTCGACCTTGAATATAAATCATGTTAAACCGCGCTCAGAGAGATTTCGTTTTAGTACCGGTTGAGCTATTGCAGAGATTAGTCGAACGGTCAAGGTTATGTACTTACGTGTCGCTTTTGAAAATATAGCTGGTGTTTTTTGTGTGTTGTAGTATTATACCAAGTACATAATTAGTGTATCGTTTCATATAGAACTAATATTTACATAGCTAAGAAAACAATGCCTCGTAATAGATTTGCTACTAATGTACATAAGTATGTGTCACTTTTTCCCCATTTAAAATATGACGGTAGTGCAGTTTTTTGCTTAATATGCAATGTTCGTTTGGCTGCATTGGACAGAACTGATTGCCAGAGGCATGTCAATGGTATTAAGCATATGGAAATGCAAGAACTGAAATACCTTATACACTATTCCTCATACATTTATTAATTATGTTTACCTCTTGTAATCTTCCGTTGTCGTTGGTGAGAAAACCAGCTTTTAAAACGTTTTGGCGACAATACGTTCCAAAGTACCCATTACCCTCACAAACACAATTACAGAATCATTTGCCGCGAATGAAAGAGATGCTAGAAAATGTGTGTAAACGTGATTTGTGTTCCAAAAACATATGGATTACCGTGGATGAGACGACCGATATAAAGAAAAACAGTATTGTGAATGTAATAGCTCGCGTTTTTCTAGCGAGAACACAGCATCTCGATATTTGTTAGCTTGCAAACGTGTTCAACAATGTACCGCGGAAAATATTCAAAAAGTGATAATGAACGCTTTGAAAAAATTTAAAATTGCCCAAGATCAAGTTGTGATGATTGTGACAGATAGTGCAGCAACGATGTTAAGTGTTAGGCGATCCTTAAAACATATATTTCCTAACTTAATACATATAACCTGCGTGCTGCATGCTTTGCATTTAGTTGGTGAAGTTGTTCGACAACATTACGGAAACGTTGATCGGATGATTGGAAGTACTAACGCAGTGTTTCGTAAATCTCCTAAACGTTTAAAAGAATTTCGTAAATTTTGTCCAGGTATTCCAGAACCTCATGAACCAATTTTAACGCGATGGGGTACTTGGCTAACAGCCGCTTCTTACTATTTGATCCATTTTCAACAAATTCAATCAGTTATAATGCGATTTAATCGGAATGAATCCAAAGCAATTAGAGAAAGTCAAAGAGAATTTCAAATTCCTCAACTTTTAGAAGATTTAACAACAATATGTACCGATTATACAGTATTACTAGATGCCATCAGAAAACTACAATGTACTGAATTGTCATTGCAGGAATCATTAGACATAGTGGAGAGTGTAAAAAATAAATTACACACATTAAATGATACGCCAGGATTATGCGCTAGTCAAAAGTTGGCAGATGTTTTAAGGAAAAATCCCGATTTTGCTACTTTAGAGGCCGTTTATAATAAGTGTAAGAATAGTGAACTTTTAAGTGATTTTGAAAAACAGTTTCTACATGCAAATGTACCTTCCTTAGATGTGGAGAGATCGTTTTCTATGTATAAGAATATTTTTTCTTGTCGACGCACAACGTTTAAAGAAGTAACTGTGGAAACATATGCAATGATGCAAGTTTACAGTAGTTCACATCCTGATGCCTCTAATTTGTTGAATAATTAGCAAGTAAGTTTATTTATGAATTTTTCGTATTCTTATATTAACCCGTAATATCGACGCCTATGCGAGTCCGCAAGTTTTGGTTACTCTAGCAATAATTTAATGAATGCAAGAGAGCAGATAAATGTATACACTAAACGCAACTGGGAAGATATTAACAACATAAAACACAAATATCTTTTTAGTTTCAGGAAAGTTACAATAACCTTCGAATTATACGACCAATCATTAAGTTTTTTTTGTCTGTTTTCACACTTTTTTATCTGTTTTCACACACTTAAACTAAATTTGTTTATTATTTTCATTATTTTGTAGAACGTTTATTTAATTTGTTTTTTATATTTATTTTAGTTTTATTATTGTAATCTTCTAGAATGTAGAATGTCCATTTATTTTATTTTCATCCTTATATTTTTCGATTATTTTCCTTTTTTTTTATTTTCTAAAATGCTATAATTTCTCATAGTAAAGTTTTAATCAAGTAGTTTTAATTTCATTTCCATATATTTCATTACTAGTCTGGGTAAACAGCGGTAACAGTCAGTGTAGTAGATATGTGGTGCGGAGTCGGCGATTATTTATTTCGCGCGTTCACAGCGTCAGTACTAAATCGATGCTGTATGTGAGTAGTTCTGTGTATATGTAGGCTGTCGCAACTTATTTCGTAATTGTACGCTTATGTTTGCTTTAAAAATGTCACAGTTAGGTACGTCGCGAAAACGATCAATGGCAGACACAGTTAAAAACTTTATAGTGGACATGCCGGACTTAATTTTTGATGGCGCTAAAATTCAATGTCTAGTTTATAAAATCCCTTTAATGTGTTGGTCCAGAAGCCATTGTCAACGTCACATCGAAAGCAAACAGCATTCTTCTGCAAAAAGTGGCATACGAGACCAAGAAAAATTTACATTTGATTTATGTGTTACTCTTATTTTATGTAATCTATCGTTTCGTTTACTAGACAAAGAAGCATTTGTCTCCTTCTGGAATAAATATGCGGACTGTAAATTACCTAGTCGGACATCGATGCGAAATGTAGTGCCATTTGCTCGTGAACATATAGAAAAAAGAATGAAAACGGAATTGAAAGATAAAAATCTGTGGTTGTGTGTGGACGAAACAACAGATCGTCAAAAACATTCTGTGGTTAATGTAATGGTACGTACAATGGAACCACATCGACCGTCATGCTCCTTCTTACTTGCTTCCAAAAGAGTTATAAATTGTACTGCCGATGAGATTTTAAAGGTGGTGTTGAACTCATTGAACAAATTTGAAGTTTCAACTAAGCAACTTTTAATGTTTCTGAGTGATGGTGCCGCAAACATGCGTTCTTTGGGCCGATCTCTTAAAGAACACAGTGGTAACTTCTTACATGTAACGTGTAAAATTCATACTCTAAATCTTGCGGCACAAACGATTCCTACATGTTTTTCACTAGTAAATGCATTGATTGCTAGTACAAAGGCAGTGTTTCTAAAGTCCCCGAAACGTACCCGACTATTTCACAAACTGTGTCCTGATTTACCTGAACCACCACAGCCGATTGTTACACGTTGGGGAACATGGTTGCAGGCTGCGTTTTACTACAACAAATATTCTGATCAAGTAAAGAAGGTAGTTTTAAAATTCAATCCGACAGAAGCTGCAGCAATCAAGAAAAGCCAGGAAATATTTCAAGATAGTCAGGTTAAAAGAGATTTACAAACTATTCAGGAGGGAATAGAAAAATTACAAAATGTTTCGATGTCGCTAGTGGATTCTGCTCAAATTGTGAATGATGTTCACGCACAGTTATGCGCTGTAGAAGGCGAAACAAATTGGTGTGTAATACGAAAATTTGAAAGTGTTTTAGAAAAAGACTCCAATTTTCTTATATTAAGACAAATTTGTGAAGGTGCGTGTGAAGATGCATTAAGTTGCTTCAGAGATTATTTTAAATATGCAAATAGAACATCGCTAGATGTCGAACGGTCGTTTTCGGCATTAAAAAACATTTATTCCGCACGTCGTAGTCACTTGACTGAAACAGCTGTGGAAACATATCTAATGATTCAAATATTTAACATATGTTACCCAGTTTCTGATTTCACGGAAGACTTTTAAAACGGTAAGTGTTTCAGCACGTTTTATAATTTATTTCTTACCTTCTATTTTATGTATAAACTTTTATGCGCTCGCATACGAAATTCCTGACATCAGACTTGAGCGGCAATGTACATATAATTAGTAATTGTATTCTAACATGTATATAAAACAGCATAGTTTTAATACTAAAAAAATACAAAAGATAATAAAACAAAAGATTGTCATCTTAACGATCTGTTCTTGTGAAAAGAATAATTTGAAAGCGTTCACCAATGGATCGCTTTCACTTCTACCGAAGTTCTTAAATTTAAAACCGATGTATCTACATCTATAGATGTATACGTATAGATTTTCCACCTGGCGCGTGAGGATACGGCAAGTTAATACGAAACATTTATGGGAAACGATAAAATGGAAATATTTTAAATACTTCAAGATCAAATACTTTTCAGATGAGTCACATCATCGCCTTAGAATAAAATATACTTTCCAAGACGTGTAGGTCTAAAACAATGAATGTATGGAATTTTCAAACAAATAGAATTACTTTCTTCGAAAATTAAATCAAAATAATTATTTGGATATTTCGCGAAGTTTTGATTTAGCATCATTTAAAGTAAATCAATATGTAAGACATTTATTTTCAACATGATGAATGTCCTACACATTAGTTGGCCTACTCGCGAAATTTGAAACCGAAAATACCAATTCCAACTAGTAAGATAGATATGTGATAGTAGCAAGCAATGAGAATAATTTATTGTATTATGTACGGATATGTCGTACTGTTTTAAACAAGGTAAGTGCAATTAACAATGTGGATATAAATAATATGCATTTCAAGAATTCTAAGAAAATAAAACTATTAATGAAAACTACTTATTATAATAAAGAAAATATTGTTTTGTGTTATAATGGCCATTTACTTATACTAAGAATCGCTTTCTTCAAACTTTCTGCAAGATTTTCTTGAATTAAGTTAACAAACGTCTTAAGCAAAGAAATACAATTATTTCATTACAAGTATATACTTATCTTAAGCGGCGAAAGAAGCGGAGAAAAAAAATATTGTATTGCGGATAATTGAGTAAACGTTTCTCTACATGTAGAAAACATAAATGTTATTAAGAAGAAAAGGCAAGAAATGAAATGATTGTTTCCTTTAAATCAAATGTTTCAAATTCTATCCACCTGTTCATAAATTTGACTACTAACAAAAAGCCCAGCAAGAAGTAGAGTTAAATTTTGCAGATCAAATAGGTATCAATAAAAAATACAGAGTAATCAAACTTAAGTTAAGTATGGATCATTTAAATGAAATTCAGCGTATACAAATTTTAATTCTTGCTGGATGCGGCGATAAAACCAGGAATCAGCAAGAAGTATGCAATCTGTTTAATGCGAAATGTCCAGATAGAAATATCAGCCAATCATAATAAGTAAAATCGAAAGAAGATTTTAAGAAACTGGGCATATAAAACAGATTTCAAATACAGGTCCTCCTAAGAAAATGAATGAAGATGTGAAGCTTGATGTTGTGTTAAGTGTGGGTAAGAATCCTCATGGTGTATCTCGATCAATTACGGCACAGAATGAAGTTTCTCAGCGATCAGTACTACGTGTATTAAAAACAAAAAAATACCATCCCTACAAAATGCAACTACTGCAAGAACTCAATGGAGATGACCCTGATCGCCGAATACACTTTTATGATGTAATGCAGGATTTGTGCAACCGTAATCCACACTTCATTCGCCAAATTTTCTTTTCGAATGAAACCTTATTTTGCCTAAATGGAACAGTAAATCGACAAAATTGCAGGTCCTGGAGTAAAGAAAATCCACACTGGATTACTGAAGCACATACTCAACGCCCTGGTAAAGTTAAAGTGTAGATAGGGATAGTTGGTCCTTTCTTCTTTGACTAAACTCTCACGGAGCAGCGATATCTGGATTTTTAAGGGATGCAAAAATTTCTGCTCTTGCCGAAATTTTTCCAAATGAAGATGATCTTAAATGTTCATGCAAAATCGAATTTACTGCGATATACCTAAGGATGGCTTTATACCACAAGGATGGCTCTATCTCAGTATCGATGTCTTCTGGAACAACAATCGGTTTTGGTCGATCTTCACGAAATTCATCGCTGACGCAAGCACGATCCCGACAAAATTCTGCAAACCAGTTGTAAACAGTCTTTTCTGATGGTGCTTCATTACCAAAAGTTAAAAGAAGCGATTCGAGGCACTGTTGTTGTGTTAAACCTTTACTAAAATCGTAAAAAGTCATCCAACAAAGGCTTTCACCTGAAATTTTCAGTTTCTCACTTTTTTAAAACGCTCATTGTAAATAAACTACTCGACTGATTTCTGTGCTGTCACTTCTTCAACAATAACAAATGTCAAATTTTATGAAAATAGTCACAAGTCACAATAGCGCCATCTAATGGTCGTTTGTAAAAACTTAAGATGCTACCTTCGTATTCATCAAGATGAGATTGTCCTAAACTCTGTATAAACTAAATTGGACCAAACACATCGAAATATCATTCATATTTAGTACTATTAAACAATATGTAAATCTATCTAACACTGAGTAAAAATACTAAATAACACAATCAAACTGATTAATATTATTTTTGCATTCCAAATAGTATTTATAGCATTATATCAAGTAAAATCCCACAGAAAGAGTATTTCTACATTAAACAAAACAACAACTGCGCAAGCTGATTAGTGCTCTTACATATTAATTTATTGATGTAGAATTACTTTAAAATATAGTACTATTACTTCATACTGTATGTAATTTTCAACCAACGTTTCACATTGCATCAGAAGAAGGAAAAGAAAATGAAGAAAACTGACTGTTTGAATAATTTTTAATGCGATTAATAATAAGTCAACGTTTTAACTGCATTCTTCACCTCGATACTATCGCTGAGTACTCCGTCCGCGTATTCAGATTACGCCAAGTTCGTTTGCATCGGCGCATAACAGAACGCAAGCGTATAAGTATACGCTTTGCTAACTGCCGACCATTTCCTATCTCGCAATCTCTATTAATCCTGTCAATCAATCATTTTTGTGGAAAGGAGCGCCGCAAGTAACAGGCGTCAGAGCTTTCTGGCAGCATCTTCCAACGCTACGTGAACCAGCATACTTTTTGACGTACAACAGGATCAGTCGTCCGCAAGACGTCTTATTTTCAAGCTGATAACTGCAGAATAAGATGTACGTTTATCGGTCGATTTCATAGCGATTTTTTTCTTGCTTTTTTATAGCGTAAGATTAAATGCAGGGTGAGGTTTCAAAAATTTGGTATATTTTGATACTGTACTCTATAATACTATTTCGAAACATAAGAATAGAATAAAAATTAGAAATATAAGCACACTAGCAAGTATTGACAATTGTTGACAAAATATGTTAAATTGCCATTTTATGCAAGCTACACGAGAGGTCTTCAAAAAGTCTTTCTAAAGTTGATCGCAAAATTGTTTCTTCATCAAATAAAAACCTCCAAAACAGATAAATCAGATAAATAAAGATTGTAATCAAGTATGTCTTGGGCTCAATCAGAATTAGGTGCAAACAGCATCTGACTGTTGATAGTACAAAGTTAATTAAGTACTTAAACAACAATATACAATACAATACTATTCCAGGAAAGATACTCAAACTACCATTAACCGCTACACCAACCTTCCCCCACAACAACTCCCCTCATCTAACCCTACTGTCTGTAACCAAGCGTATCTACTCTACATTCATGGTCACCGATCGCATCAGCAGGATTCTCTTCAGGAACAACATCAAAACCATCTTCAAACCCAATTTCAAGCTCTCAGACTCGTACTTTCCCATCAAAGACCGCAATCATCTGGGGGTCCCTCGTGTCTACCAGATTCCATGTTCATGCGGTGGTGTGTACATCGGTGAAACAAAGCGATCGGTCAGCACTCGTGTTACTGAGCATGAGCGTTGTACGCGGTTGTTGCCTGTAGCCGGGTCCGCACTGGGTGCGCATAGACTTGAAACTAGCCACCAAATCCAATTTAACTTTACCCGCATCTTATCTCGCAATCCTCACTATTATTGTAGAAAAATCCGCGAATCAATAGAGATTTTCAAACATCCCAACAATTTAAATTGCGAGGATGGCTACCCCTTACATCACACATGGAAATCCGAACTGATTAAAACTCCTAGCAACCGCCAGTCTTCATCGATGCATAACATTTCCGCTTCTTTGACGCATAACATTTCCGCTTAATCGATGCATAACGTTTCCGCTTCATCGACGCATAACATTTACGCATGTACTGATTTAAAATGTTCAGTTATCATTTGTTTCTCACTAGCGGCAACGGGCAGTGGCGGAGGTTCAATACAACCCTCAGGATAACTGCGAGTCTCAACCAGATCTGTTGTGTATACATGTACGCTGCCGTGAATACTATTTCGTAATTCTACGTTTGTTTTATAAATGTTGCCTACGTCGCGAAAACGACCAATATTAGACAAAGTTACAGAATTTATAGCAGAAATGCCTGATCTAAATTATGATGGCGTTAAAATGCAATGTGTAGTTTGTAATATCCCTTTAATGTGTTGGTCCAAAAGGGATTGTCAACGTCACGTAAATAGTAAACAGCATTCTTCAAAAAAAATTGCTCACGACACTATGACAAATTTTAATTTAATTTATGTGTTACCTTTATTGCATGTAATCTACTGCTTAATTTACGAGACAAGGAAGCATATGTCTTCTTTTGGAATAAATATTCGGACTGCAAATTACCAAGTCGGGCATCGTTACAAAGAATTGTGCCATCTGCTCGTGAACATGCTGAAAAAAGAATTAAATCGGAGTTGAAAGATAAATAACTGGTTATGTGTGGACGAAACAACAGATCGTAAAAAACATTCTGTGGTTAATGTAATGGTACGTACAATGGAATCTCATCAATCGTCACCTTCAATTCTATTAGCTTCCAGACGAGTACAATAATGTACTGCCGAAGTAATTTCAAAGTTAGTGTTAAATACATTCGAAAAGTTTGAACTTTCAACAAACCAACTGTTGATGTTTATGAGTGAT
Source organism: Dynastes maya (assembly GCA_029619315.2). Lineage (NCBI taxonomy): Eukaryota > Metazoa > Arthropoda > Insecta > Coleoptera > Scarabaeidae > Dynastes > Dynastes maya. The sequence continues at coordinate 31,644,655 of JAROYE020000008.1, forward strand.
GGTGCCGAAAACATGCTTTCTGTGAGCCGGTCTCTTAAAAAACATTGTGCTAACTTATTACATATTACGTGTAAAATTCATACTTTCAGTCATGTAGCAGATAGTATTAGAAAATGTTATCCTGAGGTAGACGCTTTAATAGCGCATACAAAAGCAGTGTTTGTCAAATCCCCAAAACGTATTCGCAAATTTCACAGACTGTGCCCCCGTATGCTTGAGCCATCAGAACCTATTCTTACACGTTGGGGAACATGGTTACAGGCCACGTTTTATTATCATAAATAGTTTGAGAATATTAAGAACGTGGTTTTACAATTCGATCCAAAGAAAGCTGCGGCTATCAAGGAAAGCCAGTCGAAATTTCAAGATAGTCAGGTTAAAACGGATTTAAAAACTATTCAGAACAATTACTTCGGACTAGTGGAGGCGATAGAAAAATTACAAAATCCTTCGGTGTCGTTAGTAGAATCTCTGCAAATAGTGCAACATGTTCACGCACAGCTCTGCGCGGTAGAAGACGCAAAAAATGTTTGTGTTCTAGAAAGGTTTGAAAGTGTATTAGAGAAAGAGTCTGATTTTGGCACATTAAGACAAATTTGTGAAGGTGCGTCAACAGAACCGTTAAGTTGTTCCAAAGATTATTTTAATTACGCAAATATGGCGTCGCTAGATTTAGAATGTTCGTTTGCTGCATATAAACACACTTTTTCCTCACGCCGCACTCGGTTTGCCGAAACAACTGTGGAAACATATCTAATGTTGCAGATATTTAACAGACATTATTCACTTTGTGATTTCACGGAAGACTCTTAAGACGGTAAGTGTTTGAGCACGTATTATATTTTATTTCTGACCATTTATCTTGTGTAAACTTTTATGCGCCCGTCACTGGCTGTTGGCGCAAATCGCGCAACTCTAGTTATCAACACAGATAAGAGTATAGAGCAGTTATGGCTCCTGGTTGTTATGGGCGCGCGTAAATTTAACATCGGTGTAGTTTACAATCCTCCTAATTCAGACTACAAGCATTTTTTTGTTGCTCTAGAAGATTCCATTATTAATTGTAATCTTACAAACGCGATTTCAATATTAATTTACTGAATTCAGATCATCCGTCCGTCCATTATTTCAATTCATTTTTGCATACCGTTGATGCTAAACAAACGATAATTGAGCCAACCAGAATTACCAAAGCAACACGCTCTCTAATTGATTTCATCCTACCATTAGATGATACTGATTGCTTAGAGTGTGGTGTAATAGCCAGTAATATCTCCGATCATGATTTCGTATACTGCTCTGTTAATGTCAGCAAGCCGTTTAATTATCCCACACTTCGTATCTTCGCAATTTTAATGACATAAATATGAATGAATTTATTTCTGACCTGCAGAATATAAACTTCGATTAAACTTTTGATGGCGCTACGTGACAAGGCTAAGCAGAAGTATAGAAGGACAAAAAAGGTGAGTAATTGGAACTATTACAAATCTCTAAGAAGCTTAACGAATCGCACATTTGAAATCGAAAAGAGAGCTTATTTCGAATGTATATCGCGCACAAGAGATAAAGCGACATTATGGAAATACCTTGGTCATTTGCATAGTAATTTACGGAAAAAACAATGCGATATACCCGCATATTTAGCCGATCCTGATTAAATTAACAATTATTTTATTATCAGTATCCCTCCCTCTAACCCATCCGCTCAACTTTCCTCACATTTTGAATGCAGTTTATTTGATAGATTCTCCTTTTTTCCCGTAAGCTCCAATACAGTTTGTGATATAATTAACAAACTTAAATATTCCTCACCCGGTTACGATGGCATAGACATCCGTATGATTAGATTATGCTCTCCGTTTATACTTCCATACATCACGTAAATTATTAACACGTGTAACCTGCAAAATACTTTTCCTAGATCACGGAATCTAGCAATGGTCGTCCCCATTCCTAAGAAAAACGAAATTAACGGATTCAAAGATCTTAGACCAATAAGTATTTTGCCTGCACTTTCAAAGATCTTAGAAAGAGTAATGGAACTACAAATTAAAGAGTTTGTCTCAAATCGCAAACTTTTATCAGATATTCAATTTGGTTTTAGATCTGGTCACAGTTGCACTATGTATAACTGATGATATTTTGCGAGCTACGGATGACTGTTCTTGTGCTTCTTGAATTCTCTAAAGCGTTTGACACCGTAAATCACTCAACGTTGTTACATACATTGGAAAATAGGGAGTTCAGTCGTGACGCAGTCCTTCTAAGGCCTGATGCAAAAGTAGCTGGGCATTTGAAAAATTAGCGTAGTAGACTGTAGAATTTTTTTTGACAAATGAGTCAAACGTCAATGTCTTGTACGAACGTTTCTCTTAAACAGAAAATCGTGTATTTGTTAGTTGTAAGAATAAAAACTGCTGCTATTGAAAATTTGCGAGAACGTATTTATTCTGCCCTTGGAAGATGGACCCCGGCGGAAGTGGTGAGACACTTTACAAAAGAAAATTTTAGCCGAAGCACCATATATAGCATCATAAAACCTTTTTACGATGGCAAACCTACTACTAACTTGAAAAAAAAAGGCAGAGCAAAAAAGCTAAGTAAGGGTAAAGTTACAAAAATGATGGAATTGATGGAAAACAAGATTGGAATATCGCAACGACAAATGACGGCAAAGTTTAAAGTGTCTCAGTCTTGTATATCAAGAAATTTGAAAAAAGAAGGTTTAAAATATTATAAAAGACAAAAATATACGGATAAACAAATGGAAATTATTCCGGTTCGATGTAGGAAGATGAGGACCAATCTAAAAGTTGCACAAAAAGTGTTGATCTTAGATGATGAGAAAAATTTTACCATTGGTAACACTAACATCGCTGGAAATGCTGGATTTTACACAAAAAATAACAACTCTGCTCCTGACGAAGTGAGATTCGCAGGTAAAGCAAAATTTAAGCCAAAAATTTTAGTTTGGATTGCTATTTCAAAAGCCGGTGTTTCAACACCTCTCATAAAAAGTATGCGTGATTCTGTAATAAATGCTGAAGTGTTATAGGGCAAAATGTCTAGCAAAACTAAAGCGATTTATTGAAAGATTTTACCAAGGAGATGATATTCTCTTTTGACCAGACTTAGCGAGTTCGCATTATGCGAAAACTGTTACCACATGGTTAACAGAAAAAAACATCGCTTTCGTCCCTAAAGAAATGAATCCTTCAAATATTCCAAAGGCACATCCTATCGAAGATTTTTGGGCAGAACTTAGTTGACTCGTTTATGAGAAGGGTTGGACCGCAGAAAACGAGAATCAGTTAGCACGTAGAATTAGCAATAAGCTCAAGCAAATTAGTCCAGATTACACCCAAGCCATGATTCAAAAGGTTCCATCTAAACTGAGAAAAATTGAAGAAAGTGGACCTTTTGCCATTTTAACCTAATGATAATTGTAAACAAAAGTTCTAGTTTTAAGATCAAACCATCGCATATTTTCTAATAGTTTTTGATTAAAGTATAAAAAATGTTAAAAGATGTCCAACTACTTTTACATCACCCCTTAATTGCAGATGTTCTGACAGGCAGATCTCAATGTGTAAAGCTGAAAAATGAAACTTCTCGGCCGCTCTTTCTATCTCCAGGCATGCCACAGGGATCAATTTTAAGCCCGCTTTTGTTCTCGTTATACACCTCTTCGTTCATTGATAATCTTACCTTCATGAAAGCGCACCTATACGCGGACGATGTTCAACTTTACTATTCATTTGAAATACCGGAATGGATCACAGCCGTTGAAAACATAAATAAAGACCTTTCTAACATTTTTTCTATATCAGCTGCACAATCATTGCATATTAATCCGGATAAATCAAAAGTGCTTCTCCTTGGTAATAAGATCACTATAGTCCTAGGTAATATCTTAAACATACGAATTAACAACGTCAAGATACCTATTGTTACTAGCGCCAGAAGCTTGGGATTGACACTTGATAATACTTTTCGATATCGTGATCAGGTGGATAATTACATTAGGGCATAATATTGTAATCTAAAAAGGATTTTTCCCTTCCGATCAGTGTTGAACAAAGGTATCAAAACACTTCACTGCAACTCCTACGTACTTTCACGTTTCACTCTTTGTGCTGAGTTATATCATGCTTGCCTAGATGTCGTTACAATTAAACGCATTCAAAAAGTGCAAAACGCTTATTTACGATACATTCATGGAATAAAGAAATTTGAGCATATTTCACACAAACTTATAGACACCGGATGACTAAACATGAGCAACAGGAGAGAACTGCAAACATTGGTTCTTTACCACAAAATCATAACGCCTAGATGCCCTCTCCATATTTATATCATAAAATTCGATTTAGAACTGATGTACATAATTTGATTACACACCATCGCGGACTAATCTCGCCCCCATCGCACAAGCTTGTTCTTTTTGAGAGATCTTTTTCCTATAACATCTACAAAATGAAACAGTTCACTAAAACCCTTACCACAACACTTAATTCGTACTGGACGCACGTTTCAACTTTCAGTTCAGTCTTGCTGCTGATGATGATAGCTTGGCTATCGAAACGTGCGTCCAGTACGAATTAAGTGTTGTGGTAAGGGTTTTAGTGAACTGTTTCAGTGTTCCAGTGCCACAGTTTTAGAGTACGCGTTTATCCACAAAATGTATAATGATTTGCCATCCCACTTAAAGCAATGCTCTACCAGCCAATTCCGTTCTAAATTACGAGCGATTCTGTTTTCGGGTCAGGAATCTGGTTGATGTGTCTTAGGATTGCAATATTTTTAGATTTGGTTTAACAGCTAAATTATTTTGTTTTTCTGCTACTTTTGTAATTTCAATTTAATAACCATAGTCTCTTACTTAGCATTTGCATTACTCTTGTGTTCTTTTCTCTGTAGTTTTTGATAACGCACACTGTCACAATGTATTCTTATTAATTTAGAAGTATAGATATAGGCATTTGTTTTCCTTTTCATTTTAGTTATAGGACATCTAAGGTTAGACGAAAGCAGTATTTTACTAAATCTCGTCCTAGGATTGTGTATATTATTTAACACAATAAAGTCATTTATTATTATTATTTCCGCTTCGTCGACGTACAACATTTCCGCTCCATTGGCCCAAACCAAGCGCTATATAAACTCCTCCGGAATTAATAAATCCCCAGTCAGTGTGCAGTATGAGCCCTGAAGATGTCCCATAACAGTGTGGACGAAACGTTGGCCAACGTTACGACAACGACGCGGTTCCAACCCGGAAACCAAGAGTATGGTATTATTGATGAACGCGGAAGCCTACGGATCAAATATACAATACAATTTATAAAAACAAACACATTTTACACAGATTTAAGGCCCTCGAATTCCAACCTTTTCTCTGTTGAATCAAGCAGAACCACGACCAACTTTTAGAATCGTTAGTTTTAGATTAGTTTATTAGTTCACTTTTACTAACTAAAGATGATCTTTAGCAATCGAAACATGCTGCAGTATCAGTAAAGTATTGCGGTAAGGGTGATAGTGAAATGTTTCAGTGTTGATTTAGTAGATTTATTAATAAATTTCGTCTAAACTAGAACGCTTCTTGCACACATTTGCGAACAGTTTAATGTATACACTTGGGATATACAGAACCACTATTGGCTGTGTTAGACAGTGAAAATACAGAACTGTGAATGATAATTTCATCAATCAACCGGGAGGTTAGAATTAATGCAGTATGTAGCTCTATAATAAGTGAGCTGGGTTAGAAGATGATTTTGTTTGTATGTTACATAATTGTGGCACAAGATTTTCTTTGAATTATATTCAATAAAATTATTAAATTAATCAATAGGCAATGAGATCTACGAGTTGCACAATTCTCGGGCAGCGGAGAATTGCATCTTCACGGCGATACTCTTTAAACAAGAAAAAAGCAGCTTTTAAGTCGCGGAATTGAAATAAAGCGTCCGCCCGCAATTACTAGGTCACGCCGCGTTCATATCCTCATGTTTCTGGTCTTTATGGACGCAGGAATTGGCAAATTGGATAATTGCAGTTAAATACGCTAAGTACAAACATTTTGTATTGATCCGACCGATGCGGTACGATACCGGGCATCATGCATATAAGAATTATTGTTTTCATTAAAATATGTACAAAAAGGAAGTGCGATATTAAAATTGTTACTGTAATAGAGGCAGTGACGTGATCAAATCAGAAAAAACATTCAAGACGAATTTAAACGATGTTTGTGTATACGTAACAACCTATTTTTAGTTGAAGCATATCAATGTACTCAATTGTAAATGCTAAAAGTGAATTTGAGCTTACACTCAAAATATATCCTATTCGAAATAGGTATATGAAATACTTACATGAAGTAGTCAAATATTGTTTTAAATAGTATTCAATATACTGAAGCTAAGGCAATTCTTAAAATAATTCAAAATTCGTATTTGAAAGTTGTAATCTAATTCCAAAATATCTCTTTCAACGTTTTTGAGAGGTATTATCAACACTTTCAAATAAGATTAAACCTAAATGCGTTTATAGCTAAAACGAGAACATTAGCCACCTAAAACAATATTTAAGTCGATTAAATACGTGATTAGATTTTACAAATTTAACATATGACAAGATACCGGCAATGTTCGCCTACAATATTTAATAGTTATACCGAGTTAGATCGAGCCCTCTTTGTGCTAGCGCGTCACGTTGCAAAACCCCGCGTGCTTTTAAATGACGGAACCTAAACTAACCTTGGTTTTGAAATAAACCTCTAATACTATAACATTTGAACTTAGTTTGCGAATAAACCACCTAACTAAGTACGTTTATCCTCTAAGGCGACTCCAACTAAAAAATGCAGATTGTCTTGGAGTTTCCTCGTTCCTTTGTTAACCATGGCATTTGTCAAATATAAGTCATGGCCAATTACTACATACGTTCATATAGGCAATATTTTATACTCATACAATTTAAATTTTCAATCAACTAAATTCATTTTCTTTAACGATATCATATTACAGCCTGTAACGTGCCGTATTAGTTCCCGATCTAACGTCTAACGAATTGACAGGGAGCATCGGAAACCATAAAGTATAGACATTTCCTATCGAACTTGACGACTTATTACAAAGTGATACTGAATTTGCGAAATGATTGCAAAGACACAAATGAATTTATTCTCTCCGTGTTTGTGGAAAGAAATTACATCAAAAATGAACATCTTGGAGCTGAAGAATGTGGTGCGAAACGAAGTTATTTACCCGTTTCCTCGGAATTATCGTTGGCTGGAAATAGATTTACCTAATAAAACGCCTGGGACAAAGAGAGGGGATTAACGGCTATATAAGCCGTTGTAAGAGTGAAAATGTGTAAAAAAAGGATCACTGCACAGCAATCGACTGAACGCTATTCACATGATACCGACTTTTCATTATGTCATTTTAACGTAATAGTACACTACCGGCCATAATTACCCACCCAAGGAAATACGCATAAATAAAGGATGTGTTAACTGAAATCTAAATATTTGCGGCACAGTTTAGAAATGTGTTTCGAATTATTATCATGTTGAAATATAAAATCATCGATTATTCTCATTCCAGATGGTATAGCATTTGTTTCTAAAACTTCCCGGTAGCCTTCTTTTCTTAAAATTCCATCTATTTTAACCAAGTCTTCTGCGGATACGGGGCCAGAACAAGCCCAAACCATTATCGATCCATCCCCATGCTTGACTGTAGGTACTGCACATCGGCCTAAATGTTGATGCTCTCTAGCCCATTGCGGTCGTTTTATTGTATTTTTCTTGCGTAAGAATGGTTTACGCAACGTTATTCGGCCAAATAAACCACCCTCTCTTAACCTTCTTTTCACGGTGGTTAAACGATCAATACTTTTTTCAGCCGTTATTTCAGGTGCAGCTTTTTATCTATTCCGTTTGCTCGTCACAATTATTCGACGATCTTCCGCTGGTGTTGTCACTTTCCGACGTCCTGCTCGATTTCACAACAACATCATGTATGCCAAAATAGATTTTCTAATGCGAATACCCCAAATTCAAATTTGAATGCGCAAGGCGGTTATAATAATCGTGGACGTAAACAATTTCCGCGGAGGACAAACCACTCTAATAGAATGAATCGGGGTAATCAAAGAAATCAGGCTAGCGTATTTAGTGCCGAACCCGCAGAAACTTCCAGAAATCAAGAAAATCGGTTTCTTCGAGACTAAAGTCTTAGAAAACGTTGTTTTACACATGAATGGCATGAATTTCGTACAAATTACATATGATTCAAAAGAATTACTGTTTCTATTAGATACAGGCGCATAAATTAGTGTAATTTTTTCAAAATTTCTAAATGATAATGAATTAATTAATAAAGAAAGAAAAGTAATTATTAATGGAATTGGAGGTTGCAATAAATCGATAGGTACCATTACTCCTAGGCCACAACCGAATTACTCATGAATTTCATGTTATGAATGATATTAAATATAGTTTCAACGAAATCATTGGATTCGATTTTTTCAAAAAATACAATGCAGTTTTAGATTTCAAAAGATTTTGTTTTTCGTTTTCACTCAATAGTTCTAAAATTATAGTACCTCTACAATCTAAATATACAAACTACACTATTCTTCCTCCACGATGTGAAATAATTAAAAGTATTTTTGAATAAAAGACGAGGATGATTGTGTTGTATTACCAAATGAAGTATCTGAAGGGGTTTTTACTGCAAGTATAATTGCTCGACCACTTCGCATATGATTCCAGTACGTACCTTAAATACTAACGATAAAGAAATAAAAATTAGAAACTTTAAACCTACGTTTAAACCAAAATTAACGTCTTTTGAAGTTTATAATTTTCACAGTAATCAAATTTCTTTAAACAGAGTCAATAAAGTGTTAGATTTAATAAATGTCAAAGATTTAAACAAGGAAGAAAAAAATTCCATTCATAAAATTTGTGCCAAATACGCCGATGTGTTTCTTTTGGAAAATGATCCGGTGACAGTGACAAATGTTACTAAAGAAACAATTACATTAAAAAATAATACTCGACCGGTATACGTAAAACCGTACGTACCGCTTACCGCACAGTCAAAAAGCGGAAAAAAAACACAAACTGGTAAAATGTTAAAAGATGGAATCATAGAAGAATGTAGATCTAGTTGGTCTTCTCCCTTACTAATAGTACCTAAAAAAGCGGATCACAACGGGAATAAAAAAATGGAGAGTTGTTATTGATTACAGACTTTTAAATAAGAATATCGAGGATGACCGTTTTCCATTACCAAATATTACGGAAATTTTAGATTCCTTGTCAGGTTCAGTTTATTTCACACATCTAGATCTTTCGTAAGGATACTATCAGGTCGAATTAGATCCTAAAAGTCAGAAATACACAGCTTTTACCACAGATGAAGGGCAATTTCAAATGAAGAGATTACCAATGGGTTTGAATACCAGCCCTAACTCATTTTCTCGTGTAATGACCATTGCAATGTCCGGTCTGAATTTTGAATCATGTTTCGTATATCTTGATGACCTTATTGTTTTTGGTAATGGCTTACAAAATCATAACTAAACTTTAGTGAAGGTTTTAAATAGGCTTCGTCAAGTGAACTTAAAGTTAAATCCATCAAAATGCGAATTTTTGAAAAAACAAATACTTTATCTAGCACATGTAATTTCTTCTGAGGGTCTCACCTGATCAAAACAAAATTAAAGTTATACAAACAACGTGTTCAATTATATTTTATTTTGAATTCAAGACAATAATTATAAAATGTTCGTATCCTTAACATCCTCCAGTTCCTCTGATGATGATTCAGAATTTTTCGAGACAAAAACGATCCTTTTCAAAGATACGACGATATCGACTTTAAACAAAGATACAGGTTTTCAAAAAATAGTGTTGTGGAAATTTTGAATCGGATTGGAGACCATTAATAAAAATGGAAGAGGTTTAATAAAGGAATATATGTACATATAAATAAATGGGACCTGGAAACCCCATTGTTTGAAATCATTTATAAAAATAACTCCAAACAAAAACTTTTCATTATAAAAAATGTATGCAAGACACTGTTTGCTAATTGTTTAATAGTAATCTAATTGATTTACCGCTGGTATTGTTTAGAAGGTTTCCGTTTTTTAATTGTAATATACAGTTTTCACTAAATACGCGTTATTACAATGTTAATCGTTTAGCTAAAAAAACAACAAATTAGAAAGCGGATCCGATATATGTTTTTAACCTAGAGATCGACTTATGTTTATCGGTTAACTCGAAACTATAATTGTTATTTTAATGCACTTTTAAATAAATAATCCTTTAACTTAACTCTTTGTATTTATGGTACACTTTTATGCAGAAATCTTTTGTGTAGGATATAGATGTGATTAAGTGTCAGGATACAATTACATTTTTTTCTAAAGAAATCGCTAGGTACATGCAATCATTTCATTGCGTGATATTCGCAAATATATCTCGCGATCGCCGAACTTGGACACCCGTCATGATATGAATTCGCCGCCTTAATCAAACAAACGCACGGCATCGCGTAGGTATACCCAACAAATTATTTACATCTCGGTGGGTCCGCATCTGCAACACTGTCGAGTATCTCGGGCAGCGGCAGCTCGTCGCTTCTTCGCCCGTATCTCTCGGATATATCGTCCGGTCCAGATCCATACGAACCCCCGTCGCGATCTAGAATAGGCAAAGAAGGCCAGTCGAGTGTTGTTCACGCGACCCAACCCCATACGCCCGAGATTAAAATCATCAATTATTTGATGTTTTATCGGTAGACGTGTAAGCGTTATTGAAACACGTATGCATATACATATATACTACTTATCATTGAAAATGTATCATCACTTAAAAGTAACAGAATTTGAAGATTTATATGAGGGATTAAATGATTAAAATTTCTAGCAAAAATACTGTTTATTTTTCGATTATAATAAGGAGCTGTTATTCTTTTTCAAATATTACCGCATTAAAACATTATATTTGTATGGAGTATGCCTGCCTTTTGCATTTGGTTTCCTTTTTACCAAATTGAGAAAAGACCAACTCAAACTAATGTTTGTGATTCAAATGTGGTTCGGCTTATTCTGAACGAAATTTTGATCGCAAGTTTTAACGTACCATCGCTTTGTTACAGAAAAACCTCAATTAGCCTAAATTGTCTATAGAATATTTTTAATGATAGATTGTACAAACCCTTTGTCCTTCCGAAAGACAACTCCGGAAGGACGATTGTACACGAGGTTTGGTCCTGCTGGAAAGATTCACCCTTCTTACGGCACGGTACTTTTAGCAGGACTATAAGAAAAACGGATTACGATTTTCAAAAGCGCCGTTGGAATTTGAACACCGCAAAAGTGAAATGGTGCAAATTTTATTTTGCGTTACGGCTATGTTTTGGCTTTTGAGCTTGTATTACACTTAGCACTTGAATAATCATTCCCAAACAGGTATTTTTGCCCAAGCAATTATCTGTTCCTGGAGAATTGAAAATTCTGTCGCAACAATTGCGACACGCGAGTTGTGAAAGTCCGCCATACCTGAATAAAACGAAATGCAACCACCCGGTTGTTTTCGGCTGCGCTGATAGACAAAAGTGTGCTCTTTCGTTTCGTGTATAATTGGGCTTATTAGCAGGATTAGAAGTGACCACGAATACATTCTGTCCTTCCGGTAAGACGCTGTACAATTTATCATTAACATTAACATCGACTATTCTTGGCTTTTAAATCACATCAATTTTTCAGCGCCTCAATTTTCTGAAAACACATCCCGAATATTTTACTTGCCATTTCCTAGAACAAACTCTTGTTCTTTAAGTCGTCTCTAAAGGTACTGTGTAGCAATTGAATCGTTGAAAATGGTCTTGACAGAATGTGTTAATGTAACCTTTTAGAATGTGGCAACACATGTCTTTTTGGGCTTGATCACAGGTATACTGAAATTAACGTTAATGTGAAACAGTACACTGAGATCTTTAAGAGTTGCAATATATGTTTCGCATCGTCTATTTCTGAAAGCGCCTAAGTCACCTTCTTCAGTTTTGAAATAATTAGGAAAAACTTCTATATTTGTTTTGTTTTACTGTTTTTTTTATCATTCTCATGCATATAATAATAATAATATATTTTGCCTAACAGGTTAATCCCAATTACAGGACAAGGAAAATATATAGAATGTCAATACATAACAAAAGAAAAATATATAAGTGCAAAAAAATTGTAATAAAAAAAACTATTCATGTGAAAAAGGAACCGACAAAGATATCTTCATACTGCACGTTGGCATTGCGGGTCATGTGGTAGATTGGCGCTCGGAGTAGCAGGTTGGTCCTTGGTGTTAGCATACTGAAAATAGACGCATGACGAGGTGCCAGTCGCGGAACGTTAAAGCATACGGTTGACAACAAGTAAGGACAATCAACTTTGCTGTTAAGAAGCTTCTGCAGGTACCGAGCGCTATGGAGCTGGCGCCGATGACTTAGTGAGTCCATTTGATGTCTACAATGTAGATCACGGTAAAATATACGAGGTGTGGCAATTAAATAACCAGCCTGGTGCTACTATCGGCAAACAGCAAGCACGCCACGGCAGGTTTGAACATGTCTGTGCTTGTATATGCTTCCCCCACCCTGAACTCGATGGGCACGGTTATTCGTCGCTCAGTCTCGCTGTAGCAATCGTCCGTTCAAGTCCTTACGCTAGCGTCGCGGAAAAATGCAGTGTTCCGATCGAGCAACGAGTTAACCTCAAGTTTCTTGTGAAACTGGTAAAAACTGCTACAGAAGCTCATGCCATGTTAAAGGTAGTGTACGGATGCGAGTATTTATCGCGCACACAAGTTTTTGAGTGATGTAAAAGGTTTAAGGAACATCAAAAACGGACGACAACATTCAGAAAATTGGTAAATTGATCCGCGAAAATCGTCGTTTGAGTGTCCCAGCTCTTCCTGAAATTTAAGGAATTAACAAAGAAACTGTTCGTCAGATTTTGCATGAATCATTCAACGTGCAGAAAGTTTGCGTAAAAATGGTGCCAAAACTTCTCACTCCAGAACAAAAGGAATCGAGAATGAACATTTGAGCTAACCTTTTAAACAACATTGATGATGATCGAGAATTGTTAAACAGAGTGATTACTTGTGACGAATCGTGGTTTTTTTATCTACGATCCTGAAACAAAGCGCCAATCGATGCATTAGAAGGGCCCAAGCTCACCACGGCAAAAAAGCCGAAAATGAGCAAGTCTAAATTCAAGGCCATAATGATTGTTTTTTTTTGATACGCGTGAAATTGTCTACGTCCACTGGGTCCCCGAAGGTCAGACAGTCAATGAACATTATTACGTCGTGAACGAGTGAGAAGACGAAGACCCGATTTATGGAAGGGCAAATCCTGGATGCTCCACCAAGACAATACGCCAGCCCATTCCGCCTTGTCTGTGAAGGCGTTCCTTGCGAAATCCGGCATCACCGTGTTGGACCACCCACCGTACTCGCCCGACCTGGCCTCCTGTGACTTTTTTATTGCTTTTGTATTGCTCAAGAACCTTAGAAAAGTTATTTAAGATAAAAGTCGGCCCTTAATTAGTGATTAAAGCTTTGTCGCCTTTCTTGTAGATTGGCACAATTCTTGCTCGCTTCCATCTTTCAGGGAAGGTAGATGTACTAATTGCCAAATTAATAATTTTGGCAATGGGCTTGTTTAATACGAAACGAGCATCTCTAATCAAAAAACTTGGTACCAGGTCTTCACCGGCAGTTAATTTGTTCTGAAACGAGGCCATAATATTGGCTACATCATCTTCATAGATCGGACGAATGTTGAAGGTCTACAGTTGTTGGAGGTTCTCAGGCAAATTCAGTGTGCCAGTCGGCAAATAGGTTTCGGCGAAACAATAAGCAAGCGCGTCTACAGTTTCTTTAGGATCATCTAAGTCAACTCCATTAGATGAAATAAATATATATATGCATAGTCACCATGATTATGAACTTGGTGATGTGGGGAATTTCTTCTCCAGAGCTTCTAGTTTTCCAACAATGAATTTAGAAAAAAAAATATCTATGTTTTCTCTGCAATTCGCGTGATCTTCCGCAAGCATATGTTAATTTTGACAACATTCATATCTTGGTGCATATTTTAAAGCAGCACTTCGATGAATGCATGCTGTAAATTGTTGCTATGAACAGATATGTACGAGATAGGCGCCATAAATTCTCGGCCTGATATAGAAAAAATAAACTTGGTAAAATATAACCATTTTTATTTTTCAATATAATCTCCCATTCAATACATTTATTACAACGATCAATTAACAATTCTATACCTTTGTAAAAATAATCTAAAGTTTTTCCGTCAAAATGTTGTATTACAGCTGCTTGCAACTCACTATCGTCCCTAAAACGACGTCCCCTAAGGTATTTCTTTAAATAAGAAAATAAATAAGAACCATTGTTTCATTTCCTGTGACAATGGACTCCAAAATCGGTATCGGGTTGTCTCCATACATGTTTAAAAACGAGCGCCCACATTCAACCCGACGTTCACATCGGAGAGCAGAAAGAAGATGCGGTCGACGAATTCGACGAATATTTGTTTCAGAAACATTAGACATCACTGCTAATTCCTTCACTTGCAAACGGTGTTCTACTGATACAATTTCTTCAATAATTGAAATGTTTTGAGGGGTTATCAGTTCAATTGACGCTAATCATCTTCAAGGGATTCTTGCTCCAAACAGAAACATTTTGCCCACATTTTTACAGTGGTATATGAAGGAGATAAATCACCATAAACGCCGTCTAAACTGTTTAATGTGATTAGGCGTATGTCCCTCTTTTGTTTGAAATTTAATGACCGCGCGGTACTCAATTTTCGTTATCTAAGACATTTTCATGCACTAGTCACGTTGTCTGGCTGGCTACTAAAAGTTACTACTCTTCAAGCCGTAATATATATATAGTGTAGGCCTCACACATGTGCAACAATGACGCAATGAAGTTTGAACACGTTCGAACTTGTATAAACCTATCAGGCCGAGAATTTTTGCCGCCTACCCCGTATTATTATGTCTTGATTTTATTGTCAGCCGATAGAGATATGCTAATAGAGAGAGCTGATAGAAATATGTTGATAGACATTTTATGAAATTCATAATTGAAATTGAAACATATAGATGTCCTATAGAATAAAATATTTTCGTCAAAATAAGAACATACACTACGCTTTATAGAAATACTAAGTTCTTGTAGTATCTTAATCTTGCATCAACAAAACGTCAAATCATTTTTTGCAGCACTTTCATCCAAATGAAGCTCGACGTTCAACTTATACGGATTACATTTAAAAAAAGACGTAATTAACAATGGCAATCGTGAAGAATTGACGAAGAGACGGACAAAGAAACTCTTCTATTCTACATTAAAAATGACGTTAGCGCCCAACACTTGGGAGAATCAGAGTCGAAAGATTCACCAATATACTCATATGTTCACACACACCTGTAAAAAGATTGGTTCACATAACGAGGCATTTGGCGTTACCACACGCTCCACAATCACATCTCTATTGTTTCAAATACAATGCGATTGTTGTTAGTCGTACGTTGCAGGTTTAAGCGCACACAACGTCAGGTTCAAGATGTCATCTTAGAGACAGTATGGATTCATTCTTCTATGACTAAGATATATTCTGGTGTTAATAAAGGAAAATGAAAACAAGTCTCATACATAGGCTTTTCTAAATTTGCGATCAAATCCCAACGCATCTTTTATCTAGCGCTCGGAATGACAAGTGATTTATAAGTTGTGAGATATGTACAATGCCCACGAAGCTATACAAAGCAATATGCTGTTCACTGAACCTTCCTTTTCAATTTCCAAACTGATATATGCCATATTTTAGATTTTCTCCATGCTTTGCTCTAAATTGAAGAAATATCTTAAGCGAGATAACATTTTTTAAATTTAGCTGTAAATGCTTTGTGCTAAACTGCGACCAATTAAGAAAATGCAAGCACACAAATAAAATTAAAACTCTCTAAAATATAAGGAAAAAATTGCTGTATCGACTTTATTTGACGATAAGGTTGAGTTATATCAAGAAAAAATTGTGTTAACCATGTAAGCAGAAAATAGAAAAATCTTCAAAACGTTTAATGTTAAGTATCAATGACATCAATTCCGAATTCACGGGTATTAAAAAATGCAACATTGTCTTAGCTTATATTACATTACATTTCAAAAGAAAAAATGTGGTCATTCATCTCTAAAAACAGTAAAAGTTTCTTTAAATGTTTTAAAATAGATGTTTTAAAATAAACATAAACATCAACCTTCTTGAACGAAGATTCGGGAACATCGTTCCTAGAAGAGCTTCTCCATCAAATTTTGGAACGGTATACAGGGTATTCTGTTTAAAAAAATTAATTAACATGAATCAAACATGACAACGATTTCGGTGGCCATCTTGAAGAATCTAGTTAATATAATTTTTTTCATGTACTACTGAAAACTCCATGAAATACTCCAAATAAAATTTGAATAACTAATTTAACATCTAAGACACCGGGAGAAACACCGGCATTTCCGAAAAATCTCAAACTATCTCGGTCATCGCAAAAACTAAGATAGAATTTCCCGCATTGCAAATTGAAAAGCAACACTGCTCTCGTTAACCACTATCAATACACTATCATAGACATATCACATGGCTCAGTGGTTTCAATTTTGAATGATCACTTGCGTATAAGAAAGCTATCCGCAAGATGGGTACCGCGTTTGCTCACAATTGATTACAACTTCGAAGGAGTGTTTCACGTTGTTTAACCGTAATCCGGACGAGTTTTTGTGCCGTTTCATAACCGTTAACGAAACATGGATACACCACAATTCACCGGAGATCAAACAACAGTCGAAAGAGTGGATTTCTCCGAGCGAATCGGCACCGAAAAAGACCAAAGGGGGTCTGTCGGCCAACAAGGTCACGGCGACAATTTTTTGGGATACATGCGGCATAATCCACATCGATTACCTTCAGAAGGGAAACACAATCAACTTATTGAACAGGTTCAATGACGATTTGAAGAAAAAACGACCGCATTTGCCATATTCTCCGGATTTAGCCCTCAGTGACGAATTCCTGTTTCCAAATTTGAAGAAATCGCTCGGAAATCGGCGGAAAGAATCTAACGAAGAAATCATTGCTCAAACAAACGCCTACTTTCAGAGCCTCGATAAATCTTATTACCTATATGGAAGGGATCAAAAAATTGGAGAAGCATTGGACGAAATGTATTGAGCCAAAAGGATTTTAAGAAGTAAAACGTTTTTTTGTCGAAAAAACTATCTCTCCTTCAAAAAGTTGCGGACATATTGCCCCACCCTCGTATATAGGGTATTCCATTTAAAAAACTAAACTTGTATCTTGTGCAGTGAAAACTAAACACGATACTTGTTTAACTTTTTCAAGAATCCATCCACACGCACCGGCTGTGAACAGGCTATATCTGAATTCTAAGCATTATATCAACAGGTGCATCGTATAACGTTTAACATCCAATTAGAAACGCAAGATAAAACAGTGTAGAGACATATTCCTTATAGTATTTTAATATAATTTTTAACGAGCACACACGATTTAAGTTAGAGATGCCTTCATAGGTGGTAAAAGTGTATGTATACATAGGCATAATCGAAAAAAAACACTCACCCTCCAGGTTGAACGGGCGGTAACGCATTCTCGTAATTGCCGTGGTATCTGGGTGACGGAGAAGGTGACGGAGATGGTTCCGGCGACGGCGACGGATCCGCCACGGCCGGATGTGCTAACATCCACAGTAGAAAGACACCGAACGAAGACCCCAAAGGTCTTAAGCGTTCTTTCCAGTTCGCACGTCCGGACATCACTCACTTCACCAACCAACCTGAAAATCAGAATAACGATTTGCGTCGATTAAAATAGCAAGACGGATTTATTGAGAGCGCCTAATCGAACAAGCAAAGGAATTAGCAACAACAAGCAAAAATGTTGTGGTCATGCAGCTTGTTTAGAATAAATCTCGAGAGCCATAAATATGCATGTGCACACACAACGTACTCCTACATTTATGGCGTTAAACGCCGTTAAAAACATCATTAAAATGATTTTTTGTGCTTCTTCTCGATTTCACACTCGCATAATGTTTTCGTATGTACAATTATATAGTTGTAGGTACGCACATTACCTATCCTAATATATTTCAAACGTGACAAATGATGTAATCTCTGTATATACCATCTCTGGTATTAAAGATGGTTTGTCTGTAACAATATATTTATATAGATATATTTACCAAACTTTATATTATTTTAACTTTATACTAAACATTTTTTTCCAATTTAACTTGTTTGAACAGCTACTTTGTCAGCATCTTGCTTTTAACTGTTTATTTTTCCCTATTAAAGTTTTTAAGGCTACAACTGTAGCTAATAATGTATATTGTTCTTATTCTCTTAGGTAAATGGTGGCACCTATTATCCAAGTAAATAGCTTTGTGTAAGTGTTTTTTTTTTGTGCATATGACGGAATAAACAGAAAGCAAATGTACCAAGCAATGAGAGAATTGGAAGTACCTAATTAGTTGATCACCCTCACAGAGATGACCTTAGAAGGAACAAAGAGAGCAAAATAATCTGGAAAGGGCACAAATGCAGTGAATTTGAAGTAGAGGAAGGCCTCAGGCAAGGTGACCCGCTACCGACAATATTGTTTAATTTGATACTCGAGGTAATTATTAGAAAGAGTATGGTTAAGGCGACAGAAATAATGTACAAAAATGAATATCAATGTCTAGTCTTTGCTGATGACTTAGCAATAATAGCAAAAAAGAAGAAAGAGCTAAAAAAGATTAAGGAAGATAGAAGAGGAAGCACAAAAATTTGGCCTAAAAATAAATCAAGAAAAAACGTCATACATGACCATGGGAGGCACACCTAACAGTGCAACGGACAGGAGTGCAGTTTTGAAAGGGTTAAAGAATGTACTTATTTAGGAGTTAAAATTGATGAAAATGGAAAAGAGGATCAAGAGATAAAGACAAAAGTAGCAAAAGGAAATCGAAAGTACGGAATGCTGAGACCATTAATGAGATCCAAATTCGTTTCAAGAAAAACGAAAGAAAGAATCTATAGAACAGTGATACTAGACAGCCACATATGCATGCGAGACGTGGGTTTTGCGAAAATCGGATGAAGACAGAATGGAGCGGTGGGAAAGGAAAATATTAAGGGCAATATATGGTGGAGTTAATACGGAGGATGGATGGGGAAGAAGAACAAACAGGGAGCTTAAAGGCCTATATAAGGAACCACGGATAACAACATACATAAAGACGTAAAGAATTAGATGGTTGGGGCACGTGGAAAAATTAGAGAACAGCAGAGTGATGAAAATGGTGATGAGCAGAAAGCCTGTAGGAAAGAGAAGAAAAGGGCGACCACGAAGAAGATGGATTGAAAATGTAGAGGGGGACTTGCAGAAGATGAGCGTAGATGACTGAAAAAACAGAGCAGCAGATAGAATTGGATGGAGAAGAATAGTTAAGATAGCACAGAACATATGATGAATGAAGTATATATTTATGCTCTAAATGTACTGTAATAAGGTTCACAACTGTAACTCTGGTGAAATAAAAAATATTATTGCATATCATTAGTATTTTACAAGTATTCCAAAAGAAGATTGGTTGGCGGCCTTTAAGAAGTAGAAGGACAGAATGGGCAAATATATTATTGCTGAAGTGAATTTAAAATAGAATTTTAAAATATATTAACCTTTTTTCTATTCTCAATAAAATCAGCATCGTAAAAGTACGATGTTTGTAGATTGATATAATTTCACTAAAATAAATAACACGAATAACCATACGGAATATGTAAGATCCGTTTTGATTTTTTTTCTTGGTTTTAAAGGTAATATATTACATACATGCGTATGTATACGTAAACATTTCGAACGAAAACTAGGCCTATGATGATTCATTTGCTAAATATTTCTTTAAAACCCAAAATAGCTACTGTACAAGTTTCCGATTTTTTCACAATTCCCGATGTCTTAAAACCGCATCAAACGTTCTCGCTTTCTTTTCTTCTTTTTTTTGTTTCTCAACTCCTAATACGAAAAATGTACAGGTGGATACGTAGCTATAATTAACTCGAGGAAATAGTACTAATTGGAGATAGTTCTATTTTCGAGACGTACGAATACATAATATGTGAAACCTACGGCTTGTCAACTGTATCGAGTCGGGCCATCATTTAACGGGCGACTAAGAGGCCGAGAAGATTGAAGCCTATTTTTAGGCGTCTTTTTCCCCGTATATTGTATGCATTTAGTACGTCTAACGTGCGTACAGATACTATCTACCGGTTACTGCAAGACGCCGCGATATAATACGAAAATAAGCCAGTTTCCACTTAATTCTTGTCGCCGCGTTAGAGTAGAAAGAAATTGCCTAAAAATAGCGTAAGAACAAACAGTACGTAAACAAGATTAATTGGTTGATGAACTGGACGTAAACAGAAAAAAAATACTTGTCAATACTGTACATGCACGTTTCATGCATATATACATACAATTGTCTACGAATTTGCTTTAAAAAGAGAAAAACTTTAAAGAAAATATTTCGCATTTTATAACAAAATATTATTTTTAAACACTTCTAAATTTGTACCGAAATTATTATTTTCATATATGTAAGTTGCGTTCACATAAAGGGTAGCGCGAAATTAGCGTAAGAATTAGTGCGAATTTTACAATATTACACTAATTTCGCCTTGTTATTGATGATTGACAGCAATAACTTGCTTTGTCCTATTATCACCTAAATTTAATACATAGATCTATCGTATCCGGTTGTGGCGTGCCTCCTTTTACAATTAAATATACCGTAACCTCAAAAGCATGCGTATAGAAATTGACAGCAAATTGATAAACTGATATGAATTTAGCAATGAATTGCAGGTTAACCGTCATTCGCACTGTGATTAGTCTTAGTACCGTGGTAATGTCAAAGTTTGACGTTTGCGTAATGTCGCACTACACTAACAGCGAATTCGATTTATTTGCATTCAGAGCGAATTAAAAATACTCTGCACTGAAATTGAAGGTATTTATTTAAAGCGAGAATGGTTCGAAAAAATCTACACTCCGTACATTTTTCATGCAAATCTTTCACTAAATAAAACATAACTTTCTTCTCACTTTTATTATGAGTAACTCAGACAGAGTCACTATGAATTATTTAATAAATAATGTAATAATAAAATAATTTATGTATAAATCACAAATTGCAACCAATTATTTCATAATAAAACACAAATTTTAAGTTTTCAAAAAATGTTTTATTTATCAATCTAAGATACAATCGCCATCATTTCAGCAAATTTTCATTTCCGTTTTTGTAGAACTGCGCTGGCTGGGATGAAAAATACTGTTCAAGGTGGCATCGAACATTAACAATTGATCGAAAATTTTTATTTCTTAGTGTATGATCTAGAGATCTGAATAAATGATAATTGGATAGGGCGATATCTGGTGAATACGGGGGGTGAGGTAAGACTTCCCAGCGTGATTTTTTCTTAAATCACTCTTGCTGCGCGTGGTCTTGCAATATGATTTCGAAGCAACACGTTTTTTTCTGTTAACCAGAGCAGACCTCTTTCTCAACAATTCAACATTTGATCTTTGCAGTTGTTGATAATAAATGTTAGCAGTAATTGTTTCACCTGATTGTAAAAATTCATAAAAAATTACGTCAATGGAATCCCACCAAACGCACAGTAGGACCTTTTTCAGCGTTAACGTGGGTTTAGGTGTTGGAAGTGGTGGTTGGTTTACAGAGATCCGCTATCTGGAGCGATGGAGATTGGAATAAAGAACCCACTTTTCATCTCCAGTTACAATCCTGCTAAGAAATGGATCGTTTCTTAATCTAGTTAACAGCGAACTGCAGATTGTGCGACGTTGATCCTTGTTCGCATCTGACAGTGTGGAACCCATTTACCTTGTCTGAAGACCTTACCTATTTCATGGAGAGGTCTTTGCACTGTCGACCATGTAGAGCCTAGCATATCCGCTAATTCCTGTACACTTGATTTTGGATCAGTCTTGACTAGTGGCTGATTATCAAATTCCCCCCCCAATATAATGGATATGTGGTGCACTATCATTTTTCCCCAATTATTTTTCAAATCTGTATCAAATAATCAAGATCAATGATACTGTCTCGGAAAGGTTGCCCATTCTGTATACCTCTGGTTTCTAAATTGCCCTGATCGGAGTTGTTTTTGTCATTTTCCTGTCGAATTCGGCATAGCTTAT
The DNA here is from genome assembly GCA_029619315.2 of Dynastes maya. Lineage (NCBI taxonomy): Eukaryota > Metazoa > Arthropoda > Insecta > Coleoptera > Scarabaeidae > Dynastes > Dynastes maya. Next base: position 31,667,067 of record JAROYE020000008.1, read on the forward strand.
AATGATCTAAGTGAACCGTAGTATTTAAAATTTGCATTATGCAAAAACTTTGGTGGTACATCTTATTTCTTACGCTAATTTTGTACTACTCCATAGGAACACAGCTACATTCTTTGTTTAACGCCCCCAAAAATAACAATCTATAGATGTCACATCTGGTGAGATTGCTCCAAAACGTCCAATCCATTTTTCGGGAAAATATTAGCGAAGCTAATTTTTTACCAAACTAGTGGAGTTTGCAAGACATCCGTCTTGTTAAAAACAAATTTCTTCTGTATCTCTTAATAACCAATAATTTTATTTATGAAAATTCCACACCACATATTATTTTTTTTGGATCGTTAATGTCTTGTGTTAACTCTAAAGTTTTGTTTTTCATCTGCCCAGAATCTATTGTTTTAAAAAGGGATAGCGTCGTCAGTTTGTCAACCCACAAGGTTAAGTGTAGACTTTGTAATGTGTAGACTTTCGCGGCTGTTTTCCATGGAAATACTGTCAGGTACTTCTTCTTTCTAAAGACTAGTGTTGTCATCTGCCTCTCGTTATATACATATAAGGAAAGAAAATGTCTAGCTATACGAAAAAGCGTACATGCAACAACGGTAAACATGAATGGGTGATTCACTACAAGCGGAGGGGTTAGCGGCAGTCGATGGCCTACGGTTACAAATGTGATTAGTTACGGGGTATACTGCATTATGTACGGACGATCTTAGTAAGAATTTCTAGAGTATTTATTTTTCTTTTCGTTTAATATCTTATGAATCATTTCGTCTTTAGAATTTCTTATTAGTTGAGATAGAAAATGTGAAATTAGCCATGTCGCTATTCCCTCCTCGCTCTCAAGCGGAGGGGTTGGCGGCAGTCGGTGGCTCAAGGTTACCGATGTGGTTAGTTACGAGATAGACTGCCTTATGTGCGGACGATCTTTCTAGAGTATTTGCTTTTCTTTTCTTTCATTTCATCAGAATCTGTTTTTATTTTCGTTTTTAGAATTCCATATTAATTTCGTCTAAGCTTCGTAGCAACAAAATAAATATGCGAAACTCTCATTTCCAGGCGACCATGACGTCAAATTATTACGTGCGTTCTTGCACACAGTGGGTCTACATGCCAACGTTGTTACAAACGTACTAACACGCGACCCCCATCGAATTGATCGGATTCCACTCAATCTCTTCCTCGCTCTCTCGCCGCACATATATAGATATAGCCAATTTTAGCGACTACCTTACAATTCGCTAATAGTAGTGATTGTTTTTCACCGGTATCTTGACTTTGTCGTAGTCAATACTGTACTCTCCTGTGTAGTGAAGGTGTTTAGGGGTTGCATCGTCCGTGTATCGCTGTTCTAATCTAAATGGAGTACCTGAAGGTTTCAAAATTTGATTAAACCTAGCGTTTGTTTGAATAAACTTTGATTTCTTCTATAATTTCTTTGTAAAAGAATTTTGCTCACACCTAAATCGTTTTCGTAAACACAATTTAAGGTTCTCTTCCACCATTGCCATTGCTAGAATTGCTAACATTTTCTACTTTTGGAACCAAGTTTCTGGTTTCCTTTCTTCTAGCAAAGAACCTCTTAAGTAGCTTCCTTGACTATTCACTGGGAATTTCATTTTGATGAAATTTTCCGTAACACAACTAAATAGATTGTTTGCTTTAATGGTAATGATGGCTGTAACAATCGCTATTATTACACAACCAATACAAACAATAAATTACAGATGTGCTACAGACCTAATGGTACATTTAATTACAATTACAGTTAAAGATAATACGATAATCCAGTACCAATTTTCCTTTTTTAAACCAAATTCATGAATACACTATATTCTGTTGATATACATACATACGTACATACAAATGTAAAATGTGCTATTACTTATGTAAAATCTAAAAAACATTTCCTATTTTCTGCATGTTCATAACTATATTTCTTCGGTGTGTTTTTGCGAACAGATTGATAATAAACATCTATATAACCGATCGCGGCTTCTTTGAGATCATACTCTCAATGTACACATACGCAGGCAGTAAAAATAAACAAAGTGATCATCTAAATTTTAACGCTCGCAAAAAAGATAACTGATAATTACCATCGTTGAGATAACTACATGTAAAAATTTGGTCAAGGATTTTGCATGTATTAGATACTTACATGGACACATACATTTAATATATTCCAATATATGTAAATATGTATATATGCACGATAATTTCGATAATTAAATATTGCCAACTTAAGCGGCTAAGCTAACATTGCAACAATTTTATTGTAAAACGCACGTTTTGTTTGGAAATATCATTATGGTTCAACTATGGAAGCAAGATGATAATCAGAGTAATTTGCCAATAGTTTAATTTGAATAGTCCGCACAAAAAACTATCTACAGAGCGGTATGATTAACAGGAAAACACCGGTTATTGATACTCACCGATTTAAATGAAACTTTCTACGTTTATAGACCAATTTATAGTAAGAATAGTGGCAATTTTTCTAGATGCCAAATCGCCCGTTTTCTCGGTTTTTAACTCTTGTATTTTGATTATTATTGCTAGGTTATAAATGATAGCGTCAGTAATTGTCCCCCAGCTACTACCAATTTGCGGGGACAATCCCTCACTCCCCTAACTTTCTTCAAATATAAGAATTTTTATTTGCTAAAAAAATATAAAAATTACGTTCAATTGTATGCTATGTTTACCGTGAAAAAATCCAATGTTTGCAGAAAATATTATCGTAAAACATTATTCAATCTGATCTTAAGGTGTTACTGAAATTTAAATCGATGTTATTAATCTATTATTTAGTTGACCATGCTTTTACGCTTTCTTTCACTTTTTAAGCCTATTAATGTATCTACACATCTTTGCTTCAACATCCGGAAAACTTTTCAGCATTTTGAGTATTGGTTTACAGATATATTGTTAACAAAAACCGGAGCTGAAAATGCCTTGATATTAAATTCAGGGAGTGAGCATTGTCCGAATGATGTACAAAATTTAGTACCAACGAACAGAAAAATCAATATCTTCACAAAGAAATCAATGGTGCAGCTTTTAGATCAATGATTCTCAATCTTTTTGAAGTCATAACTAAACTCTGACTTTTTTGCACGGAACACTTACGATACCACATAAGCTTTAAAGCAGGGGTAGCCAACCTTCTTGAAATCAAGAGTGCAATGAAAAAACGGCATTGTTCGTAGAAATAATTCGATTATTGAAGAAAAATGAAACTGAATAGCAATTGCATCCTGCGGGCGCGAAGTTAACCACCCCTGCTTCAAAATTTTACTTTTATAGAATAAAAAACCGATATTGATTAATGTAAACATATTTATTTAAAACTTACTTGAAATTATAAAATCTCAAATTTAATGCGATACATCAGCTTGGTGATCTTTACAGATTGTAACAATATTGGGACGAATAAATGATAAAGCCACTCGAATCTCCTCTTCTAATGTTCCAAGTCTTTCGCATTTCTTCGTTTTAATATTAGCCATCATTGAAAATCCTGCTTAGCAAAGATATGACGTGGAAAATAATAATAATGTGTGCTTCTTTTGCTAGACCCAGGTATTCATCTTTAACAGAGATCCAAAGTTTTTCAGGAGTATCTTCAATGAACTTCAATTTTAATCCAAGATTTTAAGAGAGCGATGTCAGTTCTTCTTCATTCAGAATAAACAGTCGGAAGAAACAATTTTAATCCAAGATTTGAAGGGAGCGATGTCAGTTCTTCTTCATTCAGAGTAAAAAGTCGGAAGGAACAAATAGATTTCTTATTCAATCGAATTGTTCAGTGTTTAGTGGAAAATACTTTTCAAAATTTTCTTCTATCGTTGTTAAATGTTCGATTATTAAAGAAATGGTTACCTTATTTGCATCCTGCGCAGAGAGGAACATTTCCGTGTTTTTTTCACTTACATGTTTCTTTTGCATAGTAAAAGCTTTTTTTTCATTGCATATAACTAAAAGTTTCGTTTTCTATTTCGAAAAGTACCAGTAATTCATTACTCACGATTTAAAAATGTAAAACGTGATAACCACCTCACTTCCGTATGAAGTAAACATTCATAGTCTTCGTCCATAGATGAACAAGGGTTGCTTGCAAATTCGGCCTTTCATTTGTCTTATTTTAATAAAATTAACCATGGAAATTACTTGATCCAATACCTCATTTAGTTTCTTAGATATTGTCTTTATGACAAATACTCCTTTGTGCAAGAAACTGTGATGAAATATTATATTTGGACTGGACGACTGAGACCTCAGGTTGATATCGGTCTGCAATCAACATCCTCCACCCCAAAACTGCACTTGCGTCCCTTGTGACATAAATAACTATTTAATTGAAGGGGCAAAAACTGTTTTTGAATAAATTAGATTTTAATAGGGTTAGTTGGCATTTTTTATCGAATGATTATTTTCAAATGCAGTTTGTTTGGTTAGTAAGAATCATCCACTTGCCCCTTCATGTCATTCGCGTTTGCTGAATACAATCCCATATAAGAATGATTTTGCACTGTATTGATTTTTCTTTTACAACAATTTTTAATTATTTGATTATTTCGCGGAACATTTGAAGTGGTTTCACGGAGTAACAGTGCTCCGCAGATTGAAAACAACGGCTTTAAATATTTATAGATTTCGAGTATCGAAGTGCTGCAATATAAATTTGCACAAATGAAACAATATTAAGAATTCAATTACAATCTTTAACTTCTAATCAATTGTCATCGCCAAAGTTCTCTAGTTTATTTAAATATGCACGGTATAAAAGCAGATACATCGACGGTCATTACATTTACCTTGTGAGCTTTTGCTATATGAAGGAATCGCAGACTATACCTTAATGCGATATTTGCGGTCAACCTATATTTATTCGATCTAGATGGTGCATTTTTACGGGGATTATCATTATTATTGTATTATGTACCGTAAATCAACTACTCATACCGTCAATTTATGTAATATGCATCATCTTTATTATTTCTTTTTTATTCTTTATTATTATTAACAGATTTTTTTTTAATATACTTTTTACACAGTTGTAAGTAAACACTCAATCGTTGTGAGTAAAATTATTTTATAGATAAAACTTCTTTGGATTAGTTGTTTTTCTCTGTAAATTGGATTATTTCACTGCAAACTTAATATACATACGTCTATAAATTAAACGTAATTTTTATATTTTTTTGGCAAATACAGATTTTTACATTTGAATAAATGTAGGGGGGTGGAGGAGTTGTCTCCACAAACTGGTGGTAGCTGAAAGAAAACTACTGACGCTATCAATGATCGTAATATTAATAAAATAGTAAAATTATCGAAAATGCTTTTTAATATTTCCCAGTTTCAGAGAAATTAAGGCAAATAACGATGAGTTATGTAGTGTTTAGGATGTCCTATGCTCCTAAATCGATGGGACACCTAAAAATTCACCACTGTTTTACACTAATTGCTGTATACAAAGTTCGGTGAGTATCAACACCAATATTCTGTTATGTTATTAAAAGAAATTAACGTTTTGTACTTTACAAAACATTCATTTAAGATACATTATAGCTTAGTCTAATAGTTCTAATAGTTCTGGAGGTGTATGCCATACGTACATGTATACAGGATGTTCTATTTTTCAAAAAATGACATAGTTAATAATTCATTTTTTTGTGCAGAGTAAACGGACTTTGCTAAGCGGTCTACTTATGCATCCACTTACATCGTCGCAAATTTTAGCATAAAATCGGAAAGAAAATTTTCGAAATTCAAGCTTTTAACTCGGTATAAATAAATCATACGTATTTCTCTCGACGTTTCAGAAGCTGTCATAATTCGTGGGCTGTATGTGATGGTGTTTATCATAATGAACATATCCGGATAGTTCAAAGTTTATTTATCTTATATTTCCGTTTAATACTGTAATCTCGATGTGTAATTTATATATTGAAAATACATTTTTTACTGCACGCCCGTTCGTTTGTTGTTTATACGTTCGCTTTGATTCGAATTTTACGCTTCTTTCTTCTGGGTATTAGTTTAGAAATTTGTCGCTTCCGAAATTACTGTGATTGGACAATTAGGCCAAAATTATTACAGTATTTTTTCGGGAAATTTCAAAGAATTTCATCCATAGGATTTATTGTTTTTATAAAAGAAAAGAATAAGTATCCATTTAGTTTCCGAAGTAATTGTCTTAAGGATGATTTTTCGGAATTAGAAAAAAAATATACAAAACATTCACATTTCCCACATGAGGACAGCTTCACGATTTGAGCTTGCCAAAATGATTCATTCAGTCGCATAATTGGTGGTATAGGATATATAGGATAATTGGGTAAATTTGAAAAGTACTCACAAAATCCTCCAAATCCTATATCTCAAAGCGATAGAACGGACAAGAGTTCGCGGAACATCAACGTTCTTATAGGAATAAAATCAAACCACCACTCAGCACATAACGTCCAAATTGAAGAAAGAATGCAAAAACGCTAAATTGGACAACAACCAACAACGGTTCGAATAGATCAACTTGGTCTTTTCGAAATTTTGAAATATCGTCGATCTAAGGTGCGCCGCTTTTTGTTAGATGTACTTTTGGCGTTGCCGATTGCCGCATCAAGAACATCTAGTAAATACCAGCATCGCACGGCGACTAAGTAAAATGAGATCGGATTATTAATCGGAACGCACAGGCATCAGACGGCAAGACCAAGCAGCGAAGTTAATAAGTGTATTATTACTTATCTTGCGTCCGCACACTCACGCAACGCGCGCGTAGTTATATAGTCTCTATAATATAGTCTGTATGGTGTATGGTTGTTGATGGTGCTTCGCGATGCTGACCGATCCGAAGTCAAAAACGTACTGTGCCGCGGTGGCAGCTAAGAGCCGACTTCATAATACATAATACGCTTCTTATATAGTAGTACACGTACATACAATAACGACGAAAATATACTATACATTACGTAGTATATGCTTATGTATATATGCAAATGAAATTTGTACATATATAGGAGATATGACATATGCCCGGACGATTCTGGATTAGAAGAGTAATGAGTGGATGGATAGGTAGAATGGATGCTGTATGATAGGCTGTGCTGTACCTATTTGCAATTGATCTTATAGACAAGCATCTACGTATCGAGGAGATTCAGTGGTTATCTTGATGGGGATTGCTTCTTGTACTGACTGTTGTATATGAATACATTAGTCCTTTCTTTAACGATAATCAAAGGTGATGCTAATATAGCTTACGATTTGCTCCTCACTTGTAAACATCAATTTATCAAGTCACTCTATTCACCTTGAAAATGTCTCTCAACTGGCTAGCCTGTAAAAATTTTACTGGCAAATCGGTAAAATTTTACACCTGTGCTCATATATTTTATACTATTATAATTTGAAATGACAGCCAAAGTTTTTAACAATTTATTTATTTTTAACATTTGGAAATTATGTCTTATTACTATCGTATACATTAAATATCATAGCGCAGTTGTTATTTCCACTAATATTGAAGTTTCCAAGCGATGTTAAGTTACTTGTATTTGCACGTATATACTCTGGTGAAGTGGATGGCGTGGATTCTTTAAGTGGGAACATTTTTTTGACAAACCAATTGCGTCATCCACGTAGCTATCTGCACTTGTTAATTTCCATCCCCTTGCACGTTTCAAAATTAAAATATCACCACCCGGATCAACAAAAATCGTTGCTCCAGTCCGTCTAAATGAATGACCTATATACAGTGCAGGCTCTTATAATCCTAAATATTCAACAATTTTCTTAGGTACTGTGCCAACAGTATGTTGACCTTCATTGAGAGCGATTCCATTCCGGTACGTCAAGAACAACCGCAGGTCCTTACTTTTATGAAGCCGTAGAGCCGCATATTTTCGGTAAATAACACAAAGTTTAAAACTACACCCGTCATCCGTTATTGTAAACCTCCTAGTTGTTAAATTTTTGATTTCGCATAAGGTGACAACAATATATTTGTCCAAATCCTCCATGTCATTTAAAGTGAGGGATAGAAGCTCATCGCATCGACAACAACTAAATATACCAAAAATGGTAATGACTTTGGCAAGCAACCACTTCTCGTCAGGAACTTCAAGTATAATTTTTTCCACTTGCTCCTTCGTCAGAGGTTCATTTCGTCTTTTCAAAAACGCAACCACTTTATGAAATCTAGAAACGGCAAATAAAAGCCTGACTTAAAAAAAAAATTATAAAAAAAACAAACCTACGAACATCAATGTTTTCTCTAACTTCCAAACAACTCTTAATCACTGCCCGCTTCGACCATAAAGAATCCGGGCTGGACTTGTTGGAAAAATTATTGTTATTATATACGCTAATAGAACGTCTTCCGTGACACCAATCACGTTGTTTTTCTTTTGCCACTTTTTGAACTCAGCGTACTCGTGCTGAAGATTTTTCGGACAACAAACTTACAGCTACACTTGCTGCCTCATCAATAATAGCTAGCAGCACACTCATTTCAATAAATCGAAAACAATAAATTTAAATAACATAACTAAACAACAAAATAAGTGACGTGCGTTTTCAAAGCAATACTTCTAAAGTTCATGCGAATATTTTTTCAAATATCGGAATTTCTAGAATTTTTAGTAGTTTATAATAGTTATTTACAAGTGAGGAACAAATAAAATATTCAACAATACGCGCAAGGTAATGGGTTTTACTGACTGCAGAAGGTGACTGGCTCGCCTTTGGCTCACCAGTCATACCCTTCTGTGCGCCAGTAGCAACCCTTTTACCATGCTAGTAATCTGGTTCGTGTATTAGTAAAGATTTTTATGTGGATTTCACTTAGTACGACGTATTAGACTATTACTTACGCCTTCTCGCGATTAGCATCGACATGTTAACGTTAAATTAATGTATTACAAAACTTGTACAAAGTTAACCAACTATAGCCGGGGAATTCTTTTGAGAAAAACAATCTTTCTAATGAAATCTCTTTAATCGGCCGGCAAAGGAATTCGATTTTGCCATAAAATAATTTTTCCACCTACAGAGCAGTAACGTAACTGTCACAAGCGATACTACAAACATAGCACTATCTTCTCGTTGCTTATACCGATTTAAACCTTAAGTGCCATCGCAACCCCATTTGGTGATTAATTCCACATTATTTAGAACTTCCTATGACTCTAGCAAAACAAGCCTTAGCACACCGCAGAGTCTTCTAATGGTAAGGTCTATTAGCGGTCTATTAGAGGTTTCGGTAATTGTCATGTTCACGGTATAACATTCCTTTTTTGCCTCAGTAATGTACGGGTGGGAGGGAAATGCTTTGGAATGTACATTTCATAAACGCTATATGTTGTTTTATTCAGCTTTGCCTCCAAAAACGTAGCGAGTGCTTCCTCCTTTGTTAGTTTTATACTTGCGGTCGGAAGAGAATGAAAAGCTTTCTTAATTTGTGTTGCTCATTTCGGAGAACTAGCTATTACTTCCTTTAATAATCCTGCGACATCACGTCGACCCTCAGAATGTAAAGTTATATGTGCAGCATACACAATTTCTTCGCCTATTGACCCATCTAGTAAATTCTGAATCCTTCTCACACATCCTTTTTCAAATGATTTTGTTGGTAGGGCCAACTTTCAACATCTTCTATGTGTTTGTCAATTTCTGATAATGTCAGCATTTCGTCTAGCCAGAAAAAGTTATTTTTTAAAACCTTTCCCTTGTTCGAAGGTTTCGTTGCCATCTTTCAGACAATTTGTACTCAAACTTAATTAATGTGTCCTCTATAATTTCTTCGATAGCTCCAATATTCCGTTGAACATTTATATAATCCAAAATATAGTACATCTCTTTTGTTTTTGTCCGCTCCGGCTTGGCATAATTCGAATAAACTTTGACGAGATATAGCATGCTTCTCTAAAAACAAATATAACACATGGGCTGAAAAGTCCCGGGCCTGACAAAGAAAACACGTTTTTTTTTGTTCAAAATTAGCTTTATTCATCAACGTAATTTCCATCAAGAACAACGCAATCATTCCAGCGCCGCTCTAACATTTCAATACCACTTTTGTAAAACGATTTATCTTTTGCCTCAAAATATTCCTCAGTTTCAGCGATAACCTCTTCATTCGAGCGAAATTTCTTACCGGCGAGCATTTTTTTTAGGTCTGCGAACAGCCAGTAGTCGCTGGGAGCCAAATCTGGCGAATACGGTGGATGTGGGAGCAATTCGACGTTCAATTCATGTAGTTTTGCCATTGTTTTGATTGACTTGTGACACGGTGCGTTGTCTTGATGAAACAAAATTTTTTTCTTCGCCATATGCGGACGTTGCTTTGCAATTTCGGCCTTCAGACGCTCCAGTAACGCTATATAATATTCACTGTTGATGGTATTTCCCTTCTCAAGATAGTCGATGAATATTACACCACGCACATCCCAAAATACCGAGACCATAACCTTTCCAGCCGATTGTTGTGCTTTCGGGCGCTTTGGACGAGGTTCACCAGTTGCTGTCCACTCAGATGACGATCGTTTTAATTCCGGAGTGAAGTGATGGATCCATATTTCATCCGTTGTCACATATCGACGCAAAAATTCCGGTTTGTTACGTTTAAACATGGCCAAACATTGCTCAGAAGCATCAACACGTTCTTGTTTTTGGTCAACAGTGAGCAAACGCGGCACCATTTTGAACAGAGCTTTCTCATAGTCAAATGCTCATGCAATATAAAGCCAACACGTTCTTTTGATATCTTTACGATGTCAGCTAACTCACGCAACTTCACTTTTCGATCATTCAAAACGATTTTGTGGATTTTTTTGATGTTTTCTGGTGTTACCGCCTCATTTGAACGTCCACTGCGTTCTGCATCATCGGTGTCTCTACGACCACGTTTGAAGTCAGCAAACCAATGTTTTATTGTTGTTTCTGATGGAGCGGAGTCCCCATAACACTTTTCAAGCCATTGCTTCGCTTGAACGGTATTTTTTCCATCAAGAAGCAGTGTAAAATTAAAACACGAAATTGTTTTTGATCCATTGTTTTGGAAATAACAAAAGTAGCGTCACTCTTAGCACAATAACTCACAAACTAATGAATAGAATATCATGAAATTTTAACAGCTGTCTTTTTAAGGTTAGTACTAACTGCAAAACAGGTGAATGCAATAAAACTAGCGCCATCTATGTGTTAGGCCCGGGGCTTTTCAGCCCATGTGTTATAAACGTCAGGGACAGCTCGGGACAAGTAAACAAACGTAGGTCTAGTGCAGTTGTAAATACTGAACAAAATAAAAAAATACATATAACGGAATAACGCGGAACTCAATTTGCAGATCTACACAAACTTTGTGTACCTTCTTCAAAATCCTAACTTACGCGCGTCTATACTTTGAAGCCTTATATTTTAGTATAATAAATATTGTATATGCATTACATTTTCACTTTAAATTAAAGTACATACCTTCATTTACTTTATCCATTGCAAAAAAAAACGCACTTTACTTGTAACAACACCTACTATTACCTACAATGTTAATAACCACACTTTTTAAAATTCGCGGTTGATTTAAGTTGGTAGTTCCGGTAATCAATGATATATACGCCAATTTCTTAACGTAATACAGACAAATATATCCTTTATTGCTGGAACTACCATCTTAAATGATCCCCGAAATTTAAAAAGTGCCCGCTCTATTAATGGCACTTTTAAGTTCTAGGATTATCTCAGAATAACAAATGTTTGTCGGATAATAAAATTAGTTACATCCACTTCAAGGAATAATTAGTATAATTAGATGTTTATAATTTTCAGGTTTTGTCCTCTTAGATTCGTGTTTGTGCCTACTGTGCGGCGCACAGGCTGATATTTGGCTGATTTAGCTGGCTATAAGTGCATTTTGCAAAATTGCACGCAGGTAAATAAAAATGGTTTCTAGGAAAAGCCAGGTAGTTTTTCCACCAAATCTTATTATATCCACACGCTCACTCCCATCCAGAAATTCACAGAGTCAGTCTGTACGTTGTTTCGACTGTTCCCCACTACCCCTGATTCACTTCAAAGAGTGAAAATTTTGTGGTGTGTGGCAAAAACTTCTATTTGTACTATGGATTCCGAAAGAGCAGGCAATTATGTTGTAATTGTGGCGGCCAAATTGCGTGAATTGCGCTATGAATTACTGCCCCATCCACCTTACTTGCCCGACCTGGCTGCCAGCCACTTCTTTTTATCCCTCAATGTGAAACCATTGCTCGGAGAGAAAAAAATCATCTCAAACGAGGATATCATTATTGAGACATAAGCTTATTTTAAGGAGCTTGAAAAAACGTATTCTTTGAAGGGGTTAAAGAAATGGCAAGGACGTTGCGGGAAAAATGTATCTTAGTAAAAGGAGGTCATTGCTAAAGAAAGATGACTCTAAAAACACGCATTTCTGGAAATTCCCATGCTTGGCTACATTTTGGAATTTGGAATTTTATGTGAATATTCGCGCTTGCTAATTCGAAACAACTCTACTACATCCCTCAATATTATCTTTTTCGAAGAACCAACTTGATAGTCGCAAATGGCAAAACACTTTACCGTTAACAAGTACTGTGACGTCATACATATAAACGGACATAAAACACACACCACATGCGATCAGCATAGATGACAAGGGCCTTTAAGCACGTTAGATTGCCGCGAATGGTTAATTGATCTTGTTAATTTGTGCCATCGTTTAATGCATCTAATTTATGTAAAGTGTATATACACATTACAATAATGGGTACCTGTTCTCAATCGCTTATCCATACATACCTACGACTTTGCTTATTGCTGCTGTGAATGTCTTGTAAAAGCTCTCCTTTTCCGTATTAAGAATTTATTAATGCTATAATATAATATGCTATACATACTATTGTAGCTTGAATACGTTGCGAGATACATTCTAAGCACGTAGTTGAGATATAGAGTAATAAATAAGTTTTATGCTATAAAATTACGTGATATTTCATCAGCCGTGTAACACACATAATAAGGTTAGTCTTTTCAGTTCAATCCTGCTTTACACCTACTCTTGTAGGACTGGATATAAATTATATAAATATAAATATAGTGGTGCGATGAAAAGTGACCTTATGGTTTTATTCAACAATTTGAAAAAAAGCGATTGAAAGTTTTCCTATAAGGTCCTTTTGCATGGAACCAACTATAACTACGCGCAGAGAAATATAATCAGTCTCTATATATTTTTATTTCAAGACTATAAAAATATTTATTTATAAGAAAATAATTTTCTTGAAATTCTATTTGGATTAAATAAATATTTTGTTAGGATTAGAAAATTAAGAAAATCCAAGATAGAAAAATGTTTCTCCGATATAGCTAATTTCTCATTTTCCCAATCGGTATAGTTTCGCCGTACACCAATTAATAATGAACGGGCGTATTTAATGGCATTGTGCGAACATTCTTAATTTGTACCTTACCCCCGCGATGCCCTATGTGAACGCTACTTTATTGTATTGCGGATAATTGAAACAGTAATTGTCTTGAATTAAGGCGAACAGCTTTAATACAAGTAAACGTTTCTCTGGTCGTATAAAAATGATCGAGATTAAGGTCTCATTCTTTAGATATAAACTTTTGATGGTCATAGCCACCAGAATCTGAAAAAAACGGTATTTCCGTTCACTAGATAGATGGCGCTATCGAGATTTTATGTTACTGTTTTCGTAAAATTTGACATTTGTTATTGTTAAAGCAGTAATAGCGCAGAAATCGGCGGAGTAGTTTGTTTACAGTGAGCATTTGAAAAAAAAAGCAATTTCGTGAAAAAATGGAAATTTCATGTGACAACTTTTGGTAATAAAGCACCATCAAATAAATGTTTACAACTGGTTTGTAGAATTTCGTGGGCCGTGGAAAAGTAAAACAACGACGGGGACATACTACGCATCGTTACTTGATAAGCTGAAGGCAGAAATTGCGAAAAAGCGACCGCATTTGAAGAAAAAAAAAATTTGTTCCACCAAGCCAACGTACCGTTTCACACCTTAGTAGTCGCCATGGCAAACATTCACAAACTAGGGTTCGAATTGATAAACTACCCACTCTATTCACCAGATCTGGTCCCCAGCGACTCTTTTCTGTTTCCTAGACCCAAAGTTTCGCTTGAAGGACAGAGATTTTCATCGAATGACGAACCCATCACATTCGTAAACGCCTCTGTTCCCGAACAAGATGCCAACTACTATTTGGACGGATTAGAGAGATGGGAGCATCGTTAGGTAAAGTGTATAACTTATAAGGAGACTATATTGAGAAATAAAACTGAATTTGACCAAAAAAATACTTGTATCTTTGTTATGCTTGAAACTTTTCCGACTACCCTCGTATAATATGAACGAGATATTATTATTACAGGAACGGCAATCCGTATCATGTTTGGTCTTCCATATCGCGAATCACGTAGAGAATTTTTAATTCTTACATGCCAAGTACACTAATTAATTAATATTTTGGCTGCCGCCGGTGAATGATGAAAATCTGTAATTTTCTTGGAATTTCCGACGTAATTAAATACTTGAAAAAATCTCGTCCCGGTAAATTCCAAGAAAATTACAGATTTTCATAATCTCCGACGGAAGCCAAAATATATTAAGTAACAAAGTAGCTTCTTCAAAAATTTGTTGTACTATACTTAATAGATAACTATAAGTAATAGTATAGTAGTTTATTATATACATATTATATAAGTATGTAGTAAGAAGCACTTTTGTTTTTTAAAAATAACGAATATATGTATTTATATTGATGGCTTTTTAAAATTAAGGTTATGTTAATTTTAATACGCCATATAAATGTTTGACTTCAATAAATAATATAATAAATAAACGTAACTTCTTAACAGCGTGGATAAAATTGGTAAAAATTTGCACCGTCAAGTTTGTTTCCAAATTTGTCTCGGTGAAGGATGTTCGCTGTGTGAACTTTACACAATACTTTTAGCTCCATTATAATTCAAATCCAGAAATTCATACCTACATACATATACATCTTTATAATTGTGTGTAACGCTGCGAAAGGTTGAGGAGAATCTGTTGTAATAAATCAATAATTTCACTCGCTGAGGTAGCTCATGCCGATTCATCTGAATACATACGTCGCGTCATGGGCCGCGCAACCTTACTTTTAACCTCTATGCCAGGCCCATTTATGAGAACTGGGAGCTGTATCTCTCCAATTCAGATGTCCATAGTTACAGTAGTCGTAATCCTGAATTCATAATTTTGTGAAAAGTAAGAACTGTAATTCCTCTGTGAGAGTAAGTGTTCAAATGTATAATTGTCCAACCATATTAAAACTTATAACATATACAGTGTGTCCCAGGATTGATGTTACAAGAGATGCAATGGACTAAAAATTTTTGAATGTTATTCTAAGATTGTGGGATTAAGTTCTGCTTGGTATGAATAGACTTTTAAGAATATTTTCAGTTTTTGCAAAACAAGTCGGCCGTGACAGTGAAGCGAAAACTATCTTCTTTTCGGGTAACACACCCTTTTTGTTCATGATACGTCAAAATGTTACTAAAAAAAGTTGTTCAGAATGATGGCTCTATACAAAATTTCAGGAAGATTTACCTACTTTTATTAAACCGTCATTTTTTAGATTAAACAAAATAAATTGTATATATTTACCCACAAATTACATTTACAAAACGTAATAATATCATTGATCTACAATAAATTTATTAAAATTAACTGCCAGCGTTATCTGCGATGTCACTGTCACTGTCAGATTACAATTTGTAGTATCCCTTAGTTCAAATTTCAATTAATGCTAGATTATGTTAACGTTACAGCCGAGAATTTACGTTGTTCAGTGTTATGGGCTCGAACAAATTGCACTAACAATAAGAGAAGTGGTGCAGCATTTTAACGAGAGATTTCCCGACGCCAACCTTACACGTATGACTGCCATGCGAATAGTTAAGAAATTTCAAAACATGGTGAAAACGATGCCACAACTATTGTTGCTCTTGATTCGATGGAAGAACATCCTAGACTATCATTGAGGGAACGTTCACGTAATGTTAATATTAGTAAATCGGAATTACAAAGAATTTATAAAGCAAACAAGGTAAAGCCATTCAAACCAAAATTTATGCACACTATCGAAGGTGATGAAGGCCGTAGATTATTATTTTGTCTTACCCTCGTGGAGAAATGTATTGAAGAACGAAATTTTTATAAAAACATTGTATTTTCAGACAAATCAACATTTACTACAAATGGCGTTGTTTCCTCTCAAAATTGTCGGTATTGGTCTACAGAAAATCCAAACTTTCGAATCAATTGTAGACGACAGTACCAAAAAATGAATGTATGGTGTGCCGTTTCATATCGTTTTGGCATTATTGGACCTTTCTTCATAGAGGGACGGTTAAATCAGAATGTTTATGTACAGCTACTTGAAAGATTCAGGGAAGAGTACTTACATGACTTGCCGCTGACAGAAAGACAAGCAATGTATTTCCAACACGACGGATGCCCTGCACATTCGATAGCACGCGTAGCTGAATGGATAAATTTGGTGTTTGGAGAAAAGTGGATAGGTATAAATGGTTCGATTGCGTGGCCTCCAAGATCGCCCGACCTCACACTATTAGATTTTTTTTTATGGGGTCGCCTCAAAATTCAGACATCGCATAGAAAAGTGTGTACAAAATGGCGGCAGAATAAATAATTTATTATTACATTATGTACAACAATGTTATTACGTTTTGTAAATGTAATTTGTGAGTAAATACATACAATTTATTTTGTTTAATCTAAAAAAATTATGGTTTAATAAAAGTAGGTAAATCTTCCTGAAATGTATAGAGCCATAATTTCTCATTCTGAACAACTTTCCTTAGTAACATTTTGACGTATCATGAACAAAAAGGGTGTGTTACCCGAAAAGAAAATAGTTTTTGCTTCACTGTCACGGCCGACTTGTTTTGCAAAAACTGAAAATATTCTTAAAAGTCTATTCATACCAAGCAGAACTTAATCCCACAATCTTAGAATAACATCAAAAATTTTTAGTCCATCGCACCTCTTGTAATATCAATCCTGGGACACACTGTACATGCTATTTAGGAAACACACGAAATATATTTTACTTTTAAGGCGCATTTTACCCTTGAAGGAGGTTTTTGTGGGCCATGGACGTTGAGGTGAGTGAATTTTAATTTTACATTTTATTTGCTTATATTTAAATTTTTTGACACATTTATTATTTTTCTGTTTTGTATTTGTTTGTATCTACAATATGTTACTGTTGTAATACATTACCTTGCTTTTAATTTGTATTTGCCTGTATCGTGTTATTTTACTCTTTGTTATATATGTACACCACTGGTCAACAAATATACATATTACATGGTAAATTTCAATCTAAATAGGCACTATTTGGAAACAAGTACATAATTCGACAATTCAAAATTTCGCAGCTTGTACAACCGACGGATTACCATAATTCATGGTACTTAACAATCTTAGGTGTCGAATAAAAAAGAACATCCGAACCCAAGACACAAATCAGATTAGAAGTCGCACTTACACACGAGGACCGACCAGCATGCTACCATCGAACACATTACATACATACAAGACGGTCGCGAGGTCCAAGCAATGAGAAATGACATTAATTTTTATTCTCACAAAACTATTTTTATTACACGGTTCATTGCCTGTGCGTTAGCTGATAAGGTTATTTTAAGTCTCATACAAGCATCTACTTACGTACATATGTATGTAAGTGTGTATGTACATACATACATAATGAAATCATGCGCGGTATATACAATACATACGTAAGAAATTGGAAAAAGAGATAGGGTGACGAATATGATAATAAATAGAGATTATTTGCATGCATGTAATGACAGATTCGAATAATAACGAAATGGAAATATTACGATCTTAGAACCTTATATAAAAATCTTCCATGAAATTATCTCCCACGGAAAACATCTTTCCCATCTAAGGTAAAAAACGGAACGGAAGGAAGCGAAGTAGCGCTCACACTATCGTCAAGACAAACTATTATCCTTATCGCACCAAACAAAAGATGCGTATGTAATCGAAATTATTTCAGTAGATCTCCTTTCCTCGCACACGGAACCACCATTTGCAGTCTTCTTGTACAAGCAGAACTCACTCGAGCAACCAACAAAAGCTTTAGTGGTTTATTGCGGTATCGTAAAAGTGGCGACGCAGAAGATCCCCTCTACAGAAAAAAAAGTATAAGAAAAGGTGGGGCACAGGGAACCTATTAAGCAATGTATACTTATAATATGTTGGATAAATAATAAACTTGCTATAAATACTATGTACCCCCATAGCTCGGAGCACACAGGTGGACGTTACTGGATTTTTAGTTTAAAACTAAAAAGGAAAACTGCAACCAGGTTTTTATTGAATATAGTTTTGAGACTTTTTGTACTGTAGTTTGTACACCTATATTACTACACAGTGCTACACAGGTACAGGATTTCTAGTAAATAAGGAACTTGGAGAAGCCGTGGTAGGATTTAAAGCTGTCTCCGAAAGAATATGCTGGATTCGGTTACGTGGGAAATATAGAAAACTGAACATCTTAAACGTTCATGCATCAACGGAAGAGGACATAGAAATTAAGAATTCGTTTTATGAAGAGGTTGAAAATATATTTAATGGTATGCCCAAATACGATGTTAAAATAATGGTTGGAGACCTGAATGCAAAGAAATTTACAAAAAAGTTACGGGGGAAAGAGCCAATGGGCAGTGGCGGAGGTTCGATACAACTCCCAGTATAACTGCGAGTCTCAACCAGATCTGTTGTGTATACATGTACGCTGCCGTAAATACTATTTCGTAGTTTTACGTTTGTTTTAGAGCTCTTGACTTGCAGATAATTTTGATCAATGCAGATCAATCTGGTATACTGTAGACTTTAAAACTATTTAGATTTAACCTTTTTTTCATGTTTACTTTCTACCGTGGATTTCAAAACGGTTGTTTTATCAACTACATCTCTCATCGACACATCGGGATTTTTTTCGAAAATCTGTTTAATTACTTTCTCAGCTTTTTTATCGACGAGTCATTTTTCCCCTCCCGATCCAAGTTTTCTATAAACAGTAGACGTTGCCTGAAATTCAGTAAATAACATGTTGAACCGCGCTACTGGGAATTTTTAGTTTTTTAACTGTGCTTGCTTTTCGAGGACACTAATCCAAAAAGGAATGGAGAGGACAGCATGGTCTTTACGATTTCTTCCGATCGATCTTTTTGGACGTCATAAAAGTTAGAAATGTTTGATCGCCAAAAATACATCTCTCCCCGAACATCGCATTAATTACATGTTCACAACGAAGTATGTAACGTTTCGTCTAATGTTTACATTCCAATTGCTTTCGTTAAATTGCTTCCGCCATCATTACCGCTTGGTGCGGCTACGTAGTGAAAGGTAATCGACATCCATCCATTAATAAACGCCCGGCTCAATACATACCGTATTGCCCGTGTGCATCTATTCATTCATCTACACAATCTACACAGGCATTTACAATGAGATATAAACACGAATAATAAATGTGCTTATTATTGAAAATCCATCACATCTTGAAAGTAGCAGGCTTTCAATGAAAATTGGTACACAAAGCAGTAAAGGTTTGAATTTCAAACAAAAAACATTGTCTATTTTTCAAATATAATTAATAAAGTATAGGACCACCACGCTGACGAATACATTAGTGGATATGTCTTATAAGATTATTAACTTACTCCTATGTTATTACATCTAATTGTCTGTGGTATATTATTGATTCTTTGATTCATGGTATCCTAAACATGTTGGATCGACGATAAGTCAAGGGATCATAGTGTCAATGGAAGTAATCGCACAGCAGATTCTACTAAAAATCTTAAAGTTTAACAAGCAATATATAAACGAGCATTAAGGTGCATTCAGATTAGAGAGAAACATCAAACAATTTAGTGTCGCTAGTGTGAATTTCGTTGCGAGCTCATTTCCTTAAAGTCGAGTCTTGCCCGACAAAAAAAAATTTGCAAGTCTAAATACGAAAATTGCCACTTCTGCAGTACTCGCCGTTACTATCAGATCTTTTCCAAACCGTCGCGATATTCTCTACGAGTTATTTATGATGGCTCCTGAAAAAAAGTGGTGAAGAACATTTTTGTTGCTTTGTATGAAGAAAATAATTTATTTTGTGATGTTAAATCTACCTCCTACCGCGATCGAATAAGAAAACAAAAAATGCTTAGAAGAAATGCCGGCAAAATTTGAAACAACAGTAGCAGAAGTAAGACGAAATGCGTAAATGGGTATCTTCTTTTCTAATTGTATTTCCCACCATCATTAAAATGTTCTCTAAATCAATTGCGAGCATACGAATAAAGTTTTTGAATCGCTAGCATCTTCTAATATCAATTCTGCAAGTAGAATTTTCTAGGATCCTTCTTAATACTCAATCTCTAATTCAGTGTTTTCTTTTGTTTTTTTCTTTCTTTTCTAAAAAAATTGGGTTTTATTACCACGGTAATAATGAAAATTATGTCTGTTAACTAGTCTGTTCTTATGGAAAGTTGACTTATCTGGAAAAAGTACAAAATCCAAGAAATGTTCGTCATCTCCTAACTTTTCTAGAACCCATAAACAAAATTCGAATCGTCGGTCGTAATCTACTTCCAAAGGTTCCTGATGTAGTTGTATGTGATACGAATAAAATTAGTGCTTTTTTATGATTTTTCCGTTGCTTCATCTGCTTATTCCTGTAGTTTCATTCATTTTTCACTGACTTGTATGCGGAGTTTCAATCGAATATTCCATAACTAAAAATTAATTTTCTTCTTTTCCGGTTATTGACTTTCTTAAATTTTGGTCTACATTTTCAAGAATAGTTAAATGTCCCAAAAACAGCTTGAGTTAGGTATAGGAGACATAACAGTAACTTGCCTTTATTTAGTCCGCACTATCAAAATATGCAATAATATATAGGGTATTACACTTAAATTTTCACAACTTGCCCCCAATGTACCTACATAGCTCTTAACAAAAATATTTTGCCGTTTTTCGTATATAAACCGACGCAAATGTAGTGCCACCCTGTATTGTTAGAAAGCCACTTATATAACACCTACCTCTCGTTGTACTCTGTATAAGAACCAAAGGTAATCGTCTTCCAATGCAGATCGCACCCTACAAGCAACAAGATACCCTCTGACTCCTTGCCGCCCATCATCTGTTCCTAAACAAAATCTAAATTCATGACTAAAGGCAACAAAATCCTATTCCTGATCTTAATTAAGTCAGTCAATGCATCATCATCATTGCAAATGTTGACGACAACGTTCAATTGTTGTTGTTGCTGTTTTATTGGGCGAGGCGTCAGGTTACGGAGTACACCTTGCACTTTTAGGCATCGATTACTGTGATCATTAGCCAATCTTACTAGAATTTTGCCGAATCCAAAGGTGTTCCAACCTCCGTTAGGGATTTTTGACATGCCAAACATCATATTGTCACGGGGCCTACGGTTTTACTTCCTTATCCGAGATGAAGATGAAGATACTCCGTCATTAAAAACCAACTGTCCCGGTCGGATTTGAACCCGCATCATTCGAATCGAAAGGCTAGTATGCTAACCGTTCGTCCACCGAGACGATCTATTCAATTGTTAAGTGCAATACCATGCTCGATAAGAAATCAATCCAATTATACGATATGCGGTTGGTATACAACAAGTATGGTGTTGGTAAGCCTGCCTCTTAAAGCAAAAAGTCGTTTTAGTCGATCTTCACTTTCTTATACTCCTTCGAGATTCCATGTCTTCTCTCCATGCCCGGCAGTGACGAAGTGCTATAACTGAGTCTCTATTGACTCTTCTTGCTGTTTCTCTAGCTCGTCTGTGTCCAGCAATGTATAAAATAACAAGTTGGACACCTAGTGCAAAAATATGGCATACGCAAACTTAAAAACTCTAATTCTTTTTGTTAATATAAATTTCCATAGGTAATGTTTTCCTATAAATATAACCACACGGTGGCGTTTTATCGAGGTATTCATTTTATGGGGTTATATATTTTCGTCCATATTTGTTTAATACATTTATTATTATTGAATTATCGACATTTTCGCGTCAAAATGAACACGACAGTTATCCCATTCATTTCACTTGAATCTAATATTTGATTTCATTTTGTGTACATATATGGCATTGTGTAATGCGGATATATTATATTATATGAAGCAGATAATCGATACTTTCAATCTAATAGTAGCGAAACGTAAGTATATACATTAATGTGTATGTAGGAAATTTGTTAATATTACATGAATATATGTAGGTAGACATTTATTTCTTTTCGGCCACAGAGAATTCGCTAAATTTAAGAATTAAAACAAGATTAAAATGTTAACAGGTCGACATGTATAGTTGCACAGTTCCGACGGACCATCATCTTATACAACGAAACTTGTAATTTTGTACAATAACCGCGACGTCCCAAAGATCTATTAAATTCCCCATCGCCCTTCTTCGCAGATCTGGCGCGCCAAAGAAGCTAGCGAACGTCTAATTACGTAACGACCGTAAGTAGGCGCGCATTTACATGGTTAAACACACGTTTTCGTTAATAGTAAATTGTCAATGAGATGTCCAATAGCATTACCACCAACCACGAACAAATAGAATATTGCTGTAAATCAAGTTCTCATTCCTTCTGCGTTCTGTTGATGAAAATCAAGCATTATACTTTTAATTCCAGAGAATTTCAATTCTTACACTATAAAGAATTCAAAAAAAATTTCATTAATTTGATTCTTTTGAGAAGCAAAAGAAATTCGGTATGGAAGTGGCAATACGTTTTTTTTAACTTTTAAACTTCTTTTAGTTTATTCCAACAGCTCACTACACAATCACCTTTACACTGCGCAGAGGTTTCTCAATAACTTAGCTTGGATTTGTCCCAAATTCCAAACGAAACTCACAATGCACTTCAATAGTTAACCTCTCCTTCTTCTTCTTCAAATCCTTTATGTCTTTTTAGGCATCGGGTTACGTGTTTCTCGCCCATTTTTCCAATTATTTTCTATTCTTTGCTAACCCCTCATATCTGCCAATACCTTTCCTCTATTGTTCCAATGCCGTTCGTCTTGGTTCTTCTATTTGTCCATTCCTACTTCTGTTACTTTTCTAATAGGACTTTCTTGTTCCATTTCCAGAATGTATCCATACAGTTCAGTTCTCTACATTCTTCATTTTTTTTTTTTTATTCTGATGTCTTAATTCTTAATTCCATCATGTTTAGTAATTCCTGTTGCCTTTCTGATGTACTTTATTTCCATAGCATTTATTGACGATTCCTGTTCTTACTGTGTTACCCAGGTTTCACAATCATATGCAGTAGTTGACCTCAAAAACGCTTGTAATTGTTAGCTATTGTTTGCAACAGTCAGCGATCTGTTTCTTTTTTAACTGTGACAGTTGAAATATGATATGTTGCAGACCAATGCAAAGCTGAGGATTGCAATACATCCGGTAGTAAGAAAAATATATTTCCCTTTATTCAGTTTTCAAAATTGCAACATTGATACAGCAAACCCGATATTATAAGCCCTTATTTTAGTTTCTTATGTTTACTCCTAGATATGTGCATAATTATTGCCATGTTTTACACGTTAGGTTTTGGAGTAACTTTATGTAAAATGATCAAGAAATAGCCATTTTGGCCAAATTTATGAATTTATTTTTTTATATTTGCGAAAGCGACTTTTCGATTGCCGCTGCACGATATTCAAGTTTGAATTTATAATACTGGTCAAGCGTATTAGGGATCTAATGAACCATTGCCACCAATCGTGTCCATTCACAGGCCCGCAAAAAATGAGCTTTTGTTAGACCCAGTAATCAGACAATATTTTCCTGAAGGCTTTTCATGCGTTCAACTTTTTTAACCAAACTTTCCTTGATAATCTCGCAAAACGACTTTCATCGCTGACCACAAATTCGCAGTCAGAATTTCCAGGATCCAATATAGCGGCTGCAGTTACTACCATTCGTAGCTAAGTGACTCAAAATCTCGCGACAGGCGTTGTTCAAAAATATATAGTTGCCTAAGTCTGAATTGTGATTCGTAAAAGTTAACATTTATAATCACACCAACAGTGTCTATTGGTGGCAATGATTTATTAGATTCCTAATACGCATGACCAATATTACAAATTCAAATTTACATACCTCAGGTAAAAAAATCGTACAGCGGCAATCGAAAATGGATTTTAAAAATGAAGACTAGTACTATACAATACCGTTTTCAAAAATATAAAAGATTCGATCCCACACAATAAATTCATAAATTTGCCCAAAATGGCAATTTTTCCACTATTTAACATAAAGTTATTCCAAAACATGATGTGTTGTTGCTGATTTCGTTTTCAGCGTCAAAAAAATTATTATTATTCACATCCTATCATTTCTGTAACTGATCCTCGCAGAAGTATGCCAACTTCTGGAAAGTCAAGATATTTAATCACCTGCCCGAAAGTCTAAAAAGTCTCCAATATAACAAGTTTGTCGATAAACTTAAGAAACATCTGTTAAATCATCGATGAATTTCTTAACTGCACTTTATTTGTTGTTCTTCATGTAGTATACAATGGCCATGTTATGTATATATTAAGACACGTTTTATTGCAATTGTCATTGTAATACATAAACACTTTATTATTATTATTAACTAATAGGCACGGACAATCGAGAGTAGGTTATAATATATTTATTTTAAAAGAGGACAATATGGTTCTCCATAGTTTGATGTAAATGAGTACCTATGCAGGTATTCTTTATTAAGCTGATGTTAAAGATTCGGCGTTTGGCTATTCTGTAATCAGTAAAAACGCCGAAATAAACTGGGATGTGGCAATCCACCTTCCTATATTTAATAACGGTGTTAGACGTCTGTACTGTCTAGGATATTTTAGATAACCACATAGAATTTCAACATAAAAGGTGTTATTTAGAACGCATGTATTTTAAAATAAAAATAATGAATATATTAATAATAATAATAATAATAATAATAATAATAATAATAATAATAATAATAAAGTGTTTATTTATTACAATGACAACTGCAATAAAACGTCAGTCTTAATAAATAAAGGTAATATGTATTGAAATATTTTTCTCAGGGGATTTTGGGAAAATTGTTAAATTTTCTAATTTTAAACTAAATTAACAATTCTTAGTGGGTTCGGGAGTATCCCTAGATACCCTTTCGGCAATTTTATAACGGATTTCCAAATTAATAAAACGAAATTAACGAATTTTAAAATTATAAATGTAACTAACCTTGAAATTTGAACGATGCCAATGTTATATAAACTCACTGTTTATATAGCCTCCACAGGAAACTGCCTGTTCTGGAAATTTAACCCTTTTTGCTCTTCAAATAAAGACTTTGATTTCACAATCGAGCACTTTAAATTGGGTTCGGAGTTAAGAAACACTTTAATTCAACGAAGGCTGAATAAAGATTGATGAAAAATTACGGCGTCGCTCATCTTTCTTTTATTTTAAATCGCGAAACACCGGCGATTGTTTTATTCCACAGCCAATTTTGATAATTTACCCAAATAGAAACTTTTACGATGAATTCCAATGAAATGAAATTATTTGGAAGAACGCATGCAGGAACTCTATCAGCTGACAGTAGGCAATAACTATGACCTACAGCTGGCTGACAAATATTAAACGTGAAAATTCTCCAACGATTTACTTAAACCTTTCAGATAAAGATTTAATTGATGATATATTGTTTAAAATACCTTCCAATTTACGCTGTTGCTTATTTTAGCCGATTTCTACATGAATTTGGACGAATTACGTGAATAGGAAAATTAACTGACGAGTAGATTTGTCCATGTTACCCTACAATCGTCGTTATCTGGACTTATATTTAATATTTAACATCAACGCCCCAAGGCCAGTTGGCTGGGGGGAAATGGTAACGAGGAAATTTCCATTTTTCTCCGCAAGAGGGATATTTAATTACCAACGAGTGGCTAACCTGACTTTTAGTCGTTCAGAGGTAACAGCCGAGGCTGTTGTTGTCGTACATACGACGTTGAACATAACAATATATAGATGTATGTATAAATAAAAGATATACGACATGGACATTGTATACTACAAGAAGAACAAACAAACATTTAGATTAGTCAAATAAACTGCAGTTAAGAAATTCATCGATTGTATAAAAAGCATGATTTAACAGATGTTTCTTAAGTTTATCGACAAACTTGTTATATTGGAAACTTTTTAGACTTTAGGGCAGGTGATTAAATATCTTGGCTCCCCAGAAGTCGGCATACTTCTGCGTCGCTTGCACCCTATGGTACTGTATTTTCATTTTATATTTACAGCGCGCATCGGAGCTGTGAGTGTCACTATTTTTATTGAATTGAGTTTTGTTTATGTACATATATTTTGCCATTGCGAATACATTTATTAAGTTAAGTATTTTCTCTTGGGAGAAAGCATTCTTAAAAGTTTCGACTTTTTTCAGATTACATAGCGCCCTTATTGCACGCTTCTGAAGAATGAAGATACGCCCGGCCTTCGTAGACATGCCCCGGAACTGCACTCCATAAACCGCAACACTGTGGAAGTTCGAAAAATGGCACGCAAATTGGAACCTCATCAATCGGCACCTTCAATTCTATTAGTCTCCGAACGAATACAACAGTGTACTGCCGAAGTAATTTCAAAGTTAGTGTTAAATACATTGGACAAGTTTGAACTTTCAACAAACCAACTCTTGATGTTAGTGAGTGATGGTACTGCAAACATGCTTTCTGTAGGCCGGTCTCTTAAAAAGCATTCTGCTAATTTGTTACACATTACGTGTAAAATTCATGCTCTCAATCTTGTGGCGGATAGTATCAGGAAAATGTTATCCTGAGGTAGACGCTTTAATAGCGCATACCAAAGCAGTATTTGTCAAATCACCGAAACGTATTCGCGAATTTCACAGACTGTGCCCCCGTATACCAGAGCCACCAGAACCTATTCTAACTCGTTGGGGAACATGGTTGCAGGCCGCGTTTTATTATCATAAATATTTTGACAATATTAAGAACGTGGTTTTACAACTCGATACAAAGGAAGCTGCCGCTATCCAGAAAAGTCAGTCGAAATTTCAAGATAGTCAGGTTAAAATGGATTTAAAAATCATTCACGACAATTACTTCGGGCTAGCAGATGCAATAGAAAAATTACAAAATCCTGCGGTGCCGTTAGAAGAATCTCTACAAATAGTGCACCATGTTCACGCACAGCATGCGCGATTGAAGACGCAAAAAATGTTTCTGTTCTAGAAAAATTTGAAAGTGTTTTTGAGAAAAATTCTGATTTTGGCACATTAAGACACATTTGTGAAGGTGCGTCAACAGAATCGTTAAGTTATTTGAAAGATTATTTTACTTACGCAAATATTACGTCACTAGATGTAGAACGTTTGTTCTCTGCATATAAACGCATTTTTTCCTCATGCCGTACTAGTTTTGCCGAAACAACAGTTGAAACATATCTAATGTTGCAGATATTTAACAGACATTATTCACTTTGTGATTTCACGGAGGACTCAAAATGGTAAGTGTTTGAGCACGTGTTATTTAATTTTTATTTAAAAGATGAGCGAAATTATTTGCGGCAGCAAACATCTCTATTAGCAGAATAACTCTAGTGGAAGGCGAGGCCTGGTCGACTCTACGCTACTGCGCGGTACCGCTCGTGGCCAGCTTTAGTCATAATGTTGATCGGAGCCGATAGATCCTTGGCTTTGTCGTCCTTTACCTCTTTTATTTTATTCGTATTCGTGTTTGTGCTGTTACGATCAGCTGATGTATGTATTGATAATATAGATGAGTTCTTTTACTGGTTTCTTTTTCTGCATTTTTTAGTCGCATAGTTCTTTCAAGTAATTCAATACGATATTCTTAATCTGCACTATTTGGACAAGTACATATAAATTATAAAAAAATAAAAAAAAGCACTATATACCGCCAATAAAAATACGTGCGTACATGAACGTGAATGTTAGATAAAGTGCTATGTCTAAATCTAGGCGTTATACAATTTTTCGATGGTGTGCCGTGTACGGCCGTTTTCTTTTTTAAAATTACGTGATAAATGCGACTGTTATACAGCAAGTGTACAAATAGGTGATGTATATATCGCACACTGTTGATAATCCCCCCCTCCGCCAAGCAACATAATACGTTTATCTGCGCTATCTTATCTATAATCCAAATGCGAGTTATTCATTGAACACTCCATTCTCTGCTAAAGGTGCGATCGAATCAGAGTACTTCGAAATGAGAGAAATCATACATTTGCAGGCTGGCCAGTGCGGAAATCAAATTGGTTCCAAAGTAAGCAATTTTTTCTACTAATACTTTGTTTTATTTTCCATCCAAAAAAAATATTACAAACGTGTATTCTAGTAGTAAAGTAAATGTGTACGTGTTCATATATTTATGGATTATAGATTACCGTTCCTTGTACAATCTATACAATTATTCCTGATTAAACTGTACGTCTCGCCAAGTTAACGCCTTCTCGTCAGTTTGCTAGAAGATTAGCAAAAATCTGTTCTTTTTATGAAATTGTAGAATTTGGAAACTGTTTTTAAATTTAGTGTTTTATGTATTAACGAGATGGTTATCTAAACTCTACGAGTTTGGTAAGGGATCAAATACGTCTTTTAATTCTCATTCTACTTAAGGCACACGCCACGCCCTCATTTCCTTGAGGGAGAGTAGTGAATACTATCCTAGTCGGCATTGCGTTTCAGCGGTCGCGATAGGTTGTTTCGGATTCGTGATTTCCCTCACATCAAAGCCCTATCCTGTTTCAATTTTCGTCCTTCATGCTCGCAAAGACTTTCCGTAAAGCGGGAAAGGTCACGTCAATCAGCTTTTGTTATATATGTAAAAAACAATGGGTTATTTTGTTAATCGCATTAACATGTTAATTTGAAATCGTATTAGTTGTAACAACATTACAATAAAACTAATTTTCTTAAATTCTTCAAATATTTGACATGCAAATCCCAGATATATATTTTTTCTTTGGATGGAGTATATTTTATTTCATTTTTGTATAACTTTATAAATACACAGAGTGTGGAGATAAGAAATATAAAATAAGAAAGATGTAGCAATACGTTGAAGTCTGATCTTCAACCATTACCGTAATTTTCAATATTTTTTCAACCAATAATTTTCGTTAATTGTTGCATAATATTTATTACAAGGAGCAAACGAGAAAATAATATTTTAGAAAACATCACTCTACAGCGATAGCGCATCTTCTAACTCGTTTACAAACAGCTTCATGATTATTTTTATAGTAATTCTATATTTAAAAATAAAGCTTTGATTGCCTCTCTCGAAGATATTCTTTTTAATGACAGATTGTACAACGCTTTGTCCTTCCGCCTTGGTTTTGCTGGAAGGAGTCACCCTCCTTATGACACGGCCTTTTAGCAGGACTATGTCGCCGCAAAACACCCCGCGACACGCGCGTTGACAAAAACCGCCATAACTTTTTAAGCTGTGCTATTAGACAAAAGTGTGCTCTTTCATTTCCTGTATAATTGGGCCTGCTAACTAGACTAGATCTGCTTTAAAATTGAGCATAAACGCGAGTACATTCTATCCTTTCGGTAGGACCTTTCACAATCTATCATTAACCTTCTGACATTGTTCTCAAAGTACTTAGCTTTTTTCCTGAAACACTCCGTATACGCAAAATTGTTTTAGTTGATTTTTTTCTAAAAAAAATTCGAAATTCGAAATTCGATTTCGAAACTGTTTCTTCAAAAATCGGTTTTTATATAATCCGCTTTGTATATCCACTAGCTATATTTTACATGTTACTATTAATTGCGTTCATTGTGTTTTTTTTTTTAGTTTTGGGAAACAATTTCCGAAGAACACGGCATCAATAATGTAGGAAAATATATTGGTGACAATCCTTTACAATTGGAAAGGATCAATGTCTACTTTAATGAAGCAACCGGTGGCAATTTCGTCCCGAGAGCGCTTCTAGTCGATCTAGAACCCGGCACCATGGATTCCGTAAGATCTAGCGCGTACGGCAGATTGTTTCGGCCCGATAACTTCATCTTCGGGCAAAGCGGTGCGGGCAATAACTGGGCGAAAGGTCACTATACTGAAGGTGCCGAGATTGTCGAATCAGTTCTGGAGATCGTAAGAAAAGAAGCGGAAAACTGCGAATGCCTCCAGGGATTTCAATTGGCGCACTCTCTAGGAGGCGGTACTGGTTCCGGAATGGGCACCTTATTAATGTCAAAAATAAGGGAAGAATATCCTGATAGGATCATGAACACTTACAGCGTTATTCCTTCGCCAAAAGTATCGGAAGTCGTTTTAGAACCTTACAATGCAACCTTATCCGTACAACAATTAATCGAGAACAGCGATCAAACCTATTCCATAGATAACGAAGCATTATACGACATATGCTTTAAGACATTGAAACTGACTAGTCCGAGTTACGCTGATCTAAACCATTTGGTGTCGTTAACGATGTCCGGAGTAACAACTTGCCTACGTTTCCCGGGTCAACTGAACGCCGACCTGCGAAAATTAGGCGTGAACATGGTCCCATTTCCGAGATTACATTTCTTCGTACCAAGCTTCGCTCCGTTAACGGCCAGAAACAGCGTAAAATACCGCAACGTCACTGTAAAAGATTTAACAAGTCAAATGTTCGATCCGGCCAATATGATGGCGGCTTGCAATCCTTTGAACGGTAGGTATCTAACCGTAGCGACGATATTTCGAGGTATCGTATCGATGAAGGAGATCGATCAGAAGATCTTAGATATACAGACGAAGAACAGCGGTTTCTTCGTCGAA
Source organism: Dynastes maya (assembly GCA_029619315.2). Classification (NCBI taxonomy): domain Eukaryota; kingdom Metazoa; phylum Arthropoda; class Insecta; order Coleoptera; family Scarabaeidae; genus Dynastes; species Dynastes maya. The sequence goes on from JAROYE020000008.1 coordinate 31,698,077, forward strand.
TGGATACCAAACAACGTGAAGGTAGCCGTCTGCGATATACCACCGCCCAATCTCAAAATAGCGAGCATTTTCGTCGGAAATACGACCGCCATTCAGGAGATCTTCAAGCGTATCAGTGAACAATTCACAGCGATGTTCCGCCGTAGGGCGTTCTTGCATTGGTACACCAGCGAAGGTATGGACGAAATGGAATTTACCGAAGCCGAATCGAACATGAACGATCTTATATCCGAGTATCAGCAATATCAGGTAAATACGTCATAATGCACCTAAAAAGTGCCCTAATTCGATTACTAATCTCTTTTTGTTTTGTTTTATTACAGGACGCCGAAGTTAGCGATCAATATGAAGAAGAAGAGGACGAAGTCGAGGTGGAACAGGAAACGTGAAGAACATCGTTACATTTACATTGACATCGTTATTTAAATAAAATAAGATAAGACTCTTTTTTTATGTGGTTTTATAAAAATTCTTATAATATTCCTATATAATATAAATAGATTCATACACAGTATTATTTTATTTGATCGTCAATATTCCAAAAGCACCTACCTTCCATATATAATTCCCAAATTTAAATGATATGCTTAATGTATATTATAAATCAGCGAATACGCAGAATAGGCAACTTCTCATACGGATAACTGAATCCAAAGACAAACACGGATTTACCTCAATTTTGTATAGTAGCAATAAGAAGACAAAACTAGGAACCATCTTGAACTTCTAGGCTTTACAGTCAACATTTCACGAAAATTATCACAAAGCGATACCTAGTTCCTCTAGGATGTTGTTGAAAGTTGATGTTGTACCAACGAGTTTCAACTTTCCCAGGCATTTGTAAAAACACCCTGTTCATCAAAAAATTGTTCAATATAGATAATCAAAGCATTATTGCTTCTCAAATAGAAGTAAACTAAAACCACAATAGGAAAAAATTAAATTAGTAACTTTTCCCATGCCTTAGGAAGAAATGATGAAAGTTGAACCAGAATACAAAGAGACAGTATTAAGTAATACTGCAAAGCACTACTTTTCCTCCTGTTGTTTAGAAAGATTCAAGCCTAAGCATCCAGTGGGCTGTGAGGAATTTCTACCAAATTTACGTGGATTTACATGAATTGCAGTTGGTGCAAAATATCGTTAATGAATATTTGAAATGTAGAATGCCACATCAAGCTAAATCAATGAATAATGAAATAAATGAAAAGAATGTCGGCCTGTAATGCTTTTCCAGTGTTGTATAAGCGGTAAAACCTTTTCTGAAACGATAAATACGGGGTAACCTAAAAGCGTGACACAGGCGTTCTATTTATATTGGCGTCGGCTGTTTTGTATGTTTTGTTTGTGAGTTACACTTTGTAAAAGAAAATATTATCTATTTCTCAAAAGCTACAAATTGAAGGACCTGTGAAACTATAACTATAAGTTTAAAACATCCTAGGCTTAAAAAAGATGCTATTCCAACTCAATTCCCTAACATTTTACAAAAAACGTGAAGATTTTATTGTTCAAATAGTTTTATATTCTTACGTTATATTTAACAAAATTATTTTCGAACACGAAGAGGCGTTTTTAAACGTGTATCATAAACGTTACCTCTACACCTATGGTGGAAGAGGTCGAGGATAAGTAAGTATCATAAACGTTCTGTTTTAATACGATATATTTTAAATTATATCACCGAACATAGCCATTTGGATACTGATATATGTAAATGTCATATTCACAGCAAACGTATTGCAACAATTATAGTAACTTGTTCTAGAAATACCCTCCTTAAAAATTGTGGGAAAATTAATGATAGATTAGGTAAAACACCACAGCATGTGTGTGTGTGTGTGTGTTTGTAAATTTTCTCGTGAAATTGAATAACATTTTTAATAAAATTGCAATTACTGTATAATTTCAACCTCAGTTTCGTCCAAATACATGTACAATTACAAATAATAATAATTAGTCGATAAACCACAAATACGTCTTTCACGAAAATGGTGCTCGGTTACGTGTTTGGTTTTTGCTTTGAAACTTAGTTTTTCCAAAATAAAATCGAATGGGCATGCGAAGAAGGGCTCAGTTGACGACTGACATCCTCTTTAAACCGGAAGCCCTTCAAAACTTAGAAAGGAAATGCAAAAAAACGATTCCTTTACCGCTTAGGCTATTATCGTGTATGGCGATACATCACCTAAACAGCGTGACGTTATCGAAGAGCACAAGGACTTCTTATATCGGCGGTAACGACCTACTCCGATAGAACTGGAATTGACAGATATGCGTATAACTACTAAGAATTTATAATTCTCAAACGGTTCCGAACTGTTCTGAAGTGTTGGGTTAGAACAAACCTATAGAATTCAATGCATATTCGCCAGTTTCTTAATGTAATTCACGCGAATATGATCTTTATTGCCTGAATCACCAACCTAAATTATCCGCGAAATTTAAAAAAATACCAAGCGAGTATAACCATACCCCGCAGTCATCAGACGGAATCTGAAAGAAAATGTACAAAAAATAGATGACGAAATTCCGTTAACAACAGGTGCAGAAAAATCACTTCTAAAAATAATACTCACAGCCTCTGAATCGGACTTACTTTTGAAAAAGAAGAGATTCATAGAAAATAAATATTTTCTATGAATTCCTTTTTAAAAAACAACTTGGGTGGCCCGATTCATATAAGTAAAGAGCACGTTTGACATTTTCATTGAAGTCACAAGAAAGGTCCAAGCCACCCCAAACTGCAAGGCGAATCAGACTACTTCTAAAAATAAAAAATATATATATCTATTAATAAGATTTCTAATATGCTAAGGAAAATCTTTGAGATGAAGGTCGTACCCACAAATCTCTCCACTCCACAATGTTCTAATTTTGCAAAAAAAAAATGCACACGTAGAAATGTATCAAAAACCTGGCCTATTTCACCTTGGTTGACGGTATCCTTTAGAACACCGATATGTAACGAATACGACGTAAGTTCCTACTAACTGCACAAAAAGGAGAAATCGGTGGACTCCACCTGTATATACTTAATAGACTAATTTCTGAGTATTACTTAAGTGGTCGTAAGTTATTTTACCAGTTTGACTTTTGTCTAGTCTTTCATGGAAACACTAGTCGCACATCATCCAGCATAATAGCCTTTAAATCAAGTGAAATTAAACGAGATTTGAAGAGATCAATTTTTATTATCTTAATAAGTACACAGTCATACATGCAAACACAACTTATAAAACAGAAGACCGGCTGTAGTATGGGTATGCTTTGAAATGGCCAATCCTTTTTCCATCAATGTAATTATATGATATAAAACAGTCCTGGCATAAAAAAGTTCTATCGTGAGGTAACCGGTCACATTCGCAAACCAACCATTTAGCTGTAGCAATATGACAAATATTGCACAATTCTATGTTGTACCTATTGATGCTTCTGTAGAAAGGGTACTTGGAACGACATAGTGGATCATTGCTTTTTATTAAACTGACATCGCTAAAGACAATAACATGTTCACAATTACCCCTGTGCTGGTAAATATATGGGTAGCCTAGTCTAAGATTCAGTTCCTGAAGTTGCACCTGAAATTGCAATTAACTTAACATCACTTTCCATACATATAGCCTTAGATACTGACCTGGTTCATTTCAACTACTTTAAATTTAGCAATATTTTTCTGAAGACCCCACTGTTTAATAACATCTGAATAATCAACTGCATTAGATGATCGCATATCAATATATAAAACGTCATCGATCCCAATTAACCCTGAAGGATATTCTAACTAAAAATTTTTTAATCAATTGTATTCCTTTAAAATTATCAAAAATAAATTACTTTTACGTCCGTCACAGGTCTGGCTTTTAGGTCATCTATATCAACGCACAATCCATTGTCACTCGCACATAAAATTTGATCACGTAACTCACTTAATAAATTTGAAGTTAATGCAACAATTTCATGGCTACATTTAAGTTTATCTCCTCGTCTGCTTAATTTTTTAAGTGTTGCGCTGAATGGTAAATATATCCTAACAACTACCAATGAATTATTAAGACTTAAATCATGTGTACCATCACTTGAATCAATGTTTTGTTTCTGAAACAAGCTGACTGGTAGAATGTCTTTCTTTTATAAATATATAATCAAACTGCGAGTGATAAAACAAACAAATTAAATACACTTACCAACACCACATTATCAAATTCCTTCTTTCTTGGTTGAATATTATCATACTTGAGCTTTGCCTGAATAGTTTCCAATTTATTACCAGCTTCCGGAACACCATAATCTCTCTGAATCTTCATTGTAAACCTTGTAAAATCAAATACTTCACACGAAGGAATCTCCCCGGGCACCGACAAAGCATTAACACTGAAAACAATGTTATAGTATAAACAGTTTAGGCAATAATTATCAAGTACCTGCAAAGATCAGATCGATCTTTACATTTTGTGTCTTCCAGGTCTATAAAATCATTGAGTCTTCGCAAAATTAATTCATCCTTACTCAAACTCATTTCGTCATCGGATATAAATTTTGTCAGTTCAAAGAACGACTCGAAATAATTGCTTAAATTAGTTAATTTTGCGGTGGCTTCGAAAAGCGCTGGTGGATAGACTTTTTCCATTTTATTCTATTTATGTGTCCAATTTACCTCGAAATTTTTATTTAAAATCGAACAACTTTCTTTAGCATTTGTTTTGACGTTTTTATTTAAATTTACAATTTATATATATCTTCGATCCGGGGGATTGAAAGTAAATACGCTAGGTTTGTTTGTCATGCACGCGTTAGTTCTAAAGTGTGACAGGATTATGATCACGTGATTGTTTTGATTGCTCAGAACTACTCTAAATGGGTACAAACGAACAGTACAAATTGGTATTTATATAGTATACGTAACCTAAAAGATTGAAAATGTGGCAATTGGCAATCACGATAGCATTAAAAAATCTTTATTATTTATTAATTGTTGTATTTCACTTTCATTGATTATAACGGATGTCATTATGTATGAATGTGAAGTAAAGTTGGGTTAGGCTAATAATGGAATGACAGCTGCACTGAACCTGACGGGGTGTAAGTTTGTGCAATTCAAAACTGTCGGAAGCTGCCTAACATATACAAACGAACATCGGATTGCCAGTGTTTTTTTACAAACGAACGCCCAATTTAGAAATTCGAGCTACGCCGTATTGCACTAATTGACAAACGAACAAACCTACTGAAATACTCAACCTGAGACAAATTTCTGGTGCCACCTAATAGCATGACAATGAACAATTCGAGATATAATACAAAAATGATGACCAGATGCTAATATTTCCATTTAAAATAAAAACAAATTAGAATTATTAAATATAGTGAGGCCATTAACATTATGAATGCAGTGTTTGCATATTTACACAGTAATTATACTTCTAGTTACCTTCTACGTTTCTTCCAATTTACTCACACAGTTCATTGATTATCGGATAGATGGCTCAACTTGTTATTACTGTATTCTTTGATTAGATGAGAGTGGGAGAGAGAGCGGGATTTGCAGTGATCCCGCCATCTTAGGAGTAATTGTCGCACTATTTAAGCACATTGAAAATGTGAAGTGGACGTTGGGTCCCGAAGAGTGCGCTCTGATGCGCGTAATTCCGTAGAGTGGTATTTGCGCAATTCTCCTTAACGATCGTCCCTCAAGGAAGCCGCTTTACTTTTCAACGACGCCGTTGTCTTTTCGCCATCTTGAAATTCAATTCTTGGCTCCGTTGTTTTTCTAGAATCAAGTAAGTTGTAGTTCTTAAATATATAATTGTTTTTAAAACGTATATGTTTTTTCCGATACGCAATGCATACTTGGATATTGATTTTCATATAATAAATGTAAATTAATTAATCTTGATGGGTTACTCAGTTCCGATCTTCAAAGATACGTATATCTGCTATGTATTAATTATTGTTTCAGCGAAATGTCGCGTTATCGTGAATGGGATCTCTCCTGTAAAGTATATGTCGGTAATTTGGGTTCGTCAGCGAGTAAGCACGAAATTGAAAGTGCGTTTTGCAAATACGGCCCACTACGCAATGTTTGGGTAGCCAGGAATCCGCCGGGTTTCGCATTCGTCGAATTTGAAGATCCCCGTGATGCCGAAGACGCAGTTAGGGGACTCGATGGAACGTAAGTCAACCCAACAACTCAACATTCAACCCTTCTCCACATCTAATATGTATTATATCGTTGCTACTACTACTACTACTACCACAACTATTCAACTACTCTTCTCCCAAGCGTCAAAACGGTAATTGCAAGACATGTATTGCTTCTTCTTTTATCAAATTTACATAATAGTTGAGTCTGTGATTAGGAAATATGCGTATACAAATCTAAACTATCCATATATTTTATCATGCCATATAAAAATCTTTTTTTTTATTTTTTTGTATCTAGACGTTGCTGTGGAACTAGAGTCCGTGTAGAAATGTCGAACGGCCGATCGAGACGAGGTGGGGGACGCAGGGGACCACCGAGATTTTCCAGGTAATAGTTTACTTCCATTTATAACTTAAAAAAAAAACATTACAATAGCAATAATTGCAGTAGTACTTTGGGCATCAGAAAAGTGACCATGTTTGCTATAGTTAAATTCAGATAAATATAAAATTCAAGATTTGTAATTGATTTTAAAGAGTGTTTGAATCAGCATATTCAATTTCAACGAAAATTTTTGAATTTTACTGCTCTAAGCTCATAGAATTATAGTACAGTGTTAAATTCCAGTAAAGAACGTTAACTAACGGATCATAACAAAATTATCTTACTTACAGTGTTCACAATGCACTTATTCTAAGAGCTTTTTGCTTTAATGAAGAATTTCCGAGATAATGTACGTTTTATTTAAAAAGATGTGATTAAACGGCGGCAGTATATAAACTTGCTTTTGGCGCACGTTACAGGGCAGCGCCACTGCTGTTGTTAACTCTTCCCGACCGAGCCCTCCACCCTCTTCTCCCGGCCACACATCTCATCATCTTACATCGTCACACCTACCAACTACAACAACAACAACAACTACTACTACTACTACAGCTAGCTCTACTACTACTACTTCTACATCTACCACCGTAGCGTTGCCTGCCTCTTCTTACGAGACGTTGCAACTCATCAAATCGAAAACTCTCCTTTTCTCCAAAAAACAAAAAAAGAGAAAATGAACTACGTCGTCTACTTCATCATGCGAAGCGCATTAGTACCACCACCATCACCACCTCGGCCTCTTTACAACAACAACCAGCCCACCTTTAGTACTCTACTGCTACTACTACTGTTATAACATCGTTTGGTAAAAGTTCAATAAACAAAATAAGGCCGTCAACCAGTCGACCAATCGATGCAAAACCTTCCTTTGTCAAATTCAAAGACTACGTTATTGCTACCTTTGAAACGTGAGGCATGTAACGAAATATATAAATTACTCTATTGAAATATTCATATAAACTATTTCATTCATATACAAAAATGAAAAAAAAACAATTACTGTTTAGAATAATTAGAAACAGTCTTGTCTTACATATAGGTTAATTTTTTTCAAATTCATAGTTTTTGTTATTATTGTTCGTAGTTTTTTTGGGATATATACATATATAATTTTTATAATGTTATAACAGAGAAATTATTTTCTTTGCTTAAAAATATGATTCTCATGTAGACTATAACTGTGAACAATTAAATTCTAATTGTTCGTTATTATGGTTCTTGTTCTGCGAAGTCCCGTTCCACAAGCACGCTTGTAGCTGAAATGGAATGAACAAATGCAGCTATTTTTTAAGGAATTGTAAAGTATGTTATTGCTGTTTCCACCATTTAAGTAGGCCACTCTTGCCTTTCCCAACTTTTATGGCTTAATATTGTTTTACTTCATTTTAGTCAGTTTCGTGCGGATACGGATACACCGCACTTTATCGGCAGTCGCATACACAATATATGTATGCGCATCCAATCCGTATCCGCATGTGCAATAATAGAAATTATCCTCGTCCGCAAAAATTTAGCGAATACTGCAGGTCTCTAATTAAACATTACAAAAATTATGTACGTGTATACATATATAATTTTTTTGTGTAACAAATTATTAATTTTATTGATCGATTTCAAAAGAAAATATATTAAATATGTATACAATCGTTGGACTTGGTTATTCGCAGGACACGCGAATAATATATTGCTATACGTATTGTATATACATATCCGCAAACCATCTCTTCGGTAAATTGAGGTAAAGTACTAACATTGTATTGTATAAAGCATCTACCTTATATGTATGTATAACAGCAAAATCAACTAGAATAGAGTGGGTATTAAAACAATGGTGTTTTCGTTTCTTTCTTTTTTTTTTTTAATTTTTGTTTCGTTTCTTATTTGTTTTCACAATCTACTAAAAGATACTACGCGGAAATGTTAGCTGTCTTTTGAACAATGCTCTTACGTTGTAGGTCACGTTCCCCCAGACGATCCAGGTCGCCTAGATCCAGAAGCCGCAGCAGAGACAGACGCAGTCGCTCCGACTCGAGAGATAGACGTTAAACAAGCACGAGAATCTTTATCGACACTACTCAAACATGATTCAATCCTAATGTTATTCCCTTTTTTCTGTCAAAATTTAAAGTTAACGTTAGCGCGAGTCTATATATATATATATATACATTTTTTTTTTTTTTGAAACGATTGTGTACATCTATATTTATATTACTTTATTTCCAACTTTACAACAAAATAAGTGAGTTTTCTGTTGTCGATCGATTCGGTTTCTTGCGATTTCCTTTTTTTTTTGTGTACGCGCATTATTTTATCCGACCCTCTATGTGTATTTTCCTTCTTTTAGTTATATTAGGACACATTATCATAATTAGTACTAAGAAAGATATATCTATACATTACAAATTACATAGTAGCTATGTAAAGATTTTAATTTTAGTAATTGTGAACTTTGTAAACGTAAAATCTTCTTTTCTATTGATAATTAAATTTGATATGATATAAGCATTATCTTTTATTGCTAGTTGTTTCCATTAAGTTTGTGATTCGTTTAGCAAACCAATTCCTCACTTTAGTATGATCAAGTCTAGTGAAATTTTAGCTTCCCCTAATAAAACACGACACATGTAACACGCATACTTTATATTCGGTAGTCGTCGGCAGTGTGGTTAAAACGGATACTTCGGTTAGGGAACGGTTATAATTACACTGCGGAACGGGACCGCCTCTATCGGCATATAGCGAGGTATCGTGCCCCGCTCTGTCCAAAGCGTCGATGATAAAAGCGGTCCCGATCCACAATGTGGTTATAATAAAATCAAAAAAATATTCTCAGGTCAAAGTAAATATTTAATCGCATTTGAGGGATTGGTAGCGCAGTGCCTAGCGCGCCGTGCTATCAGTCTCGAAGTACCGGGTTCGAACTCGGAGTAAGGTTTTTCTTACTCCAAATTTGGCAAATGTTGAGATATTTTAAGACGCTCTATGGGCGCACGCGGTATAATAACTCATGGCCGACCAATGCCCTCTATAATTGGCGAAAGATGTGAAGGCATGAATTATTATTTGAGCGATATATGGGTGTTTCGCCGAAGTAGCGGGCTGTGAGCAAAAATCGATTCTCGCTTTGTCGGCGTCCGCTTGTTTATTTTTCGTTCAGTTTAGGAAACGAGAACGTGCGTTGCGTTTTGTGTTACGTGATATTCATTATAAATATATAATTGTTAATTTAAAATGTGTAACGTGAACAGGGCTAAAAAACGACCCTTTGCTAGCATAGTACATAAGTTTCTGGATTTGTTCTACAACGGTGCTAAAATAGCTTGTAAAATGTGCAAGAAACATTTGATGTGCTGGGGCAAGGCGAACTGTAACAAACATGCAAATACTGAAGAACACAGAAATAGAAAAGAAGGCGTGCCAACGAGAACTGGCTTTATTTTCGATTTACTTGTCATGATTATAATCTGTAATTTGCCACTTCACTTGCTCGAAAAGGAACCGTTTCAGAACTTTTGATATAAGTACAACCCCGAGTTGAAGTTGCCAACTATGAAAACATGTTTTATTTGTACGCGAGGACGCGGAGAAGAAAATCAATCTACATTAAAAAATCAGTTGCTTTGGTTATGTCTTGACGAAACAACAGATTGTAAGAGAAATTCTATTTTAAATGTTGTAATACGTGTACCGGACCCTCCTAAACCGACATTTCCCCTGTTACTAGCTAGCAAAAGACTGGAAAAGTGTACTGGTGCAGCAATTGTGAGGGTGACGCATAGTACGTTAGAAAACTCAAGTCTCGCCACGTCAAGTATTGATGTTTATGAGCGATGGTGCCGGTACAATGCGACAAAAGAAGAATCACAACGTCCACTTCGGACGATATCTTATACATTATCCTTGATCGACCAGTGGACTAGAAAAATAGAAAAAGAAAATCTGTTACATGGAGAAATCAATAAAAACATATATCATTGAAATTAAATAGAAATAACTTCACTTAAATATAATGCCTTTAATAAGCATCTCTTTTGGCGTATGGAAGACAGCGCAGAGTAGTAGGGTTGTTTTTTTTGCATCTATATTACAATAGAGAAACGACAAAGAAAAAATTGTTTGATTGTAACTAGAACTTTCGGCTTTGTTATTTGAAACAAATTTTACAGATAGATAAAGAGGAATACCCCTTGTGATGTTTTTCTATGGTCTACCATAAAAACTGTTTGCACGATACCCCCTACAATGGCAGAAAACATATAGCAGCGAGTAAGAAACGCCTTTCTTCAATTAAACGAGGAAAACTTGGCTCAAAATGTAAGCCAGTCCGTATAGAGACGGCTGAGAATATGCACAGAGCAGAATGGTAACATATTTGAGCACCTTCTGAATCAAGATTATTTTATTATATAAAAATCTAAGTGTACATTGCTTTTTAGAAACTGAAAATAATAATAATTTTGTATTACGTACAGTTTCTTATTACTTGAACATGACATTTTGAAAGTAATTTTATAAGGAAAGTGCAGGCAATATCAATAAATATAGGTTCTATTTAAAAAAATCGAAAAACAGCGTTTGAATTTCGGTAAATGTTACACGACATATTTAACACCCTGTAAACGTCTTTCCGGATTAACGCATGGTTAGGTAAGGCAGAGAGAAAATTATTTAGTTGAAATTTCATCTTTTGGGGTTCAGCCATGCTTGAATAGTAAGTAACTTATGCCATAATTTTATTGCCGATAAATCAAGTATATCTTGGAAATTTACAAAAACGGAATTTTTTCAATTAGTAAAATGTATTTTCTGTAGGAGATACGATAATAGTAGTAGTAAAGATGAACATTCAACTCAATAATTTCCTGTCTGCCTTACCTATCCAAGCGTTAATCCGAGGACACACTGTATATTTTTACTTTATACCACATTGAAATGTATAGTGTTAGCCCCTAAATTGATAGCAAAGGAGTAACACGCGACACTATATCTGTTTTCAAGCAGTAACCTAAAATGTCAGAGTCCCGTAACTGAAAATTTTAACAAAATTTTCAACATAGCCAAAAGTAATTATCGAAAGTGCACATAACCATCAATCACTGCAAAAGTAATTTAGGTGGCTATCAAAAGGATCAATAAAAATATAGCAATCCATTTAAAATAAAAAAAGGAGGCGGCTGCCGAATTTTGGAACACCCTGTATATTTGTAGATAATTTTACCAAATGCGTATTACGTTAAGCAATTGGCGAATTATATCCTTTATTGCCAACTTAAATCCGCGAAATTTAAAAAATAACAACTCTACTCATTACGGTAGGATTAAAACCATTATTCAATTATGGCTTTCGTTTTACACACGAAGTTTTTATTCGCTACAGTTGCAATCATCTTTTTTTTAGAAAATCAAGTGACGTAGAAATGCGCTTTTGGACGTACTTCTGTGAAACGCTTGTTTAAAATGAATTACTGGATAGGTTTCGTTCGACTTCAAACACTTCACTTTCCTATACATTTCCGCAGTATTTCGGTGAACGCCACAAGTGAAGTAAAGCGCGTGTTAAATGAAAGCTACAAATGTCGTTAGGTATAGGTTATTTGAAATAAAAGCCCATCTTTTAATTATTACAATTTTATTTCGAATTTGCTTCATTTTGTTTTGCTCATCTAATTACCTCTTTTTTGACAAAACAATACGACAATGATAACATTTGTAATTTTAATATTATGTATAATAAATGTGTGTATTTGTTGCATCCGGACAGACAGAATATTATATACGAAATGTTTGAAGATATATAAAAATATATAAATCGTTGTACGTAATAATTGCAACCTACTATGAATAATAACGTTACGAACGCGTAATTATAATAGAGACAAGGAAACGGAAATATAATTGAAAGCACTGCGCTACTCGTCTCCTCCAATTATCTTCCAACGAGCGAAATCGACTCAGTATGACGCACATTACAACCTTCTGCGACCTATGCCACCGTACGCCATTCCGCCGCCGCCACCGCCGCTACCATTGTTTCCGCCACCGGACGGTGACGAATTCAAGAACAGCTCGATGTAGCGATGCTGCATGTGGCCCTTGTCCTTACTCATCGCTCTTACGGCGTCGTCATGAGATGCAAATTCCACGTCCGCCTCCCCAGACGCACGGCCCATATGATCTTGGAGCAGTCTAATATTCATCGGAATGATTGGCTTGAAAAACTAGAACGGAGAAAAGGTCAAAAAACAATAAAAACGGACAATTGTGGTACGCACATCGGCGATATCCATTTGGGTTGCTTTAAAAGGGAGACCGCGCATATGGACGCAATGCGCACTGTTATCCCTTTCGCTCGGACTGCCCCAATCTTTCATGTCGAACGGAGAGCGGTTGCCGCGTACGTCGCCGTTGTGATTGCTCATCCACGGTCGGTTGTCGTAATCGTAATCTGCAAGATTCAAAACGAGACGAAAAAAGTAAAACAAACATCAATCCATACAGCTATAATTTACAATGAAATTAATTTATTGGCATTCTTCAATTAGGTTACGCAGGTCAAAGTATACACAAAAGGGCAAATTATTACAAGATATTTAAAATTTATCTTTCAAATATTCGTCTACATTACAACATGCTCTTTCGCAAAGAAAATTTCTAATGCAGAGTTTAAATGTATTACATTCTAATGTCTTTATATTTACTGGAAGTATTTACAATTACATCCTAGGCTCCAAGTAAAATGTCCCTGATCGCGTTTTTGAAATACGATTACATCTAGGCTCGATGTTATTACCGGGCCTCTTGTAATAAACATGAACTTCACAACTAATTGTATATTGAGATATATTGATATTTACGTATAGCAGACAATAAAAAAATCTTTAGAATGGCAGATTGTGTATAACCATAATACATTGGTAATACGCACATTTTTGTGTACCAAATGAAACAGGCTGCGCATCATAAAAATTGATGAGCAGAGTGAGGAACATCGTCGACACATGACCGTCAGACTAATTTAGATTCGAGAGTAATGTAAATAAATTAAATTGAATTCAGTGTTTTATTTAGTTTTGTTGTGTTGTTATTATATTTTGATAAACCCTATATATGTACACATGATACTTTTAGTTATTTCTTGTTTTTCCTTTTACGTATAGTTTTTGTGGATTTGTCGATATTTATAAAAATACATATGTATTTTAAATAAAGCAGTTACGATCGAATCTTCGTGTATTTACTACAAGTAATTCTTAAAAAAATATTTACAGTATCGACAACCTTCGTAAAATCTCGTAAAAAAAATAGTGTTTATTAATCTTTCAATCTGAGCTAATTGCAAACCTACACCAGTCCACGATGTCCGACTGTGCATTAATTCTAAACAATCCTCATCAATGTCTAAGTCTGCTGGAATGATCATTAGCAAACCAGATTCTATTAACATTGTTACTGCCATTTTACGCGATATAAAAAAATTTATTCCAAAACTTTACTATTATTTGCGAGTTTTAGGACAAGCATTTCTACAAATAATATATTTTTTTCATAAATCCATAATTAAAAAAGTGTTTTTTTTTGTGCTATCCGGTAACGTAGTGTATATCAAAAATAATAGCGGCCCTAGAATTGAATCTTAGAGCACACCATATTTAGTTTTTTTTAACTCGACAATTCATAGAAACGCACTGCAAACGATCAATAAAGTAGGATTTGATGAGATTTACACTATCAGTTAAAAATTCATAGAATAATAGTTTTTAAATAAGGATATCGGAGAAAACATTCGAACGCCTAGAACAAATCGCAAAAGATGGGCTTCAAACAAGCTTTTTGCATTTGTACGCATTATCAAAACATTTTGTTAGTCGCATCAATACCAGATTCTTCTCTGAATAAAACATATTTAAAAAACAAAGAGAAATTATAACAAGAAAATCTACGCAAACCTTAATAGTTCGTAATTGGCATGTTATTTGACAGGTTTTGGTCACGGTATGCTATACTATATTGATCTTGCGCAATTATTCATTGCCGTAATAATTTAATAAAATCTACCTTGCATGTTATTGGAATATCCGCCTTTGAAACTTCTTGATCCACGCGGATGGAAACGGCCGCCGCCGCCGCCGCCACCACCACCACCGCCACCGCCACTTCCTCCGTACCGATCGCCGCGATCGTACGGCCCGGGTCTGGAGTAACCCCCCATGGAACCGCCACCGCCCATTCTACGGTTCGAGTAACCCAGTGCACTATTCACTTCGGACAGACTACTACGAAATATCTCGATATACCTATACACACACGACGAGAATAGAAAAAAACGTGTAAGACAGATGGAGATATAATTATTGGACGGTTGTGACATCTATTGATCGATCTAATCTGTCAGGTTGTGCGCTTACATGTGCTATTGACGATAAAAAGGAAGAGACATCGATTTAATCAATAAGTTCGGAGAAGTAAAGATTCTCGTCAATATTAATGAAAACTTTTACGTATTACGCGCAAACACTTCATGATACTCATGACTACACGCTCAATACACATTTGGATTTTCGATTATTGATTTTGAAGAGCGCCTTCTAAGATTTAGCAGATTTCTATTTATGGGTTTTTTAATAATAGTAATAAGAATTCCTTCGTTTCCTGAAGCAAGGCCTCCAGTTATTGTTTTGAGAGAAACAGAAAGTACCATCGAATTAATCCGATATTATCCTATCAAAATTGATAGGATGAATCTGGATCACGATCTAACAGAAAAGTGATATTTGTTAGTTGATTGAATCCATCTAACTTTCCAAGATGAAGATCTTGTTATATGTTTATAGTCAGCTATTGTAGTTAGATTAAAACCATAATGGAGAATTTAACTTTAGGAGATAAATCTGGCGGAAAATATAACACAGCTTTATATAAGGCTAGTCGCAACCTCTTACGGAGCTTTTCATATTGGGTAGCTGTTGAACAAGTAAATTACAAATACCAAAGTATCGGCACACTCCACACCACACAAATTATTTGATTCATTGAATGATGTGAGATTTTAATTATAGTACCTACTTTTATCGTCTATATGCATTGAAACATGCGAAATATACGAGACAAAGAAAAAGTTCCGTTTTACACCAATAAATCCATCAAAGCTGAGCGGCTAAGTGGACCTTTTTATTGCTTAACAGACCTGCATTCTTTTTTGTATAAATGGTTTCACAAGAATTCTGGCGAAGTTACGTTCTTAATTAATTTAAGGTTTTCTAATTTAATATTTTTTTATTTTAAGGGATTTGTTTAACGATATTGTTGCCAATATATAAAATAAATAAAAGACGATCTTTCTCCCAACATATGATATACGTACAAATTCATACTGAAAGATTGTCTAAGGGCAGGTTTGTTTACAAAAAAAATGAAAACCAGACACTGCGAATGCTCAGCAAAAGAAGGTGCTATTCATTTCTGGCCAATGAACAATGAATGTCTTCTTGTTCTGCATTCAATAACAGCCTCGAATTTAGTTAATGCCTATCCTTTTGTTTACGTACATTTGCATTAGTTGCATTAATTCTACTTTATTACACAGTGGGGTCCTAAAACGTTACCAAAACCTTTATTGCAGCATATTGTCATATTTCTTAAGTTAAAGTATAACGTATGTGGTATCAAAAATTAATGCTGATATAGCTCGTGGTATTGGTGGAATCATTCCCGGCAGAAAACAAAGCGAGTAAAGGGAAAGCACAACCCACGGACATGTTTCTGCCTACCCGGCGTCATCAGCGTGATTCCGTACATTGTCCTTTCCTCGCCATTGTTTTTCACCTCTCGTGTTTATGTCGTTATTCTCCACAAACAGCACCAAAATATATTCACCCACGCCACCTAGTGTCGAGAGACATACTCATGCCGTCTAGAGAATAGCGACAACAACACGAAGGACAGTGTACGGAACCACGCTGATGATGCCGGGTAGGCAGAGACATGTCTGTGGGTTAACACTTTCCCTTTCCTCGCTTCGTTTCTTGCCGAGAATGATTCCACCAATACCATGACCTATATTAGCATTCATTTTGGTTATTGTTACTAGGCGTTCTTTTCATATATATGTATAGAGCGTGTCCCAGGATTGATGTTACAAGAAGTGTGAAGAACTAAAAATCTTAGAATCCTAATTTGAGCTTTTGGAATTAAGCCCTGCTTAGTTTGAAACTTATTTTTAAATTTACTTTCGATTTTTCGAAGTCAAGTATGCCTTAGCAATTGAACAAAACCTATTTTCGTTTCAGGTAAAGTTCCCTTTTCGTCCACAGTATGCTAAAATGTTACTAGAAAAGTTGTTATGCAAATTTTCTGAATGATAGACCTACTTTGATAAAATCCATTATTTGTCAACTTCGTTTCAGATAAAGTACCTTTTCCGTTCACAATACGCCAAAGTTTTACTAAGAAAAGTTGTTCACGATCTACCTACTTTGATTAAACCGTCATTTTTTTTAGATTAAACAAAATAAATTGTATTTACCCACAAATAAAATTTACAACACTTCAATTATGTATTCATCATAGAAAAATTTAATCTAAAAAATAACGGTTTAATCAAAGCATATATTTGACTTTTTTTGAAATTTGTATAGAGCCATCACTTGTCATTCTGAACAACTTTTCTTAGTAAAACTTTGGCGTATTGTGAACGAGAAAGCCACTTTACCCGAAACTAAATTGACAAATAATGGATTTTATTAAAGTAGGCCGATCATTCAAAAAATTTGTAAAACGGCATAACTTTTCATTGTGAACAATTTTTCTTAGTAACATTTTAGCATATTGCGAACGAAATAGGTACTTTACCCGAAACGAAAATAGTTTTTACTCAACTGTCAACGCCTATTTGATTTTAAAAAATCGAAAGTAAACTAAAGATAAGATTCAAACCAAGCAGGGCTTAGTTTCAAAATGCCAAATTGAGATTCACACGCCGTATATGTGGTGTCCTTGGATTTGCCTTTCGATTACCTTTCCAAAAACGTAAAAATATACACGGCGTTATTTAAAAAAAGAAAGTTGACGTCACTTCCGGTGAAGCAGGAAACACAATTGAAATGCCGATAACGGCAAAAGTTAGTTCACTTTAGGACCGCACTGTGTAGGTTTGTGCGAATTTTTTAAAATTATTGTGCCGTTGGTATTTTGAATTATTAGCGTACAACAGATTTTCACTGCTCGCATAGCGGAACCTCGTGTATTCAGGAAGACAAACACTTGCCTGTACTTGTTCGTGCGGACAGCGATTCTCAAAAGCTAGGATCACTTTGCTAAGTAAGTAAATTTTATGCAACTTTATTACTTCAATACCACACTATTATCCATATTATTCTGTATATATAGTTAATTTTTCCTTAAGAGGTTGGAACTAACTCTGTATATCAAACGTCAATTAACTTTATTGTCTGTAGTTGGTGAAATTTCTACGAACTTTTGTATTTTATTTTACCGATAATAATGGAAAATACAAAACAGTAATAAGATATGAAATTTAACCGATTAACTTTGACGATGATGCAATATTAAAGATCTAGATTAAGGTTACTTACCGAAGACTCTAAACGCATTACATTCTTAAAACTGAGTGATTCAAACTAAAGGTTCCCAAGTGCAACAAAAATATTCTTATAATTGTACGCAAACTCGCAAAGAAATTACTCAAGTTATAAGAATATAATGCGTGACAGCAACGTAATAAGTAATAGTTAAACTAAAATAAGAAACAAATGAAGAAGGTGTCACCCACCCTCCCATAGTCACCCCACCTGTGTCCTATTTTTTCTCGATGTTTCTGCAGAGCTTTCTCTGCCACTTCTTTGCTAACAAACTGTACGTAAGCCTCCCCAGAACTCCGCCCCGAGTAGTCAGTCAGTAGAGTAATTCCGTTGGGCACTATCTCCAACCCTACCCAAACAACCCAATCAGCCCTTAAACTCAAAATATTGCATAAAACATCTCTATTAATCTTTTAATAGCCAAGATTTTC
This sequence comes from Dynastes maya, assembly GCA_029619315.2. Lineage (NCBI taxonomy): Eukaryota > Metazoa > Arthropoda > Insecta > Coleoptera > Scarabaeidae > Dynastes > Dynastes maya. Next base: position 31,716,634 of record JAROYE020000008.1, read on the forward strand.
ACGTCACAGTAATATTCATATTTATTAACCAAGTGCATCTGAACATGCAGAAATTTTAATCAAATTAACTTCTAAAAAAAATTGTTTAAATGGCAAATAGTTCAAATTCACATATGAATAATACTGATCTGCAAATACATGTAATCAATCCATTTGATAATTCTATAGTAGAAATCAATATAAATACCAGTAAAGAATTGGGCTATTTCTTCCTTAGAGCATCCAAATGGTAGTCCTCTTAAACGAACACAACCATCCTCGTTGGCACCATAAGTTGGTCCACATCTTTTAATCACCCATTCCATTTCTGCACGACCCACCTTAAATACTACAACGCATATTAGTGAATAACAAAACTTATCCGCTTTATTCTTGCAGTGCTATCATTAGTGTTTAGGAGGTTAACATACTGTATCTCCGCGAGCCAGAAAGATTCAAGGAGTTAGACACAGCTAACCTGAGAATTCAAATTTAAATTAAACTTTTTCAGTTCATAGGCTGACCAATATGATGCTACCTTGCGGTAAAGTTCAGAAGGTACAAGAAATGTACAAAAAAAAAAAGATGACGGGTTTTTAGCCATCTGAAGAGAAATTTAGTTAAAATGTTAAAGCTCTTATTTCCTAAAAACCTCTCACTTTAACAGTGATGGAGCACTTAGTTGGATATTTGCTTGTTTCATGTAGAAGATTTTCATATTTTGGACCTTAAATAACAATGAAAAAAGTGTTACCAAATGAAAAGTAACCTAACTTCTATATTTGCTGCAAATTAATACAATTATCAATTATCACAAATTTAAATAAGTTGATTAAAATTTGGGACAAAACTGAAGATGTGCGAATGTTTAAATGATACTTAGATCTTGCAATCAATCACATAAAAATCATTCCAAATTAATTTTCTTTTCTTAAATAATTGGCTTCTATTTAATAGATATAGCGTATATGCGTTGTGTTGCAATTTTGTGTTTTTAATTAGGGAAATTAATAAATAAATAAGAATACTTAATAACCTATTACATCGATTATAAGACATGTTTTTTCGTATTTTGATGTCTCTGTATTCATGGTGCGTCTGATATTCGATAGCGTCTTACCGGCGTAAAAGATATACTCCGAGAAGTTGCGAACATGCAATATGTCTTTCATTTTTGCAATAAAGTTTATTTTTTATGTTTATAATAAAGTATTAATATATTCACTCTTTTTTATTTCTAGCTTAGAGAATAAGAGTGCGTCTTATAATCGATTTAAGAGGAAAATATGTTTTTTTTAATACTGATATGGTAATCCTAATAACATTGTGTGGTTATGCACATGCGCAGATAAGCGATATGAAACGAGACCGTAAACTGCAAGATTACCAAAATACTGATTTACACATTTTATTTAAATTTTATCATAAATTTACAAATATAATTAAAATACTGCTATTTTACATCAACTTATATCTACCTTATTTTAATATTATTTTTCAATGCATAGTTGAGCGAAAAAGTAGTTGCATGAATATTGTGTAGCAGCACCCGGGGCAGCTTACAACAGGGAGCATTTGTGATCTTGACGGAATAAGCAAAAACAACTGAATAAAATGGTGTATTCATTGTAGTATTAAACATATATCCAAACATGTACAATTCCTGAGCCAATATAAATTTTCCACAGAAAAACAATAACTCAAATGCGATATATATACATATAAGATGTTACATTATAACTCTCAAACTATTTTTGATTCCTTTGTATTCTCAATAATTCAAAACGTACACAAAACGCCTTAAGCTTAGCTATTACGAATAACTAACCTTCGATATATCTATTACCCATATGATCCCTATCACGTTCGCAAGCTCTTTCCATATCTCCTTCATTTTCAAATTCGACGAAAGCTTCACCGCTGGGTCGGCCTTCGCGAGATGTTGTCATGTGTACTCCATTCTTTCCGCCTTTTACGTTACATTCCTTAAAGAATCGCAATATTTCATCGACGGTAGCAGACCACGGTAAACCTCTCAATTTGACAACAAATCCGTCATCTTGGTCACCACCGCCAGACATCTATAGAACCCCAAATTAAATATTATTTAGTATGAAACAATAATAGTACATCTAAGAAACAAAACGTACCCTTTCGTTATTGAAAGTAGGAGTTCTTCCAAGAAAAGTCACTGAATACAGATAGCAGTAAGAATCAAACGCAAACAAACGACGCTCGAACAAATAATTGATATAAAATGGCGAGTTGATAGATGGCACCACCGATCTTTATAATCTTTACTATCGTTGCCAACGTAAAAAATACAATAATTAATAATAGAAAAATATATTTTTTTTTACGCTTCTTATTACCACATCATAAACATATATTTATGCTATCGCTAATTGTGACTGATACGTCGTCGTGTAATTGGTGTAATTATCATAGGTAAAGTTAAATAATCAAATAGTCCATTTGAACGTTGATTTGGATCCATTTTGCGTCTAAACTTTCAGGAAATGACGTCACGTAGTATCTAATTTATCTTCAACTACTCAATTGGCCAGTCGCCATTTTGTAGAAGTATACGAACATACGAAGAGCTAAAAGGCGAAACAGCTTTTTTCTTGAACCTTCGTTCACCAAGCATTTACTAGTTTGTGTATTTAGACAAAGAAATGGGCTCTTCCAGACATCGTGATAGGAGCAGAGAAAGAGATCGTGATCGGGACAGGGGACGCGATAAAGATCGTGATAGAGATCGGGAAAGGCGAGAACGTAAACGTAGTAGAGATAGACATCGTGATAGAGATCGTGAACGCGAGCGTGAAAGACGGGATAGAGAACGTGAAAGACGCAGTAAAAGTAGAAGTAAAGGTAGAGACAAAAGCAAAGAGAAAACGCCAGAGCCAGATGGTGATAAGTTGCTTGCGGAAACATTAGCAACTATTGCTGCAACAAGACAGTACGCATCCCTTGCTACTCCAAAACTCAACGATGAGAATAGCAATGATGAAGGTATTACTAATTTTAATAACACAATGTTTTGCTAATAAGAACATTATTTTTAGCTGAAGAGAGCATTCAAAGGAAAAAGCGAAGGTCACGTTGGGGTGGTAGTGAGCACGATAAGATATTTATACCTGGTATGCCCACAATTTTACCAATGAACCTGAATAAAGATCAGGAGCAAGCATATCTTCGTAAGTATCTTTTGGTGCTTGTATTTTATTCTGTGATAGTTGTGATAAGATATCTTTTGCCAATTTTATATAGTTCTATAAGATAATTCAAGTATTTGAAAATTTAATTATGGGTGAGTACTTTTTATGAAACATCGAGAAACAATGTTAATAATTTCGTCTGCAGAAGTATACATATATATATGTACATATTACTTGAGATGTACATGTAGAGTGAGTACATCATTTTCAAAACTCACTGCGATTTGTAAGTATAGGAAAATCAATAATTGATATGATACCTATTTCAGATGCTTAAAACTGTAGGTATACAGAGAATATCCTGTGAGTGACTATATACGTTTCATAATAGATATTTAATTGAGAACTTGATAATTTGTTTTTTCTGTTACATAGTTATACGATTTTGATTTATATTTGAGAGCACACAATTTCTAACTGTTGGGCATTTGCCCTTCTCTAACCCGCTTTCTTACAGTTCAACTGCAGATTGAAGAGGTCAGCCGTAAACTGCGCTCGGGAGATCTGGGAATTCCCGCCAATCCGGAAGAAAGGTGCGGCCTAAACAACTTTATCTCTTCTTTCTCATCCGCCAGCCTCATCTCTGTTCTGTTCTGTTGAGCATCAGTGTGGTGGTTTGGCAACGAAAAAACAGTCTAATTTTTTTTAATCTTAATTCTTTAATTTTATAAAGTAGATGAACTGAATATGAACGATGGATTTTTGCTGTCGTGTATTCTCAGAATTCTCAAATAATCTATCGACTAATTAATACTATTGACAGCGAAGGTTTATTCGTTTAACTTCTTGATGAGCTCTTGTTAAATAATAGATTTATCTACTTTGTGTTCTTTATACGAGTTCTGTCCAAGATAATTTTAAGAAGGGCTTATCAATCACTTTTTTGTTGGTCTAAATATATTTCGTAATCGTTGCCAATTTAGATGGAACCTGGCAAATATAATAGGTTTGTTTGAACCCGCAGTTCTGAGCAATTCTAGAACTAGTGCGCATGTGTATTACGAGTGCACTGTTCGAGCCGTGCAGTTCTAGAATTAGAAATTCTAAAAACTGTTAGTTTGCTGTTTGAACCAACACAATTCGTAATCCAAATTTCATTCCGAACGATTCTAACAGTTCTTTCAGTAGAGCAGGTATTTGTATTTCTCGCCGAACTTGAGCATGCGCAATATTATTATCAAAAGAAAAATATACTGTCCATACGAATTAGTTTTCATAACTAATTTATTTACGAAATTAAGGTATTCCAATATCTTTTCAAGTTATTTTTTAAATAAATGTTTAAATTCACAGATTTTCAAAACAGAAAAATGGTATGTACCAACCATATGTGCTGTATTTGTTGTGGAAATATCGTAAAGTAAGCTTCATTTGATTTATAAATTCAACAAAAATACATAACAAAGCTCGGTTGTTACAAAGATAATTCTTGGAATCTAGCTATTTTGCTTTTTATCATAAGTTAAAATTCTGTTGCTCCGTATTCGATTAGATAGATTATGTCACTAATAGTTTTGATTCTCGAAACTTAATATGGGTCAACAACATAATATTTTTAGTTTATATATATATAAACTAAAGATGTAAATGTGGCAGATTATATCCGAAACATAAAAATCCATATTTACTTCAACCATTGTATTCGCTTATGATTACAAGATTCTTTTGTTAAATTAAGTAACTTAATAGAATATGATGACAGCTGCACGATGCACAAATACCACTCTGAAAGTGAGTGTGCAGTTCAACGTCGGAAGCTGCGACTATACAAACGATATCGATTGCAGTTTTCTTAGCAATCAGCCAATTAGATTCGATTGCTCTATTGCATATGCAACACAACTATTGTTACACAATTCTCTATTACAAACCCGTTCGAACCTACTCCGACATTAGAACTAGAATTGATAGACAACTACTAAGAATTTATAATTCTCGAACTGTTTTGAGGTGTTGGGTTCGAACAAACCTAATATTATTTTGAGCAATTTAAATAACAATAAGAAGGGCGTCACAGGATGACCTTACTGCAGCTGTATATCCGAAACTAAGCAGGTTCCACATTTGTAAACTTGCAGACCTATTTTATTCGAGGGGGCGAACTTTTATGAAATAACGGCACATCTTTTCAACCTGCGGTTTCTGCGGAAATAACGTCAACTTAATTTTCTTAAATGGATTGCCTTAAATTTTATAAAACAATTGAATTCGGCAATTAATTTGGCGTAAAAATTATCTACTTCGATAGGTCCAAAATGTTACCGTTTTAAAGCTAATTTGGTTTTTTTGAAGATTTCAGTGAAAACGTAGTAATTTTATCAATCAAATATCTTAAACTTCGAACATTAATATTTACGTAATTTTAAATAGAATAGCTTGTACATTTTTATTGTACATGATGGAATATTAAAATCTTCATCCAATGATATTACATTTCCTTATACATAAAATAAATGTTAATTACTGAATTCAATTGTTTTATAAAAATTGGAGCAATTCATTTAAGGAAATCAAGTTTACGTTACTTCCGTTTAAATCGGAAGTTGAAAAGATGTACCGATATTTAGTTTGCCCCCTTACACAAAACAGGCCTGCAAATTTACAAATTTGGAACCTGATTAACTCATTCTGTGACACTCTGTAGATAGCATTCATTGGCTGCTTGTATCACATCGTTGATGACAGAAATAATTGTTTAAGTATTTTTCACGTAAAAGTCGATTAAAACAAATGAAGTGAAGGGACACAAAGTGTGCTTAAACTTTGCTTTCTTTCTTATTAGTAAATAAATTGGCAACGTTGTAAAGAAAGCATCTTAAGGTTTTATACATGAAAGCGAAAGTAGAATTGAAGTACATGCTGTTCTTTTTTCTTGTTTTTTATTTTGAAATTTAGTAAATCATCATCAAGTTTGAGAATGATTTAAATCAAATTATAATACGTTTACTTTCAGCGAATAATAATTATTGAATTTTTATTGCAGCTAATATACACATATCAACGAACTAATCTTATACATTTTTCCGTAGGAAACTGAATTGAATTTTTCAAATCGCTTTTGTTTGTAATAATTCTGATTATGACGTTAATTTTTTTTCTTTTTTTTTTTACTATATTTTCAACTATGCGAATATACACGAGAGTGCGTGTGTGAGAGAGAGAGGAGAATACGTATAATTTCGGAAAAGATAGATAAATTTTTATTCGTTTGTTTGTTTTTTTGTTTTCTAATTCCTGTTACTACACTACTGTGATTGTACTTGGAGCGAAAAGAGAGAGAGAAAAAATAAAAAGCGTTGCTTACAATTTACACAAGAGCAAAGCGAGACAATCAGTAATGTAGGATGGGAATCGTCGGACGATTCTTAAGCCGAGCTCGTTTTGTTGTTTTTACAGATCTCCGTCGCCCGAGCCGATTTACAGTAGCGATGGTAAACGGTTAAACACAAGAGAGTTCCGCACCAGACGTCGGCTGGAAGAGGAACGCCATGCTTTAGTTCTTAGAATGCAGAATATCAATCCGGACTTCAAACCGCCTGTGGATTACAAGTGCGTTTGTTTATAAGACATTAAAATTACGTCACCGTTAGTAGCATATGATTTGAAGGGCTACTTTTGTTCGTATCTATAATCCGGATTCTGTCAAGTGTCAAACAAACTTTTGCGTTTACTCGATTTTCACAATCCCGTTCATTTGCTATGTGTTTCATCATCTTGCCACCATTATGGCGATTCCTTTGGACAACTTCCTAATCTATGCCAAGGCAGCGAGTTGGTTGACGACATCGAGGACTCCCTGGCATAGAGAGGATAATGAGGCTATTGTGACCTAAATGCTGTGAGATCCATCTCACCCTCTCATTGTCCATAACCACCACCATAGTGATAGCTGTTAAAATATTTGAGGTTATTAGCAAAGTATGAGGTTTTAGTCATTTTGTTAAATCTGGTAGTGAAATTTAATTTCATCGCGTTCTAAACATATACTCCAAATAGCGCTATCAAAAATATTTGAACGGATCCAAACATTTGCCTAATTCTGTATTTACTACACTTTCCAGGCCGCCTGTGATCCGAGTAAGCGATAAGGTAATGATTCCACAAGAGGAACATCCGGAAATCAACTTTGTTGGTTTATTGATAGGACCGCGCGGAAATACATTGAAAAGTGAGTATCTAAAAATCAATCGTCAAATTGAATTCTACCAATTCTTGGTATTAGCAATGGAAAAGGAAACCGGCGCGAAAATTATCATCCGAGGCAAGGGTAGCGTTAAGGAAGGGAAAGTAGGTAGAAAAGATGGACAACCGCTTCCCGGCGAGGACGAACCGCTACACGCTTACATTACGGCCACGAATCCGGAATGCGTGAAGAAGGCGGTGGAAAGGGTAAGAACCGCTTTGCTCTTTTAGCATGAATACATTTATCGATCGTAACATTTCGTTTTAGATCAAGGAAGTTATCAGACAAGGCGTGGAAGTACCCGAAAATCAGAACGATCTGAGAAGGATGCAACTGCGAGAATTGGCGCAGCTAAACGGTACTCTGCGGGAGAATGACGGCCTAAGGTGTAATAATTGTGGCGCAACTGATCATAAGTCTTGGCTGGTAAGGAAAAATAAACGTATGTGTCATAATAATGTTCACGTAATAATTGCAAGGTAACGTCTAGTTGACAAGATGTTCACAGCCAACATAAGAGGGCACGCGCGCGTATTGACATGCAATTAAATATCTTCCCCCCTAACGACCTTCTAACCCAACTACAAATTGCCGCATTATAAAACACCAAGTCTTTCGCGCTTTCTAAAACCTGATTGACTCTTTTCACCAAACTAATGACGTTTTTAATTCGAAGAATTATTAATTTTTTCTCGTTAGTGCCCGGACAAACCGAACGTCACCAATAACATCGTGTGTTCGAGCTGTGGGGCGGCCGGTCACATTGCGCGCGACTGCAGACAGAAACGACCTGGTTTGGGTGGCCCCGCGGCAGCTGCTGCCGGCGACAAGGCGAAGATCGACGAAGAATACATGTCACTGATGGCCGAATTAGGCGAGGGACCACCGCCGCCGCCTGCGTCTGAATTCCTTTTGAAGAATGGTGCTGGCGCGATCATCGCACCGCCACGAAAGAACGGTGCCATGTTTGATCCGACACAGCTAACACCTCCGCCGCCAAGACCGTTGATGCCGCCCCCTTCGATGCTTCCTCCGAACGGGATCGGTAGCATACCCCCGCCGCCTCCACCGTGGGCCGCTACTGCGACGATGCCATGGCAACCAGGTCCTCCCGGGATCATGCCACCACCGCCGCCTCCAGGTGAGTACACTACACCGCAATAGGTAGGATTTTTTTGTTATGGATTTCCTTTGTACTACCTTCTAGGGTAAGTAAGGATCCATTTATAAGCGCTGGTCCCATACATATAGCGAATAATGTTGTCGCTTGTGCTTGGAACGCCCTCTTCACTCGTCTGTCCCTAAACAATCCCCCACAGACAAGTCAGTCGCCTAGCGTACGTGCTCGAGGTAACTGCTCGTCAGGCTAGAGTCTAGCGCAATCATCTCCTAACGGCGATTGGATTCTTACTGATAGAGATAGATTACTTCGCCCGACTCCCCACCTTATACTTTCATAGCGGGCAAACGTTGCAACACTGCCCATATATTTTAGCGGTTCACTTTACTACGGAACTTAATAACGCGGTATATCTATGTATAATGTAATAATTCTTATTAGAAATAAGTTACAAATGTTATAGCAAATGTACAATTAGACAATCAGCGAATAATTTTCTCTTCTAGGCGCTTCGAGTCCTCCGCAAATGATGCCGTGGATGAGTGCGAATAATCAACCGCCGCCACCGGGCGCGACCAATGCAACTACCGCAATCCCTCCGCCTACTATGGCGAATATGCCGCCATGGCAGCCGCCCTTCCAATGGCCTCCAAACAATTGCGCCCCGCCACCACCGCCCGGTATCGACATGACGAGTTTACTAACAGCACCACCGCCGCCGCCGCCCGCCTCCACCTAAGAAAAGCCACCGTTAGGGGGCGCTCCTAATGGTCATCCTTCAGTAGAACTGCGATTCTTTGCTATCTTTCTTCTTTTCCTCTCTTCTCTTCCTCCTTTTGATATTGCAGTCTATTACGCTTACCATCAATTACTATACTTTCGTACGTATGTATGTAATGTAATGTATGATGTGTAATAACGATTAATAAAGTCAGTAAGAGAAGGTCGATGATTTACCTAGATTAGTAGAGCGATAATGTACGATACAACAGCTTGTCTATCGGCTATTATTAATATGTATTGCTGTAATTATGTGCGAATTATGAAAATAAAGATTACGATTTTTTTTCTTTCTCAATAATTGCCTATCGTCTTGTCATCCTTTATTTATACACTGTATCTCAAATATTCGAGCGATTTCAGAGATTAATTCAAAACGCTGTTTCGATTCGACACAAATTTTGGGTTTATGCCACAATTTAGATACTTCTACTAAAAAATTGGATCTACATAACAATACTTTTAGAAATTATTACTATTATTAGATATATATACCGATTGGAAAAATGTGAAATTAGCTATATCAGCGTATATATACGCTGGGTATATGTACGGTGAGAAAACAAGGAGGGAATCCCTCGCTGTACATATAGCCAGGGTATATATGCATGTACGCTGATATAGCTAATTTCATATTTTCCCATTCGGTATACATAGGTATGCTAAAGTCCCGATAGTTCGAGTTGAATGGGACCGTCACCTGGAAGTATACAAGTTACAAACAAATTATTAATGTATTTTGCGTCACCGTTAAATCCAATATTTCAAGAAATTAATTTCACAAAATACCGATTTGCAATAGTTAAGTTATAGGATAGTTTAACTAATATAGAATACTGACTACACTCTATCAAAAGCGTAATAAGGTGTTATACCACAACAACAAATGCATGTGTGTATTTGGCAATGTAGGATTGAAATATTGCAATTAAAATTTATAATAATTACATTATATAGTTTTTATTTTTAATAATTATTTGAGAGATATTTACCTACACAAATAAAAACAGAATTGACAGATTTGTTTTATTTTACTTATCCTCCTTATCTATTTACTTACACTTTTACAATTATGTTAATTTACAGGATAATTAAGTATTCTATAGAATAATACCAGATAAAAGTATTCTATAATTTAATTATCCTAAGTCGATCTTTTATGAAATAATACCGGAATCTGAGACCATTAGGGATACGTTGGAGCACAAAGAGACCGTTGGGGTGGTCTCTAGATTTTATAAAGGCTTTGGATATGGTCTGGCATGACAGCATCATCTTTAAGATGACGAAATTAGTCTGGAGTTGACGTGGCTGATGTCATCATATCTCGGGGAGGACATTTATGGTCGGTTACGGGGGGTGAGCTCTCTACTTCTCGGCGTGTGACCGGTATGTCGCAGGGTTCCCTGTTGGGGCCAAACTTGTTTATTATATACACTAGTGATGTTCCGAGGCATCCGGCAGCACGTCTGACTATGTATGCTGATGATACGGCTGTTTATACATAACGTAACGCCGTAACGATACTATTGTGACTGGGAACTTGCAGCCTGCAATGGATGACTTACTGAATTGGGCTAACATCAGGAGGCTAAAGATCAACGAATCAAAATCGGTTCCAGTCAGATTCACGAGAAAGAGGTGTTCTGTGGCAAATATTTTTATTAATGGAGTTCGCTTTCTATGGTCCTCTAGTGTACGATATCTGGGAGTGACCTTTGACCAAAAGCTGACCTAGACAAACCACATGGTGGCCAAATACACTAGCGCGAAGGGAAGTGTAATCTCATTCTTAAGGAGACGAAATTATTGATTTACAAGCAGTGTCCTGAGTCCCATTTTAACGAATGTTGTATTGACTTAGTGTACAGCGGCCAATAGTCCTCTTCAGCGGCTGGAAATACTGCAAAACAAAGTCCTTAGAATGATCCCGTGGTTCGTGAGGAATGCGCAATTGATAAAAGACCGTAAGATTTCAACTTTAGTCTACTTCAGGCAGTTGGCGGTGACATTGTCCCGAGGGACGAGAGAACCTGCTACTGAAAGAAGTCATGGATCCACAAGATCGGCCACCTCCGAGGAGCTAAGTCATGCAGATTGGGGATAATTGAACTCGGAGAGCACTAGGAGATCCCTTACAAAAACCTCCAAGCAGTGCGCAATGAACTGCTAACTAGAGATTATAGACCCGGCAAAAGCTCTGGCATGAGAATACTGGAATTATACGCTTTAATGGTAACATATACAGGTCTTGTAAAGCGAATGCGTACAGCAGAAAATAGTGTCACCCGCGATTGGAGATCAGAAGTCAATCGCGCCGTCGCATCCTATCTTGCTCGCGCACAAGTATGTATGCTCTCGCTTGCTCGGTATAATGCCTACATTTTTTGCTGTACCTACACATTCGCTTTACAAGATCTGTATACTAATCTAAAACGGTAACTTACATATTCTTGTAGAAGTGTAATTTCATCCTTTTATATTTGAAAAAATCGCGGAGTTATTTGCCTTTAATTGTTTGAGGTTTAATTTTTTTTGCGAATTTATAAATTAAAAAGCGCGATTTCTTGATATAAAATACATTTATTTTTAAGCCAAAAAGTGTAATAGAACCAATATAGAAATAAAACAAGCTTGGGTATGTCCATTATTAAATAGTTTATTTTGTAGAATCACGTTCGAGGTACAAATAAATAACAAATGAAATAAGTAAAAAATATCGTCTGTCGCGTCACACGATAATTTCCCCTATACAAATATGTACAGAATTATATTCAACATTTGTAACTACCTATGAATGCTAGGTTTAGAAGCCCTTTTTATTCTGTTGAGACAATAATGATTCTTTCATATAATTAAAGAAAGCTAACAAACCATATTTCTTGTTCTTTTTGGAAAAATAATTTGTTACAATATCACGGCCTAAAAACAAACGCATACATTTACTAACATACGGATTCAAATAAATAGTACTAACCATCATGATCAGTCGTAGGTAATACATTTTCATTTGCAGAAAGTGAAATTAATAAGGCAAATGGTACTACCCATAAAAACAATGTGAAGTACGCCATTACCTTAAAGTACCACATTAAAGAATTTCAGAAATGCATTTAACAATATGCTTACCTCTGAAAATGCGTAGAAATGTGTGCTAAAATATGTGAATGCAAAATAATGATTGATCGCAAGTAAAATTAAGCCTACAATAAATCTGGAAGATATAAACGATACATATGGAAAGTCCTGCAGAATAACGAAATGTATAATTTGGGCTAAGACTCCAAAGAACGTCATCCAAGTTGGGAACTTTTCAAAAATCCATAAACATAAGTATAGAACCAGTATCACCTGCATCGCACCCAAGAATTAATAATGCAAACATAAAACCATCATTTAATACAGTATACTACCGAGTTTGACCACCAAATAAATTTCTTCGCATACACAGTATATTCTTCTACTAATTCCGCTAAGTAATACAATCCGGCTGCTAAAATTAAAAGTAAAGATGTTTTAAACGTTTCTTTCAAAATTTCGGAATTACCAATGGAAATTGTGGCGAAGATTGTTTGTATTAGAAACGACAAATACGTTATAAAAGCAATAAGCCACATTGTTAATATACAAAAAAAAATAATACCAAGTTCGACTTATTTATTAAACTATCGACAACATCTTGTCATATTTTGAAGTGCTGTAACGTCAATGAACATCAAAATTTTCTTAAATGCAGGGTTTGCCACCATACTAATTTAAAAAACTCTAAAAAGTAGGCATGTTTGTAAACACCAAGAATTAAGTTGCTTAGCAACCGTGTACACCAACAAAGATATTTAAGAAATTTTTTGAGACTAAATGCGATCGGTTTACAAAAACCAAGTTCCCTTTTTAAAAGAAGAATGTGATTACTGTGATTAGTGATTGGTTTATTTATCAAACAAGTATATTGTGTCAAAATGCAAGGAGATCGAACTTCATTCTCTTTATTACAAGTATATACATATATTACCCTATTATTTTATTTGAAAAATACCTGTATTATTGATTATAGCATGCCAATGACGGTAATAATAGTAACGACAGGAGTGAAATATCCAATAGAAGAAAGAGCCAGTTGTTGCATTTAACGCAAAGAAATAATTTACAAGATCTACTTGATACCGATTCTGATGGTTCTGACGAGGATGTTGTTTTGGGTAAAGACAATAGTGCGATTCCGGAGGTATTTATAATATTGTCGAAATACAGTTACTCTACTAATGTTTTATAATTTTAAGTTACTTCCAAATGATACTTTAAGTCATGTGAATGGTATAAGGCAAAGGATACAGAGTGCTGGCCCTTCGGGTAAACAAGCAGGACCAAGAATAGTATCACCGTCCTCTCATGAACAGCAAAGGTTATCGTCAGAAAGTGATTCTGATATAAGTGAAAAGAAACCTAATATACCAGGAGAATATGATCCAAATTGTTATCAAGATTTGGATGTTACAAATGAAATTAAAGATCTTTTTCAATACATCGTGAAGTATGCAGCTCCACACTTAAATATAAGATTTTTAAATCAATAATTATGGTCTTTACAGATATATTCCACAAAATTTAAATCTGGACTTTAAGTTTAAGCCATTTATACCCGATTATATCCCAGCTGTTGGCGATATCGATGCTTTCTTAAAAGTAAAACCTCCCGAATATGGTCTGGATGGTAACAAATGTGATGTTAGTCAACTACACCTTGGTCTGACTGTCTTAGATGAACCATCAGTAGTGCAAAGTGATCCAGCACTACTGCATTTGAAACTCAGAGCATCTGCTATCAATGTCAATCATTCAGCGAATATCTTTGTGAAGAAAATAGAGAACATTGAAAAAAATTCAAGGACGATTGATAAATGGATTAAAGATATTACGGATTTACATCGGAGTAAAACTTCACCAATTGTTAAGTATACAGAGTAAGTTTTACTTCAACATCCACAATATGCAATATTGATTTACACAATTCTTTTTAGCACCATGCCCGACATAGACGATCTAATGCAAGCTTGGCCAGAAAAAATGGAAACCTTGTTGAAAGTGCACGGTTTCCCCAATCACCAATCATGTCCAAAGTTAAACCAATATATTGACATTGTCTGCTGCATGTTTGATATACCAATCTATAAGAATAAAATACAATCACTTCATTTGTTGTTTAGTTTGTATGCTGCCATCAAAAATTCACAATTGTATAAAGCTTCAAAAAATTCTACAGAAACCCAAAAGTATCATACAGAGAAAAAGCATAGTACTGATCAACTGTTATTAGAATAAAATCAATAAATATTAAATATTTAACTAATGTTCATTTGTCATTCAACCATAATCCCAAGTTTCATACTGGAAGCAACTCATTTAAATGCTAATTAAAGATGAGTTAATTACCTCAAAACTTTTTAAACTTCCCGGATAGTTTAAGTTGGTAGTTCCGACTAGGGATGGGACATCGGTGATAAAACATCGATGTAAATTTCGAGCACAAATATTTGGAAATTATCGATGTTTTTCTAACATCAATATTTTTTGTGAAACTAAACATTTTTCAAATTTCCCAAAGGCAAAAAGAAATTTGTAACAATAAATATTACTTCATAAATGAAAATAAACTCCAGTAATAAATAATAATATAAATAAAAATAAACTCTATTAATAAATAAAAATAAACTCTATTAATAAATATAAATAAAAATAAAGTCTATCAACAATAAACTGCATTTCTTAAATAATAGATTCTTAAAAAAGTACTTAATAGGGTATTTATAATTCTCAAAACGTTTCGTTTACTAACTAAAGAAGTAAAATTTGGGAGTTTTCTTTTTTTTTATCCATTTCTTTGCTTTTGAAAATAAACGCTCCGATGGTAACGATGTTGCGACAATTGTCACATGTTGTGCTATTTTTGAAAGTGATGGCCCATCACTTTCAAATAGTGAAACTCACCCATCACTGATGGGTGAGTTTTACTATTTATCTTCCACCAATTCAAGAGGATTTTCTTCAAGCTCAATAACAGGACTTTTTGGACACAAAGGCAATTCCGACAGTTGGCCACTTTCCCCAATTTGCGATAAGTTCTTTTCCAATAGCCGTTGGTGACTTGCCCACAAACGAAATGTATAATTCATTATTATTATATCATCTAGACAGTCTAGACGCATAGTTACAATCTGTGGTACGATACATACAACACACAATTTTTTCTTTTTATTAAAAATGGCACTATACATATCATTAAAATATAAAAACGTAAGTCGATGTTTGTCCTACGACATCGATATTTGTATCGATGTTAACTGATAAAAATATTGATAAAAAACCATCGATGTTTTTTAAAAAATATCGATAAAAAACCATGGATGCTTTTTTTAAAATATCGGTGTTTCAAAAACATCGATATACATCGGCCATCCCTAGTTCCGACAGATTGCCCGTACTACCACCTTGAATGGTCTGAGAATAAACAAATATGTTTGATGGATAAGAAATAAATAGAAGTGTGCATTTAATTTTTAATGTTATAATTATTGCACGAAATTACATGGAATTGTAAATTAGTCGATTTTTTATTGAAAAATTTTTGTATTAAACAAATTTTTGCACTCCCACACGTCTCCAGTTCGCCAGTATTGCACCTGTATATAGAAATTAAAATCACCCCTTCTATTTTCTACAAATAAATTTTGAAATAAGTTGTACCAATTTTGTTCTTTATACTGTGATATTCTAATTTAAATACTAACCCGATAACTATAATAACAACGCAAAATCTAAGTTTGACCCTAGGTTTTAGGGAAATTTTGTATTTTTAGCAGTATGCATATGGTACGCATGTGTGATACGATTTTTAATTTATAGTGATTTGATTTTTACGGTTACGGTCTGCATTTTTGCGTTTTGTAATACGTTATTAAGCGACATTAAAATCTTTCACAATCTTTTTTCTCTAACGTCAACTGTCCTTCAAGCCGTGCTTTATAATTTCTAGCAGGGAATACAAAACAATACCCACCAATGGATTCTTTTCATGATGAGCAACCTAGAAGTGCTCCTAAACCGATAACTTTTGATCAAGTATTATTCAAAATATTGAATACGTAGTAGAAAAAAGTTAATTACGATTTTTAGGTTCCCTCTTGTAAATTGACTTCAACGAATAATTGCTACAACGCATGGAAAGCTAAAGTAATGCAGAATTTTACAACAAAACTTAAACCAGATAAGGAAGGTGTTGCTTTAAATAGTGAGGTAGGGACGGATAAAGGACCATTATCAAAACATGTCAGATTTGATGGCCCAAACATACAAAAATGTATATTAAACAGAGATAAAAATAGTACAAAACCAAGATTTAAAGATGTTGACAAGGAAAATATCCCAAACAGATGTTTAGATTTAAGTATACTAGACAATATACCTAGACAGGCTGTAGTAAAAAGTGATTTGCAGAAGAACTTTGGAAAACTTCCAAAATCTAATTTTAATGACAAAGATTTCAACTCTGAATTAAAAAGAAATTATACAATTGACTACGTTGATTATTATAATACTAAGCATCAAATAGGAAAATCATTCTCAAACAAGATGATGAACTATAATTTACCATCCTCCTTATCTTTTTCTCAATTTGATACTAGCAGACAAATAGTGAATAATTGTGGTGGTGTTGAACCAACCGTTACGGAATTACTAAAGGTGATACAGCAACAAAATGAGCAGATTTTATTATTGCAAAAACAAGTTACTTCCCTCATTGAAAATCAAGCGGCGGAACGGATGCAAAACACACTACCAACCTATGTTTCACAGCAAAGAATTACAAGACAAGAAATTGCACATGCTCAATTTAATCAACCTCATTTGACCAAACGAGCATTTCCCCAGCTTGCAGTCAACGTTATGACTAGTTTCGAGGTATCTGCTTGTCCATCACAGACAGCTATAAATAGTAAATGTAATACAGAAGAAATCGTGACGCAAGCCATGCAAGTCCAAAAGATGAATTTTGAATGTGATAAAAAAAATTTAAATAATGATAAAGAAGAAGTTGTTCAAAAACAGAGTGAGAACTTATCTTTGTCATTAAAGGAACCTGTAGTGGTGGTAGAACAGTGTTCGAGTACGGAAAATAGTATTCACGTCGACATGAGAGACTACAGTTCCGAGTAAGAAATTGTAAATATCTTCTTATCTTGTATATAATTATTGTAAATTATTTATTACAGCAGTGATGACGAAAGTACTGTCAATTCTTCAGCTGATTTAGGATGGACCATTTATAATAATGTTATGGTAAGTAAACGGTGGCGAAAAATTCAGCTAATTTATAATAAAGGTATGTAATGATAAAGTATGGCTATCAAAATATTTGAAATAACAACCAAACCATTGCAAAATATAAGCATTTGTAGTTTGAAATATACAGGATTTTCCCAATGTTGAAGGATTTATTTTAACAGATTGTAGAACTCATTTTATCGAGAATTGTATATATAAAAATTGCGAAATAACTCTTGCACGTTATTCACTTTTCCAAAGGAAAAAAATTTGAAGATGTTAGATCCGAGAAACGTGAAGCCCGAGGAACTGGTCTATAAAGATCCATCCATATTACATTGGGAAATGCATCATTTAAATTCTCGTGAACTTCCCGCCTAACATGTGTCAGCTCATTACCTCCGATATATAAAGGCTGAGCGCTTTGATGTCAGCAGACTGTGACGTATTTTGCAGTAGGTCGTCGATCAGCCATAAACGTGTTTACACATCCAGACGCGTTTACACATTCGGTTAAATTGGAGAAGACCCATTTTGAGATAAATGGCTCTGAAAATGGGTAAAATTTGGTGTGTTCAATTTTTGGAACAACTTTGAATATTAATAACACAGTAAATAAACTAACAGGAAAGACCCTACTTTAATAATGCTATTACAGATACATGGTTGATTGGCAAAATATCAGACACTCATGGCCACTTGTTCACTAGTTATACATTGTTAAAGTATGGATCAAATTTGTCGCGACAAAATTTATGAGCCTGTTTGAAACTCAATTTTTCCACAAGTGCTATCTTCTGGCCTTTCTTTGGCCTACCGCTGCATTCTACACAAAAAATTAAACTATAAATCAATTTCAAACCATTAGCTGTTTTGGATCAAAGCCAGTTACATCTCAAGCATAGGAATTTGTTTTGAGTCCGACAGTTGCGAAAAAGCGACCTTGACAAAAATGGCCTTAGTGACCGAACTAGAATAGATATGAAGCTGAAACTTTGTAGAAGTTCATAGAGGTCCTATAGGTACATTCTGTCAAAATTAAAGATGGTCGAGCAGGGACACCTAGGCCACTTGACATGGAATGACTCATGTACAATTACAAATAATAGAGTAATTAGTCGATTAAATATCAACCACAAATAAATCTTTCACAAATATGGTGCTTGGTTTTTGCTTTGAAACTTCGTTTTTCCAAAATAAAATCGAATGAGATGCGAAGATTGCTCAATTGACGACTGGCATCCTCTTTAAACCGGAAGCCCTTCAATCCAAAAAAAATGCAAATCCTTTACTGCATAGGCTAATATCGTGCATGGCAATACATCACCAACCCAGCGTGACGTCATCGAATAGCGCTTAGGCCTTGTTATAACGTAGGTGACGGTCAGCTCCGTAGTGTGAAAACCACATAGTCTATCTCACATCTAAAGGAACATCTAATAATTGTGACAAAGTCTTTTGAAGAAAATCTAATTGTTCATTTGTCATTCGAGGTGGAAGAAAGTATGACTCAGTAAGGATGCCATTTAATAGATCAGCCCAAATATAAACTGAAAATGTGTACTGAAAATTGGTTCCTCTTACAGCATACAGAGATCCTAGTGCCCAAACATGGATGTTACGGAAATTGTTTACTCCATTTCTTGTAAATGTCAGTTCGTCGAAATAAGTTTAGGAAAATTTTCATTTCTGTGGATTTGGTGATAAATGCCACTAACAACATTCAACTCTTATTTCTAACGGAAACGTTTTCGCGTATAATCGAGATGTTGCATATCTGCTGTTGCACATTGTCGGCACTCGGCGTATGTTATAATTATGTCCACAAGTTCATCGTTTCTAGAAATGTGTGCCATTTCTTAAACACAACAAATAAATCTCACCTAAAGTCTGATAAATTATTGCAAAAAATTGCAAGGAACTAAAAAGATACCAACACATTTAAAAATATGCGATAAAATCGCAATGGTTTTTAATATTCCCGTTTTTTGCAACTTATGTGGGCGATTTTTAGTAAAATGATTTATTTTTATGAGTTCTACGACTTGTTAATATTAATGCATCAACTTTAAGAACATCTTGTATGTATGCAATAGTAAAACTTGTCATTGCTCTCTTACACTTACTCAGGGACAAGTAAGCAATATGTTGAAGAACGCGGAAGTTATTAAGAATACTGACACAGGCTTGAATACAGCCGAAATCCTCGATAATAGGACGCTGCAAAGAGTTCGAGAGGCTACTATGCGTCATTTGAAGCGTATCGGTGTTAATTTGGCAACCGAAGAGTACTACGATCTGAAATGGTAAGCTCAGTACTTATTTATACAATCTATAGCGCGTCCCCGGATTAACGCATGAACAGCTAAGGCAGACAGAAAATTAATGAGTTGAAATTTCATCTTTTGGGGTTCAACCATGCTTGAATAGTAAGTAATTTATGCCATAATTTTATTGCCGAAAAATCAAGTATATCTTGATAATAGGGTTATTAAAAACAATGTTAAGAGTAATAAATTATGCTAGGACTTAGTGCGTATGGCTGAACCGTAAAAAGATGAAAATTCAACTCAATAATTTCCTCTCTGCCTTACCTATCCATGCGTTAATCCAGGGACACGCCGTATATCATCTAGTGTTATAGTATTTTTCAAAATAATACAACCCGACTTATTAACACGTTTTGGTAATTTATATAACAAATTTCGTAGTTCCAGGACCGAATTCAATGTTACTCATATTCACCTGATCTACCGAGCTGCTAACAAAAGGAGATGCATTTTAATTATCGACTATGTTAAATAATAATTGTTGTATGCTTAAACTATACAACAAATTGCTATATTGACCGTATTAATTAAACAAAGAAATATGCAGTAATGACGATTAAACTCATATAGGAACAGTTTTCTTGTTACAAATTGCTTTATATGGTTTTAGATAGGCCTATCTGAAACTATATAATAATATAGTTCTTAAATGAATTACAAGGATTCTGTGTGCCTTTCTTGTATTATTTTGAAAAGTATTGTACGTTAGTGTTCGATTACATTGTATCTATTGCAGTTTAAACGATAACGTACCGAACAATTCAGTGTACAGTCCAACAGAAATCAGTTTTGCCGTTAAGCAGCTTCTAATGAAATACCTACCGAACGATCAACTATTGAAGCTAACGCAGCTCGATATAAATCAAACAAAACCGACTCCTTTTGAGTGCAGGAAGGAGGACAGCTTAAGTAGAAGAAGACCGGAATTCTCGTTCGCAACTATCCAATACATGAAAAAATACAACCTGTTAACGTCCGGTAATAAAAACTTAATAAATTAATGTTGTTGTAGAGAATTGCGCCCCCAATTCGTTTATGTTTTCAGACTCGACGTTGCCTCCGCAACCTGCGCAAGCTAATAAGAAGTGGACCAACGACCCGTTAAAAATTCTGGATGTAACTGTCTTAAAGCAACAACCTAAATTACTCTAGCAAATTATTCAAGCCATAAGCGACAATTTTGTGTATTGTATTGTATGTCAGAGAGAAAAACAATACGAGAAAAAATAAGAAGTGACGGGTGTGGTAAAAATGATTGGAGTAAAGAATTTCACAAACCAATAACCATCTGAAGATGTGGGCAAACTACTAAAATGGCAAAAGCAAGGCATCATGTTTTTATTTCAATTCAAGTAACTGAGTATCAATTCAATTGCTTGAATTGATATTCCTCAGAAAGAAAAAAAAATTATTCTCTTCCTGCTCGAAATTATCATAAAACATTCCTGTACCATCCTCATTTATTTATTTATTTATTTTTATTTGATGTACCAACGAAGAAATAAAAATTTCTAACTGCCCTTAAAGAATGTATTTCCTTTGAAAAATGTTTTCATCTCTAATGGTTTGAGTAAGTTTCGGAATTGTTTAAATTTTAAACGCCTACAATCTCTGAGCGGTTAGAGCAATCAAAGCAAAAGTTTTTTTTAATTGTACGTATAAATGTGCGCCTTTTTGCCTTTGGCAATTTTCATAATCAAAATCCTACATGTACTAAAAATGCAATTCAAGCTTTTTCCGTTTTCTTTGTTTCATCAATTTTTTTGTTAAAAATTTTAAATTTTATTGAAATGGTTAAACGCAGTTCTCTTTTACTTTATTAGTTTACCAATTTGCATTTCTAACAAAACATTTTCTATTTAGATAAATCTAATTGATAGCTTCGTTTTGTAA
Source organism: Dynastes maya (assembly GCA_029619315.2). Lineage (NCBI taxonomy): Eukaryota > Metazoa > Arthropoda > Insecta > Coleoptera > Scarabaeidae > Dynastes > Dynastes maya. The sequence goes on from JAROYE020000008.1 coordinate 31,738,462, forward strand.
AAGTGCATTAAAAAATATTAGTTCGTGGACTCGTTGAAAGTTGGTGCCACTGAGAAAGGCATCTGAAGCGTCATCTACACGCAAGATTGAGAATTACTCGCGTATATATGGTACCATCTACGAACAGTACCGTAAATCAATAGAACAGGAAAACAATTAGCGACGTACATATAGACTACTATTTTATAAAGAGAAAGAAAATATTCGTTGCATTTTGGGTCTTCAGGCATCGCGTATTACTAAATTTAACTAACAAAATGTAATCGTTAATATAATGTAAATATTGTTAGAAATTGGTAACAGGTGAAGAATATTTCAACTTTTGTGGATAACTCAACCACTTTTAAGTTGTCGACGCTTGAAATTTTCGGCTAAAAAACTAGGCCTGAAATCAACACTACTCTCGTTTTTATCCACATCTTCGCTACTATGGTTTTTTGACAGGCAAATTATAGGCTTACGAACCCTCCAGCTCTTAGCTGTTAAAAGTAGAAAAAGTTGAAATTTTTTCTGGGTTTTATTGGTCCAGCGTTCCAACGCTTAAGGCTCGAGAGTAGCGTTTTTCTAACTATAAAACGCTCATCGAAATTCTTCTAATGCATCCATATTTCATCCTATACCTCATCTGGTTCCTGTTTCGAACTTTTTTTTCGAAAAATTCTTTATAACATTCAAATTCAGCTCAGTAAGAGAGTTACTAAACTCTCTTACGTGAATTCTTCTTAGGTTTGCTTCCACATATTCTTTTTGCTAATTTTGCACGTTCTAATTTATGTAATTTTTTATGTATTAGTATACGCAGCGAGTAAAGCATATCATTTTCTCAAAAATGACATTATACTGCAAGACTAGGATTTCTTTGACACTTCTTAGTCAAGCAGACTTTTGTGCTATTATGCATGAGATTTCTATCAATGTATAAGAATTAATATATAATAAAGTAATACAATTGTATTCCGTTAATCTATGATTGAATTAAAGAATTTAAAGTAAAGAATTGATGCACCCCTGTTAGCAGCATGCTGCGTCTAGTAGACAATTATCTCTTTTTGTTCTTTGTTGTACTTCTTTCTCATTCGGATACATCATAAATTCCCCGATAATAACTCTTATGACGTCTGATCAATAAGGACGTCTAGCGTCCGAACGCATGCGTCTGACCCACCCCTTTTTGTAATGACCAATCGATAGCGTATAACATTTCCTCCACGCTAAACACCACCGTCGAACGTAGAAGGGTGATTTGTGACATATAATATTGTTGATACAGCGCGTATACGAATCCACCTGATTTATCGCCGAAACAAACCGGGGTAAGTTAATACAATTGCATAGTAACGATTGTTATTTGTAATATTGGTTTCATACAATCTTCAATTATTTGTAGTCATATTATTGACTCATTGACGACTAGATCTGTATTGTTATATTGTTTTACATATTGGAATGGTTAAACCATTATTGGAGATTCAATGAAACCAATTAATATTCAAGAAATAGTTTGTGAAAGTAGCAGGTGTTTTCGCATAAATAATTAATTTATTTTATTATTTTTAGATATATTATTTCTGCCCTATACTCACATTAAAACATTTTTTTTTAATGAAAATTGTGTTGAACATAATTGAATGTTTTCATTAAAATTATCCTTTTTTATATTTTATACTATACAAATTACCAAGGAATTCTTTTCATGTAGATATTATTATTGTTCTTTTTGTTAATAAGTGTTGTTTAAGTGGTATATTAAGCATGTTTTAAAAACTGTTTCTATGTGACTTATCTATTATGGAGGGGTAAGTATATAGAATACTCGTTAATTATTCTCACAAATTTTAAAGGAATTAGTTTAAATTACATTGAAATACATCAACAAGATGTTTTTTCTTAAGAATCTCAAATTCGTACGTTTTATTAATCATTTGCTATGCGCTTCTGTTGGAATGTTTTTTTATTTTTCGTTAATGTTATTGCAGTAAAAAACTTGTAGTCCCACGACAATCCTTTTCTAGAATAGTTTCAAAATTTCATGCACTAAAACTTTTTAATCTTAAACTTTTTTATATTTTATATTATTTGCTAAAAAGGAATAATTTAATTTTTGCAAAAAAAGGGAGGGGGTTCATTAAGTCGCTCAAATTGAGAAAAATTGTAAGTAATTGAGAAACACATTGAAAATTTGTCTACATTCGGGAAAATAACACCTTTTTAATTTTGACAATTGACAGGTTAACAAATAATTTCCGAAAACTGAGACAAGGGATTGTTCCATTATACCTATATTCTATATGAATACAGTTCTGCCGTACATCAAAATCTTATTGAAACTTATAAACCTTATATATAAACTTATTTCTTTTAATATTTACATAATAGTAATGAAAATATCGAGTTTCGCCCAAGAAACACAATATTCAAGGTGATTGGATACGGAAGAAATTCAAGGAGTGCTTTCTTGTGTTATTTTATGAATAATTAAACATCGTTAATGATTTTTCAAATGATGCTTCGTTTCGATGATATATGTAGGTTAGTTTCAAAGATTTTCAAAAAACACACTATATTCATTACATGTAAAGTTTGTCAATTCATAAAAACTGCTGAAAATGATTACCACCACCTCTAACTTTCTCCTCATTGACTCACGGACTCTTTCGAAAACATCACAGGTGTTCCCTACTACATTACATCCATGTATTATCCGATTGCTTAATTCATCTTCATTTTTCGCTGGATATTATGAAGACATCACTACAGTATAACTAGATACAGTAGCGACACTCATTTTTATAAATAAGTTTTTATGTTTAAATTTCAGTGATTTTGAGGAGCATTAAGTTAACACTAAATTACTATAAAATATAACGAAATGTAAAATAACGAAAAGTACCAAAAGTAAGACTCTATAGACAAATATATACACATAAACGATTTAGCTATTTATCATACAACTTCAATCTGACAACTAACTACTCTCACAATCGTGAACATATGGGACACCCAAACAATGGCGACCAATAAACAATATGGCGTCGAGTAACACTACTGTGACTTCACCTACAAAACTTGGAGAACTGTTAAAACTGACAAGTGATGCTATATTAATAACTTGACAAGCACCAATTATCCAGACATTCAATTACTAATTGCTTAGATACGGAAATCATCTGAACAACGGTACAGTTTCTTAATTGAACATTTACATGTAATAAATAAATAAGTATCTATAACTGTGTTTCTTGAAAATCTTTATAACCCTGAGTCTTCGAAATGAGGCGCCTTCTGAAAAATCATCAAAGAACTTAAGGAATCATACCTTGAACTTTTGCCGTATGTTTACCAATCATCCTGATATAAGTTCAACAGAACTACATACCTACAATTTCACATTCTTTGTCTTCTCTAGAGATTTAACCGGGATTTACAAGCACCATATCACTAGTTACTTGAATAAAAAGCATTGAAAATGACTGATGCTATTCTGACACTGATACTCAATATTACTATCACAAAAAATTGAGAAAAGTAAAGAAAGCGGTTTTAATTGTTTTAATAGATAGTTTAACTCACATAATTACTTTTAGCAATTTAGAATGGGCTGTTTGGGGGATTGCTTCGATCTTGGTCCACCCCCAGACACGATTCTATTCCTTCCTCCTCCGCCAGTACCAGCTTTTCTCCAACCGAGCTTGCCGGACTTACTACTCAACAGCAGTTCTTGCACGTCCCCGCAATTGTGCGAATCCTGGTTGCCCATCAATCGGTTACCAGACGGTGGAGATTACGTTGAATTACCTAGAAAAGGTATTTGTTCGATCTTTCCCTATTATTTTTGCTTTTGTATCGTATTCATGTTACAGATGTCGATTCATGGTCAGTGTCTAGTTTGGACGATACTTGGCTGCTGGTATTGGTAGCGTCTTCTATAGGGGTTCTTCTGCTTGGAGCGTTGTTGGCGATGTTTCTATTGAAATGCAGAGAGTAAGTTCTTTTTATTTTTATTATATTATGTGTTGTATAGTTGATATGATATTGTGATTGGCCATTCCTACAATAGGCTCTTGTGATAGCTATCAAGAGTGCGAAGGAAAAAGAAAAAGTGGAATCAGGACTTTTCTAGACAGAAATAGTTTCAACTTCTTCAAAAGTGTTCTTAAGACTGTTACTTCGTCTTCTCTTCTCCATTACATGTATATTCCGATACTTTTTTGCTTCGTTAAACCGCTCTTTTCATGTTATGCATTGCCAACCCCCATATGTGCTTCAACCAAACTTATATGCCCAACATAACGTCCATTACATATACAAATATGACGTTCCCACTTAACTCAGCAGCGTATCGTCTTTACTATAAAATTACGGCATATTTCATCAACGGCATAACGTGTTTAATAGGGTTAGAAAAGCACACACAATACAATAATTTTATAAAAATAAACACAAATTAAAACTATCACGCTTTTTTACACATTGCACGTTTTCATAATTTTAGTACATTGAAACGCATACGATGCAATACCAAGGTTAGCGGTCGATAGTTGATAACCACCAGGAAAAGATTGAAATTACGACAAGTTACGATTCGAAACGACAAAGTTCAATCCTGTTTTACTCCCACTCTTGGAAGATTCGGTATAAATTTTTTGGGTTTTATGTTGGCTTTATTTTTGACTGTAAACAAACGCTTCTATTACTCAAAGTTCTTTAATTTCGACTTGTACCTGACTTCTCTTGTCATTTTGGTAAATAGTCTTTAAGGAGACAAGCTCTTCTATTTTCGTTACTATATTGTACTTAATCTTTTCATTTTTCTGCTCCAGGACTTTCTCTAGCATATATTTATTTCGTTTGCGAGGTTTGAGGGGTAGTATGGTACTACTTCTTCAAAAAATTTGTTGATTAAACTGAATGTTTTCTTTGTGTCCATTGCAGGTTATATGTTTCGCGGAAAGAGATTCCCAAAATTAAAGAGAAAAGATAAACAATTCTCTATTCTTAATTAGAATATATTACATGGATTTGAGATATTTGAAAGCGACAAAGATCTTAAAATGAATGTAATTGTTGACTTTTTTTCTAACGATATTGCTTGCAGTTTATTGTTCTTTGATTTGCCAAATTAATTGCTTTACATTGATACTCCTAACAATTGCATTCTCTGGAATAGAAAAGTAGCGTTTGCAATTTGGAAATGCAAATTCATCATCCTACATGGAAAAATGACGGTCCTTGTAGATTTTACAATTAATAACAACAATCAACAAGTATTAAACAATACTGACGCTCAAATTTCCATTATTCGTCAAACATCGAAAAATTGTTTTCATGTTTTCATAAAATGCTGTTGAACAAATACGGAAACCACCTGTTATTAGGTTTGGAGTTGGAAACCTTATTTTTAATAGAAAATGCACTCTCCCAGCATAATCGACACCACTTTTTCTCATTTTTTTTTAGAATGAATATGTTTGCAAATAATGAATGTTCTGTACATACCAGAGATCATCGCCAAATAAAAAACCACGAACCAAGAGATTGCACGAGCGTTAACAACATGAACGGAAACAATACGAAAATAGTCCATCCCACCGATGCGGTACTATATCACGGTACTGCGAACATCCATCCAGATAATCGTATGGTATGGGCTGCCCTTACACCTAGAGGTACTCAACACTTCATATCGGAAAGCTATCCGAGAGATCTAGTAGATTACGTAGAAGCTGAAGATCACTACGAAACGATCGATAACCTTCATGTACAACCCGTTATACCGGGCGTCCATCCGAATTATCACACATACCAATCAGCTTACCAAAAAGGTACGGATTTGAATGTAGGCAACGAAAACGTCTGTTTTGATAATTCTGGGTTCGTAGATTATGATTACGAGGAACCAACGCCGCTAATTGAAAGCTACCAACTTGACAACATGGGGAGCAGGGAATATCAGTATTCCGTTTTGGGAGGGAACACCGATATGCGTTGTGCCAGTTTGGCATTAGGCGGAACTCTAAGACGCGGTCTACCGCTAGGGTTACCTATAAGACCACAAGTCTCTTCGCCGACAAGAATTGAGAATCCAAATTTGCCACCGTTAAATTTGTATCCTCATAAGGGAAACACGTTGAAACGAAATACAATGTGTTACAGAAATAATGACGCAAACACATTGTCGAAATATGGGTGTTAAAACATATTATTGAGGTAAACTTTATAACTACTATATTGAGCTTTAATGTTAGATTATTACAATATATACATTATATATTCGATGGGAAATTGGAGTACAGGAGAATGAAGGATAGAATTAAAAAGATGAGATTTTAAAATGGGCATTAATTGTATCCTTCATTCTCTTAACTTTTTTGTCATAAAATACCTACACGATATCGATGTTTCAATATTCGTTTTGTGTTCACTTGTTGGAAAAAATTTTGCTCACCTGTTGTAGAATTATATATATTTACAATATCTACATTCGATGATTGTATCTAACCACAGCACAAGGGCCCATTAGTTCTTATCGTGTAATACTCTGTGTCAATAATCCAAGTAATGCGTATGTTATATTACGATATTTTTATTATTTTGTGATACTATTTTGTACAACTTTATATTATATTTTTACTCACATAATATAGATGTATGTTGTTAATTATTTGTATTTATTTTTAAATTATACATTTTTTTTTGTTAGAATAAAACGTTTGTCTTTAGAACCTTCTGCGGAATACATTCTTCCATTTCCACTTGTTTATCTATGAAGGTAAGTAATATTACATTATAAAACACATAGAATTATTCATTGAGAAAAGAATACATTATAATAGATGCTTCTAAAGAACTTTTTCCTACTACCGGCTGCGTAAGTCAATCATTACTGCCCTGATTGGAGGGACGTAAGTGCGATCTACGGGTTTATGGTATTGCTTGCTTGCCCTTGACAGCGGAATATAATCGAATTTTACGTCCCTAGACACGTAAAGTAATAATACACTAATATAAGCTTTGTTCCTACAGAAATCACAATTACAGAGCCAATCGAACCGCATCTAACTAGTTTGTGATTTCTGTTGGAACAATGCAAGGGAAATATACGACGGAATTAAATTGCTATCCGCGCCACCGCCACCGTCTATAATTGAATTTAAATACCTACATAATACATATGTTTTTGATATTAATTTTTATATCACAAAAACTATACAAAAGTCACTAGAAAACCTTATTTTGACGTTTTCACTAAATCACCAGAGTAATTCAAAAATCACTAGAACTAGTGAAAAATCACCAAACCTGACAATACTGCTCTAACCTCTTACTATTCAAAATATATTATGTTGTAGCAGGGATATACACGAAAAAAAAACGATGTTGGCAAGCGAATCGGGCGGTGTGGTGGTAACAACGATAACGAACATCATAAATCGTAACTGTTTATTGAGTAGCATTAAAAAACTCTCTCTGGCTCTTGTACGTTAAAGTCCATTTTATTCGTTCTGTAATTAAATTAATTCGGGTCTAGTCTGGTCTCAAAATAATGTTCACGTCACAAAGATTAACAAATACTTTAATAATTCGACTTTAATTACAACAAACGACTCTGTGTATACCAATTATCGCTAACTGTCACTAACTATTTATTGTTCCCGCCTTCGTCCAGCTAGGTTTCTACTTGTTACCAACTGCCAGTTGAAGCGTTGCTAACAATTAGTATCTCCGAACTTTTCAATCTTTTGTTTGGCAAGTTGGTTTAGTCAACAAATCGGGTATATTTTCGCCTCAATGTAGTTAACAGTAATTTCCCTTTTGGCATATAAGTCCTTACTTAATAAAATGGTAACCTATGTTTTGAATGTTTATCATTGAAATTGTGCTTTGGTTGTCCACCTTGAGTACTTTCAAATTTAGGACCAGTTTTAACGTATACGCAATTTTATTATACTAAATACTATACCAAAATTGTTATCGTGTCGTTGAATTGCATTATAATTTCTTACGTTGCGTTATACATTTTTGAGTTTTTCGTTATAAAGTATAGCTAAATACGAATATCTCATAACCGTTGGAAATGTATCAAATTTGGAGACGGATTATATTCACATGTATTATTCCAAAAAATTAGAGAATATGCGCTTTATTCGCCAAACTACCAACAAATTGTCCGCGAAATTTAAAAATTTCCGCCTAGGTGATCACCAAAAAATTTTACGCATAAAAGATAGACTGCCACTATTTTAAATTAGTCAAAAATCATTAGAAATTAGTCATTTTAACGGTTTGTCTCTTTTAAAGTTTAATATCTCGAGATCTAACGACCTTTCCCTACTTTGATAACATTAGTGTATAATCTGACGATCGATAAAATTGATCAGCTTTCCAGTTAGAACTTGCACTTTTCGATCTGGTCTGCGTAAAAAGTGTAGCGTCATCTAGTACGCAGGTGGTTAAATCTGGTACATTCAAACTAGGGATAGGACATCGGTGATAAAACATCGATGTAAATTTCGAGCACCAATATCGATATTTGGAAATTATCGACTAGAATTATCGATGGTTTTCTAACATCGATAACTAAACATTTTTCAAATTTCTCAAAGGCAACTTATTTGTAACAAGAAATATTACTTCATACATGAAAATAAACTCCAGTAATAAATAACAATGTAAATAAAAATAAACTCTATTAATAAAGAAATATAAATAAAAATAAAGTCTATCAACAATAAACTCCACTAGAACTATTTCTTAAATTGCTAGCTACGCAATACTCACAACTATTCTTAAATATTGATTCCTAGAAAAAGCACTTAATAGGGTATTTATGACTCCAAAAACGTTTCGTTTATTAACTAAAGAAATAAAATTTTGGAGTCTTCTTTCTTTCAACCTATTTCTTTGCTGTGGGAGCGTTACACACGCTTTTGAAAATAAACGCTCCGATGGTAACGATGTTGCGACAATAATCACATATTATTGTGCTATTTTTGAAAGTGATGGGTAAGTTTCGCTATTTCTCTTCCACCAATTCAAAGGATTTTCTTCAAGCTCCACAACAGGACTTCTTAGACACAAAGGCAATTCCGAGAGTTGGTCACTCCTCAATTTGTGATAAGTCCTTTGACACTAGCTGTTGGTGACTTGCCCACAAACTAAATGTATCATCTAAACCTATGATCAAGACAGTATAGACAATAGTTACGATCTGTGGTACGATACATACAACACATTTTTTTTTTATTAATAGATGACACTATACATATGATTAAATATAAAAACGTAAGTCGATGTTTGTCCTTCGACACCGATATTTGTATCGATGTTGATAAAAATATCGGTAAAAAACCATCGATGTTTCAAAAACATCGACATACATCGCCCATCCCTAGTTCAAACCTATTCTTCTTCCTGGCACCACGGCACCACCCTGTTAACCATCTCTTGACCAATTGACAGAAAGTAAAACTACATTCACAACCTCAAAATTAGTAGCTATAGCCATATATAGTTGTACCATGGCTATAGCTATAATTAAGAGTTATAATTAGTGTTTAAGGTTTAAAGTTTAGGGTTTAAATGCGTCTGTTCTCAATGCTTGAAATTAATTATCTTTATTTAACAGAAGCGGAGAAGTTTGTAAACTCCAAACTTCTACGTTTAATTAGTACGTAGAGTAGACACGTATTGTTTTTGAATAGTACGAATGTGGATCAGCAACAAGGTTATGTTTGGCAATATGATCTTTGGGTAATGTTAAGACTATGTTGAAACGTATTACGTAATGACAATGATTGATATTAAGTTGATTAGGTTAGAATTATATTTGAACAGTTTGAATATATTAATCGCTTTCATGTGCCTCCTAACCTAGTCAATAATATAGCGATTCTACATTATCGAGTTAATTATAACGATCGATGTAGTTAATAGAGGACGCCACGCAGATTACTTGAAATTAATGCGCGCTGCATTATGAATAATCAAAAATCGTAAATTATTGCGTTAATTTGCTTGTTTAATTGCAAGTACAGAGAGATCCAGAAAGATTGTCATGGTATAAAACTTTGTTCCGCGATATTTAGCACAAAATTAGATTCTAATTAGTGAAGTGAAGTTAGCCTTATAGGGAACTTACTGAAATGCTTGTTTTATTTTGACAGATTTGTACAAATTCGTCCACAGTCGCCCGCTACTTGTTTCAATAAATCAGTAGTATGTAGAATTAAAGATATGTATTTGAACGCGGAACATGTTTTGCACGGATTTATCATTCTAATGATATATTTAATTGTATCGTACTTAATTAATTTTGCATTTATATTAATAACTATATTTTTCCCAATTGAGGTTACGCGATTTGACAACCATTGCATTTATAATGTATCCGATGTACTCAACTATATCTCATTACGATACGACACTGTACTACTCCATATCCTCATATACAGCAAGCGGCAACACGTCCAAATTACCCCTAACACTAGAGAGCGGCATGACAATCTTTCTGGATCTCACTGTATAAGTTGGAGGTTGTGAATGTAGCTTAACAGAAACAGCTATTCGTGACAAATTCCAATAACATTAGGTACACTTTCATGTTTCCCAAAAAAATAAATTTCAAATGATTGAAAAGATAAAAAAACGCAAATCGTATTAAAATATTTTATATTTCATTATTATAATTTAACAATTTCATATATTATATACGTTTTTTCAACAATGATATGTCAAATTATGTACGTATGCCTCACGGAGGGATAATTAAATCACCTAAATGTAAGCATAGATAATATAATTCGTTCAGATTTATAAAAAAATATGTTTTTTATGCATGCTAAGGGCGTACAATCAAAGTTGTTCATTAGTATACTAAAATATTTCTAAATTATAAATTATTATAAACAATAACATAATACATAACCTAGATTTATGTGTATATATTTGTATTACTACACAGAGTGTCCTTGATATCTCATAAGCATCTTTAAAAATTATTAAGGAACAAACGTATTTCGTGTGAAAATGCGGAGATTACTAAGATGAGATAAATAGATTACAGATAACGTGGTATATGTCATTGTTTCATTAATAAATTAATTACCGTAAAAGGTAAAGGTGGTTTTGAATTAATAAATATTGCTACTTTCTATTAATAGATAGTAGCTGTGTTTTTTTCCTTTCTACAACCACTGTTCTAAAATCACAAAATACCTTTAGTTCCTTTGACACAACGAAATTATAGTTCGTGAACAATCCTAGGAACACCTTATTCTCGCTTAATTTAAAAAATTGTCATGATTACGAAAATAAAAAAAATGCAAAAAGGCAGATTCTTGGTAGACAGTACAGTAACATTATACAAAAAAAAGGACGATAAAGCTAGCACAATATGTGTAAAAGCTTTCAGCGCGCTCGTTTCAATATTTTGCGTAATTATTCCGAATAGGGACTCGATAATGTGACGTTACAGAGATGAGGTGACTTCCCTTGAATGATGACCTTCTTGTGATTCTGGAAAATGAAGAGGAAGATGATTAGCTTCTATTGCATATTATTGCTAGCTACATCGTGAGCTACAAGCTAAATTAGGAAGTAGGTCTCTAAAAAACGCTGCACACTACAATTCATAAAAGCGGAAACTATCTAAAACGCTAAACTACCATGTAAAATAATATAAATATGCTATTATTGCTTATTACAATATGTACAATTGTGAGCATTAACTTAGAATATCAATTATAAAAAAGCTATTACAATTACAATTCAGTTATGTACATATATCAATAGATTATTTGGAATGTTAAACATGGATGTATATACAGGAAGGACCGCTTAAGTTTTAGGTTATCCCAGTTTCAAGTATTCAAAACTAATATCTGAATAAGCTCAACAGTTATTTTAAATTTATTCCATATATAACAAAAATGTCGACGTTGTAACTTCTAAATTACTGATTAGAAATTTTGGTGTTACGTATATATGTGATAAAATTTCAGGATATTCTACTTGAAATAAACAGATCCTAATTTAACTATTTCGTAGAATTCGGCTAACAACACGTTAAACAGCATCCGGTGTGCTTTTAATATTTCATATAAGATCTGGCTAATATGTGATTGCTTTGAATTAAATGATCTATCTAAGAACCAATTTCTAGTAAATAAGTTTTAAAAAATATTAAAAACGCTTTACCAACCTTCTTAAAAAAATAAAGCACTTATCAAAATTTCGTGGATGATTTAAGTTGGTATTTCGGTAATAAAAGGCATATTTATTGTTAGAATAACCAACTTAAACCGTTTCTCAATATGTTTTAAATTAAATATCGTTAATACAGAGTATTCATTAAATATTGAGATCCGCGTGATCAAAATTGCAAAACTGAATTATCTGATGTGAGCATTGTGATGGTTTTTTTACTGGAAATAAAATATTTACAACATAACCTAGTAAAATTAAGGACATCCGGCTGAAGCATAGTCAACCATGTTGCCAATTTAGCAAATTTTTCGTTAAATTTAACGGAATAAGATTATATTTAAGTGCTAACGGTATTTCTGGCAAATTTCAAAAATTTGTTTACACGGTGTCTCGAATTAGATTAAATAAAATGTTATGCAAGTTTTCTTGGTAATACTGCAAATATCTATTGTCAGTCAAGCGCCCAAACCAAAGGTTGGTAGAACACATTTACTCTAAAAATGGTCTCAGTTTAAAAATAGCGTGCGCAATGACGTCAGTGGTAGTGGAATATAGAACATATAAGATCCATCAATTTAAACGTTGTTACGAAAAAGTACATCTATATGTTACAATATATACCAATGACGCCAAAATATGCGTCTTTCACCCCTCCGTCCACAAACTTTAGGAACTGAGACAACCTTTAGAATACATACATTTTACCAACCTTGGCTCGAACCTGCTGTTTTTTTAATTGAGATTCATGTAAATTTCATTTGTCCAAATACAATAATTTGTTATATATACCGTACATCTTTTTATCTCCAAACAAACGCCTCTTTTCTTCGATGTGTTTTTTCAAAATTAAAATAGGACTGTCCTAAATTGTAATAGGTATTATAGTAACATAAAAATAGACAAATTTCCTTCCTTGTGTACTATTTATAAATTGGATTACCTAATTGGAAAAGTTCAAAATTTATTTACTTTCATGTTCAAAGTTTCAATTATAGAAATTCACATGAAAAAATTTCTAGTAACAAAACCAGAAATAATGCTAATATAGCTTATGGTAGTGGTGGAATCATTCCCGGCAAGAACAATGCGAGCAGAGCACTAACACACAGTCATGTTTCTGTCTACCCGGTGTCATCAGTGTGGCTACAAGCACTCACCTTTCTGCAGCCTGCATTGTGTCTACCTCTCGGTTTATGCCCTTAGTGTCCACAACAACACTGAAAATATCTCCCGGCGCCCCCTAGCGCCAAAAAACACAGCCATACCGTCCTAGACCGTGCAAACACACATTGGGGTATAGATGCTCGCCACCTACCGAGCAGCTCATGGGCTGCTGAACACAGCAGGCAGCAGAAAGGTGAGTGCTTGTAGCCACGCTGATGACGCCGGGTAGGTAGAAACATGCGCTCTTTTCTGCTCGTATTGTTCTTGCCGGGAATAATTCCACCAATACCATGAGCTATATTAGCTATATTCATTCTTAAACCTGGTGAATTTGTGATGTATTAGGATTGGTAACATTTGATGGATTGATGTTAGATCTTGTTGGTAACATTGCCGGCGAAGATCGGTGGTCCGTTGTGTGTTGTCTTATGTGTTGAGTGTTAATGATGGCTTGTATAGGGTGCTACCGGAAGGACAGAATGTACACGCTCAATTTTAAAGCATTTTTATTCCTGCTAGCAGGGCCAACTATACATGAAAAAGTGGTTGCATTTACACAATTCTTGCAACAGAATTCGATCCTCCAGGAGCAGATAATTCCTGGAGTATATTCCTATGTTTGGGAATGATTCAAGTGGAAGTGTTTGGGAACAGTGAAAAAAGTAAACAAAAAAATTGTTAACGTGCTTTGGGACATAGACAAAAAATTCCGGCGCTACTGAAAATGCTGACGTAATGCGTTTTCCCATAGTCTTGCTAGAGGTAACGTGCTACATGGAGGTGAATCCTTCCAGCAGAACCAAACCTTATGTACAACTGTCCTTATGGAAGGGTCTTCCTGAACAACAAAGCGTTGTACAATCATTAAGATTGGAAACATGGTGAAGTTTATAAGAAATTAATTAATGATGTAGATGATCTGAAGTTGAATAACGAATAAGCAAGAGTGGTTTATCCTACCCCCATGTGTAAGAATATACAATTGGTGTTTCAATGAAGCATCTTTTTCAAGGTTCAATACATTTTATAGGTAAATACTGTTTCAAATTTACTTTCTTTATTATTACGACCAAAAATGAAATTGAAATGAATGCAATGAGAAATTAGTGTAGTACTTAATTTACTGGACATTGGGCGTTTGATTCTGTCCTTTATTGCTAGTGAGGAAGAAGAAGAAGATAAAAAAATACGTCTCAAGTGTACAGTTAATTTTGCTTTGTTATATTATCTGTCGGGCGTATGTCAATTGTATTTTTGTAATATTATACATGTTTCAAAGCACGATATTTTAAAAATTTATATTATTTTAATAAATTTACAATTTACATCAAAATAGGATGTACACTACCGTGCAATCGAATTAGGGCGACTTTGATTTTATACAAATATTTGCTATTAATATTAATAATAACCAAAATTTCTAAATATTTTCCGCAATAAAATGTTTTTATTTGTATTTGAGATAATCCTCTTAAGTAGGTATAACATTCTCGTTATTATAACCCCCACCAAACATTCCTTTCTATCCAAGGTACGTTTAGGGTCGGTAATCGGTGACTGGCTTTACCTGCTTAGTTTACTGTAGTTTGTGGTTTAAGTGTCAGTTTTATGTGTGTAAATGTGTAAGTTTAGTGTATAATTTATTCGTGCTAAGCTTTAGTTTTCTTTTTTTATTGATAAATTTTGTGAAATGGGCAAACGTAAAGACATTTCAAATGAGAAAAAAACAAGAATTCAAGTGTTTTAGAGACGGGGCTGTATTCGCATCGGGAAATAGCCAGAAGAGAACGAGTTTCTCGTCAAACAGTCGACAGGGTAGCGATGTCAAAGAGAGAAAATTTACCAGCGACTTCAAGTGATCATTCTCATTGTCGCGGTATTCGCAAAACTTCGCCACGGGAAGACAGAATTATCATAAAAAGGGCATTAGAAAACAGGCAACTGTGCATTAAAGAACTTCAGCGTATATTACAGGCTGATAATATAAAAATATCAGATCGAACATTAAAATCGCGCTTATATGAAGCCAATATCAAAAGTAGACGCCCTTCAAAAAAGCCGAAACTTACTTTAAGGATGAAAAAGGCAAGATTGCAGTGGGCGTAACAGCATCGGCATTTTTCTGTTGAAGATTGGAAAAAGGTATGTATCAATATTTTATGTATATTTTCAAAATTTGGAACATTTTTAGTAAATTCGAAAATGTAATGAAAATTTCTGTTTCTAACGGTTGTTTTTAGTGACGAGTCACGGCTAGAGGTTGTAACTGAAGTTGCTCCTTTCGTTAGAAGGAGACCATCGGAACGATATGATGAAAGCGCAGTGGTAAAAACAGTGAAACATCCACCGGCAGTCATGATTTGGTCCTGTATATCAGGGGAAGGGCTTGGACCGCTCTATTTTGTAACGGGTACCATGAATCAAATTCAATATAAACAAGTTATGGAATCAATCTTAATCCCGTATATGACATCTTTAGACCCTGAAAATTACTATTACACATTTATGCAAGATGGTGCACCGTGTCACAGGGCAAAAACAATTCTAAAAATGTTTTCAGCAAGAAAACAAGATATTGCCATGGCCAGGCAATTCGCCGACCTGAATCCAATCGAAAATGTTTGGAATTCTTTAAAACGTACAGTTTATGCATCTCCCAATACAACAGTTGACGTTTTGAAAGCAAACATAATAAATAGCTGGCAAAATAATGCTCACCTTAAAGAAGTTGCAGCAGCGTGTATAGCAAGTATGCCAAAAAGAATTGCTGCTGTCATAAAAGCAAGGGGTTGTTCGACGAAATATTAATGTACGTGTTAATATAAATATATATATATAAATAGATAAAAATTGTTTTTATCAAACGTTGATACTTTGTATTATTTATTAAGCTAAAATTCAAATTTATATAGTGGCCCTAATTCGATTGCACGGTACTGTATTAGTGCTTTTTTATATACAATAGATACTAATAATTTCAGGTCAATTTTAGTTGGACAGATCTCAATATTTAATAAATATTTTGTGATATTTTTTACAAAAAACAATTGTTAGAGTCGAAATTTAAAGTCGATTGGTATATGATTTTCAGGTTTAAGATATTCTGAAATTCAAAATTCTAATCATTTTGAAAAGTTTTTAATGAGTTTATAAAACATCAATTACCTGTAGCAAGTTCTGTATAAAGTAATAATAAGCAGGTACAGGTCACAATAATTTAGAATTATAGAAAAAGTTTCTTTTGGATTCTAGAATAACTAAGCAAGATATTTACGAGAACACCACTGTCAAGATTGTTATGAAAAAAAAAAGAATGCTAAGAGTATGGCCTGTACATTGTACATCTTATCATGTTGTTGTCTATTTACATGTAGATATTTAAAATTAAATTGATTTTTAAAATAATAATAAAGTATACCCGAAAGGAGTTATCGCACAGTGTTGCGTATCTTAGATAATTTTCATTTGATTAAACATTTTGCACAAATTAAAATTGTTTGTAGGTTTATACGTAATAAACCTAGTTCTTGACAGAGTTGCCATGAACGAATATAGATATACATACATGATCATTTTCATTAACATTTAAAGTTCTTTTACACTACTCCATGTAATTATTGTATCAACATACTTAAACAACAATGGTATAAAGTACAATATATTTATGCACCCGATTTATTGGTCTTGATTACAAACGTTGTTTCGGATCAAAAGTTCAAGTGATTAATAAGAACAGAGGAGACAGTCTTAAGTACTTTGGAATTACAATAGAACCTTCGTTATGGTTTCATAAATGAAAAGTCTACGTATTTATCTGTATGCTTACGTATAAGAAATAGACTCTTGAACTATACTTACAAGAGAGCGCCGGCAACCCGGTACAGCCCCCTCCAAAAATTTGCAGGATTTTAAATATCTCAGAAAGTATAACAGATATAACTTTTTTTTAGAAAACAATTTGAAGTATATACCGGGTGTCCAGGATAACATGAAGTACATGGGTATATTTGAAATCGTTAGAGATACAAGGTCGGTTAAATGGGGAAAAAGTTGCGCACTTATACGGCTAAGTACAATCCGGGATTACATTTTTAAAAATCCATTCCGTTACTGAGATACAGGGTGAAAACCAAAAGTGTGCGTTTTTTAAAAACCCGAATATTTTCTTCATTATAAAAAATACAGTCATCAAATTTTCAGCGTAGGGGTAGTTAGTAATGAGGGCTTCAAAAATTCTAGGCTCACTGGGTTCTTTACGCATACTTTTGGTTTTCACATTGTATCTCGGTAACGGAATGGATTTTAAAAAATGTAATCCCGAATTGTATTTAGCCGTATAAGTGCGCAACTTTTACCCCATTTAACCGACCTTGTATCTCTAACGGTTTCTAATATACCCATGTACTTCATGTTAATCTGGACACCCGATATATATAGTGGGAATCCGGGTACCACGTTATATATTTTTTCCGAAAATAATTTACATCATCCTTGAGATTATGTAATATATTCCAAATTATGTTGTAAAAAAATATACAGGATGTTAAAAAAATGTTTAAATATTTAAGGGGCATATATTACGATCAAAAACAAGTAAAAAAGCCCCAATGAACATGGGTCCGCAAAACAACCGTTTTCGAGATAAGTGCAATTGTTTTTTTTTAATTTTTTTTGCATTTTTTAGCATTTAGCGCTACAGAACAGGATAATCACAGATGTTCGAGATGTCCTCCTTCCATTTCAACACAGGATGTACATCTTCTTAAGAAGGAACTCCGCACCCTTTCCAAAAAGCCCGGTTCTGCTTGGATTGTTTGACAACATTGTTCAATTAGCTGTTGCAACTCGGCAAGATTATTTATTGGTGTTTCGTACACTAAACTTTTCAAGTAACCCCAAATACAAAAATCTAAGGGATTTAGGTCGGGAGACCTAGCAGGCCATGGAATGGGACCCCCTCGACCTATCCATCTCCTATGAAATGTTTCGTTCAGGTGCTCCCTAACAAGCGTAAAATGCGGCGGTGCATAAACCAAACATTCAATCTCCGATTTAGAGGGACATCTTCCAAAAGTTCGGGCAAGGTGTTTACTAGAAAGTTAAGGTATGCAGGGCCTATTAAACGTTGTGGCCAAACAACCGGTCCTAATAACTGATCTCCTAAAATGCCTAGCCAGATATTCAGACTGAAACGCTGTTAATGTCTGGATTCAAGAACGGCATGCGGATTTTCCTACGACCAAACGTGATTATGGTGGCAGTTGAAAATCCCATCTTTAGTGAAACCGGCTTCATTAGTGAAAAGGATGTTAGAAGAAAAATTCTGGTGTTCAGCAGATTTCCTTAAAAACCACTGATAGAATATCTTTCTTGCTCGGTAGTCAGGACGAGTAAGGGCTTGTACCCGTTGGATATGTTACGAATATAAAAGCTGTTGGTGGATAGTTCTCCAAACAAGAGTACTACTTACGCCTACTTCAGCCGAAATTTTTCTCACACTAGTTTCGAGGTTTTCATCTACTGTTGCCAAGGTTTGTTCTTCAGCCTCAGGCATACACACTGACCTAGGACATCAGCTTTCGTAAGGGCGTTTTTTGAAGGAACCACTATCCCTCAACTGCCGGTAAACGTTTCCAAACATCACATGCGAAGGCCGTTGGCGATTGGGAAAAGCCTCGCAATAAAGGCGACGTGCTTCCAAAGTATTCCCATCGGCACGACCATACATGAAAACCATGTCGGCCATTTCAGCATTTGAATAAGGCATTGCAAATCGAAAACTAATTTCCCTTGCGTCGAAAATAAATTCACTACCAGAAAACAGCTTATGAATTGACACCGAACTGACTAATAACGCAAATGTCATATGAAAACGAAATGTTTGACTTAAAGTTGTTGTTTTTTTGATTAAATCGCATTTATTTGGAAAACAGCGTCTGCATAGCACTGCGAACTGATAATAAAATGTATGAAAACATTTTACTTTAGAGAAAGTCGTGGTTTCTATGACTAAAGCAACAAAAAAAAAAAAACACTAAACTTTTGTTGATTTTCAAAAAGGACAAATGCACTTATCACGAAAACGGTTGATTTGCGGACCCATCTTCATTAGGGCTTTTTTACTTGATTTTGATCGTAATATATGCTCCTTAAATATTTAAACGTTTTCCTTTAATACCCTGTATGTTATAGTTTCCACGATATTTACAAAAATTTTAAATTCCTGCAAATTTTTAGAGGGGTTTGTACCCCGAAATCGGGGAATTCAGCTGCCAAAGAAAACCGGGTTGTTCTTATGCCAAGGTACTCTTTCAGTTTGTAGGATCTCATCTGAAATCTTAATTTTCAGGTCGTCAGTGTTCCCTTGTTAGTGAGATTTAAATTCGCGTAATCAACATATTTTATAATATTTTAAAGCCTAATATCGAAAATTTCACGGTTCATGTTTGCTTTACATCTAAGTTTATCAGCAACATAGTAAAAATAGCCAAAATATATGTTTCCTGGAATCTTAGATAAACTTCATGCTTATACTCTTAACGGTTTATCGTGAGCTGTGTCACTACGCGGTTATCAACTTTTTAAAGTATCGATTTTACTTGCTGTTACATCAATTAAATAAGAGATTAATCGGTCACTTAAATCTTAAATTGGTCATAAATTCAAATATGTTTAACAGCAACGGTTAGTTGTAAAAATCAACCATTGTTTTCTTGGTAAATTGACCAGTTATCACTACAATAATTGGCAATAAGATTCAAATTAATTAATTTCAAATTTACAACAATAAATACAAATCTAAACTGCCTAAACTACTTCTAGATGACCTTTTTGAGATTTATTCATGACGTTTTCTAGTAAGTGAGTTTTTCGTTGATTTTTTCGAAACAAAACCAATAAAAAAACTTGTGGTTTTTGTCTGTAATATTTTAAGAAATTCGTTTTTGAGATTGTTTTTATTTTTAATTCCATTATTTTTGACTTTTTCAAATTTTGCTTTAGCATAATCTACAAGTATATAAAAAAGAAGAATGAGAAGAATTCTACGTTATAAGTTTTCGAGATTCTTTTGCTGAAAGGAGTAAAGTGTACAAGACGATGTACAATTTTTCCTTCCATATAATCTTCGTTCGACAACAAATGCTAATCAATGATTTTTTTGGTTTTACACACTTGAATGACTAACTTCTATACTGCCTACTACTATGAACACCATAAAGAAAATATGTGAGAATCACAACCATTTATTCACAAATTATTGCACACCATCACAGTTTCTACTGGTAACTAATTCATTGTCGATCTAAAATAATAGGGTGGAAATTGGGTAGTTAATGTGGCTCATATACTTCGTGAAGTCAAGATGATATCTCAGATCGCACTGCGTAAAACTGGTAAAAAGGGTTCAGGAAAGGTCAAACACATCTTCAAGAGCAACGACGTTCCGAAAGACCTATCGTTAATCAAGAGGTCACGAATTGAGGTCACTCCGGCTTCCAGTATGCGGAAATTGTCACAGGAGCTTGGCTCTTCGTAGTGGACAATAGGTCGCTATTTTCACAAACTGGAGAAGGTATATAGACAATGCAGAGAAGTGCCTTACGAATTGTCAATAGAACAGGCACAACGACGAGTGCAAATCTGTAATCAACTTCTATGGATGAATTATAACGTGTGATCTGGATCGACCTTCCTAATCCAAACAAATCAAATCAGTGGTTAACTTGCGATTAATCTGCAGCACCTATGATGCTGTGTTTGGTGGAATTACAAAGGTGTTATATCCACTTCGAATTGGTACCAGAAGGTAGGGCATTAAACCCCGAATTATACTGCAAATGTTATAGATCAATTCTCGCTGGACGCGTTTTTGCCAATGTCGTGGAGGTAGAAGAAGACTACCGTTAGTTCTATTCTAAACCAACAAGCGTGGAATCGAAAACCTTACCGGACAATAGCAAAGAAATATCGATCATAATGGATTATATTTTGAATATGAATTAGCATTGTGTTTCTTATATCGTATTAAGTTTTGTTCGCAAACAACGAAAAAAACTTTTGCTCCACCCTATTATATGAGACTTGCGTTCTAAGATTTAAAGATTCACAGCATCAGATACCTTTTATCAAATCCCACTATTTTTAAGTACATAATGAACATATTAAAATTTAATTATAAGTCACATAACTAAATAAAAATATTGAGTCGAAGTATTTAGTTTCATGTAAGACCAGAATCATCTGCGTAGTAGAGAAGTTCGCTACAGAAAATGTGTGCAAAATAATAGCTGTGGTGTTCGGAACATCTAATACGAGGATTGTTCGGAAACTACATGGCCTAACACAGAGACGGCGCGAATTCGGAGGAATTTTCACTACCATTCTGTAGAATCATCTTTTAATAGATTAAATATGACAGCACAGAGCGATCTGTCAATTAGTATGTTTTTGACAGTACGCCAAAGTGAACGTCTCGTGTGATTTTGTAAACAATGGAAAAAACTGAGTTGAAAGCAGTGATAAAGTACTTTCATTTGAAAGGCTTAACACCAACCGAAATTAAAGCAGACCTGGATTCAATACTATTGGAATTCGCTCCTTCGTTTTCAATGGTTAAAAACTGGGTTGCCGAATTTAAGCGTGGTCGTACGAGCACAAATGATGAACCCCGTAGTGGTTCTAAAACTGCAACTGCCTCGGATATGATTGAAAAAGTCCACCGTATCGTATTGGATGACCGTCGAATAAAAGTGCGCGAGATAGCAGACATAGTGGGTATCTCAAATGACAGTGTGCACAGAATTTTAACTGAAGAATTGGTAATGAAAAAATACTCGGTGCGTTGGGTGCCGCGGTTGTTCACACCGGAGCAAAAACTGAATCATTTGAGTGTTTCTCGTGACCTTTTGGCACGTTTTCGCCACAATCCGAAGGACTTTTTACGCCGTTTCATAACCGTCGATCAAACCTGGGTCCACTATTGTACTTCCAAAACCAAAGAATAGTCCAAACAATGGACACACAAAGGTTCTCCACCACCAAAGAAGACAAAAACGGTTTTGTCAGCAAGAAAGGTTATGACAATTGTTTTTTGGGATTCTCATGGAATTATCTTGGTCGAATACTTAGAAAAGGGGAAAACCATAAATGGCGAGTATTATGCCACTTTGTTGCAACAACTTAGCGACAAAATCAAAGAGAAACGGCCTCATTTGGTAAAGAAGAAAGTTATTTTCCATCAGGATAATGCACCTGCCCATAAGTCTGCGATTGCAATGGCCAAAATTCATGAATTAGGATTTGAATTACTGCCTCATTCGGCCTATTCCCCAGATTTGGCTCCCAGCGATTATCATCTGTTCCTAAACCTGAAAAAATTATTCGGCGGTAAGAGATTTTCGTCTACTTCCGAGGTAATCGCTGCTGTAAATTGCTATTTCGAGGACTTGGATTCATCGACCTACAAGAAAGGTATTGCTAATTTGGGATATCGTTGGAATAAGTGTGTTGAGCGAGTAGGAGACTATCTTAAAAAATAAAATGCTTTTTGCCGAAAAAAAAAATGCGTTTTCTTTGTTAGGCCACGTAGTTTCCTAACGATTCTCGTATATTAAGTCCAGGAATAAGTTTTATATCTTTATTAATTTTCTGCTAATATATTTAGGTCAAGTAAAATATTACGCTTTTGAAAAGCGTTAATTGATTCAGAAATTAATAAAGGAAAGGCAGAAACCTTCATTTATTCAAGGTATCCTAACGTGATCAATAAAAATGATCACTAATGTATCAAATATAAAGCAAAACTTTAAAGAAAAGGAAGAAAGTTAAGAATAAGTAGATTAGGGATGAACATCCTATTAAAGGATTCGTTTAATTTGTTCTCTTCAACCTATATAAAACAAAGGAAACCAGTTGTTAGAACTGTGATACGGACATGTTTCGTATGTATGTCTTGGTACAATATTTTGGATACAATGAACTACACTTAGATCAATACACGTTTTTGAATATACTCCAACAGTTGCAGTACTTTATTATATATTAGATATGTACCTATACCACGATACAGACCCAAAACATACATACTGCAAGATTAAGGATGCAGAAGACTTCAGTTAGGGTTTGGTTGTCTTCATGGTACAAAGCAGTTATTGCCAAGAATGATATTTCCTTTCAATACTGCTACTATTTTTTACACTGACAAAATTAAGTTGCAAAATGCAGCATTTTTTGTAGTAATCTACTCTGTATATAAGTGACTACGACCTTACACGATATTAACTATGTACTTCAGCTTAATGTTTTTATATGCCTCGCTACTATTATTTCGTACAGTATGTATAATTATAGACAGGTTGTCATCCAAATCTGATTTAATAGCTACACATAGAAGAGAATATTCCACAAATATACGTTACGAAGTAGGGGGTATCAGGTCCCACCAGAATATTCAACGCCAGATAATTTTTTTTATTTATTTGAAAATATACTAAACGAGAAGTTATTTATTTACTTCCAATTACAAAATTCTTTTACTTGTTTTTATTTAGGATTTCGTTTTGAGTTTAGCAACTTACATCTGAAATGCTTTTTTTTATAAAACATATTTACGTTGCTTATAATCCAAATACTTCATCACATATTACCTTTTATTTGAATACTTTATTGTGTTTAATTAGAATGTTATCTTTAGTTCGTAATTAATTTCCATAGGAGATTTACTTAGGTTACGTTTATTGATAAAGTAAAATTAAATTCTATGCGTTAGAAAATAATTATTCTCTTCTGCCGATATCTGCTGCAATAGGTACATATATCACTCTTTACAGTGATTTTGTAAATTAATTTTTGAATCTGTAAACTTTCCATCGAAGAGATGATAAGTTGAACAAAATAAATTTCTGGTAGAAGAGTAATACTGTCCAATGTCACCGCCACAATATTATTTTCTCTGTTAGCTGGGTAATCATTAAATGAGATTTGGTTGACAACCTCTATACCGCCATAATTTTTGAAGAAAACTAGGAACTTTAGTTAATAAAATGTTATAAAACACTATAATCATAACAACGTTTATCGGTCCCATTACTCACTACAGACTTATGCCTACAATTAACAAGCAGCTTACCTTTAGGCAGCAGTTTCTCGTTGTTGCTCCTATTTTCTTGAGCAGATACTGTTTCAGTTTCCTTGTACATTTTTCGATTTCTAACACCCACACATCTTATGCTAAACAAGGCTAGACCGCCAACGATAGGAGGAATACCGGCTAATCTAAACGCGAGATCGTAGTTTTCGACTTGGTCGAACATAATTCCAGCTACGTAAGGTCCAATGGTCAAAGGTATTGAGCATAGACCCAACAGAAATCCTATGGCTTGAGTCGCGTATTGATGTCCGCAAAGATCAAACGCTATTGGCCCTAGTAAAGATATAAAACACCCATCAAACAACCCCATACCCAAAGTTATAGCGACAAGGAATCCATAATATCCAGCAGTTGATGGTAAGAGCATAGTTAAAATTCCGATAACCACAAATGATATCTGTTGTAAAAATACTCTGTTCACTCTTGGATTATCAGCTATATATCCGAATAAAAGTCTTCCCAATCCAGAGGTTATACCAATACATAAAATTGGTAATTTTGCATCTGTACCTTTTGGAAAATTCGTTTGAACGAATGTTGACATGTGCACATATGGTACAAAATAACCACACAGAGACATGGCTATTAATAGAGCCCACAAACAATATTTCTTATTTGTCCATATAGAAACGAAATTAGATACTTGAGCAATCGTAAGCTTCTTCTCCGTCGACTTCTTTACTAACGGCTTGAAGATAAGAGCGCAACACATTATAATGGTCGAAATGGCTGCTAGCAACTTCAGCGTTCCATGTAACGAAGTTACTTCTATGAAAAATCCAATCACATACGGCATTATCATGGTGAAAACTGAGCTACCAGAAGTTACGATGCCGTTTACTACGCCTAAATGTCTCCTAAAGTAATGTCCCAGTATAGCTAACGACGGCGTATAAGCCAAAGCACAACCTATGCCATACATTATGCCATAGGTAAAATATAAAACGGCTATGTTCTCCGTAAAAAATGAAGACAAGAACATTCCACCACAAGCTAGAACCCCGCCGATAAAGGTGGTTGTTCTTAAACCTATTAAATCGGTTAGTACACCAGCTACAGCAGATATCATGAAAGTTGCGCTGATTGCAAGCGATCCAACGAGTGCTGTAACAAAGAAAAAAAGATATTACAGTCACTTGAATTTATTTAATTCCTTTATAAACATAGTGTTTTATTTCCTGTTTTTGTCATAGAAATCAGAATTATTGTTTTTGTTAACACACTTGGGCTTTTTATGTTCGGTGTATTAAATTTGCAAACTGAAGCTTTAGCGGAAATTCTAACTTCTTGTGTAGTCCTCGGAGTCACATAAAACAAAAACATTTTCCGTCAACCGATTCTAAAAAAAATCAAAAATTTGTGTTTTGTTGGCCATTATATTTTGTAATATGGGAATTATTGTCTTGTCTGGTAACCTTTTGAGAAAAACTTTTTTATCAAGTTTTCTAACGTTTAGGTTTTTTAAATTACGAGGGCGATTTGTAAAGTAAGCTCCGTTTCCGCCTAGTGAACAGAGGTGTGGGGGTATCGGCGCGATCGCAGCGCTGCGGTGTAGTCTAGTTCAATGCTATGATCAATAGTTTCATTTTCTTAAAATAAATCATTTCTTTACTTAGAATTCTTGAAACGCTTATTATTTATATCCACATTATTAATTGCATTTACCTTGTTTAAAACAATACGACATATCATACATAAGGTAGGAGTTATCCACAGAATAATGTTCAAACAAAAGTGAACTTAATGTAGAAGTACATATGAAAAAAGTGCCTAGAAACAATAACCGAGGCAATGCTAATAAATGGCTCATGGTATTGATGGAATCACTCTCAGCAAAAACAATGTGAGAAGAAAAAAGCAATAATGCTTTTTGCTCCTGGCCATATTATTGTTTATCTCGCAATTTATGCCACTAATTTTCAAAAACAGCACTGAAATTTTTCCTGGCGCCACCTACTCCCAAGAAATATAGTCATGCCGTTTTAGATCGTAGCGATAGAAACCGGAACACAGATGTCACATACTTACCCATACAATTATACGCGGTATGGCAATTAAATAACCGGACGGGTGCTACAAAACATTTTATTGATCACCAATTACATTACAACGTTTATCCCCTTCAATGTACTCTCCTTGCCGATCCCTACAACGCTCCATACGAATTTTCCACTGTCGAAAGCAGTGCTGGACGTCCGTCTCTGTCAGCTTGTTGAGAGCCTCCATCGCTTTCGCTTTCATCGCTTCCACACTATCAAATCTTGTCCCCTTAAGCTCCGATTTTACCTTAGGAAATAAAGAAAAGTCACAGGGGGCTAGGTCGGGCGAGTACGCTGGTTGGTCCAACACGGTGATGCCGGATTTCGCAAAGAACGCCTTCACAGACAAGGCGGAATGGGCTGGCGCATTGTCTTGGTGGAGCATCCAGGATTTGCTCTTCCACAAATCGGGCCTTCGTATTCTCACTCGTTCACGAAGGGTAGTTAGAACCTCGTATTTCACAAAAAACTTGAGGTTAACTCGTTGCTCGATCTGAACACACATTTTTCCGACCCGACGCTAGCGTAAGGACTTGAACGGACGATTGCTACAGCGAGACTGAGCGACGTACAACCGTGCTCATCGAGCTCAGGGTGAGGGAAGCATCTACAAGCACAGTGAACATGTCTGTGCTTGTAGATGCTTCCCTCACACTGCCGTGGCGTGCTCGCTGTTTGCCGATAGTAGCACCAGCCCGGATATTTAATTGCCATACCTCGTCTAACCCTTAACGTACAACGTTTCATCAACATTTTCAAAAGATATCGGTTAATGTAATATTTTATTTTTTTTTACTATTTACCACGTGTACTAATTTAACTATAGCTTCTTTTTTAATATATAATAAATAATAATAAAAAATGGGATAAATAAACATAAATATTAACTAATTATTTATCAAACTACATAAAAATAATCCCTATTTAATTACATTATTAAAAAAATAATTTAATTATACTGTAACATATAAAAGAACACGTTTTCATTAGTTCATTCACTTCTTCCTAATTTTAATTATTAATTTTAGGTTTTTTTCCATTCTTGTAATTTTTCTTTTATTGGATATCCTTATAGCTGGTCTGGTGATGTGTTTTTTGAACACGAAACCGGTTGCCTAATTTCTCAATAGAACTTTGTGAGATCTGAAGACCATTTTTCACTCCTACCCTCAATATGAATATTTTCTTAACATAAAACTAAATGATTTACTTGCAAGAAACATTTTTCTGTCTGGGATGATTTCCTAACCCTAAGAAAATATTTATTTAATCCGAATAAAATTTCAAGAAAATTATTTTCTTGTATTATAGTTTTGAAATAAAAATATTTTCTTGAGTAAAGACTAATTTTTGCAAGAAAATCTATTTTCCTGATGCAAGAAACAATTGTTGGTCCATTGGTTACCAAATCTTATCGAGCCATATGGATAAATAAGCACCAACTGACCGATATGTTCTTACATGATCAATTCAGTTTACTTTGGACGAGAATTAAAGGAAAAAAGAAAAGTAATAGGCGAGTATGAATATAACTTTCAACATTGTGTAAATTTCAAACTCTTGTGTCGGTAGCTCCCCATTCATGTATCTTTACATTTATGTTTTTATATTCCCAATTCCTGTTGTTCTCGCCGCCGCTAATGAACAACATCGATAAAATTGATAATCTTTTCTTTATTTTACGAAGATGACATTTTGCGAAACACGGGCACGACTACGAAGACAATATAGACAGTTGCGCATACCGCGGTAAAGTGAGACGTAGATGTGATAGAAATAAATGTTGCCACGAGCTTTCCAAACTTGTAGTCGGCTATGTAAGCAATGTGTAGCGATGTGGAGTAACACACAAATACATTTCCAAAATAATCGTGGAAATTTGCATGATGTTGCTTCATATTGCTACATTAATCGCTCTACTATGTTTAGCAACTATCGCCGGGCAATTAATTGCTGTAAAAATTGCCAGCGGAAGAGCACCTTTATGTTTTAAAATTTGAAATTAATCAAAAATAAGCCACTATTGTCATCTGGGTTGAATAACGAACAAAATCAAAATTTAATATTTTTTAAATTCTCGAATTAGTAGTCTGGGCAAACAGCGGTAACAGTCAGTGTAGTAGATATGTGGTGCGGAGTCGGCGATTATTTATTTCACGCGTTCACAGCGTCAGTAGTAAATGTAGTATATGTAGGTTGTCGTAACTTATTTCGTAACTGTACGCTTACGTTTGCTTTAAAAATGTCGCAGTTAGGTACGTCGCGAAAACGACCAATGGCAGACACAGTTAAAAACTTTATAGTGGACACGCCGGACTTAATTTTTGATGGCGCTAAAATTCAATATCTAGTTTGTAAAATCCCTTTAATGTGTTGGTCCAGAAGCCATTGTCAACGTCACATCGAAAGAAATGTAGGGTATTTCTCAGTGCATATAGAAAGAAAAATTAACCATTGATTATAAATACTTCTTTTTTACGTAAAACAGTTCGTATCAAAAAGCATTTGTTTCTGAATGTAATGGTACGTAAAATGGAACACAATCGAATGTAGTCCTCCTTGCTCTGCATCAAAAAGAGATAAATACTGGCATTAGATTAAAAAGTGGTGTTAAACTCAGAACAAAATGTTTTTGAAGTTTTCAACTACATCACCGTCATTCTTCTTACTTGTTGTTATAATGTACTGCCGTGGTTTAAGTGGTGTAACTCTGAAATTGCTACAACAGGTGTGCGCAATTTCTTTGGGCCGATCTCTTAAAGAACACAGTGGTAACTTCTTACATGTAACGTGTAAAATTCATACTCTAAACCTTGCGGCACAAACGATTCCTACATATTTTCCACTAGTAAATGCATTGATTGCTAGTACAGAGGCAGTGTTTCTAAAGTCCCCGAAACGTACTTGACTATTTCACAAACTGTGTCCTGATTTACCTGAACCACCGTAGCCGATTGTTACACGTTGGGGAACATGGTTGCAGGCTGCGTTTAACTACAAAAAATATTTTGATCAAGTAAAGAAGGTAGTTTTAAAATTCAATCCGACAGAAGCTGCAGCAATCAAGAAAAGCCAGGAAATATTTCAAGATAGTCAGGTTAAAAGAGATTTACAAACTATTCACAACTACTTAGGACTAGCGGAGGGAATAGAAAAATTGCAAAATGTTTCGATGTCGCTAGTGGATTTTGTTCAAATTGTGAATGATGTTCACGCACAGTTATGCGCTGTAGAAGGCGAAACAAATTGGTGTGTAATACGAAAATTTGAAAGTGTTTTAGAGAAAGACTCCGATTTTCTTATATTAAGACAAATTTGTGAAGGTGGGTGTGAAGATGCATTAAGTTGTTTCAAAAGTTATTTTAAATATGCAAATATAACATCGCTAGATGAGGAACGGTCGTTTTCAGCATTAAAAAATATTTATTCCGTACGTCGTACTCAGTTGACGGAAACAGCTGTCGAAACATATCTAATGATTCAAATATTTAACAGATGTTACCCAGTTTGTGATTTCACGGAAGACTTTTAAAACGGTGAGTGTTTCAGCACGTTTTATAATTTCTTTCTGACCTTCTATTTTATGTGTAAACTCTTATGCGCTCGCCACGCCTCTGGTTGTTACCGCATATTTGCCCAAGTTACTCATCATGATTCAATTTTCAAATTAAAGATTATTTCTAGATCAACTTTACATATTTGACTTCGTTTGTTTAGTTTATTGGTAACGTAATTGTTACATTTAAGTAACTAATTCAATATAACCTTATCATCTTATGGAGTCCTATCGAAATCCATTGAAATATACAGAATGTTGTACAATAACAAAGTTGATTGTACTTCCGAGAAAGCCGAGAAAGTGAAATTGCCCTGTATTGTAGGTCAAAATCTAGTTTTAACAAAAAGGAGTTAGGATTATATGGAATTTGCTTCTTTCATTGTAAACGCAGTATATACATAAATCAATTTCAATGCATTGATTATTTTATTATGGCTGTTAATCATGACTTCTATTCAACTAACACAATTATTAATAACAACTACTATCTAATCGTAATATAAACAAAAACAAATGTTCTTTCTCTTTATAATCTGCAATACAATGTATATAGTATTTTAATTATATTTTGAGATATTATTAATTATAACATATTAACATCTATAATGTGTAGATGTGTAGGATGAGTAAAAAGGCAAATATTACCTTTTTACTCATCCCAAATCCGTAATATTTAATTCTTTCAATATTGTTACTTAATGCACAAGGTAAATACATAAAATATTAAGAGGATTTTAATATGAAAACAAAGAAAAAAATACAGGTGTCATATTTGGAAATTCATTTGTGAATTTACGTGGCGATAACGCTAAAACTATCTGTACTTAATAACAGCTATAATCTCATAAAAATATAGTACTTTATCACTTCCTATTTTAGTAACGCTTCTATTGTTTAAAGTATTCTTTCATCACCTATTTAGGCAATTAGAAAAGATGATTTTAAAAATGACTATTATTGCATCATACGTTTTGCTGTAAGTAATTCAGAACGACGATGAAATATTCCACGCATGATATAAATAGGTAGTACAAATATTTCGAAAATTGTAAAGTCAACAGAATTTTATGTAATGCAAGGCAAAGCATCTTTTGTACTGCTAGTAATAATGGTTGGCAGGAGGAGCTGCATTATTCAATTACGAAAGAATTTTACAGTTGGACGTAAAATTTTATTTCCTCAATTTTTACTTAATGCACTAATTGCTATTGTTTACATTTTAAGCTTCTTGTAATAAGTTCTCAAGAACTGTGATCTATAAGCCTCGCACAAAGCATTTCGCTCCAGGTTAGAAGTAAGGTTGCGCGGCCCACAACGTGACATATGTATGTATGCAGACTAGAGATCCGGATAATTTTGGATCCGGGTAATTTATTATCCAGATATCCGGATCTTGGTGTTATCCGGATCCATTACTCGAAACCTCGGATCTAAATCTGCTATCCGGAACCTCGGATCCGGATCCGCTATTCGAAGCCTCGGATTTGGATCCACTATCCGAAGCCTCGGATCTGGATCCATTATCCGAAACCTCGGTTCTGGATCCGTTATTCGATAACTCGGGTTCGGATCCACTATCCAAAATCTTGAATTCGAATTCTTTATCCGATCGAATCCATTATCCGATAATGTGGATCCAGCCCCGTTCTCTGACAACTTTTCCGAGCAAATACTTGCATTAGGTCGAATAATTATCAAATAATATATACTACCGCTCATAAGTATTTGGGCTCCCAGGGTTTTTAGATTTTTGTATACAAGGAATGTATTTAGGAAATACATTCCAGCATTATTGAATAGTATGCTAATAATAGGTAAGATTCACTTAAATGCATTAAATAATATCGGTCTATTTACTTCTTCTATCTGTATGAGAGGTAATACCATAATAAAAGCGCAGGTATTAGCGACAACAAAGAGCGTATTTCTTCAAATTCCAGGAAAAATGTAACAGTTGGTAATTTTACAATGAATCGTGAAGCTATAACAAAGCCATTTGAAGTCAGTTATCGCTCCATGTTAGTAGCGACAACATCGGTTAACGAATAGTGTTTATAATTTCGTATAAAATTTTAAAACATGCCTGAAAGGAAAGAAATTAGTGTTAAAACGCGTGTTCTGATAGTAGCATAACATAACTTAGGCATAAGCAACCGTTAAATTGCTAGAAAATTACATTTAAATCCATCTGCTGTTGATTACAACATCAAAAAATACAGTGAAAGTGGCAGTTTTCTAAATAAAGTACGAAGTAGTAGACCAAGGGCGACAATATCAGCTCAAGAAAAAATCACGCAGTTGGATTGGGAAGTCTTACCTCACCCCCCGTATTCACCAGATATCACCCCATCCGATTATCATTTATTCAGAGCTCTAAATCATACACTAAGAAATAAAAATTTTCGATTAACTGATGTTCGATGCCACCTTGAACACTATTTTTCATCCCAACCAGCGCAGTTCTATAACAACAAAATTGAAAATTTGTAGAAAAGATGGCAAAGTATCTTAGATAAAAATGGCGATTATATCTTAGATTGATAAATAAAACGTTTTTTGAAAAATTAAGATCTGTATCTTATTGTGAAATAATTGATTACTTATGGGTACTCTTGATACTATAAAAGATAGTTTAGAACTAGTGGCGTAGTGCATAGTACGCCTTGTCATCAATCTCGGGGTATTGTGTTCGAATGTTGCTTCTCAACAATTGTAATGAATAGGAGTCAGTTCTTCTTACACCTTCTGCATATAGAAGTGGTACAAAGGATTGAAAAGCTTCAAATTGGTGCAAACTGTATTGTATACAGTCCCTGGCCATATTACTTGAAACATGTCCATAAATCAACCCTTTTACCTGGAAATTCCCATCCTATTATAGAGATATTCTTTTGCTTTAAATCCGATCGTTTATAGAGAGACTAGATTATTGTATCAATAAATAAAAATACCAGAGAAATGATATTTAGAAGAGTAAAGTACGTAGATATAAATATTTCAGTTATCAACTTACATTTAGCGAGTTCACAGTTTAGAGAATGCATCGATATCTTTTAAAACATTTCCTCATAACTGTATAGAAACTAAGTTGTGGAGTATCGTTAAGTGTTTTGTGTTGATATATCGTTATTGCAAAGGTAAAATTGTTATTCTATCTGTCTCTTAATAATTAATTATTTGGAATTTGAAAAAAATTGAAATATTTGGAGTTTTTTGTAGAAAATGACCGGAAAAAATGTAACAAGTGAACAAAAAGCCGTTGTACAAGCTCTTCTACAATTAAACAAACATTCACAACGAGAAATTGCAAAATTACAGAAAGTATCTCCTTCTTCTGTATCGCGGTTAGCTAGAAACTTAAATGAAGGAGCTAGCACATCGATACAAAGACGGGCAAAGTGCGGTCGGAAAAGAAAAACTTCGAAGAGATCTGACCGTGAAATTGTTCATCAGGCTTTGAGCAATAGATTTGCTACAATTAAAATGATTCAAAAAAATTTACAAGAGAGAGGAATAGAGATTTCGAGCAGAACTGTCAGGCGCCGATTGCGCGAAAATCGCCTAATGGGCCGAAGACCTGTAAAAAAGCCGCGTTTAACAGAAAAAATGAAATCTGCTCGTCTCAACTTTGCAAGAGA
This sequence comes from Dynastes maya, assembly GCA_029619315.2. NCBI lineage: Eukaryota > Metazoa > Arthropoda > Insecta > Coleoptera > Scarabaeidae > Dynastes > Dynastes maya. Next base: position 31,772,215 of record JAROYE020000008.1, read on the forward strand.
ATATCGACATTTCACAGACGAGAATTCGAAAAGGGTGAATAACTTAACAACGTGATTTTTACTGAATTAATGTTTGCATTATTTAATAGGTTTTCTTTAGTGACGAGTGCTCGCTCTGTGTGTTAATGAAGCGAGCACAATTTGTTCGTAGACGACCTGGCGAACGTCTCACAGAGTACACGGTTCTTCGAACTGTAAAACACTCTCCGCAGGTAATGATTTGGGGAGTGATTAGTGGTGACGGACCCGGCCCTTTGTATTTTGTAGAAGGTACAATGCGTCGAGAACAGTACATAAATGTGTTAAAAAACACGATATTACCGTATTTTAAGCTAGGACGTCGCATACCGACAGGGCGTATATTTATGCAAGATAATGCTCCTTGCCATGTGGCAAAAAAGGTTAAGAAAGTCTTTGAAGACAATCACATACCTCGTTTACGTTGGCCCGGAGATTCACCGGACCTCAATCCCATCGAGAACGTATGGAATCGACTAAAAAGTAAGTTATATGAAAGAGAAAACCCTACAAAGGAAATATTAATGAATAATATAAAGGATGTATGGGAGAACGATGAAGATATAAAAGAGACAATGATATCTTGCATTGAAAGTATGCCCCGAAGAATTAAGGGTGTTATTAAAAATCATGGGTTATGGACTAAATATTAATTACTTATTTAATATTTACATATGTTACATATTTTCACAATATATTTTATAAATAAAAAATATAATACATGTATAGTTTATATTTTATTATGAAGAAACTACAAAATATTGAGTGTTTCAAGTAATTTGGCCAGGGACTGTACTTGTAGTTGGATCAGCGTTTCCAATGTTTAGAACTTATTCTTCCACGTCCATTCCCAAGTATCAAATATTTAATAGCATAATTTGTGATGATTGATGCTAAGATTTATTTAAGAAAAAATCCTTATTTAAACACCCTCTATACCTATCCCTATATTAAGAGCCACCTTGTATATTTAATAATCAATTCAAGAGCGCTATTGATAACAATACCTATGCTTAAAAATGAAGTTTTATGCAGTGTACAGGATGAACTAATTGTAACTACAAAGAACTTCTCCACTTATGGAACGAGTCACAGAATAGGTAGTTTTAAATAACAAGATTATCAAATGTAGCTCACCAATTTAAATGAAACTTGGGCAGTTTGTTTTGTACTGGACCACATCGAATTGGTCGTTTATCAAGTACAAATTCAAACGTGAATTAAAAGTGTTACTTTTGGAATACGCTGTATTTCTAGCATCGTTTAATAAAGTATTTAATAAAGTATTTAATAAAGAAAGCATTGAATTTGTTATATGGAGAAAAAGCGCAATAGTTTTTAAAATCCGTGCATTCAGAATAATACTGGGTTTCCATGCGCACAATTCAAAGCTGTTTTGCATTATATAGGTGTTGAATAACTCCGATGATTATAGCTACACTACCGCTCATAAGTATTTGGGCACCTCAAATTTCAGGGTAAATCATTAAGTATTTAAATGAAAATATTAAAATATGTATTTGGTATTTAAGTACGAGGTACGGCAATTAAATAACCGGGCTGGTGCAACAAAACATTTTATTGATCACCAATTACATTACAATGTTTATTTCCGTCAATGTACTCTCCTTGCCAATCCCTACAACACTTCATACGAATTTTCCACTGTCGAAAGCAGTGCTGGAAGTCCGTTTCTGTCAGCTTGTTGGCGGTTGGTTTCCCTCATTTTTCCGAAGATTTCTGGCAAACAAATGGCTGTGTACCATTCAGAATTGACCGACGTTGCATTAACGGTACAGTTGCCACATGTCCGGTTTTTCCGAAAAAACAGGCAACCATTTGTTTCGAAATGCTTCGTGCACGAACAACTTTTGTTGGATTTAGCTCGTCTCTGAAGACCCATACTTTCGACTGCTGTCTAGTCTCGGGCTCATATGCATAGATCCAAATGCAGACGTGTTTGTAAACACCGCAATCGTATTTCTTGAGCATTTGAAGTCTTGAGCATTTCTTTCGACCAATCGACACGAGCCCTTTTTTGTGCGGATATCAAATTATGTAGTATCGAACGCGAACAAATTTTTTTGGTGGCCAAATGTTCATGCAATATTGTATGTATGCTGGTCCCACTAATGCTCAAGAATGCCTCTATCTCACGATAAGTCACATGACGATCCTGCAATATGAGTTCACGCACAGCATCGATGTTTTCTGGAACAACAACCGATTTAGGACGACCTTCACGAAATTCGTCACTGAGCGAACCACGGCCACGATTGAATTCCGTATACCACCTATATATGGTGGTTTTTGATGGTGCTTTATTGCCAAAAGTCAAATTCAATGCACTCATCAATGCACTGTTGTTGAGATAATCCACGTCGAAAATTGCAAAAAATTATCGCACGGAAATGTTCACGACTTAATTTCATGTTTTTACACTATAAACAACACAAATGACACCTGTACGTCAAAATGTTCTAAGTAAAGCATATCGACAAAAACTCGAACTTTACGATAGAGACGTCGACTGGTAGATGGTAGCACCAGGATAGTCCAGTTCCGAAATATAAAAGGCAACCTCGTACCATACGCCAACACAGCAAAATATCTTGGGTATGATTCCCGACGCCAAGCTCCGGTGGAAAGAGCACACAAGAAACGTGATGAACTCATCTTCAGAAAAATGTAATGGTTGCTTAGTCGTAATTCTGAGCTTTCAACATACAATAAGCTTATATTATATAAGCAAGTTCTACGTCCAGTTTGGAGCTATGGAATTCAGCTATTCATCGAGACCTCGAGATCGAGACGGTCGCGGACATAATCACTCGATTTGCCAAATCTCATCCAAAGGGACTTCAAAACCACATCAAAATAGAAGCATCCAGACTTCTGGATGAGTGCAATATCACCAGACGACTTTTTTTTTATTATTTGTTTAAAATACAGAAAAAGGTACAGAGTGTTGTAGTAATGGTATTTGCTAACACCGAATTGCTCCGAATGCTTAAAAACAAAACAGACTATCTCAAGAATGTACAAATCGTATACAGTCAACAACTTGTTAATTTTAAACGTGTTTCGCACAGATTCATAGTGACCTAAATTAAAAATGGTTCTTACTGCTCTCTTTTTTGTAATGCGAACACTTTTTCAATATCGCTGCAGTGACCCCAGTGAATGAGTCCGTACCTAATTTTAGAAATAAAAGTGGAATGATAGAACGTTAGGAGAATTACAAAACTACAGGACATTCTAAGATTGAATAAAGCAAAACATAAACTTGATAAATTCCGACATAACAAATCTATATGAGATGACCATTTGACATTTTCATCAAAAACAATACCTAAAATTTCACTAGAAGTTGAAAATTCTACTAAGTTATTATTTTAATTCACACTGGGAGCTTTAAATTTGGAATTATTGCAAAAAAGGATGCATTTTGTTTTTTTGCGAATTAAGTATTAAGCGATTAGCATCTAACCACCGTGATATTCTCCCAAAGTTATTAGCAACTCTAACTGTGACCTCTGAAAAAGAGCTGTTGAGCTTAGAAACAACCAGTATAATATCTGCTTCGGTAATACTAGAAAGAAAAAAGGAATTTCTTATTGGTTTAATAATCAATGAGAAGAATGATTTAAGAATCAATGAGACTAAAATCAATATTGTTATTGAATGGTTGTTTTAGAAGATCGGTTATAAGGTTAGTAAAAAAATTATTGAAAATATCAGATGTATCGTGTTTAAATAAATCATACTCGGATAGCGTTGCGTCTTTAGAGGATCTAGTAGATTTCTTGTTAATTAACTGCCAGGCCGATTTCGTGATATTATTTGACTATAAAATAAATAAATCATTGTGCTCAATTTCTTTCTGTATCACACGCTCATTATAAAAGGATTCAAATTTGACATAAACTTCTCTAAAAGTGGGCCATTTAATACTAATTTCTTTCAAAAATTGTAATGGATTTTTAGCAAAGATAACGTCTTGGTCAATCCAAGTGTTGTTCTTATTCGTAATATATGTCTTAACTAGTGGAAAATAAATATCAATATAGTAATTAAGTAACTCCAAAAACTTAGAGAAACCCTCACTTACATTACTACAGTCGTAAACAGATTCCCAGTTTTCGTGACTTAAGTAATTATTAAATAAGTTAATGGAATTAACACAATATCTGCGTTTGAAACAGAAAACATTACCAGTATACACAGTGGGTGTATTAAAAGAAAATTCTAGGACCTGAGAAAAATGGTCCGATAGGCAGTTATCAATGCGCTTCGCACTATAGATATCAAGAGGGATATTTACAAAAAAAATTATCAATACAAGAGGATGAGTTATTCTGCACTCTGGTTGGAATATCTATGGATAAAAGCATTTGAACTTGTTAGACATTAGAACACTAAGTGATCCAATGGAAATATCTTAATTTCAATTTGTTCTTAGTATATTAAGCTAGAAACAGATTAACCGTTAGTTTTGAAACTAGTTTTAATTGTATTGGGTCCTGCATAATCCAGACTTCAATTTTAAAAAATTTTTGTTGTCAATGTTGGCGTTGGCATCCTCAGTCAAAAATCTTTACGAAAATTTGTATTTTGAACCAAATAATCTTACTTGCCTATGTTACTTACTTCAGTACACTTCATATAGTACTTATCCTTGTATTGATTACCTCAAATACTTGAAACAAGAAATTTAATGCGTTGAAATAAATAAAAAGGCACGAAAAGGGAAACTTGACATACAAGTAAAATTTGAGGAAATTGCTTTTCCTTCAAGCAAACGTATTTGCTCTTGCTTAAGTATATTTACTACTTTATTTCATTCTAGTTCAAGTAAATATATCCAAAGATATATACATATATTATTTACTTGTTGTTAGACCAAGAAGATACATACTCCTCTGCGTGTATAATCTTATCCTGTAGATTGCAAGATCCCGAGAAACTATTAAATACATTTCAACATGAGATTTTACTGCTTTTTATTAATTGTTAGAGTAACCAAAACTTGCGGACTCGCATAGGCGTCGGTATTACGGGTTAATATAAGAATACGAAAAATTCATAAATAAACTTACTTGCTAATTATTCAACAAATTAGAGGCATCAGGATGTGAACTACTGTAAACTTGCGTCATTGCATATGTTTCCACAGTTACTTCTTTAAACCTTGTGCGTCGACAAGAAAAAATATTCTTATATATAGAAAACGATCTCTCCACATCTAAGGAAGTTACATTTGCATGTAGAAACTGTTTTTCAAAATCACTTAAAAGTTCACTATTCTTACACTTATTATAAACGGCCTCTAAAGTATTAAAATCGGGATTTTCCCTTGAAACATCTGCCAACTTTTGACTAGCGCATAATCCTGGCGTATCATTTAATGTGTGTAATTTATTTTTGACACTCTCCACTATGTCTAATGATTCCTGCAATGACAATTCAGTACATTGTAGTTTTCTGATGGTATCTAGTAATACTGTATAATTGGTACATATTGTTGTTAAATCTTCTAAAAGTTGAGGAATTTGAAATTCTCTTTGACTTTCTCTAATTGCTTTGGATTCATTCCGATTAAATCGCATTATAACTGATTGAATTTGTTGAAAATGGATCAAATAGTAAGAAGCTGCTGTTAGCCAAGTACCCCATCGCGTTAAAATTGGTTCAGGAGGTTCTGCAATACCTGGACAAAATTTACGAAATTCTTTTAAACGTTTAGGAGATTTACGAAACACTGCTTTAGTACTTCCAATCATCCGATCAACGTTTCCGTAATGTTGTCGAACAACTTCACCAACTAAATGCAAAGCATGCAGCACGCAGGTTATATGTATTAACACTTAACATCGTTGCTGCACTATCTGTCATCATCATCATCAACTTGATCTTGGGCAATTTTAAATTTTTTCAAAGCGTTCATTATCACTTTTTGAATATTTTCCGCGTTACATATCTGCAAGCTAACAAATATCGAGATGCTGTGTTCTCGCTAGATAAAACACGAGCTATTACATTCACAATACTGTTTTTCTTTATATCGGTCGTCTCATCCACGGTAATCAATATTTTTTTGGAACACAAATCACGTTTACACACATTTTCTAGCATCTCTTTCGCGGCAAATGATTCTGTAATTGTGTTTGTGAGGGTAATGGGTACTTTGGAACGTATTGTCAAAACGTTTTAGAAGCTGCTTTTCTCACCAACGACAACGGAAGATTACAAGAGGTAAACATAATTAATAAATGTATGAGGAATAGTGTATAAGGTATTTCAGTTCTTGCATTTCTCATATGCTTAATACCAATGACATGCCTCTGGCAATCAGTTCTGTCCAATGCAGCCAAACGAACATTGCATATTAAGCAAAAAACTGCACTACCGTCATATTTTAAATGGGGAAAAAATGACACATACTTATATACATTAGTAGCAAATCTATTACGAGGCATTGTTTTCTTAGGTATGTAAATATTAGTTCTATATGAAACGATACACTAATTATGTGCTTGGTATAATACTACAACACACAAAAAACACCAGCTATACTTTCAAAAGCGAACGTAAGTACATAACCTTGACCGTTCGACTAATCTCTGCAACAGCTCAACCGGTACTAAAACGAAATCTCTCTCAGCGCGGTTTAACATGATTTATATTCAAGGTCGACACTACATGCCTGCTTCTCTACCGGTTTAGTTTATTTATGAATTTTTCGTATTCTTATATTAACCCGTAATACCGACGCCTATGCGAGTCCGCAAGTTTAGGTTACTCTATTAATTGTATATCATTCGAAGCTGTACATTTCCGAATGCAACAGGGTATTGTAAAAACGTTTTAGCGCATAAGCCGTAACTAATACTCCCGATTAAATGTAATTGCATGTAATTGTATAACGCACAATGGTATTCATTATGTGAACGAAATCGTAAACAAATCCAATTGTTAGTGCGGCTGGATGTAGATAATTATATGCGTTCGCATAGTTTGTAGTTTACGATGTGGACGTGTTTTCAGTACCTACACTTATTGAACGATAACAGAAGGCTTCCTGATAAAGTTCATATTTGACCACTACACGAGCAAACAGAAACGTTAGTCATCCCGTGCAAATGTGACCTTAACTGCGAGAAATTTTATACACTTTTAGACAATTTAACATTATCAATATCATTCGTAGTTCAATGACCACTGTTGATTTCAATTTTTGTATCAATATACGCATATACAGTATGTGCGAGATTATAAGTTCAATCAACTATGTTTAAATTAGCAAAATTTCAAAATCTGAACAGCTCAGAAAAAATTCCAAATCAAAAATATAGGTAATTGTAAAAGATGTGAAAAAATATATAATTTAAAATTTATTTGGTTTAATTAGGCACACTTACAGTTGATATTCGAAGACATTGCTGATATTTTTTATTGAAGGCGTTCAAAAAAGGTTTTTTAAATATCTATCTTTCAAAATTCATGGAGCTTATCCACAAAGAGGAGGTAAAAGGTCTAAAGCATAGTGTGTGGACAGCGATTTGCTCTTGAGGAAAATGGAGCGATACGGTATCAAAGGATGTACTTTCCAACTCTTCCGGTCACACTTGTCAGATAAATACGAATAGTCCTGAAAGAGGACGGTGTGACTTATGATTCTAAAACGACACTGAATAACTGCGGAATAACAAAAAAGCATCCTCGGTCCGGTTATGTTCGTGATCTTTGTCAACGATCTGCTACTGGAAACTGATAGTGCTGGGATGCTCTGTTTCGCAGATGATACGAAAATGGTAGTGTCGGTAAGAACTTGACGAACTAGTGAACCATAGCAACGATCTGTTCAGCAATACAATTATCTGGTTGGCGAATAACAAATTAGTCGTGAACTAGTAAAAGACTGCTTCTACGATTTTTACAACAATGTAGAATAACACAGAGAGACCAAAGACGATTACACTCTATGAAAGCAGAATTGGCCACCAAGTAAAATTCTTAGGATTATATAATAATAAACATCTGACTTGGACAGCTCACATAGTACACCTACAAAAAAAAATAAATTCCATCTGCTACGGTGGAGACTTTAAAAAAATCTCTGAAGGAGAGCATAGAGTGTATGTATTATGCCAATTTTGAGTCACAGATGAAGTATTGCACTATACAATGGAGGAGGAATAGTATCCAACGTCATTGTAAATAGTAGAGCTGATAGTGCATCACCTTGTCGTACTCCTTCGCTCGCCTGTATTTTTTCTATTGTTCCTATACTTTTAACTGCATCAGATTCTTCTATGGTCATTTTTATTATGTTCCTTTCTTCTTTGGTATTTTCAATATTTTTCAAATCTTTTATTACTTGGTCGAAAACCTGCAAAAATTATATACACGTCCAGATTGTATTCATAACTTTTCTCCATTATTTATCTTAGTATGTAAATCAATGGTTGACCTTCCTTTCCTGAATCAGCTCTGGTAATCTCCTATTACGTTGTCCCTCCAGAACAATATCTTTAATAAAAATTCTTGTAGATCTTTTTGGCTATGCAGTCACATATACTATTTTTTAACAGGTATCATTCTCTTTTTTTATATTTAGTGAACGCATAGTGAAGGCTACCCTTGCAAATCTATTATTATCTGGAGGTATTTCGGAGAACTTTGTACTGACTGGTGGAGTAGATGGAATAAAATCTACAGGGCTAACTGTTTTGACAAAAAGTATTCGAATTGCTGGGGAATTTGGATTTGAAAAATGGAACCGCGGCAAAGAAAGATTAGAATTGAAAAATGAAAAGTCGTTAATAAAATATAAAATAATGACGAGAACGAAAAACAAGAAAAATAAAAACAATTTGTGCTCTTAAAATTAAAATTTGGCAAATTGACAATTGTTCTGATTACAGTGCCTAGCAACGAGCTGTTTGGAAAAACTTGGCGTTTCAGAAGACAATTAGCCTTTTTCCTCTAGCTTTGCATGAAAGCAAAAACAGATTACCAATGCCTTTATTGCCGCATATCGTAATATTTTAAATAATTAAAATATGTACTTATGGTATCGTCAAGTTTACTTTTCCATTATCTTCCTAGAGACAGAAAACACACAAGATGTTCCATTTATGATCAGAAAGTGCAAGAGGATGAAGGAGTTATATTGTATGTCTTTTATTGAATGATTATCGTCAAATGTAGTCTGTTTGATTAGTAAGAAGGGCTTGTGGATTAATACGAGGGACACGCTATATATTTTGAGATGCCACAAAAGTAGAGAAGTTAGAGCTGGCAACACTGCATTTCTAAATACCACCATCCTTAAGTAGTAAACTCTGACTGTCAGTTGAGTCGCTGCTGTCATAGAGTAAACGTGGTAGGTACGATTTGCCATCGAAACATGGACTTGTCAAGAGAACATGTACGCGCAATGATTGACTACGATATTAAGGTCGGTTTAAGTGAACAACAAAGTCTTGAACGATTGCAACTCACATTTAGTGATGAAAGCCCTTCACATGCAACTGTGTTTCGCTGGTATAGCGAATTTAAAAGAGGACGGATATCGCTCGGTGATGAGGAACGTACCGGTAGGCCTGTTCTTCAGTTACCGCTGCAAACATTGAGAGTGTGAGACGTATGATCGACGAAGATCCAAGATGCACCTATCAAGTGATTGAGGCAACTCTTGGTGTTGGATCCGCAACAGTAAATTCAATTTTACATGATCATCTTCGGATGAAAAAAATTGTTACTCGTTGGGTGCCACACACGCTTACCGATTTCCAAAATGCAGAGCGAGTAAGAATCGCTCGGGAAACATTGGAAATGTTAAATAATGGTGGAGATTGCATTCTATCAAAAATAGTAACAGGTGATGAAACTTACATTCCATTTTACGATATTCCTACACGCCAGGAGAGCCGCGTGTGGATCCACGAAGATGCACCAACACCAACAACGGCCAAAAGGCAAAGGGCTGTCAAGAAAGTTATGTACGCAGTTTTCTTCCATAGTACCGGATTAGTAAAAGCAATGAAGCTGGAAAATCAACGTAGTCACAGCAAACTGGTACACTACAAAATGTTTACCTACAGTTCTTGAGTCAGCCAACATTCGCGGGTTAATGTTGCATCACGACAATGCATCGTCACACAGTGCACAGCAGACAGTTGAATTTTTACGTGAAAATAAGGTAAAAGTCATTGAACATCCACCCTATTCGCCTGATTTGGCCATATGTGATTTCTGGTTGTTCTTCAACCTAAAGAAACATTTACGTGGTCGACGTTTCACGACAGAGGATGAGATAGATGAAGCAATTCATCTATTTTTTGAGAGCATTCCAAGAGATGACTGACTTCACGCTTTTACGTTGTGGAAACTTCGGTTACAAAAGTGCATTGATGCAGGAGGAGATTATTTTGAACATAAATAAAATCATTTTCGTAAAAAGACTTGTAGTTTTCTTGTATCTCAAAATATATAGCGTGACCTTTGTAATATATGGTCAACCATTTGAGTTTTCATGAAACTTATTCATTACAACAAAAAATAGATTTCAAAAAAATGTGCCTTAACCTCTCCATCCACTTTCCCTTTCAAATATAAACAAAATTTTTTAAGCGCTAATTGTTGTTGTTCGTTAAAGTCAGAATTAGCAAGGGTGAGTGAGTACTTCAGGTCATCACTTTATGTAATATGCTAAAGATATATTTATAAACTCAAGAAAATTTTTTATCTTCAAAAACATGTGACACTATGTTTAACATATGGAATTATATTTAGACTAGAACCGATTAATTACAATGTCAAAATAACTGTGTACATTTCCTAGATGAATATCACATTAAATCCTTTTTTTCTACAAATGCAAATTTAACATAATTTATTTTTTTTGATACATTTTTTGGCAAAATAATGTGAACCACATTTTGGAAATGTATTTTGACCAAAAGAAATGAATAACAATTCTGGAATATAAATACAGTCAACAGAGATGATTAAGTGTTACTTACATTGCAAACTTTTAGATAATTCACGTGTTAAAATGGAATGTATGAAGAAACATAAAAAATATTTTCAAACTTTCGCTGAAAACTTATACGTGATATTTTAGAAATACATTTGTAGTCATGCTTGCCATTTTACATTCGTATAGAAAAAAATAACTCTGGATCATGATTTATATTAACCAACCAAACAATGTAACAAAAGCCTCATAATTTCAACAGCCAATACATGAACTGCATAATGATTTCTATACTAGTATTTGTATTTTAATAGATATTGAATAATAATTGAAATTGTCTCCTTTTGCAGAATAAATCATACCCCCATATTTAATTTAGAAATTAGTTCATTGTTATAATCGAATACTCTAATCCATTAAAAAAAAAGAGAAATTGAATGTTTTTAGCATCTACCCACAGATTTAGTAAGTCTTAAATTTCCAACAAAACTACAAGAAAAAATTTGAAACAGGAAGTTAATATTTATTAGCACATAACTTATCTATGAACTAGTGTATGTATTTTACCGCAAAATAGTTAAGTAACACTATTGCTTTCGAAAAATAAATAAAAATTGCACTTACCAGCTTTACTAGATGCTTGAGTATCATTCTTGGAATGCAAATTCTCGTAGAATTCATTCTGAAGTACGCTATAGGAATTGATGACACCCCAAATCACACCATTACAAAGGAATGAACACAGCAGGACTATCCAAGCTCTCGTGCCACCATCAGGAGCAATGTGACTCGAATTAAGGACCTCATGGCTTCCTTGAAAATTCTTCTTCTCCAAAGAAACACCGTTTTGGATTCTTCGCAAAGTTGTCGATTCGAAATTTTCATTTTTTTCGACGTCAGTCATCCTTCCCTGGCGAAGATGTTACTTCAATGGTCAAGTGAGCGAAAGGCAATCGTTACATCAGTCAGTCAGGACTACCGGCGATCGTCAATTTGACGGCTACGAAACACGTGCGAATCTATAGTGGTACGCTAGTTCGTCCCACTGTGTTAAATGGAAGCTCGAAATACGTACGACTAAAACGATATCGAACGATAGTACCCGAAGCTTTTGTTAATAGGCTGTTATCCGCTACGTAGATTACATCATTTTAGATACGGTTGCATTTATTTTTAACTGATTTAGTACACTTAACCGTAGGCGTATAAAAGGATGAATCGGCTTAGCGGAATCATAACCCGGTTTCGAAGGCCATGTTTGTTAATTAGATAATACTATATATCTACATATCTATCCGCATATCAGATTCCTATAGGATTCTTCTTCCTATTTCCTACTGCAATATTGATTCCCTAAAATGGTGTGACCGTACAACTTTAAGGATTATTTTAAATGTTAGATCAGCTGCAGTATTACATTTTCAAAATATAATTAAACGAAGATGCAATGTTTTTATAATTTACGCTAATTAATCCAAAAAAGCTGCAAGCGATATACATAGTTAATCTAAAAAATGCACTAAATTTCAGATCCAATAAAAATGTAATGAAATACGTGTATAATCAATTACTTTTGTTGTTAGTGGTACATCTTAGTGTGTGAATGTGAATAGGTGCCTTAAAATGAAAAAGTATTATGGATTCATGAAAAAAAAATTCTTAAAAAAATGTTTGCGTGTTCTTAAACGCACGAATAACACTAGACTTTTCAAATAAATTTCTTAATATTGCGTAAAATAGATGTTTTCGGAAATTTTCATGTCCGTCGTCATGCTGTTCATATTGTTAAAATTTTTAACAACTACTAACGTCATACGTTACATGTCTACAACTGATTGTTGATATGCACCGTTTAACGCTAGTACTTCCTAAGAATTTTAAAATAATTTAAAAATAGATATATTAGTTTAAAAAAAAGAAAAATGTTGACAACAAATATGTAAAACTACTATCTTTTCAAATCTTTTGATAAAGAAACGTCAAGAATTTTAAATGTTTAACCATTTCGACAAATTTTAATTAAAAAATAAGGCCACGAATCTCAAGAGTTTTATTTATTAGTTAATTGTAGTTACATCTTTAGAGAATATATTCCGATATATTGGGCGTTTTAGGGCTCAGTAAAATACATTTTTTTAAATGGAACAGCCTGTATATTTTAAAAAATTATGAAAGCAGCCGCTTTTGTGGTTTTCGAGTTACAACTGTTTCTGTTAAAAAATTGAAAAATCACATATCCCAAAGAAACCAAACGCTTTCAAATTTAGCAATAAAATCTGTTGTGTGGATTAGTTAAGATTGGGTGACGATCTCTGTAAATTGAAAAATCACTGGTTGTACAGAGTGGTCATTAGGAAAGTATTGACTTTACCAGTTTAAAAATGATTTTTCTCGATTTTGTTAAATGCAACACTCTGTATTTTATGACTAGAAGTGATGCAGAATTACATTTTGCATCAATACATATTTAGGTTTCCCTATACCTACTTTTAGCGGTTTCAACAATAATCCAGAATAATCAAAATTCCAATATTCAATTAATTTTTCTATTTTAAAATAAATTTCAAGTACGAAAAAAGTATCTACAAAACCCTAACACAACCCTAACAAAATTTATTGAAATGCAAAACTAGGAATAAAAAACTAGTATGTATTATAAAAGGAATGCAAAACTTGACAAAATTCATAAAATGTGATAATAAAAATCAGAATCAGAGGTCCGGAGATGTAGGCGGCGATCTTGCAGCACTATTCCTTCCCAACCATCTCTCGGGATACGTGTTATTAAAATAATCTCGTCCAGCAATAGAATTGTGTGGAGGTGCTCCGTCATGCTGCAGCCACATTTCTTCCCGGATTTCAGGAAGGACATTTGCCAATAATCGTGGTAGTTCATTTTGTAAGAACTCCAAGTATGCATAGGTCCATTTAAATTATTTTCGAAAAAGTAAGGTCCTACAACATACTCGTCGATTATGCCTCCTCAAGTGTTGACGCTCCACCTATGTTGTTGATCCACTTGTCGCAAAATTCTAATGTTTTCATTTGAATAATAGTGAAAGTTATGCTTATTTACCGATCCATTTTTGTGAAAAGTCAGAGAATAGCACTTTAAAAATAAAATAGGGATTTTCTTGTAGTTTACCATTGGCCAAGTTACAAAACTGAAAACGTTTTTCGGAATCCTGTTCAGTAAACTTCCGATGTCACAGAATATGGTAAGGATGTAAACAATTTTTCTTTAATATTCGTAGAACAGATCGTCCACTTACACCTATGTTCGTACTTATATTTTTTTGGCTTGTAGTTAGATCTTCAGTAACTATCAACAGAACGTTTAACTCATTTTCTTCATTTTTTGCTCCTTTTGTTCTTTCGCATTTCTTTGTAAACGACATTTCCCGTTTCAATAAATCTCGTCATTAGTTTTTTAAAAAGCTCTCTATTCTAGATGCCTCCTGTCTGGATATCTTTCACTGTAAATTCTACTGGCTAAAAAAGAATTCCTTTCTGCTTCGCCCAGTATGAAAACCATATCTCTAGAGTAATTTTCATTTGTTGCATTTCTTATTAGCCGCTAACTTGATAATGTTTTAGGTAGGTACATTAATTTTATTAAGAATTTTGAAATGTTGATTATTCTGGATTATTGTAGAAATCGGCAAAAATAGATATAGGGAAACCTAATATGTATTGATGCAGAATGCACTTCTAGTCATAATACACAGGGTTCAATTTAACAAAATCGAGAATAATCATTAATCATTTGGGAATTAGTAAAGATAATACCCTCCTGATGACCAGCCCGTTCATCCGATGATAAAAACAATTAAGGGTGTGTTTATAGTGAAGCTGTGATAGTCGGTAAGAGCGATGCGTTAGCAAAACGAGCTAATCAGTGAGCGCTATAACTTTGCATAACCATGGTTACAGAAGCGAGCTGTGATACTCGCTAAGAGCGATAATAGCGAAGCGATGAGATACATTATTTGTATGCGAATGTTTATGATGGAACTACGCGACATCTGTGGACAGCGATGGTGAGCAAAGATAAGAGTAGTTATAATCGAATTGTTAAATTTTATCTGCTTTCATCAGTTGTAGTTTTAATGGATATCGAGAATTTAATAAGCGAAGTTCACCTTAGGCTCCCAATACGAGACCAAAAACACCCAAATCAAACAAGAAAGACGCCAATGAAACATTTTCAGAACTGTCAAACTAACGCGCTTGCCAAAGCTTCATAAATGTCATCCGTGACGGATTTTCGACGCTTTTATCACTGCTAGTATCGTCGCTCTCATCACAGCTCTTATCGACGCTCTTATCACAGCACTTATCGACTAATCACAGCTTCACTATAAACACACCTTTATCGACTATCGCAGCTTCACTATAAACACACCCTTACTCATATCGTCACCCAATCTCAATCCATTCACACAACAAAATTTATTGCTAAATTTGAAAGCGTTTGAACGCTTTATGTTATGAAATACTTTCTTTGGGATGTGATTTTTCAATTTTTTGACAGAAACAATTGTAACTCGAAAACCACAAAACAGGTTATACTTTCATAATCTGGGGATGAATGGAGTGTAGTTAGGGATCTTTAATAATGTAAAAATTAAATATACAGGTATTCCATATAAAAAAGTGAGTCTTACCGTGCCACCTTTATTTATAAAACACCAAATATATTGTCTGAAGATGCACAATTAACAATATTACATCCCCAAAATATCAAATTGCTATCTAGCATGTAGCATACAGCTCAAGTAATAAAAGACTCTCTCCGGACTCTGTATATGAGTTTTTAAATGGTTTGAGGCAAACTTTTGTTTTATATTTATACAAACATGTGTAGGTAATAGGAGAAGGTATATATGGTATAAAAAACAGGGGAAAAGTCGGAAATTTAATACAATATTCTGCTAGTGCAATTCATTGACATGAAATGAATATACTCATATATTGTTCAATGACTTTGCATTACGCGGGTATTTTCGCTGTAGCTGGTTATACGGCAGTAACATTCGATGTGTGACGATGGTAAACGTCACCTGCTAAAGCCTGCTAGTCAAAATAGGCAACATATGTTGTATAATTTCATGCATATTCAATAGAAGAACAAAGAATTTTGATATTTAAAAACCTATTTATTGTGCATATTGTGACTTATATAGCTCGTAAATAACGAAACATTATAAAAATGGCAGATTGGGATGAAATTAAACGTTTAGCAGCTGATTTTCAAAAAGTGCAACTAAGCTCTTCAGCCCAAAGGTACATTGTAATTTATAATGAATTTATTTATACTTGCAAATTATTACTGCATTTACCTTTAGGCTTTCCGAACGAAATTGCATTGAAATAGTAACATGGCTGGTACAACGGAAAATGATAGACCTAATTTTTACAAGTGATGGCAAGGAATATATGACACCATCACATTTGATAAATGATATTAGGGGTGAATTGTACGTAAATGGCGGTAGAGTGAATCTAGTTGAGCTGGCAAAAATTATTGGCGTTGACTTAAATCATATAAACACACATCTCAATGAGGTTTTAAAAGGACATAAAGATATTCACTCCGTTTTAGGGCAATTAGTTGATTCGACATATATTACGAAGATTGCGGGAGAAATTAATGAAAAATTGCAGCAACAAGGGCAGATAAATATAAACGATTTAACTCTTCAATATGATTTGCCAGCTGATTTTCTACAACAGCAAGTAGTGGAAAAGAATTTGGGAAAATTAATATTTGGGAAACAAGATCGTAAGGATCCAAGAATTTTTTTCACTGAATCGTTTATTGCAAGAACAAAATCTAAAATACGAGGGGCCCTAATCGGTCTTACGAAACCTACACCAATTACGGTTATTTTATGTCATGCTGATGTATCTGAAAGATTATTCTTTTCATTATTTGATCAATGTTGTCCATATGGTACATTAACGAGCCGATTTGCAGCTGCTCAGTATGTACCAAATATTTATACAAGGTCACAGGTAATTATGCGAACTATTTGTTGCATTTACATTTTATTCGTATTACATTAAATGGTTAAAAATAATTTTGAATTTTCATGATTTTCCAGAACGAATGGGTTAATAATTTTTATAAGCAAAATGGTTACTTAGAGTATGATGCTTTAAACAGATTGGGAATCTCCGATTACAAAACCTACTTAAAGAAACTTTTTGCAAATGAAGAAATAACTTCTTTGGATTCCTGCGTGATATCAAAGAATATTCTCGACCGAGCTGAGGCAGACATTGATGAATGCGTAAATAGTAAAACATATCTAGATCTGCAAAGTAATTTACCATCTGTGTTCAACGAAAAAGACATCCAGATGATTACAGGAATCATTCTCAATACGAGAAAGGCAAGAGAAACAGTCGTAATAGATAATTATATTATAAGTAAGGCATATTTAGAAAGGTTAATTTCTACTTGCGGTAAAAAATTAGAGGAAAATGCTAACAACGTTGTTGAAAATGGAAAATATCAGCACTATCAAACTGATTTACAAGTATCAAGCACGAAATTACAAAAAACTGAGGATACTCTAGAAGAAACAAAGCCAGATAAACGTGAAGAAAGAAGAAAAAAGGCGACAGGTGGTAAGAGTGGTGGAGGTACACAAGGAAGGGAAACAAAAACAAAATCGACCAAAAAACATTATAGGGGTGGTAAAATGCAAGTTGACGTTGAAGATGAAACTCCCGAAAGGAGAACTTCACTTGAAATTATAAGTTCTAATGAGATTATTGAAATTATCCAAGAAAAACTAGAACAAGAAGGATTAGATATTCTCATTGATTCAATTACAAATTATTTATATCCGATATTAAATGAAAAAGGACTGGAAATAGCCGCAAATATCTATGCAACAACAGTCTCTGATAGAACTGCTTATCGCAGGCATACGCACAATGAACTACAAAATAAAATTAATGCTTTGGTTGGAGATGTTAGGTTATTTGAAAAAGGAATTAAATTATTACCACCAGATACACAAGTACAATTAAATAAATACCTTTTAAAATCTCTTTGCACAGATGTATTAGATGAATTGCTAAACTATATAGCAGCTGAAGAGAATTCTAATACAACAACTGACAACTTTACTTATGAACAAAGGCTCAAATTCATAAATGATCTTCCGCAGACATACAAGAATCAATTTTTAGTATTAGTGAAAACATTGTCAGGGCAAAATGTTGAAGAATTTTTGAATTCAATTGACGAAGCTTTGGCCACTTGTAGCATGATCTTGAAGAAAATCGATAAGAAAAAAGATCGTATCGTAATATTGAATCACAAGCATAGCTTATTGGAGCAATTGGATAAATGCGATGATCCCGCTCTTTGTTTGCACTTAACCTCCTTGATATTATTTGTTTCTGCCACACAGAATATGCTTCATGCAAGTGGTAGACATGTTTCATCTATATTATCATTTTTAAAGCAATATTTAGCACATGAGCAAACAGAAGAATTGACATCTTATCATGGTAAGTATCCATATTGCAAGGTTGGCTCAGAATAAAATCAAATTTTTGACAAACAATTCATGAATCATGCAAAAAATTTGGCTCATATTTCTTTATTTTCACTCCTCTTCTAATATACTCTAGAAATCAATTTTGTGATCATATACAGTGTGTAAGTGAAAACTCGAGACCAACAAATAGCCCATAAAAATTCTTTTATTGTTAAATTTTTAATGGACTGTATTTAGAAATCATTTTTATTAACAGTGCTTTGCTTTACCACATTAAATAAAAGTTATTTATATTTGCTGTACAGCGGTATACATAATTCTGAGTAAGCCTTGTGTGCAACAATTTGCAGAGCATTTATTACATATCATTAATTTTGTAGATTTCGTAACACTCATGTTAAGTGGCGGAAGTGAAGCAGAAAACGCAAAAGAACGCCTTAAAGAGAAAATGTCTACAATTAAAACGATCGCAAATGATTTTAAGAAAATCAACCCAGAAAAAAGTTAACGCGGTTAAGCAATATAGTGATATGTTTCTCTATTAATTATACAATTTGTTATAGTGTACAGTGTATTGGTTATTATTAAATCATGTTTAATACTTAAATTCAATTGATTATATCAAAATCAAGTATTTATAGTTTACGATGTGTATATATATATATTACTTATTTAAGCGTAAATTAAATAATAAGTGCAACATTTTGTGTTTTATAGTATACTTTTTAATATAAATTTATTGGTAGCAATTCTACTACTTAAAAATGTAGTTATACTTTAGTACCCATACCCATAAGACAGGTGTGTCAATTACAGACACTGTGCCCTCTAGTATCCATATACAAAGACTTTTCAAAATTATTGACAGGAAGTGACTGGTATAAAATAGGATTTTCTTTCTACTACTAGAGGGATCTCAAAGACTACATGTCGGAACGCCTTTCTACAGTTTCCCATAACTATGCTTTGCTCGTTTGGCAAGTTTCCCTATTTGCCTTAAAACAATATTAAACATTTTGGGGCATCGAGCGTACCCTAACGAGTTTCAAATCTAATAGAAGCTTCTCCAGTGTCGTAATTTAAAACTAGCAAAAAATGTGGTGCCTAAGGGTGTGCTTATAGTAAAGCCGTGATTGATAGTCGATAAGAGCGATGCGTTAGCAAAACGGGCCAATCAATGAAGCGCTGTTCATTGATTGGCCCGTTTTGCTACCGCACTGCTCTCATCGATCATCGCAGCTTCACTATAAACACACTCTTAGGCGAGTTCGGGTATTCGTTCGGACTAACTCCATTCACTCCAAATACCCTACTCGCGCTCTTTCGGGTTCGGGAATGTTGAGAGTTACTCCATCCATGGTACAATAATAATTATTATTGTACCATGGCCCCATCGATTCGTTAAAGAGTATGGGTTGAGTGATCTACTGTTGCTTTACTCTTAATCCCCTCCATGTGTTCTGTATTCTTGATCTGCTCTGAACAAATACCCGAACTCAGCTATTGTTTGCATGTAAATGTTACGTTATGTTGGAATTACGCGACATCTGTGGACAGCGATATAGTGACCAAAGATAAGAGCATTTATAATAATCGAACTGTCAAATTTTATCTGCTTTCATCAGTTCTAGTTTTAATGGATATCGAGAATTTAATAAGCGACCTTTACCTTAGGCCCCCAATACGGGACCAAAAACACCCAAATCAAACAAGAAAGACGCCAATTAAAATATTTTCAGAACTGTCAAACTGACGCGCTTGCCGAAGCTTCACAAAACGTCATCCGTGATGGATGTTTTTCGACGCTTTCAGATTTGTTTCTGCAGCGATTTAAAATCGTTTGAAATCGTCAGGGGCATGCGTATTACAAATATAGTGTTTGTGCAGTTAAAACGCCAAACTCTGACTATTAGTTTGACGTAATTTGGCGTTCGTGCAGATCTCCAAATTAATTTCTAACCGTTTGCTCCAGTTTGAAGATTATCGTCTAGTGATCCATTGGACGCATGCGCATTGTTATATTGTGAAGTGAAAAGTTTTTTTTTAATAATAGGTTTGTTCATTTGTCAATTAGTGCAATACGGAGGAGCTCGAATTTCTAAATTGCTCGTTCGTTTGTAAAAAAAACTAGCAATCCGATGTTCGTTTGTATATGTTGGGTAGGTTCCGACAGTTTTGAACTGCACAAACTTACACCTCCTCAGGAGGTGGAGTAAGTTTGTGCAGTTCAGTGCAGCTGTCATTCCATTATTTGCCTAATCCAACTTTACTTCATATTCATACAAAATGACATCCGTTGTAGTAATTGAAAGTGAAATACAACAATTAATAAATAATAAGGATTTTTTAATCCTATCGTGATTGCCAATTGCCACCATTCTCAATCTTTTAGGTTATGTATACTATATAAATATCAATTTGTACTGTTCGTTTGTACCCATTTAGAGTTGTTCTGAGCAATCAAAACGATCACGTGATCATAATCCTATCACACTCTAGGACTAACGCGAGCAAGACAAACGAACAAACCTAATATGTTTACACTTCACGCGTGTTTTATTCATGCCTGTGGTTTTGTTAGGAATTAAAAGATCCTTTAAAGTTGTAATTCTGTCTGAACATTTCGCGTTTATTTTTGTTTTCGCTTACCTCTTGGAATATTTGAATGTAAGATAAATCTATTGTTTTCATTTGCATATTTGAGTATATTTTCTCTCTTAAGTCTATTAAATACGTTTGTAACTTACCTTATATATCCCCTGATAAATGTAAAGAAAGCGTTTGTGCAGTTAAATTGTTAAATCAGTTTCAAATGTTTTGGTTCGCGCATGCGTAGATTAATCCAAATTATGGTTTGATCAAACTATCACAAAACGGCTGCAGAAACAAACCTTTTATCGTTGCTAAGTATCATCGCTCTTATCACAGTTCTTTTTACCGCTCTTATTACAGCTCTTATCGACTATCACAGCTTCACTATAAACACACCCTAACACATTTTTTAGAAAAATTTCGGAACAGCTATTATCACTGTTCTACACCATGATTTTGACATTATGCAGTTCAAGTTTGTTTGGAATCATGTGGAATAAAATCTAATCAAATCATTCAATATGTAGTTTTTTTAAATTTGCTGTGCGTTATATCATAATAATTGCATTTGAAAATCGTTAAATTATGGATGTGTTTGTGATCCTTTTGATAATCACTTGTGTTCATGGTATGTTATTTAAATACTTAATCTCTAGCTTTTAATCAACTTTTAATTGTGTTTACAGCTTCAATCCATAAAAATTTAAAGTATTTCGAAACTATACACGCGAACGATCTCACACATACAATTGTTAAAAAGGGTTTGAAGGAAAGCAGCCATCCGTTCAACAAAATTAAGGAGGTTAATTTTAAGGCTTTAGGACGTGATTTTAGGTTAATACTGACACCAAAACGAGAAGTGCTACATTCGAAGTTTAAGGCTTATACTGTTGATGGTGATGGGAAAGAAACATCGATTCACATAGGTACTTTTGTTAAGTATGACAGATGGAAAAATTAATACATCGTATTTTAGATCATGAAAATTTTTTTAATGGAAGAGTATTTGGTGAAGTGGATTCTCATGTTAATTTGCACATAGATGATGGTATGTTAACAGGATCTATTCATTTACCTGATGATATATATCATCTTGAGGTATGCTCAATATTTTAACATTTATCTCTTATGATTTTGACTCTTGTGTTGTAGCCATCATGGAGGCATTTGCCCCACTTAGATAATCGTACCATGATTGCTTATAAATCTTCAGATGTAAAGCTTAGCTGGGATCATATGAATTTGGGTCCAAACGAAGTCGGTCCTAAAACTTGCGGATATGTCAAAGAAGGAGCTGAATTAGAAGCAAATGGGGGTGATGAAGATTACAGTGAACCAAGTCCTTGGTTGTCAAGCGATCATAGGGAAAGGAGACAAATTGATCAATATGAATATACACCAACTAAAACTAGGTGCCCTTTATTATTGGTTGCGGACTATAGATTTTTTACTGAAATGGGAGCAAGTAATACAAAAACGACGATAAATTACTTAGTAAGTATGATTTAGCTGTTTTAAGTGCTATATTGAAAATTTCTACGATTTTAGATCAGTTTGATAGATCGTGTACATAAAATATATAATGATACCATATGGCAAGATCGACAAGAAATTGATGGCTTTAAAGGAATGGGATTTGTGATTAAAAAGATTGTTGTTCACAATGAACCAACACGTGTAAGACCTGGTGATGCCCACTACAATATGGCTAGGGAAAAATGGGATGTACGAACATTATTAGAGGTAATTTATATCTCCTTTTGGTTGTTTTAAAGTACTTCTTGTATGGTAATTAGAAAGTGGGTATTTCAATAAACAATTGAACCTACATTTAGTGATATATGAGGATAAATTTTTATTGAAATGTCTACAAAACTAATTATTGTACATTGTAGAATGTGCATTCTTAAAAAGCATGTTTTTCTTTATGTGGATTAATATTAGTTGAATTTGAAGGTATTTTCTCGGGAGAAAGTAAACAAGGAGTTTTGCTTAGCGCACTTATTCACCCATCAAACTTTTAGATCCAGGGATTCTGTTGTACTTGGTCTGGCCTATATTTCATCACCCAGATGGCATTCCCATGGAGGAATTTGCACTAGGGGTTGTTATTTTATTTTTTTTTTGATTTGATTAAATTTTGCTTATTTCTATTTGCTTCTGTTAATTTACAACTTTGTTGAGTAAAGGGTGATGGCATTATCGAGGATTTTAGATGTATTTATCTGTTTTTGTCAAGCTCAATTTCTAGCTTACCTTGAAAATTGGTTAACAATAATTTTGCTTTTTTGAATAGAAATTTTAAAGTGAATATTTTCAGAATTCAAAAACCTAGATGTCGCTTTTTGACGTACCAGGAACCGTCAATGTCAAATCTGACATTAAAGGTTATAATATTTATATCCTGAATAACATCTTGAATTTCAGTTTAAAATTATCTATTTATTTAATTTAACTGTACTAATGTGCTCGGAGACTATGGTCTGTTTCTGAAGTGTCTTTTAAATTTTTTTGGTGTAGGTCTTTAGTCGTGAATATAGTCACAAGGACTTCTGCTTGGCTCACCTTTTCACGGATCTTAAATTCGAAGGTGGTATCTTGGGTCTAGCTTATGTTGGTTCGCCACGTCGCAATTCCGTGGGGGGCATCTGTACCCCAGGTACATTAATGTTTCTACATCTGAGAAATTGGATGTCGTAACATATTTTTTGTTGTTTGAATTGTGCTTGTGGTTTTTTGTTTGTTTTTGCGGAGTAAATCAGCAGATTTCATTATATTATTGCATTTATTCTGATTTAAATATTTCTTTGAATATAGAATATTTTAAAAATGGATACACTTTGTACCTAAATTCCGGTTTGAGTTCAAGCCGAAACCACTATGGACAAAGAGTCATTACACGAGAAGCAGATCTAGTCACAGCTCATGAGTTTGGACACAATTGGGGCTCAGAGCACGATCCTGATATACCTGAATGCTCACCAAGTGCTAGTCAAGGAGGATCTTACCTAATGTATACATACAGTGTTAGTGGATATGACGTCAATAATAAAGTAAGTATAAGTTGAATGTTAGAATTTAGCTTGACATTGACATTTGTCAACTGTCGCTAATGTTAACAATTGGCAAATATCATGGTGCTGAAATAATTATCTAAAGCACAATATTAATGTTTCACAGAGATTTTCACCATGCAGTCTACGTTCAATTAGAAAAGTCCTCCAAGCAAAATCTGGAAAATGTTTCTCAGAACCCGAGGAAAGCTTTTGCGGCAATTTAAGAGTCGAAGGCGATGAAGAATGTGATGCAGGTCTTCTAGGAACTGAAGATAATGATGCTTGCTGCGATAAGGATTGTAAGCTCCGCAGAAATCAAGGAGCTGTATGCAGGTAACTAAAAAAATACATCTCTTTGATCGACTTTTAATTATTGATATATTTTTTTAGTGACAAAAATTCCCCATGTTGCCAGAACTGTCAATACATGCAAATAGGAGTTAAATGTAGGGAAGCACAGTATGCTACCTGTGAACAAGAATCTCGATGCACTGGAAAACAAGCAGAATGTCCTAGGAGTCCTCCGATGGATGACGGAACTGATTGTCAAGAAAAAGGAAAGTGTCGTAATGGAAAGTGTACACCGTATTGTGAAACGCAAGGATTGCAAAGTTGCATGTGTGACATAAGTATGTTAAATTTAATTCAAAGGAATTACAGATGATTAAAATGTCCCGATTTACATTTTAGTTGAAAACGCGTGCAGAAGATGTTGTAGAACTAACATTAATGAAACGTGTTTCCCTGTAGAACCGTTGGATGTCCTTCCTGATGGTACACCTTGCATTCAAGGCTTTTGTAATAAGGTATTATAGATAGTTTCAAATATTTATCATTTCTAACATATTCTCTTTAAGGGTAACTGTGAGAAGACCATACAAGATGTTGTAGAACGCTTCTGGGATATCATTGAAGATATTAACATCAATAAAGTCTTATTATTCCTTCGAGATAACATTGTAGGAACCGTGGTCTTAGTAACGGCGTTGCTATGGATACCAGCGAGTTGCGTGATTGGTTACGTCGATAGAAAACGGAGGAGGGATGAGTTCAAAAGAGAAGAATGGAGAAGTAAAACAGATTTAATCCACCCATCTGATAATAGGAGGATTATCCATATTAGGGTACCTAGGAATAGAGTTGGTAGTACAAATCAAAGTATACTTAGACCAGTAATACCAGAATAAGTTAATCTTTTTTGTTTTTAAAATTGTTGTATTGAACCGATGGTTGTTTATTATGTTTCTTAGCTTTATTTTATTTATAGTAAACAGGAATTTTTATACAATGTTGTATTAGATCTATAAGTAAGATCTCTCTATTACAGATGTTACCATTACATACAATAGTTATTTATGTCACAGGGGACGTGAGTGCGATTTTGCAGTTGAGACCGCAAAACGACTTATGACCCGAGTGTCATATTATATTTTTCCGACTACCGGCCCAAAATTTCGAAAAAGTCAGCATTTTACGAAAATATTTGACAATATACTTACATGATTGTCAAAGTTATCAATTTCTGTTATTTATCGACACCTCTTGTTAAGTTATTGTGTTATTTTAGATTCCTAGTGACGTAA
The DNA here is from genome assembly GCA_029619315.2 of Dynastes maya. Taxonomy (NCBI): domain Eukaryota; kingdom Metazoa; phylum Arthropoda; class Insecta; order Coleoptera; family Scarabaeidae; genus Dynastes; species Dynastes maya. The sequence continues at coordinate 31,797,968 of JAROYE020000008.1, forward strand.
AATTCCATTAAACGCGTCAATCGAACTTACGTCTCTGCATTCAGGATAGTAATGATTGACTTACGTAGCCGGTAGTAGGAAAATACTATTTATAGCTACATTTTAAGTTGTTTTCTAGATTATTTATTGTTTTTATATTATAGGGATTAGATCAGGTGTAATATTTACAGAATGATAGATGTATAAAACTTTTTTACCTCTTTATTTTTAGATACCACTTTTTGTGTGATTTTTTAACATTAACACTTTCACTGCCATATAATAAAGTTGGAATGTAACACTTAAATAACTAATGTACAGTACATTTAGAAGCCGACTAGATCTGAAGAGACGAGTTGGCATTCTGCTATTTTGCATGCAATTATGTCTTTCCATTTTTCTGCACTATTCAATGTGATTTTTGATATGGCAGTAAAATTGTTAAAATAATTTTAGTCTAAAATGGATATTAATAAAATTTTAGCAATTGTATCTCAATTTTGTACTTAATTTGAAAATAAATGACGTAATAAAAGATTCAATTTATTTTAAATCAATTTAATTCAAAAAATTAAACTATATTTTATATAATTTTAGTATAACTATATCTGGACTACTGTAATCTAAATGTTGATCTGATAATGGTACTTCAATGTATTTAAAACATTTCTTTACACTATCTAAAAAATACATCCAGTTACTTTTCTGCACATCACTCTCCCTCAATTCTTGTGCCAGAATGATCTCCGTTTGTTGGTCAGCATAGTACCGTAAAGTGTTTATTAAAGAATCAATCGACTACAATAATAAAACTAGAATTCTTACGATAGTACATTAGATTGCACCATTGACATACCTCCTTATAATATATACAGTCTGCTAACAATATTATATTTGGTACATATCCGAAATCAACATTCTCTCCCCATTTTAAGATAGCGGATTTAACAAAACCCCTACATAATGATTGGTTCTCGTTAATATTAAATTGTAATAGAGGGATGGCTTCCGATAAATCTGTTAATATAACATTAGCACTAAAAAGTAATTAAAATGATTCTTCTATCGTCGCTTCATAAGATAATAGAAGAATAATTAACCCTAGAGAAGCAGCTACTAGTCCGACGGGACCGAGACCTGACCCTAATTCAAGTACATTAAGTCCCTGCAAAAATTTTGGGTTCTTCTTATACAACTCCTCTAAATATTTCGCTAAAACAATTCCAGCATCCCATACTACACAACTAACATCGCCTTCTAATTTCTGATGAAGAATTAGTTCCCCGGAAAGGACTTCAACATCAAGAGCTCTTGTAAACGTATTGGAAATGATTTCAACACACGCCATATTTAGATTTTAGCGGATATAATAACAATTAGAACAGACTGTCTTTTTTTCATTGCATAATTGATTTGTGCTAGTTATAGTGCATTATCTTGCTCGTTTAATTAAGATAAACGTGAATATTATTTTATTTCATATAATTTTCAAAATATAACATTTAAAATTCCCGCTTTTATTAGTTCAATTAATAGATAATAGTTTCTATAGTGTAGTCGGTAACGAAAACTGTTTCTAACAGTTTCAGTTCATTATTAATTTAAAACAAAATTTGCCAATTTTCAGCATCATTTACGCGATTATGTTAGTTAACGATACTGTACTCTAATTAAATATTTCTCTCATTACTTCTTCCACCTAAATTAAAAAACGAAATAACAGGTGACATCCTTGTCGACATTGTAAAGGTAAGTTAAATTTCTGCATTACTGACATGTTTTGCGTATAGTTTGCTTTGTGTAAATTAGAGGTTATAATTTAGACGTTTAGGGATATTTGTAAATAAATATAAAAAGTATATTTATTACGTATAATAATGGTAGAAGACGTACAAAGGCATTCAGTCCATACACTAGTATTTAGATCGCTTAAGCGATCTCACGATATGTTTTTAGCAAATCAAGGACTTCTACCGCCAGTGGATGATAGAGCGTAAATTACATTTCTTTCAATTCTTTTATACTTAACTATATATATCACTTCGACATCTAGGGACACTATAAGAAAATTAATAAAAGCCAGAGATAACTATGGATTAGTTTTTGACGATGTTAAAAAGATGAAGGCGATGAAACAATTACAAGAAATAGAAAGTGGACCAAATTTACCACCTCCAGGTGCAACAAGAGATGGAGACATAGCAAATAGCGACAGTGCTGTTGTACCATATACAGACACATCTTTAATGCAGAGAAATCCACAACAGAACACACAAAATCAATTGAATACATTGATAAGGAAAGCTCCGACAATGCCAAAACCAAAATGGCATGCTCCATGGAAGTTATATCGTGTTATTGCTGGACATTTAGGATGGGTTAGATGTGTTACTGTGGAGCCAGGAAATGAGGTATGGTCATGTTTATCTATATTTTTGCATTTAACTTGATATTTATTATTGTAGTGGTTTGCGACTGGAGCAGCTGACAGAATAATAAAAATATGGGATTTAGCTACTGGACAATTAAAGGTATCTCTTACAGGACATGTTAGTACAGTTCGAGGACTTGCTGTCAGCAGTCGTCATCCATATTTGTTTAGCTGTGGTGAGGATCGACAAGTAAAATGCTGGGATTTAGAATATAATAAGGTAAAGTTTGTAATATTCAATTATTACTCACAATTATAAGATTTCTTTATGTACAGGTGATCAGACATTACCATGGGCATTTGTCAGCAGTATATTCACTTTCGCTGCACCCTACGATTGACGTATTACTAACAGCAGGTCGAGACTCCACAGCAAGGGTATGGGACATGCGAACAAAGGCTAATGTACACACTTTAACTGGACATACCCACACAGTTGCTAGTGTGATAACACAATCTTCAGAACCACAAGTTATAACAGGTTCTCATGACACAACAATACGATTATGGGATTTAGCAGCTGGTAAATCTCTGTGTACTTTGACGAATCATAAGAAAAGTGTGCGTAGCTTGGTATTCCACCCTACACTGTAAGTTATGTTATTTGTAATTAGGCTACTAGCTCATAGATGGTGTAATTGTTTTTGTTTTCCTTTTATTGATACATTATAGCAATTAAAACCTTAATAGTTCAAATTTTTTTAAGATATATGTTCGCGTCTGGATCTCCTGATAATATTAAGCAGTGGAAATGCCCTGAAGGAAAATTTATACAAAATTTGTCAGGTCACAATGCAATTGTTAATTGTTTAGCTGTCAATGCAGAAGGCGTTTTGGTTTCTGGTGGCGATAATGGGACATTACACTTTTGGGATTGGAGAACTGGCTATAACTTCCAAAGATTACAAGTAAATATTAAATAATGACATTTTTTTGTTTCGTATAAAACTTTTATTTATTTATAGGCACCAGTGCAACCGGGTTCAATGGACAGCGAAGCAGGCATATTCTCGATGATCTTCGATCAATCAGGCTCAAGATTAATAACAACAGAAGCTGATAAGACAATAAAAATTTATAAGGAAGATGATACAGCCACAGAAGAGAGTCATCCTATCAACTGGAAACCGGATATTCTTAAGAGACGGAAGTTTTAAGTGCCCATGCAAAAAGTTCTGGCTTCTTTCGTCTATTTGCCACTTTGGGCATTATTATTTAAGCTTCCAAAATACTACATGTAATTTGTTATTTTTTGTATATAATAAAAGGCTATTTTCCAGATTTTTTTTGTTGTATCAAAAATTAAATTAAAAATGTAAATTGCAAGTGTATAAAGCAGTTTATTTATTGCTAATTCATTTCAAATCTTAGGTGTCCCTTACATATTTGCAAATCTTCATAAAAAAAATATATATGGTGATTAAAATATGTATAATGAGCATAAAAACTGGTGTTTCAAAATTAATAAATTAAATTAGTAAAGGATTCACACCTTAATTAATAATCAAGCAGAGATGGAATGGCTTATAATCCATAGATATTCTACATTTCATTCATATTTCTTCGTTTAAGTCATAGTCTTCTTCGGGAAAGTCTCCACAAAGCACATGTTGCGGTTTCACAAAGGCTCCATAATTTGGTTGGCATTCAAAATAGCGCTTTCCTTTGCAACTGCAAATTTTAAAAACATTGATGAAAACTTACTGTAAATTGCATTATATAAGTAACGTACATTCCATCATTTTTTCCAAGAGGTTCATCATACTTAATTCCGACCCAATAACCACCTAATCCTTCGATTTGTCCACTATACATAACCGTTCCTAACCTTGTTGGTGTGTTTGGTACTTGTACCTTGCATCTTGATCTAACAATAGTTGATTCTGATAATCTCTTTTCTTCTTCCTCTTGTTTCTGTTTATTTTTTTGATAGTCCTCATTATACTGTCCTAAAATGTCAACACAATAAACAAAATGGATATAATTCTGATTCGACATCCTACCTAATTTATTTTTTTCAAGGAATGCTCTTACTGAATCTGTTTTCTTTGCATATATCTCTTCTGGCAGTTCGTACTTTTCAACATTCCCAAAATCTAATTCGTTTCTAATGGAGAACTTATCAATAACATGTAATCTCATTCCGTTTTCCAACGGATATGACCCTAGTAAAGCATTATCATCGGATAAGCTACATATTAATTTGTTATCTTTTGTATAGGCTTCTATTTGCATTGTAGCGCAGCTGCCGCCGGTCATCAATTCTAACTTCGCCTGTAAGTAACAGCAGTCACAATTTGTATTGCTGATAAAACCAAAAATATACCTTTAAATCCGTGATTGTAATATCCTTGGGAAATCTTTTTTCGCTAAAGGACATGTCATCTTTCGAGGTGGATATGTGGAGATTAACGAAATCCGAAGTTATTACTTTATAATCTGCCATGATTTTGATTGAATTTGAAATGGATTCAGAAAAATTGTAAATGACAGATGACCGGGTGTATGCACTGATATCACGTCAAATTTAAATATTGTGCTTCGCCACTAGATCATAATTACAGGCGATTTAGCGCTGCGGGTTGTTTTAAAAAGACTATTTTTATTTGTTAAAGTAAATTCAAAAATTAACTATTCTCTTGTACACAAAAAACTTAATCGATGACAACGATTATTAATAATTCAAAACTACTTTTAAAAGAGATTTTTTTTCTAGAAAATGATTCAATAACTTGATTATAAAAATACTGTTCATATTACAACCACTTACGCGTGTATATGGTTACCAGAGAGAATATAGTACTTACTATGTTCTCTTTGTACGGTTGCATTGTTATTCAACGGTGTTATAGGAACCACTATATCGTAAACTTTATCGAATTTAGGGGTGACATCTAGCATCAAATGCTTGATATGTTATCAATTAAGTGAACTGTTGGTATTGTAAATGTCTACAATAAGTTGTCAAAATCAGAAAATGCAATAGCTATAACCTCAATTTATTAGTTATTGTTGACATGATTTTCGTGTACATGTGTTAAAAAACGGAATTGCTTAATTGTAATTAATTCAAATATGTCTTCTAAAATAGAACCTAAGAACAAAGCCAACAATAAGAAGAAAATTAAAGTATTTACTAAAAAGAAAAAACGTAACCAACCTGAATCCGTATTTATACAAAAATTGAAGGAAAAATATTCTGAGGTAAGTGTTACTTTATTTAATTTATATTTATTTATTATACAATTTTGCAGATAGACACATTAAAAATTAGTGCATTTTCCGATTTTCCTTTGTCTCCACAGACACAGAAAGGTTTAAAAGAGTCGGGTTACTTAAAACCAACAGAGATTCAGCGAGATACCATTGGATTAAGTTTACAAGGCAAAGATATCTTAGGAGCAGCACGTACTGGCTCAGGAAAAACTTTAGCGTTTATAATACCTATTTTAGAGAAGCTGTATTGCTTACAATGGAGTAGATTGGATGGTCTGGGTGCATTGGTTATAACGCCAACACGTGAATTAGCGTATCAAATTTTTGAGGCTCTACGGAAAGTTGGGGTACATCATGATTTTTCAGCGGGGTTAGTTATTGGCGGAAAAGACTTGAAATTTGAACGAAATAGAATCGATCAGTGTAATATTATGATTTGCACTCCTGGTCGTTTATTACAGCATATGGATGAAAATCCTTTGTTTGATTGTGTAAATATGAAGGTCTGTGATTATATACTCTTTAGAAACCACTAAACTAACGTTCTCTTTAGATTTTAGTGTTAGACGAGGCGGATAGATGTTTAGATATGGGTTTTGAACAAACTATGAATGCAATCATTGCAAATTTACCACCAATAAGACAAACTTTGTTGTTTTCTGCAACGCAAACTAAATCTGTGAAAGATTTAGCTAGATTAAGTTTGAAGGATCCTAGTTATGTGTCTGTTCATGAACATGAGAAACATAGCACCCCTCCTGGTTTAGAACAAAGCTATGTTATTTGTAATTTGGAAGATAAAGTATCGATTATATGGAGTTTTATTAAGAATCATTTAAAAAAGAAAAGTATTATTTTTTTTTCGAGTTGTAAGCAAGTAAAATATATCTATGAGATGTTTTGCAAGTAAGTAGTTATTTTTATATAAAAATGTAAGCTTATACACATAAATTGACAGGTTACGCCCAGGTATAAGTTTAATAGCCTTATATGGGACCCTACATCAACTTAGACGAATGGAAATATACGAAACGTTTTGTCATAAACAAGCAGCTATCTTATTTGCAACAGATTTAGCTGCAAGAGGGTTGGATTTTCCAGCTGTTGATTGGGTGGTTCAAGCTGACTGCCCAGAAGATAGTGCTACTTATATTCACAGAGTTGGAAGAACGGCCAGGTACAATAAAGGTGGTGAAAGCCTACTTTTGTTGCTTCCAAGTGAAGAGGCAATGGTAAATCAGTTATCGGAACGTAAGATACCAATTGAAAAAATAGAGTAAGCATTCTCTGAATGTTAGTATTTGAAATGATGGTTTGAAACTATTTTTTTGTGTTTAGGATTAATTCACAGCATCTCCGTAATCCTGTTAGGAAAATGGAGGCTTACCTTGCTTCTACACCTTCTCTAAAGGATTCTGCACAGAGAGCATTTGTTGCTTATGCTAAATCGGTGTTCCTAATGAAAGACAAGAATGTCTTTAAAGTGCAAGATTTAGATACAGATGCGTTTTCAAGATCTTTAGGGCTAGCTATTCCTCCAAGAATAAGATTTTTGCAAAGACTAAATGCAAAATCCACACAAAGACATCTATCTACCAAACAAATGAATTTCAACATCAATCTAAGCCAGGATAAAGAAAATAACGTTATTAAATTCAATGACTCCAGTGATAGTGGCGTTTCAGAAGATGAAACTGAGAATGATATTAAAGAACAACCGTTTTCTATACCTGATGATGAAAATTCTGAGGATGATATATTGAAAGTTAAAAGACAAGACCACGACATAGATTTGCCTACAGAAACTGAATTAGCCGTATTGGAAGCTAGTAAATCCAAAACAAAAAAGCCTGTGACAAAAGCAGCTGTAGCAAAGAAAATGATTAAGAAAAACATAGTTCCCAATAAGAAAGTAGTCTTTGATGATTCTGGAGAAGCGATTGTTCAAGGAACTAAAGAAAAACAATCAGAGTTAGCTCAGGAATATGAAAATGAAAATGTTGGTGGTATAGACTTAGAGAAAGCTCGATTGGTCTTAAAGGAAGAAGATAAATATGATAAAGCACTATTTAAGGAGAAAGTTAAAACTAAAAAAAAACAGCAAAAGAAAAAATTGAAACAAAAGAAGTTAGAAGCCGAAGAAAAGGATGACTTTGGTACAGATTCTGAAAATGAAGGCCCTGATCTATCATGGTTGCCAGATCCAGATAAGATATATGGAAAGAAAGGTGGCAATGAAGTAAGTGATGACGAATATATACCAAAGCAAGATGGATCTGATGACGAAGATTCAATTGAAGGAGGATCAAGTGAAGGGGACAAAGAGGAACTGGTTAGGCAAGAATTTAACAGTGAGGAAGAATCAATTCAAGAAGACTTGAGCGAAGAAGAATCCGAGAGCATTCCCAAATCCAAAAAGAGGAAATTACAGGCTCTAACAAATAAAGCAAAAAGAAAGAAGAACGACATCGAAAATCTTAGCAAATCTTTAAGTTTGAACGAGGCTGAGGAACTAGCATTATTGCTATTGAATAAGAAATAGAATATATTACATAAAATATATCTTTATTTATAAAAATTATGTCATTTTCAATTGAAAAAAAATTAATATACATATACCAACCTTTGTTTATATTATTTTACCCATTCTTTAGGATTTCGCAGAACTTCCAATAGTTTAGCTTCAGGTGAGTCTTCTTTTGGTTTGTGCATGTAATGCCATTTCTAAAACAACATCTTTGTAATCATTTATATTGGGTAAAAGAAAAACAAGTTATAAATCAAAACTGGCATTTTGTATAGAATGACGCTAGCTGTATCAGAGTTAAATTAGAATGCTTATGTGTTCTATTTAGGTATTACATTGTATTTATGTTTCATGTTGCTCCTCATAGTATAAATATAAATGTTATTAGTTATTACAGTATTAAGGATTGATATCAGGCTCTTAGAGTTAATGCGGTTCTGGTATTACCAATCTCTGCATCTCATACTGAATTGAATATCCCGTCTCTAGTTATTTATGTATACTTACAGCATTTAGAGGTAATGACATCAAGATACTCTCAAACCTTGCCCCAGGTGTATAAAGCCCGAATTTGGTACCTCTGTCGTAAATCAGATTGAATTCCACATAGCGTCCTCTACGGATTAATTGCCATTCACGTTCTGCCGGAGTGTATTGTTTACATTTATTCTTTTTTACTAAAATATCAACAAATTAGATTAGGAAGTGCTTTGATAGTGGTAAATTGTTACCTATAGGTACATATGCAGGTATTACTGAGTCTGCGCATGTCGTGACGAATTTGAAGACTTCCTCTTGTGAAGGAGTCTCGATATCATCAAAGAATATCCCTCCAATACCTCTTCTTTCACCTCTATGTGTGATGTTGAAGTAATCATCGCACCATTTCTTGAAATTCGCGTAATAAGTTTTATCATGTTTATCGCAAGCTTTTTTCAATGTTTTATGGAAATGTACAGCGTCGTCTTTGTCTAAGTAATACGGTGTTAAATCAGTACCACCCCCAAACCACCAGTGAACTTGATCACCGTCCTGTACTTCAAAATATCTATAGTTAAAATGCATCGTTGGAACGTGCGGGTTTTTCGGGTGAATCACTGAACTTATCCCGGCGGCAAAGAAAGGCAATGTCTCACTCTTTAGATTCTTACCCCTAGCTCTCATCATACCAGCAGCGCTTGGGGGGAGATTCCCGTGAACAATTGAGACATTAACCCCGGCTTTTTCGAATATTTGCCCTTCTTGCAGGACGCAAGTAATGCCACCCCCGCCTTCTTTCCTTTGCCATTTATCGACGGTGAATTTCTTTGAGGGACTCTCTTCCTGCTCGAGAGCCTTGCATACTTCAGCTTGTACCCTCATGATCATCAATTCCATCTTTGTTTTCATGTCATCTGGATCCCTTTCGAGTTCTTGGATTGGTGTCACTGGCGCCGCCATGAATTTGTCTATGTTTATGGAGGAGGCCATGTGAGCAGAGAGATCTTCGTTTATGAGAGCCAGTCCGGTTCCTACTACTGCTAAACCACATTTCCTGTAAAAAAAAAAATGATTTTGCTCTCATTATCATACTATAATTTTTGGGATCTCTGCATGAAGGAATATAATCCTTTTTTGTGTATATAAGTATAAAATGTTTTATTTTAGTAGAAAAGGCATCTAAAACTGTATCGATGTTATATGTGGTGTTAAATAAATTACGAATAGAATAAAATTACCAATACTCATGACAATATTTGGAATTTATAAAAAAATAATGAAATAGTGCATATTAGCGCTATCTATAGTGGAATTATATGCTGTATAAATATAAATGCTTGTTTAATTTTTAATTTACACTGGACATATAAAGATTTGTTTTATTATGTTCCTAATTACTATAAAATATCTATATCATCATACTTCAATTATTATTACTATTGTTACTAACATGAATCTATCTTTTATGCCAAAATTAACATTACAGCTATGCGCCATCTATTAACATTTTCCAGATACCAAGTGAGTTACAGGTATTCTATAAAATGAGACAAATTTCCAATTCAATTTGAACATTTTGAAAAGTATTACAAGGTTTATTACACAGTCTGCTATTTATTTACAATAAAAGAGGAGAGTTTATGTAAATAGGTGCGACCAAACGTTTCAATATTTCCATTCAAAGAAAGAAGCGATTACGTGATTACGAACACGTTTTGGATGCATCAAAGTATAGATAGAACGAAAGTTCGATTATGTTTGCAATGCGCTATTGATTTGTGAAATTATTATTAATTTTAGAATTGTAATGGTGATAAAGCATTTATTATTATTATAAATTTAATTGATTTAATTTAAACTTACCACAATCTAGACACACTTTGTTGCCGTTGATAATAAATAACACTGCAATTTCTGACGAGAACTTTAAATAACATCGTAATTATTTCTTTTTGTATTCACGAATTAATGAGCTAAAACACCGTTATTTGAAAGCATTAATTAATACTGTGCTTTTTTCACTTGTAACGAATTCGTATACGATTTTAATTACAATAAATAGCGAATACGATACGCACTAATGCCAAGAATTCAGTGTGTGGAATCCTCTCTCTATCTGCCACTCACTTCTAGGTTATGGTAGAGTGATCAGCTGTTTTCTTTTTTTTTCTTCACGTCTATTTATTTTTATAGACCGATTCGGAGGGTCGACACGATCGATATCTTCATCTTTTTTCGATAAATGCGGACCGCCTGTTTCGGTCGCACGGGAAAAATTTACATTTGTGCCGGTTGGCACATTGCGCATATGCAACATGTGTTGGTTGGTTAGGTTTTGGTGTGGTGTTGGTGTGTTAATATCGATCTGTCAAAATTGTTGATGCTGATAATTTTCGCGATAAAGTCGACGACGATAAGCCAGCGCACTTTCCAGTATCAACGAGTAAGTTCATTGCTTTTTCCTTTAATAATCCTTTTGCTTGTTAAATTGCCGGCTGCTTTGAAAACACCAAAAAGGAAAAGTGTCCTCCTCTCGTGTATCTGTGTGTATATGTGTGTGTTCTCCGGTTTCGCCAAAAACTCTACTCTTGCGCTATATGCTTCCACTGTTGTGGCGCAGAAATCCGACGTCCGGATAAAGTTCCGATGCCCGGAATATTGACGTTCTCGTTGCGTTTGGCGCGTCGGTGAGTGCGGAAGATCGTTCCGCCCCTTTCTACCCTTAACTTCCAGGCACTGTTTCGCCGTTTGTTGCAAAAGCTTACGATCCTGCGACCCGACAGGAACACAACCCCCTCGAAAGCCAGATACAGAAGCAAGATATGTCACTTTGAAATAAACACTCGCGGATCCAATCGAAAACTAACAAGTCAAGAAAAAAATACCAGCGATTTTTATTTAATTTCCCTTCTTTAATTTCTCAAAAGAAAATCGCGATTTTCGAACGATAGAAGCGATTTTTACCATCTTATCCTGATTATGGTGTGATTAAACGCGTGTTTTTCAAAACAAAAGAAAAAAAAACGTCCCCTAAGTCATGAAGAAGTTTACTTTCAAAGGCGTCCTTGACAATTTTCGCACTTCCGTCGCCCAACCGAGTAGGCCGGATCAAGAAATCCAGGAAACTCTTCGACCGGAGCATTTTCAGGTTAAAAGGGTAAGTTTTTCCCCACAAAATGTTTAATTTATTTTCGAATATAAATTGAGGTCGGCTAAAAAATAAACGACTTTGATACGCGTTCGTTTATCGTTTGTTTTTTTCCTTGTTTTCCTATCGGAACTCTAACTTTGATAATTGTTTGTGTAATTAAGAGCTCGGGGTTAATAATGCTTTATCGCGATTTACACAGTAAATAAACGTAAAATTATAATTACAGTAATCAGACTAATCAGATATGCTGTTTTATAATTTAAAATCGTCGTTTCCAAGAGAACTTTTTGCTATAGAATCAGTTGGAACTGTGGTTTTTATTGCAATATTCATCACTGCTTATTTCCAAGGATGGAGCTGCTAATTTATTCTGCGTTTGATTATTCGTGGGTTATATTTTTAGAGCATGCTGCTTTAATTGTTCTATTCAATTTTGTATGTTCTTATTCTTAATGAATAAGGTTTCAAATGTTGACTTGGTAATATATTAAATACCTTTGAGCATCTAGAAAATCTTAGGAAGCTGAATTTAAAGGTCGTAGAAGCTTTCAAACGTTAATGTTTTTTGTTTATTCAATCTCCAAACTTTTTCTCGTAAATGGATTGTTTTCTAAAATCACACAACAGCTCTGTTATCTTATTTTTTCGTAACTGGAAAAACAATTAATATTTATTAATAAAGTATCTAATATTATCCCATGGTAAATGTATAGGTTTATATAATGTATGATACATGAGATACGTGAAATATCTATAAATAAACAAACACGGTGCATTAGTACCGTACTTGTTTCAATTTATTTAATTTTTGGAAGGGTGCAATATCCTAATGAATAAAACATATTGATTTTATTACTTTTATCCCTGAAGATTTAAATTTGGCGCCCAATTTCCAAGAATTATTTAATCTACTAGAACAAACACAAAAAAAAAGCAGTGTGCGAGGATAAAGATAATAAATCATTGCCAGGTATTCTCGATATTCGACGGGGTATCTTCGCGTTATCTACAATGTCATTAGTTTGAAATATAATGCGTAAAAAAGTAGCAAGCAGCATATTTAGAGTTTACTTGCTACTATGCAATTCCGGTAGTATTTTTTAACAAGCAAGCCTAGTTTCAAAAATAACACGAGACTAGCAGCACCTAAAACGTTGATAAGCCTTATTATCTCCAACTGTTGTGGTTTGTATTGTATATAATAAATTCTAAATATGTACTTTACTGTATTGCGAATACAGTGAAGTGCAATCAGATGCGAAATATACAGTAGTACGCTTGGCGTTTTTAAAGTATAGGAAAAGATTGGTATGTTATTATTCTTGTTAATAAAATGCTTAAAAATAGTTTTTTTAAAATCACGCATTTGGAAAGTATACCCCTGCGCACATTGTTTGTTTTATAGACTTAAGAAGAAAAACTGAGATAATTACAATAATAAAAATAACAAAAAGGAAATGCGATACGGAAGAAACAGCAAATAAAATGCAACTAAACGAGTAAACGATAAATTGCGCCGCATGAAATCGTGGAACAACATCGCAACAGGCTCTATTAAACGATAACAACCATCATTACACCAAGTCTAACATGGTACTTGTTGCCGCTGTGACATAATTGCGTTATGTTTAAAGAAATTATCGTAGAAGAAAAGGGATTTTATGTTTAACATTTTACTTTATAATATGTAAAGCTTTCTTAGGTATTAAATTATATTGTCAAATAACGTGACACTCCCTTGCAATGTTGCCACATATCTAATTATTTTTGTAATGTGCCATGAGAGCTCATGAAGATTAGTTTTTTCAGAATTTGCAAAAATTCTATAAAAACTTGTTTTTCTGATATATTTGCAAAAATTTGAAATCACCATTGTACAAAAGAATAGACGATTTTTTTGCAATTATTCTATAAGAGCACATCATCAGACATTTATTGAAACCATACAAAACAAGGATATCAGAGCAAAAAGTAATGTTTTTTGTGTTAACGTATGAAAAAACAACATGAAAACAACGTAAAATAGTAAATTAATATTCTTGAAATGTGTCGTCTTAAATAACAGTGCCGGCTCGTGATTATCTTTGGTGAGCTCTTATTTAATAAAACAAAAAAAAATATTCCAAACCTAAAAGAACACTTACTTAGATATATTCTAATGAAAACGAAGGTTGTAGGCAGAAAATTACACGCAAAACAATAAACCTGCAAAAAAGATTATTCAATTTTTAAACTTAATTCGAACACAGAAACACGTTACTGTATAATACTGCTTACATACTACAAACTTTTGAGCATGTCATACGCATACGTACTATGATATTAAAATAAGTTATTTTTAAATACTCGTACGTCATTTTTATTAATTCGACTAGTATTATTTCATTTTCGCTTTTAGGCCAAAATTTAAAAATTCTCAAAATCTGTTCAAAATAGACATGAATCTATATTGCATTGATTTACTTTTAGATGGAGAACCTAAAACCGTAATAATATATAGGGTGTTCCATTTAAAATAAAGTGGATGCTTGGTTCGCTAATTATCTATCATCCTGTATACGCAAAAATATTTTTAGAAAATATTCTGAGATGTCTAATATGTTATCAGAAAATTCCTAGTATTTACAGTATATGCGCAATTCTACAATTCCAGAAGGTGATATACCTTGTATACTTTATAAATCTTGATATCGCTTTTTATCCTATGGCCGCTTGAGGTTACATATAGTACTGCTGTTTCTCGAAAATAACGTATTTCCGGGCGTAAGTTTATTAAAATATTTTGTCAGGTACCTCAACAGCAAATTTGGCTAATTGATACTGGGATATCCCGCATGATGTCATATCTTGGTAAAGACTTTCCGCGATAATTACTTTCCTAGAAGAGTAGGATCTGTTTGAAAGATGAACAAGTCTCCTGCTTTAACCCCAATTTTTCCTCAAATGTGAAAATTTTATTTCTCATCTGGCCAATAATTTTGTGTGATCCTTGTAATTCTAAGTGTACTACATTAATCTTTTGGGTAATATCAGAGAAGAAAGTTATAAGTGCGCAAACTACTCACTATTTTGAAGTTTGAGGTAATCTTTACCACTATGTTTTAAAAACTAACGTAGTTTGACAGAAAATGCCTGAAGGAGTTTATTCATTTGAATTTTTTAGTTTACGTAAATCTCTTTTGAAAGGAGCATGGCCATTTTATTTAAATTTTTTGGCCAATGATTTCCAGTGATAAACATTATGTGTTTCATCATTTTTTTAGATTCATCAAATCCAGATTGCCCCTCTCCAAGTTGTCCACCAGCTCAAATTAAGTAATTTCCCAATCCACTCCCATTTCAAACCCGTCACGTTCCTTCCCCCTGACTGCCTAATCGAACTGAATCGAAAAATCCTTGATGGATGCTACTCAAGGGACTACTGTGCTGGTCGGTGGGGAAAAAGTTCCCCTGTGTATAGCAAATGCATGACCCGGTCCAATCCCTCGCTCACACCAAACGCTTCAGTGCGGTCAATCAAATGCTTGTACATTATTTTTCCGGACGCGTTAACGCTCCGGTCCGATGGGTTGATCATCGCCGATGGTCGGAAGAGCTTAATGGCGAAGCGTTCGCTTCAAAATCACGCGCCGCTGTTAGATTCGGACGTGTTCTAATATTCGTACCGATTTGGTGGAGGCGCCTGGATGTTTAGCTGTTAGCTCTCGATCGTATTTTTACCGGAATGACCGTTAATGAGACGATTGGATTGCAATGGTGTTTATATCTAGGGTAATGTGTACTAATAAATATAACACAAATGGATTTGGGGGTGGGTTTCGGTAGCATTCTGGAATTAAGAAAACTTTTTACTATCCTTAAGAAAATATTGTTTTGTGTTATAATGGCCATTTACTTATACTAAGAATCGCTTTCTTCAAATTTTCTGCAAGATTTTCTTGAATCAAGTTAACAAATGTCTTAAATAAAAAAATACAATTATTTCATTACAAGAATGTACTTCTCTTAAGCGAAGAAAGAAACGCTAAGAAAATATTTCTTTTGATTTAAAATAGTTATGGTATTGCGGATAATTGAAACAGCAATTGTCTTGAATTAAACCGGACAGCTTTGATACAAGTAAACGTTTCTCTATGTATTGATCTACTGCTTCGTACCAATTTAACAGCATCTCTCAACATATTCGCCATAATCTCTTTTTCCAGATATTAAATTTCTCCTTTTCACTATCGCAATAATAACCGATATTTCAATGCGTTATTGAATATTTAACATTTGAATATTTCACACATTCTCGCAAGCATCACCATCTCTCTCTTTCCCAGTTTACTATTTGGATTTCTTTTTTCATCTCCCTATAGAATCCTCGAAATGAAACACGTCCAAAATTTATTGCCACCATTCTTTTTTGAATGTACGTTACATCCTCCACGTTTTGGAATATTGATGGCGTCTTCTCCGCAGGTAAACAATGTTGTGATATCATATGACGCGTTGCTCTTGAATTCGACATTGTATCGCGTTTGAATCGGCATCTTTTTTCCTTCTTTTTTACGAAATAATGTTGTCTATTTCGCCGTCTTTTTCGTGGAGAATGGAGGGGAATATCATTCGATATTGCTGGAATAACGCGAAACGTATTGAGAGGAAAATCATACGACAAATGGGATTTTATTGAAATTGCGTTCAATTGTCAAAGGTGTTGGGAAGGAAGTAGTAAATCTTTCAGAGGAATTGTACGCCAATTGCGGTATGTAATTGTTGAAGATATCTAGACCATTATTACTACCTTCCTTAATTAAAATATAAAATAATTATACAGCTTATGTAAGGAAAATGCAGTTGTCAAACAGTTTTATGTCAATCTTGCTAAATGTAATATGCCTAGAGACGTAGATAGGTAAATGTCACATAAAAGGACAATTCAAGTCATTGAAATTTTATAACACCTTTTATAATAATACAGGGTGGCGCACCACATTCGCGTCGGTTTATATTCGAAAAACGGCAAAATATTTTTAATTTTTTGTTTTTGTAGAGCTATTGTAGGTGCATTGGGAGCAAGTTTTAACATTATTTTTGAAATATACAGGATGACTCAAAAAGAGGTTACACACCAAAGTTGTGAAATTTTAAATGGATTACCTGTATATTATTGCATATTTTGATACTACGGACTGAATAAAGGCAAGTTACTGTTATGTTTCGTATACCTAACTCAAACCGTTTTTGAGACATTTAACTATTCTTGAAAATGTAGACTAAAATTTAAGAGCCGAGCCTGTCCTACGTATATAAGCTAGATATTTCTAATTGTATTTACGTTTAGTCGAAGTATTAGATCTGTTGATAAAATAAAAATGATCCCTAAAAATTATACAGGGTGGACGAAAATATACTTTTGATTTGGACTATCATTAAAGTCAAATAACATTCTTATATTAAACGGAACAGCCTGTATTGTATGAAAGAGCCACCTCATCCGCACTATCTTCCAGACGCCAGAAAGAGTCCTTATTAAAAGTAGTGTATTGTATGTAAGTGAAGTTATTTCTTTTTAATTTCAATCCTAAAAGTTTTGATTGATTTTTGTACGTAACTTTATTTTATATATGTTCAATTGTATTTAAAATACATAAAATTAATTTTGGATTATTTTTTTAGTTATGGGAACGGATTATCTCTATTTCTTTTATTCCTTATAGGAACATTTAATTCCAATTGCGAAATTTCAGATTACTAAATGTTTTTGAAACCAATTAATTCCGTAAACCGAGGTACCAATGGTATTTAATTTTTGTATTTCTCCTGACAACTGGTTTAGTGTATTTAAATCGGGGTTTCTGCTTCATCAACTTAATCAGTTTATTTCGAATATCAGCCGGAATAGTTTTAATTTATTGATTGTGTCGTTTAGTGTATTGAACGCGTCTCTCAATTTTATATTTCGACTTTCATTCAGGTATTATATCGTCGCTGTTAAGCGTTTAATATGGAAATTAAATACCTTAAAAACCTAATAACGAAATAGAGAATAGATACAGTAAGTATACGTAGAATCATTTGAGAAGAGAGCTCGATGCGAATATACTAAAGCCTAAAATATTTTCAATAATCTAAGGCTTATACCGGAAGTAAATGTCAACTTTGTTATCTTAAATAGAACACCCCCTACAAATTATTACATTTTTGAATTTGTTGGTCAATTTTAAGATTTGTATGATAAGACAACTACGTTGCTGTTTCTAACCATTTTGGAAATATTTGTATTTTTTGAAGATGGACGAATGCATGTGAACTTTTATAACTATGAAAGCGTTTAACTTGGAAAATTGAAATTTTGCAAGACTGTTGACTGTATAAGGTAGGATTAGAAACTGGACGAATAAACAAAAACATGCTATACTCATTACACATCTATGATGAATATTTTTTCTAATACAATTTAAATTTCTTTTAATCATTTTTTAAACAAGTTTAAGGGGATGTTGTTTAAAGGAGCACTAAAATTCAAATCGGCGAGGGTGGGGTAATAAAAAACTGATGGAGTAAGATATGTACATAAAATATTTGTATAGCAGTTATTGTTACTCTGAACAGTATATATTTGTTTATATTGTTGTGAAGCTAATGTGAATGTTCTTATGGACAAAATGTTGTTTGCTTTCAATAAAATGATAAGGAGGACATGTTTTGTTTCTTATTATTAGGCTTAGGATAGTTAGATTTTTATTAAATACCTGCATATGCAAATGCATATTTTGGACATTTGTATCAATAAATGCATATTTTAATTCTTTAGAGTATTAATGCATATTCGAGCTAATCTGGTGTGCATTTCGACTGCAATCTCTACGCTGGAACCTTATTAAATATATCGTACGCTTCTTTAGTCGTTCGTCTTTCCCATCCTACTTCAGTTCGTCTCCGCCCAAAAATTCGGCATAATATTTTTCTTACCTGTGCTTCTGTCATTGTTTGTACTTTTTTGTTCATCATTTTTCCGATCCGTTTGTATGCTCTTGTTTTCGTTTTTACTGAAACTTCTTTTGACTTTAATATGTACTGGCACATGTTACTTTTCGTTATCCTTAGATCTATCTCTGTTTCTTCGTTACATTTGTCATTAATTAATGTTCCTAAATACATGGAGCTGTTTACTTCTTTAAATTCCATATTTTCTCCTTGGTTAATCTTAACCTTCTTTTTATTTTCCTCTATGACTTACCTTTAATTTCATAGAATTACTTTTGTCAGTATTTATGTGTAGCCCTTTCTTCCTAGCTGCAGTTATTAATTGTTTGGTTACATCTATTAGTTCTTCTTTCCTTCTAGTAATCACTAGAGCGGGCCAAATTGCGCCATCCAACAGAATCGGAATCAGGCGCAACGGCCGCTTATTGTAAATAGCGTATATGTGAGTCACAGCAGATATGTGATATTTCGAAATTAATACACAAGAGTAAAAAAATAAAAGCTGACGCAATAATAATGTTTAGTAATTAGAGCGGATATATATATATATATATGTACTCGCTGAGGTGTTTTTATTTTCATTATGATTTTTTATTTGATTGAAAACGGTATGCGTTGTAAATGGGATGTAATAAGGAAATAACTGAGAAACTGAACGCTTTTTTTATTCTGTTGTACTTATAATGTAACTGTAAATAAAGATATAATAAATAAATTCTATCCTTCTTAATAATGCGGATAGGCTTGTTTAAAAAGTTGCACCATCAGATAAGTTTCCACATTTGCCTCGGTGAAGGATGTTCGCCGAGACGAAAAAATGTTCTTATATTTCGAAAACGACCGTTCCACGTCTACCGAAGTAAGACAGGCGTAATTAAAATAATCTTTAGACTTAGTCAAGGAATCTGCAGATGCCCGATCGCACATTTGTCTTAATCTCGTGTAGTCCGGATTCTTTTTTAAAACACTATCGAACTTAGCTAAAACTCGTCCACTTGTTGCATCGTTTATACTGTGTAACAATGTACTAACTTCGTCCACGACTTGCACTGATTCTACCAATGACAATCCAGAATTTTGCAAATTTTCTATCGCGTCTACTAACCCTTTGTAATTGTTGCTAATATTCTTTAGATGTGTTTCAACAGAAATATCGAGAAATCCCTTCTGGCTCATCCTAATAGCTCTAGCTTCGGCAGGGACGAATTGCAAAATAACGGATTTGACTTCTTGAAAATGTTCATTATAATAAAAAGCGGCTTTTAACCACGTTCCCCAACGCGTAAGAATGGGCTGTGGTGGTTCTCGAATACCAGGGCATAACCTGTGGAATGCCCTAGTCCTCTTAGGACTTTTGAGAAACACTTTTTTGTGTTTGCTATTAATGCATCCACTCCGGGTAACACTCTCGAATAGTTTGTGCCACAAGATGTAAAGCATGGACTTTACACGTAACATGTAAAAGTCCTTCACACTTTTCTTTAAGGGAACGGCCTACACTACACATTGTTGCTGCACCATCGCTCATGAACAACAACAGTTGACTGGTTGACACTTGAAATTTTTGTAACGTTTCGAGAACTACGGCCGTAATTGCTTTACTAGTACACTGTTTTAATCTTCTGCTGGCTAATAGAATTGCAAAATTTGGTTTAATAGGATCTAATACGCGCACTATTATATTCAAAATAGAATTTTTATTGCAATCTGTCGTCTCATCAAGACATAGCCACAGCTGTTTATCTTTTAATTCGGCTTTAATTCGATTTTCAATGTCCTCACGTATTCGTGGAATATCTCTCCGTAACGCTGTCCGAGATGGTAGTATCCATTCGGTATTGTATGTACCCCAGAATTTTCGAAATGCTTTTTTATCAAGTATACGAAGTGGTAGACCACATACCATAAACGTTAAAAGCAATTCTAATTGAAATTGACGTTGTTGTGACACACCATTTCTTTTATTTCTGTGGTGTGCGCTATTTATATGTCTTTCACAATCACGTTTGCTCCAGCACAGTAGTTTCTTTTTACAAACTTTACAGAAAATTGTACTCCCATTGTAGTGTAAATCCACAAATTCACTAAGAAATTTATTAACTTTCGTAGGTAATGGCCGTTTATTTTTAATAGTTACGTTAGACATAATCACTAAAGCGAGCACACCGACGCTTGTTTCTAGTATGCCACGAAGTGGTGCAAACGTAATATCTGCAGACTCGTCATTTGTTGATGAATAGAGCGCGTCATCCGTAAATGAATAAGCGCGCTGTTAGTTCGTAGCCGTCGATGAATGAACTTTTTTTTTGTAGTGGCCCACTGTGAACAACGCCCTATTTATCAACGAACACCCAAACTGCAGATGTATATTTGCGCGTCTTCACGACGTAATAGACAGTGGTTTTGGTCCTCGTCCTAATAATTACATATTTAAATTACCTATGTTTACATACATATATGCGCCCGGCAGCCTGATTGCGAACCTGGCGCGTGGCGCTCTTGGCCCGCTCTAGTAATCACTACTATATCATCCGCGTAGCCGAGACAGTGTTGACTTTTCGTGAATATTGTTCCTTTTGTATTGATTCCACTGTCATGTATTACGTCTTCTAAAAGCACGTTATATAGCAGAGTTAACGAAAGGTCCCCTTGTCTCAGTCCGGTCTTTACTTCAAATTCGGTAGATGTGCTTCCATTTACTTTGATTGCACACATGCTCCTTTGTAATGTCATACTTGTTAGTCTTATCACTTTTCTTGGGATTTGTAGCTTTTCCAGAGTCTTAATTGCTTCATTCCTATAGCAACTTTGTCCTGTGACATTTTACAAAAATTTGAAAAATAAAGCCACATTTTGTGACTTCACGAAAGAAATATCACATTTAGCGGTTAGAAACTCATGTATGTAGATTTTTTTTTTTGCATTTGAGAAACAATTTTAGTTTGTTATGCTTTTTATAAATGCATTCGACTGTAAATGTTCAACTCCTTTCATTTCCAGTTTATTTCAAGCCATTTTATATTCAGCATACTACACAGAAAATTAACCAGCACCCTCTAAAACACTTATCCAATGCATTAGCCTTTATATTCCCCAATTAATGTTGTATGAATGTTTTTAAAGTGAAAATACACAAGTAAAATAACTAATGTACTCATCAGTGCCTTTGTACCGCGCATAGACAAATACTACGCCGTGGAAAATACATGACGCCCTCTAGTGGCCGTAGTAGTACGACTACTACGACTACTAGTACTGTTATGTAGTAATAGCAAATACAAAAACAGTTTCTACGGCTCTTCCAATTTCCGCTGATAATGAAGGCCAGACTCACGTTGTTAGTGGTAGCTCTGGGGCTGGTTTTTGGGGAAAAAATAGGCGGTTACGCTCACCGTTTGAAAAACGAGGCGAGTAGCTAATTGAATTTATAATTAACCACCGGTTTTATGCATATCAAATGCGTTTGTAAAAATTCTGCCGGAAGCTATTGAACGAAAAAAAGGATGGAAAAGGAAGGGGGTTTTCAATTTGCCGTGTTTTGTTTTTCAGTACGTGAAATTGAAGTTTGGAGAATGAAAACGGGAATGCACAAAGTTGTGTATGTTTAATTAATATGCATTTGTTGCATGGATGTAGGGTAAATGAACTATTGCAAAAAATCAGAAACGAAAATTGCATATGGCCGTTCTAATTTGATGGTGCTACTTTGGAATTTCCCGCCATTTTCTGTTTAATTTTAGATTCCCAAAAGTAATGTTTTGACAGAATTTATGTTCAAGTTGAATTTAAGAACTACATGTCTTATAGCTGTGTATCTACCTACAAAAACAAATAGGCTCCATTAGATACAAACTACCAGCAATACCGTTACCGTAAATCACCCTGGATTTTCATGCGCAACATCCACACGCTAGAATATCTGATGTACGAGGAACAAGGACAGCTAAAAAAGGAAAACAAGAATTAGATTTTCCAAATAACAAGTGCGCACCGAAGAAAAATCGCGATAAATCGTCAAAAATGAACCCGAGCTTTCGTAATGATTATTTTCTTACTTCCTTCTGTCATTTTTTTTCTGTGTAACTATAACGAACTGTGTTTCGTGCATTTCTTTCAGTTTCTTTTCCATCTTTCGTTTTTTCTTCCCGTTTATTTTTTTTCCATCATTAGGGTGAAAAGAATTCGCTATGTTAGTCACGCAAATAATTTTGGAAAATGCTTTAGTTTCTGGCGTTCACATTGGGGATACGCTTTTCAAAGGGGATTGTAATAAATTGACATGGTGTGACTTCGTACGTTTCTCTGAAAGCACGTATAATTTCAGGTGTCATTTAGAGCCGACAGGATGCTAGAAAAAAGAATGGAATAACGTTCTAGGTGAGACCATTAGCGAAGTCATTAACCTATTTGATTGAATCAATGGTGGTTATGTAGTTTATACCATGCAGATTTTGAGTTAAAGAAAATGTGCCTTTAATGTGTGTTGGAGTAGACAGAGTTTTGACGAACTTTAATACTAGTCTAGAATCTTTTTCCTTCATCTCAGCAAGTGTTAAAGTTGTTTGTGATTGATGGAAACTCATTTACATAGGATGCATTCTGCCATCTCTAGATCTTCTTGGCATAGTCGCCAGGAATATCTTCAATATTTTCTAATTATAATAAGTGATTCTTTAGAGCTGCCTGATTTATCAATTAATCTGCCGGTATTTGGCGAAACTAGCCTGGATGCCTCCGCCTGACTTTATCCTGGTAGTACGAAACCTTTCGATTTTCTCCCATTTTATAATCCCATGTTTTAGATGGTTCTTCTGAAGACCACAATAGTAGACATGGGGATATACTTTTGGCCAACAATTTATTTATCGAAATCTACAAAAAATCCAGTGAATCCACGCTATATGCAAAACCATTCTGCATGAATTTAGTAAACAGGAGGTGGCAAATTTTTTAAAGCGTGATTATACAGTCACTACCGACTCCGGTAGCCTCCGGGAATTGACGCAGAAAAGAGATCCGGTTATTGAACCGCTCCCATGCGGCTCGTGTTGTTTTCACGCTTAATTAAAACAAATTCCGCGTTATCGTCAAGTAGGCGCCGGCCGTCTCCTCGTGTATATATCACCGACGAGCAAAACAAATGAAGAAAACCAACGCCAAGCAATAAGGCGACGAAAATAAGAAAAAAAACAAATGAACGGAAAGCAAAGATGAGCTATACTTCCGCGCCGTTTGAGAGCAGCGTATTGTCCTGGATGAATTTTTCACTTTAATTAAATCATATTTCCAGAAGGCATCACGTTTAATCGTACGGTTTATTGGCGACGCGAAACGAGGGGCAGTGATGACGAGAAAAGTTGGAAGGGGGACATCGTGAAGTTGCCATACGATCGGTTGAAGTGGTGGAATTTAATTTAATACAAAGATCGTCTTGATTAATCACTTCGGGGATTCCTCTATAAATATTTTATATTTTCAGAGGTGGCCTTCGTTTTTAAATTGTTTTGATCGATGTGCTAGTTGCGGAGGATGTAAAATCACACCCTTATATCGCGTTCGTCCTTTTCAAAATAGCAGTGTTTTGTCTTCGGAAGTTAAGCTAGCCTTGGAACATCTAAAATTTAGATCAATGGATCAAATTATGTAGCAAACATAATACCAAGTATACAGGCTGTTCCAACCTTCTGGAATTGTAAAATTGCGCTTGTACAAGCAGTAGGAAGCTTAAATTTTTTGACGATTTAATAGACATCACAGAATATCTTTCAAAAATGTTCCCGTATATACAGGGTAATCGATAAGAGCGGACTAGACACTTTATTTCAATTGGAACACCCGGTATGTATATTATTACGTACCTCGCTCCTCCATCTAGAAATAAACAATAAAATATGGATTCCATATGTTTATTTCTAACAGATTTCGAGATATTAATAATTTTACCCTCAATCGCCTTTTAGATACATCTATTTCCTTCCGAATACATTTTAGCGTAAATTTTTACAAAATTAAATTACATACTTGGCTCTATCTAGATATTGCATTAGAACGCCTTCGAAATATACAGGTCGTTCAGCATTGAACACCAAACTTCACTAAATTCAAACGCCAGACACGTCATTCTGTATCAGCCGTATAGAAAATTTATATATATCTCTAACGTTTTTGTATAGTGATGCATATGTCATTGAAAGTAAAAAAGATATTTATAGTTAAACGCGAGTCCGACATTTGAGCATTGCATCCAAGTGATTTTTGGTGGTAGTATTGTTTGGTTACCATGATAACAATAAACAAAACATACTGACATTGCTATTTCTAACTGTCGAATCAACATTTTTATCTTAAGTGGCTACCTACGAAATACAAAAATGTGTTGATACATATGACTTATGTATGAAGTTAAGGATAACGCAGACATTCCGAAATGCAACACTTGGTATGCTAAGAACATTGTAGAACAACTTTCGCAAACTATTGTATAAATGTATCGAAGCGGAAGGAAGGAATTTTAAACTTTCACTGTATATAGATAAATAAGTATATAACAATTAATTATTGCAATAAAAATTACATTCAAGATTATTAATAGTGTTCCACGTTATTGTTTTTTTTTTTATTTTTTGCTTTGATTTTAAATTGATGCTGACATGCTGATGTTTACATATCTTATTCTTGTAAATAGTCAAATGTTATTAATGATTAAAATGCTGGATGGTTACTTTTTTTTGTATTTTCGGTTCTTGTGTATTTATATCTGTTGAAAATAAAACTGTATTATAATTATACTATACTATATTGCCACTCATATGTATTATTATTATTTAACAAATGAAATTTAGGCCCCCACCATCCACCATGCACAGACGCGCATTTCGCCCGCAAACGGCCCATCGTGCCTTTGCGGAAGGTGGAAGCCAGTCGACAAATGTCGTATATATACTAAGATATAGAACACTTCTATGGATGAGAGTTTTCTAATTGAAGTCACTGTAATTACATACATTGTACGCGTTTCACCGTCAAACGGCTCATCAGCGTGCCTTTGTGGAAGGTGGAAGCCAATCGACAAATGTCGTATATATACTAAGATATAACGTGATGGATGGTGGTGGCTTAAATTTCATTTGTTAATTAACTTAATTCCTGGCTCATAGCTGTTAGTCGAACTCTGCTTCTCTCGCAAAATGTGATGGCTTGTGACCACTTGCTCGCTTCTGTAGAGTTTGTAAGCAAAACATTTCTCGATAATGTATGTGACTTTAATTAGAAAACTCATCCATACAAGTATTTTATTATTATTATTAAACTTATTTCATTTCCTGCATAAAACGAATTAAACGAACTAAACGTGGCACAAAAGCATCCCAATGGGACGGCAAAGAGAACTCAAATTTCAAAGCGAGTCATGTACGTGCTGGAGACAATTTCGGAGCGGTAGTCGAAGCATTCATACGAACGATTCAGCGAGGTGAAGTACTCCTTTCAATCGCGTTGCATTCAGCAACTTGTTACGCTCGTCGGGGAGTAAGAGGAAGTGTTCTTCTGATAATGTGGAGCCTTTGCGAAACGTTTCGCATTCGCATCGAGTTTAAATAGTTGTTTTCATGTCAATGCGATGCATCCAATCTATGTGTGTACGTGCTTCTAACTTAATCTGGAGTTTAAAGCGAGAAAGCGACAATGTGTGCTCGGATGAAGAAATTCTTTGAATTGTGCTGCTGAAAATAGACGTATGGAAGGGGGAAATGAACTTGGAATTTAATTGAAGAGCTCGCTATTTGGTTTTTACGTACATTGAAATAAAAGGTTAAAATGGAAATGTATTGGAAATACGTCACAATTGTAAATATCATAGAAATTATGAGGGCTAAGTTTATGACGCCCGGACTATGAGAATATCTGAACAAATAGAGGACCATTGCACAGATGACATATGTGTATCTATACTGTAAAAAAATTTCTCAGCATGAGTTTAAAATTAACCAACTGTTAAGCAGACATATGTTTGAGGTTAAGGTTTGAGCAGTTAAAATATACTCTTACAAATACAACAATTCGTGCCTTCATAATATAATAACGGAGTCGTTAGAAAATCTCTGAAGAAGATGATGAAGTGAAACGTCAAGTACACACAAATATAGCAAAATGCGAAAGATACGACTTCAAGATTGCAACATTTGGACAAAAGGATGCTTGTCTTCTGACCGTTAGGATATTTTCTAACATGAACGAAATAAATATCTTCATAAGGATTGCGCCTTATTCATATCTACATAAAGCATTCTATTCTCTGATTGCTTGGGCCAAAATCAGATTATTAAGCAGAATCTGCATGCGAGATGTGTCTATTTATAAACGGAGCTGCTGTCATAAATATGATTTATTGCAAGATTCCTACAATTTAACTTAATCACTTTCAAAATACTCGCTTTCTCTATCTATACACGTCTGCATAGAGATCTTCCAATATCTTTAGCAATGCTGCAGGTCACTAACTGTTAACCCCTTCAGTACCTTCACCATTTTTGCTTTTACCTTTTCCACGGACTGAAAATTATGTTGGATTTTTCAATATGATCCTGAGACAAAGAGGTAATCAATGCACGGGAAGGGTCCCGGCCCTCCAAGAATGAGCAAAATGCAACAACAGCAAGTTGAAATGCAAGGTGATACTGTTTGTTTATTTCGATATTCGGGATATTGTTATGATTGAATAGGTATAAGGGTCAAACCGTTAACCAACACTATCACTTTGACGTTTTGGGAGCACGCACAGAACGGGTAAGGAAAAAACGGTTAGATCTCTGGAAAAGCAACACTTGGGTTCTGCATTATGACAACGCACCAGCTCACAATGCCGTTTTTGTGAAGAACGTTTTTCCCGATAAATGCATTCCGCTTCTTGAATATCCCCCATATTCCCAAGATTTGGCCCCATGTGACTTTTTTCTCTTCCCCAAAGTGAATAGTGCACTCTTTGGAAGGGGTAAAGGCAGAAACGATAAAGGTACTGAACGGGTTGACAGCTAATGACCTGTAGCATAGCTATGAATAGTGGAAGATCCATATGCAGAGGTATATACGAGGTAGGCGCCATAAATTCTCGGCCTGACAGGCTTATATAGGTTCTAGCGTGTTCAAACTTCGTTGCGCCATAGTCGCACATGCGCGAGGCCTACACTATATGTGTTACGGCTCGAAGAGTAGTAGTTTTTAGTAGCCAGCCAGACAACGTGACTAGTGCATGAAAATATCTCAGATATAGATGCATATTCCACTGTAGAAAAGTAGGCAAAATGTTTCCGTTTGGGGCAAAAATCGCTTGATGATGATGAGCGTCCCGGTCGGCCAATAGAACTGATAACACCTCAAAAAATATCAATTATTGAAGAAATGGTATTAGCAGATCGCCATTTGAAAGTAAAGGCATTAGCAGCGATGTCTAACATTTCTGAAACAAATATTCGCCGAATTCTCCAAAACCATTTGGGTATGAATAAGATTAGTGCAAGATGGGTACCGCATCCTCTTTTTGCTCCCCAACATGAACGTCGAGTTGAAGGCGCGCTCGTTTTTATACATGTGTGGAGGCGACACGAAACCGATTTTGGAGTCCATTGTTAGAGGATATGAAGCAATGGTCCTGTATTATGATCCTCTATCCAAGAAGGAATCGATGGAATGGTGGCGACCCGATGAATCTCGCCCTAAAAAGGCGAAAGTCGCCCAATCAGCGAAAAAGATGATGGTCACAATATTCTGGGATTGTGAGAATATTTTACTCATTGACTTTGAAGAGCGCAATATAACTGTCAACAGCACATATTATGCGCCTTTGTTGCATAGATTGAGGGACAATATTCGTGCAAAACGTCGAGGAAAATTGACAGAAGGTGTTCGGTTATTGCACGACAATGTACTCGTTCATACTGCCACCATTTTAGAAGTTGGCATCCGCGAATGCGGCTTTCGAATTGGAACATCCACCGTATAGTCCGGACATGGCCCCGAGTGATTATTATTTATTTTTTCATTTAAAGAAAGACCTTAGGGGACGTCGTTTTAAGGATGATAGTGAGTTGCAAGTAGTTGTAATACAACATTTTGAAGGAAAAGCTTTAGATTATTTTTACGAGGGTATAGAATTATTAATTGATCGTTGTAATAAATGTATTGACGTTAGGGGAGATTATATTGAAAAATAACAATTGTTATATTTTACCAAGTCTATTTTTTCTATATCAGACCGAGAATTTATAGCGCCTACCTCGTAGATACGGAAAGTGAGTACTTAGAAGGTTGCAAGATTCTTGTAATAAATTGTATTTATGATAACATTCTTGTTTATAAATAGTCGCATCTCGTACAGTGACAAAATACATAAAAGCACTCAACTGCCCTTAGCTCACTCTAATTGAAAGAAATTATAAAAGATTTTTCTTCTAAAAAGAGGTCAAAACAGCTCTAAAGATGAGCGCGGTCAAAAGTTTCTTTTTTTTTCTCTTTGTTCAGAAATTTAATTCGTTGTTTTGTAAACTTCTAAATGAAGGATACCCACCAATGTTCGAAATAACACACAATGTTTCTTCAAAATCGTTAATCAGCTCCTTACGTTCAAACAATTCCCAATACAACACATTCATCACTGGTGTAAAATTCTTATCCTTACCAAACGTAAACCCAATTAGCACGCCAGAAGCACCAATCAATTTTCCGCACCGGTGGTAGAAAACCACGCGGAAATGTCAACCGGGAAAGTTCCGACATGATACAGTATCCTAGCAGCATTTATTCCATTACAGCGTCGTTTGAGACCTCGCTACGGATTCAGCTCACGTAAGGCAGGATTATCTATCTCGCTCGCGCCCAAATACGCCATCTACTTAGATCCTTTCGCTTTTTACTGCGCGTGGAAGAGGTCCGAAAAACTTCCAGCTACTTTAAACCGGACGCCAGGGGACGCCTTGTAGAATATT
The DNA here is from genome assembly GCA_029619315.2 of Dynastes maya. Classification (NCBI taxonomy): domain Eukaryota; kingdom Metazoa; phylum Arthropoda; class Insecta; order Coleoptera; family Scarabaeidae; genus Dynastes; species Dynastes maya. The sequence goes on from JAROYE020000008.1 coordinate 31,827,706, forward strand.
TACGATACTGCGGTAGAATCCAGTGGCGTACCTGGCTGAAATTTAATACGAACGAATAAGGTCGATCGGAGAGCGATTCCTGGGAGAGGAGTGTTAGAAAACTTCGATTGGGATGATGTGCGTTGTGAAAGTTTTCATCGAAAAGGTGTTTTAAGTGTCACACCCATACAGATTTTGATCAGAGACTCAATAATTGTAATTGGTAAAAAGATATCTACCATAAAGATACTGCCTTCCTACACTGCGTGTTGTGAACTGATGAAGCTATGTACTTGTGCTAATGATGGGCGGGTAAATGGGCATAATATGCATTATTGGTCCAGAGAAAATCTTTATTGGATGAGAGAGGTTGATCAACAACATAGGTGAAGTATAAATGTTTAGTGTGGCATTTTAGGTGATAAAGTTATTGGACCATTTATTTTTAAAAGTAACTTAAACAGTGAAACATACATAAACATTTTACGTAACGAATTACTAATACTTTTAGAAGATGTTTCGTTGGAAACTCGAAAAACACGGTGGTTTCAGCATGACGGCTGTCCAAGTCATTATTTACAAATCGTCCGTGACTATCTTCATAATACGTTTCCATATGAGTGGAAGAGGATCTATTTTTCCATGGCCAGCTGGATCCCCAGATCTTACTGGGTTTGACTTTTATTTATAGGGAGGAATAAAAGATCTGGTTTACCAAACACGTCCTACAATGAGAGCTGATTCAATCGATTCATAATGCTATCGCCAGCCTACCAAGGATAGAAATCGAAGCAGCCGTTATTAGCACTCGTCGTAGACTAAATCTGCGTATAAATAATGACGGCAAACATTTTAAATATTTAAAATAAATTTAAGTTATTGCTTATTTTCATTTCAAATAACACTACATTATGTACTATTCGTACTGCCTTCGTTTTGCATTGTTGTCATTTATTTGTGTATTTTGTAACTGCTACATTTTGTTAATGTTATCATTCCTTTGTTTCATGGCCAACTAAGATAAATTTCGATACTATTAAGTAGGTATTTGTAACTAATAGGGAAATTACTACTGATAATGCGCTGTTTTCATTATTATCTGAATTATCGGAAAAATGAAAAAGATACCACTACGCGGTTTCCATCACTACTTTAGTCTGTCAAAACTCTTCAAGCACAGCATAAGGAAAGCATATTGTTGCATTTGAATTTTTAGAGATAATTGAGAAAAACTCGTACAGTTGGTAATAACGCCATCTGGTACATTTCTTGAACATTAATAGGTGGCACAAATTACGACGTCTAAAACAACGCTGAATACCCTTTCAAACAAGTCCACATTTCTTTAATTCAGGTAAAACTACAGAAGCTATAGCAGGTTTAGTTTTGCATAATTCGGCAAGGCCTGCTACACTTATTATTCACAATATGACAAAACGTCTTTAGCCAATGCTAATTTAACATTTACTGTTGACCCTAGCAACCACGCTCCCTATCGCTCTTGTTTGGAATTTAAAAATATTTTCATTAAGTTTCCCTTTGCCACTTTAGTTATGAAAAATGTTTTCCCATCATTATAGTTATTGTAGTTTCCAAGATATCGCCGGTCCTCACTCTTAGTGGGACACGCCGCATATATTGAAAGTCTACAATTTATAAAATACGTTCGACAACTTTTCCATTCTACTCAATGCACTTTTGCGCTGGCTTAATTACATATTGTTAATTGCTTAATTACATATTGTTCACAAAAATGTGTGTACCACTAACAAAACTGTAGCCTTCTAGCGACACATTTCGGCAGCAGTGTTTGGCACACACGGTACTTATATGGCACATATTTGTGTTTTTTAAAATTTTTTGAATTGTCCCATGACTCAAATTTCACTCGCTTGCAGTATTTTTAATTGAACCGTCATGATGTCCTTCAAAATAAACTAACACGGTCGTTTCTGTATGGCCATTCACAATAACATTCTTCTGTATCCTTTTCTTATTAAACAAAGTATCATTCCTTCGAAATTGCTGGTACAATTTTCGATAATAACGTAAATACGACTAAAAGAAAAATGCTATAATTCCAGCGAATTTATTGGAATTACCTATTCAGTGTTGCAGAGTTTCGATGCTAACTTAACGTGCACCTTTCTTAAGCTAAAAATGATGATAAAACAATTGGGATACATCCAAAATGCAGAGCTGTAATATACCTCTATTGTACAACTTTTCCGGTATGAAATGTACATCTCCAATATACACTTTTCCAAATGAGCAAACACCATAACGACTAATATAAAAACTTATAACTCAGGATTACCAAACGTACTAAATAAAATAAATATAAGAAACCAAGAATACTGAGAGAAAATGAAATAAAACTAATTCAACAACGAAGCTCGAGAAAATCTGGACTAAATATGCTTCAGGTAGATGTACGAGTCATACCATTTGGTATGACTTGTAACAGAAGGTTGCGACGTATGTCATTTGCAATTCCAATGTTATTGAGAGAACCAAAGGACCACTCCACGGACATTACAAAAAATACTGGAATGACAAGCAAGACCAAGACCATTAGATATCCCAAGCTCCCTTCAGCTATCAGACCTGTTCCTCACAGCGACGAGCTTCTAATCTCAGCGCCACCTGAAAATCGGAGTCTACATATAGAACACTCTGGCGATGAAGATTTGCAATTAAGTCCAGAAAAAAACGACATTGAAAACCCAGATTTTGGTGGAACTTCTGTAGAACCTCATAGAATCAATCAGTCTGGACTCCATGATCTAGTTCGTGATCTAAACTTGTCAAAGGGTCAGGCAGAATTATTGGCGTCCAGATTAAAGGGTTGGAATCTCTTTGAGAAGGGAACTACAATTTCTTCTTGTCGTTGACGGGAACAAGACCTCCAACGCTTGTTTTCCGCAAAAGGCAATTTAGCGTACTGTACTAATGTTGATTCATTACTGAGTGAGTTAGGAGAGCGTCATAATCCTAAGGAGTGGAGGTTGTTTATAGATTCCTGTAACTTAGTTTAAAAGCCGTGCTTCCTTAAATTGGAAATGAAAAGCCTTCGATTCCTCTTGCCTATGCAGCCCATGTGAAAGAGACGTATGACAACATAAGATTTTGCTATCGAAGATACAATACCAACATTATTGTAGCACTATTGTTAGGTCTCCAACAAAGATATAGTAAATTTTGTTGTTTTCTATGCGAGTGAGATAGCAGAGATCGCAAAAATCATTTTGTCAAGAAGCAATGGCCTAAAAGAAATCTGATACCTGGACAAAAAAACGTAACTTCTCAACCACTTGTAAATCCTGAACATGTATGTACATCTTTCTCCCTTGCACATCAAACTCGGATTAATGAAAAATTTTGTTAAGGCGATGGATAAAAGTGGTCCAGGTTTCCTGTACTTACAGAACAAATTCCCCAGGGTCAGTGAGGCTAAAATAAAAGAGGGTATATTTGTAGGCCCATAAATAAGGGAGCTTATGAAGGACCATGACTTTGAGGAAAATTTGAATGAGGTCGAAAAACCAGCATGGAGGTCTTTTAAAAAGGTCGTAACTCAATTTCTTGGCAATAGAAAAGCAGAGAACTAGTTTCAGAACTCCTTCAAAATTATAAAGCTCCGGGGTGTAACATGTCCCTAAAAATACATTTTCTGGATTCTTTCCTTAACATCTTGGCGCTATGAGCGACGAACATGGTGAGCGATTCCAATAAGGTATTTCCCCAATAGAAAAACGTTATCTTGAAACTTTTCAGACTACCTTCATAGTTTAAATCAGAATGTCAATCGCTCAGAAAAACAAGTGAAAAACAAACAAAATGATTTGTTCTTTTGAAATATCACACTCTTAGCAATATCGGTTAAGCATCTTCGAGTTGAAAAGAAATCCTTTTTCAATCCCAATATTGTATCAAAAGAAGCACCAAACACCATATACAATCTTATACGACCAATACCTATCAGCACTTTCCGTTATCTTTTCACGTTTCCTAACGAACGCTATTTGGCAACATCGTATCTCCTAGAATATCATTATCCACCAATTCCTATCTCCCAGCAGTGAACTGTCGAAACTAATTTGCGAACGCCGGCGCCGTCCCGGTAAGAGACTCAAAAAGTTTAATCAGGAGGACGCGTTTGTGTTTGTTGGGCGCGATTCTTGAAGGTGAAATTGAAATTTTATCTGATGATACGCATCTACGTTATACTTCGCGGAATTCCTAATAATTGGATAGAACGGCTCTTTGTGAAGAGAAACGTTATTAAATCGATATTGTTTTGTGGGGGAAGATGTGGAAACGAGATTTTGGAGAAAATGGGCCGTCTTGTTTGAACTCGACTTTGAGTATAACTAAGTGATTATGGGGATTATGGATTTTCGTCTAAAAGTCGTAAGTCGGTTCGCTTAATACATTTTGTTGTAAATAGATGTACACTGTGTGCAAAAATTGGGATTTAGATTAGATTAGATTAGTCTTCGAGGTGGTTTTTGACCTATCCCACTGGGATCTTTTCAGATCTATTGTGGTTCCTCTATCATTAGATTAGTTACGTTTGCCTTTTTCAGTAGGCTTAGCAGCCTTGTGAGTGATCCTTCTACATAGGTTTCGGCTTTTGGATGTTCTGCACCCATTTCTGAGAGCCGTATTCCTGTAAGTACTATACAGTCACACAGCACATGGACGGCAGTCTCTGCTTCCGCCTGACAGAATCTGTATGCTGTTTCCTCTGTCAGGCCAAGGTTGCTCATGTGTTTCTTGAGCATACAGTGTCTTGTTAGCAGGCCTACTATTGTTCTAACGGACTTTCTGCTTAGTAGGTCAGCTGTAAATTTAAGCCTGTGTCCAATTAGAAATTGTTTGGCCTGTCTCTGACCAGGAATACTCTTCCACCAGTCTTGAGATTTCTTATCTTTCCATTGTTTAGCAGTTGCTTTAACTACCGTGTAAGCTATGCCTACAGAGTGTTTTGAAGTCTTGCCAGCAGTTGATGAGCTTACTCGGGCTAATTCGTCTGCCTTGACATTTCCTCGATGACTTTCTTGTCCTGGTACCCAGGCTAGGGTCGCCTTAATTCGGCTACCTAGCCTGTTGAGAGCAGTCCCACACCAGCTTCGACTTCGCTTGTGTGGAGTCCAGTGCTTTTATCACTGCTGACTGTCTGAATAGATAGCAATAGATCGATAATTGACTTCTTGTTTATCTAATTCTTCTATACACCCCAGCGCTGCTGTTATTTCGGCTTGAAATACTGTGGCGCTTTGAATTAGGCTTAGTGACTTAGTTATGTCTGTGTACCCGACAGATTCGGCCTTAATGGGCGGTTCTTTTTTCCATTCTTTTCTGTCTGGTTTTACCGTTTTATAGTTCTTGTCGAAACTGTATTTGGGACTAATGGCGTTGCTGGAACCGCTTGTTATCGACCTTGCCTTAAGTTCCCTTTAACAGCCTCTGGTGATCTGCACCGTGCGATCTAATTATGGGAAATTGACTATTCATTAGTTGGGAACTACAGTGTTTACTATTAATATTCCGAAAACTGTTAGATATGTTGCCGAACAAGTACAATTTTTGTAATTAACGCAAAGAAATTGATGTGAAATGATGGACAGAATATCTACTTTAAACATTTTTGAGCTCGCTGAAGTTCATAAAGGATTTCGCTTGAATTTTTCTCTCTCTACTACCCGCACTTCTAAAAAAAAGAAGATTAAATTGGCGCTCGACTGACGATGTTAAGATTCAGAGATCTAATTTGCAACTATGCATTGTAATGGTTCTTCATATGCGCACGGTATATTAATAACGCAACTTTCTTGTTGTTGAGGGGTCCTTATTGGAGTTGGAAAAGTTAATAAAAGGGATTCCCATCCAATAGCTTCGTGTTAAAGGTGCGGAGCTTTTCAATTACGATTAATTAAGCCTTCTTTATGTGCGCCGTCCATATTAAAAATCAAATTTGCAAGTTTCAAGCCAACTTGCTCCTGCTTGAAAGTTTCAAGTCATATTTTCTACGTCAATTATGATAATAAGGTGATATTAAAATGAACGTCGCTTTTAAATGTGCTGTGGAAAATTCTACCATAATAGCATAATAAACCATCGCCCCCAAATAAATATAAGGTTAAAAATTAATAAAAAGAGCGCAAATTTTATTTCAAAAAATACTTATTTCTACAAATATAATAAACATAAGATCTTACAATCCTTACATACAGCATTTCGTCAAGTATCTATACATCTGAAATCTATAGATACGCCTGAACATGAGAATATCATACAGAAATCAGTACATAAAGCATTTCGTCAGGTATTTACACAACTACAATATCTACAATCTATAATTACAGCTCCTAGTAGCTGGCAACACTACATCGTCCTTGTTCTTCCTCTTTAGGCATCCTAGGAACTCCACATGTGCCAAGCGTTCTGGGTTAGTAGAAGCGTGTATTGCAACATTCTTCTCCAGATTCCTACCGAACATCTTCGCGGGCTCCTTTCTGGTCACAGTTACTCCCAATGCTGGGTTGATTCTCCTCTCCGTCTCCAGCTTCTCTTTTTCCTTCAGCAACGTCCTCAACGTTCGTCGTAGTGTTGGGTCTCTCAAGACAACCTCTTGGACATTTGTTTCTACTTCGACTATCTAAAAAGAACTGATTTGGCCTATAAGAATCCGGGGTATTTATACGCATAGAAATTAGGGAAGCGTTACCGTTTGGGTTCATTGGAGCGGAAAATTGAAAATGACCTTGCTCTCTTTATTAGAAAGACGTGACGTCAGTTGCGTTTTACATGGCGTCGAGTGTCGTGTACTACGTTGTGTTCCGATCGTTTTATTTCTTTGTTTCTTCTTTAAATACATTTTATTACTTTAAATTTAGCTTTTCCATTATTGTTTGTTGCATTTAGGTATAAATGGTAGTTTATAAGTAAAGAGAGGTAATGTCTCTGCGCGGCATAGGCGTGCGCTTCCTTCAGTAAGTACAACACCAATAATTAAGTAACAAATCGAATAATAACAGAACCAATCAAGAACTATAATATTTGAAAAGTTGTGAAACACTCACCCTATTAAGCAGCGTTATTAAGTAGGTTGGCTGGCTCCGCAGAGACGATTACCTCCGCGACTAGCGAAAGAGTGTTAATTCCTGAAAATAATAGGTAGACATTGTGGAGTTACTGAGTTTAAAAATAATTTGGTCGCAGCTAAAGCTAACAAGGAAAATGCTGTATGTCAACATATTTTCGAAAATAAGAATATGGTGTTAAAGACTATTAGGGAACAGTGAGTTAGATGCTGTTGAAGAGCAGATGAATTCAATCAAGGTACAAGATAAATGTGCTCTCTTCATTTTTTTTTAAACGGATTACGAATGAGTTTTACAAAACTTAAAAGTCTCAAAACTGTTGTTCTTTTTCTTAGCATATTTGTATAATCCAGTCCAAAAATTGTCAGATGCTTATCTAATATCTGATCAGAGCCACTCTAACATGTGAATTTGTTTAACATTATTATCAAAAATTAGAATTTCTAACTTCTATTTTAGTTATAACTTACAGCAAAGCTCTTTTAAATCGAATTCAAACTTTGGGGCTCCAAATAGCCTTTAAATTCGATAGGATATTAAATTTCAACGGTATACGTTGTACGCTCGGCAATAAACCTAAATTCTAAGTTCACCGCGCCGCCATATTCCGCACAGCCGCCTTATTAATTTACATATAAAGCGTGTGCTGAAAATTTCGCGTTTCGTCGCTCCATATAATTCCATATATTTCTCCTACGTTAAGGTATTTTGCATATAACAACTGCTTCCAGGAATTCTTACTTTGTATATCCGTACGTACGGGTGATATGCGAGCCTTTGTTTCTGCTGCATGTACGCATATGCTTGTCGCAAAAACTCCATAAATTGTGGACAAATTAGACGGTAGCTAGAGTACCAAAGCGTCCTAGGTACGTTTGTAATATGCGGCGTGAGTATGTAATTTCTGGAAATGCCGATGGCGTATTAGACGTGACGTAGTTTTGTATCATCCTAAACTATTCAGAATTCTTTGAAGGTGCTTAGTAGATGATAGGTATTTCTGATTGGTTATATTATACGCCTAAATCATTTAGAAGTTGTTTAAAGAATTCTTTAAGTATATTGGACATGATTTCTTTGAGATGTTTTCATAAAGTATTTAGACCAACGTTTTCCTTTAATAAAAAGAAAAACATCTAAGAGTGGTTTTAAGCGTACATAGGTAACTTGTGAGGTAAAGTGTTCGAGTAATAATCTTAAAGATGTATTTATACTCCAAAAAACTTTCCAGTTATGAGTAACATTTATTCAAAAGCAAAGAAAAAAGATGAATTGTTGTTATAAGAACCTAAATGTAATTATTATTCTTCTAAATTAGCTAACTCTTCTAATTCACCGAAGGCTGCATGGCATATTATTGACGGGTTGTCAGATAATAAGAAGCGTGAAAATATTGTTTTAGAATGTGATGGTCGAACAGTAGATGATCCCAATGTTGTAACAGAAAGTTTTAATGATTTTTTTCTTGAATCAGTTAGCAAAATAGTGGGTCAAATTTCATTTGGTGATCGTAATATTGCAAATAGCATTAATTTTTCTCATGGCATGTGTGCAATGCCATAAAATGAAGTAGAAGTTTGTGATTTTTTAAGAAATCAAAAAATAAAACGTACTTGGGACCTGATGGCGTACCATGTAATTTGCTGAAAAGAGTATCAGATTGTTTAGTAGCTCCAATTACTTTTTTGATTAATTTGCCACTTGAATCTGATGTGTTTTCATCGAAATTGAGAGAATCTTGTTTCATTCCTTTACATAAGAACGGTAGCAAGTTAGATATTAAAAATTATCGTCCACTTACAATTTCTTCCAGTTTTTCAACAATTTTTGAGTATATCATGTTGAAAGGTTAATTTTTCATTTAGATAAATATAATGTTTTAACGGAACAACAGCACGGATATAGGATCAGCCACTCTACAATTACTGCTATTCACGCTTTTTACGATCTTGTTGTGTCTGGTTTAGATGATGGTCAATTCCCTATAGGTATTTTCTGCGGTCTGAGTCGTGCTTTTGACTGTGTAGACCATGATTTATTGATTAAAAAGTTAAATTGGTATGGTATACGTGGTTTGAAACTTTACTGAAAGGAAGAAATCAGTTTGTTAATATCCATCAGTCAGCGTGCAGTAAAAATTCTATTAACTCCTCCAACCTACCTGTTAACAGAGGCGTCCCTCAAGGAAACATTTTGGGTCCAATTTTGTTTTTTAATATTTGTTAACGATATTAATAACTTTTTATCTTGACCATGTATGCCGACGATACAAGTGCAGTTGTGTCTTGCAATAATATATCAGAGAGCCAAAATAGTGCCACTTCTTTGTTAAATGCTATGAACATATGGTCTTCCGAAAATAAATTATTTCTTAATAATAAAACCAAATATCTTATATTTCATAATTCTCAAAACAAGACTCAATCCAATGTCAAGATTATTTCGAATGATATGATAATACATCGAGTCTGTGAACTTAACTTTTTAGGATTATGTATTGACGATAAATTAACAAGACAAGCGCACTGCTACAAACTTATTAGTAAACTAAATTCTTTGTGTTATCAAATACGAGCTTTAAAGTCTATAATAGAAGATAATAGTATGCTATCTTACTGTTATGCTAATGTTCATAGTAGACTATCTTATGGTATCACAGGATGGGGTGGGTCAACTTTTGTTAAGTAGGTTTTCTTAGCACAAAAGAGAATTATTAGATTTATGGCAGATATTGGTAATAGGCAGTCATAGACCTTATTTCTAAAAATGGAATATTCTTCCCGTTGCCGTGATCCATATATACCGCTTTAGTAAGTTTCGTAGTAAAGTGAACTGCTAAAACATATGGACACTGTTGCAACGTTTACTCCCTATGAAAGTAAAAATGGCGTAGAATCGCGCGACGGAAATGAATCAGAATCGGTAACAATCCAACCGCTGACAGAGGACCATCGCGTTAGACTCTAGTCATGCATTATACCCTCAGTTTACTTCTTTAATTGATCATCCTTGCCTTTCTCGACCTTTTTTTCCGTGGTTATTTTTGATTTCTTTGTTTGTGTTTCTAAATTATACTGTGCAATAGTTTTTTTAAATATGTTCTTATAAACTAAGAAGTCATGAAATTGTACCACATTAGAGGCAGCACTGCAAATGTTTCTTTGAACATCTATTGTAATAGTAGGTTCAACTAAATTTTTACACATACAAATACGATTCGTTTTGATATAAAATTCCATTAATTAGATTTAGAAAAAATGTTTTCGTTTTGGAATTTGCATTTAAAAGTTTATGTATTTGTTATGCACTTACAATCATTTAAACATTTAAAATATTGTGTATTTGGAAATGCAAAAATGTAATCTAGTTATTTTATAATGAGAGGTTCTATTTAGTTTTGGAATTTATCATCTTTCCCTTTAAATGAAGAACGTTTTCTTTGTTCCATATACGACAATATTACATTTAAGTATTTATTTGGAAATAATCAACGATTAAAGTCCATCAATAGGAAAAAAATCAAATAAGATGTATTACGTATTTCCATAAATCTCTGTCGAGCAGATATCTCGAGCACGTATGCTAAGCGACTGACTCGCGACTGTGTACTGTGTGGGATTGTCTAGTGACAGAGGGGTGGAGAGGGCGTTCCTAGCACAAGCGACAACGTTATTCGCTATATGTATGGGACCAGCGCTTATAAATGAATCCTTACCTACCATAGTATGAACTTCTTATATATGTTTATAATAATAAATCTGATTTTTTGTGTAACAACAATATTCATCACTATAATACCAGATGTAAACTTAATTTCTACGTACCTCATTATTGTTTAATTTTAATAGAAAGGTGTCCCCGAATTGTAGGATTACGTATCTTTAACGCTTTACCTCACGACCTGAAACCGATTTCAAATATAAAATGTTTTAAGCGGGGTATTAGAGCCTTTCTTGTGCATCACTGTATATATTCAATGAACGAATTTTTCGAATTGGGTCGCACATCCAGCAATGCCTAAAAACTGTAGATTAAACGACTATAAATAAAACATGTTTGTTATTATGTGATATTGTATACTTCGTAATTTAATTTCTATGACAATTGTCTATATTCAGGTTGAATTTATGACAAATATATTTACTATTACTACATTTACGTAGACACATGTTCTTCACTGTTATAATTTACAAATTTTTTGGGATTTGATAGTTTTTCCTTTTTTTATTACGCAAATTTATATACTCTTTCGGTAGTTTAATAATTAAAATGCGAAGTAAAATAAAATCTTTCTTAAAAACGGAATTTTTCTTAATTTGACGTTTATCTCACCCTTTCTATTCAAGTGCCGTTTAGCGTTACAGTGAAGTGTCATTGCTGCGTATCTGCAACCTTGAAATGGGCACCTTCCCTAACGAACTTGACGACTCGTTAAATAGCCGCATTTATTTGGGAAAATTTTGCTTAGGTCAAGTAATCTTATTCTGTATGTGTCTAATAAATTATTATCGTTGCCTGGAGATATGTTTACTGAATAAATCACCCTGCACAGAGAGAAGGCACCAAACACGCTGCAAAATTATGCTAGGTAGAATGTCGTCCTTATCTGAACGTACCACAATACGTGTGGCTGAACGGCACTAACCACGCGCTAATCATACCAGTAGCGTTATTTTTAACATTACAATATATCTGTATTTAGGTACTACCGGTACCTAGCTATTCAAACGAAAGAATCTTATGCAATACTGGTCATAATTTATTAATTACAAGCCTTTTATCTCATTTTGTCTTATTTTCTCGATGAGACTATTCTATTTCTCTCGTTTCGTAACCCTAAAACTTTTTCTTCAACGAAAAGTGAAAAAAAATCTTTGCTACTCTGTTAGTGTCTTGGGATGCACCAGTCACGAAATATCCCGCCATGTACTTTCTGCTGTCTGTATTTCGTCCGCTATTCTGGTTAGGAGGACAACGCAGGCAGCGCCCTCCTACGGACACAATCACATCGCCGTCTCGAGAAACGACGCCAGCGTAGCCGTTGGATTTCTATCATTACAGTTTGCGTGACTGGCTGTAATTAGAGACTTGGCCTCAGAGAGAAAAGGGGAAAGTATGCGGTCGGCCACGGTTGGAGCTGAACTCGGTACGCTGTGTTGTAGGTGTGGCGCTGATTGTACACGTTCCGAATTGGCAACGATTCAAATAAATTCGGTAATGTGGACGAGTTGTCTTTATCGGCGAACGTAGGGTTCCTTCTGTATGAGGATTATTCATTTTCTGTTATCGCTGTTTCTTATCTAATGAAGGAAAAATGTGTGTATAATGGTTTGTTTGAAGTTTTGTTCTACATAAAGTTTATTCTCAACCGTCATCATAAAACATTGCTTCTTTTTATGGAATCTAGAAGTAGACACAAGCCTTTTCACTAACAGCGGTTGATTAACAATTCCCCAAATATTGGTCCTCTGGGACACAATTGTGTATGGTTTTCCAGGATCCTCAATCTTAGTAGCATAGTATATGAAGTGTGAAAGGTAGAAACGAGAAAGAATGAACTACATGCCCATAGTAATTAACTGCGTCATAGTTAAACAGCAAACAAAAATCGGTGTAGATGCATTAATTGCAAAACGCCGACACACATGCATACCATGCACATTCTGACATGTTCCGGACGTATCCAGACATGTTTGCAATAATCGCAATTTATCGCAATACTGGGCATGGAACGTTATACGTCGGTCTCGCAAAAATGGATTAGCGTAAAGTGGTAAACCATTTTGTTGTACGCTGCCATTTCAGCTATCGATACATTATCTATCTTCAAACTGCAAGCGTGTATCATGCATGCCGTTTACAATCGACGACAGTTGTTGCAATATTGATGTATCTCTAACAATTCGAACGGTTTGGTCGTGATTGGAATCATGAGTTCGGCACCAACGTAAATTCAATTTGGAATTTTGATTTTCTTTATTAACTTTTTGCATGGTCTTTATTGGTACATAGAAGGAGAGTCGGTGTAAACAAATTGTTTTCTTTCTTGGTTTATGATCTCTTTTCCTTACTTGAACTCTATTTTAATTTTTTCCTTGGATTTACTTCAATCTCCATCTTTTTCTATTTCTAGGCTTTATTTTGACAATTTTTTGGAAAACATACGACTTTGGTTTCAGAGATGCGATTCACAAATTATTGGCCTTTTATCTATCAAATACAACACAGTGTGTATTAGCAGATGGTGATGGTAGAGAGGTACAATTAAATCAGACACAAGGAAAGCGCAGAATTTTGCCAGAATTTATATTGGATCCATTTTCAGGGAGCTTTTTCTGATGTTAGTATGTGGGTTTCGCAAACTAGCGGAGGTTGAGAGACGATCAAATGGGGAAAAGATTGCAGTATTACAAGGTCAATTGAATGAGCCTTTTATTTTTTGGAAAAAAATTCTTTTCTATTTAAGCTATAATTTTTGAGATATGATAAAAAATTATTATGTTTTTTTAATGGAAACCATAGTCGGCCATAACTTGATAAAAAAGGCAACGACTTTAAATAGATAAAAATGTTTTTAATAATAATCTACGTGATCCTTTGGATATGAATACATACATTAACTTTAAAGTAAAAAAAATAAAATACTAAAGAAAAAACAAAAAGAGGATGGCAAGGTAAGGTAAGATAAGCGAAAAAAAAATTAAATAAACAAATTTGTAAATAATTAATTTTTAAAGCTTCTTTATAGGTAATGCTTGAAAAAGTTGACAAAATGATCAACGAAATGTCGCAATAGAATTAAGGTAAAAGGTTTTTTCTCTTCTAATAAAGACCTAAAACCCCCCAAAAAAGCAATTAATTTGGTCCGTAGTCTTCCGTGGTCGTCAATAATGCTATACTCTTGGTTTCCGGATTGAAACCGCGTCGTTGTCGTAGCTTCGGCCGACGTTTCGTTCACACTCTTATAGGACATCCTCAGGGCTGTTGCTTCATCGACGCGTAATATTTCCGCTCCATTGACCCAAAACGAGCCCTATATAAACCCCTCCGGAACGAATAAATCCCCAGTCAGTATGCAGTAAGCCCTGAAGATGTCTCATAAGAGTGTGGACGAAACATTGGCCAAAGCTACGACAACGACGCGGTTCCAACTCGCAAACCAAGAGTATAAAGTTGTTAGTTGATAAACAATGTTTTTCCCTGTATTGTCGAAAATTGCAAGAAATGCTCGAAATCGAATAAAATTTGAATCACCGTCCTAGTGTGTAAGGCGTTTAAGATATCGCCCGTTAAAGAAACAGCTACATTTCGCAAAGATCTCGAATTACTGCAGGAAATATTCTTACAATTACTAGACACAACTTCTCGTACAAAATCATAGAAAAGTTTTCCTAATATCTACATATATAAGGTCATACAAGAGAATATACTGTGGAGGGTTGGCAAATAATACGCAAGATTAACAAGAAAACATATAATTTAGTAAATATCTTTTAACAAACGCGTCCGTCTGTGCAGAGGATCTCAACCGACTGTCCTTCCGACCGTCCCTTCTCCTGAAAATACTTTCGGATCATAAAATATTATTTTTCCGAACAACCCCTTTTCTAGGTAGCCGTTTATGATACGCCACAATACTACTTAGATTATTATGTAGATGACTTTTGACTCGATTAAACTTAGGTCTCAGCTATATCTTATAATGTGACATATTTTCTTTGTTTTTACGTCAGCAGAAAGCCAGTAAACAAAAGAAGGTTAATTTTGAGGGCGTCCATAAAATTTTACGATAGTCATAATCGTTAAAAGTGAATGGTTGCCCGAACTATTTTCAGATGACGCAAAATGGATGTACTCAACGGCTGATAGAAGGTTGCAGACTGAGGTCAGTGTTTCTAAGTTATTTGCTATTGAAGTGCATAGGTAGTAAAATGTCGATACTAAAGATTTTTAAAAGGGTGCTCATCATTTACAACCTATTGCATCATTAATTTCATTCTAATGGAACTAAGCTGTTATGGTTTTATAATTCTGTGCAAAACAACCAACGAAATTAAGATTAACGGGCATTCTAGACTCGCTTATAAGAAAATTACGTCTTAAATCATGTATAATTTATCTGTAGTTCGTTCTCAGTACCAAACAACGTTATTATGTTCGTGGTAGTCAATTTTCTTGCGCCTAATTCGGAGCTAACCTCGGAACAAGAGGGATTTTCTCATGAAGATCGTCCAGTCTTGTCTCCCTAGAGACGCCCTTATTCTGGTCGGGGCTTATTTGATAAAGCAAACGCCGCTGTTTTCCAAAGATGTATGAGGCAAAACCGTTCCCTGGGGTATATTATCGCGTTGAATGCATTTTGCGTTAATGATGTTGTGTAAGTCGTTTCAGCGGAGATAGATTTGAATGTAATCGGTTATGGAGTGAAAATAATTGATTTAAATTTGTTTGTTGTAATTCTATATTTTATTTGAAAGTAAATATCACCTAATAGATCCCCTCAAGTACTTCTTCGCATAATCCAGAAAAAAATCCACAAATCTTTAAGGAAAAGTCAACAGGAAAAGCAGGTGACGCCCTTCCGTAAAGCAACATTCATCTTGGTAAGTTCGTCGTTTTTCGCCTTTTTCGGCAAAGGTAATGGTTGATGTTATGGAACTGCAGCTATTATTTAAATCGAATCATTACCGAGTTGCAATTATACATAGCTGCGATGGTTTCTGGTAGGAATCGCGCCTATACTTTTTGTAAACACGTTTGCCAATTTTAAGTTGGCAAGAAATATTATTGTAATTTAATTGCAAATTTGATACTCGTAAGAAGAATTTCTTTAGGGAGTTAGAGGAGAATATAATGAGTCTACGTTTATTGTATATACAGCGTTTTCCATTACTAAAGTGGCAAAGGGAAATCCAATGAAAATATTTTCAAATTTGGAGTATGACCGCTAGGGGGCGCACTTGCTAACCGTAAATTTTAAATTAGCTGGTAAAAGTTCCAGGATTAACTATACTTTTAAATGCTCCATTAAAAAGCTTAACCAATTACTTACCACTTTGGTTAAAGACGTTTTGTCATATTGTGAGTAATAAGTGTAGTGGGCGTTGCCGAATCATGTAAAACTAAACCTGCTATAACTTCTGCAGTTTTTACCCGAATTAAAGAAGTGTAGACTTGTTTGAAAGGGCATTCAGTGTTGTTTTAGACGTCGTAATTTGTACTACCCGTTAATGTTCCAGAAACGTATCAGATGGCGTTCTTCCCTACTGTATGAATTTCTCTAAATTATCTCTAAAAATTCAAATGCAACAATATGCTTTCCTTATGTTGCAATTGAAGAGTTTTGACAGACTAAGGTAGTGGTGAAAACCGTATATATTTTTCCTTTTTCCAGATAATAACGAAAACAGCTCATTATCAGTAATAATTTCCCTATTAGTTACAAATACCTGCTTAATAATATCGAAACTTATCTTAGTTGGCCATGAAACAAAGGAATGATAACAATAACAAAGCAGTAGCAGTTACAAAATAAACAAATAAATGACAAAAATGCAAAACCAAGACAGTACCAATAATACATAGTATAGTGTTACTTGAAATTAAAATAAACAATAACTTAAATTTATTTTAAATGTTTAAAATGTTTGCCGTCATTATTTATATGCAGATTTAGTCTACGACGAGTGCTAATAATGGCTGCTTCGATTTCTACTCTTGGCAGGCTGGCGAAATCATTATGAATCGCTTGAATCAGCTTTTTTCATTGTAGGACGTGTTTGATAAACCAGATCTTTTATTCCTCCCCATAAATAAAAGTCAAACCCAGTCAGATCTGGGGATCTAGCTGGCCATGGAAAAATAGATCCTCTTCCAATCCACTGATATGGAAACGTATTATGAAGATAGTCACGGACAATTCGTAAATAATGAGCAGGACAGCCGTCTTGCTGAAACCACCCTGTTTTTCGAGTTTCCAACGAAACATCTTCTAAAAGTATTGGTAATTCGTTACGTAAAATGTTTCAGTATGTTCCGCTGTTAAAGTTGCATTCAAAAATAAATGGTCCAATAACTTTATCACCTAAAATGCTGCACTAAATATTTATACTTCACCTATGTTGATGATCAACCTCTCTCATCCAATGAAGATTTTTTCTGGACCAGTAATGCATATTATGCCAATTTACCGGCCCATCATTAGCAAAAGTAGCTTCATCAGTCCACAACACGCAGTGTAGGAAGGCAGCATCTTTATGGTAGATATCTTTTAATCAATTACAATTATTGAGTCTATGGTCAAAATCTGTATGGGTGTGACGTATTGTCTATTAGGGTGTGATAAATTGATGACTTACTTTTACCTACAACGGAAGACATGTCTCTAGTGTCTGTGTGAGGATGAACTTCAACATATGCAAGGACATTTATCACATTAGCTTCAGTTCTAGCTATACGTGCTCTAGTATGATTTCCACGAGGTTGAACATAGCCTGTTTCACGTAATCGTGTCGCCAAACGTTGGAATACTTCTCGGCTGAAGTGCTTTCTTTCTGGATACTTAAGGGCATATTCACGTTCAACAATGCACGCGTTTTCAAAACATTGAAAATACACTGCAAGCATATCGTACGCCTCTGCATTAGAAAACAACATTTTTTATCATTCAACGGCTAAGCAGTAATCTTTAAGAGCTAGTGCGCAATAAAATCCTATGTACTTGTTACAATTGTCAAATAAATAATTGTTTCCGTAGCATGCTAAATTCTGCTGTTGTATTCAAACCATACTAGATTTTGTTACCTTTATTATAAAGATTATCAAAAACAAACAGTCATATTAAACTAATACCGATACAATTTTGTGCGTAAAGAAGTAAAAGTTATAACTCCTTTGTTTCATTGCCAACTAAGATAGGTTTCGATATTATTAAGTAGGTATTTGTAACTGATACGGAAATTATTACTGATAATGAGCTGTTCTCGTTATTATCTGGAAAAAGGAAAAAGATATCACTATGCGGTTTTCGCCACTACTTTAGTCTGTCAAAACTCTTCAAACACAACATAAGAAAAGCATATTGTTACTTTAAAATTTTTAGAGATAATTAAGAAAAACTCGTACAGTTAGGAATAACGCCGTCTGGTAGATTTCTTGAACATTAACGGGTGGCACAAATTGCAGCGTCTAAAACAGCGCTGAATGCTCTTTCAAACAAGTCCACATTTCTTTAATTCGGGTAAAAACTGTAGAAGTTATAGCGGGTTTAATTTTACATGATTCGGCAACGCCTACTATACTTATTATTCACAATATGACAAAACGTCTTTAACCAAAATGTTACGTAATTAACTAAGCTTTTTAATAAAGCACTTAAAATCATAGTTAATCCTAGAACTTTTACCGACTAAGTTTAAATTTGGAATTCAAAATATTTTAGTTAAATTTCTCTTTGCCACTTCAGTTATGAAATTTTTTTCCCATCACTGTAGCTATAGCTAAAATATAGTGAACATTGCAGTTTATTGCAGAGTAAGTTGTCGACAGCACTGTATGGTATGAGAAACTTACGCAATGTTGTAAATATACATTCGTTGCGGCAGTTTTACTTCGCGTAGGTAGAGTCCCATCTTAGCTATGGTTTGATTTTCTGGGGATCAGCAGTGGGAGCTAGACAGCTATTTATACTGCAGAAAAGAATTGTCAGGTGCGTTGCACGTTACACCATTAGCATCCTGTCGTTCACTTTTTAAGGACCTTAGGATACTTACACTTCCTAGTCTACACATCTTTGAGGTACTAAAATTTTATGTAAATAATAAACATAGCTTTAGTAAAAATAGCGATATTTACAACAACATGCAAACACGACACTGTCAAGATTTGACTGTACCCACGCATAAGACAAGCTTACTTTTGAAATTAATCGATAGCTAGCTTAGTTGTCGAAGTATTAAATCACCTTGGGTATAAAAAAACATTAGAAGCAACAAAAATGTCTCCCACCACCAAACAATATACTAAAACATTTAATCCCGGAGGTGATTACCCAGCGCGAAATACATAGTTTAGACGTTGATGCTATACGAATAAGAAACAATAACAACAACAACAACAATATAAATAATAAAATAAAAGAAGAACAGGAGTAAATGAAACAAAGCTAGTCCGTATTAAGCGAGATAAAAGACGTCCAACATGCAAAGAAAAACAAGAACAAGTCGACAAGGAAGATGAGGAAAGAACGCATCGGAAACCCACGACTTTAATCAAGGTTTTTGTTTGACGCCCGTCTCGTAAAAAAAGTTTCGACCCGTATCCGGCCGTTCGGAATACCGGACCGACGATCAATAGATCCAGACGACTCCGGGACTCCGGTGTAACTCCGGCGACAACGGTGGCGTCGTTGGACGTGAGATGAGGAGAAAAAATACTACGGGGGAGGTAGAGGAAGGATAAAAATGGGAGATGGGGCGAAAGTAGACACGTTATACGCATTAGAACGCATCGTCACGTACATCGTGACGCCAGCGCCCTCTGTTAAATTATTTTTAATTGTAATTTAAAATCCTTACCGGGGATCGCTGCGAGAACCATACGGGGTCGTTATAATGGAAATGTAGTACGGTATGGTCTATACAAAGGGGTCCTTTTTTTGATTAAAAACATTGCTTGGAGTAAATTGGACAGCAGGTGATTTAATGTTGTAGGAGTAATTAGTTTTTTACGAGATACAGCTTTTCTAATCAAACAGCAGAAGGTTTTTAATAGAGAATGTCATTTCAACATTTTATTTACAAAATCAGTATTGAAATAATCTCTCGTTTGCTTTAATAATTAAATTAAATAGTAACACCATAAATTCTAATTTTAAAAATCACTGCTTCTTGGAAATTGTGGAATCTTGTCTCAATGAAAATCTGATAGATGGGAAGAATGTACAAAGTAGGGCAAAAACCTCATTCCTATCCTAACTTTGAAAGTTTCCGAGCATTAATGTGAGATGCACGTCGTTTGGCGCTATCTCAGAAAATAATGGGATCTCATCTAGGTATCTACCAAAGATTATTGAGATCATTAGAGTAATTTTCCTTACATTGCATCAATTCCACACGAGTTCCACAAGTTCCTTCATTAATATCATCATTAATTTTTGCTAGAATTAATGTCGAATTTTTAGATATATTGCGGAAACGAAGGTGGGGCATAAAGGTACTAAGAGACAGAAAGACCGGTCAAATTTTTTGCGTGAGTTATTGGATTGTAGCTGCAACACGTTACACTGCATTTATAATTGCTATTCGTAACACAAAACATTGAGTTCTTATTGGAGACCTTACTTACTCATATCTGTAGATTTATTAATAAATTTCACTTAAACTGAAAGCTTTTTGTAGACATTTGGGAACACTTTAAATGCAAAGATTTGCGGCATACAGGAGCACCGTTGGTCCTATTGGATAGAGAAAAGGATATAATGGGGATGATATTGTTTGCAATTATCACTCCAGCAAATTTTGCGAATCAAAACTAGGAGAAGGCCGAGTTCAATGCTGTGCGTTATTCCAGGATAACCGTCTTCGCAATCAAGCAGCTCGTAGAGAAAACTAAGATCAAAGGGACAGAAGTATAGCTCGCATTCTTTGATTTGGGAAAGACTTTTAATGGAGTTTCACAATAGTAGATATGGGATTGTTTAAGATAAAGGAACATAGAAACAAAATAATAAAATATAGGCGTTTCACCGGAGTGGTGGGTTGTGTGCAAAAATCGATTCTCGCTTTGTCAGCGTCCGCTTGTTTATTTTAGGAAACGACAGCGTGCGTCGTGTTTTGTGTTACGTGTTATTCGTTATAAATATACAATAAATAATTTAAAATGTGTAATGTGAACAAGGCTAAAAAACGACCTTTTGCTGGCACAGTAAATAAGTTTATCTGTGACTTTCCGGGTTTGTTCTACGACAGTGCTGAAATTGTTTGTTGTGCCGGGACAAGGCGGGCTATAACAAACTCCGAAGCACAAAGAAATAGAAAAAAAAGGGTGTGCCAACGAGAACTGCCTTTATTTTTGATTTACTTGTCATGATGATAACCTATAGTTTGTCACTTCGCTTACTCGAAAAAGAACCGTTTCAGAACTTTTGGTATAAGTACAACCCCGAATTGAAGTTGCCAACTACGAAAACGGCACGTAAACATGTTTTATTTGTACGCGAAGACGTGGAAAAGATGATCAAATCTACATTTAAAAATCAATTGCTTTTGTTATGTGTTGACGAGACAACAGATTGTAAAAGAAATTCTATTCTAAATGTTATAGTGCGTGTACTGGACCCTCATAAACCGACATTTCCACTCTTACTAGCTAGCAAAAGACTGGAAAAGTGTGCTGGTGCAGTAATTGTGAGACTGATACTTAATACGTTAGAAAACTTTCAAGTCTCACCACGTCATGTGTTGATGTTTATGAGCGATGGTGCCGCTGCAATGCGTTCGGAAGACCGTTGTCTTCTTGAACATGGTTGTATGTGTTTACACGCGTAAAGTGCATGCTTTGCATCTTGTGGCAGAAACTATTCGACATTGTTCACCCGAGGTAGATGCATTAATAGAAAGTACAAAAAAAAGTGCTTCTCATATCTCCAAAACGTCTTCGATCATTTCACGCACAGTGTCCTGGTATTCGTGAATCATCACAGCCGATTTCTTACACGTTGGGGAACATGGTTGCAGGCAGCTCTTTACTATGCTGAATATTTCAAACAAGTAAAAGCTGTTATTCAAATTTCAAGATATTTCCGTTGAAACAGAGTTACAAATTATTCGTAACAGCTATAAAGGATTACATGACGCAATAGAACTATTACAAAATAGAGCGTTGTCGTTAGTGGAGTTAGACGCAAAATATAATGGCGTTTTAGAAAAGTTCGAGAGTGTATTAAAGAAAGATTCCGATTTTATCACATTAAAATAAATTTGTAATGGTGCATCGACTAATCCAGTAATTGAATCCAAAGAGTGTTTTAATCATGCATGTATTACATCCATGGATGTCGAACGATCTTTTTCAAAATATATATAAACACATTTTGTCACCACCGCGAACATCGTTCAAAGAGACAACTGTGGAAACATATCTACTGATGTCAACTTTTCACGACTCTTATCCAGTGGGTGATAATCCTGATAATGGTGCTTCTACTTTTAATATTTGGTAATTCCGATGCACCCCGCCAACCTATTTGATAACGCTGCGTAAGGGGGCGAGTGTTTTTTAACTTTTCGGATATTATAATTCTTGTTTGGTTCTATTATTATTAGTCGATTTATTACTTATTTTTTGTATACTGTACTTACTGAAGGAAGCGCACGCCTACGCCGCGCAGAGACATTACCTCGCTTTACTTATTAATCAAGCATATTTAATCATTGTAATAAACGGGTATTACTTATATTGATAAACAGGTTTCACTTTGATAAACGTAGTTCATTGTTATAATAAATTTATTAGTTAATGTAATAATTTGTTTCGTTACTTTAACAAAACGAAGCCAACAAACACGATTTATTGAATTCATTTCTTCAGTGTAGGTCCGATAGTATGCTGGTACCTTTCGAAAGTTTACCCTAAGCCTAACAGTAATTTTCCCTTGGGTAACTAGTTAACTATACTTAGTATTAACTTCATTTGTAAGGGGTACATGAGGAATGAATAAACTCTGATTTCAGATGTTATTGTGTTTCTTGAAGTAGCCACCACATAGTCTTTGTTATCAACTGAATCTTTGTGTTGAAGATCAAGATTGTTGAAGTATGGAATATCATGATAGGGAAAGAATGTTATAATCTTATCTTGCGCGTTTGTATTCGGCGCCTACCACATTCATCAGCTTCAGGTGTAGTACGTCTAAGAAATAAAATTGACGCGTTACCTTCGTACACCTCAGTAGATGAAACAAACAAGCAAGCTTAAAGAATCAATATTTGCTTACATGCACGCTAGGTACGGAGTATCCCAAGTCTGACATCGCGACAGCACTCTGGCGTCCGCTAAAAATATTTTGCGTTCTTGATTCTCGCGTGTTACACATTCGCTATGTATGTGCAATGAATAAACGGCACAACAGGTCCTTCACGTAACAGGTATTAAAGGGTTGTCAATGTCGTCTATTATTCATCGACCCTACGTTTCGTCGATTGCGGGTTGTCAACGCGGCGATGCTACTCTTCACCTGTATTATTTGAACGACCCGAGGAGTGCTTGTCATCGAAAGCTTGTCATACTTGGTTCGATAGCTTCGATTGACCTTCCGAATGAGCGTTTGGAATCATCCGCAAACATTTTTGGATGCGTGGGAGGTTAGAAAGAAGCTCTAAGCTCGTTTCTCTTTTAAATAATAAGAGAAAAAGAATTGTATCGTTGGAAGGATTCTCATAATATCTGAGCATCACTTGAAGATTAATTGTCTTTCAAGTGTACACACAGAGAAACGTTTACTTGTATCAAAGCTGTCCGCCTTAATTCAAGACAATTACTGTACCTCAATTATCCGCAGTACAGTAAATGTTTTAAATCAAAAGAAATATTTCCTTAGCGTTTCTTTCTGGCCATTATAACACAAAACAATGTTTTCTTAAGGATAGTAAATAGTTTTCTTAATTCCAGAAAGCATTTAGGTATTGTTCATAAATCAATAGTTTCTTTTTGTTTAAATAAAGCATTTTTTACTTAGAATTCTTGAACTGCATATTATTTATATGCACACTATTAATTGCGCTTACCTTGTTTAAAACAGTACCACATAACCGTACATAATGCAGTAAATTATTCATATTGCTTGTGATTTTAAAAAGGTTAGAATAGAGGTTTTTATCTACAGAATAATAAAAATAATAACAGTAGAAAGGTTGCACTGCAATGCTCGGTGCATTGCAACCTTTTTACTTCGAATTTTAATAATGTTATGTCTAGTTATTGACGTTGTTATTCTGACGTTTTCTTGTTTGTTGGATATTATTATCTCCTATGTAAATAGTATATGGGTTGGACTGTGTACGATATCTAAGTTGATTGCTATTTCAGCTGATATTCTCTGATGAAGCGTAAATAAAGTATGCGAAAGTTTAGAATCTCATAAAAGGGAGTTTTTATTTATCCCCAGGATATTTCTTTATATCTTCTAAAGCCGTTGTCCTAACGTGTACAGCCAGTATTTCTTTTCTACTTGCTGCAGAATAATATTCAAACAAAGATGAACTTAATGTAGAAGTACGCATGAAAAAAGTGCCTAGAAACAATAACCAAGATAATGCTAATAATAAATAGCTCCTGGTATTGATGAAATCAATACCGGCAAAATCAATATGAGAAGAAAAGCAGCTCTGCTTGGCATTGCTCTTACAATCTCAGTTATGCCCAATCTTCAAAAAAGCACGAAATATTCCTCACGTAGTGCCAATAGTTATAGTTATGCCGTCCTAGAGAGTAGCGACGGAACCAGAATGCAGATCTGTATATATATATATATATATAAGACTTGTTCATTAGTTCATTAACTTGCTCCTCATTTTAATTATTAACTTTAGGTTTTTTTCCATTATTGAAATAATGGATATCCTTGTAGCTGGCCTGATGATGTGTTTTTTGAACACGAAACCGGTTGCCTAATTTCTCAATAGCACTTTGTGAAATCTGGACCATTTTTCTATTCCTACCTTTAATATGAACATCTTAACTTAAAACTAAATGATTTACTTGGGGGAAACATTTTTCTGTCTAGGATTATCTTGATTTTCTAACGCTAAGAAAATATTTAATCTAAATAAAATTTCAAGAAAATTATTTTCTTATATTATACATTTTTATAGTCTCGAATTAAAAATATGAGATGATGATTTTTGTAAGAGAATCTATTTTTTTGATGCAAGAAACCATTTCTCTGCGTGTAATCTATCAAACAAAGTTACATTTAAATAAATAATAAAATTTTCCCGGCTCAGTTTGCATTTTCAAATATGCTAATCTACAAAATTTCCAGTAGAAGGGAAAATAAACACCGGATCTCCAAGAAAACAAATGCTGACTAAATCGAGGCAAAGTAATGAAACCAACTCTGAGATATTGTCGGGAATTCACTTAAGGGACAGTAGCCACAGGACGATAATAATGTCAAGCAATTTGCTGGAACGTAATAAATCTTCGCCGAGATGTCTAAACTTAGGAACGTATATCATCATAGCACAATTTATGTTTGTGGTTTGAATGGAGTTGTGATGAATCACGTCAGGGAATGTAGTTACGTGAAATATGAACACTTAAGATAAGAATAGAATAGTAATAATTCCAAAATCTTGGTTTCGATGGTGTTAAATTATTTCCTATAAGGGAAATTGAAAAAGGTAATTAAAGAAATCTTTTAAGTCTCGTTCTTCTCTTCTCAAATCTCAACTAATTAGGGCAAAAACTTACAATGATTTATCACCTTATCTCAAGCACATGTCACGTCTTCATAAATCATATAAGCACGAACACGGTGCTTGTTCACGAAAAGTAGCTCTAGAGCACCATCTAATGGATAATTTTATAAACACGCGCCTTCTCCTCTGACAGTGCAGCTACAACAGCGATCTAATTACGTCTCAGCTTCATGCCAATTAGCAACGGCATCCAGGCATCGCATCGGCTGATATTTTCGCAAAAACATAAGCTTGACATCCTCGAGCCGCTTTTCCAGTAACAAATTACTCTTGTGCGCAAACTGATATTAATAACGCGTCTTAATCTCGAGCTCTTTGACGAAATTCAAAGCGACGATGAGAGATTTTAATCAGCATGTCCCAACAAGGGAAGCAACAACAATAACCACGAACAGATAATTTTAAGGGACGGCTTTTGGTAGGTGATGTAGGGTGGTTCTGGTGGTATAATTTTGTCGCGTAAACTTGTCAATTGGGATACGAGCAAACTTTGATAATTCGAGTGTAAATAGATAGCGTGGCGGAAGGGTTTTGGTGATGATCTAGAGTTGAAATTAGTAGTTGTTTTTGGTAATCCTTATTTGTATTTAAGTGGTTTACTAATCCTCGTTTAAGCGTTAATGTAATAAATGGGAAAACAAATTACATCCGAAGTTAGTAGTAGAAGTAATTCTTTTGATTTATTTTTTCGTGATTCGGGCGATAAAATTTGCCTTTTTTCCCCTCCCAGGACGATCTATTCTTTCGTTTGGCGCCTTACGCTATCCTATCTTCCCTCGCAGCAATTCGCCAAGGTTTCTTCGTCTTTCGCGATGGCTTCTTCCTTTATTATTATAGCGCATATCGATCCCGCAGTTACGTTGGCGAAACAGCGATTCCGACCGGCTAACCTAGAATTTCACCTACTAACTCATCAAGTTCAAGCCTGCCCAACCCGCCACTACGTTTACGGCTTCGACAGAGATTTCAGACAATGCCGGATTTGTTGACCTAATAAAACCGCCCTATAATATTTTAAGGGCAATCGTATCCTACCTTGGCCTATTATTTACTACTAGAGGACTTGATTTGTTGTGCGTTAATCATGGAAAAAATTATCATCCCTCTTTGTCGTTTCTTTTTTAATAGACAGCTAAATAGATGATGTATATCCTGTATAACATCATCATTAAGCTTGATCGAGGAGGGTTAAGAAGGACCTTGTTTGTGGATGAAAAGAAATGTACTATTAAGTGTTAATGGCGAAAGTGTTGTATAGTGAAATTAGATATTAAGCATAATTTATTGCCTTGTGGAAATATCTACCTTAGTTTCGATGACAAGGCAATTTATTTTGTTTTATATAAATAGCTTGATGATTACGCTAGGTAGATAATCGGTATCCTATAATTAGAGTGGTTAAATAAACCGGTAGGTAATGTATTTTTGATAAAATGTTTTTTTCAAAGGTGAAATAAGAATATTTTGTTAAGTGACCATGGTACCAGGTAGGGATTGCAATACCGGTAAATTGCACAAATTCTTTCAAAATTTTTACCGGTAATTTGCTATCTTTTACCGGTAATTTCAAAGAATATTAAATACATACATATACAAACAGAATAAATATAGAAATAATTATTTTTTTCGATTTTCAAAGCATTTAGTAAAAGCCTTACGTTACATCTTAATTTGTTACTTATTATATCACACAGATGGTAAGTAAAAAAAAAAAAACTCACATGTTTATGTCTTTTACAATTTTTGGCGCTCTTTAAAAACCGCACTTGATTTAGACGTGTTCAGTATCTAAACTGGAAGGTGCACGCCGTTCTCCTTCTCGGCTCTGAATTTATTCTAGTGGGTGCAGCGAACAGTGCGGGTGGTTATAGTAAAAAACCGAAGGTAAAATATCATTGATTGCAAAAATTAAAATTTGTGGACATCTGTTAAGAGCCGTCGATACATGAACATTAACCTTGGATTATGTCGTATTCATGGATTTATGCCCGCCGATAAATGTTTAACTCCCATTAAAAATAAATTACAGGAGTTTGATATTTCTTTCGAAAATATAGTATCAATTACTACAGATGGAGCTTCACTAATGAAGAAAGTAGGAAAACTGATCGGTACAAATCATCAGTTATGTATCGCACGTGGTATACAATTGCCTGTAACCGAAGTGCTTTATAGCAAAAATAATTTAGTAGAAATTGAGTGTCATAATGAGGAAATTGTTCAGTTAGCTAGATCATTCTGATGACGAAGACGATGGAAATGATGGTGAAACTTTCCAAATAGTACAAAGCGTATCGACTAACTCCCAATTATATTCTATACAGGATAAACAATTACATTTTCTGATAACAAAAGTACGAAAAGTAGTCAAAATCTTTCGCAAATTGCCAACAAAAAATGATGATACATTACAAAAACATGTAAAAGAAGAATTTGGTTGAGAACTTTCGTTAATAATGGATTCTAAAATACGTTGCAATAGCAATTGATTATGCTAGAGCGTTTTTCGAAGATTATAAGCTGCGTTAGAAAGAATCTCATAGATTTGAAGTCAGGTATCAGTTTTACTGATAACGAGCTTACTTTGCTTTCTAATACAATACCAGCATTATAACCAATAAAAGTTGCTTTAGAAGCACTATGTTGTGAATATGTTAATTTGTATGTCGCCGATGTTACGTTGAAATTTATACTCGATGAGATAACGACGCAAAACAGTTTTACGTAACGACCTTAAAAACACATTGATACGACGTGTGAAGGAACGACGAACTGTTGATTCTGATGTTTTGCAATTTCTTTATGGCAACAATTTCAAGAATTCAAATAAAGACTACGGAATTTTTACTAAGACCAACAAATCTACAATAACGAAGACAATTGTAGAATTAATTGAGCGCATTTACGATAAAAACGAAACAGATACTAACACTGAATTATCAGAAACTAATGAATCTGATTCTTAAAACTTTGGATGTTTAATGTCAGTTGAGTCAGTTCCATCAACATCAGCTACGGTATCTATGAAAGATAAACTGCAGTTCCTAATAAAGGAAAAAACCGAAACATCGAGTACCGACTCTAACGCAAGGTAAAAATAAAAATTTAACACCAGTAGTTAAAAAAGAAATAATGATTATTTCCAAATAAATACTTAATTGTAATATTGCCATGTATGAAGCAAAAAAATCGTTCTCAATTAAAAAAAATTCACTCATTCCCGTCGCGCAATTCCCCGCCCTTATACTTTTATAGCGAGCAAATTTTGCAGCAGTGCCCATGTATTTTAGCGTCTCACATTATTACGGAATTTTCTAACACGGTATATCATATGTATTTTCAATATAAATGTTCTTTGAACAACAACAGTAAACATTATTAAATATGAATTTGACCTGAGACGGGAATATATATAGAACCTTAGAGAATTGAGACGTAAAGACCACGTTACTTGACGGTGTAGCGAGCATGCTTTGTATTGGTTCGAACCCTTACTCTAGTCTACAAAAGAACCACCTAAAACAAGGAATTAGGAAATCGGAGGAAATCATTTCGTATTGGCAAAACATATGAGGACAAAATCAGGCGAAAGCATTGATAACTATATAAACTCGACAACAACTGTTAGAACTGTTACTGTGTTTCCTTGTCGATCTCGTTTGTCTACAGATTTTATTATTACTTAAAGCCGGGCCCTAAAAGCCCGATGTATCAATATACATAAATATTTAATAACCATAAAACGGAACGATATTTGTCCTTACGCTATCCATCTACGTATAAAGGATACGACCGTAAAATTTGATGGTTTACCGGGGTATTACCTTTCAACCATATACTAGAGAGGTATCCATCGGTCATCTCTTTTCAATCTCTTGGTATCTACGGAAGAAGCGAAGTCGACGACGTTACGCAAACTGCTTTAACCATTAAAATCACCTGCCAAGACTACGACGACAACACGCCGCGTCCTTAATTTATACATTCAAGGCGTCAAACTTGAATTTCCTACCCAGCACCGCACCACTTTTACCATCGACTTGGCAAGGTTTGTCCGATGAATTATTTAGAATTTGAACCCAATTTCGTATTCAGATGCAATTAATATAGATTACTTGTACAAGCGGGGCGTATTTCATGGATTAATATTCATGGCGGGTTTCATTTCCATTTCAATATAATATTTAATCGTAAATTGGACGAATCTAAGGCTGGGGAGATGGCTTAGCGTTGGGGTAATCAGTTTCCATACCCGTAATCGCGTTAAATTTATTGATCCTCCGCTTCCTCCTAGTAGAATATCGATAAGTGACGAAATTGGCTAATTTAATCTACGCCCTATGTGAAGTCAATTTGTTGATCGTACCAAAAGGACTGTAGGAAAAAAATCATTTCGTTTTGGAAAAGGTTTATCGGGTTATCTTGTGGACGAATTACTGTGCGAAATTGAATACGTCTTGAGACTGGTGAGAAGAAAATACGCCTCTGTGGCATAAAGTCGGTCGAGATGTGGGGATTTACTCTGTGTGGATAAGGTGGTTGTAAAACATGAAGAGCTTGAAAATCAATATTTTTTCCTTCAAAATATTATGCCGTAGTGACTTGTTTTACTTTCCTGTAGAGAGGGTGACGGTTATTTTTAGCAAGAAATAATACAGCACATGCAGTGACACGTGTACTTTTTAAGGTATCTTGACGCAATAAAGGAAGTTTTGTATCGAAAAAAGGAAGACTATTAAAAAACAAGGTATATGTTTTGTACTTTAATATTTGTATTAAGAGGCTCATCCCGAAACTAGTACCCATTTGCCAATTAAATCGCAACCAATAGAGATATCTGAACAAACTTTTTATTAGACATATACATGTACTATACATTACTTTTCTACATAATCACCTCGTAAATTAAGACACTTGCCGTATCGTGGGATGAGATTTTTTATGCCGACGTCTACCGCTAGTGTGGCGAGAAATGTAGTGACCGCTACTTTGAGGGCGTCATCGCTGCGGAAATGTTTTCCGCCTAGAAAATCTTTCAATTTTGTAGAAAGGTGGTAATCCGACGGTGCTAGATCTGGGCTGTAGGGTGGGTGATCGAAGACTTCCCAGCGAAACTGCTGGAGCAATTGGCGTGTTGTTGCAGCAACATGGGGACGGGTCCATCGCATCGTTGCCGTACATTTCTTGAATTCGACGGTGAATGTCACATGGCTTCACATTTCTAGCGTTCAGGAATCTTATTACAGACCGCACTTCACAACTGGCGGTATTGTCGAGTGTCTTAAACATTTCAATCTCATACTGATGCGATATTATTGTAGATAACTCAACCAAATCTCGTACGCTGACAGCTGACAGATCACTGCGTCACGAGAAAACCACTCGGCGGCTCGTCGCGCAACTGCTGCTCCACACAGCGAGAACGGGTACTAGTTTCCGGACGAGCCTCGTAAATACAGAATTTGGCAAAAATGAAAGAACGTTTAAAATAAACAAACCGCATGCAGCTGCATGTTCTGCCCGTAGTACGCCGATGTGTCCATCAAAAGCGCTGAGAACACGCCTCTACATCCATGGCTAAAGTTACCATACTAATTGATTTTATAACCCTTCCTAATGTTAATAGGCATTTTCTTTTGCAAATTACAACTTTTTGACTTTTATTGCACCAACAACTAATTGAAACGTTTCTAAGCGCTATCTAGTGACTGTTCCTGGAATTTTCTCAAAATAATCTTAGAACTCCCTATAGATGGCGTTTGGTATTTTCTTTGAATCTAGATCCAGACACTTGGTTTTTACTAGTTTCATTAGACGTGAGATCGTTGATTTTTTCGCTAAATTTAGTGTTTTTTAAGCTCTTCACGACAAATTTGGTGACAATTATTCGTTAGTGACTTTTGTGAAGAGTTTTCGTTGACTGTAAGTTCAATAGCAATGCCATCCATATTACAAAAAGAAATAATGTCACATTATAGCAAATTTTTCTTTCTTATTTATTGGTTGTTTATAATAATAGTTCCAGTTATTGTTTTTGTTGGATGAACGATACAGTTCAGTTTAAATTTTATTGTTCTATTTTAGAATCCAGTTTTTATTTGAAATATTTAGTTTCCCATTTTAGATAGTACGTTTTGAGTAGTTGTTTAGGCAATAGGATTCTTTAGCAGGATGCAATTATTTATTTTATGATTCTGTAGTACATTACTTTAATTTATAGGTCGTAGATATTTTAATGTTAGTTCCTTTATTAATTAAACTCAGATTTTCGCTATTATGTGAATTATAAGAATAAATATTTTCGCGGATCTCGAACTGGAATAAAACACAGTAATATTCCCGTTTCTATTAACTAGTCGCGACTGACTTATGTGCGGATCGCAGTTGAATTTATGAACTGACGAAAATGAGACGGAAGGGATGCAGCAGCGCGGTTACGATCCGACAACTGTGTATACCTAGTACATTTTGTTGGACACCGAAAATATTTGGTTTCCGTTCGTGTATATATACTAGGGAGCGTTGTGTAATAATTTGTAGATGCAATTACAGAATCTAGTGTTTTTGAAAGGTGTTGAAACGGTATTTAACCGAACATTGTATAGTAGTGGCCTACTGCGTTTGAGATCAAACGCATCAACCGTACTAAAAAGCTTCAAATATTAGTCACGAATTTAGAACAAAAAACAAAAATGAAAATCTGGTAGTAATTCGCACGAAAAAGTTTACCTAAAAAAAAAATGTTTAAATACTCCGTTCATATAAACCTCATTTGCCAGAAATGAAAACGTTTTCTCTTTCTATTGCCAATCATCAAAAGCATCGTGTTAGCGAATTATTACCTACGACATTCAATTAGCACCCACAACCAATATCTGGTTTCGTATCGCATCATTCGAAACGAACAAAAAACATTAAACATTTTTATATTCCCACATTACCACTGACAACGCGAGATAGCGAAACAAAAAAGCTCGCTGTTTACGATTCGTTGGCACTTTTCCACCGTAAATACTACACATTAAAAGGTACTCACTGCGGTATCAGGCTCGCCGTAAAAAAAAGATAATCCTGTTTGCTCCCCGCTAGCGGCGGAACTTTGAGTTGTCAAGGGGGTGGAACTGCCTGGTTGTTGTACGGAAAAAATAATGACGTTTGAAAAATGTTAGCTTGAAAAATGATATCTTACATCATTTATTTGGGTTTGGTAAAAGAAGCCAGGCATCATTCAGCTGCACTCAAAAAAAAAATATATTACCAGCTCTCAGAAATATAAGACCTTTTAATATAATTTATTCCTTTATTATTTTAGGGACGGACAGATTTTTAAATAAGAGTTATTTTAAAATTATGCAGGCAGGTGGTTCTATGCAAAAACGCAACAATATACACTAGCGGCAAAAATTGTTTGCCCATCCAAAGAAATACGCATAAATAAAGGAAGTGTTTACACCATTTATTATTATTAAAAATATTAAGATATCAAAATCCTCGGATAAAATAATGTAGGACCTAAATTGGAAATCTTTAAAAATAAAATAAATGTTGCTTCCTGATATCTACTGTAGGAACACCCTACATATTGAAAAACCCTGTATGGAAAACCATGGAGGGCCTTTTAATGCTGTTAAAAAACAGTATTAAAAGGCCTACATTTCCACCTAGTTTCAATAAAATATGAATTTCACATCCGGGAACCTTCCCTTATTAGTAACCTGATTAGTAGAGTAACCAAAACTTGCGGACTCGCATAGGCGTCGGTATTACGGGTTCAATATAAGAATACGAAAAATTCATAAATAAACTTACTTGCTAATTATTCAACAAATTAGAGGCATCAGGATGTGAACTACTGTAAACTTGCATCATTGCATATGTTTCCACAGTTACTTCTTTAAACCTTGTGCGTCAACAAGAAAAAATATTCTTATACATAGAAAACGATCTCTCCACATCTAAGGAAGTTACATTTGCATGTAGAAACTGTTTTTCAAAATCACTTAAAAGTTCACTATTCTTACACTTATTATAAACGGCCTCTAAAGTATTAAAATCGGGATTTTTCCTTAAAACTTCTGCCAACTTTTGACTAGCGCATAATCTTGGCGTATCATTTAATGTGTGTAATTTATTTTTTACACTCTCCACTATGTCTAATGATTCCTGCAATGACAATTCAGTATATTGTAGTTTTCTGATGGCATCTAGTAATACTGTATAATTGGTACATATTGTTGTTAAATCTTCTAAAAGTTGAGGAATTTGAAATTCTCTTTCTCGCATTATAACTGATTGAATTTGTTGAAAATGGATCAAATAGTAAGAAGCTGCTGTTAGCCAAGTACCCCATCGCGTTAAAATCGGTTCAGGAGGTTCTGGAATATCTGGACAAAATTTACGAAATTCTTTTAAACGTTTAGGAGATTTACGAAACACTGCTTTAGTACTTCCAATCATCCCATCAACGTTTCCGTAATGTTGTCGAACAACTTCACCAACTAAATGCAAAGCATGCAGCACGCAGGTTATATGTATTAAGTTAGGAAATATATGTTTTAAGGATCGCCCAACACTTAACATCGTTGCTGCACTATCTGTCACAATCATCACAACTTGATCTTGGGCAATTTTAAATTTTTTCAAAGCGTTCATTATCACTTTTTGAATATTTCCGCGGTACATTGTTGAACACGTTTGCAAGCTAATAAATATCGAGATGCTGTGTTCTCGCTAGATAAAACGCGAGCTATTACATTCACAATACTGTTTTTCTTTATATCGGTCGTCTCATCCACGGTAATCCATATTTTTTTGGAACACAAATCACGTTTACACATATTTTCTAGCATCTCTTTCATTCGCGGCAAATGATTCTGTAATTGTGTTTGTGGGGGTAATGGGTACTTTGGAACGTATTGTCGCCAAAACGTTTTAAAAGCTGCTTTTCTCACCAACGACAACGGAAGATTACAAGAGGTAAACATAATTAATAAATGTTTGAGGAATAGTGTATAAGGTATTTCAGTTCTTGCATTTCTCATATGCTTAATACCATTGACATGCCTCTGGCAATCAGTTCTGTCCAATGCAGCCAAACGAACATTGCATATTAAGCAGAAAACTGCACTACCGTCATATTTTAAATGGGGAAAAAGTGACACATACTTATGTACATTAGTAGCAAATCTATTACGAGGCATTGTTTTCTTAGGTATGTAAATATTAGTTCTATATGAAACGATACACTAATTATGAACTTGGTATAATACTACAACACACAAAAAACACCAGCTATATTTTCAAAAGCGACACGTAAGTACATAACCTTGACCGTTCGACTAATCTCTGCAACAGCTCAACCGGTACTAAAACGAAATCTCTATCAGCGCGGTTTAACATGATTTATATTCAAGGTCGACACTACATGCCTGCTTCTCTACCGGTTTAGTTTATTTATACATTTTTCGTATTCTTATATTAACCCGTAATACCGACGCCTATGCGAGTCCGCAAGTTTAGGTTACTCTACTGATTAGGGCAATATGTACTATTCCATTTAGAATAGAAAGCGTAATCATCTCCTTGGCCAACAACATGAAGTAAATTATTGATCGTTATTAAAAGCAATACCAGCACAAACTTGGATATTTTCTTTTACTTTAAAAGTTCCACATTCACCTTCTTTGTTCTGTGGGAATTTGCTGAACGTGACGATAAAATAAGAAACAATTGCGTCTGACATAACGAGCACAACTTTATCAAAGAAAACAATGAACAGCGTCTGAAAAGCTCTATTCTTTGCCATGCGACGATAAACCGATAACATTTTCTAGCCAGTCTCCAAGAGACGATAAATTAGCTGGTAGAATTAAGGTGTACAGATAACGATAACGTTATGCCAATAAAGTTCGCACCGACCCGTTCTATATTACTTATAAAAACGACTAAAATAAATTAGAGTAGCTTAAAAGAAAGACCATACGACTTTACTATCATTCCAGAAGTATATACTGAGTCATAGGAAAATGGAAAGGCACGGCCTATTCCGTCGTATTAATTACCATTTAAATTCAGCGCCGTGTTCTTCGTGTAAGGGAGGATTACGTGGGAGTCAATGGAAAGAGGTAGAAGCAAGGAAAGGGTGTTAAATGAATTTGAATGAAAGATTTATGCTAGTCGGGGGAGTCAGTGGAATGAAAAAAAAATGGAAATTAAATGGGGCGTACATTCATGCTTTGTTGTTGGTTGAGTAACTTGAATTTATGTCATGGTGTAATTTTAGATTTGTAATAAATGTAATAAATAATTTAAAAAAGCTAAACAAGTTATTTATTGTGGCAGTTTTTGCTAATTATAACTCGACTTTCGTTATCGAGAAAGTCAGCTAGTAACGCTGGACAACGCGTAACTTCTTGCCTGTTAAATAAGAATGGAAAACTGATGCCTGCAGGATTTTCCCTGTTGATTTCAAATCTGTTTTCTATTGCTTCAGACATAGTAATTGCAGAACCTCAGCATAACATATGCAGAAAAAAATCCTGCGAAGATAATTGCAACAACGTCATAGGAACGATTTTGTATTGAAAATTTACGTAGAAACACGGTAAAAAATGTTATAAGGAATCAAACAGTTGAACAATTTACTACAATTTGTTTGAGAATACACGGCTGGCTACAACTTGCGCAAATCCCTATAACTCGATTGTGGTTAACGGATTGTATTTCTATTAAATACGTTATTGTAAAAATTTAGTCAATGATCTGTTACAAAGGTTGCTACAATAGTGTACAAGTTTTAGTTACACATATTGTAAAAAAATGCAACCGTATTATCTTAAAAATTGTATTGCATAATGCAATATGTATGCAGTGTTCTTATAATTATAATGGTTGAAAGAACAAGTAAAACGCAATAACAATAACTATCCTTATCTTTTTGCATCTGCAACCGCTTCCCAATTTACAGGTAGCATTGGTTAGCCACGGGAATGTTACCAACACCTGTGCTGTTTCGCAGGTATGTAACACCATCCCTCCAAACATTCGACACATTTGGAGTGAAATGAGGACTTTATTCCGAAAGAATTGTGAACCCGATGAAGACGATTTGACTATATAAAACCAAATGATTTATTAGGACAAAATGAGTTTTGTTACGATATCTATTGGTGAATAACTAATACTATTTGTACCTAATCCTAAGGCAGGAAACATTTGGTTCATGCATTTAGGTAGGCTTTAATAATAAAATCGTTTGTACAGATAAGTGATGATTTATTTGTAAATTCACTCATTTTGTATTATTTATTTTTAAAAAATTAGAAAGTTTTATGTAAAAAATTGCCGTCTCGACACAAAGATTGTTGGAAGAAATTATACATTTATGTGAAACAATACAATAGAAACTTGACCATAACTTCAAAATATTATCCGTGACAACAACATGTAATAATTAACGAAAACCTAACAACAATAATAGAAAAATATAATTTCAGATTGTCGGCATATAGCAAGTAATTTGAGGAAAGACACTCTCTCAGGTCATTTATGAATGTTAGAAACAGAAGAAGCCCAAGCGTAGACCTCTGCGGTATTCCAGATGTAGAATTATACACAGGGGACCTAAAGCCCCGAATCTCTACGTAGTTGAGACGATTGGTAAGGTATGACCTAAACATCGCTATAAGATTAGCCGATATCCCAAATTTGTGCATTTTATGCAAGATTAGATGATGCTGCACCTTATCGAACGCCTTTGCAAAATCTGTATATATGGTGTCAATTTGAAAACGTTTGTCCAAGGCTTCAGTCACACACTGCACAAAAGAGTACAAGTTCGTAGCAGTTGGTCGTCCTTTAATAAATCCATGTTGCTCGGGCGAAAGTTGATTACCCACATGATGGTAAAGAACCTTAAACAGTATTGATTCAAACACTTTCGCGAAGCTGAAAATAATGGATATTGGACGATAATTCTTTATATAATTCCCCTTGCCAGATTTAAATGTGGGAGTTACACGGGAGATCTTCCATAAATTTGGAAAGTGCATCTCATTCAAAATTAAATTGCAGATATGACAAAGCGGCTTCAAAAGTACGTATCGGCTTGATTACAAAGGCAGGTATGCAATCGAATCCCATAATCAAAGTAGGTATCAAGCAATTCATCGTTTCAAGAATCCAGGACGGATTAATCTGCTTGAGAACCAGCACATCAGCACCACCGCAGAGATTCTCAGAGTTCACCGAAACAGGTTCTGTTTGGAATATAGATTGAAAGTGAATTGCAAATGTATCAGTTATTCTAACAGGATCATTAGCAATTTCCTCTTCAACAGACATTGTCTTCGGTATAGTTGATCGGTTTTGCCTTTCGTTTACGAACGACCAAAGTTTTTTAGGATTGTATTCAATGGCTGTATTTATTTCGTCCATATAAGTCTTAAAGTCCTTACCAACAGCAGACTTTACTAACTTCCTGTGTTCTTTAAATTTATAAGAGTATGTCTCCAGCTTGGTAGCTCTAAACATACTTAAATAATGCCTTTTTACCTTCATCAATCTCCGTGTATCCGCCGAAAATCAAGTAGAAAAAGATTGCCCCACACTATAGCGTGTTGGCACTATGAGGCTAATGTAATCATTTAGAGTCGGATACAATCCATCGCATGCACTCTCAACATCAGTAGAAGAAAGAATCAGATACCAATCAGTATGCAGTATAAGGTCATAAAGCTCGACGAGATTCGCCTTTTTATAGTTATGAGTTACTCTTTTATTAAACTTGAAAGGTCTAGATGCCGAAGTATTAAAGGTAAGCCCAAATTCAAGTGCCGGATGATGACTATTTTCGCTCACAAGGCAAACAGAGGCATGACAAACATCATATACAGCACCTGCGAAAACGAATATCAAGTCCAAGAATCTGCTATTCTGATTACAAATGCAATTAATTTGAAGGGGAAATTTCGCACACTCAAAGTCTGAGCCGAAGTAGAATCATCTAAGTCTCGAATATTAAAATCTCCAGCAAAAACAACTTCCCCTTGAAATAAATCCTGCAATTTAAGATATGAAACAACTCATCATAAGCAATTGCAGGCGTATTAGCCAGTATGTAGGTAACAATAAGGTTTACAGGCAATGAATCAATAAACACCTTGACACAAATTAAATCAATGTTAAATGAAGCAAAATTAATATTAAAGTCTACACTTATTTCATTAGATAAACAAGAGCTCTTAACTGCTATAAGCACTCCACCCCCATGGCCACCCTTTCTATAATACCTAATTTTCAGTAAATCATTTACCTGTACAAATGATTTCTTTATCGAAGCCTACCTAAATGCATGAACTAAATGTTTCCTGTCTTAGGGCTAGTCTCGGATAGTACTGATTAATCACCAACAGATGTCGCAACGAAAAACTTATTTCTAAAGAAGAAACCATGTGATTTTTTCTTTAATTCAAAAACCTCTTTCTGATGGATTTCTAAGGATAACTTGGGAGAACTTTATTTTCCGAAGTGTTTAATATGAACGAGATCTTTTATTTTTTCAAAAAAGAAGAAAAGGAAAAGATCTAATTTATACCCTGCTTGCTACGTACTAAACCACTCTCAGAATAACAATTACTGATTTTTCCTCGCCCAACATCAAATACTTCTCCTGCTTCCACCCCGCTTTTTCCATTAGTCGGCGATTATGCCAAGTTACCAGGATGGAATACTTACAACATCGGCATCGCCGGTTGTATTCCAGCGAGGTACAGATAAAGTTAAAAAGTTTTTCTCCTCCAGCGCCGACGTTATGCATGTTAAGTCGGTTGGAGATTGGCTGGTTTCTGGATATTTTCTTGTCGTAATTTGGCTATTATTCCTCGAACGTAACTAGCCATCTTGTAAGCTTGCCAAACTCAACATTTTTACGGTTGTAAAATTTTTATGACTTCGCGAGATATGAGGTAGATATTAAAAATTTCCGACGTTCTAGATGATAAAATAATATTTGCGTTGGGAGAATTCTCAAGTCCATTCTCGGAGGATATAAAATAGTGGCAGTACGCCTTTAATGTTGAACGAGAAATTCTAGGTTATATTTACTTTTACAGAAGATTAAAACATAAACTAAATTATATTGTTAGGGTAGTTTCGAG
This sequence comes from Dynastes maya, assembly GCA_029619315.2. Taxonomy (NCBI): domain Eukaryota; kingdom Metazoa; phylum Arthropoda; class Insecta; order Coleoptera; family Scarabaeidae; genus Dynastes; species Dynastes maya. The sequence goes on from JAROYE020000008.1 coordinate 31,867,429, forward strand.
ACATATCCTTGTCGTAGCCATGTTTTACAAACAAGTAGGGGAAGTAAAACTATGGAATATGTTCCATAAAAATCTAACGAAATGAGTTCTTAGAAGATTTTCCTCCATCGAACGGGTTAATTAAAAAACACGTAAACGTTTCATTTTCATTAAAGTTAATGAGGTCACAATGAAAATAACTGCTTCTCATAAAATTTTTAATACTTCTTTCTAGGAAACTTGCATCTCCATTCTGTGTGTACCCTTTATATTTTTGCTTTAATTGAATGCTTCGAACCCTTCCAACGAAATCTTTTCTATGAGCAGAGTAGTAACATATTCCATAGCGGTCTATGATCTCTCCTAAACGATTTCATAACGACTAACTCGGCAGGATTCTACTATCCAAAAACATCTACTGACCCTAACATATTCATCCATCTAGGAAGCGTTACATCGCAGAAAAAAGCACGGGTTCGAGCAAGAAGAGCGTTCATGAAAGTCAGATTTCGATTATTTGAAATTTCGACCGTTCTACGTGGTGTAAAAGAGAAGGATAACTAGACCGCACACCTATCCACTATAAAATCGCCATATTTTATTCATGTGGTCAAAGATATCGGTTTCGGGACGTTAGCGTTTATCCCGCTCTAACCAATTGCTGAATAGCATGGTCGATGTGGTTGGAGTGGCTTTCCGGTGAATCAAAATCTCTCTCACCAATTCTGATGTTTCATTTAAAAGCAGAGAAGGATTGGCAATTTAAGTGGAGCTAAGTGGAAAGTAAATGAACTAGTAGAAAGAAACATGTGAAATAAACTTCTTTGTTAGCATTTCAACTTCAATAAAAAGGCAAACCTCCATATTTCACATTCTTTAGAGAAACTCTACCCTTGGAAAAAAAATAAGAAATCTGCCTTTTCTTTGCTTAAAAAGAAAGTTACAATTTTAATAAAACCTCCCTCCTTACAACTGTAACTCAAGTGGATTTATAAGATCGTAGCCGGCCCTGACTTTATGACACTTCAAAAAGTTCTCCTTGCCTTCTTTTTGAGCAACTTGCAGTTTTCAAACTTTGGCATTGCTGGCGGCTAAACGGTTTTAAATTTTAAAACTTTTTAAAATTTACCTGCGTGCGATATCTTGGGCTAAAATTAGAATTAATGATATTTATCGCTGAAGATGTGTTGTATTCCAAAAAGTAAAGTTTATTTTTGATTTTCTCTTTGGGAGATTTTATTAATAGGACGAAGTAATTAGTTCTTAAAGGAAATAGACGTCCTTGTACATTTAAAAGCTTGCAGGAAGACGTTAACAATATTTGTAAGCTATCATATTGTTAGACGCAGAGAAACGTTTACTTGTATGAAAGCTGTCCGCCTTAATTCAAGACAATTACTGTTTCAATTATCCGTAATACAATAACCATTTTAAATCAAAAGAAATATTTTCTTAGCGTTTCTTTCTCCGCTTAAGAGAAGTATATACTTGTAATGAAATGATTGTATTTCTTTGTTTAAGACATTTGTTAACTTGTTCCAAGAAAACCTTGCAGAAAATTTGAAGAAAGCGATTCCTAGCATAAGTAAATGGCCATTATAACATAAAACAATACTTTCTTAAGGATAGTAAATAGTTTTCTTAATTCTAGAAAGCGTTTAGGTATTGTTCATAAATCAATAGCTTCATTTTCTTAAAATAAAGCATTTTCTACTTAGAATTCTTGAAATGCTCATTATTAATTGCCCTTACCTTGTTGAAAACAGCATTACATATCCGTACATAATGCAGTAAATTATTCACATTGCTTGTGATTTTAAAAAGGCTAAAAGGGGAGGTTATCCACAGAATAATGTTCAAACAAAAGTGAACTTAATGTAGTACACATGAAGAAAGTGCCTAGAAACAATAACCAAGATAATGCTAATAAATAGCTCCTGGTGTTGACGACTCTACTACTCTCTACTGGCAAAAACAATATTGGAAGAGAAAAGCATTAAGGCTTCTTGCTCCTGGCCACATTGCTCTTACGTCTCTCAGTTTATGCTACTAATCTTCAAAAACAGCAACTGAAATATTTCTTGGCGCCACCTAATGCCAGTAGTTATAGTCGCCGTCTTAGATAGTAGCGACGGAACTAAAATACAGATACCATACTTACCCATACAATGATATAACCTTTAACGTACAACGTTTCATAGACATTTTCAAAATATACCGGTTAATATAATATTTTTTCTCTTTTTATTACGATTTACCACGTGTATAAATTTAACTATAGTTTTTTTTTTATATATAATAAATAATAATAAAAAAAAGGGATAAATAAACTTAAATATTAACTCGTTAATTATTAAACTACATAAAAATAATCCCTATTTAATTACAACCAATAAAAAGCCAATAATTTTTTTTTTCATTAGCTCATTCACTTGCTCCTAATTTTGATTAACTTTAGTTTTTTTTTTCCATTACTATAATTTATCTTTTATTGGATATCCTTGTAGCTGGACCATTTTTTCATTGCTACCTTTGGTATGAATATTTTCTAACTTCAAATTAAATGATTTGCTTGGAAGAAACATTTTTCTGTCTTGAATTTTCTTGATTTTCTAACTAAGAAAATAATTTTTTAATCCAAATAGAACTTCAAGAAAATTATTTTCGTATATTATACATTTTTATAGCCTTGAAATAAAAATATTTTCTTCAATAGAGAGATTTGTGCAAGAAACCATTTCTCTGGGTGTACAATTAGTGATTTTCAATTTTATAGTATTCTCAGTATTGATGTCTTATTTTAGTGTCGCGCTCATTAGCACAATAGTTATTCTATCAAAACATCAATTTAATTTAATTCTTATTACTCCCATATTTCCGCAAGGAAATAATCAGTAGCATTGCGAAAATTACGACCAGAAAACGAGATAGAATTTTACGATAGAGATTGATGTAATATAATACGTGCTCTCTTCTATACTTACCTTTCAATACGCAATCGGACCGAAGCGTCTTGAAGGGGAAATGTGAGGATTAAACGTTTAGCCGTCGCCGTTGCAGATATCGGCCTGGTATCCTATCCCTTGAGGATTAGCCTGTTGCTCATCAATATTATATCAGTCAGGTGGGCGATATCAATCTCTGTTCCTCCATACTCTAAACGGAAACTGGAGGGCTTAATGCCACGTAATCAAACGCATTGTTGCTACAATACCATTGAAATTAACGAGATTTGTTTGTTATGCGATAGGCGCGAGTATTGTTTTGGGGATTGCAAGATTAGATTAATCGGACATATTAGTCTGAGATAAGCTAGGATTGCAGATCTACGTCATGTAGAGGTGGTACATGTGCTAAGTTATGAACTCGGTATGATAAAGCACGGATATTTATCTTAATTAAATATCAATGTTTATTTTTTCAATGAATTCAACGTAACAAAAAATCTCTGGCCATTAAGATTTATACACTTTTGCATGCACTCGAGCCAATTCTCTAAACATTTTGCCATTCTGAAGGTGGTATATCCAAGACATAGTTTTTGAAGGCTTTAACAGCTTCTTGAAGTGATAGAAATCGTTGTCCACGCATTTTTTGTTTTACATTCGGGGACAAAAAGGAGTCGTTAGACGATAAATCAGGTTAATGTGGGCAACGAAATATTAATTCGTTGTTTTTCTCCTTCAAATAATCACTTTGTTTGACGTGTTGTGTGAGAGCTGGCATTGTCATGATGAAGGATGATGCGACGTTGTCGAACGTTTTTCCTCATTTCATCGGCTACTTCTGGCAAACAAATTATTGTATACTACTCAGCATTAACTGTTATTCGATCCTCCAAAGCAATGCTTCCGACATGTCCATTATAACGAAAGAAACAAGCAATCATTTTCTGGGTAGCGCTCCGTGAACGAATAACTTTTGTTGTGTTCGGTTCATCTGAGAGCAACCAAACAGTTGATTGTTGCATAGCTTCCGGCTTATAGGAATATATCCAAGCTTCGTTACCTGTTACGGTGTTGTATACGGAAGATCCTCTGTCGAATTTTTTGAGTATTTCCTCACATTAAGTGACACCAGCCTTTTTTGTGCTTGGGTCAAATTATGTGGAATCCATCGGGATTTTCCACACCTAAATGTGCAATGATGATTTTTGGAACAGCAATTGATTTTGGTCGACCTTCACAAAATTCATCACTGACAGAAGCACGGCCACGGCGAAATTCTACAAACCAGTTGTAAACAGACATTTATGATGGTGCTTCATTACCAAAAGTTGAACGAAGCGATTCGATGCATGTTGTTGTGTTAGACCTTTTATTATTATTATTTTAATCTGGCCATGGCACAGATGCCTTTAATCACCGCAGCCGTAATAGATCTATTGTAACAAAATGCTTGTTACGTGTGTTAGAATAGTTGGAGGCTTTTAATAAACCTTAGTACTACTCTAGGATCTGTTTCCTTCAGTTCAGTAAAAGCAAGAAATGGCCTACTGATATGTTGGTGTCATGTGCGACTAATGGCAACACATTGACATAGGATGTGCTCTGCCGTCTCCAGATCTTCAGCTTTTCCTAGTTTAAAGTGATATTTTAGGGCTACATGGCCTGTCAGAAATCCTGCCAGTAATCAAATGTCCCATTTGCTGAACGATAGCGCTATTTTTGCTGTCTTTGGCGAGCCCGATATGAGTGCTTTTGCCTGTTTTTGTCCTGGAACATTTTCCCAGTACGAGGCCTTTTGATTATCCTCCCATATCTTCATTGCTTGTTTTATGTGGCTCTTTTGGAGACCACAGAAGGCATTAGGCATTAGTTTATCTGCCTTTTCATTTCCTTCGATCCCTTGGTGTGTGTTAGACCTTTACCAGGAATGTAAAAAAATCTTTCTACGAAAACAAAATTGCTTTGTTTAAACGCTCACTATAAACAAACTATTCCGCCGATTTCTGCGCTGTCACTGCTTCAACAATAACAAATGTGAAATTTTACGAAAATAGTAATGTCAAATGTAAATAGCACCTTCTAGTGGTCATTTGTAATATAAGACGCCATCTTGGTATTCAAAGTCAATGAAGACTAGCATAAAATTAGGAATTTAAAATGCAAATTGTAATGAACATTGCGCAAGTAAATTTACGATTTTTTCTTTAGATAACGTGTTTGTTAATTACATTTTCACACCATTCTATAACCCTAAATTACAGTAATCGAAATCGGGCACGTTAATTAGCTAAAAGCTATTATTACGACAGTTAATTTGGACCTGTTCATTAATTCTTCACGAGTAATCAATCAAAAAAGGTTTAATATTTTAGTCAGCGTAAATTTGTGCGTAATCGCGATAAAATATTTATACGAAGCCTACTACTCCAAACATGTATGTGTGTATTATGATTGACTATAGAGATTAATTAATAAATGATCGTACACTGTTGCTCGTAAATTTCCGATATTAAAATGAGGTATTGTTATTGATGTATTATTGGAGGTTTTTGATTTTTAAGGCAACGCAAATATCTAGTAAGTTGTTAGGGAAAAAACATTTTCCGGCAGCAGTGTACGAAGCCTATACAAACATATTTTAGAATGTTATACTTTGGCCCCTGCTCTACTAAATTCTGACCCTTTTGTCAGAACTACCTTTTATTTTAACCCTTACTATAGATTTATTATTTCTAAAGTAGTTGGCGATAACCACAGGAAACGAGAAAATAAAACACCCGGTGCAGGTAATTCAACTTTGTTTTAGGTTGTCCAGATTCTTACGTCCAACAGTACACCCGTACCGATGCACATTTGGTGGCAACGCTCGGAAGTAAATTTACTCACGTGAACCCGTTTTCTTTCTTATACGTGTAGGCTATGCATCATTTATCAGACTGTTCCCACCTCGAGCTCTGAAATGCGAGCGGAAATATTTGGAAAAGTTGACTCGTGTTCGTTGATGATTCAACATATGAATATGTAACTACAACCGACTACTCGTCAAGTTCCTACGACCAAATTTGATATTCATCCACCGGTATTTGGGCCATATTTTGATGGTTTAATTTTCACTAACGAATTACATTCGTGTGAGGAGTGGTCGTTTAGGAGCTGATTTTTTGGTGCAATTGGAATCGCGTTTAAATGCAGGAAACGGTCGGATGCGGGCGCTCTAATGCATTTCCGGAGATTTACGTTGCCTTTTTGGTTCTGCATGTGATGTAATAAATGCGCTTTCAGTTTAAATCCACTAGATATGGTGCAGGATGTTTTACTTTCGATGTTCTTATACACTCTAAACAGTCTTTGGGAAAATTTCTCTATCGTTTTACCTAAATTTTACCATTTTAACCATTCTGCCTTCTATTTCACATCGACCAGCGAAACTGAAGTGCTGAGTTCTATAAATAACCAAAAGACAAGAAATTCTGTAGGAGTGGTTTGCGTAGCTGCACAATTTATTAAGCTACTAGAACCTCTGCTAGCTAAACCATTAAGTTTTTTAATCGATTTATCCGCAAGCTCTGGAATCTTTCCTACGTCGTTGAAAGTGAGGTCTGTTCTTCCTATACAAAAAAATGGAAACTCAAAATCTATTGACAACTACAGACCGATAACTCTATTAAATGTCTTAGAAAAGGTCATTCAAAGAACTAAAAAATTGTGTAAATTCAAAAACATTTTAAATTAAAATAAATTTATAGTTAGCTATCGGATAGGGATTGATTTAGGTAAGCTTTTATTAGGTAAAGTTACCTCCAGCCAACGACAATCCCGGGGGGACGGCAATATTACTCGTCTTCGCTCAATGTTCTACACAAATATTCGTCTTATATAACATTTTCCTACAAATAGGTGCAGAATGAATCCTATTTTGCTTTTACAATAACTTCGTAGAAGAAGTCATCAAGTCCGGTAGTAAATGTCCACATTTTACGGTTGTATTACAGGGAATACAACATATTATAAGGTGTAATTTGGTATTTTTAAAGAAAGTAAATTTTGAAATATTGTGTATTCGAAATGTATCCTAATTACTACTTTTTTCTAAGCGCCGAAAGAGTGTCTAGGCGATACTCCCGGACCACCGACCGTAATAGTTATCTTTTTCTATTTAGAAAACAATTTTTATAACATTGCAATCTATTTTGATCTTTCTGTTAGTGATGTATTTTACTGACGTTTTCAAATCTATATTGTACCGACTGATATGTTTTACTTTTTATAGGTAAAATTACCAAAGCCTTTTAGAGTGTAGGTTATCCATATGTGGTGCCTATACATCAAGCATTTGCAAACGTCAAAGTCGTCTTCTCCGTATTCTGGATCGTAAATTTACATTTGCCCTTGGTATTAATTATCGGATGCTGACGTCCTGTTCGCATCAAGTTATAAGCTACGTCACGACCGGGTTATATCCGGTAGGACGCGCGGTTCACGTTCATTCCGAATCATAAAAGCACCGGAATACCGGAACCCGAGGCCGTATAAAAGATTTACGCCGATGCCATTCTGCGAAAACATAAAACCAGTGTATCATTGTTGCGTTTGGACCTTGCTTGCTTTCATCATCTGCGGATCTTTCAGGAAAATATCCCGATGCTTCGCAATAGCATTCTGATCCTTTTCTGCTTACATTTTGGTTTTTGTCCACAATGAGTGTGTAGTTTTTCTAAAAATGTGTTAAATGAGTTTTTGTTTTTCCCATTTCCTTTTCAATTTAAAGAAAGGGTTATTAAAATATCTAGTAAATTTTCATTGAAAATAGTAGTTTGATTTTCATTACTTTAATATTTTTGGTGAAGTGTTCAGATATAAAATCGAGCTCTTTTTATTCTTATTCTTCTTATTTTTAGAATCGATTCCCACGCCTCTCATTTTGATATCTTTCTTAATTTTTGCGTTTTGTTTGAAAATGTATTGAAAAAGTGAAATAAGACTCTTCACGGTCTAACTGCTTTAATATGACGTACATGTATTGAAAACCATGCTCTAAACGATTAAACGGTCTTTTTTTGATTTAAAAAATGTCCAAAAGTCCAAATTTTGACCATTGCGCAGTAAATGGGAATAATCCGAGATAATATTGCTTGAATTTGCGAACAATTTAAAAGTAACTAGTGGCAATTTTAAGAAAATTTAGTATGTAAGATGCTATATTAGAGACATCATATACTCGATATATGTATGTACGTGCGAAGATAGTCTGAAAAGTTTGTCAAATTCTATTTTATTTCTCAACATAGTCTCCTTCTAAGTCTATTCACTTTTCCAGCGATGCTCCCATCTGTATAATCCGTCCAAATAGTAGTTGGCATCTTGTTTTGCGAAATAGGCGTTTACAAATGCGATGGCCTTCTCATTCGATGAAAATCTCTGTCCTCCGAGCGAAACTTTGAGCCTAGGAAGCAGAAAAAAGTCGCTAGGGGCAGATCAATTCGTAGATTTTTGGTCTTTGGGGCCACTGATGTGCGAGATGGTGCGTTATCTTGGCGGAACAAACCTTTCCTTTTCTTCAAATGCGGTCGTTCTTCTGCAATTTCTGCCTTCAGCTTGTCGATTAACTCCCCCATTAACTATCCCAGAAAACAGTCGCCATTACTTTCCCGGTCGATGGAACTGTCTTCGCCTTTGTCGGAGCCGATTCACCCTTCGTAGTCCACTGTTTCGACTGTGTCTAGGCTCCTGGAGTGTACTGGTGTGTCCAAGATTCATCTACAGTTATTAATCGACGCCAAAACTCTTGTTTCGCTAAAATTGCTTCAATAGAGAAATGTTAATTCTACTGCATTTTTGGTCCTCAGTGAGCAAGTGCAGCACCCAACACGCGGGTAGCTTTTTCATGCCCAAATCTTGAGACAGTACAAGTCATGACAAACACATTCTCTCGACATGCCCATAGTTCTGTTATCTCTTTAACCTTAATTCGACGGTCGCCTAATAATTGGTGAACTTTTCCGATGTTATCGATTGTGGTTGCAGGTTTTGACCGCCCCGAACGTTCATCTTCAACCAAGCTGGTACGACCACGTTTAAATTTAACAGTCCAAAATGTTACAGTGTCAAATGATGACGCAGAATGCCTCTAAACGGTCTCCATCTCGACTTTAGTTTACAAGCTTTTCAAATGCAAGAATTTAATGACCGCTTGATGTTCGATTTTTTCCATTTTTTGCAGAAACACTAACATCGACTGACGCAAACGGCTGTTAAACAATAAGTGAGCGTCCGACATGACTGAAATTTTCAAAAATATCTTTCAACGCATGCGCAGTGATATGACAAGAATATTGTTGACGAGTAACGCCATCTTCATGTTGAGGTTTTAAACTTTTCGGACTACTTTCGTACAGACAAATTGGAAAATAGGTGTACATGCCAATATTATAATTAAACACGATGTATGTTCATAATTAACGAAAAACACTTAAAAATGCAATTTTTGTACCTTTCTTACAACTAGTTTAGATGTAGTAGGGTAGATCTGTAACATACTATCTTTGTATTGGTACTTTTATGTGCAAAAATTCTTTGAATAGTTTGGAAAAATATTCAAATTGTTTGTGAAAAGATTCTGCATGATGGTAAGATTGTAGAATATACGGGTTTTTTTTTAATACCCTATGTTTTTTGCATATCATTACAACATACCAATACAGAAACCCCAATGTAATTGGGGCAGGAAGATGTGTCTAAATAAAATATACGAGCTCCTGTATAATACTTATTAACTTTGTCTTCTTTGTTTTGTTTCAGGTAAGTCAGCTAGAGTAGCCAACGTTTCTTATAACTCTTAACTCGTAAGTAAATAATACTTATAACGTACAACATCGAGTCTTTTGTTCTGAACCCGATATTATATGTCTAAACAAAGCAAAAAAGAAAACCTAATTACATCTCCTTCAGCGTCAGTAGTTTTCTTTCCTTTATTTGTTCTACTCGTGTATAGTACTTATATGTATTTCTCCAAACCCATAGATATAGGAAAAAATTTAATAAACGGTTTGCTACGGCACTGCGCCGCCTGGAGACCGGCGGTGTGTCAATACCCCCTCTATCCCTCCCACTGCAAAACGCGTACAGTGCCTATGTATGTATATACATATACAGATACGAATTTTCGCAGCGTTTGGGTAAAATTGAAATGAAATCAACGATAAATTCGTTCACTTTGTTTCTCTCGGCACTGCTCTGAATATGCGACGAGGTAGAAATTGATTTCTAAATTGTATGAGTTACGTTTCCTGGTTGGTGCAGTGCATGTGGAGGAAACGCAAGTTGATAGTAGTAAAATTAGTTTTCTTTGTTTGCAATTCAATTTCTACGTTAGGTTATTTCGTTTCTAAATTAACACTTTGAAGGGAGCTGCTTTTATTAATAGGAGAACTTCGTTGAATTTTAAATTCCGCGAGATAGTAATGTTGTTTGCAAAGCCATATTTTCTTTTTCATTTGTAGAAAATCAAAGCTTTGTTGAGATCTTTATTTCTAAATAGCATCGGAAGTGATTACACAATGTATTTTAACTATAGAAACACGATAGAATTTTAAAAAGAATTTAATAACTTCTACTGTATTACAATCTTATCTGTAAGTTAATAGAACGTGATATGTGATGCGTTTTTTCCATAATTTTTTATGTAATAAGTAACGTGTGACAAATGGTTGCACCCGCAGAGGCGCCGTGAAAGGATCTGTGTTTACTATGTACATACAAGGAATCGAGTGGACGTTCGGTTATTATCGGTTGGTCGATGTGCGTGTACTATTTATAATGTTCGAGAAACTAGTGGAACCGTCCGGGGCGTACCGCGCAAAAGTAGACACAGTATTAATAAAAAAATAATAGATTGCCACCTTTTATTAACGTATCGATAACCACTGCGGTAATGTGCGACTGCTACGGTACGCTACGTACTACTGCAACATAAGCAATCCTTTCATTGTCGATTCGGTCAGGCCTCGACGACGGTCTGAAAACGTTCTCGTATAGTTTGCAAATGATCGTTCAGCATCTAATGAAGTAAGATTTGCGAAATTCAAATACTCCTGTATCTCTTCTGTGTAGTCTTGAATTCCAGATATAGATCGAACCTTTTCTAAATCCAGATTTTTATTTAAAACTGCACGAAATTTTTGCGCGACATCTAGTCCTATAGGATCCGTCAAGCTTCCTAGAGCGGCTGTTAAATTGTTGATGTTATTTAACGAGTCTTGTATAGATAAGTGAGTATTTTCTAACTGCGAAATAGTTTGTGTAACTGCAGAATAGTTTATGGAAATGTCATCTATTTCTTTTGGAACGTCCGAACCGGAAAAAAGTTGCTGACTCTCGCGAATCGCTTTAGAATTAGAAGAATTAAGTTTGAAAATGACATCTTTCACTTGGGAATAATATTTGCGATAGTAAGATACTGCCTCGATCCATGTTCCCCATCGCATCAATACAGGCTGAGGTAGTAGCGGAATTTGCGGATACAATTGCTTGAATACGCGGATATGTTTGGCAGATTTCACAAACACTTTTTTGGTAGATGATACTAAATCATTCACCCTAGGACACTTGCTTCGAATTGTTTCTGCTACGAGATGATATGCGTGTGTGAGGCATGTTATGTGAAGAAGAGTCGGAAAGCATACTTTTAACATCCTATTAGCTTTCAGCATTATTGCGGCTCCGTCAGAAACTAACATGGTGATTTGGGCTCCTACGATACAAAATTCTCTTAACATATTTTTTATTATGTTTACAACGGTTTCGGCATCAGTTCTTTCAATCCTTTTACTGGCTAACAACAAGGCAGCTGCTGGACCATTACGTTTTAAAGGACGCGCCACAATATGAATCACGCTGTGTTTCTGAGCATCAGTAATTTCGTCCACAGTGAGCCAAATTTTTTGATTTCTCAACTCGTCTTTTACTATACTTTGCACATGTGGTAAATTGTACCGCAATTGTCTTTTTGTTGGTAGCTTCCATGATGGAACATATTTATCCCAAAAAAGACCAAAGTTTTCATTATCTACTAGGTGTCGTGGGATGTTGCACGTGCTCAACATGAAAATAAAATCATACAAAAATTGCCAGTACGGAATATTGTTTCTTAAATTCAATACATGACGTTTACTTTTAATATGACTTCTACATTCAAATGTCGTGCGACCTAGCAACCCTATACCGCAAAGTTTGCAATAAATCTGCGAACCTGTAAATTCCAAACCAGGGAAACGCCAAATATATTTCTTCACCTGCGATGTAAGAGGTACACCAGGCTTACGTCCCATGTTTTCGAAAACACATAAGATTCGATAAATAACCGAACGACCAAACTCCTCAATGTCTACCGCATTACTGAACTCTGCATCCACATACGTACATACACCCCTCTGTACGGGCGTCTCTGTGTCTCCGTTTGTCACGCTTTAGTAATAAGTAACGCTGGCCACGAGCGGTACCGCGCATCGGCGTAGAATCACTTCGGACCGAGAGGAACGGTAGTATTACTTCGTCTGCGGAGCAGTACGGACATTTTCGCTGCCATTCATTTGCGCAATTGTTTATCTGTCCTAGAAAAATTATAATTTCGTCAGCAAAACGACCGCGGTCGGACACACTTCGGAAATTTATTGCAGAAATTCCAGACTTAATATATGAAGGTGCCAAAATTAAATGTGTAATCTGTAAAATCCCGTTAATGTGTTGGTCCAGACAACATTGTCTACGACACGTAAATAGTGAAAAGCATGTCTCAAAAAGAAATTGCGCACGAGACAATGAAAAATTTCTATTTAATTTATGCGTTACGTTTATTGCATGTAATATACCGTTTAATTTACTAGACAAGGAACCATTTATCTGCTTTTGGAATAACTATTCGGAGTGCAAATTACCAAGTCGAACATTGTTACGAAGAATTGTGCCATCTGCGCGCGAACATATTGAACAAAAAATATAAAATCAGAGTTGAAAGATCAAAAATTGTGGTTATGTGTCGACAAAACAACAGATCGGAAGAAACATTCTGTTCTTAATGCAATGGCACGCAAATTGGAACCTCATCAATCGGCACCTTTAATTCTATTAGTCTCTAAACGAATACAACAGTGTACTGCCCAAGGAATTTCAAAGTGAGTGAGAGAACATTACAGAGAGTTGTGCCGTCTGCTCGTGAGCATGTCGAGAAAAGAATTAAATCGGAGTTGCAAGATAAAAAACTGTGGTTATGTGTGGACCAAACAACAGATCGTAAAAAACATTCTGTGGCTAATGTAATGGTACGCACAATGGAACCACATCGACCGTTACCCTCAATTTTACTAGCTTCCAGACGAATACAACAATGCACTGCCGAAGTAATTTCAATGTTGGTGTTAAATACATTGGACAAGTTTGAACTTTCAACAAACCAACTCTTGATGTTAGTGAGTGATGGTGCTGCAAACATGCTTGCTGTAGGCCGGTCTCTTAAAAAGCATTCTGCTAATTTGTTACACATTACGTGTAAAATTCATGCTCTCAATCTTGTGGCGGATAGTATCAGAAAATGTTATCCTGAGGTAGACGCTTTAATAGCGCATACCAAAGCAGTATTTGTCAAATCACCGAAACGTATTCGCGAATTTCACAGACTGTGCCCCCGTATACCAGAGCCACCAGAACCTATTCTAACTCGTTGGGGAACATGGTTACAGGCCGCGTTTTATTATCATAAATATTTTGACAATATTAAGAACGTGGTTTTACAATTCGATACAAAGGAAGCTGCCGCTATCCAGAAAAGTCAGTCGAAATTTCAAGATAGTCAGGTTAAAATGGATTTAAAAATCATTCACGCCAATTACTTCGGGCTAGCAGATGCAATAGAAAAATTACAAGATACTGCGGTGCCGTTAGAAGAATCTCTACAAATAGTGCAACATGTTCACGCACAGCTATGCGCGATTGAAGATGTTTCTGTTCTAGAAAAATTTGAAAGTGTTTTTGAGAAAAATTCTGATTTTGGCACATTAAGACACATTTGTGAAGGTGCGTCAACAGAATCGTTAAGTTATTTGAAAGATTATTTTACTTACGCAAATATTACGTCACTAGATGTAGAACGTTCGTTCTCTGCATATAAACGCATTTTTTCCTCGTGCGGTACTAGTTTTGCCGAAACAGCAGTTGAAACATATCTAATGTTGCACATATTTAACAGACATTATTCACTTTGTGATTTCACGGAGGACTCTTAAAATGGTAAGTGTTTGAGCTCGTGTTATTTAATTTTTATTTAAAAGATGAGCGAAATTATTTGCGGCAGCAAACATCTCTATTAGCAGAATAACTCTAGTGGAACGCGAGGCCTGGTCGGCTCTACGCTACTGCGCGGTACCGCTCGTGGCCAGCTTTAGTAATAAGTCGCAAGTTGATTCATGCCATCTTAGAGTCAAGTATTATTTATTCTTGTATCTTTAAATAAAGTTTTCTTGCTTTCTCCTACTAAAGATCTTGACCTTGTAGTTTTCTAGTGAAAATACTATGTAATTTATTAATAAGATGAATAAGTTATACAGTTATACAGTCGTACTTTTGCATATGTGAAATATCTCGTTTAATATTAGAGATAGAGGAAACTAGCATTAAGAAGAATTGAATGATTGAGTTACACGGCTACAAATCTGTTTTATCAGATGTTTCCGAGCTTCAACTGTTGATGTAGCTACGCCCCCTTATTTTTTTTTATTGCATGACACCTATTTTTTCACACCATTATTTTCTCTTTCTGATGGTCTAAACATTTCAACACCGGACATAACAAAAATTTCGAGAAAAATGCAAAGTTGCTTTCGCGATAACCCGTGGACATAATATGAAAATCGTATATCTGCGGATTTTTTCAACAAATTAGTTTTAGCACTTGCCGTATTGCAGTATCTAGGGCTATTAAACTATAGTAAGGAAATTAAAATGTTTATTACCAGGTTTACTTACATAATTACTATTAATGTAACAAATGTTCAAATGTACGGCCATCTTCAGCAACATTTTTTCTAATTCTTCAGATAAAACTCGTTCGTTGTCTTCTGAGCATTTGTAGAGTAATTGTTGCAAATTCATCTCTTATTCTAATCTTCATATTCTCGATGGTTGTTGGAATCTCTCTATAAACACACATAGCCCCATAAAAAATAGTCAAGTGGTGTTCAGTCGGGGGATTTGGGCGGCCACCGTATTGTACCACCCTATCCATGTAGCGAACGTGCCATCCAAGAATTCCCTTACTATTCTTGGAAGGTGGTACACCATCATGTTAAAAAATTATTTCTCGTCGTAACTGCAGATTCACATGGTAATTCACTCCGCAGGAAATTTTGTTAAATATCTCTACGTAAACTTTCTTCAAGGAAGGAGGAGACAATCGCATGTTCGTCCACGGTATCACCCCAAAGATTTAAAGACCTTTGGTTATTTATTTCCTTCATTCAATGGGGATTTTCAGTTGCATAATAATGCATATTATGGCGATTTAACACACCGTTACTTTTATAAAAGTCGCTTCATCAGAAATATACAATTCTGGATGTATCAAAGCGATCATCTTTTAATGTTTTAGGCACGTTGTCAGAATTCATATAATGTAACGTGATTTGTTTTCTCAACATTTTTGTTATGTCAGGTGTTTAGGCCATCAGAAAGAACATATAATTCTCTATCAAATGGTGTGAAAAAATAGGTGTCATGCAATTTAAAAAAAAATAAGGGGGCGTAGCCACGCCAAAACAGTTGAAGCTCGGAAACATCTGATCAAATAGAATTGTAGCCGTGTAACTATCATTTAATTCTTTTGAATGCTATTTTCCTCTATCTTTAATATTAAGCGAGTTATTTCACATACGCAGAAATATGATTCACCCGGTATACGTATGTAATGCCAAAATACAGTATTCGAGGCGAGGTATTTAGAAATATTTTGTACTTTCCAGCGTTTCATTGCTATACTGCTATAAATCCACATTAATCTACATTTATGGTTCACAACGTGATAAAACATATTGGGTACTCGACGAACGTTTGGTTGTCTGGTACATTAGAAAGCGGCTACAAAAAGTAGCAGTTTTCTTTGATATTGATTAACTGTTACAAACTGCTAACGGCATTTACAAAATAGCAAGTTGCTTCGCAACAACCCATCACTATTAAATTTTAAACAGTGGAAACAAATGCCGGAAGGTAATATGTACTTCGAAGAATACTGAATAACTCCTGTAAATTAATGGCTACTATTATGTGATACAATGCCCTTTGCTAGTTAAAATTTGTGAGAATTTGTAATTTTCACATTTTTATTGGTTTACAATGTTTGCAACATTGAAAAAGATACCCTGTTGTGTTTAAATTTAAATATTTTTAACCTTAAACTACTTATTATTAAAATTGCACATTTATTGAAGCTATTGTTAGATCGAAGCATATTTGAACCAATTGAAAATCTATTTTCCAAACTGTTGTAGTAATACTTTCAGGCAGATTATAAAAATATATAAAAATTATTAAATTGTCAGTATCATTGTATCATAGAAGCAAAATTTTTCATCAAGATTTGTTTTTATCATCTCCAATGGATAGGACCCAAACTTGAAACAAGATTGTTATCCATTAGCTTTCTGGTACTCAGAAGCCATAATCATTATTCTTTAGTAAAAGCCATTCCAAAAAACGTAATTTTTATGGATGCTTGAGAAATAAAAGATGCTATAATTTTGAAGGTAATAATAATAATAATAATATATGGTTTATTTCTAAGATCCTCTGCTACAACTCAACACTAAAAAAAAAATCTAAACAAGTAAATATATACAGGGTGGGGCAGAATGAAGTCCCCCATTTGACGGGTGAATTGTGACAAAACGCTTTAAGTTAAAAGAAAAAGGTTTTTATTTGCGGAAAGCACATATCATGCCATTTTTTTGTTTAAGTTTTAAAGATGATATCATTCATGTGACTTCCTTGACGGGCGATACACATATTAAGTCGTTCGACAAAGTTTTCGATCACTCTTGCCAGCATATCTTGTGGAATTCCGGCGATTACGTCCTCAATTACTACCTTCAGGGCTTCCAGGGTCCGAGGTCGAAATTTGTAAACCTCAGCTTTGAGGTAACCCCACAGGAAAAAGTCGCAGGGGCCCAAATCCGGGGAGCGAGGTACAGCTGTTAGGATTGCATTGCAAGCATCTCTACGTTTCACGTAGTCTTGCGGGTTCAATCTCTGAGCAATCATTATTTTGTAGGGAACTTTAGGTCTGTGTGTAAAATTCGCCTCACTGTTCTCGACGATATTCCAAGGGCAGCGGCATGATTTCGCGCAGAACGCGTTGGAGACTATTCGATAGACGCTCTAACTGCCACGATGTTTTCGGGAGTTCTTACACTTTTAGGTCGCTCGGCTGGTTTTTTAGGAAGTGCAGATCCCGTCGTCCTTACATAACTGATCCATTTTCGAATGGTTTTAGAGTCAGGAACACTGTCGTGACGAGTTAAACCGAACCGCCTGCGAAAGGCCCTCTGCATCGCCACCACACTTTTCCCGTTTTTAAAGAAAGTCTCCACGACAAAGCCCCGTTGCTCACCCGACCACCGCATGGTGACTACCAAAAATGGCGTTGTTCCCCGACCTAACGGTACCTGCTCCACCCTTTTAAAACTAGGGACTCCATTCTGCCCCAGCCTGTATAACTACAACCGAGCATTGAAAAATGGAAAATCACAAGGTGTAGTTTGGTTCTTGAGAGTACTCACTCACCATTCTTCCACTAAACCTTGACGATAAAATGCTATAATAGAGAAGTTAAGACATGTCTATGGTTTAACTTAAGTCTAAAAATTCTGAGTATGCAGGAGCAAATAAGTTTTAATGCATGCATCTCAAGGGTTCGTGCATTTAGTGTTGTTTTGAGACCAGCACATGGAATAATCTAGATTTTTCAATACAGTTCAACGATGTGGGAACAGTTTCAACGATGTGGGAATGGAGTTGTAGATTTTGCTAATGTTGTAACTAAAAGATCTCTCGAATAAGGCGGACTTATGAAAAGGTGGCGTAATGAGTCCTTTGTTGCGGATATTTAAATTATGCACATCGGTCCTAAACTGAATCTTTTCATATAAATATATTGATATCTTATTTGTGATAATTGAATGGTACAAGGTAGAAACATGTAAAAGAAAGCGGTTGTTCATTTTTAGCCAATATAGCTGTTGCAGCGTGTGTGAAATTCGGCGATATTTACGGATATTACACGAGTCCAGATCTAAACAAGGCCCATATACACTCAGACAGTATATGAAGTGAGACATAATTAAGGTATTACAAAGCATTACTTTTGTGTGTCGTGTTAGATAGTTCAGAGTTAGACGTGTTCAATCTCTGTACAATTCTACTTGTTTCATTTTACCGAATAGCATCACGGCACACTTAGAAGCATTCAAGTGTAAATGGTAGTTTTCACACGAGAGTTCTATTGCATCTAAGTCAGTCTGAATTTTCTGCATTGATTCAGCGAAACCGGAGGCCCAAACGAAAAAAAACAGCTGTGTCATCAGCATACATCTTAACTGAACAGTGTTTCACGACATTGAAAATTTGGGAAGTGTACAACGAGAATAAGAGAGGGCTAATAGAGGAACCTTGTAGGACGCCACTTTGTACATTCAACTTAGTAGACACCTCCCATCTCTCACCACCGATTGCACTCAAAAAACTGGCAAGCAAATTCACAGCTGCACCACCCAGTCCAGTATAGCGGAGAATAGATGGCAATATCTTGTGATTGGCGGTATCGAATGCCTTACTGAAATCAAGCAAAACTAGTAGTAAAGTATTGAATATCAATAAAATCACTCCAGATTCGATATTATTTGGATTGTTGTTTTGGAGTTATGAAACAACCACAATATATTGAGATGTTTTCCACAATGATATAACAAATTAAATGATGATCAAGTCCTGTTTATTGTTTTCAATTGTCCTCTTACAAAAATAATTTTGATTTACTTACAGTAGTGTGATGTGTGAGTGTATTGTTTTAAGTTCTTCTTTTAAATCCTATTTTCTTCCTTTTCAGTTAATGCTGGAAATCCTTTTGCATTAAGCCGCTCCCAGTCGTTTTTCGTGGCTTCTTTAATTTAGTTTTCTTGTTTATTTTCTTCAAGATGCTTTTGTTTACTTCTAACAGTTTTTAATACTTTTAAATGTTATTTTAAACTGAATTTCTAGATAAGTAGTCGAAAAATGTCTGTTGTCAAAAAAAGTTGTTTTCTATCTCTCCGCTTGTTTACTCGTTGTCACGGCATTGGTAGTCCAACGACTTGATACTTTTGTAGTTGGCCTAATGATGATCATTTTCGATGCTATGGATAACATTGTGAATTATGATGATTGGATTCCAAATAATGTGTGTTCTATAAGAGTTTTGTGTGATTTTTACAAAAAATATCTTCAAGATGTAAACTACTGAAAATAACTCGCGACTTTGATTATCCCCCACAAAGTAATAGTAATGGAGTCCTTATTTTAAGAGATAAAGAATTAATTATCAAAATGTCAGAATTCGAATTCTGCAAATATTAAATTAAATTATAATACTTACCGACTATTGAAATAAAAATAAAAATTGATGTGTAAGTGCACACATTTCACCCCAGTACCCCACTATAGTATATTTCTGAATTAAATTTACAGTCCCTGGCCAAATTACTTGAAACACCCAATATTTTGTGGTTTCTTCATAATAAAATATAAACTATACATGTATTATATTTTTTATTTATAAAATATATTGTAAAAATATGTAACATATGTAAATATTAAAGAAGTAATTAATATTTAGTCCATAATCCATGATTTTTAATAACACCCTTAATTCTTCGGGGTATACTTTCAATGCAAGATATGATTGTCTCTTTTATATCTTCATCGTTCTCCCATATATCCTTTATATTCTTCATTAATACTTCCTTTGTAGGGTTTTCTCTTTCATATACCTTACTTTTTAGTCGATTCCATACGTTCTCGATGGGATTGAGGTCCGGTGAATTTCCGGGCCAACGTAAAAGAGGTATGTGATTGTCTTCAAAGAATTTCTTAACCTTTTTTGCCGCTTGGCAAGGAGCATTATCTTGCATAAATATACGCCCTGTCGGTATGCGACGTCCTGGCTTAAAATACGGTAATAACGTGTTTTTTAACACATTTATGTACAGCTCTTGTGCCTTCTACAAAATACAAAGGGCCGGGTCGGTCTCCACTAATCACTCTCCAAATCATTACCTGCGGAGGGTGTTTTACAGTTCGAAGAACCGTGGACTCTGCGAGACGTTCGCCAGGTCGTCTACGAACAAATTGTGCTCGTTGCACTAACACACAGAGCGAGCACTCGTCACTAAAGAAAACCTATTAAATAATGCAAACATTAATTCAGTAAAAATCATGTTGTTAAGTTATTCACCTTTTTCCAATTCTCGTCTGTGAAATGTCGATATTCTCTTGCAAAGTTGAGACGAGCAGATTTCATTTTTTTCTGTTAAACGCGGCTTTTTTACAGGTCTTCAGCCTATTAGGCGATTTTCGCGCAATCGGCGCCTGACAGTTCTGCTCGAAATCTCTATTCCTCTCTCTTGTAAATATTTTTGAATCATTTTAATTGTAGCAAATCTATTGCCCAAAGCCTGATGAACAATTTCACGGTCAGATCTCTTCGAAGTTTTTCTTTTCCGACCCGTCTTTGGGCCGATGTGCTAGCTCCTTCGTTTAAGTTTCTAGCTAAACGCGATACAGAAGAAGGAGATACTTTCTGTAATTTTGCAATTTCTCGTTGTGAATGTTTGTTTGATTGTAGAAGAGCTTGTATAGCGGCTGTTTGTTCACTTGTTAAATCTTTTCCGGGCATTTTCTACAAAAAACCCCAAATATTTCAATTTTTTTCAAATTCCAAATAATTAATTATTAAGAGAGAGATAGAATAACAATTTTACAACTTAGCTTCTATACGGTTATGACGAAATATTTTAAAAATATCGATGCATTCTCTAAACTGTGAACTCGCTAAATGTAAGTTGATAACTGAAATATTTATATATACGTACTCTACTCTTCTAAATATCATTTCTCTGGTATTTTTATTTATTGATACAATAATCTAGTCCCCCTATAAACGATCGGATTCAACGCAAAAGAATATCACTAATAGGATGGGAATTTCCAGGTAAAAGGGTTGATTTATGACATGTTTCAAGTAATACGGCCAGGGATTGTACTTGATGTTTAAATGGGATTTTTTGTGTTGAAAATAGTAGAAGTCCAACTGCTCAATGCGTGTACCAATGCCCTTTCCTATCAGCATACACTAAAAAGAAAATATTAGATTTTGGCGAAAAAATGGGGTTCGCTGTTGAAATCCCAGACGAATATCTAAAAACATAAAAATCAACATGCCTCAATGTTTATTCGTCACTACTACAAGCATTTATTCAGTGCGTTTCTAGTTTATTTCATTCATATCTTGTATAGTATATGTATATTTTAATTTAACGTAGAAAAAAGACTGCCTAAATTAAAATGACGTAATGCGAGATATTCCACAGTATATATTAACTCATGGCATTTTTGGGTCAATACTGGTGCGCCTGCTCGTAGTGGTTCCTTCATTGGGTCACAAGTATCTTTGTGTTGTATTGCGGGCGGTCCTAACAATGATTGTTCACTATTATCTCCGATGAGGTCGGATCTGAATGATAATAGCTAATAACTTTCCCTCCTTTATATCTATTATGTCCTCTCAGCGTTACTACCTTCGAATATCGATATGGATTGTTATTTTTGATAGAATTTTCAGAAAATATTTTTTATAATTTGCGACGTTGTTTTTTGAACAATTAATTATTTTAATTTGGAAGTTATTGCTGCTGGGTTGTAGGAATTGATTTTGAGGAATACCAAATGAGAGGTGTGGGGAAATTCTTGTTCAAGTAAGAGAAATGGGCAACAATTTATTATTTCCGCTTCGCTTCCTCAGCTGGATATAGACAGTTCGCGTCTTTTCGTTTATCTTTTGTTTATTATGTCCTCTTTTCTCTTTCTGAACGTAGCGTCAAAGAAAAGATGTACCGACAAAGCTTCCAACTATATAAAATAATTAATTTAACTTCAACGGCACGGTTCGAATATTGTCCGTGTTGTAAACCAAACAAGGCAAGCAAGTGTTTCTGTTGTGGAAGCGTTAAAGTTTCAAAGTTTTTTCGTGACGGAATTTTTTGACAAGACAGTAATATGGTAAAGTAGTGAATGATGTTTTAATGTTTTTGCGTTGGTCTTCCTCTTGTCTGTTCGTATTCCTTTTTTTGAAAAAGTTAGCAACATTTTCGCATTGCACGAATTGCAGCATTTCTATGAGTCTCCTTAGTGTAGATGATAGAGTTCATCTTCAGCTTTTAAAAGTTGTATAGGTGATACTTTAGTACTCCTAATTCCCCATTACCAAATTACAAGAATACCAAAGATATTCTTCCTGTAATTGTGTGAACTTCTTCTCCTGGTTTTATCTTGGTAGATTCATTAGCTATATACATACAGACATGTCTTTTCTTCTTTTCCGATCCAGTGAAAACCATGCTTGCTCTTTTATAGTGTACATTTCCTTTGTTTTTCGACACCTTCGAACTTATTTCTGATATTTGGCTTTTGATTTTTAAAAAGGTAAACAGTTTTTGGTTTGGCGGTCAGTCACGGTTAGTCTAAACCAGTCGCACTTCTTACTCGGAAGAAAGAAATTCCTATTTAGTTGCAGTTTCACGTGACCATTGGTAAAAATTTCTTGAATTTTTAGAGGACTTAGAGGTAAATTT
The DNA here is from genome assembly GCA_029619315.2 of Dynastes maya. Classification (NCBI taxonomy): domain Eukaryota; kingdom Metazoa; phylum Arthropoda; class Insecta; order Coleoptera; family Scarabaeidae; genus Dynastes; species Dynastes maya. The sequence continues at coordinate 31,890,281 of JAROYE020000008.1, forward strand.
TGATTTTTAAGAAAATAAGCAGTTTTGCGTTTGGCGGTCAGCCACGGTTAGTCTAAACCATTCGTACTTCTTACTCGAAAGGAAGAAATTCCTATTCAGTTGCAGTCTCACGTGTCCATTGGTAAAAATTTCTTGACTTTTTAAAGATAAAATGTTATTTCTTGGTATGAAAAAAAATGTAGTATATGTGCCATTGTATCTATACAAATTTTCATGCTTGAGTATGAGAATTTGCGTAACCACTGCTTGTTTTCAAAGAGTTTCATGTAATCTTGTTTCTCCAATTTCTGAGTATATAAACGTGATTAAGTGATCATGGTCGGCAATTTTTATAAGGATTTTATTATGGTTGTGGCCTTTTATTGGAGGTTTATAAGGTTACCAATCGATAGCCAGGTCTTATAAAAAGGTACTTCTTTTTACTTGAAAATTGTTTGTTATTGAAGGAATGCCGCTGGTAACTACATGGCGTCGTGGGGACTGGTGGCGTAGTGCTCTGGACGTTCTCCAATCGGTCTTGGGGTAGCTCGCAACCTTCAGAGTTTTCCTTTCTCCACAAATTTGGCGAATGCTGAGGGTGAACTTATTAAGACGTTCCACAGACCCAGGTATAATAATAACTCACGAAGGTATAGATTATTATTATTATTTACAGAATGTAGCGGTCTTCTACAGAATATAATGGTTTTGCGCAGAATATAATGGTCTTGCAAGTCTCATTCGAATATAATACGATTTTGACAGCTATCGCGCCTTGAATGCTTCAAAGAAGTTAGAAAATATAAATGTTAAATTTGGCAATGATATGTAGACATCTAAATCGTGTATTGGTATTTTTTTTCTTAGTCATTGGTCGGAATTTATTCAGTCGAACGTTTTCTTTTAGATAGATTAATTATTTTTCAATTTAATCCCCTAAATGTTACCATACATCCTTTTTATTTTGTTCTACGTAGTGTATATACGTGAAATCTGTTTTAATCTCCTAAGAGAGCTAAAAGCCTTTCCGAACTTTTCGGCTATTGTTGTTTATAACGTCTGGAGGCCGGCCTTTTGTCTACGATCTCGTTTCTCTTACTTATCTAATTACTACTTGGCGAAGAATTCAAAGGAAAGGTCGCCTTTTATCCTTAATCGTCTTGTTTTGGATCCGAAAAGTCGAGTTGGTAGTATATATCTTTAAAAGGAACGCTAAAAAAGACTATTGTTGAAAGCACTTTCAGAAAAAAATGCTTAAAGAAGGCCTTTGATAAATAAATGCGCTTTATATAGAGTTTTGATTTAATTTTTGTATTGACTACTCTAGTACTGTCTTGACCTTTTCTTTGAATAAAGTGAAGCAGAAGGAGAGAATCAATTTCTCAATCTGGCGAAACAACATCCTAGCCGACACAGCTTGGAAATAACTAAGTAATTTTTCGGACCAATAGTCGCACAACAACAATCTCTCGTTGGGAGTTTATTCGCCAGTGGAAATTCGGTATAATGTTAAACGATAAGAGCTGTTGAAAAGGATCCGATCAAAAACGTATCCGGCGCTGATTCGATCAGAGAGGAAGAGAATGAGAGAAGTTCTCGAGGAAAATACGCCCGAATCAAGAAGATGAAACCAATCTTACCTACTTTCTGACCGTGAAATGATCGAAATGAACCCAATTATTTTAGCAAGAGTACTTAACTTTAACGGAAGGATTCTTCTGGTAGCTATGGTTTGATTGTGTTTTTTTTTTCTACAGTGCTCATTAAAAGAGAAGAAGGGTTTTGGTTATAATCAAAATTTGTATTGAACTATTGTTTTTAAAAAATCTTGTCCACAACCACTGCGAGTCTATCTAAATTTCTAGTAGGATTCGATGAAGGAAATCATACCTAGTTCGTTTATATCAATTTTTTAACCTGTAAAAAGAACTTGCATTTTGAATAGACCTGAGGCGTCGTCAATTTACAAAATAACTGAAGTGATTATAAGCTGACATGATTTGCAAGTGGTTAGAAAGTGAACCAGCTCAACTGAAACTGAAGTTATTAGATGTTAGGAAAAGGAACGCATATTTTATTTTACGCAATGACAATGTAGTCAGAACGTAACTAACCAACAAAATAAATGATTATGATTTGGACTTGCCCAGTACTTTAGCAATTGAACCGAAACTGAAGATTTGTAAATGGAACACTATTAGCGTCAAAGTGATTATGTGGTGAATTTAAATCAAATATTCAGTTAATTGGGTGCGCAAGTTTGAAGAAACTGGAAACAATGCCGAATAAATCAACTGGGCGCAAAAGGACATCAAAAATGAACATAAATGTCGACCGCGTTCGCCAGTCTGTTATGGACGCACAACAGTCATTACGATTACGCGCAGCTTCTTTAAATTTGAACAAATCCACGGCTCATCTCATTATTTGGAAAGATCCACATTTTCACCCCTACCAAATGGTTGTTGTGCAAGAGATGAAGCCCGATGATACTGCTAAACGAGTCGAATTCCGCAAAACAATGAAAAATCGTTTTAGGAGCTTCAATAACATACGGTTCTCTGATGAGTCCAATTTTCACATCAAGGGCCACGTGAATAAACAAAATTGTAGATATTGGGCTTCCGATAATTCGCTGGAACTGCATCAGAAGCCATTACACTCACCTAAGGTTATCGTTTGGGCTGCCATATCAAGTCAAGGAATTATCGGCCCATACATTTTTGAGGATTACCGTGGTCGCGCTCAGACCGGTAATTTCGATCGATATTGCCATATGATCCGAACTTTTTTGGCTCCAGAAATGCAAAACCAGATTGGCTACAACCGCAACACATTTTTCCAGCAAGATGGAGCCACTTCCCACGTCACAAGTGACTCGTTAGCTGCTCTTCACGATTTATTCCCTGAAAGAGTAATTAGTCACCGAGGAGACATCAACTGACCACCGAGAAGTCCAGATTTAATATCCGCTGTTTTTTTCCTATGGGGAAAAAAAGTAAAGTTTTCAACCCATTACCACCCAACTTGAATATTTTAAAGCAAAGAATCACAGACGAAATCATCGCTATTCCAAGAGCGATGCTCCAGTGAGTGATTGAAAATTTTAGTTCTAGGCTTAATGAGTGTGAAGAAGCGGATGGTGCGCATTTACAAATGGTTGTTTTTCATAAATAAAAATTCAAAAACTGCTCTTTACTTTAGCAGTAATTAAAACGAGTTTGAACTAATTCTGGTATTTTATTTTTAAGAACAAAAACGAAAAACATTCTGAGACATTCTTTATGTGCATGTTTTGTAAATTATTTTTCTCTTCCCATATTTACTGTTTCTTATAATGTACAGATCGTAGTCCAAAACGAAAACAATTGTTCTTTCCTCAACACCATTGTGATCAACGGAAAAATCACTAAATTTTTGGTAATAAAACTTTTGGTAATAAAGCTATTACAAAACGGATACATTTTGAGAATACACCAAACGACAGTAAAACTTACCTGGAAAAGTTTTGCAAATTGATTCAGACTGCCATACTCCCACCTATTAGTTTTGGTTAAATATTCATTCTGTTCTATTTTCCTCGCTATTTCCGTAAAATTGGAAATAATTTTTTGTATTTTTTTATACATTTCAAAGATACTCAGCGTACATCAAATTCATACGACAAAACATCATAAACTACAATACGGGCGTTCTAGCTAATCGAAATCAACGCCGTCATAAATTCAACATGTTCCGGTATCCGGGCTTTCATTCATCGTTTCTGTTCCGAGCATCACGAGTTCGTTGAAGAGTCCTCTGCCGATGCCATTTGTATATCGCGATTGTTCGAAAATTTATACCCTTTAGCGACCCTTTTGAAGCTCGCTATGGAATGGGGGAAGAGGTTTATTATTAATACCCGGGATAGCTGCAGCAATTCCCTCCCGATTACAGTTTTGGATCCTTATTAGACCCTCCAATAAATTCGAGCATCGCTTCCGGTTGAAGGTCCAGGGAAAAAAATTAAATCAATCGGAAAGGGGGTAAAGCGGATTTTCCAGTATCGTTAGGCCCGCTTTTACAGGCGTTGCAATTCGAAGGATTTAAAGGAATAAATCAATCAACAAATGTTTGAAATATTACTGTTCTATGGGTATTTAGGTTATCAATGTTATCCAGAATTCTCTGGCATGGGTTTTGGATGAAATTTATGGAGAAGGCAATTGTGAAAGTGATGCTAAGTAAATGGATGGATTTCCTTGTTATTCATAAAATCCTCGCATTGAAATTAACTAATATATCTAGTTTGATAGCGATCTGCATATTTGAAAGATTAATGTTTATGTAAAAACTGCCGATTAGGTTTTCATGGAATACTAAAATATATCTGATCAGAGTAATCCGATATAACTGGATAACTTCAGATATCCTATACCCAAAATTCCCGTTTTCCCAATCCCAATATATAAAGAACGTTGCTTATAATCTCATACAGATCCTATTAAAACATTCTCGGGCTAATCTTCTTATCTCATCCGGGGTTTACAGGCAAGATATGAGAAGGGGGCATGTTTAAATAATGCCTAAAGGTTCTGCGGGTTACTCTATCAGCGTTTCCTTTAGCTCACGTTCTCTCATATTAAATCCGATTTAGGAATACACTGTGAGATTATTTGCCTATGTCCAACAGTTAGCAATAATATAGAAACGATCAATAGGAAGGTTTGGAAAGTAGGTAGGATAAAGTGGGGTAAATGTGACTGCTATAGCTAAAATAAAAATTATTCCTTAAACCATTTTTTACTCTATAGCCAATTAGAATTTATATTTATTGTGTGTATTAAAAATATATTAGGCCGTTGTTTCCAGTAATTAGTTAAATTAAAATCACCGCGTTAACAGGCAGGTAATGTACAGAGAAAAAATGTTCTTATTCAAATATATATCCTTGAAATTATTTATTTAATTCAACAAAGGTTTATTTAAGTGAAAGCACATTTTTTAAGAACAACAGATTAAATTTGTTTGAATGTGCAAACGTTTCTATTTGACATAATTTTGTTGAGTCAAACAAATATATGTTAGAATCGTGCACTTCGCGCGTCGTCGGCAATTTCCATTACGTGAATACAGGCAATCGCAATCGTAGTCCTAGTTATATAATCTAAACTAGGTTATGTGAGATGGTGGTTCATTAGAAAGGCCTTGATATCGCCTTAACGCAATGGAGGAAGTTAATGAGACTTTAAGGAGCTGGGGTTTATTTACAAGAATAAAAGCACCACGCCACTATAAAATGGATAATTTTCTGCATTATACTTATTCTTTATGTACTTTTGTTAGTTTATCCACAATGTTAATAAAGTTTTTCAAAAGATTGTGTATTTTGAACACATTGTTACCATATGTGCTCATCATAAATAGGTGCTTTCTTCTCTAAAAGGAAGAAAGCATCTATCGTACTAACCATTTCAGTGGAGTAACAATATCAACAGTATAATATATTTGTCAACGTAACAGCATACTTTAAACCACAGAAATATTTTGTTAAGCAAATACATATTTAAAAATACACATGAAATAAATGCCTAGTAACAAAACCAAAAATAATGCTAATATGGCTCATGGTATTGGTGGAATTATTCCCGGCAAACATAATGCGAACAGAGAAAAGAAAGTACTAGCACACGAAAATGTTGCTGCCTACCCGGCGTGATCAGCGTGGCTACGAGTACTCCTCCTCTGCTGTCTGCATTATGTCAACCTCTCAGTTTATGTCCCTAATGTTCACAACAGCATTGAAAATATCTCCCGGCCCCCCCTAGCGCCAAGAAACACAATCATGCCGTCCTAGACCGTGGCGACACACGCCGGAGTACAGATGCCCGCCACCTATCGAGCAGCTCATGGGCTGCTGAATACAAGGTATCGTTGTGCCTTAGCGCTCGTCAACTGCACGTACAAATGATCCCTCAGGCTCACCATGATGTATAAAAATATACATGAAAAAAATGCCTGGTAACAAAATCATGGTGAGCCTGAGGGATCATTTGTACGCGGAGTTGCCAAGCGCTTAGGCGCAACGATACCTTCTGTTCAGCAGCCTATGAGCTGCTCGATAGGTGGCGGGCATCAGTACTCCGGTGTGTCGCCAGGGTCTAGGACGGCATGATTGTGTTTCTTGGCGCTAGGGGGCGCTGGGAGATATTTTCAGTGCTGTTGTGGACATTGGGGACATAAACTGGGAGGTAAACATAATGCAGACAGCAGAGGAGGAGTACTCGTAGCCGCGCTGATGACGCCGGGTAGGCCGAAACATTTCCGTGTGCTAGTACTTTCTTTTCTCTGTTCGTATTATGTTTGCCGGGAATGATTCCACTAATACCATGAGCTATATTAGTATTAAATACATATTAGTTTAACCTTTCAATAGCGAACGTTTCCAAAATGGGAACATACTAAAAAAAAACAATTTTTATTGAACTAATCAAATTGTTTCAAACTGAAGTTCTTTGAAGGTAAGAACTGTATTGTTGAATCAGACATATTATGTATATCAAATCAAACTTGAGGTTATTTGTTTCAAGAGATCATATGTTTGAATCAAATAACGATGTAAAGAAAATTATTTCTTTAAATTAAAAAAATATTTGCCGCCATTTAAAATTACGATTTGGTTGACTGAATGCATATTTGTTTGGGTCAAGATCTTTTTTTTCTCTGTGTACAAGTTAGAGTACCATGGTTACCTATTACATTTACCCGGTGTAGAGAGGCAAATGTAATAGTGATATTCAATTTTTTAGCCATGCAGATATGTAGCTTCAAATTTGAGGTAATTGCAATAAAATGCGCAAATGCAATTAATCTTTGATTTTTATTTTAAAGAGGCCAGCAAAGCTATGAACTTTTTCTTACAGATTATACTATTAGTTCTAAATCGGTGATAGTATTGCTTAAGATATCATATTTTTGAATTTGAAGTTAAAAAAGAATATACCGCCCTAGGTTATTTTAGGATTAGGCAATATCTTAACGATGGAATCAGCTGCGACTAAATCAATATCCTCCATTAGACGCAACGACTGCCCACCTTTTTTTGCACGACGCCTACGTAATACTTTTTTTCAGAAGATATTTCACAATCATCCATTTGGTGATTTTAAGATTTTGTAGTTCAATTACCTTCTCCATTTTATTTTCCTTATTTCCTACAATCGCTGCACTATCCACTTGATTCATTAGGTTTTCTGTGACAGTTGATGGTTTTTCTTTATTCTTTTCTTTGTCTGACTCAATAAGATCTTCGATTTCCTCCTTCATCCATTGACTTTCATCTGAATTAGCGTAGAGTACTTTTCTTAACCTGCATCGGTACCGTCGCCTTCTGATTTCATGTTACTGCTTCAACTACTGCATGTCACTGCTTTAACAATAAAAAATGTCAAATTTTCCAAAAATGGTAATCTCAAATCTCAATAGCGCCATCTAGTGGTGGTTTGTAAAAACTTAAGACGCTGCTCTGGTATGCATACTGAATAAAACTCCTAGGATAGAGAGAGAGGATCAGAAGAAGGAGACTCTTACGTTATATTAGGCGCCGTTACGTGAACGTACCTCAATGCATGTAGCTGAACAACGCTGACTACCCGATAATCATACCGACCGTAATAGCGTTATGTTTAACATAGCAGTAGATATGTGAAGTGTTTGTTTGCCTTTTTATTTAAAAAAATGTATCTTCTTAACTCACACAATAGCCCTTTCAAAATATCTCAGCGATTTTCGGCGCTATCTCCAGGTTCGTTTCGGAAACTAAATTACATCTCACCTCACCCCCCAAATAGCATTTCCATATCTAGAAATTCAGTGCTACACGTTCGGGACTCGTGTAAGCTCTTTTTACTACCTCTATCAGTTTCCTCCTACAATACGTAATATTTCAGGCGACAACGTCGCCAAATAAAGTTTCTACGCGACGCGAAATGGCCTACATAAATAATATTTACGCAATTCGTGTCTGCGGCTCGTAGAAGATATAGTACGATTTGGTTTTATTTTACGCTCTCATTGAATGATTTATACGCGAAGATATAAAAACGACAACTGAACCATAAAAGATTTACTATCCAAATGTGAAAAGGGAAACAGTTTCGGGTTATTTTTATTGCACGCGTCAATCGCTGGAGATATGCAAAACGTTCGCGCTCATAGGTATGAAATGGGAGTGATAATGTTGAATTGGTTTGAATGTTGAAACGTTAGGGTTCAATTCGTGTTTTGCAAGAGTGGTAAGAGACCTTGCGCCTGACTGAGCAGAGTTAGGCGAGTCCTACTAGGATCAAATCTTCTTAGTCGATCCAGTAATATCCCAAGCCACCATTCCCATGCTGGGGGCATTATTAACTGTGCTTCACCCCTTATGGCGAGTGGGTGACAGTAACAAAGCAATAGAACACTTTACACCCAGCTGTAAAACTTATACACCCCGTTGGGCCGTCACCACCTGCTCCTTTGGCGTTCCTCAGGTTTTTATTCTACATTTGCACCTAGCATTGCATATGGACATACGAGGGTAGGATGTGTTTCGATGTACGAGGTTGTTGTATCAGTCGTTGTTAGTGTCTCTGTTAAAATTGAAAAAATCGAATCTCGAACCGTCATTAAATTCTTGCATTCGAAAGGCAATATGCCTACACAAATCAAAGTCGAGATAGACACTGTTTACGGGTATTCTACACCATCATTCACCAGAGTGAAATTTTATGCAGCTAAATTTAAACGTGGCCGCACCAGCTTGGTCGATGATGAACGTTCAGGATGGCCAAAAGCCGCAACCGCTACGGATAACATCGGAAAAGTTCACCAAATAGTGCTCAACGACCGTAGAATTAGAGTTAGAGAGATAGCAGAAGCTGTGGGTGTTTTGAAAGAACGTGTTTGCTATATATTAACCGAAGATTTGGGAATGGAAACGGCAAACCACGTGATGGGTGCCGCGCCTGCTCAATTAGGACCAAAACCGCATTCACATCAACGTTTCCAAGGTCCTGTTGAAGCAGTTTAAGCAAAATAAGTCGGAGTTTTGGCGTCGATTAGTAACTGTAGATGAAACTTGGATACATCAGTACACTCATGGAGCTAAAGCACAAATCGAAACAGGGAACTGCGAATAGTGAATCGGCTCTAAAGAAGGCGAAAAATGTTCCATCGGCTGTGTAACTATATTGAAAAAGGAAAAACAACATCTGAGGCATACAACGTATCATTATTTGACAAGCTGAAGGCAAACATTTTCTGAAAACCGGCTGCATTTGGAGAAAACTAAACACATCGCACCGTCTCGCACTTCAGTGGTCGCCATGGCAAAAATTCACGAATTGGAGTTGGAACTGATGGACCACCCACCCTGTTCAACACATCTGGCCCCAAACGATTTTTTTCTATTTCCTAAGCTCAAAGTTTCGCTCGGAGGACTGAGATTTTCATCGAAGGAAAAGGCTATCACATTCGTAAATGTCTATTTTGCAGAATAAAATGCCAGCTACTATTTGGACGGATTAAAGAGATGGAAGCATCGCTGGGAAGTGTATAGACTTACAAGGAGACTATGTTGAGAAATAAAACTGAATTTGACAAAAAATATTTGTTTCTGTGCTCGGCTGAGAGCTTTTCAGACTACCCTCGTACTCTACCACATTTCTTCATGTTTTTGGTTCATATTCTACGTTTCAGTATAGCTTTGGGAGTAGTTAATCTCAGTTTCGCATCTTCTTGGACTTGCAGTTTCTTTGTGAATGTAGGTAATCTGCATTTTCTGAAGCAACTCATAAATCGACTCCGCAGAGTTCATCTAAGAATCAGAAACAGGTCTTCAATGGTAGATATTAGTGAAACAGTTCACTAGTTCACATGTTGCGTCGTCTCTAGATCTAATTAATATACCCCTTAATAGGTCGTGAATTTTACTTTCTTTATTGTTCAAACCCATGGGGCGGTTATTATTTACAACATTAAATGTTACCATGAGTAAACGAACTACATTTACTGAATTTATGACTGCTCACTGTAACGAATTACAAAAGTGACTTTTCATTATATACATACATTTTCTTATCTAGATAAATCAATAAATTGAAACTATTACATGTAAATTATTACTCACATTAGAGATTATTATAGGTCATACTTCATCATTGTTATGGTATGTAACTTTCAATGCACTGTATCTGTCTTGCAATTATCCTTTAAATGATTAACTAATTTATATATCATTAATTTATATATGAAAATATTTTCGAACATCTTTGGGTGTGGATTACATGTTCACAAAATTTCAATTTTTTTTGACGTAAAAACAATGCGCTGATATTACAGAGATACAGTTCTATTATTTAAAACATTGTGTTTCCTCAGGAATGTTTAAGTTGTTATATCTTCAGAAGAAATAGGAATGATGTAAGATGAGATGTTGTTCAAATTGCATATTTCCTTTGTGTACGGAATTTAATCATACACAATTATCTCCATACATTTTAAATTCTCTTATCGACGTACTTACCTTTGCGTAATAATAGATTTCCGCCGCGCCGTTCCAGCATGTTTGCTGCTAAATTCAGTTACTTAGATGTAGGAAATTCCTCCTGTCTAGATATTATTGCATGCATTAGCAATCTTGTTCTTAAAAATTCGAGTTCCTAAACATGTTCGGAATCTTCAGGGAGCGTGGCATATTTCGAATTCCTAATCCCTTCTGAATATTTCTCAATTATAAACTCGCTAACTTGTAAGAGGAGAATTTCGGAATTTACTTCTATGAAGTAAACTTAAACGGAAATTGGAAAGTTTCATTATAAAATATAGCGGTGTTATGCTCGATATTTCACGACCAATATGCAAAGAAAATGCATTGGTGATAGAGGGTGTATTTCAAAATAGTAGGGGAAATGTATGTGAAGACAATGTGGAACTTTTTTTATTTCGGATTGTGATTTGTTATTAATTTATAATAATAATATTTATTGTTTTTAATAGATATGTATTATAGACAAGAGAAAAAGATCAAACAAAACGGTCATCCCCATGCAAATGTTGTGTGCACAATATTCTTGCGTGGGGCACCAGTACTTCATGCTGTACCGTCCGTTATATTCGCAGTAGGATACCCATTCTTAGGCTTTTGTATATAGGACAAGCAAACAAGATGTGTGAGAGATTTCCTGGAACTTGCAAATTGCATATAGTGCATATTTCCTGTTTTGCAATGGTATAGCTGTTCTTCTGAATATAAAGTTTCAATCTTGTTTGGATGTTAAGCGGTAAGTTGGATTAAGAATAGATGTTTATGGCAGCTCATAATGATTACTAGTCTAAACAAACAGCGGTAACGGTCAGTGTAGTAGATATGTGGTGCGGAGTCGGAGATTATTTATTTCACGCGTTCACAGCGTCAGTACTAAATCGGTGCTGTATGCGAGTAGTTCTGTGTATATGTAGGCTGCCGTAACTTATTTCGTAATTATACGCTTATGTTTGCTTTAAAAATGTCGCAGTTAAGTACGTCGCCAAAACGACCAATGGCAGACACAGTTAAAAACTTTATAGTGGACATGCCGGACTTAATTTTTGATGGCGCTAAAATTCAATGTCTAGTTTGTAAAATCCCTGTAATGTGTTGGTCCAGAAGCCATTGTCAACGTCACAAAGCAAACAGCATTCTTCTGCAAAAAGTGGCATACGAGACCAAGAAAAATTTACATTTGATTTATGTGTTACTCTTATTTTATGTAATCTATCGTTTAGTTTACTAGACAAAGAAGCATTTGTCTCCTTCTAGAATAAATATGCGGACTGTAAATTACCTAGTCGGATATCGATGCGAAATAATGCAGGAGCACCAAGGATTCGACGCACAGTGGATGTTGAAGAACGTATTTTTGAAGCTGTGTACGAAGACTCTCAACTTAGCACGAGATAAATTGGTAGAACTTTTAATATGTCCAATAGCACTGTACATTCTGTACTTACGGAGAATCTTCTGCGGCCATACCATTCAATAAAAGTGCAACTGTTATATCTCGAAGATAACGTTGCTAGAGTAAATTACTGCAATAGAATGATGGCACTAACAAAACTAAATTTTAATCTATGTTAAATTTCCCAAGCCATCTTATTTGTATTCCAACCCTAAACCAAATTTTATTCCTAAAACTTCCAAAACTTATCAAATATCCCCGATAAACCCATGAGGAAGTAGCAAAAACTTTTCAGGCACCCGCAGACTCGATTAACTCCCTAAAAACGTCCTCCATAATAGATAATATTAATCTTCTAGTTTCCCCCACCTACTACCATCCAGCCAAATTGTCCTAAAATTTCGACAACGGTTGCCACTACACTACAACAATAAAAATGCAAATGTAATACGCGCGCTCTTTCTCCGCCAGAGGTCCTCGTCGTCGGCAAAATCCGATTTAACCGCCCTAGCGTTTGTCCGTAATGAATAGCGGGATGTTGCAACACCTGACTGCCAGGCAAATAAAAGTAAATGCTATTTAATTTGGCGTACCCTCGTCCCCACGTGGTAAGGCTACAATTTGCATTTAATTTTAAGCGACGAAATTAAATCTAGAGCGTGTTCGAGTGTTGATTGCGGCGCCATCTTGCGCCGCTTTCAGGTTTTAGTACATGTAGATTGGGATGGCCGAGTTTATTTAATGATAATTGGAAAAGTTCAGGATGAGAATATGTGAGGCTTGTTTGTTCATTACGCTTGAGTATATATAAGGTATTTGTTTATTTCGAAACGTGTGGAATTGGACGATTAAAATAAATATTTAACTTGTCCCACAACTAACTACTTGGTTATCCAGTTTTAGCTATTAGTGAAACTAGATTTTTGGCTCTGTAACTTTAATAGTTTGTTTTTTTTTCCCCTAAATGTGCCCTAACTATGATTTTTTGTTTTTCAAATAACTGGTACTTGCTCAGAAATTAAAGATCACTAAATTTCAATGAAATTTTGCTCAACAATATGATTTCCATGTTCTATTTTATGTTTTTTTTATGATCTACAGAAATTCACTCTGTAGAAAGGCTTCGATATGAAAATAGAGCTGCAAAGTCCATTTATTAAGTGTTATTTCAATATATCCTTTACCTTTGGCGCTATGTACTAATAAGAGCAAAATGCCTATGTTCACTAAACAAAATTCCTGCACTGTTTGTCTTGAATTGGCTCGTTAGAAACCTTAAAAATAACTTGAAATAAGTTCTAGTTGTTGAGATATTAGAAAGTTGTTAAAAAACGCCTTTTCATTGAAAGAAAGTTGCAAAATTTTATGGTTATGACAGCGTTAAAATATACACTGTTGATTCAGCTTGGTACTTACCATTTTGGTCAATCCCAAATGTGAATTTGAAGGCGTTTGGTGTACCTTAGAGCAAATTAATTGACTTTCCAAATTGCCTAGCATTTCAGGTTTAAATAAGTATTAAAAGGAAGGTAACTTGGTTATTTTGTGATTCTTCGTTTTTAGTTTCTCTCTAAAGATTCAAATGATAATCTGTAACCGTAAATAATTGACCTATCTGAAATTACTAACCTTTAGCCAGATATATTTCTTTTCTTCGCCGATGAAAGAAAAGACAATAAAAGAAAAGAAAGTAAACGTCAGCATCCGCTGGATTAATATCCCTTTCCTCCGATCCAGAACTAATGATTTCCAATGGGATTTGAAATCAGCTCCCTATAACGAAACAAAGAATCTAACGGTATTCACATGTCACCTTCTCCTAAGATGGATTAGATTCTAGCTTTCGCAGTGGCGGAACCGTTTCCTCGATTTTAGTTCATTTTTCGAAAAACTAGGCGTCCGTAGACGGTTGAGACGGGAAGACGGCTCCACCGCAGATGTTTGAGAAACGTTTAGTCAAGGTTGCGAATCGTTAATCTTACGATGTAGTCAGAGTTAGTGAATGGAAACTTTAAAAATACGATCTTGGGAAGGATTGGGTAGGTTGAGGATCATTTCTCTTCCGGTTTCGAATAGTTTTAAATGTAATTAGGTAGTTTTTCAGGGGATTTTGCATTAACTTAAACTAAAATACCATAAAACAAGTTCGTTGTGTTTGATCAAACAAATTTTTCTCATATTTTTATGTTCAATTAGCAAATTTTGGCGTTTATCCACAGGGTCTAAACAATAACGTTGTACACGCAGGGAAACGTTTACTGGTATCAAAGCTGTCCGCCTTAATTCAAGACAATTACTGTTTCAATTATCCGCAATACAATAATTGTTTTAAATCAAAAGAAATATTTTCTTAGCATTTTTTTCTCCGCTTAAGAGAAGTATATACTTGTAATGAAATAATTGTATTTCTTTGTTTCAGACATTTGTTAACTAGAGAAATATCTTTCTCAGGGTTTTTACTCTAAATTTTGTTAAATTTTCAAATTTAACTCTATTAAATGATTTTCGTAGGTTCGGGGGTATCCCTAGATACCCTTGTGGCAATTTTGAATGAATCTGTAACTTAGTGAAATCAAATTAACGAATTTTTAAGATTTTAAAATCAACTAACCTTTAAACTTTCGAACGACGCCAATGTAAATAAACACTCTGTTTAAATACACACCACAGGAACTGCCTGTTCTGGATATTTAACCCTATTTGCTTTTCTAATAATGACTTTGAATACACCACGAACACTTATCTTTGGATTGGATTCACGACAAACTTTGATTCAACCAAGGCCGAATAAAGATTGATGAAAATTTGAGGGCGTCGTTTCTCTTTCATTTATTTTAAATCGCGAAAGACCGGCGATTGTTTGCTTTCACAGCCAATTTTGATAATTTGCCTAAATAGAAACTAACTTTTCGATGACTTTCAATCAAAATGATATTAGTACACGAGAACGAATGCAGTGACTTAACCAGGAGGTTGTTTGTTGATGATTCTGTGATACGAATTGTCACCAACAAGCTTTAAAAGAGAAAATCCACTACTAATTTATGGAAACCGTTCAGATAAGGATTTAATTGACGAAATATTATCTGTTGTGCTTTGAAATTTACGTTGTTGCTTATTCCAGACGATTTTTACATTAATTTGGAGGAAATAATTGAATAGGAAGATTGATAAACGAGTAGAATTGTCCATGATACCCCACACTCGTCGTTATCTGGACCTATAATTAAATTCTACCTTCCTCGCCTCAAGGACGGTTGGCTGAGGGGGGCAATGGTAACGCAAAAATTACCAATTATCGCCACAAGAGGGGTATTTGGTTGCCAACGAGTGGCCAGCCTGACATTTACTTCAGTACCGAAATGACAACCGAGAGAAATTGTTGTCGTCGTAAACACGACGTTGAACATAACATAACACTAGATTCAAGAAAATCTTGCAGAAAATTTTAAGGAAGTGATTCTTAGTAAAGTAAAATTCAAGAAAGCGTTTAGATATTGTTCATAAATCAATAGTTTAATTTTCTTAAAATAAAGCATTTTTACTTAGTATTCTTGAAATGCATATTATTTATATGCACATTATTAATTGCACTTACCTTGTTTAAAATAGTTCGACATATTCGAACCAGAATACAGATACCATACTTACCCATACAATGATGTAACCTTTAACGTACAACGTTTCATAAACATTTTCAAAAGTTACTGGTTAATGTAATATCTTTTCTTTTTATTACTATTTACCACATGTAAAAAGTACTAATTTAATTATGTTTTTTTAAATTATACAATAAATAGTAATAAATAAGGGAAAAATAAACATAAATTTTAACTCATTAATTAGTAAACTACATAAAAATAATCCCTATTGGATTACATTATTAAAGAAATAATTTAATTATACTGTAACATATAAAAAAAAACTTTTTCATTAGTTCATTCAACTTTAATTACCAACCTTAGGTTTTTTTTCCATTATTGTAATTTTTCTTTTATTGGATATGCTTGTAGGTGGCCTGGTCGGTCGCCTAATTTCTCAAAATAACTTTGTCAAATCTGGACCATTTTCTCATTCCTACCTTTAACATAAATATTTTCTTGTCTTAAAACTAAACGATTTACTTTTCTGTCTTGAATCTTCTTGATTTTCTAACCATAAGAAAATATTTATTTAATCCAAATAAAGTTTCAAGAAAATTATTTTCTTATATTATACATTTTTATAGTTGAATAGAGACTGATTTTTGCAAGGAAATCTATTTTCTTGATGCAAAAAACCATTCCTCTGCGTTTACAATTAATCGATTCATCAAGTGCGTTATTTTGTAATTTTCTTTTAAACTGAATTTATTTTGGCACACAAAAGAAAGCAGTGTTTTACAGCGATTTTGAATAATACCGAAGAAGTGCTAAGAGGTATCAAATGAGAAGTATTGGTCAATTTCACGTATTTGGAATTGCTTGGGAGCTATTTAATTGCTGTACATTTCGGGCTAATCTCCAAGATAGGCAAAAGAAATTTGCAAGAGTATAGATTAAGTAAAATTGTCTATGGGGTTGACTAAATTAGGAAAAAACATCATTTGCATGGTAAAATTTATACGTACCTATAGTACAAATCATTCTGCTAATTATAATATATATTCTCTTTAACGAGATCCTGTTATACCTTTCAAAACTTACTAAAGCTGTTCAATCGACAATATTCATCCAATTAGAGAACGCTTCATTTGCCCCATACAGTGACTCCTACCATTACCAATACTGATGCAAATGCGGTCTATATGCTAAACCGGCTGTGATCAGTAATATAATAGGGCATCCATATTGCTCTCCATATTCGCTTAATTGGCTCTTCTATCGTATTAAATAACAATCGAAATTCGAAATAATTACAAGGGTGGCATGCATCGTTAAACCCTAATTTGGACCTTGTTCGGGCGATAATTTCACTGGAATTAAATTACTCAAACTCAACTCCTTACCAGTGAAATTTTCAAATATAATTCGTTGCGAAATTGTGGCAGTTTTAGGGGGTGGTAGGTGATTTTCGCTCTAAATTAAATTTCTTTTTGTCGAACTTCAAAATCCGGTACATATTTCAGATGTTAGGAATATTGGAATTTATTTCCAATTTGATATTGCAGAATCATTATTTTCCATTGCAAAGTACAATAGAAATTTGGCGTATGTAAACGGAACAATGGAAGTAGCAAACAATTTAGGTTAATGGAAAAGTTTTTGGCAAGTAACGGAATCCCTTTTTGGGGATTATTTGGATAGAATGTATGCTCGAGATGCTTTATTGATTCGGCATTTAAAGATATAAAATAAAATTAGTAGGAAGATTTCTTAAGAGAACAAAAAGATAATACCAGGGTCACATTAATGATTACTATTCCACTTGCAATCCTGCATTTGTACCTGGTTTTATCTGGAATAAGAAGTGGGCCACAAACACAAACTAAAACCAATAATTGAAGCAAAATTCGATAGAATATCTCCGTAAAATTGATTACTATTTGCTTTTCCGTTTAATGTCTTCCTCATAACATAACTTTAAAGATTCAAAACAACAAATATTCTCTGTAATCGTTAAAACTAACAATATCCATTAAATTAGAGACAATTTCCGATAGATGTACATATGTAAGTAAAACTAGAGCAAACACTACAAAATCCGGAAAATAAAAACCTCTCGCTGTCATATAAAGTATTTCCGGCCATCGGAGTGAGCGTAGGTGGAAATATTCGCGGGCGAAAGAACCTTCCCATCTGACATCGCCGTAAGGCGAAATTTAATCATTCCCGGACGTAATGGAGCCATAAATGTTACGTGTACGATATGTGGTTATTTCGATGTTTTAGTTCGGAGGTTTTGTTCCTACAACGATGCTGGGGGAATTTCGTTTTTTTTTCCTGTTTTGTTCCTTCGTCTAGAACGATGGAAATGGGATGCTGTTGGAAAGTTGCAAACGTTACAACGCGGAATTGGCTTCGGGATGAGAAATGTGTTCGTAAAAAATGGAATATGCGTCGTTATTGCTATTGCTGAGAGAATAATTTTGACATGATTTACGGAGACGGGAAAATCAGTAGAGAAAATGTTTTGGGATTGGAAACACAAGAAAGGCAATAGTTAAATTGAAGTTGTTGTTGCCATATAATTTCATTTTCGTATTTGTACATTAGTTTTGTTTAAAATGGCTGGGGTGCAAGAGAACGAATTGAAATTTCAATGGTGATTGTCTATGGAGATGTCGTCTATTTCCAACTGTACGCAAAGTGAGATATTTATTTAATCACCTACATCCAAATAGGCAACCATGAGGCGCTCCTTAGTTTGCAAAACGTTAAAAAGATATCAGTTGAGCGGAATAACTTGTAATTTATTCAAGACAGTACGGCCAAACGTGGTAGCAGATGACAATAAAGCGCAATTAAGTTAGAAGGAACGAAAACCTCTACAACCAATCTTGCACATATCCACAATATCAGTCGACGATCGTTATGAGAAATTATAAAAAAGGAAAAATGTCATCCGTATAAACCTCGTCTTGTGCAAGGACTTTCTGATGACGATTTCGATAAAGGACTTGGATTTTGTGAAGTTATGATGGAGATTTGCCAGCGTAATTCTAATCTTGCAACAAACCTCGTTTTTTTTTCTGTTGAGGCAACGCTATTGGTCCCAAAACAACTCACATTGGGTATAGAAAGCCTACACTCAACACCCCTAAAAATTAAATGTTGGCTGGTGCTTACAGAAACAGCACTACCGGGCCCTATTTGTTCAATGGTAATTTAACAGGTGAAACCTGTTTGAGCCTCTTAAATATGCAAATTATCCTTAGGAAGAAATATGTATACAGGCATAGTATGGACGTAGAGATATAATGATGTATTTTAACTTAAAAATCAGGTTAAGATTAATATTTTTCGTAAATACTAGCAAGGAAACACAGGTAAGTGCATTTCACCGATTTAAATGAAACTTTGTGCGAGAGAGCGTCGAGGAGACTGAGCGAAATCTGAGCAATTCCTGCTAGTACACTAACAATTGGTCCTCCCTCTTCTCAAGAAAGATACACCGAAGCAGACGACTAACGGCATTGTTCGTCAAACCAGGAGAATGTAACAGAGTCCTAGGCATGTTTTAAGTAAGACGAACCATTTTCGAAATATTGGAGTTGGAAAAGGATTAAAATTCTATGAAAATATGTTTCTAGCAGCTTTCCTGGCTTAATCAATCATGTAAATGAAAAGAGTAAGTACATAGAAAGGCGTTAAAGGAAGTTAAAGGCGATTGATGAAGCGGAAATCGCGAGGCACGTTTTTTAATGAAGATACAATGTGTGTCGAATCTCAGTCCTTTTTTCTGGGTAACCTCAATAATAAAGACAAGTTTGTTGCCCAGCTTGCGCAAAAACTGGAGAGTGTTGGCTTTGAAACGAGTATTGCGAAAGACGATGCATATGTTGACATTGTTGAAAAAGCAATAAATGCCTAACAATTAGACCAGCAAGTTGTTGTTCTCGGTCAAGATGTTCATCTTCTCACGTTATTCGTAGCTCTTGCTCCAGAAAACAAAGACATTCTCATGATGAAGGAAGATAAAGGAAACGTCTAGACCAAGTGTTACAGTTCCATAGACATACGTTAGACATACTAAAGAGGGGTAGCTACATGGTCTCAGCAAGATGGGGCTCCCCCATTATGCATTGGATGTACGACAACTATTAGATTTTAGATTCCCTCAAAAATGGATTGGACGAAGGGGTACCATTGAATAACCTACTAGATCTTCGGATCTTCTTCCATTAGATTATTTTTGTGGGGCTATCTAAAATCAAAATTTTATTCCGAGACACTTAATACTTTAGATGATTTGAGGACTAGAATCATGGAAGAAGTACGCAGTACCATCCCAGATTCTACTTCAATCTTTATTTGGGGGATTCTAACGCAGACTAACGTACTGTTAAGCAGTAGGTGATTGCCAATTTGAGTATCTGATATATTAATATTTTTATTTGTTCACACATTGTCCTGTAATGTTATTCTACATAAAATCGTTCTTACATTTTCGAAATTGGAGTATTATGCTCTATTAGAATAAGAAAATAAAAAAAAGGATGTTTCATTTAACATTTTAATGTTGAAAGTGTCTTCCAGATAAATCGTAAGTCAGATCCATATTTCCATTTTAGTTCCCATAATCAGTTACCTACAAGTACTGAATTTCATAGCAATACTTGCAATGTTATTGGAGATATTTAGGTGTTTCCGGACTTTTGCCTATCACTGCATAATGGAAAACTTCTTTCGACATCGACCAACTATATTATTTAAGTACAGAAAAATCGAAAAGGCATGTAGGAATATCTATGTGCACTTTCAGAGATAACAATACCGAAGAGATATCCGAATAGATGTCTACCATGCTATACACAAGCAGAAACATAAAACGTTATTTACTTTTTTCGCGGCTAGACAGGAAGGAAAATCCAAGTCGCTACCGATAACGTCACAGATGTTTTCAAATCTTTCTATTTGACGTGCATTCAATAGCCACCAGCGGGGTATATTTATATGTTGTATACGGTACATGCAGCAACAACATTCCGCTTCCTCTTCCTATGTGTTCTTGTTGCTACGTCGTGCTTCTTCAGCGTTTCATCGACGTGGTCTATAGAACGCGTGGTCCGTTCTCCAGTGGGGTTTCCGCAAATAAATTCTAACAGATTCGATGACGATACCGGGTTTTTCGAACAACATGTCCTGTTCGCTTTCGTGTCATGTCTACTTGCCATCGAATTTATTGGATTCTGTCGACTCGGCTGCTCGCTGTTTCGTTTCAAATGCGTCAGATGTTGTATAGTTGGCACCGTCGCCTGGTACGCAACGTAAGAGATAATTGTGCCGCATTAGTTTTCCTTTTTTGCGATTTAATGGGAAATGCTCCAAGGACTTGAATTGCAATCTGATAGGTCCTTCTAGAGAAGTCCAGTCAGCATATCTACTTGCAATCAACGTAATATTTGTTTTTGCTGTTGTCTCTGTGCTTTAGGCATTGTTAATAATAAAAGGAATTTATTTTGAAACTATTGTTTAGATGCAACAAGAGAAAAAAATTTTTAAAGGATCACTTACAATTACCTTGTGAAAACTAACAATACGAAGTGTCAATTCAGTTTGACTGCTGATGATGATAGCTTAGCTATTGAAACATACGCCCAGTGCGAATGAAGTATTGTGGCAAGGGTTTTTAGTGAAGAATTTAACGAAGCGTCAAATTTAAAAAAAAGAGAAGCTTGTGCACATTTTGGGTAAATGTTATCCATTTAATTCATTTCCTAAGAGCCAGTAAGTGTGAAGTTCAAAGTATCTTGCAGGTGTAGTATTTACAATGAGTATTGTTGCAATTAAAACATTAATTAAATTAATTAATGCACGATTAATTCGCGTAAAATTTACAAATTTCCGCCCTAATTATTTTCTTATGGCTAGAAAATCAAAAAAGTCCAAGACAAAAATATTTCTTCCAAGTAAATCATTTAGTTTTAAGTTAAGAAAATATTCATATTAAAGGTAGGAATGAAAAAATGGTCCAGATCTCACAAAATTCTATTGAGAAATTAGGCGACCGGTTTCGTGTTCAAAAAACACATCATCAGGCCACCTACAAGGATATCCAATAAAAAAAAAATTACAATAATGGAAAAAAAACCTAAAGTTCATCAAAATTTGGAGCAAGTGAATGAGCTAGTGAAGAAAAAATGTATTGGCTTTTTATTGGTTGTAATTAAATAGGGTTTATTTTTATGTAGTTTAATAATTAATGAGTTAATATTTCAGTTTATTTATCCCTTTTATTATTTTTATTATTTATTATATGTTTAAAAAAAACTATAGTTAAATTAATACACGTGGTAAATAGTAATAAAAAGAAAAAAAAATATTACATTAACCGGTATCTTTTGATTTATATCACTGTATGGGTAAGTATGGCATCTGTATTCCGGTTTCTATCACCATTATCTAGGACGGCGTGACTATATCTCTTGGCAGTAGGTGGCGCCACGAAATATTTCAGTGCTGTTTTTGAAGGTTAATGGCATAAACTGAGAGATGAACAACAAGGTAAGTGCAACTAATAATGTTGATATAAATAATATGCATTTCAAGAATTCTAAATAAATAAATGCATTATTTTAAGAAAATGGAACTATAGACTTATGAACAATACCCAAACGCTTCCTGGAATTAAGAAAACTAATTACTGTCTTTATGAAAATATTGTTTTGTGTTATAACCGCCATTTACTTATACTAAGAATCGCTTTCTTAAAATTTTCTGCAAGATTTTCTTGAATTAAGTTAACAAATCTCTTAAACAAAGAAATACAATTATTTCATTACAAGTGTGCACTTCTCTTAAGCGCAGAAAAAAAACGCTAAGAAAATATCTCTTTTAATTTAAAACAGTTATTGTATTGTTTATAATGGAAACAGTAATTGTCTTAAATTGAGGTGGACAGTCTTGATACTAGTAAACGATTCTCTGCGTGTGCTGTATCCAAGTGATTTCTGGTATTAGTATTGTTCAGTTACCATTACAATAGTAAACAAAATATATTGACATTGCTGTTCTTAACTACTAATTATTTTTTTCCAAAAGGTATAATAAAACTATTCATTTAGCAGCATACTCTGAGTAAAGAAATACGCATCCTAGCAAAACTTTCCCTTTCGAGACACTCATCTGTCAAAAACTTAACGTGCCGGCATCTCATAAATATCCACACGCCAATATCAAACCGGAAAACGTCAACCGCGGAATAGCTTACGTTTCTCCCCTTCCATCGATATAATTTCGTGCAAGTTATTGACGTTTTGGACGCGTCTCAGAACGTCCCTCATACGTCTTGACACGACGCTATTCATGAACGACGTTTTGCCAATTCGGAACGATGCAAATTTTGCCCGAAGATGTAACGGGCTCGAAGTCGATTCGCCCAAATTTCTGTCTCACATTTCTAGGTCAAGTTCGTGTAAACAGCTTATGGGGAGTGGATTTTGTGGCTCTTTTTTTCTCGTATTCTAGCGGATGTTTGCGAAAGTTTTAGCTCGAATCGAGTCAATTAAATGAAGCCGAAAGAAATGTGTGAATAGATTTTTCTTTTATCTCCTTTCGGGAACGTGGATTTTAGAAAGATGTGGATATGAAAGAAATAAAAATGTAATTTTAACTTTGCATGACCTGCTTTGCAAGGATAGAAATGAAGTAGGTATGCAGACATCAAAGATAAAAAATCTTATGTAAAGAAGAAATAAAATATTTCGTTTTGTTATTCAATTTTTTCTTTAAGAAACGAGTGGTAGTACGAATTTTATTCTCCTTGACAAAAAGGGGTGTAGTTTACACAGCCAACTTTGTAAAATGCTGTTGAATATTTTAGCGACCGTATACGAACAATGTTTTGTATTCCTTTTCTTTTACATGTAAATTTTAGATAAGCATAAATTATTAAGAAGGCTTTTACAGAGGGGTAAAATTCGACAAAAGTTGGATACTGGATACGCATTTCATTGAAATCAGCTGCAAAATATAAAGGGGTAGTTGCAACCTCTTGAGCAGAAGTTAATTATTTATACCACAATAACAATAAAAAGTGATTCGCTATGTGAATGATGTGCGAATCCATTCTACGCCAGTGATTCAAACCAACAACTGCACAAGAATTATAGAAGGAAATCTGCAATGGTCTTAATCTTATCGATTACACAAAAACAATTTAACATCCTTTAGTTTTCCTTTCTTATGCTCTCAGAAAGCTTTGGAAAGTCTTTTCCCTCATTCAACAAAAAAATAAGGTTTAAACTCCTTGTCACCAGCGTTTCTCACAGCTAAAAGCATCTAAAAATTAATTGTCGTCGTCAAACAAAAGTAAAGGCCGATTACGATTGCCTTTCATTCGATTTTCTTCGATAATTACGTTAGCAGATCGATCCGAATCCTATTCGCTCACTTTCCCTACTCGCCGAAGATTAAATTGTGTACTGGAAACTTTATTATGTTGGATAAATCGCCTTCGTGTCGTAGAAACGCTGCAATTCAAGGGAGGTGTTAAAAATGGGTTTTTGGACTGGGGTCTCTCTATTCCCGAAAAAGGACGGCTTCGCTTATTGACAGGTCATTTGAACCGTCGATTATCGTTAATTGCTAGCCGATCGTCGCTGGTGAATCGAAAACAAATGAACAAATCATTATTTTATTAATGGGAAGCGCGTCGGAATTAAATGGGTGGGATGCGATATTTTACTGGGAAAATTAGAGTTTCCCAGTGTTGTTAGAGGGTTATTAATAACTGAGTTGTAAAATATTTATTTTAGAGTAAATTTGTGACAAAAATCTTTCCATGTTTCGTAAATTTCGTAAATTTTCAATATTTCACCCATGCATTTTAGAATTACACATACTTGGCAAATGAAGCTTGCGACATTGTTACCTGTGTATGAGAAAAAGAGGCTCCCCTGTTATGTATAGAATTGCTGATGAACGGATGATGCACTCAATCACTCATTATTTTGATGTCTAAAATACACGGACGCTTGTGTGTCGACACCGAATGGTGACACTCAGTAGAGTGCCGGTGGCATCCTATTCGAGCCTATGCGGGCTATAGGCTCACACATGGGCGATTTTGGACTTCTGGATTGCTATGGATATGAATAGAAATGCATACATTATTTAAATTAATCAAAACGGAAAATATAATAATTATTAATTATAACGGCTCGGTGGTCTAGTGGCAAGAGGGCCTGCGCTTGACTGGGCAGAGTTAGGCGCTGTGTGTTCGAGTCCCGCTAGGATCAAATTTCCTTAGCGGGTCTGGTACACTCCCGAATCACCATTCATAGTTGGGGTACAATTAACTTCACTTTACCTTTTACGGCGAGAGGGTGATAGTAACAAAGCCATGGAAGACTTTACACACTCAAAGCTCCTGAGGTTATGACAAGCTTTTTTAAGCTTTTTTTGGGCAATCACCACACTAAAAAAAATTACTTATTGCTAATAGTAGTTATATACTTGCGAATGAAAAACTGTACAGTTTGTATCAAATAATACAACCTACAGGAAACCCTATGGAAATAATGCTTGTGTGATGGCAATTAAATAAAGCACTTGTGTAAAAAGAGGTTGTGGTCATTTTAATTTCACAATATTTCAATTTTACATAACAATTATAATTTCTTTAACTAACTAAATAATTTGAGTGTACTGCTTGAAAATCGCAGATCCTTTCACCACCAAATCGCTCTTTTGCGATACCGCATGTTACCACTCATATGTATGAATGACCTTGTTGCTTGATGCTCATGCATCCTTACCTAGTTGCATAATGTTTTCATAGTCCATTGTTTCTTCTATTAATGCCTACTTATTGTTAGCACAAGTTTTAGCTTCGAAATTATTGTAATATATTGATGACCAATTGATGTAGGTCTCTTAGCTCATCAGCTACAAATAGACATTCATACAGCCCCTGGGCATCGAATTAGGACCATTTAAAAATATTACGATTTTGGGGTGAAATTAAAAAAAAACAGTTGGTAATGTTGGTAATACTATTATTTAGTTACATATAACATGCAAGTAAGTATATTTGAACATATATTTACTAATATTTGCTTGTTCCTCCTCTGTGTTTTATTATTTCCTCGATCCTTTTTGGAATACTGCCAATGCAGTTTTTTATTGTTTTTTTAATTTCGTTGCTATTATGCCATACATCTTCAATATGTTGTTGTAATTCTTCCTTCTTAGTTGAATTTTCTGTACTTACGATGTTTTTCAAGACATTCCACATATTTTCAATTGGGTTTATGTTTAGTGAATTGCCTGGCCAAGGTAGAACACGCGGTTTTTTTGATTCAAGATATCGTATTACGCTTTTTGTTTTATGACGGAGTGCATTGTCTTGCATGAAAATGTATGATTATTGAATCGGATCTAGTGAACCAATATAAGGTATTAAATAGTTTTGTAAAACTTTTTATGTCAATCGGGTACTCTAAGTCTGTGGCACTGGAACACTGAAACAGTTCACTAAAACTGAATTAATTCAGTTTCACTGCTGATGATGATAGCTTGGCTATCGAAACGTGCGTCCAGTACGAGTTGTTGTGGTAAGGGTTTTAGTGAACTGTTTCAGTTTTTTATATTGTTTTTGTTCCATTATTCCGTTAACGAAATATAGTGATTCCGGTCCTTCTGTTGTAGTACACGACTAAACCATTAGAGATGGGGGGTGTTAAATAGATTTGATCGTACATGCTTCTTTATGATGCTCTGAAGGACGTCGACGAACAAATTGGCATCTCTCCGTTAGCACTTCTAGCCGTAATTCGTCGCTATAAATAATCTAGAAAAAAGTAAAAAATGTTGGGAACCAATAAGTGAACTATGAGGATGAATTTGAAGACGTCTACGGACTGTTCGGGCTGATATTTCTCCACCAAGAATTTTATGAACACCTCCAGTGGATAAAAGACACTATTCTGTAACCACTTTTACTATACGACGATCATCTCTTACAGTTGTTTTACGTTTTCCGGCACAGTATGTTCCGCCATTACTTGTACTAGGAATATCCTCCTTAATTAATTTCGCGATGCACAGAACATATGTAATGTACTCTCTTTTTGTGCAACTTCACGTTGAGAGAACTTTCCCGTCTCTAGAAGAGCAGAAATTCGTACTTCTTTCTCTGTGGTTGTATCCTTCTTCTTTCCTATTATGATAATAATTAACCGCGAAAACAGACGCACACAAAATTAAAACTCTTTGAAATATAATTGAAAATGTGTAGAATGTCTTGAAAAACATATAAGTACACGCAACTCAACTACAATGGAAGAATTACAACAGTATGTTGTATGGCATAATAGCGACGAACTTAAAAAAAAAATAAAAAACTGCATTGGCAGTATGCCAAAAAGGATTGAAGAAATTATATAACACAGAGGAGGAACAAGAAAGTATTGGTAAATTATGTTCAAATTATACTTACTTGCATGTTGTATGTAATTAATTAATAATATTTCCAACATTACCAACTGTTTTTTTTAATTTTACCCCAAAATCATAATATTTTTAAGTGATCCTAGTTGGATGGCTATTCACCAGAAATCTTGTGAATTTTGTATGTAGGATGAAAAATTGTGTGAAATACACTAGTTTGTCCTATCGATTTTTTATACAAACATTTTCACACTAACACAAAATTGAGTGAATGCTTAACATTTTCAACTTCTGTACCCCTCGCTGAAACTTTTGTCGGTAATTTTTTGAAAGACTTTGTATATACTAATGTATCTTTTAAAGTTAAATTGATAAGTTTCAGCATCTTTCCGTCTTAACTTTTTTAACCAGTACAGTTCAAGTGTTTAGAAAACCTTCTTTGCGACCTTTACTTTACAATAAAGTATCAGAGACTGATACAGACAGTAAGCAAAAAAAGAAGCCGGTAAGAGATGCGAAGAAAAGCGGTTTCTATTTCTACCAGTCCGCTAGCGGAGCGGCGAAATAAGCTTATAGTTTGCGAAACTTGAAAAGATTCAATTTCAGCTTGTGAAAGGATAAGCGGCTTATATGTAGAAGAGAGAGGGAGTACCATCCATGGAAAGAAAACTGAGCGACGCCCCCCTTACATATGACACGACGGGGGATAAAGAAATTTCCTCACAGCAAAATGGATTTTTTGTTTACACTTCCAAAGAAAGAAGAAGAAGAGCATGAGGAAAATATATGATATTAGGGAAAGATGGCGTAAATCAGATCAGATCAGGATCATATCGTACCATGAAAACGAAAAAAAATAGAATACTATTATAACGAGAATAAAATAATACCTTCTTATTATATTTTATCATTTTATTATAATCAGTTATTTTATAAAAGGAAAAAAACAAGGATTAATAGTATTACGAACACTTTACTTTTTAGATTAATAACAGTTTTAGATGTTATATAAATACGAATAATAATTTTGGTCAGAATGGATTCACTAGGATAGAAATATACCTAACCAGCAATTTGACGAAAATAAACACATTATTTGATCCTAAAGTGGCGTACGCATGGTCGATCTTCGCGAACTTCTTGCTACTTTGCTAATTGCCGACAAGTTTCCTGTTGTCAATTGCGATCAATTTCTAACCTAAAATTAAGCGGATTTACGCAAAGTTTATCTGTTTATTAATTCACTGTTTAGTCCCTCTAGGTAATTGTCTATTAATTTATAGGTTATTTAATTTGCTTCTGTGTGATATGATAGGATTGCAAATTAGAACTTGCCAGTATTAAGTGTGGAGTACCTCAAGTCTCCGTATTGACACCGTTACTTTTCCTATTATACCTCAACGACTTAGCTTTTAAAACTGAACGAGTTGTGGTTAGTACCAAGAGAGATCATGTCAAATCACAAGCAACATTTTTGGACTTCCTCTACAATTGTTGCCATATGTAAAGGTTTAACGTTTGTAGGTTACACTATAAGCAGGCTAAAATTGTTGCGACACTCGGGACAGTAAAGGTTATCCTTTTTTTAACTGCTTCCACTCTATCATTTCGTGTGGTATTCTCTTCTAGATTCATACACTAAAGGTGTGAAAAATTCTTCTGGCTTCAAAAAGGGCTATTCGGTGTCTGTGTAACCTAAAATAAAGAGACAGCTGCAAACAGTACTTCACGATGCAGAATATATCGATCAATTTCAAATGATCACCACAGATATTAAATGCAAAAACGAGTACAGCTGCTGGTGTCGTACCGTGGTCTTACTAGGAGACAGCACTATGTGGATTTTCGAAGTTCTAAATTATTTGACAAACCACCCGGAAGTTAAAGGACTTCCAAGAGACAGCGTTTTTTTTTCTTAGTAGTGCCAATTCAATATTACTTTTTTGTTTGACTATTGCCATACACAATGTTATCTATCCCTCTTGAATCATTCTGACCCAACTCTTTTTCTAATACGCTCAATCCATACGTAGTTCAAGGGTAGCGTCAAAAATTGTCAGCCTGACTATGAAAGAAACAGCGTACACCCACAATTAAATTTTATTTTTCAATATGGTCTCCTCTAACACTAAGGCATTTATTACGACATTTCAACAACAATTCAATACCCCTAGAAAATATTCCTTTTCTTTGTCTTCAAAATGTGCCTAAACTGCAGCCTTCACCTCTTCGCCGTGACTGAGACGGGAAATAGTCACTCGGGACCATATCTGGATTACGAGGGCGGGTCAGTATGTCCATCACTTTTTGAATTCTCTGCGATGCAAATTGAAATGCAACCCTGCTTCCGTCAACCATCATCTGCCAATACACTACTGTTAAAGTTTGGGAAAGCTGCGCCAGTTAGGTTAAAGTTTGACAGCCATTAAAAGGAGACAATGTCGTGAATTTTGGCGAAAATTGAAAAAAGTGAATTTCGTGTGCTCGCAAAGCATTATGTTTTGCGGATGAAAACCATCACTCAAACCAAGACTAAGTTTGATGAATACTATGCACTATGAGAATCAATGATAAAAAAGTGGTTTACTGAATTTCCTTGTTGTTGTACAAGCACTAATGACGCCGAACGTTCTGGACGCCCAATTGCGGCCACTACACGGGAAACAATCGAAAAAAACTAAATACTCAATTTTGGTGACATCTTACATCAACATGAACGAGTTACAGTTGTAGGAAAACTAATTGACGTAAAATCCATTTTTGTTTTTTCCAAGGCTAATAAGACCTGAACCAAAACGTTAGCAAAATTTTGACCAGCTACGATACCTGAATGAATGTCAGGCCTAGAAACTTTGACGCTTACTTCGTATATGTCATGAAATATTTAACCACTTTTTCTAAAGAGAAATGGATGGAAACTTTTTCTTCTTCTCTAAACAATTCTTTTGAAAAGTGCTGGCGTTTTATTTGTCCTTTATCCCTCCCCATGCTCTTTTACCGTTGTAACAGTTCAGATTTAAATTAAAATTAAAACTGGGGATTCGATG
Organism: Dynastes maya; assembly: GCA_029619315.2. Lineage (NCBI taxonomy): Eukaryota > Metazoa > Arthropoda > Insecta > Coleoptera > Scarabaeidae > Dynastes > Dynastes maya. The sequence goes on from JAROYE020000008.1 coordinate 31,920,296, forward strand.
AAACAGTTTCGTCTTTCTTCCTTGCTTTCCACGAAAACCCAGCAATCCCGAAGTTTTTCGATTAGGCAACCGCTTGGGTTCGAAGACGACAAGGGCGACAGCAAAGCGTCCCTTTAATTATAAGTATTTCGTAATTGATTGAGTTTCGTCGTTGATGACGAGTTTGAGTAAATTGGTTCGTTTAAAAGTAATCCCTGCGATTCGAGAAGCAAGAAAGTCTATTTACCTTTCGTCGATTTGATTTCTCTCTTCCCTGAATCGTTACAGATTCCAAACCCTATCGTCGTAGTGAATTAATGATTAATTCGATTGGCTTGAAAATTCTAAATTAATTGGTGACATATCGAATTCGATCGGAACGAGGAAAGCAAACAAGTTTTATTTATTTATTATGGGAAAGACGAGTTGAGCATTGTGAATGAGAGTATGGTCTGAATCTTCTCAAATAGGAAAGAGATGCTACAATTGCTAGTTTCTGTGGCTTTTGCTCCTAGCACCAAATTCAAGAAACATACTAAAGACCATGTGTCACAAAGACACTCCGCTAGGCACAAAGTGACCCCCGCCTGTGGTACTTTATTAAGAGTGAAGAACTAATTCATAACAGTGTTAATGATGTGCAATTTTGCTACTAAGAATTCAGCCTATATTGTTTTCGATCATTTCGATTTCATTGATAAGAACCATCTCTAGAAAGCCGTTGCATCGATGAAATGCAAATCTACCACTGATTGATAATGATTTAAATATTATTTAATATGTAGAGAAACATTGTTGCCGATTATCGACGAATCACTCCAAACAAGAATCTTTCCAAGAATTTAGAAAAGATTTAAGTAATACCAATACCGAAGGTAAATAATACCAAGAAATATTTTAGACTCATTAATAAGTTACCGGTATTGGAAAAGAACTAATGAGGTACTAAGTCAGTACCAGTAGGGTTTCAGAAAACGTCTACAAATTTGGTGTTACCAAATTGAAAAGAAATTGAAAAAAAAAATAACAAAGTTGCAGCTGTTTTTCTAGTTTTAAAAAGATCCTTCGAAGCAATTGATATGAGCCGATTCCTACGAAAATTTAATTACATTGAAAGAGAGGGTAAAGCATTAAAATAGTTAAAGAATTACTTAATTGATAGGTGCAGATAACTCAGTTTTTCGATCAGAAATTTGAAGCTTAAGAAAGTTTATTAGGAATTCTACAGGGCTCCATCTTCTTACGACCACTGTTGTTTTTTTGTACATGCTTATGACGTCACGAATGCAATTAGTAGCGGTGGAACTGAACCAAATTGGTTTCTTCGCTAAGATAAATTCTAAACGAAGTATATGGGTATATGGGTAAATGCCAAATTTTGAGATTAGTTTATTTTTTCATAATTTTTTTATTTTAAATGTTATTATTTACAATTTATTCATTTTATTCAACTGCCGAGAGAGTATCTAACTGTAAGTGATCTTTTAATTAGATGACAATTTCAAATTTAGAACATTACAATACATGCGTGTGTTAACTTTGCAACACTGAAATGTTTAGTTTAGTATATTAATTTTTATTTCATTTTTGTTTCCTTTTTTTAGTTAATTGATTAATCTTTTCTTGCTTTTTATTTGTTTGAATTTTTGTTTTTCTTTCATTTTGTATTAAACTATTGATTTTATTATCTTTTTGGATACCTTGAATCAATGAAGGATTATTATTAAAGTTAAACACTCAATTAATAATTAAACATGAATTAAGATTGCAATAGGATCTTACTCGCAGCGCATGGCCTGTAAGGGTTAGAATATAAAGTACAAAGGTTTTCGATCTATTTTTATCAGTATTAAGTACAGGGTGATTCAAAATTGTATTACCACTCAAATGACAGATCTGTTCCGGGTCATGAAATATGTATGTTAAATGAAAGATCACATAATTTGTAATTTACATTTTGGTCTCAACTTGTTCGCCATCATGTTCAGCACATAGAAACCAACGATTGATAATAGCACGTAAAGCCGGTACACACATTTCACGGGGAAAGGATATTACTTCTCGTATTCGATCCTTCAGGTCGTTGATGTTAATTTTCCTGTTGTACGCACGCTCCTTGACTATACCTCACAACCAAAAATCACAGGGTGGCAAGTCCGGTTCACCACGACCAATCCATCTACCAGGAAATGTTTGGTCAAGATTTGCATGAACAGTGCGCGCATAATGTGGTGGTGCGCCATCTTGTTGGAAGAAACGCGTCAGATTTGTAGTAGAAATTCATCAATGGCATACTCCTGCAACATCGATTATCAAAGAGGTAGGGCCCTATTACTCCATTGGGGGTCACCTTAGAGAAGTTACGTTCATGTTCCCGAATTTCACGAGGATTTTCACGGCCCCAAAAAATTGGGTTATCTCGGTTGACAAATACACTTGCGTGAAAGGTAGCCTCATCGCTGAATGCCAATACCTTCCAAATGTGCTGAGTATTCGTTAGTTCGGCTAAAATCTGTCGGCATTCAACTCCAACACATTTTTGCTCTGTTGTTAGAGATTGCACGATTTGAATGTGGTATGGTCGTATCGCAAGGTCGTGTTTCAGGATACGCCACACTGTTGATTGGGGAATCCCAGTTTCAAATCTGCACCGCCTGATTGACTTCGGAGAACTCTGCATTACAGCTTGCTGCACGACAGCAACGTTCATTTCACATCTTCCTGATTTTGGACGTCCCGCATTTCCTTGATAATTGTTTGCAACTGATCCAGTTTCCATAAACTTGTAAACGAATTGTTAAACGGCTTGATGGGTCACGTGCAAATCGATCCTGAAACATTCGACGCACTGCAGTTGGTGAATCATACACTTCCATCAGGCTTGCTACAACTCTTCTTTCTTCCAATTTAAATCGGTCAGCCATTATGGAACCTCACCTATAAAAAAAGAAAAACAGTGGCCCTAAAGCTCGCATCACTCATAGTTGAATAGCTAATAGGACTAAAGTTGAATATCGTACATGTTTGGTGCATGGTTAACAGATACATATTCATCCCATTTGAGTGGTAACATAATATTGAATTACCCTGTAAACGTTGAAATTGACGACTCTAATGCTTTAGCAATACTTCTTTTCATTGCTTAAATTTCCACAAACAAATAATCCTTTTCAGTAAACGAAATGGGATTTTTCTTTCTGTGTATAATAATATATAGTAACTACATGAAAATAGAAGTAAAACTTCCAAACTCGCCCCAGGTACATTAGAATACAACCACCTCCTCTATTGTATACCTCATTAAAGTGAAACGAAAATAAATTCAAGCGAACGCGTTCAAGTTATTGTAGGAGACCGTAGTTTCCGGGGCACCTCATTTCCCATTTATGTAGCCACGGTGATAGGTTGGTTACATTCGGTTTGTTCGACGCTGAAAATTTTACGGAAAAATTTATGCGGTAATTTGCCAGCTACCTACTCGATTGCATCATCGAATGCCTTGAAGCGCTGGAAACTTAATAAAGATACGTAAGGGAATTTTGTTTACCGGTTTGAGTGTATAATAATGCAGCCAGAGGCCCAAGGCTTGGTTGAATGGAAAACTAGATGCACATATATGAAGATTGCACTCTGTTTAAAGCTCTATGTAATACAGAAGACGACGATTTTTGGATGTTTTACTGTGATTTTCAAAATATGTAAGATCTGTATTGTAATGTTCAATATATACAACTACAGCATCGGCTATCAACCTCTGTACGAGTAGGAGCTTTAGTTTAGCCACTCGTTGGTAATTAAACATCCCTCTTGCGGGGAAAAATGGAGACTCTAACTGTGTATAGAGTCAGGCGGGAATATTTTTGAACAAAATTTATAACTTTTTTTAGTAGTTGTGTTTTATTATTGGTTTTTTGTCTCTTACCTAGTTTATTTGTTTAATTTATTGATTGTTGTTTATATTTTGTATTTAATACTTTGTTTTTGTTTGTCTTTTGTTGTTCAATAAACACTTACCTGTTGAGATTAATACAAACTAATAATTGTTTTTTTTTTATATATTTTTCGACGTTATCAATTAATTTTTAATACAATGACAATTATACCTGTTTTTTAATCCTAGCCTACTACAAATTAAAATAATATCAGGTACATAAAAACATATGTGGAGGCGAAAATTCTATAGCTGATAGAATTAAAGGACTACTAAACTTCTAGGAACTGTCAAAACCGCTCAAAACTGTAATTTGGAAGAGGTAATAGATAAATAATAGGAACGCAATTGTGTTAAAATTTAAATTTTTGTTATCTAATATCCTGATTGGGGACAATAAGTCGAAGATGTAAAATACCTCAAAAACGACTAACTTTATATAGGGAAAGTTTTGCGTAATTAACGCAAAATATTATCAGACATTCAAAAATTAAAAAATATACTGGACGTTCTGTTTAAAATAACGATGAAAATGTCGCTCGAAGAATTACATTTTTACTGCGTTGTCAGAGATGGCCTATTATCAAGAAGTTGTCTTGTTTTAAGTGGAAATATCCTTTAGCTCTATAGGCTACTTAATACTCAATGTGCAAAGCAAAATATCAAATATTATACAACTACAAGCTATTTCTGGAAAGCATGGCAAATATAATTTTTCGTAAATATTTCGAAAACAATTGAGTTTAGGTATAGGTAATCTTATTGAAAGAAACCTTAGATTCTCGAGTGTAATCGAAATATATACCAATATACAGGGTGTTCCATCAAAAAAACAATTTTGATATGTAACTTTTTTGGTTCGTGCTGTATATGCCAAAATAATTTTAGCGTATGCTACTAATGTATATCTATGATTTTTGTATAGAATATTTTTTTCCTATTACCAATACAATATCGAAGAATCTCACACTATTGCCCCACCCTGTATGACACAAAATAAATATATCGGCTTCACAAATTTGAATTTTTAACAATCACCTAAAATAAACCTTACCAATAGCAAAATTTTATACTTATTATTTTAAACGATTTTCAAATTTTTAAATAATTGGCCAAAAAACGATATCTTCTACCTTTTGAAAATAAATGTAGCGAGAGAAATCCTTTTCGTACTCCCGTGCTGTGAGTACTGCGAAATCTGCTTCAAATTGATGTATTTTCTTAGAAAGTCTTCGTAGTATATGATTTTCCTCATTTTGAAGTTCCAAATCAATCTATGTTTATAGGATTATACAATTAAATGCTTATTTGCATGAAATTTTCAATTTTTAAATAGATTTGTTATTGTTTTCTTTCAATCAAAAATGTTCAATTCTCTTATCTCGCACTTCACAATTAGATGAGGTAACCACCATAATGTTCCTAGTTTGTATGCCGAAAGGATTATATGTGCACAGCCAACTTTGAAGTACTATACAAACACAATGGCTTCCTTTTCTATTTACATTGCTTCACCTCGCAAACTTGCAACTGCATGCAACAAAAATGTAAATTATAGTGAAGATAAATACCTCGTTACTAGGGCCCGGTAACTGGAGAGCAATCGCAGCGGCGGTGTGACTGTGTTTAGGTGGGCAGGGAGAGCTGGTCGATTATGGTACGACACGACCAATCATCATCACTCAGTTCAGTTTAGCATTGGATAGCGGATAGGGCATGTTGATTTTATTGATATAGACGTAGTTATTAATTGTAGTTATTATTTAGTGTAGTGCGTTTTGATTTTATTGATACAGACGTAGTTATTAATTGTAGGTTTTAGTGAACATGTCGAAGGCTAAAAAACAATCCTTTCAAGACATAGTAAATAAGTTTATTTCTGACTTTCCCGATTTGTTTTACAACGGGAGTAAGATAATTTGTAAAGTGTGCAAAATACATTTGATGTCAAATAAGAAGTGGAACTGTACAGGACACGTAAATTCCGCACAGCATAGAAAACGAGAATTGGGCGTTCCACCGAGAACTGCATTTTTTTTAATGTAATTCTTATGTTGATAAACTGTAATTTGCCACTAGGCTTACTCGATAAACAACCGTTTAAGAACTTTTGGGTCAAATACAATCCCGAGTTGCGGTTGCCAACGGAGAAAACGGCATGCAAGCATGTTACATTTGTACGCGATGACGTGGAAAAGAAAATGAAACGCAAATTGAAAAAAACAGTTTCTTTGGTTATGTGTTGACGAGACAACAGACTGTAAAAAAAAATCAATTCTAAATATTATGGTACGCATACTAGACCCTAGTAAACCTACATTAGTACTGTTACTAGCTAGCCGAAAACTACAAGAGTGTACTGCTGCAGCAATTACGAAGGTTGTATTTAGTACGTTGGAAAAATTTTAAATTTGAAAAGATAAAGTGTTGATATTTATGAGCGATGGCGCAGCGATAATGCGTTCGGTAGGCCGTTCTCTTCTTGAACATGGTTGCAAGTGTTTACATGTTACGTGTAAAGTGCATGCTTTGCATCTTGTGGCAGAAACCATTCGACAATGCTCTTCCGAGGTAGATGCATTAATAGCAAGCACAAAAAAAGTATTTTTGAAATCTCCCAAACGCCTACGATCATTTCACACAGAGTGTCCTGGTATTCGTCAACCACCCGAGCCAATTCTTACACGTTGGGGAACATGGCTGCAAGCAGCTTTTTATTATGCTGAACATTTCAAAATAGTAAAAGTTGTTGTTGCACAATTCAATCATGCCGAAGCTTCAGCTATTAAAGAGAGCCAGTCGAAATTTCAAAATATTTCCGTTGAAACAATTTAAAAAATATTCGTAGCTGCTATAGAGGATTAGCTGACGCAATAGACCAATTACAAAATAGATCGTTATCATTATTGGAGTCTCTGCAAATTATGGACGGAGTGCATACACAGCTACTGACTATACATGACGCAAAATATAATCACGTTTTAGAAAAGTTCGAGAGTGTGCTACAGAAAGATCCCGATTTTAGCACACTAAAATGAATTTGTGATGGTGTATCGAATAATCCACTGACTAAGTGCAAAGAGTATTTTAATCACGCATGTATAACATCGGTAGATGTTGAACGCTCTTTTTCAAAATATGAACTCATTTTCTCACCACGGCGAACATCGCTCACCGAGACAACTGTGGAAACACATCTAATGGTGTCAACCTTTTCCCACTCTTATCCATATGATGTTAATACTGATAATGGTGCTTCTAGTTTTACTGTTCCGTAGCCAAGGCTGCTTAAAAGGGTAAGTGTTTCACTACTTTTCACATATTATAATTATGTATTAGTTCTGTTATTTTTTTTCTATTTTCTTACTATTGTTTTTGTATACTAGGCAGGTACGGCTATGGCACGGCTCCCTGTTACCGGTCTCTACTCGTCACTTTCTCAGAAAGTAAATCGATCATAAAAAGATAATTACTCAGGGCATATTCAGCAGTAGAAAATTAAAGTTTTTTGCATATTGTACCATTGGTGTCTCTCAACAATATTTATTCTTGGAGTTTCAATCCCGATAGCCTCAGTTACTCTCGAAGATGGACGAGGCACTCGAAAATAAATCTTGGATCAGAGCTCGAATGAGTGGACTCTATCTAACACGATGCTTCTCAAGAAAGCAGCACTAATAAATTGTCTTATCTTAGTCAGTGACTCAAAATTATATCACGTCAGTAGTAATTCATAATCTACCGCAAATAGGATAAATTCCATCTATTTTGAACCAATTTGGGCAAAGTGCCGAAATTGGTCCGTTACTCTATGGGCAAAAGATTCAGTAACATCCACCTTAAATATTGGAAGCTCTTGGGCAAGAATTACAAAGCAAAGCATGAAAAGAATAGCAGTCGACACCATTTACGGAGCAAATTTGCCGACTAACTAACCAAAACACAATTTGCTATAAAATTTCTGTTCCTTTTACTTGTTTTTCCAAGCGCTAATGTTTTTGTTAGCGTTTCCTCGTTTCCCCCAATTTTACCCCAGTAATTAAACAAAAATAAAATGACTACAACGAAAATATTCCTGCATAATTCCTATAAAACGCTCGAAGCCTAAAACGGATAAAATTAGCCCGAAACAACTTCGGCGAACCGAACTTACTAGAGGCTTTACGTAAGGATGCTAAAAACTGAATTACGACTGGAGCTGTAATTCTTCCGTTAAGCGAGTCAAATAAAATATGCAAGCTTTCCCCGGTGTGCTAGAAAACCGCCATACCAACGAGCAATTAACGTTTTAATACGAACGGGTGGCTGCCGCTGCGAAATTACAAAACCTATAGGAAGCTTTAGTATAGAAAGGAAAGAAAAAGGAAAGCGTAGGAGCTATGGGGGATTAGTGAAAACAACTGCGAAATTAACGGAAGTCGGTTGGCAATTAGTTGTGAAATTCGTCAGCGAATTTTAGGAACGTTGCGTAGTTTAGTCAGGATGACAGCCCTCTAATCGGGCTAAGGTTGCTATGGATGTCGCGCTGGGTGGATTGTGCAAAGAATTAAAGTGAAAATTTAATGATTGATGAAAATGAATAACTTACAATATCTGAACTATAATTCAAGAAAACGCTAATAATAAAAACGGAAAAAGGCCATTGATTGAGATCGAGGAAGATTTAGCACTTCTCATAGAAGACTAGCGCTCAAATGCAACATTGATAGAGAATATTTTAGTAATAATTACAATTATTATCATATATTTAGTCAATTGTCAATAGGCAAGGATATTATCAATTTTGTTACATTCCTGTACAAGTAAATACTAAATAAGGAAAAAACAGAAAATCAGTAGTAACCATTTCATCACGAAAACATGACTTGTATGAGAGTCTATTCAGAGTGCGAACAATTCATCAATGCTGTAGGGTCGTTTTGATAATAGCAATTGTTTTGGTTTCTTCTTAAATAAATCGCGTAATCGAGTTCAGTTTTACTGCTGAAGATGCTAGCTTAGCTATCGAAACGTGCGTCTAGTGTTATTTAGTAGACTTTTATTTATAGAGTGTCGTGGTTAAAAGCTTTAGTGAAATGTTTCGTTTTTCTTAAATAATTATTTTGGTTTCAAATTTTGAATATATATATATATAATTAAAATACCCTTCTACCAGAATCTGGTGTCGGCTGGCAAAATTTTGAATATACAACGGCAATTTGTTGAATAGTTTTATTCATTATATAGCACGTATTTTTCTTTTATTTTATTTCTTAGGGCTTGTTTTCCGTAGTACACTCATGGATGGGTCAGTAGGTTACAAGAAAATTGCTCTCAGCTGTTAAATGTGTAACAAACTATTTCATATACAGAATGTCCCAACCTTCTGGAATTGTAAAATTGCACCTATTGAGTAAGCAGTAGGTTTGTATAATTATGCATATGTCTAACAACGCGTTTAACTGTAAATATGATCTTACATTTGGATATCGTATCCAGGTGGTTTCTGGAGTTAGTATTGTTTGGTTACCATGACATCGGTAAACAAGACATACTGTCGTTGCTGTTACAAAGAATATTAAGTTTCTTTATAGTGTCCTTCAATTGCATTGCATGTTTTTACATTTTTGTTTTGGTTTTAAATTTGCTGACATATTTACATCACTTATTGTTAGCCCGTATGAATTTCTATGAATATATTGTTTTCCTTAATCCTTTCCGCTAAGAAGATGGATTGGCATTACAATTGTTTTTTTTTTATTTCTACATCAATAGAATGAATGTTTCCAGTAGCATTAAATCTTAACTTTAACTGGATAAATGTTTGCAGTTGTAGACATCGTCAGTCAGAATAGCGCAACTTATACATCTTATTAGCTAAAATACACCATTTCTTTCACTTTTTCTTAATACATAAATTATACCTATAACTTAACTCCTCTCCACTTTGGTTCGAAATTTTGAATCAACAGTCTGAGATCGTCAATGTCAGTATGTTTTGTTTACCGTTGTTATGGCAACCAAATTATATTAGCACCAGAAACCATTTCGATGCAATTACCATGTGCAAGTCTCGTTTTGACTGTAAGTAGTTACTTGGGTTAAAATTGTTGAATCAGGAGTTTAAAAATGTCAATATTAGTATCTTTTGTTTATTGTTGTCATAGTAACCAAACAGTAGTAACACTAGAAACCACTTGAATGCAATACTCAAATATAGAACTCGCGCTTAATTGTAAATATCTCTTTTACTTTCAATGTTAAATAGTTGTGACGTCATACAAAACCGTTGGAGATATACATTTTCTATACGGATATATGGTGCTACTTAAAAGAATGACGTTTCATGTGTTTGATAAAGTTTGGTGTTCAATACTGAACATTCTGTATATTTTCAAGGCGTTCTAACACCATGTCTAGGTAGAAGCAAGTATGCAATTTAAGTTTGCGTAAAAATTTGCGCCAGAATGAATTGCATTTTGGGTTTTTGTAGAAATAAATATCACTAGATTTAGGTGATTGAGGACAAAATTATAAATATCTCGAAATCTGTTAGAAATGGACATGTAAAACCTATATTATATTGGTTTATCTTGATAAGGGGAAACTAAAAACGTAATAATATATAGGGTGTTCTGTTTAAAATAACAAAGTAGGTATCTGCTGCGCTTCTTATCGATCATCCTGTATATACGGATATACTTTTGAAAGATACTCTATGAGGTCCACTATGTAATGAGAACATTTTAGCTTCTTACTGTTTACACAATAGACGCGAATTTACAGTTTTAATAGACTGGGACATCCTGTATATAAATTGGTGTTAGCGTGCAAATGTTGTCTTTACAAAAAGAAAAATTGCTCTGACACACACTGAAAACAAAAAGAAAGGTAAAGTAACCTAGAGAACATAGCCAAAAAATATATCTTTGGAAATCTTCTCAACCTTGAAAATGAGCTGTTTTGACCATTCTATCCAATATTCCTTTTGATTAAAATTAACGGTTTCCTAAAAAATTGTCTGTTGCATATTGCGTTCACATTTTCGCAAATCTGGTCTATGTATATCAAGCAGACATACAATATGTATTAGTTATGGGAAAATAGTGACTAGGAGACCTGCTACTAATGAAAAGAGAAAGGTCTTTGGTTCAAGATGTCTATCGAAGATTGTGGTGTTCTGTTAAGAAAAGTAGATCGCAAATACAAAGTTTCCGATAAATTGTTAATATAGATTTTAATTGCTTGCAGAATTTGAATAAATAATAAAATACTAAATTCGCGGAAACGTTAATTAATTCAAAATTATGTCGAAATTTTTCGCACAATTACCATTTCATTACTAAAAATATTTTGATAAGATTGGAAAACGTAGAAAAACACTTGGTATAGTTTCACAAATGATATATTTACTCGATGTACATTTCGCCCTTCGGCATCATCAGGAGTATAACACTAAAGTAATGTTACATTCACAAACTTATATATAGCCAGTCGAAAGCTAAAGAATAAATAAAAGGTCCCTTACACAAATATCTAAATCCTAAAAACTATAATTATTGTAATTATGGGAAAATTACCTCGGTCTTGCTAATGAGGGTGCTATTATTCTCCCGTTTCTAGAAGGTGCTAATCATCTTCTAGAAACGGGACATACATGTTCATTAGATGACCTAAAAATATTATATTAAGGAACCAAAGGTTTTATATTAAATATTTTAGAATCATATTATATCAAAAGAGAAATTTTATATAATCCCCAAGGCGACCTAAATGACCGAGTAAACATCCTGCATTCCCCACTTATCAACCCTAGAATAATAGCGCGCTCATTAGCAAGACCGAGGTAATTTTCTCATAATTACAATAATTATAGTTTTTAGGATTTAGATATTTATGTAAGGAACCTTTAGCTTACGACTGGCTATATATAAGTTTGTGATTGTAACATTACTTTAGTGTTATACTCCTGATGCTGCCGAAAGGCGAAATGTACATCGAGTAAATATAACATTTGTGAAACTATACCAAGTGTTTTTCTACGTTTTCCAATCTTACTAAAATGTTTCACCAAGAGCCGACAGTGCGTTCAATTAATATTGTAAAAATATATATTTTTAAACGCTTTGTTAAATTATAAGTAGATTTATTAATAAATTTCGCCTAAATTATAAAGGTTCTTGTAGACACTTTTTAATGAATGTATATACTTGGGCTATAAAGGATCACTATTGGTCTTGTTAGATAGCGAAGAAGATAGAACTGAAAATATTTATTTTTTAAATTGAAATCCAGCAAATGTTGTGACTCAAAACCAGAAGAAAGTTGAATTCAGTGTGTATCGGTGATGATAAATGCGCTGTGGTCCAAAAAATGATTTTATTTGCGTGTTACATCACAATATATTCAATAAATCACGTAATTTCATTTGGATATAGGACATAGGTCCAGCACTTTTTGAAAATTTGCCAATGTCGTGTGTATCTAGCTAACTGTAGCACACACAGAGTAAAAGAAAATTTGTTGACTTATTGTACGCAAACATGTATTGCTTAGTAGATCCCCTGTGCTACACCCTACTCTAGGATTTCCCACATTTAATGTTCCAGATTCCCACATGTCTACTGTATAATTGTTATTTATGATGACAGCTTTAGTTTTCTATCCCCAAACGATCCGCCTGTCAATTATCCTGACGTAAACCTTAAATTTCCAACTCTTAACGTTCGATGTTTTGCAGAAATAAAATACTCCTACCTTGTCGCAGATTTGAAAACTTTACCCGAACAAAAAAACGGAAATAAAAGCTCGCAAAATCGTAGAACAAATTGCGGCAATTTTTCGAACGTGACACCGTTACGTAGACAAGAACATTGCAGTGACAAATCCAGTAGTTATCCGTTCGAAAGACGGAAAACGTCACCGTGGAAATGGATGCCTTTTTACGTCGCCGTTCGGTGACAAATGTCCCGTGCAACCTTACCGCGCTAACCGCGTCACCCTAGTCCATATCTCGAAAACCCATCGCGGCCAACTTTTCGAGTAAGAGCTTTCGATTATGCGGAAAGTTGAACCCGGCAATATTAGAGTCGCCACCTATCGATCGATACGGTAACTATAACCAATGATAACGCTGCAGTGTTTCCAATGGTAACTTGTTTAGCTTTTAAGTCAACACACGTCCATGCTGCATCTGGTTCCTCCGAGAGCTTTTTTCAACTTGAGATATGCTTTTCCCCGTGAGAATTCGGAGAGATTATTTATAGGAAGTGGAGGTGGCACAGTTCATTGTTGGCAGATTTATGGTTCTTTTTGAATGAGTTTTGAAATCTATGTTGCTAGCTGTGTTTATATTGTTTGCGAAATGGACAGAAATGTAATTGCCCGCCGAGTATATATGCAAGGTTTATTTCATTGAACGTGTTCCATTGTGAAATACTTGGAAAGCTTTTGTAGAATTCATTTGAAATTCATGGATTCCCATGCTAAGAGGAAGATTGCAATAAAACCTCGTTTAAAATATTGAGAGGAAAAGAATGAATTTTCTAGAATGCAAAAAAACCGTTTTGAAAATAACGTACACTTTACCCAATGAAAGTTAACGATCCAAAATACTTGGACGATGGCTCAGCTAGAGGACAGCCACGATATAATTGGCCATTAACAACAGCTAACAATTTGACTTTCCAGAGGCATACTATGGAAAAGTGTACATATTATACAGTGCGGTGATAAAAGGTGCCTCCCGTGCTAACTTTTTAAGGATAGGATTTTCGTTATCGGCAGTTCATTTGTATTTCCGTCGTCACCGAAAGTGACGTCAACTTTCTTGTTTTAAATAGAACATCCCGTATGTTTTTACGCTTTTGGAAAGGCAATCGAAAGGCAAATCCAACGATACCACATATGTTTATTTTAAGAAATATGACGATATTCAGCAATAAAGGTTTTGGTAATGTGTTTTTGTTGTTACTCAAAGTTGGCTAGGTAAAAGCCCCAAATTGTTTCTTGTGACACCAGACTGATGTAAAGAGCTCGTTGCTAAGCAAAGTAATCATAACAATTGCCAAACTGTCAAATCTCAATTCCAAAAGCGTAAATTATTCTTGTTGTTGTTGTTATTATAGCCTGAATTTGTCATACTTTCGTTCTTTGTGCTCGTTATTATTTTATCTCATTTTAACCTATTTTGTTAATTGTTTCTGCTTTATCGAACTTCACTGTAATTAATTAGTTGTGGTAGGTTTGTATAAATTTGATAGTTTTGGATAGGCAATGTGTTTAAGTTTTAGTTTTTTATGTTGCTGATTTTACAATGGCCTCTGCATAGACCACATCACAAGACAAGACAAGATAAACATCAAGTGCCTAATTTTAATATTCGGTGAATTTGGCAACAATTACCACGAAGTGGAACACAATGAACACTGCCCTGTTACACACGGAAATATTTTAACTTTGCGCTAAGTAAAGATAGATACTATAAAATTTACGGGGCGAACTGCTTTAACAGAAAATAATATGATTTAAATTATTGTACAATTTGTTGCGCAACCATAGCAAATAAGGTGACAATTCTTGCCAAATTTTCATAGAATTAAAATTGATCCATGGTCCGTGCCGAAGCCATCACAAAAGTAACACAAAAAAACTAAAAAACAGACATATTGTCTATCAAAAACTAACACATTTAAACAAACTTACCATAATTAATTAATTGCAATAAAGTTCGATAAAGTAAAAAAATTAACAGCAATTAACAAAACAAGTTAAAATGGGAGAAAATAATAACGAGAACAAAGAAGGAACGTATGACAAATGTAGGATATAATAACAATAAACAACTTACGCGTAATAATTTACGCTTTCGGGATTAAGATTTGACAGTTTGGCAATTGTTATGATTGCTTTGCTTAGCAACGAGCTCTTTAGATCAGTCTGGCGTCACAAGAAACAACTTGGCGCTTTTTCCTAGCCAACTTTTCGTAACAACAAAATAGATTACCAAAACCTTTACTGCTACATATTGTCATATTTCTTAAAATAAACATATGTGGTATCATTGGATTTGCCGTTCGATTACCTTTCCAAAAACGTAAAAATATACAGGGTGCTCTATTCAAAATAAGAAAGTTGATCGAAAACCATGTAGGTCAAGTTTTTACACTATTCTTCCAAAACTTCTTACATCTTTTCTAATTTCCTTGGAATATCCGACGTAATTAAATACTTGAAAAAATGTCGTCCCGGTAAGGAATCGAACCTGACACCTCCCACTGCTCGGACGGGTGTGCTAACTACACCACGGGGATCTTGATGCCAGAAACGTTCACCTTCTAATACCTCGTTGTTATTTTACCTGCAAGTATATCATAATATTTCGACAGACAATTTTTAACTCTTACAGCCAAGTACACTAATTAATTTTTTTTTTTAGTGGTGTGGTACGGCCCAACGGGGTGTATAAGCTTTTTAAAGCTTGTCGTAACCTTAGGAGCCTTGAGTATGTAAATTGTGTGTGTAAAGTGTTCCATGGCTTTGTTACTATCACCCCCTCGCCGTAGAGTGAAGCGCAGTTAATTGTACCCCAACTGCGAATGATGACTCGGGAGTGTACCGGACCCGCTAAGAAAATTTGATCCTAGCGGGACTCGAACACACAGCGCCTAGCTCTGCCCAGTCAAACGCTGGCCCTCTTACCACTAGACCGAGCCGTTTATTATATTATTATATTAATATATTTTGGTCGCTTTTCATAATTCATCGACGGAAACCAACATCTTTTTTCAACTCAAAAATAAGTATTCTTTTAAATTTAATCTTGCTTAAACTTCAAGATTAAATTTATTATTGTGACCCACATCTTTGAACTGGTATTAGACGAAATCATGGAGAATTCGAAAAATTGATTAGCCACTCCCAAAGAACCTTGACGTCCACTTAGTTTTCGTCTTTTCACGGATGAGCGGACAAGATGTAGTCGAAAAACGAGGTAGTAAAATGGAGTTTCCAGCGATTACTCCGATGTCGAAAATCCTTGTGACAAACGAAGCATGAGCTATTTTATAACGTAGCCCGAACGCAAAGTTCAAAGTTACGAATATCAGATACCTACCGTTGCTCTCTTTTATCTCTCAGCGTTATTAAAGATGGATCCTGCCTAATTACAATACGTATCGATTTTGTACTCAATATTTGCTTTCAAGGAAAATGTGAATTTTTATTACGTTGTTGTCAAGCTTTATTTGCAAATTAGTATCCCTAATATAGTTTTCGTATGTAGTTCTTTTTTAATTTAGGATATCACCTCCGTCAGTGATACGATGTTATTTTCTAACTCTATTGACGCAATCCAATACCCAGTGGTATATGATCAACAGAATAGCGGCTGACATATTATTTGGCTATATATTAAAGGCTATGCATGCTTTGACATCAAATGTAAGAACTGTATGTATTCTATGTAGTTAGTGAAATTTTAGGGACAAAATGATTGATATAACTTTTACGTCATTGATGACGGAGATCAACTGCGATCAAAATATAAAATCCGCATAATATTGGCATATGATGGTATGTCTGGGTAGTGAATAATCAACAAAATGCCAAAACCAAGATGTGGCTATAAACCTACACGACTATATTTTGTTTTATAAAGTTGTGTATGAGGAAGATGACCTTTCATAACATAACGTCGTCATATACATATATCACGCGTTTTAGCGTACCAGGGACGATAATAATTAATATTTTAATTAAATATTTCAAACTAGACCCTTTCTCTACCTTTCAAATTGTAAAGCCATTACCTCTAGCAAATCTCGTTAGATCACCAAATTATGTTAGACGAACTACAGCTGTGGGATTTCAGCAAGTTCTACTCGTGTTAGTTTACTAGATCCTTTAGGGAGTTGCGCCCCGTAGCGAAGCAAACCTTACCTCTACATCTGCAACTAGTTTAATTCAGAGTTGCTAACGTCATATCTATTTCTAGATACCTCTACCGCTAGCTTTACTTCCAGACAAAATTTTATGCGTAATCTTACAGCAGATACTTACTATATAAACTATGCTCATTATTCTCCCTAACATACAAGCTCTGCCTAACAAGGTGGTTGAATTATAAATAAGGTTATTTTAGAAAACGTGGATGTTGTATGTGGTACTCGCGCTTTATTATAGCTTAAATAACGTTAATCTAAATTCTTCATACCCCAGAGAACAAATTTCAAGGAAAAATAGCGAATAAGGTAACAACAACATATCGTTTCCTTAGCGAGAAAAGCGCGGAACTCCATTAAAAGGAAATTTATAGGAGACCAAAAAAACTGTTTGGTTTTAATACAATGTAAACTCTTGTTTCTCTTTTAGAGGCTATTGTAGAACAATTTTAATGATTGTTTGGGAAAAAATAATTCTGAAAACTTTTCTTCAGTTATTTTTTTCAGGTGGCAGTATTTTAGAAAAAAAATGGAGTTACGTGCTTTTCTTCCTAAGGCAACGATATATCAAAAGCCAAAAACAAACGTGCCTCCTGCTTCAAACAACCATTTTTTAACTAAGCTATTTATTGTTGGCATTTTCAAAATTTCGTGTGCCAATTTCTCCAAAAAGGTTTGAGCTAGCGAGACATTTTGTTCAGGAATATACGAGTATTGGTCTACAAATCGCCAGATTGGCGAAATTTCACATTTCTCGTTTTTACCCATCAAAAATTTTGTCACTTTCTGTACAAATTTTTTCAGCTTTTTCATAACTGGAAGAGTTAGAAGGTCATGCACAGGTTGGAGCTGCTGACAAGAGCTAAAAAACCGTTTTTAAATAATATTCATTGCTCCACTAAGCAACCACCGATTAATTAAGCCAAAATATCCCGTCATAAATTACCTAACCAACCGCCATGTCACCTAGTTTGTCCGTTATTAGGGTCAGAGCTTTAATCTTTAATAGTAATGTAGACAGTGACATGGACAATTATGTTCCGATGTTGATTCAGTAAATACCGTCGTTCTGTAGCACCAGGGAGCGAAATATAGGCTATCGGCAGCTTGCGAGCTAATAGAACCATAGAATTAAGCACGAAGGCGGTTAATTTACGGCGTGTGACTGTACTGCAACTAACAAGGATCGTTAGATCGTTTGATTAACGCTTAATGAATTGATTTTTGGGATACTGAACGGAATGGTGTTGTTGTAGAGACATCCAAAACTAATTGCTAGGCGCGTAGAAGTCACGTAACACTTTGATTCGTTTTAGGAGTGGTTATTTAAATTAGATATAATGTTTTGCGTTCTTTGGAACCGCATATACATTGGTCGCATTCAGCAGACGAATCTGCTCCTATCTATCAGTAGCGGTCGCTACATCGATAGTAGTTCAGTATACAGTTCGTCTTCTGGATGTTACCTTTCATGTCACTGTCGGACGCCATACTACTCAACATGTTCCAGGCTAGTAGTGGAAAATAAAAGCGCTACAGCACATGACCGTCTATTTCCTAAAACTGTCGATGTTACGGAAAGTAGCAAAGCATCTAGCAGACTGTTCCACAACATTTACGTCCGCTGAATGCAAACATTGTTAATTTAATGAAATATTAATCAAAATGATTAGTCTAACTAGCTTTTTGAATCAATTACTCTCTTGTATCACCTCATTCAATTGCTGTAAAGCTATTTGGTTGATATGTATTCTTAATTCTCTACCCTGGCAGACTGGAACTGCAACTCCAGCCTTCTAGGTGATATCATCTTCACAAGCGGTTCTCTACAAGGATCCGTGATCTTTCCGTTATTATTTACTATACTAGCTGGTGTTACAAACATTTAACAGTTTGTTAGAAAGATTATTATTATAATAGGTTCAAATCTCATTTCGTACTTATTGAGCGACCCCCGTATACTACACCGTTATTCATGTCCATTTTTAAATCAGCTGCTTGGATTAAATGTAATTAGAGGATATTTTCGATTAAATACGTAATAATACAGTGGAGCTTGACATGTGTAAATTGCATTACGATGAGCAAATAAAGTTTACTAAAAAATTCGTCTTCCTTCAATAAATAAATAGCTAATGTGCTGTTGACGTTTACGCAGGTACGCATTATACCGGAGTCAGACAGCAAATACAAAAATTGTATTATTGAACTTACTGTTATTTTCCCTTATGCCGATGAACTTTATCGAGAAAATGTTGTAGTTTTGTGCTTATATTTCCCTAAGAGATAAATTAGAAAAAAAAAGTTTTATTGCATAAAAAAGAAATAAATTTATTTAGGTACATTTATGATCGCATAGCGTCATATCTTTGTTTATGCAAATGGATTTATAAATGATAAAAACATCTACATTTTTTTCTGATTATAATTACCTAAAGAAACGAATTTTGTTTTCTGTACGTTGAAATAAATACAATTTATGTTATCAATTTCTCCATAACTCAGTATCCATTTAATCCACTTAAGCTGAGTAAAAAATAATCACTAACAAAACGTGTAATTTGATTACTATTTTTTAGATTGCCTTTATTATGAATAAAAAATATAATGTTAATATTAAATGACAAAATGAACATAACATTTAAGAACAGTTGCTATGTATTAATCTTAAGTATTTATATCTGTTTTTTAATAATTGATTATTGTTGAAAATGAAAATGAAAATGCTTTTATTTTTGCTTTTAATATCAATGTTATTGAAAATTATGTTTTCAACTTACTTTCGCCATATTTAGAATTAACAAAAAAGACAATGTGTAACGTAATAACAGCTTCTAAATAATTTTTGTTATATTGATGTTTTAGGATTGTCTTATAAATCTATAATCCACTTGCACAGAAGATACCTGTACTTATTAATTTAATTAATCACACCACAAGTGTAAGTCTGGATAATAAAAATTATCAATTGTAAAGCTAGTATAATTAACTTAAAAAAAAATTACAGCAGTAATTTGTGTATGTCTAAAAACTTTTTTAGCAGATATACTAACTGATGTTTACTTATATAAGAAAGGAACAAATCGGTTTTTTAATTGAGCTTTTATTTTTTAGAAAATTATAAATACACATACTTACAAGGGAACATCCTGAACCCGAAAATTCAAAAAGAAATTTGAAATTTTGTGAACAATTAGTCCACACCCAAGGATGTTCGAAAGTATTTTCTTTATCGGCCCAATCTCGTTTTAAGAGGGTGAAACTACCCCCGAAAGTTTAGTAGATTTTCAGTTTTCTTAAAATAACTCGGCAATGGCTGGAACAAATACATCACAACTATATATCAAAATAATCGTCTCATCGAGCTTTATCACGTTTATGAAAATAGCACTCTAGTTCCATTCGAAAAATTAATGGTGCCCTCCCCCACCCCTTCGATTAAGAGCGTATTCAAATCCCACGTTGTGTATGTTACTGAGCTCTTCAAATAGTATAAAAATTTTATTTTATGTAATATCAAAACAAAAGAAATAGGGAGAATTATGTTTTATATGTTAATATATGACTGAATGACATACAATACATGTTACATGGCATACTTTCTAAAATATAACTTATGTATACATGTATGTATCTGCGTATATAAAAATAATTACTTAATCTATAGACTTAAGACATAAAAAACGGTTGCTCCAGGAACACCGCATTATAGTACAGGAATCATATATGGCACATCGCGATAGAACTTGAAAATTTTCTGTAAAGACAAAATGTACAGGATTATCGAAAAATCTGGGTGGTTCTCAATATAACCGCCTTTGTACCAGGCATAAGCAAATAAATCATGATATTTTGTAGAAGATAATTAGTTATGCACTAAAAATTGTAATTTAATAATGTTACGTGAATGCAAATTAATATCGTAATTGTGTAAGAGGACCATATTGGAAAATTTCCTAACAAAATTTTTCCAAACGCGAAATTCATAGACGTCCAATGGTTGTATCATGCTAGTATGTAGTTTTCTTTGGTGTTGTAAGGATGTTCACGTTCTTGTCGGCCGATATATGATTTCTTAAGGTAGATGGATAATGACCAGTCCATGAATTTAGCAATAAAACTGTTTGAGGTCCAGTATTTGGAAGATATACCTTTGTGAATCATTCCGTAAATAATGCTGTTGTTAGTTTATCGGATGCTGAAGCAGTTACATAGATATTTGCTGCTCCGTATATTGATGCGACCACTCGTAGTCCAAATGTACCACTTTATTCTTTTGAAACTATAAGTAGCGGTAATAACAAGCGTCCAGACGCGAATATTGTGGGAAGTATGGTATAGCTGTGGGTTGTCGCGAATATAGACTGTACAGTACTTTTAACTGCTTTCGATCCTTGTGTAGCTAACGTGCGACCAGAGTGTAATTCTAGATTGAATCCACTTGCATCAGCGTTGAATGTGTTACTAGCGCCTACTGTCGCAATATAGGGTTCTACTTCTTGTATGAAATCCTACGAAATGCGCTTTAACTCTGCCGTGGCTATACCGTATGAACGGCTAACGAATTTGGTAATTTTTCTGGAAACTATCCTGTATATTTTTTTTAAATTCCACGTGGAGATGCTTTGAAATTTGTTAACCCTATTTCCTCATTGGATTCCAAAACCCATTTACGGAAATCTAGGTCGTGAATTATGGCGCCCG
This sequence comes from Dynastes maya, assembly GCA_029619315.2. Classification (NCBI taxonomy): domain Eukaryota; kingdom Metazoa; phylum Arthropoda; class Insecta; order Coleoptera; family Scarabaeidae; genus Dynastes; species Dynastes maya. The sequence goes on from JAROYE020000008.1 coordinate 31,941,830, forward strand.
CTTCGCTGTTAATAACAAATTTATTAAAAACATATTCAGACATTTTTAATAATTGCTCTCTTCTTGTTCCTCCTTTTTGTCATGATGTCCCCCATCTAAAAAGGAGAAAAGTGTATGAAAGCAAAAATGTATGGAAGTTGGTCTGCAATTTCTTACCTATATAATTGATGTGAAGACTTTATTCTCTTAAATCTATGTTTTACAGCTTCATATGAGCGTCGTTTTTTTTTCCATTTTTCCAGAAGGCAACGGCTTTTTCGTTAAAATTCTAAAGAGACAATATCTTTTCCTTCAGGTACACATTCTTCTTCTTCTTCAAATTGTAAAACTTCTAATATTTCTTCCCGTGAAGGTGGATATCTGTCATCGACAAATTCTGCAGAATGTGGTCTAAATTCTTGCAAGAATTCTAGTGTTACGTCATTATCTACCACAAATGTTGTGTATACCCTATAATAGGTCGTGAATTTCGCTTTCTTTATTGTTGAAACCCATGGGGCGGTTACCATTTACAACACTAAATGTTACCATAAGCAAACGAGCTATATTTACTGGATTTATGTCGTGCTAATATTCTAAGGCTCACATGTAGTACTTACGAATTACAAAAGTGACTTTTCATTATATACATTTTCTTATCTAAATAAATCAATAAATTGAAACTATTTCACGTAATATACCATTGAGATTTTAAACTACTCACATATTATGTAGTACTTCATTAAGTATTCAAGTAATTGAAGAAGAATCACCAGCTTGGTTATTTAAATAGTTTATTAAATCTTAAATACTTCCTTCTTACACCTTTTCAAACACAAATTTGAAATTCATTAATCTAAATAATAAAGTTACCGGTAGCACTTCAATAACTTTGAAGCCTAATTAATTTCAATGTAGTCATGAATTGTCCGCCCACGCTACTTGCATAATTTGCAAACTTTAAAAGTAAATTTTAATGTAAAAGTTTGCCTGAAAATTTTAGTATCTCTTTCTGTAAGACGAAAACCAACATTAAACTTGAAGGATACCTTTTAAGAAACGACTTGCTCCAGGAAAGGAACATGGTGCTCGGATAAAGTTACGCGTGTGCCGTACTGATAGTGTTATCACTAGCTATCATAAGACACTCGCGGCTATATCCGAGTACATCGATCAACGTAGGCGTTTCCGCTTTTAGGTGTACGAAAAGGGAAATAGCTGCAGGGATAAGGAAAATATTTGCTTCGAAATACTTCCTAAAAAGTGCTGCTAAAGAATATTGTATATCTTTTTCACGTTGCACAAGAGATGATTTATAGATAATTTACCGATGGGGCTGCGAAAATAATAAGTTGCTCTAAGAATATGTGTTTTATAATTAATCTTGTGTGGCATTTGTAGTAAACTGGCTTCTTGCTTTGTATATATGTAAAGTTCGTAGAAGTTTAAAAGAACAGAGAATCCTACCAAATTCACTTCGGGAAAATTCGAGGAAATATAGAAAGAAGACAGAGAGGTAGAAAAATATTCCCGAGGTACAAAGTATAACATTTTCATAAACGAATAACTAACAAAGATGATAAATATCCTATTTTGCAATGTTAGATAACTGAAAAAGAATAAAAGGATTGTATATGCATGGACTAGACTGGACGAAAACATCTACACTAGAAAGATGGAAGGAAGTCAAAATATCAAACCTCAATTCCACCTGTGGATATTCCACAGACACGTCTAGAAGAACTACAAAATTACAGCACTGAATGTAGATCCAAGGAAGGCAGAAGATAAGACCAAATATTAATTAAAATGTTCTTACAAATCACCGCAAGTTCCGTTTAAAAATCTAAAATCTCGATTTGAAAATAACTTACTATCACACTATGTTACATGTGTATATTTTGCTATGTTAGGGAAAAAAACTGGAAAACTAGAATAACTGCCTTTGTTATTCACCGTAACAATGACACATTGTTGTATGACTACCATCCAAAGAAAAATGAATCTGTTATATTCAGCCAATATTTTACTTCCTTTATTCGAAGAAAAAATCCATTTTCATCCAGATCAAAGATTAATAGCTATTTTGGCAGCAAATCCCGAAGGAAAATATACAGCAATATCAAAAAACATCATCTCAGAAACTTTGAATCCAAAATAATACCGAGAGCATGTCTTTTCTCATATTTTACCCCAATAAATACGTCCAAGTTTGCGTCGAAAGTTGCGCCAGCTTTAAGCAAACCCCACTTTTCGTGTATCCCCCTCCGTTTCTTTCCCCTCTAGACAAAACGACCATTAACATAGGGGCAACATAAATCATAGGATGCGTTAAACGAAATGAAAGAAAGCGAAGTGAATGGTAGGGATTCTCGAGTTGGCAACTTGCCAGACGCTTTTCTCGATGACGGCAACGACGGGAGAAGCTTCAGAATTGGACATTCCTGTCGTTGTCGACCTTGGAAATCCCATCCAAGGTAATTTCGTTGCATTTTTCACGACGCTACGTTTTTGGAATGCGCCGGACGTAACTAGCTGTGGATGAGTTGAAAAAACCCATGCTCGAAGTTTGCATTGTGCACATGGCGGCTGTACGTACATCTTGGTTAGCGTTTGGAATTGTCTAAGAGTTGCTCAATACGGTGTGAATTTTTCATGGGAAAAGTGACAAAGATTAATGTTTAGGTCTCCCTTCTTTTCTTCACTTTATGAGGGTTGTAGTGGATGAATCCAGGTCAACTATAGAGATACACTCTGGTTCCTGCTTTGAAGTTTTGTAAAAATCTGGAGGATCAGATTAGACGTCATCTTCTATCGTGTAAAACGTGTTAGATGCATTATACCTACATCGACTTTCCAAAATGTCGGAAAGTTTTTATTTTTGCAAATCAACTTGGAAAAAAGCCATAATAGATTTATTCGAAGATGTTGATTCAATATTGTTTAACTGAACTGCATAATCAAAAAATTTTGTTCCAATAAGGCGAAGTATCAGGTTAAAACCTTAACAATTCAACTGGTTTAACAGGAAATTAAATTATAAATCAATATTACTGTTTCCCCTTCTTCAATGTTGAATATATGTACGTACTATGCTTGCGTGGTTAATATTCTGTTTTACTTTAACCTCTCGTAATTCAATATTTATAATGCCCATAAACTTTATTATTCTTTAATTTAGTTGTAGCATATTGATTTTCATTTAAATTCACCCCCAAGTTTAATTCCCTTGCAAAATCTATCTAAATTCTTGAGCTCTTTGAACATTTTCCATGTTCTCCTAAATTGTATACGTAAGCTTTCAATAATTGATAATGATCGTTCCGTAATAGGTTGTTATTAGCCTATTATTACAAATCACCCCCTACCACCTTCACATTCACATAGGAACTTACCTAATACGAAATGCAACGTCAGAATCAATATGCTATCTTTGAGAACTGATTCGTTTTAGCAGCCGTTCTCCCAACGAAATTACCGCATCATTAACAATTAAAGGACCATTTCCCAACGCGACCAGGAACAATAACCGTTACCGTTAAGCTCTGAGCACCCTCTACCAGTACAAAGGGATAGCGAAGCTATGCGTAGGAGGCACTAGATCAGAGATCGCTTGTCGCATAGCGAAAGGGAGAACAAGGCAAAGTAGGGCCCCAAGCGTCATTAGCTAGACATTTATTCAAGCCTCGCACGCACGCTTAATACTGCTGCTACCCACACTTTCGCACTTGTAACTTATATTTATATTTATGAGCTGCGCCGGAGCTACCGTTAGCGCGCTATTCATTGAGATGGAGGTAAAGTACACAGGAAGCAATGCTGGGGATGGGATCGTTGGAAAGCACTCGAGAATAGTTCAGGAATGTTTTAATTATTAGCATAGGCACAATTACTTTTTCGTAGCTTGCTTTAGTTGCATAAAGTCAAGGGGAAGTTGGAAAATTTAAGCGGGCTTTTGAAGCATAATTTTGGCAGATGCTAAATTTGGAAGTGATTCTTTTTTGAAGTGTACAAAAGAAAAACAAGCACACAGAGAAAGAAAGGTCTTGAATCAAACAGATATATATCTTTGAAATTATTTATTTAATTCAACAAAGGTTTATTTGGACGAAAACATATTTTTTAAGAGCAACAGATTGAATTTGTTTGAATGTATAAATGTTTTTATTTGACATAATTTTGTTGAGTCAAACAAATATAAGGTAGAATCTTGGGCTTCGCGCGTCGTCGGCAATTTCCGTTGCGTGAACGCAGGGCAATCGCAATCGTAGTCCTAGTTTAGGTTATGTGAGATGGTGGTCCGTAAGCGGTGTGATGTAAATGAAGAAAATAATATGTAAGTAGGATAATGGACTTATATATTTTTGCCATTGGATAATTAACATTTTCTAAAAAAAAATTCATTCTCTAAAAAAATAATAAAATAGTTGCTACAGATTGGTGAATATTAGAATTCCTGTTTATATTAGGGTTTAACGAAATTTACAGAAATTTCGCCGATATCGTTTTCAAGGCCAGTAACACCAATGTTAGCAGTTTAAATAAATTGCAATTTAATTCACTACGCATTTAACAATGCTTTGATCTTTCCGTCTTCATCTTTTGTAACTAATTGTTAGTACATTTCCTCCTTTTTTAATATAACAGGTATTTCAGCAAAGGCAAGTGATAAGGTATCTGCTACCCTTTTTGTCATAATACCTAGCACCCTTTAATCTTTATGTATCTGTACACATAACGTACAAGTTATTTTGTGGTTATGTCTTGAAGGAAATCTGTAAGATTTAAGATCCACCGTTTTTGTTTGCGACCACATAGATCTTTAAGAAGGCCTTGATATTACCTTAACGTAATGGAGGAAGTTAATGGTATCTTTGAGAGCTCAAGAATGAAAGCACCACGTCACTACAAAATGGAGATTAATTTTAGGCATTATACTTATTCTTTATGTACTTTTGTTAGTTTATCCACAGTGTTAATAAAGTTTTTCAAGATTGTGTATTTTTAACGCAGTGTTACTCTATGTGCTCATGAATGGATGCTTTCTTCTCTAAAAAGAAGAAAGCATCTATCATGAAGTAATAGCAAGATAGGTATGATGGAATAAATAATAATAGACCCACGAATTTCTACAGAATTTACTGGAACGTCATCAGTAAAAGATGGTATGATAGTGGATACATTAAGAATCTCCATAAAATAAATTTGGCCGACAATGATTTATGCGATCGCTGTAATGTAATAGGAGACATGAATCACATCATATTAGGATGCAAGAAGCACAGTGGACACAGATTGGTAACAGAACTTATAAATATGGGATTGCAGTTACCGTTAAACGTTAATTATATTCTCGGCCAGGATAGCTTTGAAGTAAACTACTGTCTCTTTACATTTTTAAGTAGTTGTGTTGTTTTTTTGTGAGCCACCCGATCGGCCCCGGGTGTGAAGTGTGTCTGTGTTTTTGATACCTGTGTTCATTCGGGTTGTTAGGTGTCTGGGGTAACTGGCCAGTGGCGTCCGCCAAAGCCATTTAATAATAATAATAATAATAATGAAGTAATAATACCAACAGAATAATAGCATACTTTAAACCACAGAAATATTTTGTTAAGCAAATATATATTTATCTAACATTTTAATAGCGTTCTCAAGTGGGGACATACTAAAAAATCGATTTTTTATTGAATTAATAATAGTTAACAATCAGAAAAGTTTACATTCATGTATATTTTAAAACATAGACATTTTGTGGATATAATATGATTAATTCAATAAAAATTAGGTTCTTTAGTATATTCCCATTTTGGGAACGTTCCCCATTAAAAGGTGAAGTCAAATAAATGATAAAGAAAAGTATATTTGTCTCAAACTGACGAAGTTCTTTAAAAGAAAGAATGTATTGTTGAATCAACCATATTACGTATATTAAATCAAACAGATATATTTTTAAATCAAACTTATTATTATTTGTTTCAAATGATCATATGTTTGAATCAAATAACGATGTGAAAAAAATTATTTCTTTAAATTAAAAAAACATATCTTTACCGCCATTTAAAATTACGATGTGGTTGACTGAATGCATGTTTATTTTTGTGTATTTTTAACTAAAAGCTGACTGAAGACATAGACACGTAAAGTAGCTTACACAAACCGAATGTCGTGTACTTAAAGATGTCATCTGCATATTCCCAAGCGACAAACAGTCACAAACATATAGAACGCTAAAAGCAAACAAATTCCGTAGCATGCCAACATCGCCGTCACCGTAACCATTTGATAGTTGTTTGACAGCTGTTGCGTTTGTATTACTTCAGCAAATAAAACAAAAACATAGCGCGTGACGCGACCCTTAACGTATAGCCGGGGTTGTTTCTGCCTTTACCTAGCGGATTGCTATGTTTACGCTCGCAGCCAAGCGTCGTCATTGTTGTAGTTTGCCTTTTGCGCGACCTGCACATACGTTTGGTTTAATTAGTCCTCGGGCGCAATTGCGACCTTTTGAAGGGGAGAAGCAATTTTAAACCAGTGCAAAAAACGAAAAAAAATGGATAGAATGGCATTGAGTAGTACGCAGTAAAGTCATCGTGAATGCGAAACATTCGTTTTTGTTTTGAATTGGTTTTTATGAAGTTTGAAAGTAAAGAAATAATTCGCAGTACGAATGTTATTGAAGTACCCTCAAATACGTTTGAAAAAACACGAAAAATTAATGGAAAAGTTTCTAGCCAGAATAAGATGTCATTTTGATGGAATTGACTAAACGGACAATGTGCGGAGAAATAATAAGAGAAACTGTTACCATCTATGACAATTAACATTCAAAATTTCTTCATTTTTATTGCAGTTAGAATAGTTAAAGAAAGCTAAAATTTAAAACAACACTGCAGACTGCTTGGGTTAAATTTTAAATTTAAATTTGTTTTTCTTTTTTTTTTGATAATTGGCATCTCGGAATCTTAGCCCATGTGCCTCAATATTATTATACAACGTGGAGATCAAAGCCAATTTCAAGCATTAAAAATTTTGTTGTGCTTTTAATAGTTCAACCGCAACAACCTCAGGTAATTTTAAATAGGCAAACTTCCTAAGACTGCATTCTGATCTCCTTAATATCGACTGGTCTTTTCTTGATGACTATACGAATATAGACAAGTGCCTTGATGCTTTCTATAATAGACTATATTCAATTTTTAACTTGTCTGTTCCCTTGCGAAGATCTACATCAGGCAATAATTACCTGCCCTGGTTTACTAACTTTATAAAAAGTAATCTTAGGCTAAAGTCTTAGTATCATAGAAAATAAAATAAATTAGAAGTTCAAAGGGTACGAAAAATCACTAAGGCAGAATTATCTGTTGCTTATAATTCCTAAATTGAATATGTCCAACAAGATATTATTGGTGATCCTTCTGTTTTTGGAGCTTTATTAATTCAAGAAAGAATATATCGAGAATTCCAAATAAATTACAGTACGATAATAAAGAATTCACTGATCGTCATTCTATCGTCGATTCGTTCGCGTCTATGTTGCTAGTACCTTTTCACCTAAGAGTTACATCGCTGATCTACCTGACTGTCTTACAAATTTCCCTCTTGTTTGTATCCCTTTTGTAGATCTGGCAGATTACCTAGTTAAAGATTGTGCCAACGTTTTTCTCACTCCATTGTATAAACTTTGTAATCTATCAATACAAACCTGTACCTTCTCACAAGTTTGGAAGATCGTCCGTATATGTCCGGTATTTAAAAAAGGTGATAATATAGACATTTCCAGTTACAGATCCATAGCTATAATTTCAACTTTTGCAAAGGTTTTGGAGTCTGTTCTTTATAATGTAATTTCATTTAAATGTCACCCTTTTGTATCTATTTCTACGTGTATTTGTTTCAAATCGTTCCACTACAACAAACCTATGCTGCATAACACAGGATATAGCCGAGACCATAGACAACGCTAGTCAGCTAGATGTTATTTATACTGACTTTAGCCGTGCATTTCATACCATCGCTTACTATGTTTTACCATGTAAGCTTTCATTCTTTAGTTTTAGCAATTCGTTAATTATGCTTATGAATTCCTATCTTGCGGAGAGAGTTAACTACGTCATTTACAGTGGCTACAAGTCAAGATCCTTCTATTCCACGCCTGGAGTTCCCCAAGTGTATGACTTAATAACTTCTCTTAATTGCACCAGACTTGCATACGCAGATGATTTAAAGATTTGACATCAAATAAGAGACCCACAAGATGCGGAATTTCTTCAGAATAACCTGAACACCATTTACAACTGGTGTAGTGAATAAGCTCAGTTTGAACACCAGCAAATGTTGTGTCGTGACATTCACACGGAAACTGAATGGTATTCATACTACTTATTCTATCACCAACACTCCCATCGAAAGAAAGGACTTAGTTAGGGACCTAGGCGTCACATTTGATTACAAACTTAGCTTCACTAATCACGTGCTAAATGTTTGCATACAAGTCGCTAGGATTCACTTTCCGACGCACTAGAAATTTCACTAACATTGCTGTCCTAAAATCTCTTTCCTTCGCGTATGTTGTTAGCAAGCTAGAGCATGCATCTGTTATCTGGTATCCTATCTACGAGACCTACATAGATGGGATTGAACGAGCCCAGCGAAAATAGTTGAAGTTTCTGAACTATAAAGAGGATGGAGTATATTTGAATCGAAACTGCGATTATGTTACCTTGCTGGAGAGACCTGCGTTCAACAGGCTTTCGACAAGAAGACAAGTGAAAAGTGCCGTGGTTAGTATGAACCTCTTAAACTCTAAGTTGGTTTCACCTGTCCTCCTATCGCGTCTCGACTTTCTAGTGCCACAGACTGCACCACGATGTGTGCCAAGTTTTGTCCTTCCAACAGCGAGAACTATCATTCTTCTAAGAGCTCCAATAGTACACTCGATGAGAAACGCAAATGAACTATATAGCGATATTTTTATATTATAGTAGCAAAAATTGAATTTCAATTTACATATTTTCACATTTGTGCGTGTATCCTTGTATTTCTTTGTCCGAGTTGAAGTATTCTGTTGGGCAAATATATTATTATTATTATTATTATTACTATTATTAATAGTTTTGAATTTGTATGTTTCATAATCTAAATATTCGCTATTTTTTACATTGAACAAAATTGCCAATTCATATTTTACCATTATAAAATTACTTCTTATTATTTTGACCTAATAATTAAAATTTTTATAACGCACGTCCCTAAGAAGGGGTGAGCCAAGAAATAATTCATCAAAATTATTACTTGGTAACCAATGTTCAAAAGCTTATTTCAAAATAGTTCAAATACGACGGACTTCGTGCGAGGTGTTTGGTGTGCAATAGGCATTTACTGATTTGGAAACGATCATAATGCGAAAAACATGTCAATGGCGCAGCCTACAAATGAGAAAAGCGCGGTTAAAAGCCTTATGCCAAATTTGCAATGGATTTCATATTTATTAGTTACAAATTAATTTTAATAACCATATCAAGTAATAACGAATGCCATCACAGCGTTACAAATGTCTATTAGGCAAATCCTGGCAAATAGTAGATAGCGTACAAAGAAGGCTAGAAACCTTAAGTGACGAGAAAACGATCTGTGTTAAAGTAAAATTTGTGACGAACCATCCCGTTTCGCCAAATTTAAAGACTTTTATTCAGGAAAGAACGAGGAAAATTATTATTTCAATTTTTACCTGTATCATTTAGTCTTTAAGTCCTTGTTATAAGTTGTAAATTCACATTTCTTTTAATTATTGTTTTAAATTCTAGAATCATTTGTTTTGTCCTCCTGTATACTCTATGAATATTACTACTTATGATGTACGTTAGCGCATATTGCGTAAGCACGATAGTTACGAGCTCTGTGATGAGCGCGCGCCATTTACATGCATGGTTACACTACGTAGATAAACAAAAACGAGTAAATTTCGCTATAAAAGTGTGGCTCACGCTACGAAGGAACAACCTTTTTGCGGACTTGCACTGCGGGAACCCCCTACTGCCCAGACTTCATCTCTCGGTGGCCGCTGGTTGCGTCTGATGATGGTTGGACAAAGATAACGTCGACATTTCATGATAGCGTGGCTTGGGCTATCTGTTATGGAATTTCAACCGAAACTATTCAAAGTCTGTTCCGTCGATATTGTATGCGTCGATAATTCGTGATAGCGTGGCGTAAGCTATCTGTCGCGAGGTCTCGACGACCAATTCATTCAAAGTACGTTAACCGAGAATTCTGTAAATGTCTTAACGCGACATAGAGTTTAAAAACCCATTTAAACTCTGTCGAACCCGTAACTAAGGAATAGAGCAAATTTATTTTCAATTAACTATTTAACTCGTTGTGTATATATTTGTATATGAACTTTATTTTGCTTTACCAGAGGATTTTATTTTGTTTAATGAGGTTATGTAAATAAAGTATTGTCAATGTACTCACATCTTTTCCTGATTAATTGAGCCCTTTGACACTTTTAAGGCTACCCCTGGGTTAAGGCGGTCTATGCACGCGGTGTCAATTATTCCGATGTTCAGTTAACAGAACGTTTACTGCACACATTTAAAAACATCTATTCGTGTGCAAACATACTTTTGTTAAATATAAGATAAGAATATAGAACTATTTAAACAATAACATCTTCAGGTTTTTGTTAAATACAACGGACGGTTAAGGAATTGAGTTGGAATAGCATCTTTTTTAAGCCTAGGATATTTTAAACTTACAGTTATACTTTCACCGGTCCTTGAATCTGTAGCTGTTGAAAATTAAATAATATCTTTTTTTATTTACAAAGTGTAACACAAACAAAACGTACAGCACAGCCGACGCCATGTTAGGTTAGGCTACCTCGTTTTTATCGTTTCATAGGTTTTATCGCTTATACAACACTAGAAAAACATTACAGGTATCACCAACAAAGTATGGAAATATCACTGCACAGTATTTTTAAAAAAAAACCAATATAATTTGGATACGCCAATTCAAAACGCAGAGACGGTTGGATCGTGTGAACGCGTTTATGGCTGATCGACGGCCTACTTCAAAATACGTCACAGCCTGCTGACGTAAAAGTTGTTTAGCCTTGTGTTCGCGTAGTAACGCCACTGCGCCTCTTGTGGGGATGTTTACAGCCACTCCACCAGACACAAAGAAACCTTACCCATACCCTTCCATCGTGTCCACAAGTCAAGATTGGCCTCACGCTATTACGCACTTGGATTATACAATAAACTCCCCGGAAGAGTGAGATCTAAAAATGTAGCAAATGTTAAGAAATGTATTACTGAAAGGCTGATGTTAAGGGCGTCCTGTCTAGTTAAAGTACTCTTGTTGTTATTTTATTTATACATTTTTTTCAGCTTTAAGACTTTATTATTATTATTGCTTTTATTAAGTGACTTTCTTATTGCATGAGCTAAGCTATAAAACGGCTATTGTTTATGCAGAGGTATAAGAAATCTATTTATTATATAGCCCCGGGTTACCATTTCAGGTAAATGATTGAATACAGACACAGCAATTCTGGTATATTAAAAAAATATTGCTTTCATTGCCAAAAAATGTTTTCACAAAAAGAATCCTCTCCGTTTCCTTTATTTATAAATCAGTGAAGTCTTAAAACGACTTCCTATGAAAATACAACGCGGTAAAATGTTCTAAAGATACATTCTCAATTTCGGTTACACCCTGTATATATGGCAGTAAACTTTACTGCTAAAACACCTGAGCGGCTCCATAAAAAATCTCTCAACTCATACTTGTGTCGTAAAAAAAAGTAGAATAAAATGGAACAACTGAACTATTTGCCACGCGTACAGGAAAAAAAAATCCCTTCACAGGCGGTACAAAGCCTGCCAACAGCTTACCTATACAACCAACTAGCGACGCTCCAAGCTTCTGCGGCGACCAGATGCAGCTTATTCGGAACCGCTGGAGTAGGGAAATCGGTTTGGGTGATGCTGGATGTAAGTGGAAGCTTCTGGGCGACCGACACGTGTTTGCATTATTAAAGTGGGGGGGATTGAGGAGTGGGTAGGACGCCTAACTCGCCTCTAACTCTCTGTGGTAGCAGCTTTGTTCTTACCATCTCTCTCCATCTTGCGCTGATGAACACAGGGATTCGCCGTTGTATTGGAGACTTGTCCGCTGCCATGGTAGTCGTCTAGACGCTTTTAATGTATAAATCAAGTGAGCTGTGTAAGCAACAACCTGCCACCGGTACGCCCGTACCGAGCCTCTTCCACTACCGTGCATGTGGATTGTGGATATTGTTCTTGCGCTCGCGTGTGAAGCATCAAATAACCTTAGATCTTCTCCGCGATGGCTAGATATGAATAATTGGGGTCGCCTTTTTCGATTTTTTCGCTCGGTTTAACGCGCAGTCGACATGCAAGGGGTCAAAAGCTCGAAACCCTCACCTCGATCCCAAATGGAAGCTCTTTTTTTTGCTTTTCCTATTTGAGTTTAAATTGATTTTTAATTGAATCTGGGTTGGATCCGAAAGACTTGATTTTTTAGCACTTCTAAGCCAAATTTAGTCTTCCAGAAAATCTATAATTTTCGTATCGATCAAGCGATCTGAATCAACTCCGGAATATATACTAACCTAAAACGATTCAAAACATCGTAGAAAACGGATTACTTCGAATTAGAAAAATTATACATTGCGTGCAAGATTTCCAGTGTATTCTAACTAATACACTGTTTATAACCTTTTCTGTCTTTAATATATTTAAACACGGCAGATATTCCCTAATCGGCAAAAGGTATGTTTTCAATTATTTCCGAGAAGAGTAAGGACGAAATCGAAGCAATCAAGTATCTAATTCCACGCGAAGCAAAACTAACTAGATTATTCCCTCGTGACGCGTTTGATAATAACCGTATGAAGGACGACCACGTTTCAAATATACGTCCGATATTCTTGCGTAATAATCTAACGAGAATATCAGTAATATTGCTAGGGTTTATATATTGAAGAAGACGTGGAATGATTTACGTTCATATTATAGAAAATGGGGTTGTGTTACATTAGAAGGGGTCGTAGTTGATTAAATTAATATTGAAATGAGATTTTGGGTGGAAACAAAGCACCTCTTCCATGGAAGTTAGATCCATGTCTTAAACCATTAGCTTCATACAAGATGAGCTCCTATTATTGATCAGGGGCAAATTTCAGGGATGGAAAATAAAAGTGCCTGGTCATTACTCGGAATTCTAAATTTCCAATTGGTCTCTAGAAATGACAACATTAAAATTTAGAAGAAAATTTTGGATTATAAGTAAGGAATTACAAAAGAAATTATTCAGATGAATCTATTGGGAAAAGATAATTAACGACACATAAGAGCTCCAAACAAATGTGGAAGTAATGGACTTCACAATCCATTTCTAATCCGAGAGCGCACCAGCTAGAAATGTTGTTCCTATTACTCAAAGACAGTTCCTCAACTCCAAAAGAGGTCTAATCAAGAGGACTGCATTAAAGAGAAACGTTTAAAACAAAATAAACCTATGGGCATCACACTGCTTGTTTTTTCTTACGGTTAATAAGCGGATGTTTTCCCATCCCCGCTTCCGTTTAGTGGCAGTACAAATTGTCAAAAATGCCTAGTACTGCCGGCTGGTATAATTGTATGACCCACGAGTATTTTTTTATTGCTTCCTTATGCTTCTTATTGTTCCTCTGTGAGTTGTTCGCCCAAAAGGTCCGTGTTTTGTAAATTATAATTAACGCTTTTCTCTGAATGCAAACAGGGATACTAAATGAGAAGAAGAGTTATTTTTCCTGTGTTGGTTTAAAGGTGAATGTAACGGTACATATTTGGCTTTATAAGAGGGAGCTAAAGCACTTCTGTGTTTCTTTGAGGAAATAACACTTCCGGGAGTTGTATTTTGCTTTTTGTTATTGTATTTCCGGTCATATACATTGTAACAAACATGAATATATTTTTTGCAGTATTCCCTTCCTTAACAATCCATGGAATTTAAAATCATTAACGCATTTGCTAAAAAAAATAACCTTCCCATTAGTGATTATTTTTTAATTTTATGTTTATGGAACCAAGTAAATATTTTTAAAACGGAAACAGTGATGTTGATGAAACTTTGCAGGCAAGTGTAATGACGCATAATACATCTCATTTCAAATTTTTTATTGTTACTCTACTTCCGGTTTAACCGGAACCGTCAACTTTTTCATTTCAATGGGATATCCTGTATATTTTTTCATATTGTAATAGACCTTGTTTTTTCGGATTCGTCCATACTGGTTTCGATATCATTATCTGTAAAAAATCGAAAATTAAAGCACTTCACATTTACTGAACAATTAATTTTATTTATTGTAAATTAATGACAAAATGAGTCATCCAATATAAACAAAATCATTTCAAATATTCAAACTGCTCGCCGTTTACCTACTAAGAATATGTAAGACTGTTAAGAAATTCCTGAGTTGCCTTTCCAAGACTTCTCTGCGGATTAATTCACATTCAACGATTATTCTTTGTCTCAACTACTACAAAGTAGTTGGTCGTCTAATCTAATGGACTAAGGTCTGGAGAACGTGTAGGCCGCTCAATGAATCCTCTACATCCGGTCCATCGATTCCGAAAAGTAGCACCCAAAAAATTCCTAACTAGCCCATCATAGCGGGGAGGCGCTCCATCCTGTTGAAACCAACAATTTTGAGGTAATTGCCCACTGTTGAAGTGCAGGAATAATTTGATTATTCAATAGATCCTAATACTTTTTTCCACTGAAGTTTCCCGGTATAAAAAATGAGCATATAAGTCTGTTTTTTGCAAATAATGACGGCAAACAGTTTAAACATTTAAAATAAACTCATTTCGAGTAACACTTTGTACTATGCACTATTAGTACTGTCTTGGTTTTGCATTTTTGTCATTTATTTGTTTATTTTGTAACTGCTACTGCTTTGTTATTGTTATTATTCCTTTGTTTCATAGCCAACTAAGATAAGTTTCTATATTATTAAGTAGGTATTTGTAACTAATAGGGAAATTATTACTGATAATGGTCTGTTTTCGTTATTATCTGGAAAAAGGAAAAAGATATCACTACGCGGTTTTCACCACTACCTTAGTCTGTCAAAACTCTTCAAACACAACATAAGAAAAGCATATTGTTGTATTTGAATTTTTAGAGATAATTGAGAAAAGCTCATACAGTAGGGAATAACGCCATCTGGTACGTTTCTTGAACATTAACGGGTAGCACAAATTACGGCGTCTAAAACAACGCTGAATGCCCTTTCAAACAAGTCCACACTTCTTCAATTCGGGTCAAAACTACAGAAGTTATAGCAGGTTTAGTTTTACATGATTCGGCAACGTCCACTTACACTTATTATTCACAATATGACAAAACGTCTTTGACCAAAGTATTGCGTAATTAACTAAGCTTTTAATGGAGCATTTAAAATTATAGTTAATCCTGGAACTTCTACCAGCTAATTTAAAATTTACGGTTCACCCTAGCAAGTACGCCCCCTAGCGATCATACTTCGAATTTGAAAATATTTTCGTTGGATTTCCCTTTGCCACTTTAGTAATAAAGAATTTTTCCCCGTCACTACAGCTATTCTAGTTTAAGATATCGCTGGTCCGACACTTAGGAACACGCTGTATTTAGAATCACATTAACGCATTGTATTGCAATTCGTTGAGTGTATAAAAGTTGAAGCGCTTTTAGCAGTGCTCGGAGCATTTTAAGACCTTCATATACTTTACTTCATATTTGGATTGTTAGTTCTTGGTACTTGGTGCTTTACTTTTTCAACCACTGTGTTTGATAATTCAAGCACTTTTGTAGATCAAAGTATTTGATACATGTAATCTTAAAGCATTCTGGCTCAGTGCTTGGTATTTGAAGCACATTACTAAAGTATATTACCCAGCTCTGGTTCAGAATTTAGAATTTTACCGTGCGTCCAGCCCATTAAAAACTCTAATGGTAGCTATAATTTTCTTTAAAAATAATCGGAACATGTCCTCTAAAATCGAACCGATTCTCAAACGTTAAAAATCACAGGCGTCAGACCTTTTTGACGCAACGATTTCACTGGAAATCCTACCGCATTTCGTCACGAATTACGTAATCATAGCTATACGACCCGAAAAGGCTTTTTCGCCATAACATTAAATTATTACGTGGGGTTGAAAGCAAAGGAAGCACGCTACAAAGGTTTCCCTTTACATAGGCACGGTGGCCAGCTTTAATTTTGAGGTATAATAAGAGGATTTACCTTCGGCGGCGAACATAATGCCTTGCTCCGTGCATAAACATACATATGTATGTATCGAGCTTGAAGGATACTGGATATGTTGTTCCGGGCTTGATTCAGAGGAGCCGTCAAAAATTAATATCCAAAGGGTACAAAATGGAACGTTGGCGTTGTAATTCTAATTTCAGATTCTGCAGTTGCGGTGTTCAGGATATTTTGATCATAATGGTTGTAATACAAAGGATGAATTTAGTTGAATGCGATATACAGACAACTTAATACCAGGACCGTATTAAGTGTAATTGCCCGATGTCGAGTTTTAATTGAAATAGAATTTATATATAATAATATTAGTGAAAATAATGATGTAAGATAGGAACCTTTTAATGTGTAAATGGTGTGTACAAAAGAAATCAATGCTATTTTTCTAACACTAAATTTTAGTTGCTACATAGTTCGGCTGCTCCGTCCCAAAACACAGTATCTGAAATTTTTTCAAAATTGAACTTTATGCACATATGTAAATACAGTGCTTGGGTGCATCTTATAAGCTGACCAGCGCACCATTCCTTGTGCTGGTTTCCGAGATAGAGCATGCTCCAAACACACTATTTACCCATTTTCGACCGTTTTCCTTCCTTCATTTCCCATATGAAAACACAGTATGTGCCCAATCAAAGGTTAAAATTCAAAATTTTTGTTTTTTTCGTATGTGGTGAAGTACCTCATATAATAAACCACTATGATATACAGAAATATTGGGCTCATCTTGAATTAGCCAATCACTAAAATTGATTTTACAGCAAACTTAGTTTTTTTCACATACTGTGTTTTGGGATACAGCAGCCGTGTGGTTGTTTATACTGCATTGCATACAGTATTCGAAAAGTTGATTTATGAGTCGAAAGGATCTTAGAAGCCTTTAGATCTTACGAAGTGTGTTTGGAAAGTTTTAAAACTGGGCTTGTAATTTTTTACAGGCTATTGTGATGGATTTCCTTCAAAGTAGTCTTCTCTGACTGAACACCGACTCCCACGTTTGGAAGTATTCCTGGAAAGTTTCTTTCTTGAGGGTGTTAAGAATCTTCTCCATATTTGCCCGGATGTTTTTAATTGAAGTAAATTGCTTCCCTTTCAGCGAAAATTCAATTTAGGAGACAGGTAGAAATCAGAATGGGCTATATCAGGAGCATAGGAGGGTTGCGGGAGCACAGGAAGTTCGCCAAAAATTCTCTGATTGAGAGTGTACAATGACCCGGTGCCTTGTCATGGTGGAAAATCCAATTCTTTTCTCGCTATAGTGCATATTTTCACGCAAACGCTCAAGCGCACTTTTATAGTGAACCTGATTGACCGTTTGCCCCGGCGGGGCATATTCGTAATGCATAATGCCCGTAAGATCGAAAAAAAAACAACAACATTGTCTTCACATTCAACCGACTTTGTCGCATTTTTTTCGGTCGCGGTTGTTTATGGTCGCTTGTATTTACCCTATTTAACAAATTTGAGCCATTTTCGATCCAATTAAGCAGTTCACGGAACACTTGAAGTCGGTGTTGTTTCTACTTGTCTGACAACAGTCTCTAAATAAATTTCGCGGATACTCGACGTTTGTTCAAATCTTCAATTAAAAGTGACTGAACCGCGAGCAGATGTAAATTCAGTTCATCACTTCCCTAATTATAACTTGGTCAAACCAAACTAAATCGCGAACTTTCGCAATGTTCTCGTTGGTTTTTGAGGTGGACAACCAGCCGGACCGGGAGTCATCTTCGATTGATTCGCGGCTATCTCTGAATCTGTTGAACCAGATAAAAACATTTTACCAGTTGCAAAAAAAAACTTTTGGCCAGCTTATGGTCAGTTGCAAGGAGACGAACTATGATTTAAACTGGAATTAGGTTAAAGTAACAAGTGGAAAATGACAATTAAGTAGAAAGACTGTCACATTCTACCTGACATTTTATCTTAATCCGAGATTTTATCTTAAATTGGTGCAACTGACCATCAGATATTTGACCACGAAAACTATTTTTAAGAGTTCATAAGTTTCCGAAGCTGATTTCCTAATTTTAAAACAGAATTTGACAGAAATTCGTTGTTCGGCTTTTTCATGCATTTACGAAATCTGTAAATCTGCCGAGAACCGAAAACACGCCTTCACTCACCAGGCTGCCATTCTTTACCAGATGGCACAGGACATTCCAAGGACAAAACAAGCTTTCCCTTTCACACCATTCATTAAATGCAGTCGTTAACACACGCAAACACATTTTAACACATTTTTATGCTGCAAATCATTCGAAATGCCATTTTAATTCTAATTAGCTAATAACCAATTATACCAGCTCAAAACGTATATGTAAACAGTAACTAATTTAATCAATCACGTGTTAAATTTTTATTGCAGATTAACTTAATTCAGGATTAAAAAGTGTTCGGTAAATCGGGGGTGTCTACCGAATTGAAGTATGACAGGACTATAGTTTCGCACAACAAAATTTTTTGTGAAAGTGAATAAGGACAATTAAATCTAGTTTTTAGACCGCAATATCCACGCCCAGCACATTTAGAAATGTGGATTTTAAAATATAGTTGGTGATGAAACAACTCCAAGACTTTGTTGCTTCGTTATTGATAACGAATCTTAATTTTGAAATTGTTTAAAATCTGGTTTTCTTTTCGATTCTCTAAATAGTACAACTAACAATTTAGTTGAATTCACGTTCATCTAGGGGCGTGATGCTTAGCTACATTATCAGGAAGTTGACTGGCAGGCACTAGAATGAAAAGACGAAAACAATCTATCAATTTATGGTCAAATGGATTGCCCATCGTTGCACTCACAAAGTAGTTTTCTGGTGCAATCTCGATCAACCCTCGAATTCGACAGTGACACAGTCTAATGTAACCAATGTTAATACCAACTCTTTGAAAAAAGCTCCTCGAATTCGACAGTGACACAGTCTAATGTAACCAATGTTAATACCAACTCTTTGAAAAAAGCTCCTACAATTCATATGATGAATTTAGATAGCATGGTGGATGGATTCTTTTTTGTAATATTGGAGGGTGGTATCCGTGAGGTAATTTTTTGAGATACTTATACGTTCATGAAAATTACGCTAATGTGTAGTAAAGGGCCAAGAGCAGAACCTTCAGGAATTTCCGTCGATAAAACTTTAGTTGAATATATAGATTCATCTTGCAAACTATGCAGTAAAATTGCCCCATTTGGAACATCCATCGCGTAAACATAATTTACATCAAAACGTTTATTTAAATATCCATCTTTTAGTACAATCTCGAGTAAACTGAAATGGTAAGCAAGCAACATTTACTTTTAAGTAAGTATATAAAGATTCATTATTACCTAAAACTCTTCCAACTTCTGGACGAGGAAGAGTGCATTTTCCAGAGATAATGTATATAATATCTACTCTAATCTTACGGAAGCATACCATAACAATAAAAACTTATTTCCAAGCGTCTCGAAAGCGGATTAAAGTAACTCGGGAGTATGCAGATTTCCACTTTTAACCCTTAATTTCCAGACGACAATTTACTGTAGTGCAGCTAAGGGTTTTAATCGAATGCTGCTTTTAGAATGTTCTTGCTCGAATACGAGATAACGATGAGATAATACAATACTCCTACAAGGTGGGATAACATACGAGTGTATGTCAAAAATTACTTACACTTTTAGTTCTACAACTGTATTAAACAATGATAGGTGTACAACAGATACATTATTTTTCGATATAGTCTCCACCTTTAGCAATGCACTTGGTCCTGGTAGAAGATTTTCGGTTGGTCGTGAAACCACTTTTGCACCGCATCCCGCATATCAATGACCTCTCAAAGCGTCCTTGGGCGGTCCAAAGAGATAAAAGTCTATGGTAACTCGCCTATTTGCTGTAACTATCTCTCGAGCTTGCTGAATGTTGTCGTCGGTGGTCGAGGTTGACGGCCGTCCAGCTCACTCTTTTTGTGTTACGCTCATGCGGCCACTTTGAAACATTTCGATCCACAAAAAAAACGCTTTTACGAGATAAAGCACTGTGCCCGTATTGTGACAAAAGTCTACGGTGAATTTTAGCACCTTTCACACCCTCTGACCGTAAAAATCGAATCACTGCTTGTTCCTCTTTGGTGCAAAGTAATAGCGGAGCTGACATGCTTATGCTGTTGTAGCTAGCAGACAAATGACGCGACCGTGATTAAATTCCTCACACATGACCACAGAGGCGCCAACTTAACGCATGCGCAAGCGCCCACTACGATAACTTTCAAAGCTTGTTATAGCGAAAGTGTAGATAATATTTGACTTACCCTCGTAGAAGTATCCCATACGGAACAAAATATGCAATACAACACTTATAGTTTATTTCAAATTATAAGAATATAACTTTGAACGGCTTAAATGCTGTTATTGCACCACCTGCGGTAATAACTACCTGGATACGCAAACAAACTGCTGAGGACCGTAATGACAAAATTTAAGTGAATTGAATAGAAATGGAATTATGATTTGCGATATGCGTAACTACCTGTTTGTACATTTAAATCTCATTTAATAATTGTTTAATAATATCTATCAGCGCTACCGGTTTCGAGACAAGCTCATCCTCAGGCAACACTATAAAAGGACACCAGGAATAAATATAATATAATACCATTATGTCATTAACTAATTAACATTTTTTTTTATTTAAATCATTCTTAACTGTAAGTGTGTCTAAGAAATATTTCAAGTATATTAATTATTTGTAAATAAATTTTAATTATAATTTAGTGTTTAGTAAAGATGAATGAAATTAGTTTTTAATATTTAAATTGGTATTTTATTTTTTTATTATTTTTTTTTATGTAAGAAATGGAGATATATTAGTGCACATAATTCTTACACCTTAAAATTTAAAAACAGCAAGAATTATGTCAAAATTCAAGAATGCAGGCACTGTAGACTGGATACATATGAAGTAACAAATTAAAATAGTAATAAGTTAAAATATTTGTAAGACAAGGACTATCACACACACTTTAAAATACCGACATTGTCGATGTAAATTACAAACTTTTTTTATAAATCATTCTTAACGTAAGTGTTACTAAAATATTAGTACATTACACTATTGATAAGATTAATTTAAGAAATAGTGTTTAGAAAGAACTGCGAGATTCAAATAGTTTTTCCAAATTTAACAGGTTTTTATTTTTTATTATTTTTTTTTCATGGTTAAGATTATTGAGGTAATAACCTTCTGGTAAATGTAAAATTTAAACAAATTATCAATCCAAAAACCTGTGAACTAGATACATATGAGACAAAAATGAGTAATAAGTAAAATTCGTGTGTACAGGACTATATCACCCTTTTATCCGAATGTCGAAAATTCATACGTACTGCCAATAATAAAGATTAAAGAATACACTGTTCACAGTTACCCCTGATAAATTAGTGATTAATCATGCAATGCATCTTTAAATTTCCTTAAACGTGCGTAGACAATTAACATATATATCTTTGTAATTATATGTGACGCTGCGAAAGGTTGAGGAGAAACTGTTGCAATAAATCAATAATTTGATTCGCTGAGATAGCTCATATCGATTCGTCTGTATACATACGTCGCGTCGTGGGTCGCGCAACCTTACTTCTAACCTGACGCAAAGCACTCTGTGCCAGGGCCTAATAATAACTTAGAAGTTACTTATGTGCATTTCTTCTCGTTTAAGAACGACTCGTATCGAATAAAAGATCACTATATTTACGAAACATTGCAATCAACATTTCTATTGCTCTATAATCTAGAGCGGCTAGCCATACAGACGAAATATATTTTACTACAATAGTAGCGCTCATATAAACCGTAAATTGTGGGCGAAAATTTAATCTTAACTATATGCGAGTAAATGTCGTCGTTATGCTTCATTTTACGATTGTGGGGCGTTATAAAGAGCAAAAATTGTCGACCGTATCATGCGAATTTATTTTTACTACCAGATATAAAATGAACAACGTATTTATATGTTTTTCCATATGCTGTGCTGTATTTTATTATAGTCAACCGAATATTTTAGGCGACTAAATGTTCTAATGAGGTAGTTTAACGTTTGTTATAGGTTTGTCAATATAAATATCAAAAAATAAACGGCCAATATCCATCTGAGAGGTGTATTTACGGATATCTACAAAGGATATTACTTTTAGGGTACTTATTTTCTGTAATACATTTCTAGAATTCAATAAAACGGTTAATATTTCTCGTGTAGTATTTACTTCTGACTTACAAGGAAACGCCGCCAACCGAAAAATTCAGATTTCGATGAAACTATAGAGACTGAAAAAGTACCTTGGTATAAGAACAACAATTCATTTTAGCGACAGAATGGCCCGATTTCGGAGTACAGTCCCCTTGCGCGATTTGTACATTTGAAGAATATTTCGTAGTTTGAAGGATTGTACAAATTATTTTCGGAAAAAGTATGCATAGGGCGGGAGATCAGGTACCTCGCTCGGTCCGACAAGCCTGTTCGCCGCTGATTTTGAAAATTCATTTATGAAATTCAAACTTATTCTTTTTAAATTTAATATTGTGTAAATTAAATGCACTCATAATTTGATACCGAAAAATATAATAATACTAAGGAAATCACGAATTTTCATAATTCACCGACAAAAACCAATATATTGTAATGTTTTAAATGGTAGGACTTAAAATAAACTAGAAAAAACTAAAATTATGAGATTTGATAAGATAGCAGAAAATCAAAAAATTAAAATAGGGGAATTTGAATTTGTAAGTGTAAGTATATAAAACAATAATCCGACCATTGCTAATGTATGTTGCTGAAACACTTACTGTGACAAAAAAGAAAACAGGAAGAAGACCTAAGAATATTAGAAAGGAAAATTCTAAGGACAGTGTTAGGACCGATAAAAGTGGACGAGAAGGAATATCGACAAAGAATGAACTAAGAAATACTACAAGAAATAGGCGAAGATGTGACAAGAAAAATAAAACAGCAAAGAGTAAAATGCCTGGGGCACATATGGAGATAAGGACCAGGCACAGTAGTATATTCGATATTAGAGTGGGAGTCAGGAGGAAGGAGAAGACCAAGACCGAAATGGCTACAGAAAGTAAAAGAAGACCTTTATAGGGTCAAAATTAACAACTGGCGAGAAAAGACAGAAGACAGACAGCTGTGGAGAACCACAAGCAAAAATATATATTATTTGGAAAGGGGACTGATCTACCCCGACAATTAATTTTATAAGAAATTACATAAAACTATAGGTATACATACCAGACACTATTTGATTAGTACTCGAGATAGGTTTTAAGCTATCCCACTGCGACCTTTTCAGATCTATTGTGGTTTCTCTAACATTAGATCAATTACGTTAGCCTTGCCTTTTTCACCAGACCTAGGCAGCCTTGTGAGTGATCTCTCTACATACAGTCTCCTGTTGGCGGGTCTAGTATTGTTCTAATGGGTTTTCTGCCCTTGCTTAGTAGGGCCCCTGTAAATTTAGGTCTGTGTCCAATCAAAAATTGCTTGGCCTGTCTGTGACCTGGAACACTCTTCCACCAGTCTTGAGATTTCTTATCTTTCCACTGTTTAGTAGTTACTTTAACTAACATATACGCTACTAGGGCTCATTCGTCTGCCTTGACATTCCCTCGATGACCTTCGTGTCCTGGTACCCAAACCAGGGTCACCTTAGTTCGTCTACCCAGCCTATTGAGCGCATTCATGCAGTCCCTCACCAGTTTCGACTTCGCCTGTGTGAAGTCCAGTGTTTTTACCTCTGCTTGACTATCTGAATAGATAACAATAGATCGATAATTAACTTCTTGCTTGTCTAATTCTTCACTACAGCCCAGCACTGCTGGTATTTCGGCTTAAAATGCTGTGGCGCTTTAAATTAGGCTAGATGATTTAGTTATTTTTGGTCTAATCCCGCAAATTCCGGCTCCGACTCCAGTCTCTGATTTTGATCCGTATGTGTGATAGATTCGACTTTAATAATAATATTTTAACTTTTTTCCATTCTTCTCATAGCTGGTATCACCGTATTGTAGCTCTTATCATAACTGTATTTGGAACTGTTGGCGTGACTGGGCCCGCTTGTTGTCGGCCCCGCCTTGAGCTCCTTTAACAGTTTCTGGTGATCTGCATCACGCGATCTAATTATGGCAGGTTGACCGTTCATCTGTAGTTTGTTAGCCTAGCCTCTCCTTGAATGTGTACGTACATGTAGTGGTTCTAGGTACCAAACAGTTACTATAGTTACTTTTAATTTTTCTCAGGGTAGTTAGAGGTGAGGGGACAGCAAGTATATTATTATTATTGGCCTCGGTTGACAGCAAGTATATATATAGACGTAAATGGTATTTCAAAGGCATCATTTGTGCGTATATTTTACCCTTTTTTGTTCAACCCCCACTCCGAAAGGAAATAGGGGAACGGTTATAGGGGTGGCAAAAAAAATCTCCTTCGCGATAGTTTGATAGACCTATGGAAGGTGCATTTAGAGATATATAATTTTATTTTTTTTATTCGAAATAACGGTGTAAATTGCAAAAATCCCAAAATCGTCGAAATTTCGGTTTTCACCCTCTAAACGAGAGACTCCGTCGAAACGGAAAGCGGCGTTTTACAATACCCGATGGATTCTACAGATCTGCTAAGATTCGATCTGATCACACACTAGCATAAGTTGCGACAGAAGATGAGTCCACGGAATTATATTGTAATGTTTTGACATTTTCAATAAAATTACTGCTTTACAAAGCATCATAAATTTGTTATCAATAATTTTATACGAAAAAATATAATTTGTAAAACTAAAACAGCGTTGTTATAAAGAAGAAGAAAACCTCTTCGTGTTTTAGTATATGCATGTCAATTGTTAAATAAATAATAAGTAATTCCTTGTCGAGCCAGACGGACTTGCTAGGCCCACAACCTGCGAAGTTGTCGGGCCGAGTTGGTAAACGTGACGGCTTGCCCGGAATGGGTTAATAAAGTGTCGAACCGAGCCGGGTCCACAAAAATCTCGAAATGCCCACTTCTAGTGCATATCTATTTGTAAGGGAGTTTTATGTTGCAAAGAATATGCTAAAAGCTTGCTAACTTCCAACACATTAATATAACTAATGGAACCGGTACCTCTTTCCATATCCACGCCACCGGGTTGACTTTATCGCCTGGTAAATGTTTCCCCAATTTCCGCTAATTGTCTGCACATTTTCATTGGAATAAAGTGACTGTAAATTCAAAAGTTAATAAATCTGGTTGATTTATGCTTTCTACGGAATTGCAAACTGCTGCTAAGGTAAAACATTGGTAATTTACCATTTAAAAAATTTCTAAATGGAGGCATCCATCTACAAATCTCCATTTCAAATTAATTTTAATTTTCCCTTGTAGATTAATAAAACTCCTACGAGAATTTATCTCGTCTCTGAACCATATCGTAACTTTCAGAGAATTATAAATTCCACAGGTAATTTGATTAAAAAACATTCTACATGGATGAGTCATATAAGGTTTGAGCTTATTCCCTGTAGCTTGGGCGAGCTTTCATTTAAAATATTGGGGTTTTTAACGGAGCGCAAAAAACCGAGTAACTTGTTTAATGGCTCTTGTTGAAATTATCTCAATATATATTCGTGTCGAAAAGCAATATTGATTTGGAAGAGTTGTTTGCTGCATGTGGTGATAATAATATTAAGCTGGGAATAATATTCGAATAATTCGAATATTCGAATTGGTGCGTGCCTTAAATTCGAATATTAGTAAATCCGAATATTCGAATATATGAATATTCGAATAGCCGAATACTATTCGAATAGTCGAATACTATTCGAGTAGTCGATTACGACTCGAATAGTCGTATAATTGGATAATACTATTCGAATAACCTAACCTAAAATACTCCCTGCTATAACAAAATATAGTTGGGCATTTTAAACATTCCAGTAAAGCCACAAATGCTTTACGAATAAAACAAAAGCTATTAAATGTAGGGAATCATAGACTGATTCAATCTGTTAAAACTAGGTGGAACTCCACATGTTAAAGCGATTGTTAGAACAGCACCAAGCAATTATCGATGTCTTATCAGACAGATTTATAACAACGAAAAATCAAGCTAGGTAACTAGCAATATCAGAAGATGACCGGGGCAAAATTGAACCAATCATACCAACTCTGGAACCTTTTGAATTAGTAACTAACATTATATCGGCTGAAAAGCAACCCACTATTTCCATCCTTATACTACCTGTTATGCTTTTGATTGATTGATTGATTGATCAAACCTGTTATGCAGTCTTTGTTGAACAACTTTATTTTAAAATAAAGTAAGAAAACGTATCTAGAAGAATTTAAAAAATGTTTCGCAAAAAGAATTTAAATCGCGATTTAAATCTTTCGTGTGTGACAAGGAAACAGACGCTGATGTGGAAAATGATCTAATTGGTATTATTACATCCTCGATCCTAGATTTAAAGATAAAGAGCGATATTCAGGATCGATTGTTATAACCAAACATAAATCAAACTTACTTTTGAAAGAAGTACATGAGGAGAAAGGCGATGAGAGAATCGGATAAAGAATTGCATCCATTGAAGGAAACGGCATTGGTGGTGGGGGGTCAATGAATTGAAATATCCTAGGTTATCTAAAATAACCAAAAAATTTTTATGCATCCCATCCACATCCTACTCCTTCGGAAAGAGCATTTTGTAAAGCTGGAAATATTGTCACTGCAAAACGTTCCTGTTTAAAAGGAGACAGTGTCAAGAAAATTTGTTTTTTAAGTCAAAATCTGTAAAAAAATAATTAATTTGAGTTTTTAATTCCTTCTTTTTGCCTTGTTTGATGCGTTTTCTTTGTTTTCTCTTACATTTCTATAAGAAATAAACTCTATGTATTTTCTACATCTATTATTCTTTTTTATTTTTTTTACTATTCCTAAATATAATATATATATATTTTTTTTTTATATACGAGGGTGTATCAAATATAAACGGGACTCGTTTTTTAAAAAATTCTAACTTTATTTAACTAAGCTTACAAGTATATATTATTTTTCTACATACTCTCCCGCCCTAGAAATACATTTTTCCCATCGGATTGGGAGCTTTTTTATTCCATCATCGTAAAAGCTCTTCGGACGTTCGTGTAGCCATTGGAGCACAAACGCTTCCACCGCTTCGTTGTCGTCGAAACGCTGGCCTTCAAGCGCTTCTTTGAGGGCCCCAAAAAGATGGAAGTCACAAGATAACAAGTCTGGACTATAGAGTGGATCTTCCAGCGTTTCCCACCTTAATGCATCCACTTTTTGCATCGTGGCGTTGTCTTGCAGAAGAATGACAATTCTGGCCGATTGCTTCTTCCTTTTCCTTCGAAATGACAATTTCGCGGGATCCAGTACTTCACAATAATATTGCGCATTAATTGTGCGTCGATCGTGGAGAAAATCTATACGAAAAGCACTTTGCTGATCAAAAAATAACTGTTCCCATTATCTTTCCGGCTGACAACCGCGTCTTTGCCTTCACCGGTGCCCTCTCGCCGCCCTTTCTCCACTTCATACTTGCCTATTTCGACTCGAGCGTGTAGTGGTGCACCCAAGTTTCGTCACAGGTGACGATGCGATTCAAAAATGCCTCACCCTCTTGCTGGTATCGATTGAAGAGTCGCTGCTCCAATCGATGTCGCTTCTGATCCTCTGATAACAGACGTGGAAACCATCTAGCAGCCACTTTGCGAAATCCCAAGTCATCTGTCACGATCCGTTGGATACCCCCGTAACCGATGTTTACCGCAACGATTTCGAAGAGAGTTATGCGCCGATTTCCCTCTATGAGATTTCGGACCGCCTCGATGTTGGCCTCGGTCACACCTGTCCTTGGGCGGCGATCATGGCTCTCGTTCACGACCTTTTCAACCGCTCTAGAAATTTTTTTGTGCCATGCAAACACGCGGGTTCTTGACAGGGTGTTGTGCCCGAACTGTGCCTATAATCGGCGCAAAATTTCGGTTGGGTTCACCCCCTCCTTGGCCAAAACCTTGATGATAATCCGCTGCTCCACACATTTTTTCTTTGACATTGGGGAATAAAAAGAAGTCGTTAAGCGATAAGTTTTTTCTTCTTCAAATAATCAATTGTTTAACGTGCTGTGTGTGAGCTAATATTGTCATGGTGAAGGATGTTTTTCCTGATTTCATCGGTGGTTTTTGGCAAACAAATTGTTGTATACCATTCAGCATGTTCTTCGATTCTCCAAAGTGCGAGCGACATGTCCAATACAACGAAAGAAGCAAGCAATTGGTTCACCTGGGAACATCCAAATAGTTGATCGTTGTTTAGTTTCCGATTCATACGAATATATCCCAGTTTCGTCATCTGTTGCGGATTTTGAAGTTCCTCTGCCGAATTTTTTGGGCATTTCCTTACACCAATTAACAGGAACCTTTTTCGTGCTTGGGTCAAATTGTGCGGAGTCCATCGGAAGCAGATCCTTTTCACCACTGACGGAAGCACGTTGGCGACGAAATTCTGCAAACTAGTTGTCGTTTCTGATAGTGCTTCATTACCAAAAGTTGAATGAGGCGATTCGACGCATTGTTGTTTTACGCTTTTACTAAAATCGCAAAAAATCATCTAACGAGAACCTTTATGTGAAATTTCGATTTCTTCACAAAAGTGCTTTTTTTAAACGCTCATTGCAAACAAATTAGTCGGCCGATTTCTGTGCTGTCACTGCTTCCACAATAACAAATCTCAGATTTTTAGAAAATGCCAAAACTCAATGGCGCCATTTAGTAGGCGTTTGTAAAAACTTAAGACGCTGTAGGTATATAAACTAACTGCTAAAAACACAAAAAAAATTAACAGGCATCGGATGAATGTTTGAAACGCACTTCTGTTTCTTTTGATCGACAAATAACAAGCGAAGAATATCAAATCGGAATAAAAATGATGAAATTGAAACTTTTCAAACGCAAAACATCACAAGGGCTTGACTAGCCAACGCTTTGAACGGAGAAAATAGCAGATAAAATGTGTCGCAGTTAAGCTGCTTTTGATATAGATTCTAAACCGATGGAAATAAAAAAGAAAGAATTTAAAAAGCCGGTCTCGTAATACCTACTTGAAATCCAGCTGCTGAAATGACTGCATGCTTTTATTGAGGGGGGTGACAACGTAATTAAAAAAAAATCCTGAAAAAAGGGACAGAGAAGCTGGGTCGTCTAGTTGGTGAATGCTCTGGTGCTAGTGAATAAAATAGGATAGGGCTTTCTTCCAAAATTGCAAAAGTTTAATGTATTTATCTTAGGACGAGTTCTTTATGCTTTAGTTTCAAGAACGTTAGCTTGGAAAATGATCTCCTAGATCATTTATTTGGATTTAGAAACAGAAGTCAGGCATCATACAGCTGCACTCAAAAAAAAACAGATATTATCAGCTAAGAGAAATATATGAGGATGGCATGAGAAGTACCCGGGTTTGGAGACAGAGGGCGCATCGCGTCAAAATCTACATTACCGTCTGTCAAAATTTCGAAAAGATTCATTGAGTAGTGTTGTTTTCAGAGCTTCCGAAAGTGAGCAAGTTTATGTATTTGTGGAATCATGGAAAACGAACAAACTTTTTTTATCTGAAAACGTGTGTAGAAACCAAAGTTGAATGCAGTTTATAAGAACCATCCATCTTCCTACCATCAGATACTGGTTTAATAAATTTAAGTATGGCCGAATATCCGTCTTTGATGAAAAGCGGCCAGGTCGTTTCATTGAGGTGACGATACGGACGATATGATCAATAAAATTCATGATATCGTATTAGCAGACCGTTAGGTGAAGATTAGAAAGATTGCTAATGTGGTAAACATCTTAATTGAACGTGTGCAAAATATCCTTCACGAAAAATTAGGTATGAGAAACCTATCGGCGTGGGGGAGATGGGTGCCACATCTGCTGACGATTGATCAAAAACGGAATCGCGTGATAACTTCAAAGCAATGTTTGGACATGTTTAAGCGCAATATGGGTGAGTTTCTGCGGTGTTATGTGACTGTAGATGAGGCATGGATACATCGCTACATGCCAGAAACCAAAGGTCAGTCGGCGAAGTGGTTTTTTCCCGGTGAATGTGCGCCAAAGAAGGCGAAGGCAATTCCATCAGCTGGAAAAATTATGGTGACGACTTTCTGGGATTCGCAAGGCATAACGTTAATTGATCATTTGAAAAAGGGAAGAATAATTACGGGACAGTACTATGCTGATTTCTTGGTCCGATTCGACAGCAATTGTGACAACAAACTTAGTCGAGTTACGATACGAACTGGTGTCCAGCATATTTGCTAGATGTGGCCCCTGTGACTTCTTTCTTTTCCCAAATTTGAAAAATTTGCCTTAACGGAAAGCAATTCTTGTCAAATTAAAACATTCTAGCGTAGGGTATTACAGAAGAGAATATTGATACACTTAACTTCACCAAATTTCTTAGCTTTTCTCTATATAAACTTTTACAAATTAATAAAAACAAAAATCTATTTTGATTCCATTTATTAACTTAATAATTAGAGAATTTTAGAGAAAATGCAGGCTAAACAATTTTGAAGTTGGAATGAAAATGTTGCCTCGCATCAAAATTTTGGACTAATGGTATAGATGTTGGAAATTTTAGGAGACTATTGAGGCTGTGATGTTATTCCTGAAGAGGAAGAAAGTGTGGTATGGTTTGTTGCTGTTGTATGTGGCAAAATTTTCATCTAAATTCTATTGAACGATATAGAAGCTTTGTTAGTCTAATATATCTACTGGTTTTATAAGGAAAGTCGTGGTAACTTAGATTTTGTAATTTCCAAATTTTGTTTCAAATGCTCTTAAATTTGAATGCCTAACCTTGCAAAAGGTTCACAAATTGAGTTACCAGGATCGTATATAACATTCAGGTTAGCTAACTTTGCTTCTATTCCTTTTTCTTGAGAAAATTTGTTTAGATAATAGGCAATATTTTCATATATAATTCAGTTTGACAGTGTTATTATTACCAACACTTCAAACGGAAAAAAATTGGAAACGAAGCTTCATTTCAGATTTTTTAAAGCTGATGATTCTTCCGAAGAAGGAGTCTTTTTTCTTCTTCGACGAACACAAGTCAAATCCTATCTCCAGACGAGGCGGTAATAACATCGAAGAGAAGCGGGAGAAATACATATATGGCCCTTGGAATAGATGACAAAGGTTTTGCCGCGCTCGTAACTCACATCAAAGGAACGAATTTGCATAATGGCCGATGCACTCATCCGAAAAATGGGACTCGAGGAATGCTACGGTTCCGAACTTGAGTGGATCATCATATATGTATGCGTATATTTGGGTTTGTGTACTCATGTATAAGCGAAATACCATTTTAGACGTTTCGCCGTCTCCAAATAGTTTCGAGAGATGGATTTATGGGAGACGTATCGAGATGCGGATCAAGAATGAGTGGAATCGAATGCTTGCAGATAATAACTTTAAACATGTTTTAAAAAGAACTTATTCTTATCATTTCTGCCAAGTATAATTAATAAATTGCCTTTGTACCTAAAATCATCAAAAATCCGTCAAAATTCGTATTTCCATCTAATTCTATTGGCGTAAAACTATAGAATGTTCCATTTGCAAAAAGGTCAATTATTCTGTAGAAAAGAAAAGAACTGTATTAAAAAATAGCCTCGTTAAAACATTAATATAAAGACCATAATATATTTTCTTCTTTTTTTCCAGACATTTCGCCATGGCTTCCCTTTCCAACCAACAGCAATGGCGTACGACCCCGTGCAGAAGCTCTTGGCAGTCGGCTCGAAATCTGGCTCTCTTAGGATGTATCCTTTATTATTACAACCTATAACAAACACATCCGCCCTTATATCATTTGAACAAACAACGCAATAAAACGTAAGCGCCCCCGAACACGCATACTGAGAGAAGTGATTACAAAAGTCTGTAATAACAATTTTATAATTATGTTAGAAAATAATTCTATTCATCTCTAATTGCTGCTCGTTCAAAGAGAGATGCAAACACCACAAATGCGAACAATAACGCCGTACACTTTGTAGCGAAATTCTAGCTTAATCAAGGAATAAATTAGTTTTCTGTAATTATGTGAATAATTGCCGAAATTGAAGACGATAATAAGAAATCTTGCCTAGAGCAAAGGGAGGTAAATCAATCGAAATAAATTATAGCAACTTTTGATCAAACTTTAACTATGTTGGTAATTTGTTAGTATGCCCTAGGGAGCTGTTTCACATTCTCCACATTCGAGTAGAGGAGAATTCCTAGGGCATGCATATTTATCCCGCAAATTTCCGCCGTCCTGGATCGAATAACAATCTCCATTCTAATATAGGCGCATGTATATTATGATTGGGCAAATATCAAGTGTAGTGTTTGTAGAATTCAAAATCAGGACCATGTCTACTAACTGCCAATATATATAACATGCAAGTTATTTTGGCTTTAGTTAAGAATTTTGCAAAAGTATTTACCTGAAAAAATAGCTGAACAGTCATATTGGAGCTCAATTCGATTATATTAAGGTTTTGTGTTTCTTTATATTCCTAAGTGTTGGTGTGTTGGTTCGAAAATGTAAAAGGATAGTTGAACAAAATTTACAACGTCAGACTCTGTAGATCAATTAATTCAAATGTCTCATCCCAAAGCTGAGCCGCAGCCCTTTAGCTCACTTGTCGCTTGTTAGCCGAATAATTCCCTCAGCTTGGGGTTCAGTGGTTGCCCGTTTCATCAAGAAGTGGCTGTTGTAGACAATATCATCACCTCCAGTAGTTTCAGTGGTTCAAACGGGTCTCTAATTGAAGATCCTGGCCCCAATCGGGACTACTCCGCATCTGGGTGGAGGACAGTCTTAGAGTTCCTCGATGATGCACGCCAGTAGGGAGTTCTCAGACTTACCTGCTCTTTCTAGGATTCCTCTAGACAATTCTCCCAGGTGTTTAGATAGCATGTTAATCTGTAGATCATCTCACAGCTGATTCTTTCTTACGAACCAAGGTGCTGAGGTGCTGAGGCTCAATATCTCATTCTGCAATGTCTCCAGTTTATGTATGTATATAAGTTATTGCAGCCGTTGACCACGACAGGGCACCGTACATCAAGATTGGCGTTTACCACAGGGAAGAGTCATCAACATGTTCCTGTTTTTGCAATATTTATTGTTGATGAACGCAGTATGCGGAGCTCAAGTCAATCCCTGATTTAGAAATTGTCCTAAATATCTTACGCTTGTGTTTCATGGGATTGTAACTCCCTTAACCTCCAATTCGCCCGGTGCAGAATCGTTGGTCCATATTTTATGGAGGAAAATTACAATTAACACGTGTATTTGTACACCTTGGGAACATTTGTTTTACAACCTGTTCTGGCAACTAGATGACCACCCTGTTCATTCTACGGTTTTGCTTAGACACTGGTTAGATCATCATTTTCCTGAAAGGTTGATAGGTTTGACCGAATCCATTATCTTGCTATGTCACCTGACATTACACCATTCGATTTTTTTTCTTTGGGGTGCTTTAAAACAAAGGGGAAACTAAAAATAAGTTTCTAACCAAGTAGGACTTATTTCCCAGATATTAAATTCCAACTCAAAAATGTTTTGTCCATCATACCTATTGTCAACTCCATCCGTGGACACAGTGTATATAGTAGTATCGTCTGCAAACATCTACAGCTCGACAAGGGAATTACAAAGATATATAATAAAAATTAACTCCGGCGCCAACAAAAAACCGTGCGGGACGCTAAAGAAATGGGCCTTCTGGAAGACAGGTCAGAACCGCACCTTTCCCCTCAAGTATGACTCAATAAGCGAAATAAATCTCCGGCCTATTCCTACTCTTCTCATCTTTAAGATAAGACCGTGATGCCATACTGGGGATATCCAAGAACACCGTCACAATCGTTTCTCCGTTTTCAAAAACGTTGCTGATGGATTATATTAAACGTAACAGCTGCAAGTCCGTCGATACATATTTTTTTCTGTTTTGATTAATCTTGTATTCAACAAAAATCCGCATATCTCTCTCACAAAAAAGTTTTACCCTACCGCCTCACTTCATTAAAAATGGATATCAGAAAAAGCTCTTTAAATTTTAAATATGCAAATATGGACGCTCTGTGAGAAACATGTTGTTTTAATTTCAACCTAATTCATCGTCCCATCGGGGGATTAGTAGGTAAATTTTAAAATGTGCTTACAGGGAAGATAAGCACGCAGTAACTTCCTACGGCGAAAGCGCCCGTTTCTTCTTCAGACATTTGCAATGCTAATGTTAATCCGTACTCGACACGTTCGAAAAGGATAAACTCGACGATCCGATGGGCAAATACGTAATGAAAACGTGACGACGTGTAGAGTTGAGGATGTCAGGTTGGATTTTGTAGTTGGTTTTCGCTCAACACTATTAGAGTGCGCTAATGTAAATACGGCGCCGTTAATTTCGTTTTAAATAAGGGTAAGCATATATGTACTTGTCGGATCTACTCTCGGAAAATGAGCTTCTGAAAATATCATTGGAATATGGAAGCTGTTAGTTTAAACTATATACATATGTATATATGTAAATGTATGAGTTTGAATAATTACTCTTTAGAAACGTTTCACCTAAAGTTTTGGGCGAAATATTTGAAGATATTCGAAAATGTTATTCGTAATAAGTGGGTAGCTAAGGAAGTTTCATAGGTTTCTTGAATAATAACACTTTTTGACGTCATAATCGTGGTTCTATGCTCTTCGTTCATATGCAAATGCTTTGGTAGTATTCCCTTACAAGGTCGATAGATTCGCTAAAAAATACATTCCCATTATTTCGCCGATTACAAAAAGGAATAATAACTAATCTGGTACGTTAATTACACTATTTTCTTAGTTTTTCTTAGTTTCCAGGCTGGAACCGCGTCGCTGTCGTAGCTTCTGCCAGCGCAACGTTTCGTCCACACTGCTATGGGATATCTTCAGAGCTTCTGTTGCTGTTGCTGGTATTGCTGTCGCAGCTACTACGCTGCCTGGGAACTACTCAGAGCGGTTTATATAGGGCTTGACTATCGAAGTACCTTTCTAACCTTCTAAAACCTTACGCTGAACACAGCGAATCATTCATCCAAAACTCTCAACATTTTGTTAAACGGCTTAAAGAGTCGAGGGTAGATCCTAGTGATTTACTTGTCAGTTTTGATGTCGAATCCTTCACCAGTATCCATTATTAGAGAGTTCCTCGTCTCCATTAACCAACCGGGTGATCTGGCTGACTTGGTTGAAGCTTGTTTTTCTTCTACCTATTTCTGGTTTTGTGACAAATGCTACGAGCAAGTCTCGGATGTAGCTATGGGATATTCTCTGTCTCTCTCAACCTTAAACCGAAGTGTTGGTGCACGTACGTTGATGATACCTTTGTTATCTGGCTTCATGGACACAAATCTTTAAATAATCTCCTATCGTTTCTAAATTCCCAGCATCATTCAATTCCCTTCACAGTGGAGGTCGAATTGGACGGTTGCCTTCTTTTCCTAGATATTCTGGTACACCGTCGTCCTGGCGGTGTGCTGATAGGTATCGAAATGTCCTCTCACACCATCATCCAGCCCAAAAACGCGATGTTATCAATTCTATTATTCAAAGGGTCATTTCCATATCTGAACCCAATTCGCTTTCTCAAGAATTGAACCATATCACCGAAAGTCTTATCCACAATAATTACTCTATATCGCTGCATCAGCCCTTCTACATTCAAGGTGCTGTTCGATCGGATCAGCAAGTTTCTCTTCAGGAACAACATAAAAATCATATTCAAATCACATTCCAAACTCTCAGATTATTTTCCAATCAAAGACCGCAGTCATCTGGAAACCCCTGGTAGCTGCAGCAGCAACAGAAGCCCTGAAGATGTTCCATAGGAGTGTGGACGAAACGTCGGCAGAAGTTACGACAACGACGCGGTTCCATCCCGGAAATCAAGATAATAGAGGAACAAATAGCTGATTGTCTTAACAAAAACCATGCAACTAAAATTAGTTATACGTAGTTTTTAGGGAATGTTTCGTAGGTCACACTTGTCTTCTTATCAAGGTGAAAAGTCATCATCCTGTATCAAATTTAAAGCCAAATTGCTACAGTTCTGTTCTAGATATTGTGTGTATCGATTTTCTTCAAAACCTATTCTCTGTAAAGGGATATACAAGTGTATAGTGTATAGTAGTCATTTCACAAAGCTTGTCAAATTATATCCTACCGTAGATTGTAACGGCAGCATCATCAAATGCTTAAATTCCTATTTCGAACAAATTGGTACTCCGAAAACCATCATCTTCGACAATACTACTTATAACCGTAATAAAAGTGTTTTAATCGTAAGAACATTCACTTTGTTTATACCCCTATTCGTCATACTCAAGCAAATCTTAATGAACGTAGCATTCGTACAATCTCACAATATCTTCTGATTTGTGCCCATGTGCGCAAATTATATTTCAAGGCTGAAGTCAAGTCAAGTTTTGGTTATTCAAACAAACGCGGGCTTTTGAGTAGAGTCAGCGTTTGTCATCTATCAATTTAATTTTCGTAAAACGTCATTATTCACTGTTTATTATAATTTATGCTGCTGAAAGAGTGACAGGGGACACTCCCATATCTAACAACAGTGAAAAATTAATTTATTTAACTCAGAAAACAATTTCTCTGTAATTATAACTTTACAGCATATAATACACAAAAGGAATTTAAAGATGTTCAACCTGAAAAATATAAAAAGAAACTAGAACACATACTGTTGAAAAAAAAAAAACTCCCGTGAGGATGATAGAGAAAGGACGGGTGTTGGGGTGAAACTATGGAATTTGTATTGTTCATTTGTAGCTTGCAAATTTTACAAATAATATTTGTTCCCAAGGAAAATCTTTTCACTTTCATCTACTAAGATAAGGATAAAAGATAAGGATAAATCTTGTCAACGGCAGGCTGCTATGGCGGAACCAAAAGAGGAAATTTACCACATGCTTATTTTCCGTGAGAATACCTTACGTTAGGCATATTTCGCCGCCCACATCGTTTAACATGATAAATTTTATGCGATGAGATGGGATAGTAGGCCCGTCGTCGTCAGCAGGACTACAAACTTCTCTATATTCACGTCCTTCCCTTTTCCGCCGGTTTCGGAATAGAATAGCGTCGGTTTTAGGCGGGATATTAAGCTGACGTGTCGTTCTCGCCAGGATAATTGCTGTTTAAGTAAGGTAGGCTTTGATGAAGGATGGTAACGGAGATGAACGTAGACGGTTTTTGGGAGGCGTATTAGTCTGGGGAATTGCCTTGGTTAGTTTAGAATGTTGAGCTAAATATTAGTTATTGTGTGCGAAATGGTTTTGCAAACGCCTTGAAATATTTTCCTCAACAGAAGATCAAAATATCTAAAAGCAGTTCGTAGCAAACCACAGCTTTATTGCATGCTAATATTTTGAAATCAACTAATTTTTTGCAAGTTACATATCCTTATTTTCTTTAAAATTAGACATGAAAGAGGAATACCATTACAGAAATTCACTGCAAAAAGATGTGTTGGTCAGAAAAGATCACAAAAGAGTTTTAAAACGATTTCAACTTGATTTCTAGATGGTAAATTTATAAAGAATACTATAATGATTTAAATTATTTAAAGAATATACAGTTACGTCGGAAGTTGATACCAGTTTGCTTGTTTCAAATGAGCGCCCTTTATATTTCGACGCTTTGAAATTATATTTGAAATGTTGGATTTCTTATATCTGTATCAATTAATCAATTAATTGCTTTTGGGTTATTCTTAGTTGAAAAATAAACTGATCTCGTATAGAAAGTGAATTTTTCGTAAGCTCTCCTATTTTTCAATATACTAAAATGGATAAAAATAAATCCGAATATTATAATGAAAAGGTCAGGGCATATAAGGATTTGTTTGAATGTAAGAACAAAAAAACAATCTTAAACGAATATCATGGAAAACATGTATACTTCATACTTGCAGTGCTTAAGCTTTTGATTAACTTCTCTCCACCCAGATAGTCGGAACTATACAAGTTTTTCAATCAAAGGTAACCTATCAATTTAAAGTTGTTCCATTTGGTATCACTGAAGCTACAAATGTTCTTACATTTTCCCTGGAAAAAATCCTTCATCCATTCCAACATTTCACCACTCATTACGTGGATAACATCTCTAAAAATCATGAGGAATATTTTTATAATGCGAGGGAATTTATTGAAACCTTAAATAAAGATGGTATGAAATTAAGCCATGTGAAATGTAAAATCTTGTGAATTTGGTATAACATTAGAGGAGGAAAGATTGGAAGGAATTAAAAATTATCCAAGTCCAAAAAATGTTAAGTTTCTTAGGATTGCTAAATTATCACAAAAGGTTGTGAGTACCTTTGTACAATCCTCTTTAAAAAGAATCGACATTCAAATTGAACTAACACTAAGAAGTTGAAAGTAATGTTTGCTATAATCTTTTGCTGATTCATCCAAATTTTCAGCAGCTATTCATTATTACAATGTGGATGCCAATGATATAATAATAATAGAGGAGTTTTTACAATTATGATGAAAATAGTATAGAATGTCCAATTTCATTCATTTCGGAAGTTAAATGCAACAAAACAACATTACATTAAAGTACGTTTAAAAAACTAACAAATAGTGCAGCTACACTAACTGAGCCAAAGAATTTCAAAATTTGGACCATTAAAAGTTGAAATGGGAATGGAGAACGATTTCACCATACATACACACTCGCACATCCAACAGAAATACCATAGCAAATTAAAACTAATCCTCACAATACTCCTCTAATCCTTCAACTTTTGTGACCCATAAACTAGCCTTTTTATATAATACAGAATACAGTGATTCTTTTAAATACGCCGTACACAGACCATCAACACAAAGCCGCTAAACGCGATGAGTAAGCAAAACCTTCGCATCGCACAGTTTCCATTCCGCGGAGTCCATTTTCCGACGTAATTTCCCATTCGCATTCCCGGGTTTAGTACCGAGCATAATGCTGTTTTGTAGCGACAAGATGTCGATCGCTCCCTCTCCTATACCCTGGTTTCTTCTAGCCCCCGGCGCTGGTTCTTTTCTTAGATACAAATGAGACCATTGCGGATAATTCGAAACCCTCCTAATTCTGGACCTATTTGCAGCGCTTTAAAAGACGGTTTGTTTTGATTTTTCCCTTCCCTCGTTAGACTCCTGAGTGAGAGTTTAATTTTAGAAACGAGACGTTGACTGAATAAGACTGTACTGCTGGATGTTGAAGTAAGAAAATAAGAGATCTAATTTGCAATTTAAATAACTTGCATGTAAGAGATGTCTTTAATTTGCAAAAGCTTTCAAGAATAGAATTATGAGATTTCTAGACTTTTAATAAACTTTTTAATACACTCGTCCATTCTGATTTTAGTACCATTACATGTAAAAAATGGAAAGATAAAGAACACATTTACTGAACAAAATTTCATTTATTGTAAATTAATGACAAAATGAGAGTTATCCAATATAAACATAATCATTTCAAATGTTCAAACTATATATATATATATATATATATATATATATATATATATATATATATATATATATATATTAATTTTCATTTATTAATAAAAATAAACGTGTGCCATCAAGTAAATAATTGTTAAAGAATTGTTAAGTTTAGTTTACGCAAAAAGAACATATTGAAATTTTAATGACAATCGATTTTGGCCACCGTATTAGAACTCATGAAGAAGTGTGTCATCTTTTTAATCATTTGCATCCTTGAAATCCTATAGCACGTTCAGCTGTTACTAAAACACTAAAACGTTGTAGTTTGACTGGGACGGTTAACGGTTTGCCAAAAACTAGAAGACCGCAGACCGCAACTAACAAAGGTATTAGAGAAAACATTGCCATTGAATTGAAACAATCACCTCAAACTTCTACCACAACTTTGGCACTAAACCATGGTACAAGTCGTCGCCCTGTATTGATTCAAGAATTGTCAAACGATGATTTTGACCGACGGTTTTTAGTTTTGCGAAAGAATATATATATATATATATATATATATATATATATATATATATATATATATTCTTTCTTTCTTTCCGTCTACTAGTTTTTGGCAAACCGTTAACCGTCCCAGTCAAACTACAACGTTTTAGTGTTTTAGTAACAGCTGAACGTGCTATAGGATTTCAAGGATGCAAATGATTAAAAAGATGACACACTTCTTCATGAGTTCTAATACGGTGGCCAAAATCGATTGTCATTAAAATTTCAATATGTTCTTTTTGCGTAAACTAAACTTAACAATTCTTTAACAATTATTTACTTGATGGCACACGTTTATTTTTATTAATAAATGAAAATTAATGTTGCTTATGCTTATCTCCATGCTTTTTACTTTAATGTGTAAAAAGTAAACAGCAAATGTGAAGTGCTTTATCTTTCCAGGACAGACTTATAAGTAGAGTAACCTAAACTTGCGGACTCGCATAGGCGTCGGTATTACGGGTTAATATAAGAATACGAAAAATTCATAAATAAACTAAACCGGTAGAGAAGCAGGCATGTAGTGTCGACCTTGAATATAAATCATGTTAAACCGCGCTGAGAGAGATTTCGTTTTAGTACCGGTTGAGCTGTTGCAGAGATTAGTCG
Organism: Dynastes maya; assembly: GCA_029619315.2. Lineage (NCBI taxonomy): Eukaryota > Metazoa > Arthropoda > Insecta > Coleoptera > Scarabaeidae > Dynastes > Dynastes maya. Next base: position 31,982,868 of record JAROYE020000008.1, read on the forward strand.
AACGGTCAAGGTTATGTACTTACGTGTCGCTTTTGAAAATATAGCTGGTGTTTTTTGTGTGTTGTAGTATTATACCAAGTACATAATTAGTGTATCGTTTCATATAGAACTAATATTTACATACCTAAGAAAACAATGCCTCGTAATAGATTTGCTACTAATGTACATAAGTATGTGTCACTTTTTCCCCATTTAAAATATGACGGTAGTGCAGTTTTTTGCTTAATATGCAATGTTCGTTTGGCTGCATTGGACAGAACTGATTGCCAGAGGCATGTCAATGGTATTAAGCATATGAGAAATGCAAGAACTGAAATACCTTGTACACTATTCCTCATACATTTATTAATTATGTTTACCTCTTGTAATCTTCCGTTGTCGTTGGTGAGAAAAGCAGCTCTTAAAACGTTTTGGCGACAATACGTTCCAAAGTACCCATTACCCTCACAAACACAATTACAGAATCATTTGCCGCGAATGAAAGAGATGCTAGAAAATGTGTGTAAACGTGATTTGTGTTCCAAAAAAATATGGATTACCGTGGATGAGACGACCGATATAAAGAAAAACAGTATTGTGAATGTAATAGCTCACGTTTTATCTAGCGAGAACACAGCATCTCGATATTTGTTAGCTTGCAAACGTGTTCAACAATGTACCGCGGAAAATATTCAAAAAGTGATAATGAACGCTTTGAAAAAATTTAAAATTGCCCAAGATCAAGTTGTGATGATTGTGACAGATAGTGCAGCAACGATGTTAAGTGTTGGGCGATCCTTAAAACATAAATTTCCCAACTTAATACATATAACCTGCGTGCTGCATGCTTTGCATTTAGTTGGTGAAGTTGTTCGACAACATTACGGAAACGTTGATCGAATGATTGGAAGTACTAAAGCAGTGTTTCGTAAATCTCCTAAACGTTTAAAAGAATTTCGTAAATTTTGTCCAGGTATTCCAGAACCTCCTGAACCAATTTTAACGCGATGGGGTACTTGGCTAACAGCAGCTTCTTACTACTTGATCCATTTTCAACAAATTCAATCAGTTATAATGCGATTTAATCGGAATGAATCCAAAGCAATTAGAGAAAGTCAAAGAGAATTTCAAATTCCTCAACTTTTAGAAGATTTAACAACAATATGTACCAATTATACAGTATTACTAGATGCCATCAGAAAACTACAATGTACTGAATTGTCATTGCAGGAATCATTAGACATAGTGGAGAGTGTAAAAGATAAATTGCACACATTAAATGATACGCTAGGATTATGCGCTAGTCAAAAGTTGGCAGATGTTTTAAGGAAAAATCCCGATTTTAATACTTTAGAGGCCGTTTATAATAAGTGTAAGAATAGTGAACTTTTAAGTGATTTTGAAAAACAGTTTCTACATGCAAATGTAACTTCCTTAGATGTGGAGAGATCGTTTTCTATGTATAAGAATATTTTTTCTGGTCGACGCACAAGGTTTAAAGAAGTAACTGTGGAAACATATGCAATGATGCAAGTTTACAGTAGTTCACATCCTGATGCCTCTAATTTGTTGAATAATTAGCAAGTAAGTTTATTTATGAATTTTTCGTATTCTTATATTAACCCGTAATACCGACGCCTATGCGAGTCCGCAAGTTTTGGTTACTCTACTTATAAGATAACATAGCCACTATACTAAATGTTATAAGTTATTCTGCTGCTTCTGTAGTTCTCTACGGATATTTCGTTTAAAACTGAAATCAGAAAGTTGTTTAACATCGATATTATTATAGTATTTTACAACATTGTAACGGAAACCTCTCTCGAAAAACGCAGTTTTATGAACTGGTGATGTTAGGAGGCCTCTACACCGAATGTTTAGGTTGTATACATCTGTGCGGTATGTAATTTTATTATACAAATACTTTGGTGTTTTAGATGTCAAGATTTTATGGTAATGAGTCAAATAGTGCAGTCTACGTCGATTTGCCATGTTAAGCCAATTTAGTTCTCCTAACTTGTGAGAGACATGTTGTCTTCTTCTTAGTCCAAAAGTTAGTCTGATGCAACAATTTTGAATAAATTGTATCCTGCGGTTAGCAACAGAATCAATACAATGGTGATAAACTACATCTCCAAAGTTGAACTGAGACAGAACCAATGCATTAGTTAACAATATTTTTGTATTCCTATCAAATAAAGATCTATTACTGTAAAGAACCTTTAAGCTACCAAATGCTTTGCGGACGCATAGATCGATATGCTCCCTAAATCTAAGAGTGCAATCCATCAGCAAGCCGAGGTTACTCTTTACATCAACAATTGGTAGAGTGACATTGTTGACTGTTATTTTTAGATTATTTATGTTATCCTGTCTGTTTCTGGACCTATCAAAGACAATATGAGTTACACCAAAGAGAAACTGACTAATTTATTACAATTCTAAGCCAACCGTCTTAAAAAATCTTACGATTTTCAACAACATACAAATATAAACAAATTACATCTGATTTTGCATAATATTTTTAAAAATTATCCTAATAGCATGCCAAATTATCGAAATACGTTTAGTATAAATTTGCAAATCATGCTGTATATAATGTAATTTAAACGGAAAGAGATCACGAACACCATTTGGCACGCCGCCAAATCCCGATCCATACCGCAAGGGCAAATGTTTCGATAAGAACGAAAACTAGAGAAAGAAACAAATAAAAGTATTACGGGCTATGGGGTGAGTCTAACATTACCGATTTTATATTCCTCTTTCTATATACAAAGAGAGAATTTCCACATCTATATTTTATTCTAATGCGATTTTATCTATACCCGCTCGTATAATGGGCGTTTATATTCTGAGAACGGAAAAAATGCTTTGGGATTTTTTTGCTTCTCAATGCTGGCAATATTACTTTCATGGTTATTTATAATCAGGCATTTTTTTTTTGTAGATGAGAAACATAAGTTAAATGAAAGTATTTAACCTTTTTTTTATATCTGTACCAACTAAGTGGCTTATAAATTATAAATCCTTAACAACTGTATGTAGTATTAAATTTGTCATGTTTTTAAAGTACCAAATAGGATTTGAAACCTGCTTTAAGCTGCCTTTTGTTATATTTTGACAGTTCTTATCCAAGCATTACAACACACGTGCATTTATTAACACGACAACTTCACGTTCGATCTAAAACCGAATTTGTACCCACTGTAAATAGAGTAAAATCCCAAAGGCATTGCTAAATATGTCGCTATACACACGATTCGTGTACCAACCGAATTGGACAATTCCCAGAGGTTCGTCGAAATCCTCGCCGTATGTTAGAATTCGCCCGACGGACCCGAGTTCTCATCGTCCGCTCTCTAAAAACTTTTAAATCGATTTCGTACTTATTTGTTTCATGACGGCTTCTTTCTTTTTTATTCGTCCAATTTCCGGTCGAGTTGAGCGATTCCATTTGCTCTACATCATTCCCATTCATGCATTCGCTTCTAGGGAAATCGTAGGAAAAGCAAGCAAAAAGCAGAAGCAAAGCAGGAAAAAAGCGAAACACGTTACTACATATAATAAGGTACGCTTAGCGATCGTGGTTGGTTGATTGAAATGTCTGTTAAAGCGGGTGGAAGTTCTATAGCCAGAAGGAAGTGAAGTTGAAGATGTACCTTACTAACTTCTGAGTGACATGTATAATTAAAAAAAAAAATAGGTCGATTTCTATTTTTAATTAACTAACTTCTGGTATTATCGGCAGTTTGACTGCATTTCCGGTATCACCAGATGGGATGCTTTTATATTTATATTTTGACGGTTTCGAAACAACAATTGAAATACGAATCCAACGACACCATATACATTATACTATAACTTAAAAAATATCTTGAAAAATTTTAAGCTAACCCTCGTTTTGTCAGAGAATAAAACCTTTTTCCAATCATTAACAGACCATGATGATTTCTGACAAAACGCAATCTTTGAACTTTGTGCTCTCTGGTAAATAGTGGTTTTTGCTGGTCTCTTACTCCGTAATGCTGCTTCATTTAAACATCTTCTGATTGTTCGAGACGATATTAAAACATTACGAACCGCTGATAATTCATTTTTTAACACATTACTAATGATTCTCCGGTTTCTAAGAGCGGATTGTCTCAGAAAACGGTCATCCCTTCGATTGGTATATCGTTTTCGCCCTTCCCCTGGTCTTCGAATGTGAGATCCTATTTCGTTAAATCGTCTAACTATGCCACTTATGCTGGAATGATTTCTTCCTAACACACTGGCAACATAACGCATCGAGTACCCCTCATCCAGCAGAGTTGATGCCCGTACTGCTTCCTCCACCGATAAATTTCTTTGGTGATTCACTTTTCTACTTTGAAACACTCGTAGATGAGCTTTAAATCACGTATGTGATATAACCGATAAATAAAAATTAGCTTAATAACTTATCCTAATCAGCAGTTTCTGAACGGATTTTAAACCAATTGCAGTCAAACGTGACTAATTGACATTTGCAAATTTAAAACAAAACATGAAATGTTAAAGGAGATCCAAAGCCTACTTATAAGACAGTTAGTAGATTAAAAGTTATCATTATCTCTGAATGTTTTGAAAAAATTTAGTGGTGGGTTAATTTTGTCTAGGAGTTTGTACCAATATTACCAAAAGTAGCATAAGCTGTACAAAAAGAAGAAAAAAAGAAGCCTCAATCATTAACCGATGTAACTCGAGGCGAGTTACATCGGACAGGCGTCAGTATAAGCAACAATTACTACAGTAACAATAAAATGAAACATCTACCTACCTACAGCAGTAAAACGAAAAGAAGATTCTAACAAGGGACGTGGAGTAGCGTATCATTAAACCATCACACAAATTCATATAAAACTAAGTCAACCCCAGTAGATTCAAGAAGATAACTATTCTATAAAGTTTATTAATGCGTCCTTACGGTAGAGTACCCTTTCTTGTACAAGGCCTAAGAAGAGGCCACGTCAACAATAATAAGAGGAAGCTTATGTTCTAAGACCTTCATCAGAAGAATGGTCTCTTAAATTCTGTATGTGTCAGACCGAACATTTTCCAGCTTCATCATAAGCTTGGCCTCAAACTATGAAAAGATTATGGCACAGGGAAGGTCGTGGTTGTATCAACATATTTTCTAAATGGACTGCCAGTCTTTCTAAGCAACGACGAAGGTTGTAATGTTGCGCATTGTGCGTGCATGCCGTTTGTGTATGTACTTAAACAACTTTATAAAGTTTAGCAAAAATCTATTTCTTGCCGTCAGGTGTCAATTTAGTGGTCTTTTTCAGCTGCCCCTTCACATGTTCTCGTTTTCGATTGTAGTTTTTCTCCTATAAACAAACGGGTGGTGCATATTCAATTTTGTTTCGAACTCTCTCTTGTTCATTGGCCAACAGGCATTAGCAGGAAAATTCAGGTTGATCAGCGACTTCTCTAGTGGTTACTTTGGAGCACTACAATAGCGTTCCTTCCTCCCCCTTGCCCCACTCTTTCTATTGCACTAGAAGACAGCGAAGCAAAATCACAGTAGTAAATAGGGTGTACACATCAAATTTGTTTTATGTCCAGAAGTAAAGATGAAGTCCACACCGATAAATTGTTTCTGTTAAACTTACCATGATCCATATTTAAACTTAATTATTTTATTATTAAATCTACTGTTTAGTTTCAATTGTACATGCTCAATACCAGGTCAGCATTTTACTGGAGACGTGATGAAAACAAACAAAAGAAATCGATTTCCTCCTAGACTTGCTTTTGGTTCCTTTCCCTTTCTAACATGTCCATTTTGTGCGGTAACAGGAAGCCGCTTTGCCAGCAAGGGTGCCCTGTTTCTAGCCTGCCAAGTTACCGAACCTCCAAACACATTGTCCGCATCTTCAAACGTTTCCGCGGAAAGGAATTCCACGTCAAACAATGAGTCGCCGAGGTAGACCTTTTTTTTTTTCTTGAAACAGGAGGACTTCGGGTGGATGATAATGTGTCAACCTGGCGTTGTGAGAATGATAGATGCCTCCGCCTGCCTTTTTTTCTTTCTTAGAAGCGTTGAAATATAGCAGAAAGGGAGATTTTTCTCTCGATGGATATGTCACCACATTTTATTATTTATTTTCGTCTCTCTGGAATTTTTATGTTTTTCGATTCTGGATTTTTTTATATAATTTATTAGACGTAAAGTTATTTTATTCGGATGAAAAGAAATTACGTTATTTGGGATAGCTTTGAGACTAGGTTGTTTTAAAATATGTATATGTCAAGCTGATTTTCCAACAATTTCAACCATAACATGGAAAATGAGGAACGTAACGATATGGAAATTACAGCAATCAATTTCATGGATCGTTTTCGTTCTGAAAGAATGCTATTTGAGATTCTACAAATTATAAAATAATTCTCCAAGAAACCTAAGTGCTTTGAAAAGTTGCAAATCTTTCAAACTTTCAGTCGAAATCAATCAAATTCCAAAGTAACAAATAGTCAAAAAATAGTAAAATCTCGTTGTAATTTATGTTCAAGAAGTACCTCGAAATATCTGTAACCCAAATCTAAATCCACAAAACTCAACCTAGTCATTATATTTCGATTTAACGATCACCACCAGTTACTAATAAACGCATACAACATGATTTTGGATGTTATTCGCCAGCTGCAGTTCCTAGAATCCTATACATTGAACCATGAACTAACTTGTCATCACACATATCCCATCTCATTTGCATTTTAGACGAAATCGATTCAACATTGAATTAGTAACGAGATACGTGCACGTTACGCTTCTGTAATAATGTAGCACCACATCCAACGATATTAATCGTTATAGCTTTGGCTATTTCCCGGATGTAATAAGCTAGGAACTTCTGCTATGCATACGTAGGTATAAATGGGCTAATCAATGCAAGTTTACCTGTTAAAGTTCACCTATTTGTTTCGTAGAAGGTCGGATAGGTATGTGCGTTTTTTTTTTTGAGTTGATACTGTGCAGATCTTAAAACCATCATTAGTTTTTCGGATCAGGTCAAACAATGCCGTTTTTACTGTTATGTTGTCGAAATTTTACGAATGTTGGTATACCAATGCTATAGAAGTATTATCTTTGCTGGATAGATGTAACAGGACACACTTTAAGAACGAGATCTATCATAAGTTACCCAAATTTATAATGACCACACAGTGAAACTGTATCAATACCCATAGAAAAAATAATTAATGTACATTTCAGTGTGGGATCTTATTAATAAATAGAGCGAGGTAATCGTCTCTGCGACACATGGGCGGTTCACCGAAGTAATGGGCTGTGCGCAAAAATCGATTTTCGCTTTGTCAGCGTCCGCTTGTTTATTTTTCGTTCAGTTTAAGAAATGAGAGCGTGCGTTGTGTAATGTGAACAAGGCTAAAAAACGATCCTTTGCTGGCACAGTAATTAAGTTTATTTGTGACTTTCCGGATTTGTTCTACTACGGTGCTAAAATAATTTGTAAAGTGTGCGAGAAATATTTGATGTGCCGGGACAAGGCGGACTGTAAATACACACAAATAGAAAAAAGGATGTGCCAACGAGAATTGCCTTTATTTTCGATTTACTTGTGATGATGATTACCTGTAATTTGTCACTTCGCCTACACGAAAAAGAACCGTTTCAGAACTTTCGGTATAAGTACAACCCCGAGTTAAAGTTGCCAACTACGAAAACGGCACGTAAGCATACGCGAAGTCGTGGAAAAGAGAATCAAATCTACATTAAAAAATCAGTTGCTTTTATTATGTGTTGACGAGACAACAGATTGTAAAAGAAATTCTATTCTAAATGTTCTAATACGTGTACTGGACCCTCATAAACCGACATTTCCACTCTTGCTAGCTAGCAAAATACTGGAAAAGTGCACTGGTGCCGCAATTGTGAGGGTGATACTTGCTACGTTAGAAAACTTTACACTACGTCAAGCGTTGCTGTTAATGAGCGATGGTGCCGCGACAGTGGTTGCAAGTATTTACGTGTAAAGTGCATGCTTTACATCTTGTGGCACGTGTCCTGGTATTTGTGAATCACCACGGCCGATTCTTACACGTCAGAGAACATGGTGCGGGCAGCTCTTTATTACGCTGAATATTTCAAACAAATAAAAGCTGTTATTCTATAATTCAATCCTGCCGAAGCAACAGCTATTAAGGAGAGCCAGACAAAATTTCAAGATATTTTCTTTGAAATAGAGTGACAACAACTATAAAGAATTACATGACGCAATAGAACAATTACAAAATAGAGCGTTGTCGTTAGTGGAGTCACTGCAAATAGTGAACGAAGTACATGTCGCAAAATATCGCGTTTTAGAAAATCGTGTTTTGTACTACATCCATACATGTCAAACGATCTTTTTCAAAATATAAACAAATTTTTTCACTACGGCGAACATCGTTCAATGAGACAACTATGGAAACATATCTAATGCTATCAACTTTTTACAATTCTTATCCGGTGGGTGATAATACTGATAATGGTGCTTGCATGTTAATGTTCGGTAATTCCAATGCAGCCTTCCAACAAGTTTTACACACAATTACAGGAAAAATACAAAAATACATGACAGCATAGTAACATATACATAAATGCATAAAAATTAACAATTCATTCAATATACAAATAAAAAAAATGATAAACAAAACATATAAATCTAGGAAATATGAGAAATAAAATAAATTAATTGTTATTTTCTGCGAAACGAAGGATAACGCTGCTTAAGAGGGTGAGTGTTTCACAACTTTTCAAATATTATAATTCTTGATTGGCTCTGTTATTATTATTCAATTTATTACTTATTTTTTGGTATTGTACTTACTGAAGGATGCGCACACCTATGCCACTCAGAGACATTATCTCGCTTTAATCATCAAGCAAACGGAAAAAGTGTAGAAGTTATACTCGTAATTATTATCAAGAAGTATTGCTATTAGAATCTGAGTCGCTATCAGCTATGCATGCAGCGAGATGTATGGTAGCATGTATGTTAACCTCACCATTTAGTTTGGTATCATCAAAATGCTGATTCCCGATACATATAATTTTTTAATATATCACCTTATATCCAAAGCTGAACTCGACTAATATTTGAACAAGACGGAAGCTGTTTGATCTTAATATGTAAACGTTTCGGGATTGCGAGCTTAGTCTGCAATATCCAAAACAAATATTTAAAACCCTTCAGATATCTAACAGCATGTAATATCGAAACAGCGCCCTTTGAATGTAGAAAGGAATATATTCGACGAATGAAAGGAGATCCTATAATATTTCTCTTCCTTACAAAATCATTTTCTTCATTTTAAATTTCAGCAAGGGCTAAATTTAATGCATCTTATTCAAAAGTTCCCCAATTTTCACTGGGAATAAAAACCTCCCTAGCGTTTCGCGGAATGAATGCGATGCTAGGCAAGTGTATAGGAGAGAAATTGCGGATTAAACTTACTCTGTAATTTGCGAGCAGATTGGCTGCACGAGATAGAGGCTCTTTAATGCAACGGGAAGGGTGGAGCATAGTAGCCGTGCAAGGACTTTACACGACAAGTCCATTAAGATGGAAGAAGAGCAGATAGTACTTTCAGATAGTAGCACCTCGAATTCTGCAGTTAATCGATAAAAGGTACGAGGATATTGTGCAAGTCGGAAGAGGAATATTTAAGATGTAAAGTTGGTGAAGGTTAATTTCTAAAGGATATATTCAGAAGTTATAGGGTATGTGTTTAATACCAGATTTTGTCACGTTGCTAGCGAAACGTATTTAATTGTTTTAATACTAATGACGCGTCTGTAAAAGATATTTGTTTGCTTATTTCTAAACATTGCAATTAAGTAGATCATTTAAAATATAAAATTTTACCGTTGGTAATCTGTCTGCGGTTGTTAATTTTTTAGTAGCCAATGGAAATTAATGCGAGGATGAAAGAAAACTAATTGAAGGGATGACAAAACGAATATGCTTTCCATGGGCCCAAACCCTTATCATGGTCTACAGAGGAGCCACTTAAAACAGAAAATTAGAAAATAGAAGTACATTCAAAAGGCAAATAGCAAAACATACCAGAACAGAATCAAGCTCGTCAAAGGCAGACAGTGTTACCTTTTATTTATTATTACTCACATGTCATATACATAATCTCAAAATACCGTCAAGTTGGGTGAAGCGGATCAGATGATGTAAAGCGGATCAAGGTTACGATATTTACTTCATTTTAGTGTTGTGCAAATGTTACAACATTGAGTGCCGTGAGCGCCTGCTTCGATTGGTCAGCAGTGTTTAATTTAAATGGTGGATGTGTTGTTTGAGGGTGGGCAAGTGTTTTATAAACTAATTAATAAAACCGATTGGAAATGTCAAATATTCGATCAGATATTAAAACAAACTAGTCCTCAGAAAAGTTAAAAGTATTTAAACGTTTGATCAAAGCATATTAACATTTTACTATGTTTGACAGTTTTAAACATATACGCAGAGAAACGTTTATATACTTGTATCAAAGCTGTCCGCCTTAATTCAAGACAATCATTGTTATTGTCCGCAATACAATAACTGTTTTAAATCAAAAGAAATATTTTCTTAGCGTTTCTTACTCCGCTCAAGAGAAGTATATGCTCGTAATGAAATAATTGTATTTCTTCGTTTAAGACATTTGTTAACTTAATTCAAGAAAATCTTCCAGAAAATTTGAAGAAAGCGATTCTTAGTATAAGTAAACGGCCATAATAACACAAAACAATATTTTCTTAAGGATAGTAAATAGTTTTCTTAATTCCAGAAAGCGTTTAGGTATTGCTCACAAATCAATATTTTCATTTTCTTATAATAAAACATTTTCTATTTAGAATTCTTGAAATGCATATTATTTATATGCACATTATTAATTGCGCTTACCTTGTTTAAAACAGTACGACATATCCGTACATAATGCAGTAAATTATTCACATTGCTTGTGATTTTAGAAAAGCTAAAAGTAGAGGTTATCTACAGAATAATGTTCAAACAAAAGTGAACTTAATTTAGAAGTGCACATGAAAAAAGTGCCAGGAAACAATGACCAAGATGATAATGCTAATGAATAGCTTCCGGTATTGATGGAATCACTACCGGCAGTAACAATATGAGAAGAAAAAAACATTAAAGCTTCTTGCTCCTGACGCATTGCTCTTACATCTCTCAGTTTATGCCACTAATCTTCAAAAACAGCAACTGAAATATTTCCTGGCGCCACCTAGTTCCAGTAGCTATAGTCATGCCGTCCTAGATAATAGTAACGGAACCAGAATGCAGATTTATATATATATATAAAACTTATTCGTCAGTTCATTCACTACATTCACTTCATTCAAGTATTAGGCGTGAAGAACAGTGAAAAAGGTATTAAAAAAATATTTCTTTACGTGCTTTCGCACATAGACAACAAAATCGCGAAAACGAACACTAGCAAGTTTTGCAACGTTGCACCATAAGCATAGCCCTGTTAGAAGTACCGTGCTATAAGGATGCTCAATCCTTCCAGCGGGACCAAACCTCATGTACAACCGTACAAGTGTTTTCCGGAAGAACAAAGCGTTGTATAGTCTATCATTAACATAGCTGCGGATGCCTTCATTGTTGAAGTTACAACATCCAAAATCAACGCCTCGAAAACCTCACAATAGGCTTCACCCTTATGAATTATACAATAGTATGAGATCTGCTTTTATCTTAATGAAGATTTAAATTCAGATTCCATTTTGTTTGTGAAAGTAATTTATTTAGAAGCAAACATGGAAAACAAATGTTATAAAGGAGCAAACTATTGTAGAATAGTATCACTACTTATCTTACCTTTGACGACAACCAATAGTCTCTCCAGTTTCCACCCTTGTAGTTTATTTAAAACAAAATCGTCCACGATCCAATTCCAAAACAACCCCAAATTATGTTTCATTGGTGCGTATACGAGGTAGGCGCCATAAATTCTCGGTCTGATATAGAAAAAATAAACTTGGTAAAATATAACGATTTTGATTTTTCCATATAATCTCACCTAACTTCAATTACATTTACTGCAACGATCAATTAATAATTCTATACTCTTGTAAAAATAATCTAAAGTTTTCCCCTCAAAATGTTATATTACAGCTGTTTGCAACTCGCTATCGTCCGTAAAACGACGTCCCCAAAGGTCTTCGACAGGATTGAATTGTGCAACAACAGCTTTTACTATTTTGAAATGTTCAGCATAATAAAAAGCTGCCTGCAACCATGTTCTCCAACGTGTAAGAATTGGCTCCGGTGGTTGACGAATATCAGGACACTCTGTGTGAAATGATCGTAGGCGTTTGGGAGATTTCAAAAATACCTCTTTGTGCTTGCTATTAATGCATCTACATCGGGAGAGCATTGGATGGTTTCTGCCACAAGATGTAAAGCATGCACTTTACACGTAACATGTAAACACTTGCAACCATGTTCAAGAAGAAACGGCCTACCGCACGTATTATCGCTGCGCCATCGCCCATAAACATCAACACTTTATCTTTTGAAATTTGAAATTTTTCTAACATACTAAGTACAACCTTCGTAATTGCTGTAGCAGTACACTCTTGTAGTCTTCGGCTAGCTAGTAACAGTGGTAATGTAGGTTTACTTGGGTCTAGTATGCGTACCATAATATTTAGAATTGATTTTTTTTTACAGTCTGTTGTCTCGTCAACACATAACCAAAGAAACTGTTTTTTCAATATGCGTTTCATTTTCTTTTCCACGTCATCGCGTACAAATGCAACATGCTTACGTGCCGTTTTCTCCGTTGGCAACCGCAACTCGGGATTGTATTTGTTCCAAAAGTCCTTGAACGGTTGTTTATCGAGTAAGCCTAGTGGCAAATTACAGTTTATCGACATAAGAATTACATTTAAAAAAATGCACTTCTCGGTGGCATGCCTAATTTTCGTTTTCTATGCTATGCGGAATTTACGTGTCTTGTACAGTTCCACTTCTTATTTGACATCAAATGTATTTTGCACACTTTACAAACTATCTGACTCCCGTTGTAAAACAAATCGGGAAAGTCAGAAATAAACTTATTTACATAGGACATAGGCCTTGAAAGGGTCGTGTTTTAGCCTTCGACATGTTCACTAAAAACTACAATTAATAACTACGTCTGTATCAATAAAATCAAAACGCACTACACTAAATAATAACTACTATTAATAACTACGTCTATATCAATAAAATCAATATGCCCTATCCACTATCCAATGCTAAACTGAACTGAGTGATGATGATTTGTCGTGTCGTATCATAATCGACCAGCCCTCCCCGCCCACCTAAACACAGTCACACCGCCGCTGCGATTGCTCTCCAGCTACCGGGCCCTAGTGATCAGTTCAAATAGCCGACCATCCTCAAGGGCTCATCATCTTCAAGGGATCCTTGCCTCAAACGGAAACATTTTGCCCACTTTTTTTATAGTGGAATATGAAGGAGATAAATCACCATAGACGCCGTCTAAACGTTGTTTAATGTGATTAAGCGTGTGCGCTTCTTTTTCTAAAAATGTCATGGCCGTGCGGTACTCAATTTTTGTTACCTGAGGCATTTTCATGCACTAATCGCGTTGTCTGGCTGACTACTAAAAACTACAACTCTTCGAGCCGTAATATATATAGTGTAATCCTCGCACATGTGCAACTATGACGCAACGGAGTTTAAACACAGTCGAACCTGTAGAAACCTGTCAGGCCGAGAATTTATAAACTATCCAAACTGCGTGTCTGTTAAAATTTTGAACGTTTGACTGGAAAAAATGAATACAGCCACAGTAGTCTTTAAATACCTACGTATCACATTGTTAGCTTTTACCGCCCTAATTTGCCATGGGTGTATTTGGAAGAGACAGCTTATTTAGAAACAAGAATGCTGAAAAGATTAAGAGAGCTTATGTACAATATTGTCCTGCATGTCTCGGCACAAACATTGTTGAAAACATTGAAATATTATCTGTGGGAACAATATGTACACTGGGAACTGCAATCGGAAGTAGGGTCGGACAGAAATTTCCTTGAACCCTTTGATCGTCTTATGCTGGAGCTGGCTCTGTTCGCGCAGCTTGCAGTTGAGAGTAGAAGAGTTTTGGGTTCGGATGGGTCATGACTTTGGGTGACAAGTAGAGTTATACCTTGAGGAGTCAAGGATGGTCGTCTGGAGCCGTGGGCGTTGCGCAGCCGGAATTGAAGAAATCCGCTGGGCGACGAATCTTCACTAAAGGAGGGGGACGATCCTGGGGGACGACGACCATCTGCACACAGGGGTTCTCGCTGTCGCGGGCCCTTGCCCACGCCGAGCTGAGGATCTTCTCAAGATGCTCTCGAATCGACGGAATGCCCAGATCTCGACGAATCTGTTCATTCCTTACGAACCAAGGGGCGTCGACGATGATGCGAAGAGTCCTGTTCTGAAAAGCTTCCAGGCTCTTGAGGAGCGTCGGAGCCGCTGCGGACCAGGCCATAGCGCCGTAGGTCAGCAGCGGCCGAAGAGTCATCTTGTAGAGAAGCAACTTGCTGCCCAGGTGAAGGGGACTCCTTCGACCCAGGAGGGGGAGTAGCATGTTGCGGGCAGTCGAAAAACGGGAGCGAAGATCTGTCAAGTGCGGACCAAAGGTGAGCTTTCTGTCCATGAGAATACCGAGGTACCTCACGTCCGGGCTCCAAGGCAGCTGTACCGGTCCCACCCGGATGTTGCTCCAGGGTTCGCGCGTCCTCCTTGTGAAAACAATATGTAATAATTAATTATGTTAATGAGTGCTACAATATTTTTTCTACATTATTGTCGTATATTCTTTCAAGTAATTTTTATTCCGTGAACGGTCGGCCGTTATTACAAACTTGCACTTGACTAGCACACTTCATCCCGTCAATGTGGGTTCAGTAAAACGGCGTATTTATAAACCTTATTCTATCGAATTTAATACCCCCCATCCTCATCAGCATTTCGATATTTACAAAACAGTACGCTTTATATGTGCAAAAGGGACACAGTATTATCGAAACAAGCGCCTGCAGGATGTTTTATTCAGTGCACATGTCACATGCAATCGGGGTAGAATTTAATGCACAAAACAGTCAGTGTACAATATCCACTACAACCGCATTACTTTAAACATGTGCGTCGGGGCCCAAACAAGAAGATAACGTCGAGCATGCATTGTTTGAGCGCTGTGCGCTGGAAAATGAAGGAAATGCCGGGAGAATGCACATAATATGAAATGAAACGAAATGAATACCGCTACTGTAACGTTCGGTGCGCGTATGCAGAAATGAATAGTTTGTACGTGCTGTGTAAGTAATAGACAATGTGCATATGTTTAACGTGGCATGTATAAAATAGACATGATTTGTGTGCGGATAATTTTTGCCTAATCTTACGCTGGTTGGAAGATTAAATTCTAGAAATGTGATAAAATTAGACACGGGTTTGCTTCAAGCGAAACTAGAGCCTCGTTGTGCAACACGTCGATATGTGCACCTAAATATTAGCCTTCTATCACCGTGGTTCATCTATTGGGTATTCTGTTAGATCACTTTTACTGTAGTGATTCCACTATTCACAACCTTATACAACGTGTCCACCTAGTGCGTGGATGGAAGATAATTTCTTTCCTGTACAATTTAGAGAAAGTTTTTAAATAAAAAATATTCGGAGACAAATGCTGCACAACGTAAGTATTCAAGTATACAGAGGGTTCAGTTTCCGCTGCGCACGATACATGTTTGTTTTTTTAAACGGAACACCCTGTATATTATTACGATTTTAAATACCTCTCTTCAGTTCATGACAACTTTCATCAATATTCCCTATACCTATCTATCTTAGTTTTTGAGATAATTAACATAATTTGAGATTTTTGCAAAATCGCACTGTTTCTTTAAGGGCCAATATCTTTCAACACTTTACACGATAAGGTGGTAATCTAAATTTTGTTTGCTGTATCGTATACGGCTAGTGACGGTAGTCGTTGCTTACACATATTTTCAACATTTTGCGAATTAGCAGCAGGTATATGAAGATCATTACAATGCTGATAGATGATAGATTTGATTTGAATATAAACGAGGCTTTCTTTTAATTTTTTTTCTTTATTTGCAAAAACAAAATAACCAGTACACATCATTTCTTAACATAATCTGCTTTAGACATGCATTTTCCCAGCAAATCGGTAGCTTCTTTATCTTGTCATTGTAAAAAGAAGTGGGTTGTGTCTGCAGCCAGTTGCGCACAAACTCTTCGACCCGATCGTTGTTGTTGAAGTGTTGGCCTCTCAAAGCCTTCTTCAATAGTTCAAAGAAATGGAAGTCCCAAGGCGGTAGATCGGGGTCATATGGAGGGTGTTCAAGTGGTACCCAATGCATTTCATTAAATTTTGCACACGTTTTGCAGTCAAAAAACATCGGGCATTCACTTTATGGAATCCTAGGTCCTTGGTGATTATAGATTGAGTACTCCTTATCTCAGAATAAATTTCGGAATCTAACGTAAATCGCCCTCCATGAGATCACCAATGGCGTTTATGTTCTGCTTCGTAATGCTCGTTCATGGGCGACGACCATGGCTTTCGTTTTCGACCCCTTCACGGTCTACCGTGAATTCTTTATGCCAGGCGAACACATGAGGCCTTGTTAGTGTTTGATCCCCGAACTGTGCCCTCTCCGGTTTCACGCCCTCACGGGAAACTTAATAATAATGCGTTGCGCAATTGTTAGGTGCACCTACTTCTCAGACATCACCTGTCATACTTACCGATGGAACTGACGAGGCTAGCCAATCGTTTTCCCACTCCTAATACTCCTCCCCATCACTCCTCGAAGCGGCTAAAAACTCTGTTTAATATTAAGCACTCTAAAGCAAAAGTGTCGTTTATATTCGATCCACCCTCGTATTCGAATATTATTATTTTGGTGTGATGTTCAATGTATTTGTTTTACTATTAGTAATTTCATCCTTACATCCAGTATTCGTTAAATAATTAATTATTTCGTGTTATATAAATTGCATTATCTTCATACATCCAACCCAATGATCCAACGTCAAATTTACAAAAAATACAGTGCCGTCCATGAAGTTCACATCAAATAAAAATAGAAGTATATACAGCAATAGCAAAAAGCTACTTGGAAATTTCACCTGCACACTGTCGTATAGTTTCTTAGAAGTGAACAATATTGTGAAACGATCTGTATGCGGACACCTTATTTTTCAAATACCACCGCAAAAAAAATTGCCCGTGTAAGATCGATGAACGGGTAAGATATTTCCAAAGATCTACCAACTCACTTCGCAGGAAACATTTGCAGTAATTAACATATAACTACCAACCATAATTATAATAGTTCTCTAGTTTTAATACACCGCACGTAATCCCCTTAAAATACCCTTCGATTAAATATTCCACAATTTAAGGCAACTTCCACGTTAACTTCGAGCGTTCACGTTAATTTTTGATATCCTCGTTTCACTTATTCACATTCAAATTCATATACACCGGCAGTGCGCTGTCCATTAACAACAACGGACCTGTATGTTATCACCGGTCTCGTACGAATCCGTAGGGAATATTAAAACGAAATCCTCTTACCCGGGCGCGTCCGGTGGTTATGGCGTTGCGGTTAATTTCGATATTTCGAATTCGGACCACCGGCATAGCAAAAACGCCCTATTTACACAAGCCTTTTCGATGTTTGCTTTTCATTACGTGCGATATTCTAGCCGCTATGAGTTTGTAAAGACATAGAGAAGGTTTGGACAACAGCGGACTTTATTGTGACAATGTAATCTAGATTGAAAAGTTGGGGAACGGAGTCAATGTTGGATACAAGCGAAACAAAGTGGAAACTGTTATTTTTTTAAATGAAAATCTTAACTAATCCTGTTGTATTTTGTAGATTTTTCCATTTATGTGTGAAATAATATCTACGCACAATATTTATATGGGCACTTGCTTTGTAGTTAGACCGCAGATGTTCAAATGGGCACGGATCTGGGGACCGTGCAAGCCGCTGTGAATGGTGAATCCCATTTTTGCGAACCCAACACAATGCCTCCTTGGAACGGTGGCAAGACGCATTATCCTGTTGAAAGTAGGAGTCAGGATCCTTTTCAAATAATTTTAATATAGACGGTTCCAAGATTTCACTTTCCATCGTTTTATAACGAACGATATTCATATGGCTTTCACTTAAATAAATTTATCCGACCTCGAACATACACCTCAAAACCTTCACACTTCTACCTCCGTGTTTGACTATAGGTACGATACAATCGGGGTGAAATACTTCTCCTTTCCTGAGCCGTACGTACTGCGTGCCAGGTCGTCCGAAAATCTATAATTAGCATAAAAAAAAAACGTATATCGTTATTTCTTTTCACAGATGTTGAAAGACGTCGATTTAATTTTATGCCGTTGCCAAGTGAAGTGAAACTGCGTTCAAACCTACCTCTATATTAGATTCTTCGGACCATATATTTTTTTATCAATTCTCAATAGACCAATATGCATACCTTTTAGCCCATTGAAGACGCCTCCGGCGAGCTATACGGCCATTTAAATTCGCTTCTTTAAGACGTCCTTTTACAGTTCTCGTTGAAATTGTAAGTTTTTGATGCACCCACAACTCACTAGTTAATTCTTTTATTGACTTTCTTCGATCTGATAATACCATTCTTTCCAAATGCCGATCATCTCTTACTGTAGTAATGCGTTTGCGACCATTTTTCTTTCTATTTTCGTACGAAGGAATCTCGTGAAAACGTTTTAATGGATTTTGTACAGCACAACGTGAACACTTTAATTCATTTGCTATTGCCATTTGAAATAAACCAAGTGAATTTAGCAACACTATTTGACTCCTTTCAACAACCGATAACTTGCGTGTTTTCGGCATGACATATTAATTAAAGCACACCTAAACCAATAAAAATACTTTAAAAAAATACTAACGCATATGATCTCAAGAATAGTTTCCTCATCGGACGTTAGACACACTGATGGGAAAATACATTTTTCGTTTCTAATCCCAAAACTCTAAGTTTAATGCTTTAATTAATACGTGGATACCGCTGTTCATCCCAGGCACATTGATGTACGTTCTGTGACGTTCAGGTAATAGGAATACTCTAACGGTACCCGATATGATCTTTCATCGGCTTTCATAACTTCAGTATAGTTTTTTAAAAATTTTTTGTATACACTGTAATGGTGTATATTTACATCGTCAAACGCAGTTGTCATTCGAGCACGTATAGTGTATCAGTATCGCCATTCGGTCAATGTGAAATTCCCTCTAGCGGACATTAGCCCTTTTTCAGAAGCCTCTATTCCTCCCCGAGTGTCCGAACTTCGGAGTGGAGGTATTCAATAATTTAATTAAATCCAGACAACGACAAGTGTGAAGTAATGGGGACGAAACTCCACTTCTGTAGAATTCCTCCATTTCGTAAATCTTAAAAATGAATGAAAAACATTCCTACAACAAACAACAGAGTAAATTCAGAGAAATTTCGAGCATGATTTCATGAATTAAATATCTTTCGTAACGGCTTTGTTAAGTACGTCAGTGAAATTTATTATTGGACAGTTGCCATTTGAGTCATCGAGTCGCGTCACTGCATTCATTACATTATGCCAGATTAATAAATAGGTTTATTTATCGAAACTTCACCATCAAATTATGTTTGGAAAGGAATTTTCAAAATTTGCTGTGGACAAAACAATCGCCATCGCGATTAAAATAATAGAGTGAAGGGACGCTAATTAATTTGATTACATTTGGTTAAGCTTTCATCGAGGTAACTCGTATTTTGACTGTGTTCCAAGTTTTGAAGTGTGTAATATTCAAATCGTAGTAAAAAAATTCAAGGTAAAAGTGAGGGTTGGAGTTTGAGAACTGGCAGTTCCCCGTGAATGCCATATAAACATTCATAAAGTTTATATGACGTCGTCTTGTAAATCCAGGTTAATTTGCATTTTACAGTTTTAATTTTCGTTAATTTCCATTTACTGATATTAAAATTCTTTTGAAATTGCCGAAAGAGTGTGTAAGAACACTTCCAAACCCCAGTTCGTCTAATTATTTAACTAATTTGCAATTTTTTGAACAATTTTCCTGTTTTAAAACATTACAATACCTATTCTTGTCTGTATTTTCTGTACAGATTTTCTTAACATTAACATCAATTCCTACTGTTTTTGCATATTTATACTGTAATATTATTAATAACTCTAGTAGAATCGATGTAATTAGCGCCATTACTAGCCCTGTTCAGCCACATGCAGTCAGGTGCGTTCAGGTAACAAGGACGCTCTGCCGACACTTAACATAACGTTGCAACGGCTTCTATTGCTGCGTTCCGTCTCTTTGATCCCCTCTCTTTATCTCGTGGGTTTTATTCAGTGAGTATATCTCCACTCAGCGATAATCCCTGGGAGAAATAACTCGCCCCCATAATATATTATTTCGGTCCTTATAAAATAATTCTATTTGGTTTTAACAATAATTTTCCAAATTAAATAAGGCTATCCAATGAGTCGTCAGGCTCGCTGTGAATCGTGTACATTTCAAGGTTGCAGAGACGCAGCGATGACACTTCGCGATGACGCTAGACGGTAAACCTTAGCATAATATTACAGTCTGGAAAGAAATCTATAATTTGAAATCATTTATGTAAATTAGGTTATATAATTTTATTTTAAAAACAGTAAATGTTTTTAAATAGCAATCATTTCATAAATTATTATTGGTGAGGAATGCTATAATAACAGATGAAGTAGAGTACGTTAATACAATCAGGGAATTTGGCACTAATTCTCGTTAAAAGTAACTTTTTAATGTGGATAATGAGAAAAAGTTATTTCAAAATTTCATTTTTATAATCTGGGCTCTTTTGTGAAAACGTATGTGGCGCGCTTGATTAAAGAGTGCGTATTAAACGTCAAAATTAAAAGCTTAGTTTTCTGATACTCTTGATATTCCCGAACTCACGAACAAATCTATGAGATAATAAAAAAATATCTCTCTCATCCTCCTAAAATTCCAAATATAACATTACAATGCATATTACTTTCCATAGCCTACTTCAGATTTCAAATCAAACTAAACCGTTCATAGAAGAATACAAATTTATTTGGTTCTCAATCGCTTACAAATCAAGCATGCGCAAACTAATTAAATCACTCCAAATTAATCCATGGTTTTTGTTTCATATTTCTTTTTCCATCCGGGATAACGTCAAACTTGTTTCGCAAACAGTAACATCAATTCTCTTTTCGCTACTTCAGTATTCATGGTTTCTGAGCCGAGCTGACTGTTCTGCGTAATAAACCGATGGTTATTGGTCAGCGATGATGGATGAGATTCTACGAAATAGGCACCGGATGCCATGAAAGATAGATGATTTAATTTTCGCACTGTTGGGCTTAACGCATTGTATTGTATCGGTAAAGAGAATCCAGCGTGGTATTGACGAATTTATAGCATTGTATCAAAGTATACTATACAGTATGATCCTGTAATACATCATCTCTCTCTCCCCTTGCAACTTTTGAACGACAGCAGTTAGCGTTTTTAGAAAAATGCGTGGATTATGTTTTGTTGCATGGTAAATTTTGATGTTGCCTACAGTTTGATTTCTTTCCTAGTGTCATTGAGAATATATCAACTTTGTAATCTTTCTTGGGGAGATCTTTATGTAATCTAGCTAGCCATGACGAATGGCATCAATTTTTAGACGTAGGGCCAATTTTAAATATTGTGACGAGGTGGTGATGACATTGAAAAAAATGTATAGTTTTGAATAATAGAACCACTCATTAGTGATTTAAAGCGTAAACACGGTAGCATTTTAAAATTGTTGCCTATAGAAGGAAATAGTCCAAAATTTATCCATGAATGGTTGCTGTATATTGTGATGCTCCATCATATCATCAAGTAAGATTCGGGTCGAGGCAGTTTCATTCGGGTCGGAAATCCATTGAAGGTGATTAAAAATCTAGTAGACCTCTTGAGGCACGAACACAGGAAACAATAAAGATTGTATTGCAGTTGAAGGTATGACGTTTCGGCTACTGCAAGGAAGTTTTGAAATTATTTTCTTGGCTTTCGAGCTAAAACCGCATCGCTATCATAGCTTCGACCGACGTTTCGTCCACACTCCTATGGGACATCTTCAGAGCTTCTATTGCTGCTGCTGCTGGTACTGCTACTGAGTCACTCAGTGTGCAGTAGCATTAGCAGAAGCACTGAAGATGTCCCATACGACAGAAGTTACGACAACGTCGCGATTCCAGCCCAGAAACCAAGAAAATAGTGTAATTGCCGACCGCGAAAGCCTACGTACCAGAATAGTCTTAAAAATTTTACATCAAGATGTAGGGATGAACAAAGTGTCAGAGAAATGGATTCTTGCACTAGAACAGAGACTTGTTGGCGAAAAATTTGTCAAACAAATTTGGATGCGTCAAAACAAAATTGCAATTTTTTTCGAATTATCACTGGTGATAAAACATGGGTATATCACTGGGACTCCCAACGGAACAACAAACTCATCGCAAATGATAGATAAAGAGTCTCCGCCACCAAAACAGACGAAAACGTAGTGTTCGACGTGAAAATATGTGGCAACGGGTTTCTGGGATCGCGAGAGAACTTTATTAGGTGAGTACATGAAGAAGGGCACTACAATTACCGGTGACGTTTATAAAGAGACCATTAAGAATCGTAAAGCTACCATTCGAGCGAAAACACGTCAAAATTTTGTTGAAAAAACCAAATCTCAAAAAGCTCGACAAGTTATCCAGGGATGTAGTTTCTACGAGTTGAGGCATCCAGCCTATCCCTAATCCACATCCACCAGTTACTATATCTTCCTTAAGTTGAAAAAGTGATTACGAGGGCAGAGATTCTCTTCTGACGGAAGCTTTGAAATTTCTGTTGATGACTATTGTGAGGAGCTTTCTGTTATTGCAGAAACGTTGGAATAAGTGTATAGATTGCTAGCCAGGTTATATAAAAGGTTTCCTTCGTAAATGTAATACCCAGTATATGTTTACGTTTTTGGAGCAATGATGCAAAAGCTAATTGAACGATACCACATATGTTATATTTTAAATTGAAAAATATCAGTAAACCCTAACAATTTTGGCTACGAAAAGAGCGCCAAACTGTGTCCTGTGCTGCCAGATTTATCTGAAGAGCTCGTTGCTAAGAAACGTGATCACAGCAATTACCAATCCAGCAATAGCATTCCGATCCCGCATTTTCCCATCTCCCTTATTATAATTTATTGTTATTAAATAACTTTTCACCAAATAATCTACACATACATGTGTATACCCAACCAAATAGAAACGGAAAAAAGCAGAAATCAATAGCGTTTATGGGATTACACGTGCTTCCTACGAAGTTTAATCTTGTAAAAGATCTTACATAACAAGAAGGATAATAAAAATGAAAAGATGATTTTCCCTCAACGTTAAAAGATTTTCCACCGGATGAAATTTAAAATAATCCGTCACTCTTGAAAATATTGCTCGGAGAACTTTTTAATATCTTCGAGAAAAATATTCCCAAAGAAAACAAGAAGAAACAAAAAAAAATCTTAGCCAAGTAACAAAATGAAAATAGTGGCAAATTATGTTCAATTCGTCTGCGCGGTTATTTTGTTGGTTTTTCTTTTTGTTTAGCTTTTCATTTTACCGATTCACGAGCAAGCTATCGCAAGGGGATAGTTGAATTGAAAATAGAACAGAGAAACGGTGCAACAGTAATAGCTGCGCCAGCAATAGCCACAACTCAAGAGAGAGCATAGTTGGGTGGTTTTAGGAGATTCTGCGCTTCGAGCGATAAATAAAATTTTCCAATCGAGCGGAAATTTGAAATGTACAGAGTACCTCAGTTCAGCCGTTGAAGGTTCGTTGAACCGCAACGGGATGATGTAGCAGATGTATGAACAAAAAAGCAAGGCGGTCGCTTCTAAACTTTTGCATTTACATCATATATCTACAACTATTGAATCTAAAGAGAATTTATTTGTAGAAAAACTTCTTGATCTTTTATAACCGCTAATTGTAAGCGGAACTAATTTTATTATTTAGTAAGGGTCATTTCCACCAAACCGATCTGACTTGAATTGGAAATATGTGTTTTTGGTCTTTTGAATGATTCTAATAGAGAAATAAATGTTCGTTCAAGTGCTACAAGTCCTAGATTGTAATATTCTTTTATTGCTACTAAAAAGTGCATTTAAAAGCGAAATGATAATAAACCAAAATATATTTCCAAAAATATGACAAAAATACAATTCATTAATTTAATTTTGGTCTTTTCGTTTGCTTGTTTTTTCCCTCTCTTTATCGCTTTTGGACCCATCCTTGAGAGTCTTTCTTTTCCCATAGTTCGCTTCTTGGATAGGCTTTGAGGCTACGTCATCGGCTTTACTTGGATCTATGCAAAGCGAACATTATTATTAGAGTAACCAAAACTTGCGGACTCGCATAGGCGTCGGTATTACGGGTTAATATAAGAATACGAAAAATTCATAAATAAACTTACTTGCTAATTATTCAACAAATTAGAGGCATCAGGATGTGAACTACTGTAACTTGCATCATTGCATATGTTTTCACAGTTACTTCTTTAAACCTTGTGCGTCACAAGAAAAAATATTCTTATACATAGAAAACGATCTCTCCACATCTAAGGAAGTTACATTTGCATGTAGAAACTGTTTTTCAAAATCACTTAAAAGTTCACTATTCTTACACTTATTATAAACGGCCTCTAAAGTATTAAAATCGGGATTTTTCCTTAAAACATCTGCCAACATTTGACTAGCACATAATCCTGGCGTATCATTTAATGTGTGCAATTTATTTTTTACACTCTCCACTATGTCTAATGATTCCTACAATGACAATTCAGTACATTGTAGTTTTCTGATGGCATCTAGTAATACTGTATAATTGGTACATATTGTTGTTAAATCTTCTAAAAGTTGAGGAATTTGAAATTCTCTTTGACTTTCTCTAATTGCTTTGGATTCATTCCGATTAAATCGCATTATAACTGATTGAATTTGTTGAAAATGGATCAAATAGTAAGAAGCTGCTGTTAGCCAAGTACCCCATCGCGTTAAAATTGGTTCAGGAGGTTCTAGAATACCTGGACAAAATTTACGAAATTCTTTTAAACGTTTAGGAGATTTACGAAACACTGCTTTAGTACTTCCAATCATCCGATCAACGTTTCCGTAATGTTGTCGAACAACTTCACCAACTAAATGCAAAGCATGCAGCACGCAGGTTATATGTATTAAGTTAGGAAATATATGTTTTAGGGATCGCCCAACACTTAACATCGTTGCTGCACTATCTGTCACAATCATCACAACTTGATCTTGGGCAATTTTACATTTTTTCAAAGCGTCCATTATCACTTTTTGAATATTTTCCGCTGTACATTGTTGAACACGTTTGCAAGCTAACAAATATCGAGATGCTGTGTTCTCGCTAGATAAAACGCGAGCTATTACATTCACAATACTGTTTTTCTATATATCGGTCGTCTCATCCACAGTAATCCATATTTTTTTGGAACACAAATCACGTTTACACACATTTTCTAGCATCTCTTTCATTCGCGGCAAATGATTCTGTAATTGTGTTTGTGAGGGTAATGGGTACTTTGGAACGTATTGTCGCCAAAACGTTTTAAGAGCTGCTTTTCTCACCAACGACAACGGAAGATTACAAGAGGTAAACATAATTAATAAATGTATGAGGAATAGTGTATAAGGTATTTCAGTTCTTGCATTTCTCATATGCTTAATACCATTGACATGCCTCTGGCAATCAGTTCTGTCCAATGCAGCCAAACGAACATTGTATATTAAGCAAAAAACTGCACTACCATCATATTTTAAATGGGGAAAAAGTGACACATACTTATGTACATTAGTAGCAAATCTATTACGAAGCATTGTTTTCTTAGGTATGTAAATATTAGTTCTATATGAAACGATACACTAATTATGTACTTGGTATAATACTACAACACAGAAAAAACACCAGCTATATTTTCAAAAGCGACACGTAAGTACATAACCTTGACCGTTCGACTAATATCTGCAACAGCTCAACTGGTACTAAAACGAAATCTCTCTCAGCGCGGTTTAACATGATTTATATTCAAGGTCGACACTACATGTCTGCTTCTCTACCGGTTTAGTTTATTTATGAATTTCTCGTATTCTTATATTAACCCGTAATACCGACGCCTATGCGAGTCCGCAAGTTTAGGTTACTCTAATTATTATATAAAAATATACTATAGCCTACCCTTCCGGTATAACCGGAAATTATTAAATTTATTTATTAATTTATTAATTTTATTTATTATTAAAAATATTTGAGTAATAATTTATACGATGTTCCATTTAAAATAACAAAGTTGAGTTATTATTTTTTTGACTTGTTATTTTAAATGGAACACCGTATATATTATTACAATTTTTCACCAATCT
Organism: Dynastes maya; assembly: GCA_029619315.2. Taxonomy (NCBI): domain Eukaryota; kingdom Metazoa; phylum Arthropoda; class Insecta; order Coleoptera; family Scarabaeidae; genus Dynastes; species Dynastes maya. The sequence goes on from JAROYE020000008.1 coordinate 32,009,444, forward strand.
TATCCACGCTGTTGAGAAGTTACGTTTATTTATTATGTTATATTATTTATTTAAGTGAAATTTCTTAAAATTAACACAACCTTAAATTTAAAAAGCAATCAATGGAAATACATATATTCGTTATCTTCGAAAAACAAAAGTGTTTTTTACAACACACCTTAATACCGTAAATGTGTGAGTATTTACGGTATTAAGTACAGCACGTTTGTTATACGAACGAAGATTATTTAAATCTATTTATTATTTATAGAGAATACGATAAAGTGATATCAAGAACATGCGATACCTTTGCCAGTCGGCCGCGAATTTCGAGACGGCTACTGGCGTTAGCTCTTTGCTATACCTATCTAAAACGTGTGTTAAACAGGATTTTTAGTATATACAAAGTACCGCCGTTGGATTGCAAGCTGTTTCCTTTGCATGCTATCCTACTCTTCGTATGCGAGGCTATTCCACTCTCTTACTAATCGATACCTACGCTTATGCTAATCAAAAGTTATTTATTTGTCCATGTCCACTCTCCGATAAGGTATTTAAAATATGAGGTATCGGTCGGACAACGGCGACGCGTTTCCCATTCTTTTTTTCCTTACGACGATAAATTTTGAAAATACGAAGACCCGATTAATGTACTTGTGGGCGGCCGATTCGAACGAAATTACGCCTATTTTATAGGAACAATTGCGCTCTTTTTATCTAGATAGATTGCAACCCTTTAGCTGGTTCCCTCTTTTTCGCAAGTTCCGTATAATTTGCTTCCTTTTGACGCTCTTTCCCGTCTCTCTCGCGCCTACGGACGACCGATCTATAACCGAGGACGCAAGAGAGGTTACGTGATTTTCACTTCTTATTATATTCTAATACCCTTGACGTTTCAGTGGACATCCAGCTGGGTGTTGGTCTAGAATCTTTCGGCTCTCGTAACATGATTGCAATTTTGTTCACACGATTTCCTCGGAAACAGACTTTTAGTTCTTAACCTCCTTCCTTGATTCTGCGTCACATATATGGACGACACACCGCTTATAGTTGAAGACGCAGATGTACAAATACTAATGCAGAACTAATGCAGAATCAAAGTCATTATAAAATTATATCTTCTTGCAAACTAAGTGACATTGATTGCAACAGTTTTTTTTTTTGGTTTCTCATGGGAACGCCATTTAATTAGCGATTTACATATAACTAGATCTCCGATCGGCGGACAATGTTAATATTCACTTCGCACAGTCGATTCGCTGTTTGTGGATACGTATATACTTACTACGATGCTGGCGTACCGCCGGAAAGTACCAACTCTACGTATAAGTTTGTTTTCAGTGTAATTTGCCAATTTGTGTTTTCAATTCAGCCTTTCAATTAGCGCTAATAGACATGTGGTTTGTTCCTACACATGTGCTTATCCGCAATTCTATCAATGACGTGAGGATTCACAACGTCACTTGTAAAAAACACCCTCACGCAAGCACAGATTCAGCGAAATATCTCGATATTGCATGCAAATTTTCCTTTTGAGCTCTTTATTTGGTTAACGTGACCCTGTTTGTTTACCATTAGAGTGGACGATGCTAAATTTGCCTACGTCTATAAATATAACGTGTTTCCAAAAGATGTAAGAGCCGTTTCACACTTACAAGAATTATTATGAAAATTTTAGTGAAAATTATTCCGAAAATTTTCAAATAAATTCTTTTAAAAATCTTTGACGTGGCAAACAGTATTCTTATTCTGAAATTTATTATGAAAATTTTCACAATAAAAATATAGAGAATGTTCTATATTTTCAACAAAATTTGACAAGAATCGGCGCGAGTAAGTGCGCACAAACACCGCGCGAATTAATACATTCACGCATGAAAGTGTCTTCCCATTTCATTTAATGTCACCTTCAATTAAACTCAATATTAATTGGAATTGATTAAATGTTAGTCATTCTTAGAAAATCTCTGTAAGTATTGGTATCTTCTTGCTTTAATTCATTGTTTAGCAAAGCCAGGGTTCCTTTCCCTTGCTTGTTTTACAACCACTTTCTTGACCAGTACGATCGTTTCCTTTCATTTTTTTTCTTAGCCATTAAATATATCATATAACAGGTAAGAACGCCTGCTGCCAGCAGTAATAACCGATTTGTACGCATTTTAATAATAATTCGCACAATTACAATTCCCGCAACCTTCACAATAAATATTTGAGGTTCATCAATACCTGTTGCGTGTCAATACTACCAATACATTACCAGTGTTACTGAACAATTTTACGAAATGCGCCTGCGTATGACAATAGCTATCCTGAAAATTTTGTTGCATTTTCTAGTCGTTGCAAACGGTAAAAATAATCACAAAATTATTATTTGGAAATTTATTGTGAAATATTTTATGAGATTTCTGTGAATGATTTTCATAAGAATTTTTATAATAATTCTTGTAAGTGTAAAACGGTTCTAAGTCTCATTTTTGATCTCAAAAGGAAGAATGTGCAACAAAATATGGCGATGTGTCCAAAATAGGATCCACCTCCACAAAGTCTCAATTCAACATTATTGGTAGAAACGACCAACCTAAACGATCTTTCAAATAACGGAAGTATCTCAAAAAAAATCCACATTTCCTTTTAAGAAGTGCCATTTGGGTATATACACTAAATTTAAAAATAATTTAAGATTTGTTTCCATCTCAATTAATTTTTAATTTAGAAATATCCATATTTATATTAATTATTACGGGTATAATAGCCAAATCAATATTTAATATATTTGCTGATGGATATTGTCCTATTAACGAAAATAGCTAAACAAAAATTTACCGGAAATTTAATATTGTGGGTAATAAATTGCAGGAAACATTCTCGCTGCTGAATAGCAAATTAAATTATTCAATTACATTAATATTAAATATTGAATTCAGAGATACGATATAATTACACCAGAGGATATTTACAAGCTGCAAATATAACATTTAAATTAATAACGGTATTGCATTAATTAATACAAGCATATATTTTATTTCAATGGACCGTATATTTCGTTGAAAATGTAGTTTTATCATTAATTGCTCTCAAAGTTAAGATATAATGATTTAAACGTATTCATTACAACAAGTCAATTCAATATTTCATAAAAATACCGTATCTGTTGAGAAAACACAGAAATAATGAAATACGAACCAATTAAAATGAGAAAATATAATACGGCTTGTAGTAGATTTAATTTCTTTCAGCAGCAGTAGGAAGATGATCCGATGAAAATGTTTTCCGGGAAGATTTTAATTTGATATTTGTTTTCATAAAAGCAAGGATAAAGTTTGCTGTTGACGTTTTAAATTGGAATTGCAGATGTTTTGTGGTTTTCACGATAAAATTAAAAGACATCGTGTTGTTGTATATAAATTAAATTATTTCTTGATCAAAATTTTTTGCTTTTTTCAATGAATATAGTACGTGGAAAAAGTATCTAAAGTTTGTTTGAAACCACCCTATACAATACATACACGAATGGTTGTCGGATCGTAACTGCGCCCCTTTCGTCTACATATTCGTCAGTCCATAAGTTCAGCCGCAGTCGGCCTTGATACAGATATAAGACAATCGCGACTAGTTAGTGGTACCGGGTGTATCGCTACGTTTTATTCCAGTTTAAGATCAAAGAAAATATTTATTCTTATAACTCACATAATAGTGAAAACCTTAGTTTAATTAATAAAGAGATTAACTCTAAAATATTTACGATTTATAAACTGAAAGTAATGTATAAGGTTCGCCAAACGAGTGCAACGTCATAGGCGTATCGCGCAAAAGTAGGTACGTGGGATACAGTATTATTAAAAAATAATATATTCTTACTTTTTATTGACGTCTTGATGTCCACTGCGATAAAATACTATTGCCCCGGTAAGCCGCGTAAAACTGCAACATAAGCAACGCTTCCACTGGCTTCGCATCGACCTAAATCGCTTCTCGGCGCTTCTGCCGTAGCACGCGTTTGTCGAACCTTAGTAATATATTGCACAATCATAAAATAAACAATTTTATTTCGCTAAAGAATCCTACAGCGTAAAATAAAAAACTTAAACGTTTGAAGTAAAAACACAGAGCCAGAAAGTAAACAACCGTTTGTCATTAATTACGAGGTAGGCGCTATAAATTCTCGGCCTGACACACAAAAAATAAACTTGGTAAAATACAATAATTTTTATTTTTCAATATAAACTCCTCTAGCTTCAATACATTTATTACAACGATCAATTAATAACTCTATACCCTTGTAAAAATAACCTAAAGCTTTTCCCTCAAAATGTTGTATTACAACTGCTTGCAACTCATTATCATCCTTAAAACGACATCCCATCGATTCCTTTTTGGATAGAGGATCATAATACAGAAACATTGTTTCATCTCCTGTGACAATGGACTCCAAAATCGGTTTCGGGTCGTTTCCACACATGTTTAAAAACGAGCGCGCACATTTGACCCGACGTTCACGTTGGAGAGCAGAAAGAAGATGCGGTACCCATCTTGCACTAATCTTATTCATATCCAAATGATTATAAAGAATTCGGCGAATGCTTGCTACAGAAATGTTAGACATCACTGCTAATTCCTTCACTTTTAAGCGGCGATCTGCTAATACCAGGGAAGAAGACAAATCACCATAAACGCCGTCTAAACGTTGTTTAATGTGATTAGGCGTATGACCTTCTTTTGTTAAAAATTTAATGACCGCGCGGTACTAAATTTTCGACATTTTCATGCACGAATCACGTTGTCAGGCTGGCTACTAAAGGCTACTACCCTTCGAGGTGTAATATACATAGTGTGCAACTATGATGCAACGGATTTTTAATACGCTAGAACCTGTATAACCCTGTCAGACAGAGAATTCAGAGAGTAATTGGTTCACCTAATAAAAACAATAACTGCAACTATTAATCTAAACAACCGATAAATAACAAGGACAAATTTACTTCATACGCAAAACTAGAATTTCTAAGGAATGATTTATATCAAAGAATTAAATCAAATTCCCAAAAAATCCTTCTATTTTTGTTGACAGTATCCTAGTCGATAGTAAAATTCCTGCTGTACATTAGAAAGCATGTCGGTGGTATTATAGCCCTTGCGGCAGTGATAATTTTTTGACGAAATTCGTCTAAGTTACGAACTCGTTGAAATCGAACCGCACGTCAACGTAGTTCGGAGTTGGCTGAACTGAATCATCATAAGCATGTATAGCAATAAAAATCTCCTTCCAACGCCTACGATGAAGTCGTGCGTAACTCACATAGATATAAGCAACAGCGCTTGCAAAAATACATGCTATTAAATAACCGCCGAAAGCTTGGATTTTCCTTTGTGGAATAGTTCCCTAATTTTAAAGAATAATAGAGATTGTTTGCAATAGAAAACGAAGCAATATTATTTTACTCCTGGAGCTGTAGGCAATTTATGGGAAATACATTATATAAAAGTAAATATGCTTATGTAGTATATGGCAAAATTTACCTAAAAGATAATTACAACAACCTTAATATAGGTAATTAACGCAGTTGTTTGTTCTGCAAATTACGTAAATTTAATACTAAAACGGTTTACGGTAATTAATCTGAAGATGGCGCTGTTGTACTTCAGCGACCTCTTCTAGAGAAAATTTAATTACACAAACAACAATTTCGATTTCTTAAAAAGGAAAGGAAAATACCCTTGTTCTCATTTAAGACACATTAGAAAAATTATCCGTATAAAAGTACATTTTCCGCTCACAAAATAACCTAAAAATCTAGACTTTAATTAATTTTTCCCGCATTTTTCGGTAAGAGGGAGTTAATTAATCGTGAATTAATTCTCTCCATTACAAAAATATCGCGGCGCTTGCTTGTAGCGAAAAAAAAAAGAAGAAAGATGCCTCTGCTAGCTACCCACGCTGAACCAGACGATCCTGTCAAAAAATATAATGAACCATGACAGAGTTTGCAAGTTATCCAACGATGCCTATTCTAATTTGACTAATGGGGATGAAATTTTGCAAATTAGTGAAACGCGAAATGAACTTTGCTTTTTTCTTCTTTGTAAGATGTAACATTTGTATGCATATTACATTTTAAAATTCAAAATGGGTTTTTCTGTCCTAAATTTTTTGTTCGTTAAAAAGTTGACTTTCTTTTTCCTTAATTGGGGAACGGTTCTTTGTTTTCAAATGGCGAAAAGTTTTGCAAAAATGCTTTGCATTTTCTTGTTTTTTCTAAATAAAAGCTTTTATACAGGGTGGGGCAGGGAAGTATCCCTAAGGTAAATAAATAATAAAAAAAAATGTTAGAACAAAACTCTATTGTGGCATCAGAAGGGTACAACTGGAAGTTAATTGTACTTAGTTTTAAACAACATATCATGCAAGTGATGTCCCTCACTATCAATGCACTTATGTAGCCGGTTTCTGAAATTCTCCACAACTCTGCGAAGCATCTGTTGCGGAATGCAGCCAGGCGTAAGGCGTATTGGATTGGATTGGATTGGATTGGATTGGCGTAAGGCGTCAAGGCGTATTGCATTCTTCAAGGCTTCGAAGGTCCTGGATCGATGTTTAAACACCTCACTCTTGAGGTAGCCCCATAAAAAGTAGTCGCACGGAGTTAAATCCGGCGAGCGCGCGGGCCATGGCATGTCACCGTACCGGGAGCTCAAGCGCCCGGGAAACATTTCCCTAAAAACAGCCATGGAATTTCTAGCAATATGGGCCGTGGCACCATCCTGCTGAAACCACACTAATCCCCAGTTTATCTGTTGAAGTTGTGGTTCAAGAAATTGTTGGATCATGTTAACATACTGCTCAGAATTGACGGTAACATCAGAATTGTTCTCCTCGAAGAAATGGGGCCCAATGATGCCTTCACTGCTGATTGCACACCAAATGGTCTGGAACAGCATTACGAGGGGGAATTCGATAACGAGTACGCAACGCACGCTGCACTGCAACGATAGACTTGTTTTGGAAAAAATACGTCTCGACGGCAAACGCGCGTTGCTTTTTCGACCAACCCATGTCTACAACTAATGGCGACACTAAGAGAAACTTCCAATGCTGCAGCGTCATTAGAGCCTACCCTCACCCTTCCAACACATCCCCTACATTCACAACGCCATCTTGCCCCACCCTGTAGTATTGTGGCGGGTACAAAACATTAATTGATCCTTATCAAAGGTGCTAATTAATATTTTTCTGTTTTGAATAAAAAAGAATGAGCTAATTTTAGATGAAATAATTTTTCAAAATAAACATTTTATACACGATATACACTCACACAAAGTTCATTAATTCTGTTTACTTTCCAGTTATATCAAAATAAGATGTAATTTTTCAGGGAAACAACGTTCTCATTATCTAAAAATACTCTTGCGCTAAACGTAATCGAATTATTTTCTTTCAAAACCATCCCAAGTTTCGTACCGGTTTTAAACAAAGCAACAAAAACGTCTGATTCTTCTCATAGTTTTCGCTGGTCGATAACCACTTGAAATATAACCCAGAAATAACATTAGATGAAGTTGAAACGTCGCGCGAAGGGAATGCATTCGACTAGATCTTACCGCTATTTCTCGGTTTCACCACGCAAAACAAAAGCTTATAATAAAACTGTCTGGACTCAAAATTGAATTGCAAACTTGGTCTCTATTCAACTGGGAGAAAGAAGCAGATGACTTTCTGATAAAAACTTTTCTGCGAAAGCAATATAACAACAGCAGCTTGGAGAATTCATAACCTTTGCAGGATATCGTTTGAATAGTAAATAAGTTGGCGTTTTTGGAAGTATTATTTCTGTAGATTAGAGAAGATGCAAACTTTATCATTATTCGTACGCTACAGAATATTCTACTTTAACTTTATTATTGGAAAGTTATCCTGAGCTACCACAAAACTTTTCCCAATATCACGGATGCTAAGGATTATCATCCGCGTTCACAAACATCTACCTAACGAATTCCTTAAGAGACAAGGAGCACGGAAGTTAATCTGAAAGATAGATGGGATGAAGTAACAAGTGTTTACTTGTTAAAGGCATGCCGTAAGATCACTTCAGCTAACGCACACAACTTCTCAAAACATCAACAGTTAGCTAGATAGATATGGGGGCTTTTATAAATCAATTGGGAAGTGGATCTAGATGAAACGAGGTACTTGACTGGTAGCTCTTGCGAGGTGATGAGGAGTCAGGGCGGTTTACCGAACTTATTCCCGTGCGGATGTGAAGGTGTATTAAAGTGAAATGGATAGTACTATTACTTAATCGGTCCTATCATCTTTAAACATGGGTGTGTAAGTTGGAACGTTAAGAGATAGATAGTAACATTGTAGCGGTTCTTTTTTCAAATTTGCAATATTTTCTAATCCGCTTCGAAACTCATCACGGTATACTTCACGCAATTCACATCCGCTACAATGTCGTCACAGTTTGCTCAGGGGATCCGAGATTATGTTCGGAGATACCGCAACCGAATATCTTATGTCATCATTGCGAAGTTCAAAGCGTCCCCTTTATAGTGCAAAAGAGGCCTGTGTACGTTCCGAACGCAGGAGAAAATTCCGCAACATAGTTGACAGTAGGAATAAGCCGCGGTGGTATGAGGTTCCCAAGCGAAAGCTTATTTGTTTTTGCGCGACGTGCGAGGAATTCAAACGTCGCCAAAGGTCACAAAGTATCGAGAATTTTGGACGACAGGTAGCACGCCAAGATCGTATTATGTGAGGTTTGCGAGGTTGGAATTGTATTGTTGAAGTCGGTATGTGCGGAATTGAATAGTAAAGATAAGGGGTTAAAATTGGGTATACAAGACGTTCTTGGCGTGTTGTCGTTCCAGTGGCGGATTAAGGGCCCCTAGGCATAAGTAATAACGGCCTCCCCCTCCATCTATTATTGCAAATTGTAAAATAAGCAATTTCAAAAATGTGTAAACAAGTAGGTAAAATGAATGTTGCAATTTTTTAAGCTCTGTTCATTTATTGTCAGATGTTCATGAAAATGTATTATTTCCTTTTCTAATTCATTTTCCAAATCTAACGGATATTTTTTAAGAAGCCGTTGAGCTGCGAATCGTTTGTCATTCAAATTTGTCTTTTCATAATCGAAAATAAACGAAAAATACACTTGCAATTCTTTATAACAACAAGATCTTCTTTCCATTTCAGAAATTATCACATATTACTAAAAATACCTCTACCCTACATTTTTGTTTTGGAGAAAAGTTTTCTGAATAGGAGGAATCACCGTGGAATACTTTTTTCTTAATTTGGCGTGTATTTTCTTTTTTATAAGAAACTTCAAACTCAAATTCAGTCAAAACCTTCAAAATAAGTTTCGCTTCTTCTTCATACTGGTCAAAATGTTCACGAATAGTTTTGAGGTATTCCGTTAAAGATGTAATTTGATCTACAACTTCTTTTAAAATAAGTCCTTCTTTTTGAAATGTCAAATGTACTTTGTTTGTTCTCTATAAAACACCGTAATCAAAATAAACTAAGGATATATGTTTCAAATTCACATAGTTTATTCATAATATTTGTTGCTTCATTTCATAATAATTTTGTTTTAATGACTTTAAGGCATCATATCTCGCTGACCGTCTAGTGTCAGACAGAGATTTCATCACAAAAATGCTTTCATTCGCATTAGAATTTAATGAAATTCTTGTATTAATTTCTTCTTTTAGCAAATTCCACCTGTATGTGGAACCTGACAAGAAATTGTATGTAAAATGTTTATACAATCCCAAAGAAAGATATAGCTTCTACACATACACTAGCTGCTGTCTGTCCATCTTATTTTGGACACCTTGATATTTTCCAGACATATTAGCCGCATTGCCGTAACTTTGCGAACGGCAATTTTGAATGTCACATCTACTAAATAAGAACAACAGTTGTCTTTTTTGTGCTCAACAGCGGGTGCCCATATAGCATTGGTATACTAAAATTCATAGATTTTTGGCACCACAACAGCGAAAAGGCATTGCTTGACCTAACCCAAAAAAACTAATGATTACTTTATAATCTGCAAAAAACCAACTTAAGAAACAGCCAATTTGTCATCATTACGGCTTCGAACTAATATGAGCTGATGCGGTGTTGTTTAAAGTTTCACTTCGTATTAAACTCAAGTTTAAAAATATTACGGTGAACAAATGTTGACAATGTTGAAATGAACCAAGTCCTAATTTCCCCATAATTATACAAACTTTCTTAATTAAAGCCCCAAATTCAAATAAAACTACCTTTACGAAATGTAATAACGGTCTCTTTAGCGAAAGCTGATGCGAAGAACTTTTCCAAACGAATTCGAAATACATATAAAAAAACTGGGAAGTGGGATATGATGCGGAAAAATGATTGCCCCTCTTACTCAAAACTTTACAAACTCCCTAACTGCGCAAATTAGCAAGAGAGGAAAGTCTTATATATAAAACGCTTATAAAGCAAAAGAACGATAAGATTAACTTCTCAGGATCGTTAGGTTTGGTCTCGGCTTTATTTATGCACGAATGGGATGGAAAATGGAACGTCCGAAAAGGATGTATATAAGTTCGTAAAAGATTTATGGTTGCCGAATCGATATCCATTTTCCTGAAAAAAAAAGATTATCTCAATTAAGAAAAAGTTATGGGAAAAGGAGAATATATCTTCTATATTCTGGAATTAAGCTAATCTTATCTTTACACAATTATTATCAATACAACAGTTGTAGAAAATATGTTGTTTTACTTTGAAAGCTTTACCAGCAAATAGCTTATTTAGTACCAAATCACAGAATTACGTCCTCAATATAATAGTCATACTATCACGTAGCCTCCAGTCTCTAATTCTAATTAACGTATCTGAACCGTAATCATGTTTTGATACAAGCTTTTGGCAATCAAAAAGGAGAATAATCGTTATCGATCCGATGAACTTGGGCACGTTCACAAACGTGGTGGTGTTTCAGCAAATTGATTACTGCGTTTCAACTATATAACCGCAATAGTTTGTAATTAATTACATCTACGATTGCTTATATGGAAATGCGGAGCTACATGCATAGAGCTTCAATAGCTTGCAGGGCTTTCAGATAGATTGGTTTGCGTTCGCTGATCAAATATGAAACGATGATAAATTTGATGGTTATTTTTTTTTGTAATCGAGCGGCGCATAAATGTATAAAGCAAATGTTTATCATGTAGTAATTAAAACTGAAGCCTCGTAGGGCTTATTTTTCATCCAATGTATGTAAGTTACGGCAGCGTACTGGTTGTTGGTTAGAAAATTGGAGGACAGAATTTACCTTTGGACCAACATGAAATATGATCCATTAAAAAATCTATTATTTACCTTACTATTAAATTTTAGAGGAAATAAGTAATAGATTTTTTCGCAAGTCTTAATCTGTGCATTTGGTGGAAACAAGACATGGAGGATTGCGCTGTTCAAATGAATATTTGCCTCATCCAAAAAGATTACATATTGATAGAAAAGAATTTTTAATTCAAAGAGGTATTTTTTTGAGGATATTTCTTTAATGGGTACTACTTATGCGATTTTTTCGAAATAATGTCATATTTGGCTGGACTTGTTAAATCTTTTACATAGTTTATGATCTGGTAACAAACGCAACAATGGGATCCATGCAACCTTTTTGTGACAGCAATGATTACTATACATTTTCATCGAGCCTGGTTATATTATTGCAATGGCTATATAGACAACAAAGAAGTAATAATTCCTCCAATATCTTTATACACTCCTCGTACCACCTTCCGTCTAGTCTCGCAAACAAAATATTTCCTCAACTAAGGTTCTCTTTAGAGTTGGATATACAAAGGTGGTATTAACCATCCACCAACAGATGCTACCTTAAAAACTTCATTGTTTTCCAATGAGAAATTATTTATTTATTAATATCCACTTATTAATCAATCGATACTTGGCTGATGATGTTGACCCACGTGTCTTCGAAAAGGCCTTCCCGAGTTAATTAATAATTTATGTGGTGCGGAGTGTGCCGTGAATATTTTGTTTGCCATACTACCTCACAGTCCTTGCTATCATTATTTATTAAAACTACTTTTGCATAAATGGGAATTATTTATAGTTGTGGTTATCCAAACTCTAAAAGTTTGGTAGGGATTCAAATACGTCTTCTACTTTTAACCACACTTAAGTCACATGTCACACTTCTCATTCACAACAAAAATATATTTATTCCTTACAAGATTGTCGTATATTTCGTGAAAGTAGTATACTTATTCTATTCATAGAAACATAAACTGAATAAGCTATAGTGATATTTAGAAAAATGCGGTTGTATTATATCAAATGAACGATAGTCCGACTCTGAATAAATAATTCTTTACTTCAAAAAAGTGGTAGATAGCTTATAAATAAATGATTTCTTCAAATTAAAATGGTATACTTATGTACTTCAAGAAAACCAATACATTTTCTTACATTTACACAATATTTTTTTCGATTAAATATTTCAAGAAATAATTTGTTATGTTATAAGAAATATTTAATTGGCACTATTGAAAAGAGAAATTTCTTAAAATGTATGCAAACTTCTTTGGTGCTGTTAGATGCAAAAGTGGTACAGGACATTTGACCGTCCTTGTATACACGATGGTTGATTTTTGCTTACCAGTGTAATTTTTAGTTTTTCCTTACTTTCGAAGGAATTTTACATCTGTGCAATCGTTTTTATTTTTATTTATATTTATAAATTAGCAATTCTCGACAACACACAAACTGATAGAATAATAATAATAATAATAATAAAGTTTATTAAACCCAACAGATTGTAAATCCACTTACAGGATCATAACTATTATAACACAATAAGTACTTACACCTAAACATGTGCACAATTTGCAATAAAGAAAGAGAAGTCAGCAAAATTTTAGTAATACATTTCTACTTGCACGAAGAATTGCAGCGCACATCTGAACTTCATTGTCTCTCCAAAGAGAAGAAAATTCAATGAAATTAAATCAAAGATCCCGAGATTCTAGCTTTATCTAACCAAATCCAATCGATATCCTCCCGCTTCACAATCTTTGATTTCCTTTCATTGACAGTAAAGATTCCCAACTCCGGTATTTCGCTTAAAAATATTAAACTCTGAATCACGTCACGTCTTTCAAAGAGGCACTTCTAGTAAACTTCAAAGTACGAGACGTGTTTTATGATTACGAGAAAACGAAACGTCAAATAAATGCAGAATGTATCAAGGGTACTATCGCAGAATCGTTGCATTCAATTCATACTATGTATGCGGTCGTCGTCACAAAGGGTATGCCACTGCTGTTATATTGGACAAAGTACGTTACTAGGTTGCGTAAAAAGCTCCATGCACGAACTGTGCGCTCTAAGCGTTTCATTTCTAGCGTAAACTAAATGTTTTTGAGTATGCTGCTTTATGTAGGTATACGAGGATATTGTATCTACTCTTATTTTACTGTGGTGTTTGTTTAAGTGCTTTCTTCTTTATAACGTAAATAACATTAACCTCCACACAGTACATACACACAATGTGTAAAAGGTTGCTTCTGTACATAAAACCTTGGCCAATAAAACCGAGTTCTTATAAATTTTTTCAAATATATAAAATGCACTCGTTGTTTTAAAAAAAAAATAATGAAATTATTACATATTATTAATTATAACACATGTGTTCCTCTGATAAACCAAATAAAACCCAGGTACAAACAATTTTTTTCAGTTCCGTACGGACTGTTAAATCATAGAACTAGCAAAGAGTAAGTGATGTTCTGTAAATATTTACAATTATTATGGCAAAAAAGCGACAGTTAAGAGAATGTAAGAAGGCATACATTGCGATTTTGTATTCTACAGGAATCTTGTAAACTAAAACTGTCCAAAGGCTAAAGTATTCACATCGTGCTGTTCAATTAGACATAAATAGGTTTATGACAGTGAGATGTATGAATAGAGACTTTCTCTTCGGGGTACGAACAATCTTGACCATGGTAATTGTCAAATATGTAATCTTAATATAACATTCAAAATAATGAATGAACTGAACCTTGCCAATGACATATACATAACCTTTGGTGATGTTGAAAAGGCCTTTGATAGTGTGCCCCGAAGAATAGTGTGGAAAAGCCTGATAAGAAAGGAGTGAACAAGAAATTGCTTGAAGTAATAAAAAGTTTCTACAAAACCACAAAAAACTGTAAGGACAGGAAACTTAGAATCAACAGAGTTTATTACCAATGTAGGGCTAAAGCAGGCTGGTGTCCCGAGTCCGAGCCTTTTCAATAATGTACTAGACACAGTGTTAAAAGAAACCAGGAGAAAGACAAGAAGACTACACTGGACTACAGAAATCTAAATTTAATCGAAATAGTAGAATGTGCGATTGCAAACGACCTAATTGTCTTGCCAATAGCAAAAGCAACCTGCAAACAAACTTAAACATATGGAAAAAATCATTAGAAGACAGCAATTTAAAAATTAATGTAGAGAAAACAAAAATAGTGGAAATAGGTAAAAACAATACGAAAGTTGTAATAAAAATAGATGAACAACGTGTAGAACAAGTAGAACTATTTAAGTATCTGGGAGTCAAAATACACAAGGATAGAAAACACAACGCAGCAAAGAATGCAAGGCTAGAAAATGCAACGAAGCTATATTACACTCTAAACAAAGCTTTCACAGAAAACAGATAACGGTGTTTGAAACCATTTTCAAGCCTACTCTAACTTATGGAAGTGAAAGTTGGGTCCTTAACAGACAAGCAAAATGTAGGATTCAAGCATTAGAAATCAGATATCTGAGAGCAGTGAAGGGAATCGCACAAAGAGGTAGAATTAGAAATTTATTAGTATGAAAAGAGCTGATTGTAGACCTTACCTTAGAAGGACATTGAAAGACGGTTTCGGCACATTGCACGAATGGGAGAAGAGAGACAAACAAGAAGAATATGACAGTCCAAATCACAAAAGAACGACAGAGAGACAGACCCAGGAAAACATGGGATACAGTAATCACAGAGTGTCTGAAAAAATGAGATCTGATAAGGGGGGAAGCAGAAAAAATTGTAAAAAAAAACAAGAAGGAATGGTCAACATTTATTTATAACTGAATTCTCGATTGTATAAACCGGAACACTCTAAGGGTGTATTAAGGATATAGATTATATATATAAACTGATTCTGCATGATTTTCGCAGGATGAAAGACGATTCTCTCTCCAAGATTCTAAACGATATGGATAGCTCAAATTTAACAAATTTGAGCGTCCAAAATCCAGTTATTTTTGCAAATTTAAATTGGCCGAAAGAATCGGAAATTAATAAAATAAAGGTCTAAAGGTGATAGGTATTTATTACAAGATCCCATAGCAATATGAATACAGCTTACGATAGTAACTTACACACTAGCCTCGGAATTCTCTAGAACCGCAATTAGATCCATAATTTATACTTTATACTATACATGTCACTCGCTGAAAGCAATCAATTTTCCTTAATATGCTATCAACACAGATTGGGCCAACCTGGGGTTGACATGCACGTTCGACACGATATGGAAGGACCGCCGGGTAGCGCGGCGGTCCTCCATCTTCAATTTCTCGTCAACGAAGGTTACTTGATCTCGGCGACGGCCGACGATACCATCCATTTGTGGAACTTCAAGCAGAAGGTACCTCAGATCATCCAAAGTTTGAAATTCACCAAGGAAAGGTAAGTTTTGGATTATTTAATTTAAAAACTTTCCGTCCTGTTTATATGGGGGAGATCACAACCTACCAAATAAATAAATTGCTACGTTTTACAAACCACTTCCTTATATTATTTCAACATAATTCTTGGAAATTGGCTGAAATCACATTATATGTTATTTTTCAAACGTTGCTAAAAAATTAAAAGAGATATCACAACAGAACCCATAGCAACCGTTTATATGGGTTGGTTATAGTTTAGAAACACATCAATAATAATTCTGTATAACACGAAAAGATAGTACGATTCGAAAACCGTGTTTTTGAATAATTTTTTTGATTTTTTTCCATTTTATACCCTAAGATTAAAATTATTTAAGGATATTGAAAAATGCACTAGTTATGGCTAGAATTTTTGATATAGAAAACGTGATTGATATATGATATCTTAAAAACCAATCAACAACCTAATGGTTAAGTTTAATAAAGGCTTATTTTAAAGTATTTTTCAAGCCGATTTTAACTCAAAAAAGCTCAATCTTTTATCTCTTACAGTTCACCAGTTAAAGGACCTTAAAATTACAAACATTTTGCTTTACTTTTTATTCTGTTTTGGAACATAACACAAAACAAAAGAGGTATCGTCACCGAGTAGTTGATTTCTAGTTATTAGAAATATACTACTAACTTTTTTGATTTTTACCGAAATTTTGCTTTTCTAATTGCGAGATGGTAATTATGCAGCGCTGTTTTAGGATATTTACTAGATATGAGGTAATTTTTGCTTAAATTTTGCAACGAAAACTTTTAAGAAGCTAAAAAGGATTGCTTGCCGAAGCTGTTAAGATTGGTTTCTCAAATTTATTTGAAATAAAATAAATATCATTTTTTGTAAATTTGTCAAGAAAAAATTTATTTTTTTTTAATTTATACAATTTAGTTATAAACTTATTCAAATTGTTCCGTATTGCCAATTTGCTAAATATATGCCTAGCAACAACTTTTTTTTAAGGGTACTCCTTCAGTCTTCTTGTAGCGTCAAACTTTATTATCCCTAACACCTTTATTATACCACGAAAAAAACAGCGTTCGCAGCAGGTCCGAATTCAGAACACAAATTTCCATGCCTCAGTTCAAACTCTTTTACGAAGCTAATAATGAAGTTGAATCAGATACAATTTTTGCTACATAAAAACATTATCGTGATTTATATTAGGAATTACGTTGTAAAGATGTTATTTTCCACCGAAATCACTTACATCATCAACAGAATTATACGCAATATTTTGTGATTATTGTCCTATATGAGCTGGCAGTAAGAAACCGTTGTATTTTTGACAGGATAACGTATATGCACCTGCCCTTGCAATCGAAATGGCTATACGTTGGTACCGAACGGGGAAATATCCACATAATTCACACAGAGAGCTTTTCACTCAGCGGTTACGTAATAAATTGGAACAAAGCCATAGAAATGTAAGTCGACATAGCTGCTGATTTGTTGGTGGTCGTTTGTTAAATTGTTATTGTTTTCTTTTCGTATGACTTTTGTTTTTTATAACCCCCTACTTGTTTGAAAACATTTTAGGACAAGAAAAACACATCCTGGTGCTATCGTGCATTTAAGTGATAACCCTTTAGACGCTAATAAAGTAAGTAAATCAAAATTATTGGAAATCATCTCTAAATAAACAGAATTTCTTCAAAAAGACCTTATGTTTTTGTCTGGAAGAATCGCCGAAATCATTCAAAGAATAAGAAATTTCTATCTTAACATAAAATCATTTACAGTTACTAATAGGTTATGAATCTGGTCAAATAGTCCTGTGGGATTTGAAGAGCAAGGTGGCGGATTTAAGGTGTCAAACTATTGAGCCTCTGAGATCGATAGCATGGCACCACGAAGGTAAACAATTCATGTGCTCGCATACAGACGGTTCATTAACCACGTGGAATTTAAGGCAGAGCAATAAACCCGTACACGTTTCACAACCCCATGGTAATATCTGCTTAGGTTTGTAAAAAGTTTAAGAAGCACTAATATAGTAATTTTTGTTACTCGCAGCAAAAACCAATAAGGATGGAAAATTGGAACAGTGTAAGCCGATCACGAAAGTTGAATGGAAATTGTCAAAATCGGGGTAAATTCGCTTAGATAATGTGGCGCAGTCAGTAGGATCTTTGCTATTAGCTTTGTATTAGTATTAGTTTGAAGGATTATAAAAGGAAATATTCTGTAAACAGAGAGCAGAGGATCATATGAGATGACGCATTAAATTTAACTGCCTAATATCTAAAAACGTCATTCTACATGATTTTCTAGTGTGTTTTTATCAGCTAAAATGCTTTTTCTTTGTTCTGAATACCTTTAGATAACATTAAAATTTACCAAACAAAAATCCAAATTGATCATAATGTTAATTCTAGGGAAGCTTATGTGATCTTCTCAGGTGGTATGCCATATGATCAAAGTGGTAGAACGCCTAGTATCACGGTGGTGTACAGCAAAACCACAACCGTGTTGGAGATGGAGCATAACGTCATCGATTTTATAACACTTTGTGAAAGTCCTTACCCCAGTGGTGAGTTCGCTTACATCTGGTATAAATTCGAAAAGCAGCAGAAGTCCTAAGACCTTTTCTCTTTGATTTCTCCAGACTATCAAGATCCATATGCAATAATAGTTCTTCTCCAAAACGATCTTGTAGTCATGGATCTGCAAACAGCTGGTTTCCCCTGCATAGAGAACCCGTATCCTATGGATATTCACGAGTCCCCAGTCACCTGTTGCAGTTACTTAGTCGATTGCCCTGCCGACTTAATACCAGCCTTCTATTCTGTTGGAAGATCAGCTGCGAGTAAAAAAATTGGATTTTCGGAGAAAGAATGGCCTATTAGTGGTGGTTCATGGTCGGCAAACTCTTGTAGTTACAGCGAGATAATCATGACAGGGTATGGAAATTAATTTCTTGTTTTTTGAGTTGGGATCATTGCTTGAAGTGGTACTTCGTTGTTCTCAGGCATGCTGATGGTAGTATAAAGTTTTGGGACGCCAGTGCCGGTACCCTGCAAGTTCTATACAAGCTAAAAACGGCGAAGGTATTCGAAAAACCCAAAGTCAAGTCAATAGAAGGCGATGAAGATCCTTTCGCTGTCGAGATCATCTCCCTATGTCCAGAATCTCGAAAATTGTGTGTTGCCGGTGCTTCAAGCCATGTTATCCTTTTTTCGTATAAGAAAACGGAAGCAAGTGAAGAAATTCCGGTAAGTAGTATTGTAGAATGTTTTTAAACAGGTTAATATGATTCCCTCTAGGTTCTAGAAATTCCAATTGTCTACGAGATCCCGGACGAAAGCGAATATTCCCCGGATTGTCAGTTTTCCGGGCCCGGAAGCGCAGGGTCTGTAAGCAGATTGGATACATTAGATTATGACAATAAGAAAGTACGTTGGGCAAGGTTTTCTTTTTGATTATGAAGCGTAATGCAATCCATTGTTTTCTATTTGATATAGGAGGTAGTAACTACGTTAAAAGTGAGGTCTGGCGTTCAAAAAAAATCGTCAGGTTTCCAAGCTCAGTTAGTCTGCTTAACTCCTTACAATAACGGTGAACCCCCGAGTAGAATTTCGGCACTTACGCTGAATAGTTCTTACGGATTGTGAGTATTTAGATTTCAAAAATAATCTATCCATCTATTTTCTTTACAAATGTAGAATGGCATATGGAAATGAAGCTGGAATTGTGATAGTAGATATAGAACAAAAGGTCTGCCTTCTCAACATCGGCAGTCCAGACTTGTACGGTGCACAAGACCCATACTCAAGAGCGCCGCGCAGCCCCAAAAAGAATAACGCCTCGGGCGAGTCTCTTCCAGTCGACAAAGACGATAGACAACTCAGGAGTCCCAGCATAGATCAGGTCAGTTTGAATTTCCTTTATTTTCCTACTTCGATTAAATTTAAGATGACTTATCTCTAGTTATGAGTCGGTAATACAGAGTTCTGCAGTTGTATTCGATGTGAACGAACAGATATATTTAAGGAATCGTTTTTTATCGAAGAAAATGTTATTTTTTACGTAAATTTAGGATATTCGATGTGTATAATCGCATTTACTCATTTATATTATTTTTGACATTATTGTCGTATAATTTTATGGTTACGCCCATAACATTTTCAAGCATGTTTTTGTATATGAGACTGTTTTACTCTCATTTCGTTTTGGTTCTTATTTTTTCAATAATCTTCCTCAAGACACAAGCACATCAATTTATCGCTTCGATTGTTCGAAACTCAAATAAACAAGGAATCATCGTCACTATAACAGTCGGTTAAATCACTCAAAACCAAATACATTTTGAAGAAGAAAACACTACCACTTTGTGAAACCTTTAGAGATACCTTACGTTTATTACTAGATAAACACTAAAATCCGCTAGGTAAACACTAGATTACACGTTTTATGAGTATACCACCAGTTGATCTCACAGAAGTAAACTAGGCTATTAATATTGGTAAAGTAGGTTGCTTACAATCATTATGGTGGATTACAGTTTTGAAAGATTTAAAATATTTAGGTGAAATACGAGGGTTGTCTTTTTAGTTTTACGTATAGCCATAACAGCAAACAGTAGATCAACTTAAAGTGCGTTATTGTTTTTCAAAGTATTCTCCACAAAGATTATATACACTTTTCCATTGTTTCAAACAAACTGTTGAAGCAGTTTTGCTAGTCATCAGTTACAATAGTCAAAATTGCCATTTTAAAGGCTTCCTGCGACTGGAACTGTTGACCACGCAGCCCATTCTTGATTCTAGGTAACGTAAATAAATTGTTGAGACTTCCGGACGGAAAAGATGATCTGATACCTCGATTGTTTTGCTACTTTAAAGACTCAATCGTCTTTTGAGCTCTATGTGAACACGTATTATCGTGGTGAAGGATGATTGTTGTGGGTTGGTTTTTCGGAGCACAGCAATCATCCTCGATGTTCTAAAGGAATTGTAGCAACATGATTCGAAATTGAGACAAAAATTGCGACAATTTTCTTCGACTCGCTTCAGGAATGGATAATTTTTGTTGATTTCTCCTCATCTTAAAGCACTCACACATGGAATTGACGTTTTGGTTTCGGGTTCATAGGAATAAATCCATGATTCGTCACCACTCACAATACTATAAACATTTTTTTAGCTTCCGTTATCAAACCGGCTCAAAGTTCTTCGACACCAATCAACGCAAGCCGCCTTTTGTTATTCAGTTAAAATAATTAGGATCCAACGGGAAGCTAACTTTTTCAACTCTTTCAACATTTTGAAAAAATCCTGCTTTTCATCATACAAAATTTTTTGGATTGAGGTCTTTGAAATGCCTAAGGATGTCTACAATCTCACGATATGTCAAATGTCGATCTTCCTTGATCAGTTGGCACACAGCAGCGATGTTTTTTTTGAGTGATTGCTCTCTTTGGTGGTCCTGTCCTGAGGTCGTCATTGAGACTGTTGCGATCACATTGGAATTCACAGTACCAGCGAGAAATTTTCGACTGATGTGGTGTTTCATTACTAAAAACAAAAACCAGGTCAACAAGACATTGTTGTCCTCTCCGGAAGTTGTAAAAATTTTCTCGAGTCAATTCCATTTTTCTTGTCAGTTTTAAAAATTTTCCGTAACTAAATCACTTGCCGTATTTTAATGAAACTTTGGATTTAAGTTCGATAAATATTTAAATTAATTTTGGCAGGCGATCTTTCATTGGGGGTGTCCTTTACGCGGCTACATGCAAAACTAAAAAGACCATCCTCGCATATGCTTTCATAGTTGTTGTCGATTGCAAAAAAATAACTACTACAACAGTTAGAACGCATTTTATAAAATAATTAATCGTTTTACCGCCTTTTGATATACATAAAATCAATTAGAGATTATTTTATATGATCATAACCTATCGAAGCATTAACAGTTAGTTGGTACTGCGACGACCAAAGAGCTCTAAATCAGTTAAGAAGTAAGCTTAAATATAAATAGGAATATTAACTATATTATGGGAAATTACTGAACTTTTGAAGTAGGTAGATTAGTTTTAAAAAGAAACGTAAGGAGAATAGTGTTTAGAATTTGGAACTTGCGTAAAATTAGTCAAAAAGTCTATGACTATTATTTTTACTCACTTGCTTAGTTCCCAAATCTTTCCAAAACTGTAATCCATTATTAGAGCTAATATCTCTATGCTATATTTCACTAAAAAATATCAAAAGTATTACATTTAAAGTATCCAGAGTAACACACGCACATCGTGCACACCCTTTTTTGTAATCTATTATGTTCTTTGATTAATCCTTAGGTATACAATTTTTTTTCTATGTTGCTGGTTATTAATGAGTTGCTGTTTCAATGTTCAATGCTGATGGAAAGCAAAATTAAGAAAGAAGGTCCATCCAATCTTATAGAATAAACCAAGCACATACACAATAAAATAAACTTGAAAAGGAGAGCGTCCGTTAAACAACCACGCTTCTACCATTTTGTTTCTTTCTAAATCGTTCTCTTTTGTTTGGGCTTGATGTGCATGCCGTGATTGATAGATGGGACGTTCTCCGGAATACCCATATCCCCTCTGTCCCACTCCCGATGAAAGTGTTTCCGAAAGTATGGAAGAAGACAAGGCCATACCTATCCCATCTTCGAACAGAAGGCGTTCTTCGGCATGGAAAGGTTTCAATTTCAAGCGTCAATTATCGAAAGTCGACATGAAATTAAAGAACACGTTCTCAAGCGGTGACCATCACCATCAACACAATAAAGAAAAGAGGAATTCCATCTTTTATTCGGACATTTCGCCAAGCCAAGATCTCGAGGAGACCCCAGAGAAGTCCTCGCCGGAATCTGATGACGATACGGTTATTGAAAATTCGAATATCAACGCAGATTCTGGGCAGGCTAAGCCAAAACAGGAAAAACAAGATTCTAGAGAAATGGAAGAAGAATCACCGATAGAAGAATCATTCCTTGTAGGATCCTTAGGTACCCATTACGAGATCCCCGTCAACAAGAAGGTGGGTTTCGCGAATAGACCCGAAAGTCTCAATCTAGTTGACGAAAACGGTTATCCAATCAGACCTCCGAGACATAAGAAAAAATTCCCGGATAAAAGGGATCAAAGATTGATGTCCGTACCAAATATAAAATTCCAAAAAGCTGAGTTACGTGACCTTAGGGATAAAGACGATAAAGATACTGGCAGTGGCAACAATAAAGAACAACCGTCCTTCGCTGGGAACCTAATGCGACGTTTCAGTAAGTCTTAACTCTACTATAAAATGCTCCTATGATCCTTACCTTCCCTATTCATCCATGTTTTTGAGAACTTTGACGAAATAGACATCTCTGTCCCTTATTATGTTCCTTGATGTACCTTTTTTTACCCAAAATTATTCGTAGTTACACTGAAAGATGTGAGGTTCTTATATGAAGCCATAAATGACAGTTCAACTATTTTGTGTAAAGATTCAATTTCTCGTGAATCAGTTAAATCTAAAATTTTTTAACGGGTAATAATTATTTCAGCAAAATTGTAATTTTCTAAATCATGAGATTCTTTAGAACTTTTTCCTTAAAAAAAAGGTTAGAAGTAATTAATATTTAATTTTAATGCAATTTTTTGGATGGCTTTATTTGTTGTAAGACCAATTGAAGGCTAAGGAATGTTGCATTACCTTTGTTTTGAGAAAAATGGATTTTAAACTTTAAAACCCTCTACCAAACACCCATTTATTATTCGGTACGCTACAACGATAAAAACTAGTCTAGAAACTTATGTAGAACTCAAATACATGAAATAATATTAACAAAGATATTGTGTTATTATATGAACTAAAAAAACGGTGGTTATGTACCCTTCGTCAGGGAAAAGACACGGGATGTCCCTAAAAAACAGGGAAAGAACCAGGTAGTATGTTTAGTTTTTCGTCAGAAATTTCAAACTTACCCACTGTTGAAGGATGAAAATTCATCGATTATTGTTTCTGCACTTTTTGTTTGTTTTTCCTGGGCATGTTTTGTTTCGCAGCCGTATGTGGTAATTCTGTGAAGAAGGGGTCTGCTTCTGGACTGTCACAGAATTTCTTTCATAACATTTTGATATTTGTCATAGCTTATCGGCAATGCTTCATTGTACAACTGTGTGGGAAGTTGAAACTCATGTTCTGCAAGCCCTGTTAAAGCTGGCCGCTTATGTTTCGGTTGAGTAATGGGCGATTGTTCCCATAAACCATTAAACGATGATCTGTGAGTCAGAAAACGAGGATGTTCTCTGACAGCTTTGATTTCACGTACTGGCTGAATTATAAAGGGACACTTCTTTAGATACTTTTCACGAAGAAATGCTGCCCACTGGTTTACCATTTCTAGAGTAACTTCATGAACTTCAAAAGGACAGGGTTTCTTGCGGCTATTTTTTAGTAGTGTGTACCAATCTTCGGGTAGTTCCATTCTATGTTTGAGATTAACCAAACCCATATTCTTATCGCATTCCATATAGGAATGTCCACGTTCTGGGAACGTAATTTGAATAGATAGCAAAAGTTTAGCAATGTATACAATATAGTGGATGAGTTGGAATATAGTATAACTTTTGTTTTGGCCTCCGCACGAATCGCAAAATATATGGAGGTGCTTAACATTTTCATCTAAATGGTTAACGGTAAAATGAAACGGAAATGACGCCACCTCATCAGGTCCTTTACGTGCAACTACTTCTGAATAGGTATAAAAGAGCGACTGACCGGTAACGAGAACATGAACATTGAAGGAATATATGGATAGCTGACGCAAGTAGTACACGTCGTTTGTAGAAATGTTAGGTAAATACACATTTTTTTGGAAGTCCATGGCGATGGCGCAAAAATCTATTGTTTTCTGTGCTCTCTTTCGAGATTCTTTCTTTCTATCGTAAAAGTGTTGTGCTTTCCTCTTATGTAGTTCCAGCCGAACCTGGAGCTGCTTTACATCACTTTCCGGATTCTTTGCCATCTTGGCATTGAACTCGTCACAACAGCTACACTTGTCACTCCGTGGATATCCAAACGCATTATTAAATTTCTGGTTAAATATCGTTCTGTACGATTCGTACGAAATTTTGACGTTAAGCTCCTTTTCCTTGAACATTTCGAACATTCGCTTAATATTCAACCCTTCCGGAAGATACAACCTCTTTGAATCATTCAAACTGTAGTGGCCTAATCTGCCTTTGAATGAAGAGATGTGGGCACATACAGTAGTAAGGGTGTTTTGATGTAACTTTCGGTGTTTCGAACTATGCTTCCCACGCTGATCCTTTGGGGCAACACCGGAAGATTTCAACGTTTTTTGAATATATTCTAGTTTCACCTTCGTAATGCCATGAATCGAAATAAATGCCTTATAACACACGGGCACTTTTTCTGCATTACCGTTTCGGGTTACTCTTACTATGTATGTATAACTTGCCTGATGATAAGATGCAGATTGTTCATCCTGGCGTGCTCTGCGTCTTTGAATGGGTACCAGAGATATAAGATCACTTAAATAGCTGTTTTGTTCATCGTTACTGCATAACGCATTAAAGTACTGCCTAATACCTTGTCTCAGTTCCTTTAAATCTTCATGCATTCGAGCAGTCTTAGCTCTTTTCTTAGTCAATGTAACTGCTGCACAAGGCGCTTCTTCAGTATCCGAACTCATTGTCTTAACAAAATCATCGAAAATTCACAAAACACCATAACAAAAATAATACTAATGAACAAACCAACTCGCACCTAACCGCTTACCATAACCTCTACAACACAAAATTTACAGCCACTACAAAATTCTAGGACATTCCTCGTTCTTTCCCGGTTTGGTATAGACATTCCTTGTTTTTAACCGGTATGCCAAACATTAAAAGTGTTATTGCACAGTACGTTCCTGGTTCTTTCACATGATCTTTTGACACATGAAACTAACGCTGGTGAACTATAGATTGCGCCACAGAACTCATTTTGTACAAAAATGTGACCTTCCTGGTTCTTTCCCTGTAGCCTTCAATTAATAGACTATTTTGCAATAGAATTTGATTTTAATTCAGAATAGATGTATCCCCAATAGCTTTAATAAATAGAAAAATCAGTGGAGTTGAAGGAAAAAGAATCTCGAAAGTTAATGTCTATACTACCAATATATTCCTCTAAATACAATATCAAAACTCTTTTTCCAAAAACACGACCATGGCTTCATATAAGAACCAAAAAGAACTCAAATTGGACACACTTGTATATAATCTAAACGAATACGAAACAATTTTTTGAAGGTTCTTTGAATTTTGCCTGAGTAGGAAGTATTATTAACCGAAAGTATTGAGTAGTTAATGAGTTAAACAGTTCTGTATGTTCTTTTTCTTGTTTTATATCTTTAGAGCTATTTTTGAACCATACATTATAGACAACCACTAGAAGAAAGCGTAGTGATATTTTTTAGGGAATGGTAACTATTATTACATTATTATAATTCTTGCCTACCTTATGTACCGGACATAAGATGCGTTATCTCGTATTGATTTGGTTTTTAGTAATTTGCGCCTCTTGTTGGATCATGACACGCTACAACGCTGTAATACCAAGAAAAGAGACCGTTTTTTCAGCTTTGTTACCATTATCTTTATTTAGAGGATCACGAGTTTCTTTGTTTATGGTTTTAATATCTTTTTTATGGTGTATTTTCATATTTGACTAATATCTGCTTATTTGCTGAGTTGCTTTAATTGTTTTTAAGTTTGTAATTTTCTTTGTAAACTAATAAGTGTATTCGTTATACACATATACATATATTGACATTTTTACATTGTTACACCATTTTGTTTGTAATAACCATTACGTCATACATTTTGACATATTTCGCATGAGTGCCAACTTAAATAGTAGAATATCTTTTTGGTCGTTGGAACACGTAATTTTTTTTTTTGTATTTAGAGTTAAAACCAAATCAAAATTGGAATTTTTATATCACATGATCCTTTGGTTCTATTTAAGTTGACACTCATGAAGTCATATATTCATAGTTTATGGAATACCTCCAAATATATGAAGTAATTATTGGAAATTGAAGTTGGAAGTATGGATTTAAATTATTTTAAATGGGTTAAGCAAATTGGTTTGTCATATTCGAACATGTTTAAAGATTGAGCTCAATTGATCCAATGATTTCCATTAATTCTTCGTATGTTTGAACAACACCATTTCAATCACATGTATCATTTTCACCACCATCATTGGTCCGTTTCATAGACATCTCATGACCATTCGAACATCATCGGCAACACATCCTAACCTTACCTTCTCTGGCCACATCACACCAACACGGCACCTCATCCCCTCCACCTTCCAAAAAGATTCATATCCTTTCGCACTCACGTACCACATTCAATTTTATGTTGTACCTATGTATAAATGCTTTATTTCAGCGGGCATTGGTGGGTTTGTGACTTTGTTCACAGTGGCTTTGGTTTGTGTTGAAGGACGAAGATGGCAGTTGCCTAAGGGCCCTACTCGGAGAATTACTGGGTAGGAAATTACAAGTAGAGGTCTTATTGATTATTTTTAAAGAATTAGAGCGTAGTCCCCAGAAGAACCCTTATACGTTATCTCAATAAATAAATGCGAAATTTGCGCAAAAAAACAACGATGTAAATAACTTTTTTCGATAACCGAGAGATACAGATTTTCACGTGTGACGTGATTTTTTTCATCTAGAGAGCTTTTACTTCACACCAACCTGATTTTTTTTTATTAACGATTTTTGACTTGTCTTTTAATTTTGTTTTGGTTATTGTTGATATAGAGCAAGATATGCTGTGCTTATTATTATGTTCGTTATATACGTCTAGATTCACTTCAGCTTCATCCATTTTTTTTGTTTTGTTGAGTTGTTTGTGCGTTGTTTATTTACATGACAAATCAAACAGAGAATCATTTAAGTCAGAAAGAACCACATTTTTGCGCGAATGTTGTGTAAGAGGTATTCACATGAATCAGATAATAACTTTACATAATTTAAAGAATGTTTGTGTTAGGTTAAAACACACTTTTTTTAATGTTCCTTTTGAGTTCAAATTATAGTGTCAAATCTGATTTGGTTGCTAGAACAATCTTTGAATTGCGTAAGTGAATGAATGAGCGTTGCAAAATTTCAAACAATATTATAAAATATTACTTTTCTAATTGAGTTAATAAAAAAATTATTGTAACAAAGGAAAATCAAATTCTGCACTTACTTAACCTACAAGAAAATTTGAAACATTCTTGAAACAAATTTGCGGAGGAAAAATGTTTGTTTCTTTCTAGTCACAACTTACATGTGCGTTAAAACAATCTGTAGACTAATTCCTACGTAAAAAAATATCGCTAGTGTTTCTAAAGACGCTAAGAAAGTTGTTTTAAAGGTCATTGATCTGTTGTTGATATTAACCATATGAAACTTATACACCTACAAACAGTACTGAATATGTTTCCGGCCACTACATACAATTTCTATATTTGTTTAGTATTACCTTATTGTCAGCTGTAATAAAACTATGAAGGGTCTTTATTCGTAAAGTTGTCCTTATCTAACGTTCTAAAATGTCAGAAAAACTCATATTGAACGAAAAATGTTTACAATAATTTATGATGCCATAAACAGGACATAGGCAAATAAGGTTTTGATAGTAACTATGGTGTATTAGATTTGGTGTGAATCCAACGAATAATGTAGAAACATAACGTGTTATTTAGTCTGATGGTGTCATGGTATTAAGTAGTGAGTGTAAGTGATGGTTTTGAATTTGATCAAAAGTAAACCCACTAAAATAATGATTCACACATAAAAGTGCTACTGGTACAGTCTTCATTTTGTGTAAGTAGTGTATACAAGCGAATCCAAATTTGAACTCTTTGATTCGAAGAAAACCAAGAGAGTAGTATATTCAAAAACGAAAGAGATTCCATTTTTGTTTGGGGTTGCATAATAAATTTCTGATACCGGTTCCTTAGTCAAAATCATCGAAAAATTAGCCTAGGAACCTTATTCCAATAACTTCAAAGACTTTGGTCTAAAATCAGGACGACATTTAACTGACTCTAATTTTATGCCACAGCAAGACAATGATCTTATACATATTAGCAGAATCGTGAAAAATTATTTGCAAGAAAAATAAGAAGAAAGTGTATTAGAAATCATGCAATCGCCACCCCAGAGCACGGACCTCAATATAGTAGAGCATACTTCCGATTACTTGGATAAAAGCTGGAAGATATTGCAGGAGTGGCAATTTGTATGTTTCACTACCAAGACGAATATCTGCGGTAATACAAGCAAATTTACCATAATTGTTTTCGCAATTTTCATATGGTTATTTTACTCTTACTCTAATAAGTAGTCAAAAAATTGGAAATATCGCTCCATATCATTTCTAAGTAAGACTAAGTACTTCATACAAAAACTTAGTGGTTGCTAACATATTCACACTGCGTATGTTTTCTGAAGAAAGAAAGCTTGCTTCCCAAAGGATATTCGAACATTGTTTTTCTTTTAGATGTTCTTACTAAAAAGGTGTCAGAATTTGACTTTCCAAAAGCACTTGACGAATATAAATTGTAACATTAGTGTGATCCAAATTGTTTTATACTGATGATGAAGATGATGTAAGTTGGTGAATCTTGATGACGATGATGAATGTATGTAATCGAGTCCAATGTGTCGCTTATGCATTTTGAGCTCGTCGCGTAACTGTCTCTGGTGTTCTGTTGTTGGTCTCCCGTCTGCTTGACGATGCTAATGGTCGATGGACTGTAGATAAACGGAGTGATGTGCAGTAGTCCGGCCTCGTTCTGCGGCGGCGGTGGCGGCGGCGCTTCTTCAGCGGTAACGACCGGCTCGATCGCATCGGCCTCCTCCGGCGCCTCCTCGATGTCTTCGAACGCCGGTCGGACGAGACCCGATCCGCCGCGACGGTCCCGATCGCAAGGTACTCGCAAACTGCACAAGTGCCTGTCGACGGCTAGTTATTCGGAGGACTGCGGAAGCAGTAGTCCGCTCCTACAACACCAACAGCAACAGCACCACCACCATAACCTTCATCTTCTTCACGCCTCCTCCGCGTCCGTTTGCGGTGGTGGCGGCGGGGGCGGTGGCAGCTCGCCGGTCAATGTTGCCAACACTCTGACGGCCGGTGGTAGCGTTGGTGGTGGTAGTCAGCAGCGACAGCAACTGCTGGTCGCTCGCCAATATTGCAGTTTTGGTAGTACAGTCACCAGTGTTTTACATACATTTTATACGATACGACTTTCTTTTATTTTGGCTATTTCGCCTTAATTTTCATCCATTCTAACATTTCCCTTTTTTCAATAACGTCTTAGTGAACTTCATCTATCTTATTTTTAGATACACGTGATTTTTTACTACTATTAGACTTTCTAAGGCCGTTGAAACAAGGATGCCTATTTCAAAATAGGCAAACATCTAAATGCAATCTATACGGGAACTAAAAAAAAGTAAGAAAGAACTGAATATACGGTGACCAGAGGCGTTTTTAGGAATGTGTTGGTTTAAAGCTATTTACTAATTTTTTAAACCAATATATTTTTGCGTAGAGTCAATGACGTATGAATTAGGGTTTAAAAGACTCAGTCTACCGAGCACATTTTGAAACATGTTAGAACAACAGGGGCAATAACAATGCTGGAGGATCGGTAACTTTGTCGCTAAGTTTAGTGATTTTTCAAGCACTCAGCGACAAATTTAGCGACAATTAATTCCTAGTGATTTTTGCGGAGACTTTTGGTTGGCTCTGATTTCAGTGGTACCGAGTATGTCTATATTGTCACAATAAACGCCCTATCCACTCCTTTTAATTTTCCGGGGCGACTTTTATCGATAATTCCGTTTTTCGTTTTTTTCGTGTTTTTGGAGATGCATATTCTTGTTTTTTCCGTTTTTTTTCGTTTTTCTCATGTTTCTGAGAGTGGATATTTTCCGTTTTTTTTTTCGTTTTTGTCGTGTTTCTGGAAATGGGTATTTTTGTTTTTTCCGTTTTTTTTTTTCGTTTTTTTAATGTTTCTAGGGTTGGATGTTTTCGTTTTTTTCACGTTTCTGAGGGTTGATATTCTTTTTTGTTGTCTGCGAAATTTAAAAAATTTTTGGTTTGCGATAAATGATGTCTAATTATGTTCAGAAATATCGACTGCAATGGAAACGCCGTAGAATACGAACATATGTTATAGCATAAATATATGCACCACCCTCTTCAACCAAACAAAAATTTTGCTAGGCAATAAATAGTCTTAGAAAAGCGAGGTTAAGTGTCTGCCGAATTATGTATTATTGCAAAAAAACGTTACCTCAGCACATTAATTTATTATAAATAACTACTTTTCTAATGATTCACCAGTATACGGTTTACAAAAACACGCGCTATCAATTTACTCTAGTAGGTAGTAAAGAAACAATAAGAAATCATATTAGGTATAGAAAGACAATCTTCATAAAATCTTTCAGATTTTACGTGTTGCTTTTTACGAAAGGCATAATACCCTATTAGGACATTATGTATAGATTTTTCTTCTTAATTATTCATATAATCAATCAAAATAAAGTGCATATTTATTAAGTAACTTCAATAGTCATGATTAGACTACGAATCGACGACTTCCACTATCGACTATGAATCAAACATCTACCTGCTTTGGTTTAGGTACTCGGAGCGGACAGTATTACTTGTATAATCGATTGTGATTCTGTAGGGCAATTAAACGTTCTTGTGAGATGAAAGATGAAAAGATGGAATGAAGAAATGGTCCGAATGTCGCAAAATTCTATATTGAGAAATCACGCGACCGGTTCCGTGTTCAAAAAACATCATCAGGCCAGAATTCATTATCGCAGCGACACAATCTTCCGCTGCTATAATTAATTCTGTCCTGATGATGTGTTTTTTGAATACTAAACCGATTTAGTGTTCAAAATATTTGATTGTGTGATTTCTCAATATAGAATGTGAGATTTGGACCATTTTTTCATTCCTTCCTTTCAGTACTATTTGTGTTTATTTGTTCGGCTGGTCACATAAAGTCACGTGCTAGCAAAGTTTGGTTTTTGTAGTGCCGGGGATGTGCTGCGTTTAATTTGTTCATACATTTTTTAAGTTTCCTTCTTTCGCTATTCATGATTAGAAAAAAATTAGAAACTGAGATTATTTGCACTTGTCAATAATTGTCGTTTGCATCTATCAATTGTTTCCATAGCTTACTACGTAAACAGTTCGGACATAAAAAGGAGAAAATGGCCGTAATTTATTTATTTGTATAAACAACTATTTTAAGTGTTATATCGGTGTGTTATGCCTTTTTTGTGATCTCGCTAAAAGAACACAAATTTTTTGTCATACCTCAAAAATTACGGCTTAAATAAAACGTTCGATTCTTCTTATAAAACACTTAGTTACCTACAAGTGTCTCTTTTACACTTTTCTTCTAAAGTCAGTAATAACAACAGAACTATAGGCACCGAAGGAAATAACAAAAGAAAAAACAGCTTTTTGGAGATATCTAGTTAGCCGTGCATTTTTCCAAAAAGTAAAACGCTCATTGAGGTCATAAAACTGCAACTCTTTCCTCATTTGATCGTCTCTCTATCTCCGCTAGTTTCCGAGATCTCCATAGTAAAAATCGGAAAAACTCACCATGTATAATATTTTTATATTGTGTCTATATTCCAGCGTTGATTTTCACAAAATTATCGTATTATAAAGATTAACGAATCGATCGAATCGTTTCGAAAACGTTAGGATCAATCTACGAGATCAAAATTAAATCAGTCAAAATTGTCCATAAACCTACTTCATCGGCAAGAAAATAGCCCAGAAGTCGAAAATTCTTCAGGATGGTCCACAATTTTCATCCTTGATTTCTTTCACCAGTAATATTTATCGCAAATTTAGTTACTTTGTCTTGATTTGTCCCAACATTTCGGAATGTATAAATTTCCTTTCTAACAATAAGTGCGATAACTTTTGGTATATTTTTGTTATGTAAACTCTAGTCATTTCTATATTCAGTAAAAAAAGAAACATGAAGCATATGTTCAGAAGTAAAAAAACGGTATACCATAAAGTATACAATATGGGATTAAAGTATGGAATATTAAAAAAAAGCGAACTCAATCGGTTTTTGTTTTAATCTGAAACATTAATATGTGCGATTCACCTTCCGACTTTCATTTGTTTTTTAGTTATGACGTAATCACAAAAAAATTGTCCCCATTATGATTAAATTTATGTTGGCGGTCGTCCAGAAATAAGTACATACAAACAAAAAATTGAACAATATTTTACAATTGGAAGAACATCCTCACTATTCTTCTAGAAAGTTAGTAGCAAGTAATAGTTAGTAAGTTTACAGCACTTAATGAGAAAAGATATCGTCTTTTAGGTTGGCAGCAGTCAGTAAGTTTGCAATACTGAAGTTGTTGAAAAATGAAAGATGTCCATAATATCAACAACCTTATGATTTATTTGCATGATCACAAAGAGAAGAAAAATCACTATCGTGTTCAACTACTAAAAATCTATATTCTCGTTTAAATTTTGTTGTGGTGACGTCATAACCAAAAAATAAATGAAAATCGGAAGGTGAATCGCACATAGTAATGTGTATTTTCAAAAAATAAATCCGACGTGTTTCAGTGTTTTTAAGAAAAACCAGTTGTTTTCGCTTTTTTTAATATTCCATACTTTAATCCCACACTGTATATTTTCGGTTACTGTTATTGTTATATTTAGCTAACCTTTTTTTTGTCTTGCTTCCTTTATATCAATATTAAGGAATTAGTGCATTAACTTTTTCTAACAGTAATGACGTGGGTCTAAAGATAAAATAGACGAAGTATAGTTGTAGATAACAATCGTCAATATTGAAGAAAATATTTGAGATCCTATACTACATATTTAATACAATCAATTGTGTTTTTTTAACTGTTTATTTAGGAATAAACAGTTAAAAATGTATATATACGGCGCAACCATGTACCACCGCAATTTTATATAATTTTATATAATATATTATAATTATTCTCATACCTCAGTTTGCATTATATAATAATAATAATGATAATTATGCGTTTATTGTCCAACAGAAATCCATTTACAGGACTACAAATAAATAAATGTTTTATATTATATAAAAAACTGCGGAAGTACTCGCTTGCTTTCATAGTATAAATAAATAAATAACTGCTAGTCTAGTGGAAGTGACACTGAAGACTCTTATTAATAAAAGTTTCCTTATTTTTAGTTTATACAATGTTTTTTTTTTTATATATAAAATACACATTTTTTTTAGTTAAAGTAAAGAATACAAACCTTTTTGGTAGTGCACACCATATCAATACCCAAAGTATAAAAAGAGTCTATAAAAACTAAAACATAAACAGAAACCAAGATTTATACAAGATTCGTAACAATTTGAGTCTGCAACTAAATATATTCATATTAAACTATCACTAACTAGCAAAATCAATGCTATGCAAAATAAAGAGGTGTGACATGATTTACCAAAAAATGTAAGTTTGAGACTAATCTTGATTTGGTCCTAAACGTATTAGAATTGAATCAAAAATTTTCTTCATGCCGACAGTAGACTTCCTGCCCCTTCTTAATTATTAAATAATATTTAATATCATAATCTCCTTCATGTAGAAGACTCATTTATTTTTTAGATTATTCATATTTTCAAATATTTGTTCATTCTTTCAATTTAAACTTTACTGAATATACTAGCTTTATTAAAAAATTAAATGAAATGTTCACATGTAATACCTCCCAAAACACATAGTTATTAAATGTGAACATTTTTTTAATAATCACAATCTAAATATCCATCAGTACTACTAAAAAGATCTAAATAAAAATAAGCCTGCCAACATAAAAAAAAAACAATAAGTAACTACGATAATTTACGTATAATAATTTTAAAAATTACCATGTAGCTCATCTGCCATAATATGTCAATTGTTCGAAAACGAATGTTGTTTTGCTTGTAAATCTTACTTTAATTCATAATAACAATTCGAATTTCTTCGATTTTCAGCAATAGCAGTGTATGAGAGATTGATTCTCGTATCTATATATATACTTTCCTCTTTTTACATCTCTGCCTTTGTAACGTAGTAATATTTTTCTAGAAATATACACTGTATGTAGATTTTTTTCTCTGCTAATATCACCTTACACACATCACCAATTCTCAACGTATATTGACTTGATACACACATTCACAACGTAAGCATAACAAGTTTTATAATTTTATCCTAATGTTGGTAGTGATTTGAAGTTGATACAAGTTGCACTGTAAACGATATTTGAAAAATAGTTATGTTCGTTTGTTTGTTTTTATGTTGTCAGTTTCACTTTCTCATATTCTTCCACACATTTCCTTCTGATATCTGATAGTTTAGTGAAAATTTTCCTTTTCGTAACCTTAGCATGAAGCCATAATATTATACCAAAAGAGGGTGACATGTACTATCAAAATCTATGCTGTACTCTATTTTTGATATCTTTCGATGTTATCGATCACTCTATACTTATCTGTGCTCCTAACTGTATCGTTTCTAAACTATTACTTTATACATGCACTACTCTACTAAAAAAAAAAAGAACTAATAGATACCCATTTAATAACTGTCAGTTAAGATCACAGATATACCAAGTTCTTCTCGAAAGAACTCACACAAAGAAATAATTCAAAAGAACTAAAATCAATATCACAGCTGTTCTACTGTTCTTATATATTCTTCTTATATTCTTTGTGCTAATTTTGTGCACGTTTTCTTACTTACTTACGAATATTGTTTCTGTTGTTTTTTGGCGTAGAAAAATACATCATCAAACACTGACTTTCGAATTTAGTTCTGTATAGTTACTTTGTTGGTTAGATTTTTTGTTCAAATTTTCCGTTGATTCAATTTTTGATATTTATTACACCGTGCAAATAGCAAATGCGGCTTCTTGGATGCCATTTGAGAATGTGCTGGCATGATGTTTGTGACGTCCTTGGTCTCTGATAATGTTGCAGACGATATGATTGCTTGTGAACAGACACGTAAATTAAATGTTTTCTTATTAAGGAATAATATGCAATTTTATGTTTAGAATTTGAATCTTTCGCTCTGTTCTGTCTGTACAATATTTGTATAAAATTTTACCCTTCTTCCAATTCTTTTGTAATGTAATTATGTTTATAAATCGTTTATTTATCAGTAGATCATTTCTGACTATTAGATGTTATAACCTGAGACGCGTTTTTAATGGTTCTTTTAAAACGGGATAATTTGACCGGAATTTACTGTTGGGTACAAATGCACACAAAATGTGCTTTAACATTTAGATCAAATTTTTGACACATCATTATTTTTTTTTAATAATTATAATCGGTAATCCGACAAAAATGTATATTGGGAAGATATTGACTTTATTGGATGTTATCATTAACCTGGGCAAACATGCGGTAACGGCCAGAGGCGTGGCGAGCGCATAAAAGTTTACACATAAAATAGAAGGTAAGAAGTAAATTATAAAAGGTGCTGAAACACTTACCGTTTTAAAAGTCTTCCGTGAAATCACATCTGCTAAATATTTGAATCATTAAATATGTTTCCACAGCTGTTTCAGTCAAGTAAGTACGACGTGCGGAATAAATGATTTTTAATGCCGAAAACGACCATTCGACAGCTGGCGATGTTATATTTGCATATTTAAAATAATCTTTGAAACAACTTAATGCATCTTCACACGCACCTTCACAAATTTGTCTTGATATAAGAAAATCGGAGTCTTTCTCTAAAACACTTTCAAATTTTCGTATTACACACCAATTTGTTTCGCCTTCTACAGCGCATAACTGTGCGTGAACATCATTCACAATTTGAACAAAATCCACTAGCGACATCGAAACATTTTGTAATTTTTCTATTCCCTCCGCTAGTCCGAAGTAATTGTTGTGAATAGTTTGCAAATCTACATTCTTTACTTGATCAAAATATTTGTTGTAGTAAAATGCAGCCTGCAACCATGTTCCCGAACGTGTAACAATCGGCTGTGGTGGTTAAGGTAAATCAGGACACAGTTTGTAAAGTAGTCGGGTACGTTTCGGGGACTTTAGAAACACTGTCTTTGTACTAGCAATCAATACATTTACTAGTGGAAAACATGTAGGAATCGTTTGTGCCGCAAGATTTAGAGTATGGATTTTACACGTTACATGTAAGAAGTTACCACTGTGTTCTTTAAGAGATCGGCCCAAAGAATGCATGTCTGCGGCACCACCATTCATAAACATTAAAAGTTGCTTAGTTGAAACATCAAATTTGTTCAATGAGTTCAACACCACCTTTAAAATCTCATCGGCAGTACAATTTTGGAAGCAAGTAAGAAGGAGGATGACGGTCGATGTGGTTCCATTGTACGTACCATTACATTAACCACAGAATGTTTTTGACGATCTGTTGTTTCGTCCACACACAACCACAGTTTTTTATCTTTCAATTCCGTTTTCATTCTTTTTTCTATATATTCAC
The DNA here is from genome assembly GCA_029619315.2 of Dynastes maya. NCBI lineage: Eukaryota > Metazoa > Arthropoda > Insecta > Coleoptera > Scarabaeidae > Dynastes > Dynastes maya. Next base: position 32,046,760 of record JAROYE020000008.1, read on the forward strand.
GAGCAAATGGCACTACATTTCGTATCGATGTCCGACTAGGTAATTTACAGTCTGCATATTTATTCCAGAAGGAGACAAATGCCCCTTTGTCTAGTAAACGAAACGATAGATTACATAAAATAAGAGTAACACATAAATCAAATGTAAATTTTTCTTGGTCTCGTATGCCACTTTTTGCAGAAGAATGCTGTTTGCTTTCGATGTGACGTTGACAATGGCTTCTGGACCAACACATTAAAGGGATTTTATAAACTAGACATTGAATTTTAGCGCCATCAAAATTGAAGTCCGGCATGTCCACTATAAAGTTTTTAACTGTGTCTGCTGTTGTGAACGCGTGAAATAAATAATCGCCGACTCCGCACCACATATTTACTACACTGACTGTTACCGTTGTTTGCCCAGACTAGTTATCACTGATCATTTTTTTGGGATTCTAGTAAATTATTAACGAATGCCATCAATGAATTAGCAATAAATTATATTAGAGGACACTACGAGATCATTTTCGACTTCGAATGCTCATCAAGAGGTGTACATCCATGTAATTTACTATTCTGATACCTTTTAGATTGTGAATTTTTCCCTACCTGTCTCTCTGACATTTTACCAAAGTCACCCTTCACTAACTTTAAACTTTGTACTAAATTATAATTGTGAGGACTAAACTTTATTATTGATAAGTTGCATATCATTTCTTAGTTGCAAACGAATGATTTGAACTTATAACAAAGCAATAAGACGCTTTATATTACTGTTTATTTCTTCTTTTCTGATTCTATAAAACGGCATGCGAATATAATTTAATTATTAAATATAATACATTCAGAGTATGTATATTACATAGTTAGTGGACGTTGAACCCAAAACTATGTATTTACTATTTATTGGTTTTGAACCGATTTAAAATTCAAAATCTAATTATCGCTGAAAGAATATAGTATTTATACTGCTATTGCTAAAGCTTTTTGCATGGTTGGTGTGATTACTGAAAGACCATTACCAATTTTGAAGTTATTTTTCGGTTTTTCACCGTTTTGCGAAACAATTTCGGTAAAAGTCTTTCAGATGGTACCATTGGCTTATTTTGAAAATAAAACTAAACAAGCTTCCGCTGCATTAGCTCAGTTTACTTTAATATGTTAGCCGACGAAACCAAGAATAATTGTAACATTCGTTTTATGTAATGTCAGGTTCTAGATGGTAAAATAGGAGATCAGAGTGATAGAAAAGGTTTAAACTTACGTTATCTATTGAAGCAATGCAGTTTATTTTACGTTATAAAGTATTAGTCGATTTTATTTCGTTAATTTGAAGCTAAAAGAAAGATTTATCAAAGAACTACCTTCAGACAATAAAAACAATGTTAATTTCCTAGAAATTCTTCCAAACATTTCATGCCACCTTACAATTATGTCACATTAATCATATTTTGCTTTATGTTACATATTACTGTTGATCTGATCTATGCATTTAGAAATTACATCATTTTATTTTCCTTTTTTATCACTCCGTTAGATCCTATTAAGAAAGGAAACGTTATATATAAAAAAAAACAAGGAATAAAATCAAATTATTAAATAGGTTGAAATATAAGAATTTCCGGTTGAATCGGTTAAAGAATATAATTTTGATCTTTCTTTCTAACCCATTGTACCAAGTGACTACAACTGATTAGTTTTATTCTTGAATTGTTAGCAATTTCAAAATGTTATGCTTGTATACTCCATTGTCAACTTAAAATATTTTGTTAATAGTTGTCAATCCAGTTCGACAATCTAATCTACAAAATGCAGTTACTTGGTATCGCCTGATATTTTTATGTCTAATAATCTAACAAATTTTCTGAAATACCCCAAATCTTCTAAAATGTTTCTAACACTTCATAAAAGACATTTCCTTTTCATCTATATTTTCGCATAAACTCTTTTTATGTTCTCTTTTAATTTATTATTATTTTTTTGACTTTTATTTGGTCTCTCAAATAATAAATTCGTTTTTAAAAATTCTTTGAATATGAAATTAAACACCTTCTTTCTCCAACTGTTATATGTTTTCTCTTTTAAAAAGAAAGTCCCCGAATGGAAAGTACCTACCTTACTTTAAATGTGTCGATACGTATTCAACCGAAATATGTTCCCGTATAGCTTTATTAGTTTCAAAATGAAAGCCTGCTAGAATATGTATCGATGCCGTTATTAACTATACGTTTATATTAGAATGTCTTGCTTTTTGCGCATGCGTAGCTCAAAGTTATTATGATTCTATAATCATCTGTTATAATTCTGATAAGGTCATGGCAATCACATAACTAATAGTCATCTTATGTTTATGGGTCGCGTAGATAAGCTGGACAGCTCGTTCTCACGATCTCGGTCCAGTTCTATGAGTTCGCTGGAGAATATCACATCGGAAGCGATACAGTGTCTAACTTTCGCCGATTCATACACTAAAAGATCGGGTAGGTGTAATTTTAGCACATCAATTGAAGAATTAATTATCAAAGTTCAAGTTCAAACAGAACATTCAGCCAGATGATACTTTTACAATTTTTTTCAGAGCCTAACACTATTACACCGACGTTATGGGTAGGAACTAGTCTAGGATCCGTTCTAACGATACTAATCACTCCCCCAGATCCAGATAGTCGCTCTTCGCAACCAGTAGTGGTCTCCTTAGTAGGCGTTACGATATTTCGTCTTAAAGGCGGAATTCTGAACATGTCCTTTCTGGATTGCAATGGTGCTTTGATTCCCTATAGTTTCGAGCTATGGAGGGATGAAAATAAGGATAAGAAAGACAGTAAGTGGTGTAAAACTTCGTTCCAGAACGTTTTGTTCATTAAATAGACAAAATCAGTAAATCTCTAGCTTGCTTAGGATTAATGATTACCCACAACAATTCGAAATCTGTCCAGGGATAGTCGAACTAACTCATTACTCGATCTGGCCTTTCAGGAACGCCGACCAAAGTCCAAAATCGGATGAGTCCAACTCCAAACGACAATCAAAATAAGGTCGAGCCTTTTGGCGATCGGCAGTACGTTGTGATAACCAGCGAGAAGCAAGCCAGGGTAGTCGGTTTACCGTCTCAAACGTGTTTATATCGGCAACAAATTGCGGATTCTGATTTTGTGGTGAAGACTGAGATCGTGTCCTTGAAAGGTAGTCAGGTTAAAGAAATTCAAAATACGACCCTAACAATCTAACATAAGTCCGAGTTCCTTTACACCCAGTCCTAAATCACATCAATGATATATGGTAGAAATTTAACTTACTTTTCGAAAAGGATTCCAAAAATTATACAAATTTCGCAACTGCCGTTTCAGACAGTGTCTGCCTAGTATGCTACGTTTCCAGCGGACATTTGATGGCCTACACCTTACCAAGTTTACGTCCACTCATCGACATAGACTTCCTACCCTTATCGGAACTCAGGTGAGTAGCAGAACTTTGCTAGAATTTAAATTTCCGCAAACTAGTTCCGTATCTTTCGAACGGTTTCTTTAGTTTCTTGTTTTATTGGAGTTCAAGCCACTATAGTGACAGGGTTTCTTGTGCTCTACATCCTTTTTCTCTTTAACCATACACCAGAACGCTGTGCAGCACTGTTTTACGCTTAACAATTCTTTGACGAAACCAAATTTCGTACACTGATGGCGTTTTCCAACGCACCATCAATGTACTACTGATTCAACAAGATGTATTTGAGATTCTAATAACCCCTGGTGATTTTTTGATAGATTAAATCTACTTCAAGTGCAAATGCATCTTGTTCTTGTACATAAATACAGTTATTTTCTATATAGCATGGATGTTGGAGTTAAATTAGATCTGAGTTAAAATCGAACTTTAAATGATTGCTAAATGATACACAAAAACAAACTCCTAAGATGCGAACACAACACAAATGAATGACCTGTATGTAAATTTCACGAATATACCACGCAAAAAATGTTGTAGTACTTATTATTGCATATTCAAAAACTTAAAAAATACAAAATTCAGAAGTATTACAACATTTTTATAATTCCACCAACAATATAACACGTATTATATGTAATTTCTAAAACCAATACAAAAAAAAATTAACTTGTAACTACAGTAGTTTGCTTTCTAATTTACCTTGCTATACTAGTTTCCAGACACAATCTAAGAAAGGCATTGTAGATCCAATGTTATCCATTTGGGGACAGCAACTCATTGTTAACGAAGATACGGACCAGTAAGTCATGGCTCAAGTACACGTAATACTTAATTATCATCCGATACATGACATTTTGTTTTTTTCCTATCGTTCTTTGATTTTCAAAAAGTAATAATAATGAAAAATGTTGTGAATGCTTATGATATTCCAGTACAAAGGAAACTTTTGGTTCTGGTATAGATTCCTTGTAGTGACCGATGAATTTAATAATACATTCCTCTTTACTGGATCCCATCATGTCTTCAAAATGTTCAATATTTTTATTGCTAAACAGAGGGACATCGATTATTCTTGCTATGTGGCTTCGTTTGTAATATAGTTGCTATTGCTTTCTAAATATGGTCTGTGCTGGTAAAAATTGCTGCAAAATCATGGATATTACGTTTTGACCTACAAAACTTCGTCACATTGTCAATATACAAATTTATCACCAAATCAGTTAATATCAAAATCAGTTCGACATTCTGCGAATATTTAAAACATGCTACATTTTAACCAAAAAATAAATGCTAATATAGCTCATGGTATTGGTGGAATCATTCCCGGCAAAAACAATGTAGCAGAGAAAATAGCGCGAACACATGGACATGTTTCTGCCTACTCGGCGTCATCAGCATGGTTCTGAGCACTATCTTCTGCCGCTATCATTGCGTTTGCCTCTTAGTTTATGTTGCAAAGCTCCAAAGCAGCACTGAATATGTCTCTCGGCGACACCTATCGTCAAGAAGCACAGTCACGCCGTCCCAGAGGGTAGCAAGACAAACCGGAGTGTAGATGTCCACCGCCAGGTGTCGCCGAGAGACATATTCAATACTGCTTTGGAGATTAGCAACATAAACTGAGAGGCAAACGCAATGATAGCGGCAGAAGATACTGCTCAGAACCATGCTGATGACGCCGAGTAGGCAGAAACATGTCCATGTGTTAGCGCTATTTTATCTGCTACATTGTTTTTGCCGGGAATGATTCCACCAATACCATGAGCTATATTAGCATTTATTTTTTGGTTATTGTTATTAGGCATTCTTTCCACGTGTATTTCTATACATCATGGTAACCTGAGAATCATTTGCACGTATAGATGTCGCTGTGCCTAGGCACAACGCCCCTTTGCGTTTGGCAGCCAGAGCTGCCCGATAGGTTGGTGGACATCTACACTCCGTTTGTCTTGCTACCTCTGGGACGCGTGACTGTGCTTCTTGGCGATAGGTTGTCGCCGGAGACATATTCAGTGCTGCTTTGGAATAGCAACATAAACGAGAGGCAACGCAATGATAGCGGCAGAAGATAGTGCCAAACCATGCTGATGACGCCGAGTAGGCAGAAACATGTCCATATGTTAGCGCTATTTTCTCTGTTACATTGTTTTTGCCGGGAACGATTCCACCAATACCATGAGCTATATTAGCATTTATTTTTTGGTTATTGTTATTAGGCATTCTTTCCACGTGTATTTCTATACATCATGGTAAGCCTGAGGAATCATTTGCACGTATAGATGTCGCTGTGCCTAGGCACAACGCCCCCTTGCGTTTGGCAGCCCAGGAGCTGCCCGATAGGTGGTGGACATCTACACTCCGGTTTGTCTTGCTACCCTCTGGGACGGCGTGACTGTGCTTCTTGGCGATAGGTGTCGCCGAGAGACATATTCAGTGCTGCTTTGGAGATTAGCAACATAAACTGAGAGGCAAACGCAATGATAGCGGCAGAAGATAGTGCTCAGAACCATGCTGATGACGCCGAGTAGGCAGAAACATGTCCATATGTTAGCGCTATTTTCTCTGTTACATTGTTTTTGCCGGGAACGATTCCACCAATACCATGAGCTATATTAGCATTTATTTTTTGGTTATTGTTATTAGGCATTCTTTCCACGTGTATGCTACATTTTATTTTGGACTCAATGCAAAGGATTTGCCAAGTAATGAAATACTTATATTTAGCTTATATTACATGCATAGTTTAGCCTTAATTTGGTCTTCCACTTTCCATCATCTTTGCTTTGTTTTATTATTTCTTTACATCAAATACGATACTCGTACTGGAATATCCCAAGCATACCAACTTGCCTTACATATCAAAGACAAAAATGACGGCTTACCAGATTAGTAATCCATATTGACACTAACAGTACCCATTCCAAAGGCAGCTAGTAAACAGTATTACGTCTTGAAGTAGTTGTGTTTGTCGAAGAAACGCTTTGTTTGTTCAGGATTATTACTAAGATTTTTTTACCCTGTTTTTGATTATTTTTTTTGGCAAAACTTCCGTCAAAAATACTTCAACAAGATCAAGCACCAACTTGTCCAGGCTAACCATTTTTCGATAATTCTTTGCGGTCTTTTTGAAGAATTTTCATAACACCTACATACTTTTTTCCCCTTTTCTTTCGACAATATTTGAATTATTGCGAAGTCTTGTTGTTACATTTAGGAGCAAAGCAAAAAATATGAAATGCAGTTGATCTAGAAAAAAATGCGAAATATACCATACAAAAACCACAAGCTTTTTTGACTTGAAGGTCAGGTATTCTCACGATGGCTTCCTTTTTTCAGTTTTGCATTTGGCAAGCAACTAACTAACTAACAAGAAACTACACGCTAGCACCCTACAAAGTTCACACGTGTTAGTTGGTTTTATTGTGCGTGTAATTGGCTTTTGAGCACACTATTGAATGCACTGCAAATTCTTAGAAGCACGCTATTTATAAGCAGGGATACTAACATCAATATAATTGATTACAACTGCTCAGTTTCGTAAACAACAAATATTTGTATATTTCAAAATAATGCCCATTTATTATACAAAATGTATTTTTTGTTAACTGGGTAATTTCTGTAGCATTAAGTACATTACTATAACAGACAATAAACAAATAACCTTTTTTCATTAAAGTTTCAAATACATCAACATTTTTGTTAAAACATACATCGTACGAAACTGAACAGTAGTAACTGTAAGAGGCTATCACAGTAGTCATTATCAAATGTCAGAGCTTGGAAAGATGACTAGGTTGAAGTCAGATTATGCGAAAAGAAAACTATAAGTATGGCAAAATGGAGCATGTTGTTACACAGGTCAAGTTATCTTCTTATATATTTAACCCAAGGTATGTAAATTACACCAGTTTACGTGAGAATTTAAAATATCTTGTGTAAGTTGCTCCAAAACTGTGCAAGAATATGGATTAAGAGAATTACGTTCCTGAGAATGATAATCACAAGATGTATTTGCAATATTTATTTAAAGGGTAGAAATAAAATTCTGAATATAAAGCAGTAAAATTTACTTAACGAATAAAAAGTACAAATTGTTGTAAATTTACAAACAACAAACACCGTGAAAAAATGATAAAAACGGCCTCGTACAGAATTCAAATGTGCCATCCATGTAAATGCTATCCACACCCTTACAAAAAAAAATTCAAATTTGTCCAACACAAAAATATAACGACTTTACTTTTCACATCCTTCACCAAATGATTACACTGTACACAAATATAAATGAATATTAATATTTTCACCTGGCATTTGAAGGCAAAACCTAGATATGGGCTGTCATTTGCCTAATGATTAGGATCAGTCGATAACGGGATTGGCGCAGCTTACGTACCCCTATTCTGCACCCATTCCTGGCCGATAATTGCACAAGGCGATTTGTGGGCTTACATGCGTCCGTTTAGCCATCTTCTATTTTGTTTACGAACCCATTTACTTAACATTTCACCTGTTTAAATTAAATTTCATGCCAAGTACTTATAATCAATAATTTGATTTTACGATCAATAACAACAGTGTGTGACAATCATGTTACATACACTTTGCATGAAGTTACCTAATGTACTATATTTCTCTTAGTACAACGAACGTGTCCCACTCTTCTCTGCTGTGTTTGATTTTCGACTCTCCAGGAAATTATGTCTTTATGATTGCGTTTTTAAAAAATGTATTTGGACAAGTTTTGATTGTCATTAAAATCCCAAAATATCTTGTCAACTATGAATATTTACATAACTAGCATAGTATTAAATTTGACTCATCCTTTTTGCAATACCAAGCTCTCACAGGCAAACAAAGGATACTTCAAAACAAGCAAGTATCTTGAAAATACACTTATGGATAGCTAATCCATAAATTTGGACAATTATTTAATATGTAAAAAAGACAAGTTAGATATTCAATTTCTTAGATTTATAACTTATTTGCATGATAGTTTTATTTCTTCTTGTAAATAACTGCAAATAATGATATAGCTTTTTTTGGAAGTGACTTCTGTATGAGACGTGTAACTATAAGAATATGTGGTCTGTATTTAATGAATTTTATTTGGAAAGTTTTTATGCAAAAGATTTTCCAAAAAAAATTTTGAGTAAGATTTAAATACCATTATACTAAATGTCTAAATAAAATTGTACAATGTACCATCGGGGTAATAATGTTAAAGTATAAAAATCGTTAATATCTCAAAAACTATAAAAATATCTAAACTGAGAAATTTTACAAATACTTTCTCATATTTTATAATCAGAAAAGGTATTTAGTTGCATCAGCGCTAATTTTGAAGTATTCAATGTCTAAATGCTCCAAAAATAGTTACTGACAAATTTATAGTTTATAAAGAACTCATCGAGTTTATTTTGCTTGGAGCGTTTCCTTCTGTGCAATCTCTATATAGACATTTAGTAAAACATGTCAATCCAATCCGACCTCTAAGATCCACGAAATGACCTTTACAGAATCGCCAGAACTTTCTGCTTTAGCAACCGAGGTCACGGCCTGTACCTGTCTTCACCATCGGAATTGCAAAAATTCACGTTATGTACGGAATTTTGGTAATAATTGCTGAAAATACCAAACGGATACGCAAAATATATTTGGAAATGTTGTTTTATTCCAGCTCAAATCTTTCCGAGATGACCGGTGAACTATTCTTGCAACTGGAAATGCCGGAGGCTCCGAAAGAAGGGTTTTTCAAAGGACTATTTGGTGGTGGCATTAGGTCTTTGGATAGGGAAGAATTGTGTAAGTAATCTTAATTGAATTCAGCGGAAGGAATCGCTAGATTTTCATAGCATGTAATTTACTGTCATAATACCTTGATCAAAAAAAGACTATCTTCTATCTGTTCATTTAGTCGGCGAGGCGAGCGGTAAGGCGAACAAATCCATAGCAAAACACATACCAGGAGCCATGGGTGATCTGAACGCTAGAGTAACATCTTCCACGAACGAGATTAGCCGCGCTCACAAGCTGGTCATGGAGAGAGGCGAAAAGTTGAGTAAATTGGAGGATAACGCGGAAAGAATGAGAAATGAAGCTGAGAATTATGCTTCCTCAGCACACGAACTGATGTTAAAGTACAGGGACAAGAAGTGGTATCAGATATAAGCGTAAAAAACGGTTGTTCTTCTTCTTTCTTCTTGTACAGGTTTTCAAAACATTAGGATAATACAATATAAACTGAAAGTATAATACAATAACTGTTTGGGAGATGTGGTTGGTGAGGTAAAGCTAATTTGCAGTGGAAGAATAATTTTGTCCAGTAACTCAAAAAAAAAACAAGGTAAAAAGATCGGAATTTAGGGTAGAGTAGCCGAATATGAGCACCTCAAGGATAATAACGTTTTGAAAAATTATGTTACGGTTAAGCTCAAGAGTCAATGCAGTGCCGTATAGTGCCGGGTTTGGTTTACTTAAATAACACTTGAGCAAAAGTTTTATTGTGTATTTTATTTTTATACATGATGAAAAAAACGGGAATTGCATATATTACGCAACACGTATCCTAATATGAGCACTAGCTCACCTAATATGGGCATATGTGCATTTATTGAATTTGAAGTATACAAAGACGAAACAAAACTTTAAACAGTTTATTGGCAAATGTCACAAATGTAGGTTTTAATTGCCTTTGTTGCGCTGGCGCATTCCACATGTGCCCAACATTGGCAAGTCATACAAAAAATCCAACAGCCGCCAGTAGAAGACTTCCCCACAAAATATGCAATCTGCATCGTCTTCTTTGTTAGCTGCAAAAATTATTTCTTTGGGCAAATGTTTCTTCTTCCCACTAATAGCTAATTAATTTTTGTATGGACTTTCGGTGAGTATAGTAGAATGCGCAACCTTACGTTTGCAGTTCCTCTTCCTGCAATTCCTGTTTAACACAATCGGCGGCATCAGATGTTGTAGAGGCTACGGAAGTTACTTCTCGAAAGCTTGGTGAAGTCTCATTTTGATTGCTGTGTTTTGTATTCGGCATGGAAGAAGTCGCTACGTTTGTTGTAATTAGAGGTTGTGATAAAGTTTCATTCTGACTGAGGCATGATGATGTACTAGATAGTATGTCTATTATGTTGTCTACAATCGAACAAGTTGGAGGAATTGCAGATTGCGTTTCCTCACAAACAATGACGGAAAGCAGCTCTCTGTTCAGATGCAACAAAATTTTCCTCTCCAAAAACTTCTGGGTTGAATGGAAATATTCCACATTTGTGAAATCCAGAAGCAGCATTTTTGATTCCGGTATTTCTCGTTCCGTTACGATTCTTCCTGGATGCTGAGTCAACCAAGTTGACACATCTTGGTCGTAAAATGTGTTTATACTTTTGAAAATAGCCACATCTAGAGGTTGTAGTTTATGGGTGCAATGCGATGGTAGAGAAAGAAGTATTACATTATTTTCTCTTGCCTTTAAAACTACAGAAAGGTTTTTGGTATGTGAGGTGTGCCCATCGAAAATTAAGAGTACGAGGTCTGGTCGAACATCTGGTCTTACGGTTTTCAAAACATGTTTGAACCATTGCTCAAAAAGATCTTCATTTATCCAACCCGACGGATTAACTCCTACAATTGAACCATAGGGTGCTTTGTCCAAAAGATCGGGACGCATTCTTGCTCGTGGGAATATAAACATAGGAGGTATGTATTGTCCAACTGCGCTTACACAGCATACAACAGTGACTAGTTTTCCTCTTTCGCCACTTGTTAGGACACCCACACACCTTTTACCTTTTTGTGCAATAACTTTTCCTGGCTTATGCACTGTCGTATATCCCGATTCATCCACGTTAAATATATTTTCAGGTGGAATTCTCAAGGTTCCTGTATTGTGATTTTAAATTTTGAAAAAATATATCTACTTTAGTGCGATTAAATCGAATTGCTCTTTGCATTGAAGTAGCCTCAGGTTTTCTTACTGATAGTTTTGGATTTCTACTTAAAAAATGCTGAAACCATTTTTGTCCAGCATGGCCTTTTTCGCGATTGAATAGGTTTTTAATTTGTTTTTTTTCGCAATACTGGTAACCATATGTTTTAAGGTCCTTAACAGTGACCCCAAATAATTTGTTTTCCATTTCCAGTAATATTGCAGCTAGTTCTTCCTCCTGCTCTTTGCTTAAAACACTTTTTCTTCCTAATTTATTTTTTAAACTAAATTCGTTTCCATTCCTAGCCTTCTACTAATACGCCCAACGTTGCGTGAATTCCACGTACTGCGCTTTTCACGATTTCATCCAAAACCCTCTGATTGCATTTTCATATGATTCGGACCAACAGACTTATGATAGTTTCCTTACGTATTGGCATCTGGTTTCTGTAAGAAAAACAACAAGTTGCAAAAACTACAGGGTAAAGTACGTATATGAAATTATACGTACATCAAAAGAAACGTCAATCCTTTACAACAATAAATATAATAGTCCAACAAATATGATTACGAGCTACGAATCGTTCGAACGTAAATTCGACTAGTGTGCATGTAAGACACGTCCGCGTAAATTTTTTTTAGAGACCTGTAAGTTAATAAACATTCAACTATGGTTTTCTGGAATACTAATGTAACACTCTGCGTATAGAGGTCGTGACTATTATCAGTTTTTCCATCACTTTTAGAAGGTGCTGATATTAGGTGTTGTGCTTATATTCGGCTACTCTACCCTAATACTTTTACCTCGTCTTAGATCAACCAAAACATATGAACTTTATACACTCTAAAACTTCATTGTTAAGTAACTGGCTTAGTGTTTTACATCAAATGTTTTGAAGGTAATATAAAGACATCATCAAAAAGATTTTTTTACTGGATTTGTCATACTTTCAACGCCGAAATTCTCGCCTGAAAAACTCAGTTTGAACCATAATCTTGTAAAGCCTTTTTTTAATCAGTCAATGAATAAAATCAATCGTTAATTCCTACAATCTGTTTACCAAATTAACAAACCTTTTGTGTCAGCTAAAAATTACGATGACAAAAACATTTTTCACATATTCCACTCCATTTTTCCAACACATCAGTTAGATCAAATCAGCTAGTTATTCCAATTGGAATAAACTTCCAAAATAACAAATTTTGATTCTTAGGTGTAAAAAGCATCCTTTTCAACACCAACCACATTTTCCCAAAGACTCTACTTGTACTTAAACGCAAATTGTGATATATATACTATTATTCTGGCCGGCATTCATTTGCCGGTAAGTTTTTAACTTTGTCTTAGGTAAAAAAAAAAAAGAAAAAACACTGGTTACCTTTTTAAAGCGATGAATGTGAAGAAAATCAGAATGAATTCTGTTTTTGAAACAATACCATTAACATTTTCAATTCAAATAGAAAACAAAACGGTATGCAATTTTTAAGTAATACTACTATAAAAATAGATACGCTGATTTCTAGCAGATTTCTAAACTAGGTAAATTATCAAATTTTAATCTATATTTACGTAGCATTAACGGCAAATACGCGTCTTCTAATATTTTTAATAAATGCAATTGCAATAGCAAAGATAATTATATAATTATTTAAGATTAATTCTAAAATTTTACTTTAGTAGAGAATTTAATATATCTCTATCGAAGGATAATTTATGTAACAGGTTTCGGTGTTGTTAAACCTCATCAATAATTATAATCAATAAATGAAATAAAAAGGTTGTGAAAAATCTCAAAAGGGGCCACTGACACATGTCCCAAACAATCCTTTTGTTTCTTTGCTTTCCCACTTGGCATTTTCTAAATATCGCAGATGATATAAGTTGGCACTTCCGGCGATAAAGGTCATATTCGCATTACGCTAAAAAATTGGCGAATGTGTCTCTTATCACCAGAACTACCAACTTAAGTTAACCGCGAAATTTTAAAAATTCCAAGTGGGTTGTATAGAACTTTATTTACTTATACAGAGTTATCCTTCGATTTTCCCTAAACTCTTAATCTAGCTAAAGCTTCCTAACTACAATAAAGCTATACTTAACGAAACCAAAACACAAACAGTTTGCAAAACAAATGTCTTGGTACTTTAACGAAATAAAACGAATATTGGTAGAATATGGAATCATATCGAGTTGATTTTAGACTATAACAAATTTTTCGACGGATATTGAAGCTGTACCTGTTTAAAGTACCTCCACATTAGTAAAAAAAAATAGAATTTAACAAATCATATATATCCACAATATTACAAACAATACACACTCAGAGAACAGAGATAACAAAAATATTAATTACAAGCCTGGATTAAGTGCATAATATGTCCTGTTCAACATTTATTACTAATACCTATACCATATTTTGGGGCTATATATTCCCGTTTGAAAATAAATAGCAACAATAAACGTAACACATACTAATAATGATATCTTAATAAATTATTATTATACATATATTAAAATCAATAAATAATGTAGGATTTACAATTTTTATATACCTAAAACAAGATACTATCAAAAAAACACCGTAGCTGTATAATATTAATTAAATACAATAAAAAAATATTGATACGTAAGCTAGCGATTAAATAATAAAAGAAATAATAAATTTAATAATTAGAAACTGACATTTTAAAAAAATTATAATAAGAAGAATAATAAATACTTTATATTATATACTTTATATACATACTTTTCTTTTCATTCATTGATGAAATTAATTAACTTGTAAATATTGAAAGGGAGATGAAAGATCCAGTTATTAAGAAAAACAAAAGTATCTTAGCTACCTTTATATTAGCCATGGCCAATTAGTAAATGTATATATTTAATGTAAAATTTTTAAATGAACTTTTCCAGTGTAGAGCTTTAGATTTGGTAGGTTTCTCTTTATATATATATATATATACATATATATTTATAGATCTTATATCGTTTTATATTTTTTCAAAAAGAATCGTCCAGACGTTTCGGATGGAATTCTATCGAATTTTATGATAAAAAGAAACAATCAAATTGGAAGAATTTACCTAATTCCTTTAGGTGGTCATTCATTTTTTTTCTAATTAAACAAATTGGCAACAAAATAAAATATTCAATTTTTTATAACAGCTGTTTTCACATGTATGTTGAATGACCCTCTCTTTATAATCAAATGAAACACATTTCATTTCGGAAGACAAAAGCTTACAGTTGCAGTGCTTTAATTACAATCTTAAATCAAGCAATCTCACCCAATAAGCTTCTAGCGCGCGAAAATTTGAAAACTAACCGCGTTAAAAAGGCAAATGCAATCGAAGTGTACGCCAGCTCTAATTTTGATTATTTCTTAATTATTTAAGAGCAAATTTTTAATTTTAAAGTTATCGTCCTCGTTGCAATTATTTGTCTTCCTATTTTTACTTTAACTACTAATGCCAAAATAATAAAAAAATAAAGGTAATATTCTTTACCGCATTATACATGCATATCTCCAAAAAAAGGAGATGTTATAATTTACGTAGCACGTAGATGAACTTGACTGTTGCCATAGAAGAAACATACTTATTATGAATTAGTGTTTAATATTCACCGTCCCCCATAAGTGGGGGTTTGGGAACTTTTCGAATTAAAATAATGAATATAAAATCAAAAAAAAAGGAAAAATAATGGATTGATCAACATTCTTATATGTTTTAAGTACATGCAGTGATTTTCCGTGAAAAGCCATTTATTAAGGATTTCTATAAAAAAAACTTGATTTTTTTTTATTGAAAGTTGACATTTAAATAAAAGTTATCTCTCACAATACTATATTTGGGAAACTGATTATGTTTATTACTGTAAAAAATGAATTTAAATGAAAAAATTCATTGAAAATCTCTGTATACCTATTATTATCTAATTATCATTACTAATTACTAAATATTTGTTTATATTATGACATAAGTATTTATTTATAATTATACATATGTAGTGCGATTTAAGAATATGGAAATGATACGTATTTTTATTTGTTAACATCATAGACTTCATTGGATTATTCTTAAACTATTTTTTAAATTCTAAATCACCGTCATTTCATTCAAATGGTAGTTCATGTTCATGACTCGCACTGTGTATGTCGCGTTATTTAAAAGTATAGATACGTAATATGTAAAAAAACGTGTTTTTCGTTAAAGGTGTAATAATTCCTTTATTATTTAATTATTATATTATATATTTTTTTAATATTTTATTATACATATGACATATATTTTATTTCTAACACTGTTATTAAATGCATAACTGTAAATAGTACGATGAATAGTATGAAGTGGGAACAATTACTGTTGAATTTGAAAAAAAATTGAAATATTTACAAATAAAGTTAAAATAAATATACATTAGTTGTAGGATGCCCAAGAAAAAAAAAAAACGGAATAAATGGAAAATTCGTATTATTGGAAGTATATGTTGGTTCAAAGCACAATAGTTTCAAATTTGTAAGTATATAAAAGATACTAATTATATTATATTCAAACATAGAAAACCAACTCTTGATATTATCCTACTTATCTGAAGAGAAAGGAATATTGTATTTTATCCAGAGAAGAATACAAAAAAAAGTTTTATCTCATTGAATTAAATTTAATTCTATATTCTACCGTATACCTGCATTTTATCTAAAATATAGTTTTCCCGAGGAAGAAAGAGAAAATTTTGTTCCCAGTTCTGATATTTTCTTGTTAATAAGGCTATATTAAACATAGTGTTGCAAGAAATTATATTTAATAAATAATTATTGTTCCACAAATAAAGGAAAACAATTGTTTATATATTACATTCGTTTTATTTCATTTTCTTCTTTAAAATTCTTGTGTACTGTTTATACATGCACTGCTATTGTTATTGCCTCAATTTCCAACATCAAAGAAAATATACAGTTTACTTGGTTTTAAACTTATTGATTGCAGGAAAGTACTTTTATTGCTTATTACTTCGCCATTTATTGATAGTCCATATAATTATACGTTACTCAGTTTAGTGCGGTATGTATTAAGAATATTTTCATAAAGAAGCTGTTGTTAATATTGTAGATATATCAAAGTGAAGGTGATTGTATACACAAAGATTAGAAATGAAATTATAGAATAGTAAGTTCCGGTAGTAAAATGCATTCCAATTTTTGCATTGCATGCGAATATGTTTATTGTCAGAAGCAACAATTTAAATCGTCCGCGAAAGTTAAAATACAGTCGAACTTCTATATTACGAACACCCTTTTAGCGAATTTTTCTATTTAACGATTTTTCACGTGCACATTGAACTTCAGCCTACAATTGCGTGTATTTTAACTTCTACTTAACGAACAAAAAGTCTATTGCGAGGTTTCTTTTTAAAGTTACCACCAGATTTTTTTTCCCGCAAAGAAATATTTCTCAGAATTTGAAGGCAGGTAAAAATCCAAGATGCTTCAAAAGTGTGAAATCGTTGGAAGTAGACTACAACTTCAATAAAAAAGCATGGATGACAAGTGAAATTTTTGAACAATGGTTGTTAAAACTAGACAAATCAATAACAAAGCAACATAGAAAAATAGCACTAATTGTTGGTAATTGCCTTGCACATCCTCACAATTTGAAACCTAAGCTAAAAAGCACAAAGCTGATACGTTTTCCGCCAAATATGACGTCGAAGCTGCAGCCTATGAACCAAGGCATTATAAAAAATATAAAATTTCATTATCGTAAGCGAATATTGAAAAACATCATTAGGGAAATTGAAAAAAAAAGAGCCCGCAGACAAAATTTCCATCAATTTGCGTGAATGCGTTTCCATATTGGCAAGAGTGTGGACATACAGTTACTCACATAAGTATTCATACCCCACGTATTATTGCATGTTAAATGGTATCTACCCCTTTTACACTTGAAGAATTCTCTTTAATATTATATATAGTGTCTTTCTTTGCTATAAAAAGATTTTTTACAGCAAAGTTAAAAAAATACAGATATATTTTACATACTAAAAAATTTTTTTTAAAAAGTATTCATACGTCATCTATATGATACTCTATGCGAGTTAGCTCGGGGAAGACCCCAGCTCAAACTATGGTTTTTGTTGCTTGTGAGGAAATTTCAGTACCGTGGTAGCTTTATATGTGATAAGTCCAACACATCAGTACTTATTGGCGAAATGGGGCGAAAAGATAAGGAAACAAGTGATCATAAACGTGAATTAGTGATAAAATGGCAAAGTGATGGAAAATCTTACATAGAAATAGCTAAGTTAATTAATCGATATAAAGCTACTGTACAATCAATTATTAAAAAATACAGAACTCAAAATATTGTTGTTAATAAATCTCGGACTGGTCGACCGAAAATTTTAACACATAGAGAAGAAAACGCGTTAGTTCGTGAAGTTAACAACAACCCACATCTTAGTGCCCCAAAATTGGGACAAATCATTAGTAGTAACTATGGTAAACACTTTAGTGCAGAAACATGTAGAAGAACGTTAAGAAATCACGGGTTCCATGGTTGAATAGCTAGAAATAATTGGTGATTTTGCGACTTCGCTAAAAGGAAGTTCGACTGTACTTAGTGAAAAAGTAATATACACACCGTATATACCGCTACATTATTCAAATTTTGGCGGGAAAGTAGTATTTTATTGAGTATATTTTCTTTAATTGGAACATTTTATTCAATCAGATTGATACATGTTTAAATTAATAGTAATAAGTTTTGAAAATCGATGATTTACAGCATTCGAACAATTCGCCTAAAAGTGAAAAAACAAAAAGGACTTCATATATAAGACGGTTCCCTAAAAATTGGATCTACCAAAAAACATAAATTTAAACAGTTGCTAATTATTAGAGTGAGGTAATCGTCTCTGCGATACATAGCGATATATCTATATATTTAGTATATCCAGCGTACATATATCTTTGATATATGTACACTGGTATATCGATATATCGTTGCCATCCCTAGATCCCTACTTATGACAAAGCAAATCATTGGTGTTAGTCACACTGATTTCGCACTACATTATGTGAACGCAAACCCGACCATAGAAGAAAATTCATAGCATTTAATTTATGTATTACGAATATGTATTTATTGGTATTGATGTAGCCTGAATTTATATCTCGCCTGTGTTAAGTTAGTACTGCAGTGAGGATGATTTAAATGTTTGCATGAGACGACGTATCGGTTGAGCAATAAAAAAATATGTCAAATAAAAAACAAATATTACACCTATAATACTTAACCTTTGCGGAATTTAACAAAATATCAAGTATATAAATTGTATTTTCAATGATTATAAATGAAAAATCATATAAAACCAAATTACACTAACCAAGAAGTGTTAATGGCACTCCTTGGCGGCAAATTTAAATTGTAAGGTGCTTATATAACTATTGGATCTATTTAAAAAATTATCATATTAAATTGCGTATACTGTGGTGATATTATCTCATATGATATCCCGGTATGTGCTTATAAATGACAAAAACAAGAAAATTACAAAAAAAATAAACTGGTATTTTTTATTTTACCTTTTTTAAGTATAAAGAATAATCCTTACATTGTAATACATAAAATCAAAGAACTTAATATTACATCTTCGTGATATAGTAAAAAAAAATTAAACAGTACGTTCTTTTCTAATTTTATAATAAATGCTAGACCTAGAAAACGTACAAGGATGACGATCTTGGCAATAGCACCTCATTGATCCTTGGATTTTAATGCTGCTAAACGTTCCAACAAAGGAGGATGAGAATGATGCCACATTGAATACAAGTAATCATAGATAGGAAACCCTAGATTATCCTTATTTAATTGAACTAGGGCTCGTTTGAGAGGTTCAGCCCTACCTAACTTCATGGCGAACTCATCAGCTTGAAACTCGAACCTCCTCGATAAATAAGTTAGGATAAATGACAATAAAGTATTGTACGGCATCATTACATATTGCATTACAACCAATAACCCTACTAATACAGGCTCAACACCAGTAGTAAATCCAACAGCTTGGTATAGAGGTGAGAATTTAAACAGGAATGAAAATGCCGCAAAAACAAAAAATAGATTCAATTGCATAATCACTAGATTTTTAATAATATGTCCATGACTCCAATGGCCTAATTCATGCGATAGCACAGCTAAAATCTCGTCATTCCTACAACCACCACTTTCAGGATTTTTCAATAATGTATCAAATAGAACAATTCGTTTTGATTTAAAAAGCCCATAAAAATACGCATTACTATGAGCCGATCGTTTCGAACCTTCAACTACATACAATTGCGCTAACGGAAACTTTAATTGTGATGCTAATTCCTCAATTTGTGTGCGTAACTCACCTTCTGGCAGTGGGGTGTATTTATCGAACAATGGCGCTATATACGCAGGATATATGGTCAATAAGATCAACATTATTATACCTACAACAATCCATAACCATACAAAGAATAAATCACCGCCGTATTTTACTATGACAATCGTCAGGGCTGATATTGGCAACACTATAACTTGGTTTACAATAAATGCCTTAATTTTATCTATAACGAAGAATTTAGCAGTCTGCTTATTAAACCCATATTTTTCCTCGAGCACAAATGTGTAATAAATATTTAGTGGTAGGTTGATAATTGTTGTGACAGTCATTAATAAAAACATCCATATACAACTAACGGTAACTTCTCCTTGCCATGGATCTATCGATTCAGAATACTTCCAAACTCTTGCTAAAATACCGCAGTAAATCACAACCGTAGAGACGAATATTGAAAAAGTATCATTAACCATTCCATACTTATTCTTATCCATAGAATATAACCGTGCCTTCTCAAAAGTATCTTTGGTCATTACAGTTGATAATTCATTTGGAACCAGCACGGTTTTTTTTGTTACTTTATACTAAAAGAAAACATAGAGAGAATAAACGAAATCTCAGTATCGTTTCAATAATTACCTGTCTTACGGATAAATAGATCTCCCATAGATATTCTAACCATAAAAACAGTAAAATAACGTATAATACACAGTCCGCGTTTAATGCACCCATTTCCATTTTCATTATTATGAAATAAACATGCACGAAACGGTCAGGAATTAATAAATTTTGAGGCAGTATATTTTATAATTTTAAATAAATGATTATATTCAATTCAGGCCATGACATTTTACAACATAAGTGAAATTAATCAATCATGATTTCATTACAATCATTATTGGATAGATAGTATACAACTTCACAGTGGAGTTAAACATTTTTTCTTGATTTAAAACAAATATTCTTCATAGAATGTATGTTTTTAGTAAAAAATTGCTTTTGAGAAACTCATATTAATACAGTTTATATAAACAATTATTTGTGTTTCAATGATAGATTGTACACTAGTGATGGGAAATACCACTCCACTCGTGGAACGTTCCTTTCGCGACCGCGACACAAAAATGCCGGGACAAAATACCAATTACTTAGAAACGATTAAGGATATAATATAACCAATGTGAAATGGTGTTATCGCTTATTACCTGGATGATCTCTTTACATATCTACAAGATACACTCTTCAATTTGAGATATATATATAAAGAGTATTTTTTTAAACTGGCCAAATGTTATTAGATAGAAGAAACAGATTAAGTTCAGTTAAGGTAAGACGATTATTATTTTAAAATTACAACATAGAAATTGTATAATTTCTTTACATTACAGCTAGAGCTAGCATTTTTTAAATTTCGCGGAAGATTTAAGTTCCACCGTTCCAAAGTAATGAGTTATTTTAGTATTGCGGAGCGCGACACGCCGCAATAAAATGTCACTCCAAAATAGTTACTAAAATACCTACTACTATTGTATAGGGTCCTACCGAAAGGACAGAATATACTAGCGTTCCTACTGCGTTCACACTCAATTTTAAAGCATTTCTAGTCCAGCTAGCTGGCCCATACATGAAAGTGAAGAGTACACTTTTGTCTATAAACACAGCCGAAAACCGGGTTGTTGCATTTGGTTTTATTCCGTTATGGAAGGTCTTCTCAACTCGCGTATCGCTGGGCAAATTTTGCGATGTTGCAGAGCTGACATAGTTCTGCCAGTACCGTGCCATAAGGGGGGTGAATCCTTCCAGCAGGACTAAACCCTCTCTATAATCATCAATCTATCGTTAAAGTTTTGAACGCCAATTTATACTTACGAATGTTTACTGTAACATTCTCCGCTCCTTCTATTTGGTAATTTAAACGTTTGTATCAATCTTTAAAACTTCAGAGGCTTGCAGCTTTTTTTTTAACATTTTGCAACATAGCTGTACCTACATATTTTTAGTTATTACTAGGAGCTCGCATAGTTTTAAGTACTCTTTTATGGATATGCGCAGTAGGTGCCAAAAATATAACGCATATTTTTCCATAATTTGCAAATATTGGAAACGCTCTCCAATCTTTCGAACTATTTTTGGAGTCTTATCAAACATTAGAAAGAATGTTTAAGAAAATAAAACACAAATAACAAAAGAAACACGATTTATTCAAAAAATTAATTTAGAATACTATTTTAGAATGAATTTTATCACTTATTAATCTCATACCGTAAGCTTACTTTATAAATAATAATTATATAATGTTTACAATACATGTATGTATATATCAAAAAACTATAAATGCAATGAAATAACATCTAATGAAACACTCTGTAGAACCAAATAGAACACAAATCACTTAAAAACAAACGACCAGGAGAAGAAATCGTTATAAATTAGATCTACATCAAGTAGGCATCTTTATTTTCAATCAAAAAAAAAATAACTATTTAAACCTAAATTCTAAGGCATCATTAGAAGAGCACCTCGATCGGTTGTGAATAATTCGAATTCCAATCACGCTCAAAAATGCTTTGCAGCTGACTCCGTATCGTTTGCGTACCGTTCCTGATGCTAGCACCATCTTGTAAGACAAATGCAACACCAGCTGTGTCAATAAAGTAGTCACCTGACCAATTGGAGGTACCGATATAGGCTATAGATTCGGTAACCATATACTTATTGTGATTCACTCTGGCGAATGGAATCTGGTTTTGTTCCGGTGTTGAAGGAACAACGAATCTTCTCTAAAATACCGCGTTAAATTACTTAAATAAGCAAATGAAAATATCTTATTGGATGTAGACTTACAATTTCGATAGACACCTTTGGATAGGAATTCGAAATATCGGCCAGGGACTTGAGGAAATTATCGGCGGACTTCCTGGAATGTTTCCATTTACTGATCAAAAGTCTGATTTGTACGTTATGCTCGATCGCGGCTGTTTTTAAGGCATCGTCAATTAAAGGCCAAAACTGTATTTTTGGAGAGTAAATCGTTAACGGGAAATAGTCCATGACTGAGATGTAGATAAATTTCTCAGCACGTCTTATGACGTTGAGGACCGCGTCGACATCTTTTGTTCTGCCATCCGGACAAAATGACGGTGGAGAACTCTGCAATTTAGATATTGATAGTATTGTCCACATGAACAAATTCAATTACCAACACATATTTTCACACTTAATACAGTTTTAATGATACAAAATCTTATCTTCCATGAAATGAGAGATATCCTAATTTTAGTAACAATTAACTTTCGGTGAAACACACGTATGTTATTGGTTTAGATTTTACTTACCGATACGTACACCTGATAATTGTTGCTACCCGTCGTCACATTCATTGGTGTATTATTATTAAATTTCGTTTGGAGTTCATATGGCCAATGATCTGGAATTTTAGCGCCTTTTTCTCCTAATTGCCAATAAACCTTCGAAATACATCCAATCAATTATACACAACGAAAAACAATTACATTAATATTTACATCAAATATTTTTCCAATATCTTCAGCAAGACACGAACAATTATACGCAGCAATACCTAATTCCTTCACCTAGAACAGAAATTCAAAAAGGAACACATCAAAAGTTGTTTTATAGCGTTTGAAATTAGCAGTTGTAATGGTGACATCTTGCTCTAAGATAGTTAATCAAAATTTTAGCGAGAAATTCAAAATTTCAATTTTCTTTGCCAATCGGTTCTTTTATTACTCATTGGGCATAATAGAATGTCTTGACTTAGATAACCTAATGCATAAATTACAAATGGAAATGAATGTATAATCGATAATTTCCACCCCTCGGTATATCTATTGATGTTTGGAAATGTGTCAAGTTTGCAACGAACATTTATGAGGCCAAGGAAAGACACCTAAAAGCATGTTTTTTTTTTTCATATGATATATAGTATTGACCTTACGCTGTTTTAGGTGAATTATTGATTATATTTGACGGTACAAGTGCCCACGTTAGTAAAAGGTAATCGATAAAGTCTAGTTAAAGGGGTTTGAACTTAACTTCCATTGTTAATAGCCTTCTACCTCGTTTGGATTTTACCTGAATTGTTGGAACTATCGCGTAAATGGTGTTGCTATTTTTAGACATTTTTTCGGTAGCATTAAATTATGATTTTATACAGAATAGAGTATTTTTAGCACTAAGAACATGAAAGGGTAAATTCTATCTATGAAAACAGTGTACAAACCTGCTTTGTTTGTACATTACGTTGTGCAATATTATCGTTAGATCACCATTTTGCTCATAATGCTACTTCAATAAGCGGCATTCATTTTCTTTTATTGATTATCAATTCATTATTATTGATCCACCCATCATCCAGACAATTTTGTTCTATAGATGGTTGTCAATTTACGCCGCTGTTTACTTTGTTTTAACATTTCTTCCAATAACATCTTTCATACAGAATTCAATTATATTTTTCAAATAGTAGGTTGCTAACTCATATTTATTAAGACATTTTTGTTTGTTTTGATGAATACCGTATACACGTCGGTCCAGATACGAACGGGATATTGCCTTTGTGAATGGCAACAGAGCATTCGAGTCTCACTGATTGATCGCATCCAATCGCAGTATAACATAAAGCGAGTAGCGGTACGCACGCTTGTCCGCTCAATTACGTAATACTATACAACGCCTTCTGACAAAATGTACTAATACAGAATTACTGCGTAATTTTTCTGTATTCTCAGATTATGTTAGAAATTACAGCTTCTTATGTTAATTTTATTGCTGCTATACGATGTAGGCGAACGAGAAAGTAATTCTAAGTAGGAAAATAAACGATTCTTATAAAATTAAACTACAGAAAAATAAATTCGATAATTATACAAAATAAGTTGAAATTCTAACAACGTTACTTTATTAAGGGGAAAAATCTCCTGGCAATATTGAACTTTGTAACTTTTGTATTTGTTGCGTTTCAAAATACGTTTCACAGTACTTCTACTAATACCGATTTCGTCTGAAATTTGCCGGGTAAAGCAAGGTTCGCCCATTTCAACTAACGAACAAACCCTCACTTCTCTCTCCTCCCGTTCGGGATGCATTAGAGTAATTTGACGCTGTTCGTCTATTTGTTGGCATTTACGGCAATTCCCAAAATACCATTTAATGATCTGTACCATCTCTGCGGTTGTATAAACTAACATAATGTATTCAAAATCCACGATCTCTTGCTAGAACCTTACGAGCGCACAGAAAGACAAAGAGTGGGATAAATGCAAGTATGCCAGATCGCGCTACGTACAATATCTCTGGCACCCCGGTGAAATGTGGATGAACTTATATGAGTACAGTATTGAAACGGTTTTTTTAAACGCCTTGTATAATTAATAGAATAATTTTGCATTATTGTAATATTTCATACTTGAATTAAATATTAATATTTCCTGCCCCATTAATTAGATACATACGAAATAAAATAAGAAAAGAGGCCCTACTGCATTACTCTGAGGACTTCCAGATTGAAATTACCGATTCAAGCAAAATTAAAGCTTAAATGTGTTTAGTTTACCTGTGTTAGAGCTCTCCAATCCATATTAGCGCTCCCAATGTAAAAATGCTCACGGTCAATGATCCATAGTTTAGTGTGCAAAACCCCGTTGCCTATGAGTTGCGCGAAATTCAAACTCCTTACTTCGGCTGCTCCTTTTTTACTTAGAGTTTCTGTGTCTGTATTGGGTTGATTTAGTGAAGGTGCGTTTTGAGCGATCTTGATCTTGATATTTCTATCCAAACCCGCTGTCAATAGGGCATTGTAGATTTCCTCGCCCTAAATTTGGAAAGATATTCAACATGATGGTTAGAAGCCCGAAACGTACCTGAACTGAAGATGGATCTGGATAAACCTCATCCTGCCTTAAAGTCCAATAGAATGAGGCGATTTCTATAGAATACTGAGCTTTGTGGATCAAATCATACCATGTTTCGAATGTGGATGGAGAGAATGCTGTACCATTGGGATATATCAGACCTTCTGGAATACTTTCTACTAACGAAAATCTAAAACATAAAATCCCTTTACTAAAATATAAGTAAAATAAAGAAAAACCAGTAATAAGTGGGCGAAAAAAAAAATATCTGAAGAGCAAAATGTGAATGTATTCCACTCGAAAGAATTTGCTTCTATAAATCTACGGTAATATAATAAAAATTTGTCAGAGGTCTGATAAGAAATAATGAATAAATTAATAATTAATCCTGGCCCCATCCTTTTCTAAAACATTATGGAGTCTTCTGGGCATAGATCCAATTAAAATTCATTCAAATAAAGATCTTCCCAAGCATTTTCAATGACTTCCCACAATTCCTCCCTATTCCGTGGTCGAAAATTTCTTTTGTACATTTTTTTGACCATCCAATCCCAAACATTTTCTATTGGGTTTAAGTCAGGGCTATTAGCCAATCAAGTCTCCAGCAAACGCCAGCTCCATTAATACTTATCCCCGACCACACATTTACTGCAAATCTTCTCGAAGTTTGGGCACCAGTAACGTATTTTTTTTCAAATCTTGTGCCGCGTGGTCTGTAAACTCTTAGACGTCTATCTTTACAGGATTTGAAGATCTTTTCATCAGTAAACACAACTCTGTTCTAAAACTCTGCATTCCGGTTTATATAATTTAAGTCTAACAAAATTCTACCCTGTTTTGCTTCTGCAGTCAGAATGCCTTACCAGAACGTTACGGTACGGTACGCTTTTTCATTGAACAGAGGTGTACCAATCTTATTTCCATAAACAAATTGCTATTCAAAGCGTAATTTCCTTTTAATGTCGGTATACAATTATAAATTTTGTTAATATTTTCATAAGCCAGACGTACGCCACTGAAATGTCAATGTCAAACTTGTCAAAAGTAAATAAATTCAACATAATTTTGATCCACACTTTATTAATTTTTTTGGTTGTTTTTGTTCTTGTTGCATACAAGATTAATTTAAGAATTATAAATATTCTGAGTACGCATGCAAAACAAATTAGAACCTCCAAGTAATGTAATATGCAATGTCTATGGTGACCTTAAAAGTAATTGTTATTACTTTTTTTTTCTACTTTAATAACTTATTAAAGTAAAAATTGAACAAAAAGCATAAGAAAATTTAAAAAATTCGAAATTACTTAATTTAATAATTACAATTTTTAAGTTAAATGTTCGTGTATAAAATAAAAGCAGTAATGAACTAAAATGCATATTACAAACCTGCACTTCTGCTGACACGTATTGTCATTGACCTGATTTATTGCTTGCAAAGCCTTTTCAGCGGCATGATCCAACAATGGCAGTAGTACAACAAGGAAGATCAGAATTAGAATTATCGATATGGGAATGCAAGATGGTTTACACCAATTACGTTTACTACCAGACCTATCCAATACACCCAAAAATAAAAATACCTATTATAGTACATACTATAAAACAGAAAACAGGAAAAAATGCGTACCTTCTAATCGGGCTACCATCTGGATTTGTTTGAATGGAATAGTTTTGGTTCCACAAATCCGCTTCTTCGTCATTGTTTATCACAGGTGTTTCCAAAACTGTCTGCAAAATAATGAAAAATATTCAAAATTAAAATATGCGCTTTGAAACGCGTTAAATTCACAAATTAGGAAAGGAAAACTTACGTTTTTCATAGAAGTCGTTACCTTTATTTTCATATTCTATACGTTCAATAGAAAAAAAAAATTATTGTTTACAAACACTCATACAAGGCAAAACACAAAGTTATCGATTAAACACGTCCACATACAAGTGCACTTTATCGAACTCAAACAAGAATTTAATTCATAAAGGCGATAATATTACAAACAACAGTAATATTTACAAAACACACCTATCATCTTTATTTTTGCTTTGTTCTTGTGTTTAGCCGAATTCATCCGTTCTGCGTGTAGCGTTCGCAACCCAAATTGCAGTACTGTTTGAATTACAACATAAAACTGTACGCTGCATTATTATCCCACGTGTCGCTGTTAAATTAATGGAATAAATAATGCACGTGCGGAACGTATATTTTCATTTAGAAAGCTAATCGATAGGAATGTTTAAAAGTGGAAATTGAACGCGGAACGTCGTGCATAAAAGCTGGACTCATTAAATATGAAGACAAAACAGGTCGACAAAAAAGATAGATTATGTAATACAGACAAATCAAACTGTAATACCGAGAACAATATCCCGAATACAAAGTTAAAAAAAAAGTACTGGTCAAGTAAATCGCAGTAGAGATACTGGGCCAAGAAACAAAATTCAGCATGTACCCTTAAATGTTTATTGAGAATGTTTTGAAATATAAACCCCCGCCGGATATTTCTAGGAAAAATTTGAAAAAAAAAGAAAAAATTCATATACCTAACAAAAAATAAGAAGAAAAAGTCACAAAAGTTGAATCTGTAAAAAGAAAGAAAGAAGAACGAACACTTGCCAAAGAACAAAAAAGTAAAGCAAAAAAAAAATAGAACTAATAAAGAAAATCAACCAAAGAGTCAATAAGGCAAAATACACCAAGACAAATTATTAAAGAAAAGAGAATTGGGTGTGACATACATATATACGTACAAGTTGTAAGCAAATAATACACATGCTATACAGTAGAATCTTGGTTATCCGAAATAATATGGATCCAAGTGGTTTTGGATAATCGAAATTTCGGTTAAAACGGAGCTTTTGGATAAATAATAACACACTCGTAATTGGTTAAAAAAATTTAATTCAACATTATTATTTTAGGGATCTGTCGTATGATTTACATGTAATGTACATAGGTAAATGTATATACATAATGAATCATTGGCGAGTTAAAAATGACGTTGTTGTACCCGGTTGGCACTGAGTCTATTTTTTGCAGCAATGTCACTCCAACGTCTGATAAGTAATCAGTCGCTGTTGCATTTTCCTGTTGTTCTACATACATTAAGGCTTTTTGTAAAGCTTCCAGTCCATCTGAGTGAGAAATTTTCGTAGGGAGATCGTTAATTGCTTCTAGCTGATCGTCTTCAACATCCAAATCTATTTTGTCATCATTATTACTAACAATGTTTATAAGGTCATCATCCGTGAATTCTTCGTTCAAATCATCACTATTAAGCCATTCCTCGACATCTTCAGGAGTAACATCCTCGCATCCTGATAATTGTGTTATAATTTCTTGTAAAGTTTCGTTAGTATTTTCAGCGTCTGTGTCGGGTGCTCTTTCTTGTTTAATTATTTTTGACCAAGATTTTGCAGAATAGAACTTCTTACTTGAATCCATGCTTCTGCTACCCAATACATCACATCCTTCAAATTGATTTTCTTTAAACAGTTAACTAGATTACCGCAATTACTAACTTGCTCCAAAAGAAATTCCAATATTAAGCGTCTGTAATTTCGTTTTAAATTTTCCAACACGC
The DNA here is from genome assembly GCA_029619315.2 of Dynastes maya. Classification (NCBI taxonomy): domain Eukaryota; kingdom Metazoa; phylum Arthropoda; class Insecta; order Coleoptera; family Scarabaeidae; genus Dynastes; species Dynastes maya. The sequence continues at coordinate 32,075,937 of JAROYE020000008.1, forward strand.
CTTGGTTCATCGGCTGAATTAAAGAAGTCCCGTTAGGGGGCAGAAACTTGACTGTTATATCTCCACTTTTGAGCTGATCTTCACTTAGGTAGGAAGGTGCATTGTCCTCCTTTTCTCAAAAATCGTTCTACTCTAGGAACAAAATCTTCAAAAAACCACAAAATATAATCGCGTCTATCCACGCACTTTTCTGGTTTTTATACACAGGGAAAGCGTTGGGACGAATGTGTTTAAAGGCTCTAGGGTTTGCTGATTTGCCGACACACAATAAGGGAAGTTTGTGAGTACCGGAGGAATTACTGCATGCAAGAATACACACGTTCCTTGCTACGTTTGTATCCAGGACTATAGCAGATTCTTGTCTTGAAGCCAAAGTTTTCGATGGTAGCATTTTATAATTTAAGCCTGTTTTATCGCAGGTGTAAATTTGATGTTGTACATAATCGTTTTCTTCCATCATTTTGTTGAAATTTCTTTTAAACTCTGTTACAGAAGATTCGTCGGCGGATAACTTTTCACCACAAACTTTTAGCTGACGTATACCGTGCCGTTTCTTCCATCTATGCAGCCAACCTTCACTTGCTGTAAAAGTGTCAGGTGCTTCCGTAATCGGCAAATCTTCGCTTAAACTTATTGCCTTTTGTTGCAAACTTGGACCAGAAACTGGCATTCCACGTTCTCGCTGTTGTGTGAGCCATAGGTATAAGGCATCACCCGCTTTTGGATATTCCGCCGTTTTCATAGTTTTTCGCGAAGGTGCAGGTGATGTCAGAACACTAAACCACTTTTCAATTTTATTACGATTTCTTTTCTAGTCTGTAACAGTACTTATGCCTACACCCATATCACTTGCTACTTGCTTTAACATTTCACCTTTATCTAAACGTTTAATTGCTTTAAGTTTCTGTTCAATCGTAATAACAACGCGTTTACGCTTAATACGAGGACATTCCATGTTGGGATACTTCTGCAATTCAACTGGTTGAATAACATCATGTGCATAGGAGATCTATATCAGGGGAAATACCTTATTGTACAATACATGTAAACAATCTAATGTCGGGGAAGACCCGTATTAATTTAAAAAATATTTTGGTTTTCTAAGAAAATAATACACCCTATTTTGGATAACACGGAGATTTTTTTTATTGCTTCGATTAAAACGGAGAATTTGTTGTTTAGTATTGTTACGGTTAAAACGTAATTCGGTTAATCGCGATCCGGATAACCGAGGTTCTACTATACATGTTTTTAATTTTTGTATTATTTATGCATAGGTATTTTTTACTTTAGAATTTTATTATTTTTTTAGATATATAAAACTATTTAATGTCAGACCATTAACCGCCGATTATAGAAACAAACATTTTTATAATTTTGAGTGATAAGCAGAGAACGGCAAAATTATATGGGATGACGTCAGTCGCAGCAGAGCCGTATGCAGAGCATGTGATGTACGAGGTGTTTATTTCAAGATCGAGGAATCAGTGAATGGTATGCAGTCGTAGTATTCGCATCGAGCTCTCTCCTCAAATTAATCTTCATATATTTACTATATCTATTCTTTATTTCGTTATTATTAGGTTTTTAAGGTATTTATTTGCCATATTAAACACTTAACAGTGTCGATATAATACTTCGAAAGTCAAAATATAAAATTGAGAGACGCGTTCAATACATTATACGACACTCTCAATAGATTAAAAAATATTCCTGGTGATATTGGAAATAAACTGAAAAAGTTGACGCACTGTTCAGCAGAAAGCTCGATTTAAATACAATATACTAATTGTCTACAGGGGAAATACAAAATTTAAATGGCACCTCGGTTTACGAAATTAATTGGTTCGAAAAACATTTCGTAAACCGAAATTTCGGATCACTGGAATCAAATATTATGGAAATAAAGCAAGTAGAGATAACCAAAAAAATAATCACAACTAATGATTCAAATTATAAAGAAATAACTTCACTTACATATACTACTTTTAATAAGGACTCTTTCTGGCGTGTGGACGACAGTGAGGTTGAGGTGACTTTTATATATATATATATTACAATATTAGCGACGCGACATCAGAAATTTTTTGAGTGTAGAACTTTCGGTTTTGTTCTTTGAAAAAGATTTTACACAAAGATAAAAGGATATTCGGATAAAGTAAGAATGATATTAATTATGAATTCAAGTCAGATGCGAACCGGTGGAATAGTGGAAAGTTAAACCCACAAGTCATCGCATTACACTGTATATAACTATCTCTTACTAGCATATATGTACACGAGTCGCGCGGAAATTCTGCCGAATCTGCAAAAGTTGTAAAAGCTGCGTTTTGTATCCGGGAGCACCTTCCGGTTTTGGAAATAAAAATTCATGCAAATTTTCTTCCATAATACGAACATTCCGTAACAAGATGCTATCGTGAACCGAGGTACCGCTGGCTGTATATGTATAAAATGTAACACGTTTTACTTTTGCTCCACTTACAAGTTGTGAAGTTGAAAGAACGTTTTCAATACTGAATAATGTACTGACTGAAAAAGAACCTGTTTTACTGCAGGAAATATAGAAAAGTCTCTTGTGGTAATGGCTAATTTCTTTCTTCTATTTCCTACTTGAAACAAATTTATTGCATATGTGCATATCTACTATGTCAATTTATAATTAGTATACCAATTTCGTTTAAATACATTTATACAAACTTGGCGTCTGAAATATGCAACATACACTTAGTTGGTCTCTGAATCATGTTTACGACGCGCGGCTTTGAGTCATACCCCTTACGATTCTGTCGTTCACTGGTGATAAGACTGATAAGATAACTAACAGAATCAAAATAAATACACTTGTGCAATTTCCTAAATAGATTTACATGGTAACACAAAAAAACTAGTATATTTATAGTCTATGGTATTGGCCAAAACACTTTACATGCAAATGTACTCTACACTTTTTACACTTGAAAACTGTAGTGTAAAGTATGTCATATTTTATGACTTATACCTTACCAAAGTCATTTTCGCAAAAAAACAAAACTTGCAGTAGTTATATAAGATTCACGGAAATATTCTATAATTGTGTGAATGTGAATGTGTGTATGGATATGGATAAAAAAACAAACACTGCATATTTTTTTAAATTAGTAATTATCAAAACTTATTATTTTTGAGTGGATGGTAAGATTGCTCAGATGTAGTACTACGATCAGTTACACATTACCGACGGAAATATACCATTATATACCCTTAAAAAAATGTTAATGAATGTGTTGCGTTTTTGCAACGTTGGCGTTCAATGGATTGTGTTACTTATACTCGAAATTTTGAAAGCGCTTTGTTAAAAAATAAATATTGGATTATTGTATTCCTTTAATTTATGTTGTCTAAAATTATTACAAACTGGGTATTACAAAAACGGTCGAAAATCAGTGTGAATTATCGAAAAATGGGTATACCCGACCAAAAACTGGTTTTTCCGGTCGATTTTAAGCAACTGGCGGCCGAAAATTGGTTAACATGCTTATTTTAATGAGTTTGGTATCACCAAGCTCATTAAAAAAAACACACATTAATTCTTGAATATGCTGGCATGCACTCTTTATTCTCATGACATTTTAGAGCACATTCATCCTACGGGAAAGCTGATTGGTTTGGTATTCTTGCAAATAACGTTTTACCAAAATTTTTCAACATCCAAAAATGATGTGTAACACACCTTTTACATAAGAATTTTAGTTTTTGTCAAATTAAGTGAAGTGGACTAGTTGAATTTTACGTGAATGCTCTTCACAATTCCACAATTAGAATTCAAAAATGTCTATTTGATCTCTCATCAAAGCGAATCAATGTTGCGTCGCAAAATAGTGTCCCTAGAAACATAATTCACTAAATCCGTCCTAATATCTTTTCAAATCAAATAGGAATCGATTTTAATTCAAACTATTTTTAGCATGTCTAAGAAACTCCAATCTACATCAGTGAAAGATATTCCAAGGTTCTCCTTGTAACGTGAAGTTAAAACAACTTTTTCTTATCGACCCTATATCACACCGACCTATTTACCTTATTTCTGATATGCAGGTGGATCAAGTTCCTTAATATACATTTGCTAAGACCAGGTATTCCCAACCTTTTTCTTGCATCGCCCTCTTTTAAAAGGGTAGCTTTCTTCATCGACCCCCATTTTAATTATGTGAGGGCTAGGTTTGATGTATTGACATATTTTTTTAAATATCTGATCTAAAATTGCTTAACATAATTTTTAAATCACTTCGTTCAAAAATATTAATCGTGTTTGTTGTTTTCCGTAGTAAGATATTTACTTGCATATTCGGCTTTCGATCACCAATCGATCCCTGGATCATCACTGACCCCCTTTAAAATTTCATCGACTCCATTGGGAAGCCCTGGTTTAGACTATCGCAAACTATAAACTGCTAAGGAAAGGTAAGTAACTATACATAAGAAATTTTAAAAGGGGTATTTGAGCATGATGCTAAAAGAATGGAATTCCTGAAACGTTAAAATCTGAGTAACATTTTAGATCTATTCTAAGTGTTAATAGAAACGCCTTTTATCGATTATTTCAAGCAAAAAGATGTCATCAAAACGAATACAGAGACTTCACAACCAACTCAAACGGCCTTCTATGCCTTCTCAACGCCAAGCGCCAAATGATGCATAACGGAATAATGTCGTGACTTTTAGCACTAAACGCAAGTTTAATACGATTTTTATCGATTTGATGTGCTTGCATGCAACTAAAGGAATTTAAAAGAAACAACAGATTTTGTATTTTGATGTTAGACAGAATTCATACAACACTAAATAATGGTTTTCATCTCCAGCACTATGTTTAATAAATGAAACATACACTAAAAATCCAATTTTTGAAAGGGTAGACACTTAATAGCGTTTTCAAACGTAAACTCGATTTGTAGTATAAAATGCAAATATATTGTTGTGAACATAACCTCTTCTGAAAGATTTACGGTATGTAGGAACTGAAATTAGTCAAAATAGTAATTCCAAATTTAAATAATCTTGTACTATAAAATTCCTTGATGCTTTTGGCATTTAATACATTTACAAACAATATCAAGTTCATCGAATTTAAAAATTAAGGTTAGGGTTAACTGCCGACGTTCTGAATTGTATATCATTTTATGGGTTATCGCGCGTGCTCATTCTAATCTTCCGTTTTCAAAAAGCGGCAATTTCGAATTGTGAAACTTAGTGAAATTACATTGATAGGGTAACTTGACATTTTTAATATACTATTTTCTTTACCACTAAACATTTACATTTACCTTCCATGCATTGACAGGTTAAAAAAATGGATACAATGCAATATATTAAATTAATGTTGTAAATTGAATTTTAAAAACATCACATACATTATAGTAATGAATGTGTATGCATATGTAGCATACATAATTGCTTTCGCTACAATAAAGCTTGTTTGAGTTTTTGAGGTTTTTTTTCTGGCAAACGGGAGAAGTCCGGGAAGAGATCTTTTCAAATATTTAATTCATTCGGAAATACCAAGGGAATCATGGAGTTTCATTTATTGCTATCTTTTTCTGATAAACTTATCGTTAAAAGGGATTTAAAACGATTACTACACAAAAAACGATAAGACAAATGTATTTTTAAATTATCAAATAACACAATTCACCTTAATAATAGTAATAATAACGAACGTTTTTTTCCTTGAAAAACACGCCGCATCGATACATCCAGAAATTTTCAAAGGTGACCCAAGCAGGTTAGCGTGTTGGCAGACCCTTAATTACTGATTTTCCAGAATATTACGGCCTGATATCAACGATCAATACGAAATACGCTATATGTACTTAAATGCCATGGAAAAAATATTTCTACACGAAAACAGATAGTTCGGAATTTAAGTTGAAATAACCTTTTAGAATTCTGTTTAATCTCGTATTGTTAATGTCTGTTGTTTAAAACAGCTAAAGTCAAGTCTAGAAGAACATTGTTAATATTCCTACTATTTTTGTGTCGGGTAATTTCTAGTCCTAGTGCTATTATAGGGATATTTTTCAGTAATTCACGACAATCAGGAAATTATTGAATCAATCACCTACGTGTACTTCTGTCGCGTGTTTTTGTTTGCTAATCAAACATTTACAAATTTATCTTATCTTTGATTTGAATGGTTTAAATTTAATACCCCATATTGTTTAATTGAAAATTGATTATAAATTCTAAACAATAACGATAACGGATAAAATTATTAAAAAAATATCTTATTTATGTTCAATATACAAATTTATCTAGGATCCACTAAAACCTTATCTTATCGGACAATTTTTAAATATAACGTATGTAATGGCTTTTATAAATATCTGACCAAACAGGATGTTAAAACTTATAATAATCATTTAAGCTTTTAACAATTGTGGATTATTGGTACATCTTTATAGTTTGGAACAAATATTATCATGCTTGAACTATTATGTTTTGCTTTGGCTTTGTCTTGTTTTGACGGAATGTTGTTCCTGAAGAAAATCTCGCTGATGCGATTGGGGAACGTAGGGTAGATACGCTTGCTTACGGCAATTAGGGTTAGATGAGGGGACTTGCGATGAGGACGATGGTGTGAGAGGCCATTGAGATATCTAAGAGATATCTACCATTATCCAGCCAAAAAACGCGCCATCATCAATTCTTTTATCCAAAGGGCCATTTCCCTGTCTGAAACTCTGATCTGAAATAATTATTCTAGGAAAGACATTCAAACTACCATTAACCGCTATCAACCCTACATTCATGGTGTCACCGATCGCATCAGCAAGATTCTTTTCAATAACAACATAAAAACCATCTTCAAACCCAATTTCAAGCTCTCAGACTACTTTCCCACCAAAGACCGCAATCATCTGGAAGCCCCTGGTGTCTACCAGATTCCATGTTCGTGCGGTAGTATGTACATCGGTGAGAAAAAGCGATCGCTCAGCACTCGGGTTACTGAGCAGGTGCGTTATACGCGGTTGTTGTGTATAGTCGGGTCCGCGCAGGCTAAGCATAAACTGGAAACTGGCCACCAAATCCAATTTAACTCTACCCACATCTTATCTCGCAACCTTCACTATTATAGCAGAAAAATCCGTGAATCAATAGAGATTTTCAAACATACCAACAATTTAAATCGCGAAGATGGCTATCCCTTACATCACACGTGGAAATCCATGACATTTCCGCTCCGTTGACCCGAAACAAGCCCTATATAAACCCCTCCGGAATGAATAGTCCCCAGTCAGTGTGCAGTAATAGCCCTGAAGATGTCCCATAAGAGCGTGGACGAAACGTCGGCAAAAGCTACGACAACGACGCGGTTCCACCCCGGAAACCGAGAGTAATAAGTATAAAGCAATTTTTCCTTTAATTATTTGGCGATTGGCGCCTAAGCTAACTATGGGATAATAACGTATAAGTCTCCAATCTTACTATAGTACAGTTTAAGTAGTTTATGTAACTGTATATTAACTATATAGATTTTCAAATGTTTTTAATGCTTTTCATAATGTTAAAGTGCACGGTTTATAATGTTTTATTTACTTATGCATGAACCATGAACCTTAACCATAAGTTCTCTTAACGTTTTGTGTTGAAAACCCACGCTACGTTAAACGTTTTTGCACAGGAATGTACTACCTATCCACAGAAGTCATATCATTTCTCTATATATCTTTCGTATTTTAAGCGGGAATGTTAGGTTCGAGTCCTTACCGGGGTTAACAATTTTTCTTCAATTAAAAAATGTAATTACGCCGGAAAAACCAAGGAAATTACGGATTTTCACATTTCGCTGACCAAAGTCAATATACCGGGTATCTCATTTTAATTTTAAGAGGGGAATATCTCAAAAAATGTGAATCCTACAAAAACGTTCGTCATACCACTGTTTGTTCGTCTCATCGGGGACCATAAAATAACGAATTTAGTTTCAACGTAGATGGCGCTATAATCGGTAAAAATAGAGTAGCTTTATTTTTTTATGGAAACCACTATTTATTATTGCATATTGCAATTCTACGCTAAAAAGTAAATAAATTTTGTCTGAAACAGTCTTTTGTTAATTTCATAGATGACGCTGTAATTAGTGAAAAAGGTTATCTTTATTTATTTTAATGGAAACTCCCATTCTGCATTTTATTAAATTTCCGTGATACGTTGTTTTCCGGTTCGCCAATAGAGACAACAACAACATACCACGGAAATTTGATAATCATCCGTAGTCTTTTTCACCAATTAGAGCACCATTAACAAAATGAAATTAACAAAAGAATGTTTCAGATAAAAGTGACTTTTTAACGTGGTGTTACAATATGTAATAAGAAATAAGGATTTCCGTTAAAAAAGCAAAGCTACTCTTTTCACCGATCATAGCGCCATGTACGTTGAAACTGAAATCGTCACATTGTGGCCCTAGATGAGACGAACGTGGTATAACGAACTTTTTCGTAGGATTCATATTTCTCGAGATCCTCTGTTAAGATTAAAGTAGGACACGGGTGTATTAATTAATTAATAATTAGTGTACTTGGCACGTAAGAATATTTTTTACGCATCCCTAAACAAAAACTTTCCGAATAAAATTTATCCCCTAAGTTTAATTTTAGCTTACGAGACAAAAAAAGAAAATAAATTTAGCGACATTGTAGCGGTTACTTTAACAGAATAACTTATGTGGATTGTAATTTAGACTTGCAAACTCTGTTTTATAGTAAAAAGTGCTTTAAAGCTTTTAAACACATCAAGGTTAACAAACAATAATATTCTCGGCACATTCCGCACCGCACAACTAATTAATTAATTCGGAAAGGCCGTTTCGAAGACACGTGGGTCTTTATCTTCAGCCGCGTACCGATTGATGCGAGAGAACATATATTAAATCTAACGAACACGCTGTAACCCTACTCTTCAAGAAAAAGAATATAAACAAGTACCTACTTTTGCCCCTTAGACTAAACAGCAAGTTAAAATAAGGAGAAGAGGCGGAAAAGATTTTGTCACTACGAAACGCAAGACATGTGACCATCCCACCCTAATAAAAATAAAAATCGAGTGAGACAACAGTTATGTCCTTTCTATCCGTCAAATTTGTGTTCTTTTCGCTTACACCCCTCAACTAAATACTGGATATATGCCGAAATACAAAAGTACCGACGCTCTTGTTATAGCACAACCATAAATCACTGACCTCTTTACCGTAATAAATCGAAAAGACAGCAAAAGTGTAAAGGTCGCTTCTTTTTTTGATTTGGTTTGCATTCTTATTTATGTAAATAGTCTCATAATATTATCATATTGTTAGCTGCAGTTAACATTTTTGGATTCCTCTTTTCAATTCCTGTCAACTTTTTGCAACTTTGGCTATTCCAATTTAGCTCTGTTTTTAAGTTAATTGTAGATAATTTTTTGGGATGCGGTAACTATTAGCTTTGCTAGAACAGTGCGATATTAGAAACTATGTCTATTAGCAGATGATATTTTTGATGAAGGGACTAACTTAATTGTAAATGTAAACGATACTAAAACAAAAATGGATCGATTCTTTCATATTTTGAATCCTGAAGACTCATAATAAATTGCATTAAATTGCACAGAAAATACGCCTGTCAAGATTAGAAAAAAATATTTTAAGAAAAATACCAACAATGGTTGTCGCATCTCTGAAATTGCCCAGTTCTAATTTGTATCTCAGCAAGCTTATTAGCAAACTCTGGTGCTAATGTATCTACGATCGAACACCATGGTGGATTGAAAAGTGAAAATTGCATGAAATATTTTAGTTGGAGATTAAAATATACTTCTCATGGGCTATAATAATAAGGAAGTAAATACCTTAAATAAGTGTCCAGATTATGTGAACATTGTAAATTCCAATAATGTTAACATTAACTAAATAACTGAATAACTGAATAACTGAATAACTGAATAACTGAATAACTGAATAACTGAATAACTGAATAACTGAATAACTGAATTACTGAATAACTGAATAACTGAATAACTGAATAACTGAATAACTGAATAACTGAATAACTGAATAACTGAATAACTGAATAACTGAATAACTGAATAACTGAATAACTGAATAACTGAATAACTGAATAACTGAATAACTGAATAACTGAATAACTGAATAACTGAATAACTGAATAACTAAATAACTAAATAACTAAATAACTAAATAACTAAATAACTAAATAACTAAATAACTAAATAACTAAATAACTAAATAACTAATAACTAAATAACTAAATAACTAAATAACTAAATAACTAAAATAAAACTAAATAACTAAATAACTGAATAACTGAATAACTAAATAACTAAATAACTAAATAACTAAATAACTAAATAACTAAATAACTAAATAACTAAATAACTAAATAACTAAATAACTAAATAACTAAATAACTAAATAACTAAATAACTAAATAACTAAATAACTAAATAACTAAATAACTAAATAACTAAATAACTAAATAACTAAATAACTAAATAACTAAATAACTAAATAACTAAATAACTAAATAACTAAATAACTAAATAACTAATACTAAATAACAATACTAAATAACTAAATAACTAATAAAATAACTAAATAACTAAATAACTAAATAACTAAATAACTAAATAACTAAATAACTAAATAACTAAATAACTAAATAACTAAATAACTAAATAACTAAATAACTAAATAACTAAATAAAATGTGGTCATAGCATTTTATTCGCTAGGGAATAAAACATGTCAAAAACGCCTACGATCATTTCACACAGAGTGTCCTGGTATTCGTCAACCACCGGAGCCAATTCTTACACGTTGGGGAACATGGTTGCAGGCAGCTTTTTATTATGCTGAACATTTCAAAATAGTAAAAGCTGTTGTTGCACAATTCAATCCTGCCGAAGCTGCAGCTATTAAGGAGAGCCAGTCGAAATTTCAAGATATTTCCCTTGAAACAGATTTAAAAAATATTCGTAACTACTATAAAGGATTAGCTGACGCAATAGACCAATTACAAAATAGAACGTTATCATTATTGGAGTCTCTGCAAATTATGGACGGAGTGCATACACAGCTACTGACTATACATGACGCAAAATATAATCGCGTTTTAGAAAAGTTCGAGAGTGTGCTACAGAAAGATTTCGATTTTAGCACACTAAAACAAATTTGTGATGGTATATCGAATAATCCACTGACTAAGTACAAAGAGTATTTTAATCATACACGTATAACATCGGTAGATGTTGAACGTTCTTTTTTAAAATATAAACTCATTTTCTCACCACGGCGAACATCGCTCACCGAGGCAACTGTGGAAACACATCTAATGGTGTCAAGTTTTTGCCACTCTTATCCATATGATGTTCATACTGATAATGGTGCTTCTAGTTTTACTGTTCCGTAGCCAAGGCTGCTTAGAAGGGTGAGTGTTTCACTACTTTTCACATATAATTATGTATTAATTCTGTTATTTTTTTTCTATTTTCTTACTATTGTTTTTGTATACTAGGCAGGTACGGGTATGGCACGGCTCTCTGTTACCGGGCTCTAGTTACGACCGAAATTTTATTAATAATTATATTTTATGAATGCCTAAAAAAATACACAGTTATTTCAAATGATGGTGGTCTGATGAAAAATTAGCAACATTTGTAAAGTTACAAACATTTTCAATAAACATGTTTATACATAAAAATAATCTTTGATATATTTTTAACTAAAAGCAAATGGTTTTTTAAATAAACGAATATAAAGTATAAGCTTAATAAAAAATAACTCAAAATATTCGTCAGTTTTAAAGTCATTGCCACAAGATTCAAAAACCTCAGAATGAGCTCATATGGATTGTCCCTGATATTTATGAAAGCAACGATACGTAAAATAATTATTTCAAACATTACTTTTTCTTCACTTGTAGTCGCAATTGGGTTGTACTCAGTGCCGCGCCGTGAGTATCGGGCGCCTTTGTGCAAAAACTTTTTCGCGCCTCTGCAAAAAACATTTAATGGAAAAAATATTTAATAATTGCTTTTGAAATTGTAATTTTAAAAAAATCCATTTTATGTGACTAATTCAATAAAAATTAGATGTTTTAGTATATTCCCATTTTGGGAACGTTCGCCATTAAAAGGTGATGTTAAATAAATGGTAAAGAAAAATATATTTGTTTCAAACTGATAAAGTTCTATAAAAGAAAGAACTACATTGTTGAATCAAAAATATTACGTATATTAAATCAAACAGATATATTTTCTTTAGATGAAAAAATATATCTTTGCCGCCATTTAAAATTACGATTTGGTTGACTGAATGCATATTTGTTTGAGTCAAGAACTTTTTTTCTCTGTGTGTCTATTGTAAAGCGTAGCAGTCAGACTAAAAAAACAACAAAAACGAAAAAAATTGCTAGTTTTAAGATTGTGGAAGAAGAATTCTACATATATAATTTACGAAAAAGGCGCCCCTTATATTGAGGCGCCCTTGTGCAGTGCACAATCTGCCTAATGGCATGGTGCGGATTTGGCTGTACTTAACTTTGCCATTTAAAACCTTTTCTAATTTCTAAAATCGCTTTATGTATTTGAACCTTACCGACAATCTAGGCTTCAACAATCCACCGGTATTCTTAAATCTAGATCCCCTAGAAGCGTTGGTAGGCGGTAACAGCACGACCAATTGTTCTGTATCATCCCTACCGGAATATCCGGCGAAACTATCCAACGTATTCGAAAGGATATTGGTGGCGTTGTTGCCGAAACTGATGTTATTCGTATTGTTGACCTGCACCAGCAGGTTACAGGTCTGCGAGGCGATCTGAAAGAGGCCCTCCTGAAGATTCCTGTGCTTCGGCGAGCTTCTGCCGAAGTGCTCCCAAAATTTCGGCATCGCGACGGCTGTGGCGGTTCGTCAGTCCCGTCATCGAAATAAGTCGAATGGCGAAGGCACGTATTGTGTCTGTCCGATAATCAAGAAGTACAGACGGCGACTGAAGACCGATAGTGTAGGTCCGTTGGAACGTATACTTACTATACATTGGGGCATTGATTCTTCGCGTCATTTTACCCACGTAGGGTTGGTCGAACAATAGTAAAAGACGACTGGAGCGGGGTAGCTTTGACGTAATCGTAGTACAAAGGTTGCACCTTTTAATTTTACTTTGGAAGTTTGTTATGTATAGGGTGTTACATAAATAATGATATCAAGGACTGTACTAAGGGTAGTATGGCAAACAACACGAAGTATCGGCACACTTCTCACCACACAAAATATGAATTAACTCGGAACGGCTGTTTCGAGGGCTCCTGGGCAACCTCATTATCTACCGAATGAATCTGAGCGAGAAACACAAAACAACTCTAACATAAATCTAATTCTATCACACTTGTTTATCCCTCTCTCGGGAAAAGATATATGTGTATTAACAGGTACCTGCTATTTTACCGTTTAACACTAAACACATGCGAAGTATATACGGAATGAAAAAGGTCTGACCATAAAATAAAAATAAAATTCAAAATTTAAAACTATTAGATTTACAGTAGAAAAAGTGAGCAATCAACTCCCGTTCCTTGATAGTTTAGTAATTAGAAACAACAAAAAACTTGAAATAGACGTCTATAGAAAGGAAACAAATACTAATAGATACATTATGACCGATTCTAACCACTGTGAACAACACAAAATGGCCGCGATTGGTTTGTTAATTGATAGACTAGTTAAATTCCCTTTGAATAAGGTACAATGATGAGCTTAAATTCATAAAAAATGTAGCTATTTATAATGGCTACTTTTCTATAAATGTCGACAGTATTCATAAGAAAGTCCAACATAGGCATGACGTAAGAAATTGCACGACCTTGATCCCGATAGATACCCGCGACCAGAAATTTGTGAAACTTCCCCTCCACAGAATATCGAAAGGTATTAGTAAAGTTTTTAGAGGACAAGATATGAACGTATGTTTCAGTTCACGTAATACACTCAAAAACCTTCTTGGCAATCCGAAAGATAAACCGGACATGAAAGGTCGGGAATTTATGAAATTGCATGTATGACCGTGATCAAGCCTGTATTGGTCAAACAAAACGAGGACTTCATTAGTATATCACCAAATATAATTGTCTACTCCCAATGTATATGAATATTGATGTTCAATGGTGACTCGTTGCGAGTTGTTCATATTAGGAAGAAGGGTTGATAAAAAGGTCCTTTTACTTGCAAAAAAAAATACAAAAAAAAAGAATTTTGCGAGTAAAAGAACCCTTTTATCAACCATTCTTCCTAATATGTATATTATTGTGATATTTATTTACCTTGCTTGAAAAGTATTATATTTGTCAGTTTGAACTATTTTAGTTCCTTATTTTTACGAGACGAAGCAGTGTTGGTGACCTATTCCCTCGATATTCTCGTGCTGATTTTAGATTTTCACTTTTAATCTACTTTCTAAAATACGTTCGTACACCCTTATTGCAGAACTAAGTTAACCTATGCAGTTTTGACACTTTCTGCGGTTACCTTCCTTGAATATCGGCACTATTATCTTCATCTTCCATTTTCTGGTATTTTGCCCACATTCCATATTTTATTGTACTTTTTCTTCTCCTTCTCCTATACCTTTAAGAATTTTTGGTTTAATACAGCCACATCCAGCGGCCTTCCCGTTCTTCAATTTGTTAATGGCACTAATTACTTCCTCGAGTGTTATTTCTCCCTTTTCTTCAGTATTTAAGCAATGATAGTCTTGATCTTCAATTCTTGTACTCAGTGTATTTTGTGGTTCTGTACATAATAACATATTAAAATATGCCTTCCACCTTTTACCTGTTTCCTTTTCTTAATATCTTCTGTATATCACTCTATAAAATAACTTTTGGTTTCCCTTGCTATTCTCCTCTAATCTAGTTCCAAACTCATCCAACATTTTTTGCTTAGCTTCAGATGTTTCTTAACTTTCGTTCTCCGTGTTTTGTACTCATTGTATGAATCATATATAACCTCCATCTTTCTTTCTTTAACCTTATATTTTCTTTTAGTTCCTTTGTCCACAACACTGTTTTACATCTTTACGTACCCTAGCCGTTTCCAGTATAATAGTTTTAATTGTGTGCCAAGTTTTGTCCACATCTCATCTTCTATTCCATTTGAGATTTATATCTTCATTTTTAGTTGCATATGGTTGCAAGTTTGTGAGGCAAAGCAGTGTTGGTGGCCCCTTCCCTCGATTTCCCTCTAACTTCTTTTTATGCCCCTATCTTACACATGTGGGGAAAATCTATTTTGTTAAAAAAAAAGAGCCCAGTCTTTTAATGCGTATTAAAATTCGCTATCGTAAATCATAATTATGTTTCTCTAAATTAAATTTTATTGGATGTAGTGTGTATTGGTTAAAATAAACTTAACATTTAACAAACATTTAATGAAATAATCTAAATTTAAATTTCAAATTTATAGTGGTAAAGGGAACCAAATATCTAATTCCAAGGTTTTATAAAAGTAGCTGCTGTTACTACAAAAATAGTATGTTTCGTATTTGTCAAAACGAACATCTAAAATAAAAACTGAACGCTATTGGTGCTATAAACATTTCTTATTGGGGTGATTGGGTGGTTCTATTAGCTATAGGAACCATTAGGAAAATATGCGTAAATTGTAATATTAAATTATCTAAAAATGCTTAAAAAATCTTTGCTGTTGTTGTTTGAAACTAATTTCTTGTCAGAAGAAGCATATATTTTGCAATAGTTAGAGGATTGTTACAAGTTTTGGAAAATTATCTTTCACACGAGGGCAGACCATCACAGGCCAATGTTATGCAGATTCTGTACCAAAAATTAAATCTAGTTGAAAGAACACTTAAATAAAGAAAACATTATACCTTCAAAACACAAAATTTATTGATTTGGTCATACAGCTTATGTGAATATGAACCCAGGTAAGTACATTTACAACTAAAAAGAACCTTATGTCACTCCTCATCCAACCCAAAATATAAGCGACATCTTTCCAAGTTGCTGTGGACAGCTTCGATGATAAAACATCGCAGAAGCTCTTCATTATTGTACAGGTGAGCTTCGTCCAGACTTCTCAAAAACTCGTCATTGGAATTGATCTTCCAGGAAAATAGGCATAACGGTGTTATGGTGTAGTTGATCAGTAGGATGGATAGCAAAATTCTGGATACCCTTCCATTGCCATCTTGAAACGGATGAATAAACAAGAAACGCTGAAAGAAGTTACTGGCTAACACGTACCAATCGTTTCTGTCGGGTTCTATTGGTCGATCAAAGTCTCTAAATAACTGCCTGATTGAATCTTGTATTCTTTCCGGCTCTAAGTAATATGGAATTGGATAACCGGCTGGTGCTGCGCCTCTTACGCGATAATTTTCTGTATTTTCGATAATTTCTTCGCCGATTATTCTTAGTAATCTCATCGCTAGACCAGCATTTAGTTCCATGGGTGTGTCAGCCGTGTGGAGGAAATTTTCGAAGACAAAATCCACAGCCCTTTCAATATTTCTTCTCCTGATTTCTATATTCATAACGTACTCCTCAGGAGCATTACCCAAAAACACGTAACGATTTTCTTCGGTAATAAAACGTCTTCGATGATCAGCGGTAAAGTCTCTAACGATCTCGTTGTTGTCGGGATTTTGAACAAACCTTTTTGTCGCTTCAAAATCTCGACCGATCATTGGCAACAATCCGCTTAGACCTCTAGCATATTCTGGTCTCCAATAAGGTGCCAATCTGTCGTCCATATTCACAACTTTTCAAATCAAAAGAACGCAATTCTAACCAAGTTAATTTGTGCAGGTTAAAAAACAAATTTCATCGTCGCGCACTAACGTGTTGTTCGCTATAAAATGTATTGTCTAAATATGTTCGGATATCTGCAGTGTAGATATCGAAAAATTATAATTTTATCACCTTCAAAAAATGTGTAGATATTCTACGATGTATGTATGTTAGAAAGCCTACCAATTAGGTTTACTTTTTTTATAATTTCCCCAGAAAAGGCGATTAAACACCACGTACAAGAAGGCAGAAAAATAATTGGGTGCCTCAACCCTATATGGTGGGACAAAAATATCACGAATCAAACAAAGAAACGTATCGGTAAGACAATTGTGGAATCGGCTATGGATCTAAGATATGAAAAATAAACGCAGAAATGAAACGCCGACTAAATGCTATCGAAATGGATTACTTGAGGCGCAGTGCAGAATATCGAGACTTCAACATGTAAGAAACGAAGACATACGGAATAAGATGTAAGCAAATGAATCAATGCTAGGCCGAATCGAAATCAGAAATCTTAAATGGTTTGAACTTTTGAGAATGCAAGAAAACAGATGACCTAAGAGAATGTTCCAGTGGGTACCCCTGGCAGCAAAAACGTGGAAGACCGAGATGTTGATGGAATGAAGGGGTCAGACAAGCTATGGAAAGAAGAGATTTAAACGAAGACACTGCCCAAGACAGGGAGGTTTGGAGAAGGAGATTGGGAAGACAGCACCTTGCTGTAGATTAGTTAATACGCTATCATGTCTGATTGATTAAACCCAATAAATATATAGTGCGGTTTCTTCTTTGTTCTCGTTATTTTCTCTCATTTTAACTTGCTCTATTAATTGTTATTTCTTTATTTTATCGAACTTTATTGCAATTAATTGATTGGTAAGTTTGTTTAAATATGTTGGTTTTTGATAGACAATATGTCTGTTTTTAGGCTTTTTGAGTTGTTATTACTTGTGATGGCTTCGGCACGAACTATGCAAAATTGCTAGGTCAATTTTAATATTATGTAAATCTGCCAACAATATAACCTTATTTGTCATAGTTGCGCAACAAATTGTATAATAATTTAAATCATATTATCTTCTGTCAAAGCAATTCGCCCTGTAAATTTTATACTATCTATGCTTGCTTAGCGCAAAGTTCAAATATTAATTAATCAAATCATAAAAAATTGTATTGTTGCAAAATGTCGGACGGAAGAAAACGACTTTCTGGTTACCAATATAAAAAAGAAGGCTCAGTAAATTATTTCCAGGGACGTTCTGATTCTGATTCCAATGAAGCAACTGCTGATGATTTAGAGAATCAAATACTAAAATTCGGAAGCTTAAGAACAAAAAGATTATCAAGCGCTTAACCAGTATTCGAAAAATCAGTGTTGGAAGAAACTAATACAAAAAAATATTAAAAAATTCGGATCCAAGTCCATCTAAACAAAGGCTCAATTATATATTTTCTTATGACGATAAATGCCGTAAATTTAATTCAAATTACTATTATCAGTTAAAAGAAATGGAGAGCAAGTTTTAAGAGAGTGGTTCAAACAAAAAATAAAAACAGAAAACTGTGTATTTTGTTTTTATTGTAAATTATTTGGCAGTACTTCTAATTTTCTTTCAAAAAATTGTTACAAACACTAGAAGCACCTCGATGAAACATTTCAGTCATATTAATTATCAAAAATCTTGGATCGAACTTAGCCAGGGGTTAAGTTATTATCAAACTATAAATGCGCCTGCTCAAAGAGTGATTAGTGCCGAAATCAGTCACTGGTAGGAGGTGCTTTTACATATTACTTCGATTACTAAAATGCTTCTCGAAAGTCGCTTAGATTTTCAATGTACAAGTGATAGACTCTGCGAATATAATAAAGGTAATTACACTCTTGGCTTCCGGGCTGGAAGTGCGTCGTTGTCGTAGCTCCTGCCGACGTTTCATCCACACTCCTTGAGGCATCTTCAGGGCTGCTACTGCACACTGACTGGGGTCTACTCATTCCGGAGGGGTTTATATCGGTCTTGTTTCGGGTCAATGGAGCAGAAAAGTTATGGATCAATGAAGCATGGCGGTTGTTAGGAGGTTTAATCAGTTGGTATTTCCATCTGTAGTGTAAGGGGTAATCATCTTCGCGATTTAAATTGTTGGGATGTTTGAAGATCTCTATATTCACGAATTTTTCTACTATATAATAATGAGGGTTGCGAAACAAGATACGGGTAGAGTTAAATTGGGTTTGGTGGCCAGTTTCCAATCTATGCTCATCCAGCGCGGACGCTCGTGTTCAGTAACACGAGTGCTGACTGATTGCTTTGTTTCACCGATGTACACATTACCGCACGAATATGGAATCTGGTAGACACCAGGGGCTTCCAGATGATTGCGGTCTTTGATGGGAAAGTTGTCTGAGAGTTTGAAATTGGGTTTGAAGGTGGTTTTTATGTTGATTCTGACGAGAATCTTGCTGATGCGATCGGTGACACCTTGAATATGGGGTAGGTACGCTTGCTTATGGAAATTGAGGGGAGTTGCTATTGAGAAGGGTTGGTGTAACGGTTGATGGTAGTTTGAATATCTTTTCTAGAATAATTATTGTTAATCAGACTTTTGATGATGTGGTTCAGTTTTTGAGGAAGCGAATTAGGTTCAGATATAGAGTTGGCCCTTTGTTTGAAAATTGATAACACCGCGTTTTTGGGTTGGAAGATGGTGTGAGAGGTCAATGAGATATCTATACTTGTGCGTGGGTTTTCGATAAACGGAATATCATAGCGCACCGTTAGAACGTCGGTGCACGAGAACATCTAGGAAAGGAAGGCAACCGTCCGATAAGACGTCCATGGTGAAGCGTATGGAATCATGTTGGGTATTCAGAAACGATAGGAAATTCTTTAGAGGTTCGTGCCCATGAAGCCAGATGACAAAGAAGTCATCAACATACATGCCTGTACCAACACTTTGGCTTAAGGTTCTGAGATAATGGGGCTTGTTGTTCGAACGCTTTCATAAAGATGTTGGCGATGACAGGAGACAGAGGAGATCCCATAGCTGCGCCTGTGGCTTGCTCGTAGTATTTACTATGAATCTGGAAATAGGTAGAAGAAAGACAAGTTTCAACCAAGTCAATCGGGCCAGGTTGGTCATTGGAGATGAGGAACTCTCTATATAATGGATGTGAACGAAACGTCGGCAGAAGCTTGTTGTTGAAGTTGTTGGACGTCCTGTAGAACGTGAAGTTCAAGAGTGACCTACCCTCACAATCAGCTAGATATTTACAACAGCAAACCGTGCAGTTTATGTTAGAGAAACTAAAAATGACAATGCATGACACTCACGTATGTACAATTTATAACAAAACAACCGTTTTTTTATTTTTGAGTTTCGCAAGAACGTCTATAACACTTTGTTTAAAAGTATTATCATTAGACTTTTCGCTTAATAACTCTTTTTCTATAAACAATATTCCTAAATTAATCGGTCATTTGTCGTAGAATTTTACGTGTTTTGAATAAGCTTAACCGTGCTCATGCTCCTCTCACTACTTTTAGTTGTAATGGGTATTTTAATTATTAATAGTACGTAGTAGGCGCCATAAATTCTCGGCCTGATAAAGAAAAAATAAACTTGGTAAAATACAACAATTTTTATTTTTCAATGTGATCTCCCTATAACTTCAATATATTTATTTATTACAACGATCAATTAATAATTCTATACCCTTGTAAAAATAATCTAAAGTTTTTCCTTCAAAATGTTGTATTACAGCTTTCAGGGACGAGGTTCATCGGGTCGCCGCCATTCCATCGATTCCTTTTTGGATGGAGGATCATAACACAGAACCATTGTTTCATTTCTTGTGACAATGGACTCCAAATTCCTTCATTTTCAAACGGCGATCTGTTAATACCATTTATTTAATAATTGAAATGTTTTGAGGGGTTATCAGTTCAATTGGCCGACCGGAGCGATCATCACCTTCAAGGGATTCTTGCCTTAAACGGAAAGATTTTACCCATTTTTTTACAGTGGAATATGAAGGAGATAAATCACCACAAACGCCGTCTAAACGTTGTTTAATGTGATTAGGTGTATGCCCTTCTTTTGTTAAAAATTTAATCATCGCGTGGTACTCAATTTTCGTTACCTGAGACATTTTCATTCACTAGTCACGGTGCCTGGTTGGCTACTAAAAACTACTACTCTTCGAGCCGCAATATATATAATATAGGCCTCACACATGTGAAACTATAATGCAACGGAGTTTAAACACGCTCAAACCTGTGTAAACCTGTCAGGCCGAGAATTTATGGTGCTTACCTCGTAGAATGATTATGGTTTTTTAGTAGACAACATTTACACAAAAAAAATTCTATGATAATAGTTTAGTAACGTTGTAGGAACGATTTTGTATCGAAAATTAATATAATTGTAGAAAGCTGCGCCATCATGAAAGAGTAACTTTCATTAGAATATCGGAGTAACTTTATTGTAATAAAATATGCTTTAAAATTAGCCAAAATTCACAAAAGGTAGTCTAATTGCTAATAATTGAATAAAAGAATATGCTGTTTTAGTATTTAATAAACATTAAGTAAATTTATCTGACAAAAGTTAAGAATTTTGCTATTCAGTATCATATTAAATCAAATAATTGTAGGAGACCCAAACAAGTTAAGTGAATTATAATAGTACGGTTAAAAAATTTTCATAATTTTGACAAGTTCATCTTTAGGGAAAGCAGACAAGGACCCCTAAAGGACTCAGCACCTTATCATGACTCAAATATGTATATTTTTCTGCCGATTCCGTAGTTTTATCACGAAGACGAAGATTTTTAGAATAACAACCTGTTGCCAAATGTTACGCATTTCTATTAATTTACAACGCCTATATACAAACATTAAACGTTAATTCGAATTAAATAGAGTTGATAAGTTAACGTATCTTTTCCTTTATCTGCTTAATCTATGCAAAAAGGAAATATTTATAGGACAATACTAGATAATCAAATGCTTGGTAGAAAGATCGCAGTTTTATGTTTTATCAAACAGTCTAATGGTCAAGTGCACAGTTAGTAAAGCAATTTTGCGAATATTCCGGTGACCCCCTAATTATGGCTGGCTTCGTGGAAAGTCCCGAATGGAGAGCTCCCTTCGGGGACGGCATAAGTTCACTTCTTCCCAAAATTAAAAAATACAACGAAGATATTAGACGATTCGCCGCCGATCCTGAAAACGCCCAAGATCTGCAAGCATTCTTGGAAGAGCATCGCGCACGTTTTATCGAAGAACATAACCGTAGACCTGCTGTACTATTGGAAGATCTTCCAGAAGACGAAGCACAAAGATTGCGAAGAAGACGGGAAAATATTACTGAGACAATTGATTACCTATTTGGGAATTCCGTAATTGCAGCCACGTTAAGAGTCGATTTTGATATAAACCTGCCAATTACCGTTCATAAAAAGATTGGCCAAGGATTAATTGAAGGTACAGGCATTTATCGTCAGCAAACTGCACGTCCAAAGGGTTATAATTTCGACTACCTAGATCCAGCGCAAATTGAAAATAATCTGCGGGAATTATTCTCCAAGATAACCGAACCAATAGAGACAGGTAATGACAATTGGTATAACGTGGCAACCGAATTTTTCAACAAGTTCCTATTTGCGCATCCTTTTTCCAATGGTAATGGGCGAGTTGCTAGATTTTTGCTATCCGCGTTGCTTATCAACTACACAATAATTCCAGTATGTTTGTACACATGGAAAAGCAATTCCAATGATCTATATTTGCGTGTCCTGCAAGAAGCTCACGAATTCCATAACGATCAACTTCTAAAATCTTTCATTATTGAAGCAGTTCATGGTACGTTGGAGTATTGCGTACGATTTTTAGGTATATATGACCCTTAATGTATTCTTCCTGAATATAAAAACTTAAAAGGCAGTACAATATTCATTTACTTAAAAATATTTTATATAAAAATTTGAAGCATTTGTTATTTCATATACATCGTCCGTTGATTTGCAACATAACAGAATTAGATATCTGCAATACCAACATCTGTTGTATTCCTTAATTAAGATTAATACATTCACACATCAGATGACGCTGTTGTAACATATATATTTGAAACATATAAAAAGTTGTAAATAAATATAACATATTATTATAACTAACTAAAATACATATGAATATAGTCTATATTAATAATGTTTATGATTATTTCTTTATTGAATAAACAGTACACTAGGATAATCTAAGCTTTATTCAATATGCACCAGATGACACCAAATTAAGGGGAAAAAACCAATATTTAAATGATCCAGAAATAATCCCGTAGCATGGCTGTAACCAAGGATAATAAGTACAAAGAAGCTTTTAGTAAATAAAACAAAATTCATAAATATGGTACACAATTATTAAAATTTTTATACTAAAATTTCACAATTTCCTGGCAAAATTGATAAGGATTTCTGTAATATCAACAATATCAATTTGAGTCATAAATTATCAATTATTTGGTGTTGTGTTATCTTCAAACTTGTATCATTTTTGAACCAACTGGAATCAATGTTTGAGACTTTATAATGCAAAGATATTGTTTATTAAATCATTCCGGATATGTACCTATCTCCTAAATAAGCAGAATTGTTTGTCTAATGATAATAAGCGGTATAGTTTATTATCTCTCCTTATCTTAAGCAACATTAGGGATATGTACAGGCTATGCTTTTGTAAAACATTTTTAATAGTCGCTTTAAGATAACAAAAAGTATGGCTAACAATCAAAAGTTCATCTACGAGGAAAAACCTCATTGGAGACCGTTTTATGCCGAAGAAATAAATGTTCTATTAGAAGAGATACCTGTAAGTCTAGATCAGATCAAGAGATTTACCTCTAACAAGTTAAACAAAGATTATGTACAAGGATTTCTGGAAGAATACCGTAATATATACATTGCCGAAATATGTAGTGGAGAGAATAGACTAATTTGTGAGATAAAAGACGGTCAACTACTAACGGAGAATTTAGGTTACCGAAATGTAATGAAGATAAAGAATTTGTCTGAAGCTGTAACGTATGCTTTTGGTGAAAAGTTTAGTGCAGAAGACGGAAATACTAGTTTTACAGTGAAGCTTGCTAAAGAACTGAATAGAATTATTGGAAAAGGATTGTTTAATAATGCTGGTAATTATCGTGTAAAAGAAGCAAAGCTTTCACGCTACAATTATTACTATTTGAACCCAATTTACATTGAAGATCATATGAATGAACTATTTCAAGATATAATTGAAAAAACTAAGCAAGACCTAAGTATAACAGAGTATATTGAAGTTGCTGCAAGTTTCTTTGAAACATTTCTGAAGATACATCCTTTCAGTAATGGAAATGGCCGCACAGCTCGAATTTTATTATCAGCACTCTTATTGAAGCATACTTATGCACCTATTTCCATATTTTCATCTTCCTTCAGTTATACATGCAACAATGACTATGTGGATTGTTTAATAGAAGCTCACTCGCATAACAATAATCATCTTCTAAATTCATTAATTATTGAAAGTATACATCGTTTTTGCCATTTGTTTCTAACAACTTTAGATGTAGAAGATGTAGATTTTTAAACAAATAAACTTATTTTAAATAAATTTGTTAATGTTGAATATTATCGTATCTATCTTGGGTGCGTTTTTTAATTGCTCGAACATTTGATTGAACAGTATGAGCAACGCAATGTGTTTTGTGTAAAATAGAGCTGCGTTTTAATTTCTTTGAACAACTGTTCAATCAAAGGTTCGAAGAAATTTACAAAACACACCCTTTGTGCCTGTTAGTAGGCTCTGTTTTCTAATTGCTCAAACAATTGAGCAACACAAATGCACTTTTTTTATAGGTCGAATAAAATAGGAGTTGCGTTTTAAAATTATTTAAAAAACTGTTTAGGTGTTTGGTCAAAGGGTGTGGTTATTAATTGCTCGAATCTTTGGTCAAACAGTTTGAGCAACACAAATGAGGGGAGTCAAATAGAGTTCTAAAATTCAAACAACTGTTCGATCAACATTTCAAGCAGGAAAAGGTATAAGTTGGCGGTAAATTTGAATAATTGCAACATAAGTCTTTAGGCTTTACTTACAGGCTTCATATACGCTCTTTGCATACATATCTTTTCCAATCTTTTCTTGTGGTTACATTTCAAAATAGAATTTCATTCACAAAATATATAATGCAACCTGCAGATATCTGTAATACCTACCACAATAACACAAAATTTATAACCAAACTTTTTTTCAGCGGCTTTATTAATTTTCTTTATCTATATCTAATCTTTTTATTTATACTTGGCATCACATATATTAGAAATATGATTGGCTTCTCTCGTTTTATCTCGATTACAATCTTGATATTGAAACATGTGGACTTATGGCTGATCAAAAATATTTCTTATATGTAGACAATCCTTACTGGAGGCCTTCTTATGCCGATACGATTGACGTCTTATTAAAACAAATACCACCATACATCGACCAGATTAGAAACTTTGTTGCAAATCCCTCGAATGAAGTGTTTGTGAAAGGGTTTCTAGAAGAATATCATAATACCTATATCTTTGAAATATGTAGCAGCGAAAACAAGATCTCTTTAAAAGAATATATTCAAATTGATCGTTTGGACAACTGCAATGATTCAGAAGGACGTAAAAAGCTGAAGGTGAAGAATTTGCTGAAGGCTACAAAATATGCCTTTGGAGACACATTTTCCGACAAAACCTACAACCATAACTTTACAGTGGACTTAGCTAAGAAGCTTAATGGAATAATTGGACGAGAATTATTTAATAATGCAGGTAATTATCGTGTAAAATATGCAAAACCTGCAGGTTACGATTTTTATTATTTAGAACCTCCATGTATTGAAAGTAGTATGCAAGAATTGTTTGATGATACAGGCAGAAAGATTAAGCAAGATTTAAACTTGCAGGACCGCATAGAACTTTCTGCATATTTTTTCGATAAGTTCTTAGCAATACACCCGTTTAGCAATGGCAATGGGCGAACGGCTAGGATTTTACTATCAGCGATCTTAATAAAATATACATATATACCAATGTCTCTATTTTCTTCCTCATTTAAGGATACCTCAAATTCAGAATATCTGCATTGCATGGAAGAAGCTCATGCATACAATAATTATGAGCTGCTGAACTCGCTAATTATTGAAAGTATCCATCGTATTTGCCACATGTTTATAACATCTCTAGATGTACAAAGTGACGACTTTTAATGGGAGATATTGCTGGTATTTTTAGATGTTTTCTACATATTTATTTTTATTTATATTGCAAAAGCAGTGAAAATGCATACAAACTCATTTTCTTGTAATAATAATGAAATAAAGACATTAAGAATTAAATTGCTGGTTTTAATTAGTTACATGTTTCAATAATATATTTTTATGTTAACGGACGAGGAGACAATACACCGTGGCCGGTTCGCCGAGCACTATTCGTCATAGTTGTAATGCACATGCACAACTGAATTTGCGTTCGCTAGCGATGGCAACGATATATCAATATATTTGAAAAAATATTGAGTAGAAATATCGAAAAATATGTTTCCAATATATCAAATAATATATCGAGCGTAATTGAGTCATAAGAATTATTTTTTTTAATAGATATTTTTATGGAGCTACCACTTCCTGGTGACTGCCATAACTATCTGTAGGTGCCCAGTGAGTAACATTCATAAGTTGTAATATTCTTTGTGATATAAAATTAATGTATTTATATATAAGATAAGATTTTTTCTTTTAAATATATACATCTTCACCAGAAAAAAAGATAATACTATACTTTAAACAGTGAAGATAAGTATGTACATATACAGGATATGCTACCACGTTACTTATTTATGTTATTATTACAACTAAATTATTATTTTCAACCAACAAAAGGAAAATCTAATTTAGGATTGTAATTGTTAAACCCAATCAAAGATATTAATTTAGTAGAAAATATAAAATTTGAACATAAAGTAATTAATATAACCGATATTGTTAAGCCATTGAACACACTGTGTTGCAAAATAAGACAACGCTTGTGCCAATGTGCAATTTCGAATATAATTCTATGTACACTGATATATCGATATATTGCCACCGATATATCGATGATATCGATACAAAGTTGCAATATACCATATGATACGATATATCTTGACAGTTTTGCCATCCCTAGCGTTTATGTAATTTCGACAAGCAAATGACATTTGGCACGGATACATTGTAATTCTATCCTACTAATAATTTTCAAATGAACTGAATGTGAAACTTAAATAAATAGTAATTTTTTTGTATTAATTTTAGTTAGTTAATTTTAGTCGTATTTTTCCCTTTTATATCAATTTTACTATGTAATTAATCGACATCGACATTGTCAGGTGTATACAATACATATAGAGCTACAAGTATAAATAATAATATATGTTATGTAAGTTATGTTTCAATCGCCATGTAGCGAAACGACCGAAGCGAACCGCCTGTAACATAACAACATTAACGATATCCGAAGGATCTTCAAGGATTATACTATTTTAAACTAACCGGCAATTGGTTCTAAGCAATAAAACGGAAGTTGGCGGGAAATTTGAATATCGAAAGTTGTTAAAAAAAGTTAATTCGTGAATCGCAATTATGATACAGATATAACTATTTATATTAAAAAAAAAACATTGATAAGGATAATTTAATAACTGATATTAAATTGAGCTTTTCCGTGTTGAATTTCAGTTTTTGTGCCTCTTATATAAATATTACAAGGTTTCGCAAACTTGATGCTGTTTGATTCATACATTTTGCGTTATGTAGATAACTGACTTTTATCTTTACCTTATCGTGGTTAACAATTCCTGGAAATCTCTGTTGCCAAGTCAACATTTTGGTAGATATGTTTTATTTCGGTAATTTTCAGACACTAATTAAAATTCTAGTGTAATACGTAGAAAATGTTTTCATTTTTAGTGTTTGGAGTCGACGGTTTTCAATCATTAAAAGAAGAAATTTAAATTCACTACTTTTGACTTCTTAGTTAAAATGGCATCATCGCTTATATACGGAAATGTCAGAAGATAAATGTGTTTTGTCTCAACAACAAAATGTGATTATGTATTGGAACTGCAATAACATTTAATATTTATATTTAAATCATTTAAGATCTTAATAAACAATGGAAGATGAGAAATCTGTATATTCTGGTTATTTATTATTACCGCCAACTGGAAAGTTGGTTATCAAGGTTTGTTTGAATACTTATTTTTTTATTTCAACTTGATTATGCCGATTAGTACTTCATAGAATAGGGCTTTTCTAAGATTTGGATATTCTCTTACAGAAATCGTGGCAACAAAAGTATTGTGTGTTATATAAATCTAGTAAATCTGGTATAGAAAGGTTAGAGATCTATGATGACATATCAGCATCAAGAAATTCACCCTACAAGATTATAACATTGGAAAATTGCATTAAAATCACTCAGAAAGCTCCAACATTATTCACGATTATCACGAAAACCGCTGCCCACGATTTTAGCACACAATCTGAGCAAGCCTTGAAACAATGGATGAATGCCTTGCAATCTGTTGCTTTTCGGGATGACATTTCCAAAGTTACCATAGTAGAAGATAACGATCTGTATTGTTCTTCTGGTGAGGGTGTGTTTAGTGTAAAATTACATACTTCAGATGCATCGCTGAGATGCGGCTTGGAGCCTATCAATTATACATTGGTGCTAACCTCAACGGCTCTCCAATTACGGAGCAGCACCGATAACAAACTGCTTTGTACGTGGCCGTATTGCTTTATACGACGGTACGGGCATAAGGAAGGGAAGTTTACTTTCGAGGCAGGTAGAAAATGCGAGACAGGTGAAGGTACTTTCTT
Organism: Dynastes maya; assembly: GCA_029619315.2. Classification (NCBI taxonomy): domain Eukaryota; kingdom Metazoa; phylum Arthropoda; class Insecta; order Coleoptera; family Scarabaeidae; genus Dynastes; species Dynastes maya. Next base: position 32,104,721 of record JAROYE020000008.1, read on the forward strand.
ATTGGAGCATTGCAATCAACAAGAAATTTTTCGGTAAGTTAGTCACAGTTTTTGATGGTGTAAACATACTATTATTCTGCATTTTACTGTCACGCGAGTTTACATTATGGCCTTGGAAGTTAAATATATTGAACATTTATATACATCTATGGTTTTTTTATTGTATTGTCGTGAATTTTGGCTCTGGTACGATAATTGCTTTTCATTTTGGGTTTTACTTAGTAAGTTTAAATTGAATATGGATATCTATATTTTTATTTCTAAGCATAAAATCTGTTTCTAATGTCAACAATCTCAATAGAAACACACTATTATCAAAGTTTTATATATAAAGTGATTTATTATTTGAGCGGGATGGCGTCACAAGACGGGTGACTAAAAGCACGCACGTATCACCTACGCTTAAAATGAGAAATTTGATTATTTGTTTTTCAATATTAACGAACGTGAACGGGCGAAGAAAAATTGTACAGGATCAAATGCGCCGTGAGGTCTGTGAGGCCCCACACGTGCACTGGACGGTTAAAATCCTTTTTTGTGTACGTTGTTATTATCATGATATCGAGAAATGCGCAAATTCATTACTTACTTTTGTTATCAAGATATTTTTTTTTGTATTTCAAAATTGTTTGAACATTGCAGATGTGTAGCTTCAAAAATGAAATCGATGAAAAAGCTTTTAAAGGGAGAATCTTCACCGGCCCTTCTCGATTGTGGCGACAATCAATTACACGCGGCTCTTATCATGGAACCGAGATCTCGCAGTCCCCTTCCGCCATCGCCTACTACAAGTACCAGTCTCCAAGATATGGATGTGTCTAAAACATCCATCTTAACGGATCTATGGGAGAAACGCTCGAATCCGCTTTTCAAATCCAGTCGAAGCGAAGCGGAGTTTTTCGCTATGAAAAAGACCGAAGAAGATTCCTTGAACGGAAAGAAAAGGATTCCGCTGAAACCACCGAGAAAGAACGTCAATAAAGTGGATAGTTTCGATAAAGATTACGAGGTATTTAAGAAATATGACAAAATCGAGTATCGAAACAACGCATGGCAAGAATTGGGCATGGACGACATCAATCATACGGAGAACCCGAATCCCAGCGATGATGAAGATGATGCAGTCTACGCTTCTTGGGGTAGACCAAAAGAACCGACTCCCGAACCGGAAATTCCGAAAGCACCTAAAGTCATCACTGAACCGCCCCTCAACGAGATAAGCTACGACAAATTGAACTTCTTTGGATCCGCAATTAAGCTCTCCAGCAGTAAATCTGGTTATAAACAGGTAACCCCAGCACCGATAGTCGCTCACCAACCAAGCCCGCCATCTTTTAATGAATATGATGAAGTAAACATTATCATGGAAACCGCGAGATTGGCTGACGACTCGCATCTGGGCTACGCGTTGGTGCGTAAGAGCCCGAAAGAGAACCCGGTGGACCACCAGTTCCACAACAACGACCCGTACGCCATAATCAGCAAGCCAAAACGAGTCTAGTCCGATTATACACGACCGATTGATGCGTTGTCTTTCAGTATTTTCAGTATTGCGTAGTATTTCATTACAATTGTGCAATAGAATTAGGAAAATTTGATGAAATTACGATACTACGTGATTCGAAGTGCTATCCGGTTTTCCTAAAGCTTTCGATGAATCTAACTGCATTTAAAGTTTCTTCCGCCATTGATTTAAATTATTTATAATCTTTTTTAAAATTTCCCGGGAGTTTTAATTCGATAATTACGTCAATAGAGGTCGCCATCACTTATATATTTTTGCATCTGTCGTTGCCAAGTATATGATCATTTCTTTATAGTAGAACGGCAACATTGGAATATTAATAGCATCAAACTTGAATTCATAGAGACTTCAATTTCACCTTTTTGAAAAGAAAACTGCCATACAAATTTTACTGTCAGTACAACAGTACAGAAGTGAAAGTAACAACGTGCAACAAATTAAAAATAAATTATTTGACAGTTGACATAAACCTGATTCGGAGAGCTTTGTTATCAACTTAAAATCCGCGCTTTATTTTAAAAATATCTATTTTTAGCAGTATCCTAAAAATAACGAATCTATAGATCTTGAACTTACACATCGTAATCATTTTAAACGATTTTTATACATACAATGACGCTCAATATTTCGATAATTAGATCAAGTGTAGATATTCAAACTATAGGTTAAGTAATATTTTTATACCATTTTCCGTGATAAGTATATTTTTATACCATCTTTTATGCTGAGAATATCATTTTATTCCTTAATAACTGTAGTGAATATATTATTGTGATTTTAACTATTTTTTTTTTGTAATTTCTATAGTATAAACTTGAATCTGATTGAGTACATTTTAATCTCACTTTTCAATATCACAGCCCAATCGAATATTTTAAATATTTTACTTTTATCCAGATTAGGTAATATAAGAATAGAATGCCATATTTGTTAGATACGTACGTGATATTGTAGAGCATTGGTTCCCCTTTTAATTTCGAATTGGTGCTTAGATTTCCAAAACTGTTACTGTAACATCACTTTTACGTTAGTGATTATAGTAGTTATTTATTACAATAGCTATTTACTTCACAATACTATCCCAGTTAATTCTCACAATGCCACATCTTTTGTGCAAGGTAATTTCTAATATTGTAAGTCCTGAAGCTTAATATTCTATGTGCATATGGTAAAATATTCCTTTATTGTAGGTTTATGATTACAAGATGTTTTATGTTACACACTTCCAAATTAAATCTAATCGTTGTTTTAAATTTGTGATACACAATCTACTCCTTGCATCTTGCTTGTTTTCAAACTATCCTAATAAGTATATTGTATAAAAAATTATGACAGTGCCTTCTATTGTGGTTGCCAAATATGTGTAAGATAGTTGTCGTAAGATATTGCTCTATATTATAATGTATTACATTTTGTCAATTTTATATTTTATGTGAATATTATCATGTTAAAATATTGTAGATAATGTAATAGTTATGTTTACCGATATTATATAGTTTATGTTTTAAGTATCGTACTTAAAGTACATCCCAATATGATTCCATAACTGCTGTGTGATAAATTGGCAAAAATTGTTGAAAGGGACTTAATAAGAATAGTTATCAGCTGTCCCAATTTTTGTTTTAATTCCTTGGAAATATCAATTATCTTGATCTTTTTGCCAATTTAATATATTGATGGTTTGGTGTGAATACCTTGTAAGTAAGAAAATTGCAATTTTACAGGAGTTACAAAAAATTTTTTTTCAGCTTAGGTAGTACTTAAAACACCTTACATTTTTACGTTTTCGATTTAAAAGGCGGATGAACACGTGGCACACAGTGAAAACCAAACTGACCAAAACACATCCAGTGGACACTTTTAATCTTGAGCACAACTGATATATGTGGTCTCTTTTTGCCACAGTAGAGAACAGTATGATCCGTTGTTTTTTTAACGACTGTTTATCGTGACATATGAGGCTTTCTATATAAAACCGTCAAAATGTGGGGAAAAAAATGAGATGAGGTTTTCACTCTAAGCCATCGACATAATTATGCAAATATGTATATAAAAAGGGAATACATACTTTGGACCAAAGAGGCTGGAGCAACATTTTTGCAATTATCACACAAATTGATATTAAAATCTGAAGCAAAAACAAAATTCAAAATGCCATTTGATTAAGTGCCTTTTTTCAAAATGATCTTAAAACAATATTCCTTATTATCATTGCATTTTTGATCAATTGAGAATGATACTACATATTCGAATATTTTGTATATTTTATACAGAAATAAAATTGTTTATATTACTATTGTCTTAATTTTTTACTTTAGTTCTAGTTTGTAAGACAAAAAAACCAAAAACCCATACAATACATCTTTAATTTAAAATGTATTAAATGAATTTATATACAGTTCAATTTAGTACATAATTAACTTTTAGGGAATGCCTCTAAACAATCACCAATATTAAGCTTTGTAACAGATTCACCTTTTTCAGCTAAAATCTCCTCGATATTTTTTTTCCCATTCAAATCCGTGAACCAATTCAAATTATCAGCTATCAAATGATGATTTTTACATCCTGAACAAGTCACAATTACAACTCCTTTCTGGTATGCAGTTTTAGATATTGAGTGTGCGTTTCTACTGTTGCAAACTTTACATGTATACGCTAGGTGTAATTTACCTTCCAGTTTCCCCAATGGTACAGGTTCCAGAGTGGGTTGAGAGTAATTGCGGCAAAAATTAATTCCTGTTGCATTATTATGATACCTTGTGAAATTAGCCAATTGCAAACGTGATTGTATTTCGTTCAATTGGGTCAATGTGGATGTTCTAATGATACTTCTAATCCACGCTAAAGGAAAACGTAGTGCCATTGTTTGATAATACCTACTTGCACAATGTTAAATAATTCACTTATTTGGAGGTTATGTTTACATATGGTTTATAATATATCCACATATCGTTCTAATAGTTTAAACTGTTAACTCAAGGGGTCGTCGTACGCGAATATGTATGATAATAGGCGAGTTCGGGTATTCGTTCGGAGTAACACTATTTACTCCAAGTATTCTACTCGCGCTCTTTAACGTTCGGAAATGTTGTAGAGTTACTCCATCCATTCATTTGAGTATGGCTTGAGTGATCCACTCCTGCTCTACCCCTGAACCACTCCGCGTTTTGAACTTTTGATCTGCTCCGAACGAATACCCGAACTCAGCTTGTACCGTAAGAGCGAGCGTACTATGCTCAGCCAGCATAATTGGCATTTTTCGGAAATGCGAGAGCATAGTCGTGTCTTACACGTGTACGTGAACGAATATGCCATTTATAACGTGAGCAAGGTGTTTTCGGAAATGCAAGAGGGAAGTTGTGACCTACACATGTACGTGAACGAATACGTCGTGAGCAAGGTGCACGAATGAATTTGCGTTTATGCAATTTTGTCAAGCAAATGACATTCCACAATGACATTCAACACAGCACACGTTTAGATGCGCTGAGTTCGTGTAAAATCATGTGATCATAGTACGCTCGCTCGTACGGTATACCATATATTTCAGGACATATTAAAGATACCGTCCATAAGACATAAACTAAATAAAATTGCTTAAATGCTGAAGAAGAAAATGTACAGAGGGATTTGAAATTTAATTAGTTTCGATTTTGTATCACAGGACGTATCTCATTTAGGCCTTTTACTACTGTACATAAGGAGAAGTGAAAATGGAAAGAATAGCCTTTATTTGAAAGCATTTTCGTTATTTCGATTCATTAAAGATTTATAATACGAGTTGAATAAGAGATTCTAGTTGATATGACTTAGTTTGATTAAAATTATAAATTTAATGGATGTCTGCAAGGTATGTATATCAATTTATTCAAATGTCCCAAAACGCATTCGACCTAATATTAAAACTGCAAGAATATTTCTAACTAAAATGTATCTACGTTTTCGGTATAATAAGTGTTTTTTATTCATGTATAAAATCTTTTTCGATATGTGATCGCTTAGTTTAATGTTTGTATTTTACTTCCAGGCAGAATTCACAAAAATTTTCGCAATATGGCTTTATATAAGCATCCAAAACATAATCCTTGTAAATCCAGGAATCAGGAAGGAATAAAGAAACAGCACACTTATAGAAATTAGAACTTAAGCATTTGTGATCAATATTTAACGAATTGCAATGGAATTTGAGGCCGTCGAGGAAGCTAATGATATTTTGAGTAATGGAATTTTGGTAGAAACTAGCAAGGGGTAAGAAGTTATTTCCTTTACAAATATTTAAACCATGTGAATCTAATTTTGCTCTTTCTTGGAATTATAGATTAGTATGCATGTCTTTGAATGATGCTTTATCATCAAATTTAAATTTATCAGTTGAGGATTTACAGAATGTAGCAACTCAGTTATTATTGCAACAGAATAAGTCGGAGATACAAAAGATATGTTCTACAGTAACATGTGATGTAATTGGAGATAGTGATGGATTTACAAGTGAATCTAGTGATGTTAGTGGGATTATAAATAATTCAGAAGCTGTCCTAGCAGTTCAAATACCAGAAAACTCAATTACACTCACTAATTATGTTAATATTGATAATACCAAATCAAAATTTGTTTCCGATCCGAAATTGATAGTTTTAAGTACTGATCCAGAGAACTTAAGTTCAACTGTATCAGATTCTGATACAAGCAGCATTATATTAAAACCAGAAGTGCATAAGAAAAGTCCTGTTACAAAGAAAGATACAGAGACGAATATAGAAAGTTTACAGGATGGTACACATAAAGTACCTGCAAAGAAACGTGGTGGATGGCCCAAAGGACGCAAACGAAAACCAGAGCTGCTGCATTTACCGCCAAAAGCCCCTGCGACTGGTTATAATTTGTTTTTGAATGATCAAAGAATGCTGTTGAAGGATAGTAACTTACCGTTTCACGAGAAAACTAAGCTTATTGGCAACAAATGGTCAAGTTTGAGCCTAGAAGAGAAGAGACCTTATTTGGAAAAGGCTGAGGAGGAGAAACGAAGATATAGGGAAGAGTTTAGGCAATATCGTCAATCTGGAGCATATCAATTGTATTTAGCTAACAAGAGGCGAAAGCGAGCCAAATACAATGTTTTGTCTGAAAGCGATATGGATGCTACTGATGATATAGATGTAAGTGAGAATTTACCATTAGAATGATATAAAAATAATTGGAGATTTCATTTTTAAGGATGAGGATAACGAAGAATTGTATTGTCGAACTTGTGATCAGTGGTTTCATAACCTCCACAATAAACGAGAACATCTTCTTGGTCGTCAACATCAACAATCGATTGCAGGTGCCATTTCGAAGGAGTTAAATTCCGATTATGAGACTGATGTTGCTGGTGCCACAAGTTGTCTATCTTTCAGCACCTCTTTGGATGAATCTAGTCTTGATGCTATGCCTTCCTCTAGTTCGGGGACTCAGGCAGCTCAACAAAACCATAATAGCTCCCAGTCGGTCAATGAGTCGATGAATAATTTATTTGCAACAGTGAGCCGTAAGTATCGAATAATCTAGCAATTGTTATGTAGTGATACTCAAACTGTCTGAGGTGCAGTATCATACAAAAAGCTTGGGAAACACTGAAATAACCTCACTTTTTAATGTTGAAGTTTGATAACCTTAAAATAGTAATGTCATTCATAAAACTTAATTATCTTGCAGTTAGGGAAACCGAAATAAAATCTTTACAACTACGCTTGCAAGAAACCAGAGAACAACACACTGCATTATACAAGCAATTATGTTCGTTAAGAGAAACTGAGTCGAAGCTTAAGAAACAATTTGCTTTACTAAAAGAACAGGAGAAGGATATGGAACTGAAAGTGTTTCATCTATGGCAAGTTCCCAGTTGGTTCATCATAACTGACTTGAATGAGACAACAGAAGAATATACTATTGATTAAAATAAATCTATACTTACATGATATGTATCTAATAATCATTAAATGTAAGAGAATATTATTAGCGAAAAGATCTAACTAGTAGTATTTATATGTTGTATAAACCCCATATTGTTTTGATTTCATATAAACATCTTCTATTAATTTTAATGTACTCTGTTATCAAAACAAATTAGATCTTACGTTTTTGTTTTTATATTTTTTGTGTATATAACATTAATGCTATCATAGTAGAAGATGTTTTTCCCAAGAGGATATATGATCAAAGTAGCAATACTATTATTATTATAAAAAATATGTATTGAGAGTATTTTTAATTAAAAAAGTTGTTTTATTCTGCAGTTTTATATACCTAAAGATTTTGCATAGTGTAGTTTTACGGCTGTAATCTAATCCAAAATACCTATAAGGTGTGGAAGTTGTCTTTGAATAAAGCTTTTTCTTGCTACAAAGACAAATTCATATGGGAGTGTGGATATTTTAAATGCTAACATTTAAAAAGTAAGGAGCTCTTTATGTGCATCTATTTTATGTAAAAAAAGAGTACAATTTAAATTTACATGATTCAGAATTCCAAAAGATGCTTCGAATTGCTTGCACAACCAAGAGTAGGCGTTGCATTTTTACTTTCTGATCCCTCTAAATCTAAAACAAAAAGTGAAAATGTAATGTAAACCTATACAAGACGAGAGATTAGGATATTCTCCATGTCAGGGGTTCCCTAAGTGTAGGCAGAGAGTAAACAAAGGTGCCGCGAGGTACTCCTACGAACGTAACATTCTAGAATGAACATTTCGAAACGGCTTCGAAGCTAATGGAAGTTTCTAGAACATGTAGACTAGATTGTTCCCGTAGCTTGTACAAATTTCTAGAAAGATTCGAAGCACAGAATATTCCAAAGTATGAAACTTTCGTGAAATTTATAGAACTTTCTAGTAGACTTATATAGCATACTATCGCACATTGTCGAAGTTTCGCGAAAGTTCTAAGTAGGTGGGGCGGCTAGTATAAATATGGCACCACTTCGGTGAACCAGTTCAATTCCTAAATAATCGAAGAGTAAACATCTGAGAAGAAAAGTAAACGATTTTAAGTTGCCCGCTACCAGAGGAGCACCTGCTTTGTTTCAATGTGTCGCTTTGTGTTTTCGTAAAGTCGTGGGAAAATAGAAAGATTTTTATTAAATAAGCAAGTCGATAGTTCAAGTGAGAGTGATCAAGCGTCGACAAGTGGTGGGGTAGCAAAAAAACAGAAATATCGTAAATACGATGATAACTATTTGAATTTTGGCTTTACTTCAGTAAAAGTAAATAATGAAGAGAGACCGCAGTGTGTGCTCTGTTTAAAAGTTCTAGCGACCGAGCGTATGCTCCCAAGTAAGCTAAAGCGGCATCTCGAGACCAATCACTCTAACATGGTTGAAAAAGTTCGCGAATTCTTTAGTAGCAAGTTGCAAGATTTACACTGCTAGCATCTTTTAAGATCGCATGCAGAGTGGCGAAGTGCAAAAAACCTCACACGATCGCGGAAGAGCTTATTCTACCGGCTGCTCTTGACATGATTATTATGCTGGGAGAATCGGCGGGAAAATTAATTTCAAAAGTACCTTGTGCAACAACACTATTATTCGAAGAATCCATCATATAGTTCTGGATTTCAATGATCAATTAACAGAGAAAATTAAAGGCACGGAATTTGGTCTGCAACTAGATGAGGCTACTGACAGTGACAAAGGCGCACACCTTCCTTATCTGTTATGTACGCTTTCTGGATGATAATATCATCGTTGAAGACCTATTCTACAAAAGCATCATTGGAAGCGCAAGGAAGACTTATTTGAGATACTTGACAAGTTTATAACCGAAAATGATTTGGATTGGAAAAAGTGCATCGGTATGTGTACTGAAGGAGCTCGATCAATGTCTGGTCGCTATGGAGGATTGCAGACGCTTATTCGCAGTAAAGCACCGCATGCTATGTAGGCCCACTGCATCATCCATAGGGAAGCACTTGCATCAAAGTCAATGAGCCTTCAATTGAATTTTGTATTAGAACGTGTCGTAGACGTAGTGAACTACATAAAAACTAGGCCACTGAAACCCAGATTTTTCAAAAAGCTATGTATGGACTTGGGAGTTGAATACACGGCCCCTGCTATACTACTGCAGTTCACGGCGGCTTTCACGTGGCAACGTCGTATCCTGTGCATTTGAGTTGCGTCAAGAAATTCACACTTTTCTACAAGAGGAAGGTCATGAAAACTCCAGGTACTTTGTCGAACCCGATTTTTTGCTGAAACTAGCGTATTTGTGCGATATATTTGACAAGCTGAATGCCTTCAATCTATCTCTGCAAGGCAATAACATGCACATTTTGAAACTTTTGGAGAAGGTTGCGGCGTTTAGGAAAAAGCTGCAGTTGTGGATAAGAAAAATCAATGAGGATGGCGGTCAAGATTGTTTCACTGAATTGCACAAATACGGGGCCTGTAATAAAGTCGTTGTTTCACAAGACTTGTCCCTTTTCAAGACAGTACCTTTTCTGTGCGGCATGAGAATACTTTTTCGGCCAGACGGCCCTTAAGTGCTGGTTTATCCGAAGGGTCGCTATTAGGTCCAGAGTTATTTATGTGTAGAACATAAGCGACATTCCGAGCTATTCAGGTGTGATGCTCTCCATGTACGCAGATCACACGGCAATATATGCTTCCTACAGAGATGAAAACGTGATGTTGGGAGGCTGCAATTCATTTGCTGGTGGACTGGCTAAGGGAATGGGGACTGAAAGTGAATGTGACCAAATGCGTGGCTGTTCGATTTACGAGAACAGGGGTACAGCCATAAGACTAAGGATTGGCATCACAGAGCTCCCGTAGAAAGCGTCCGTAAAACACCTTGGCCTTATAATTAACAGGAGGCTGATCGGGGGTGTCCACGTGGACTGTATCAAGCCTGTTCTACACGCCGCGATTTGCTGACCAGTTAATAGAACACTTAATACATTAACACAAAACTCAACAGTATTTTCACAAAATTACCTGGTGGTAAATGTAGCATCTCTATAATAAACTTTTTTCTTCTTAACTTAAACATGTACTCAACAGCACTGCTACATTTCGAAGCAAATGTGTTAATTGCTGCTATTTTATCAATATGAAAATAGCCATGATAGTCTGCTAAATACTTGTTATGTTCAAGTTCTGTGCCAGCTAGCGCTTGTAGCCTTAAACAGATGTCACTAGCATTCCTATATTTGTTTACTGCAAACTGAAAAAAACAAATGAAAATTTTGCAAACTAAAATATGATTACGACTAACTTTATCATACAAATGTGTAGGTATAGTAATAACTGCGACAGCAAATGCAGATCTGATCAATGCTTTTAGGCAATATAGAAATTTGTTTAAATCATTAATGGAATCTTTCGTACAATTTGACATCCATAACGGAGATCCCAGTGCATAAATCCCTATTCTCAATATATTACTGTTTGGATGACTATCACTTAGGAGGTAACCACCACATTTAATTTCAGATTTAATTGATTCCAACAAATCTTGATAAGCAGAGTTTTTGAAGTATCCTGACTCTGAAACCGAAATTACTTTTAATTTAATTTACCAACCAACAAAACAGGTAAATACAGGGGTGGCTGGTGCACTGTGGCTGCAGATCTACATTTTGACACTTCGATTCCCTCGTGTATTTGCGTTGCATATTGTGAACATTGTACTATCAGATGGAAATACATGAACAAATGGAAGCCTTATAAGTGACCTTCTATTTTTGTCACCACCAGCCACTACTGGGGAAACGTACCACTTTTTAAGTCATTTTCTTTTGGCCAACAGTGTACATTGACTTTTTCCAAGTTCTCTTTTGACATTGTAGATGATAAATCAAAGTAGTGTCCAAATTCATGCTTGACCTTCAGTTCGTTTGTAGGTAAATTACTATAACGGAAAGCAATCTTCATCTGCTCTACCGGAGAGCCCTTCACATCTGGGCAGTCTTCTTTAACTAGAGCTGGTAAATGTGTCACCTTCAATGTTAAATTTCAATGAAAATAAAAATAAATCGAATGTTTAAAAAAACTTGCAATTTCTTTAGGATCTACTTCTTGTGTTGCTAAAAATATAGCATGCTCATTTACAACACCTTCAGCAAAGAAATACTTTAAAACAATTCTGGCATAAGTGCCGTAAGTATCCTCTTCTAAAAGGTAATTCTAGCATTATTATTAAAGTTATAATGCAATAATCAAATAAACAAACCGATTAACGACACCGTTCCAATGGGAAACCCATCGCCTGTAAAAATTCAGATGAGAAATTAACTTTAAATGTAATTCAAAACAAATTAACCTAAAAGTTTATCTAACATTGGAATGCCCGAAGATACTAGTTGTTGAAATGTTTGGCTACGAGGAATTGTTCCTGGTATATTAAAATTTGTTTTGTGCATATTAAAAGCTGGAACATAAAGATTAGACGTAAATATTTTTAAATTTCTTAGGTTATGAGTTGTGTATAACAGGTGTATAGCTATGGACGCATTTGTAACTAACTTCTCTAAAGATATTTGTCTAATTCTTATTTTAACTAATTTGTAATAAAATAATTAAAATTTGAAATACGTTCAGACTTCCCACTTTAGTGTTATTTAATTGTTTCCCAAATAGGCTGAGGATAATTCAAGAAAAATCTATTACCAAAAATATTCGAATACAATTTGCTTTGGTCGATGTAGAAATACTCACCATTTACGATGATAAAATTAAAATTGATTAAATTGGTACATTTTTTTGATAGCTATTTTAAGGATTAATAAAAATTTGTAGACTACAATTTACCCTTCAAATTCTGTTTCACGACAACATGTTGTTTATCTTGTTTGCATCGTGACGTGATTTTATTAGTTACAATTTGTTGGATTTGTTGATTCTAATATCGTGTTATTAACGATTTTAATACTTGTGTCTTTTCGACAAATGTGTGATATATGGCACTGATCAATTTTAATTATATTGCAGGGACAAACGCTAGGTGCGTCATTGAAAATTATTTGAAGAGAACTTTCGATTTAATGGTTGACCCCTGTAACATTGGCTCTAGTCGTCAAAAATTAGCATTTTAATTTCGATTTTCTCAATTTAATGTTCATGAAGTTCAACCTTAATTAAAAATTAATTATTTTATCTCGACAGGTATAAAATCAGCCTCAGATGGCCCGCAGTAAAAGCCAACTCTCAAACTAAAAGGCAGGGTTTCAGGTTGATAGTCAATTTTCTGTTTTGCTCCGAATCTAGTTTATGCAGAGTATTGAATAAAGACAATTAATATTCAATGCAGGTGAAGTATAATTTTATTTTTTTCGAAACAACATAACATGAATTTACTATTAAAAAAAATAATGCAACATTTTTCTTGGGGAAAACTTCGTTAATGAAATTTTATTAAAATATATTGGGTTTTTCTAAATAGACGTATTTTTCTTTAGAAGACCATAGATTAAAACGTTAGAATGTGTCTTTTCAGAATTGATTTCTTCGAAACTACTTAAATATATTAAAATAGTTATTTCTGGGACCCGGTAATTCCTTGATGAAACATGGGTATTTGAGAATGGCACAGTTGGTCGATCCTGGCAAGATACCAGCGTGCAAAGTGTTAAAAGAACAAAAATTGATGGGAAAAGGTTAGTGAACTGATATTATAGCCCCATGAGGTCCACATGAATATTATTTTTAGATATATCATAGTACATGCAGGTAATCGCAGTGGTTTTATTCCTGGTGCATCATTGATTTTCCCATCAAAAACAAAAAATGCAGATTACCACGGAGAAATGAATGCAGAGACATTTTTGGACTGGGTTGAAAATTATTTATTAAGAAACTTGGAAAAACCGTCTATGATTATTATGGACAATGCCCCATATCACAGAACATGCGTCAATGTTTCTCCAACAGCAGCTTGGAAAAAACAGGACATTCAAACTTGGCTGACACAAAAACAACATTGTATATGCTGCTGATATGTTAAAATTGCAACTATTACATTTAGTTCAATTGTAAGTGTTGTTTTACTATTTTTTAATATATACAATACATATATATATATCTATTTTAGACATAAACCAAACAAAATTTATGCTGTGGATGAACTGGCACACCAGTACGGACATAGAGTTTTGCGATTGCCACCGTACCATTGCATATTCAATGCTATTGAGAACATTTGGGGTATAAGTAAGGTTTACTATAACAATCATATCGGAAGAGATGGATCTGGGATGGAAAAGTGTTGAGTATGTGGCAAGAGTCAATTGACCACATTACAACGGAAATGTGGTCCAATACTGTTAACCATACAGAAAACACTGTCATTGAATGGTGGGAGAGAGAAATTGGTTTTGACCAAGAAGAGGTGTTACCTTTGATAATAAACCTTGAAGGGGAATCTTCAGATGAAGAAATTATCTCAAGTTCGGAACCTGAGAATGAATATTGAGTTTTTCACATATTTAATTACATTTGTACTCATTTCGCACCTATGTATTTAAAATCCAGATAACCACTTGTTTCTCTTGTATATTTCTCACTACAGCAATAAATGACTTGAATGAATTTTATATGTCTTGCATAATGTATTCAACAAATTTAATAAACAGTCTAGTTGTTTCGCATTTATTTCTTTCTGTATTTGATGCATTCCCTTTTTTTGTTATTCTGATAGAGTAATACTTCAAGGTGTATTGGTCAAGTTAATATAACGTCTTGTATCTGAAAATTTTGCAGGTTAAAACCATTACTTATCCTCTAGCAATGTAAATCCGTTTATAATTTCGCAATCGTAATTTATGAATTTTTGAAATCTTGCATTGATAACAGGAATAACTATAGAAATATCCAGAAATTTGCCTAAATTTAACAGAATGACTAATTACTCCCATATTTTTATTGGTTTTATTCGGTGATTTAAAAATCTTGTGATTTCTAACCTATATTGGCTAACGTCAGTTTGGCGGATTTGGCATCACTGTGGAGGGGAAGTGCCCTTTAAAAAGACGGAACTTACAGTGAATGGACTATAGTGTTATAAATTTTGCACAACAGTGCTGAGGTATATTTAATTCAATTGCATATAAAGTTCTTTATTACTCAACAAATTCGATACATGTATACTTTGGTCCGAATGGTCGAAAACTCTGACCTATCAGTTTACGATGATAATAATTACAAAAAATGTGTAGAATTGGTCACATTTGTTTTGGATGTGCCTATTTGTTAAGTGTTTACATAAATTTGTAGAGCTACCAATTTAACGCCTTTCATTTCCATGTTTTCACGCACTTTTGTGTTTGTTTATCTTGTTTTGCATGTTGACGTGAATTTTGATATGTAAGTTACGAATACTAATGTTGCGTATTGTGTCTAGGAATAATTCTAATGAGGTGTATTTCAAATTAACAGATTTCTTGAAATCACTTGGTGTCTTTTACGATTCTCTTTAATGTGATTATACTGGACACTGTCATCAATTTCTAACTCTACTATTTGCAAGGTGATCGGAACCGCTAGGTGCTGGTTTGAAAGATCTTTGCGAGAACTTTTCAATTTTGAATTGATTTTGATCCTCCTGTAACTATTGCGGCGCTAGATCGTTTCAAAACTTAGCGATTTTGCAATTTTCGGATTTTTCTCAATTTTAAATGCTCATAATTCTTTCAAACCGTTAGAATTAACAGGATTAAATTATTTTTATGCGTGGGTATAGGTATACAAATCAGCACGGTCAGATTGGCGCACAGCTATGCTAAAAAGCTTCAAACTCTCAAACTAGAATAGTTGGAGGTTACAGGTTGGATAGCCCGCTCATCAATTTTTCTGTCTTTTCTTACGGCGTATCTTTAGTTTATGCAGAAGTATGTGATGATAAAGACAATAATACAACAGGTAAAGATATATATTTTTTATTTTTTTAATCGAATTTTAAACATAAGAGACTTACATATTATAAAAACATAATTGCACACCTTTATTACAATTAAAAATTACCTTAACAGTTAATAGGTAATCATTTTACTTTATAATAATTATTATTGTTTGTTTCATTATCTATATAGTATGTACACGATTTAATTAATTTATTTCTTTAGAAGGACCAAGAAAATTAAAACAAGTTAGACACTTCGTGTCTGTATCGACAATTAGTCGGTAATCAATTAATTGAAAATAAAGTATAGTGAGTAAAATGAAATGTATCCATGCTGAAAAGGTTGATTGATCATTAAAAAGGTAAAAAGTGGTAAAAAGAATTAGAAAAGCAAAGAAATGGAAGGGTTATTGATACTTAAAGTAATCAAACGTGCTGTAATAACACACAGTACTTTGCCATGCGTTTACATATTTAGTTTATCAAAAAAGGAACAAAAAGAAAAATAATATTCCAATTTAACAGTCTTCTACGTCATACTTTTCTTATTACTAGGCATTATACAGGATGTTTCACAAAGATTAAAAAAAATTGGATAATATCTGGTTTAAAATAATAAATACATAAAAAACATGCTTAGCAATGGTAAAATTATTCACATTACTATAATCGTTTTTGATAAAATTAGAATTTTAGTTCTTGAAGTGAAACATACTGTATACACTTAACAGATGATCCAAAAAAATGTGCTTCATTCTATTGATTTTATCCAGTTTTGTCAAAAAAGAAGATACATATGGATTTTGTTTTTAATGGAATGTTAGTTATTAAAAGTGTTGATGTATGCAGGCAATTAAATATTGTAAAAAAATATCGAGTTATTAAGGTGCACTACCGTTCATAAGTATGTAGGTACCCTTATTTTATTATACAATTTATACGTTAGGTTGAGGAATCTCATTCGTGCATTTTTGAATAGTTATATAAAATCACACGACAACTGCCCAAATAATACTTAAGATACCCCATTACCTACAACTAACTTTATAGGGGTTATTATCGTCATAAAAGTACAAGTGTAGTAAAATAGACTTGAAATTCGCGGAATTATCTTGCTGTTTGCGCATTTCTAAGTAACGATGTTATGCTTATCTTACATAACCTTTAGGGTAGAATATCGAAATTATATTCAATGTCTCTTCGTATAAAACATGTGAAAATATCGTGTGATTTATGCTTTTAAAGTGGTTAGAAATCTTAAAACACAAAAAGTTAAATAAACTCGTGCCTTTATAATCGCGCATTATCAATCTGGCAAAAGTAACCGCGAAATGGCTAAACAATTAAAGTTGACTCTATTGTGGATTATAACGTAAAAAGATACTAAGAAATTGTCAGTTTGGTGACCAAAACACAAAGTGGAGACCAAGCGCGACAATATCTAATGAAGATCTTGCACTAGTGGTAATCAGCAAAAGAAATAGGCAAAAAACAACTCCAGAAATCGTTATAGAAATTAATGCCGTTCCCGGTAAGCGTTTCTATTGTAAAACAACGCCTAAGGAAAGCCGATCTACATGGACGAATCGCGATGAAAAAGCCGTTGCTAGACACGTAAGATAAAAAGCGTTTAAAATGGGCTTGTGAATACAAACATTAGACTGTGAAGGATTGGAGTAAAGTTTTATCAACTATCGAATAAAAATTTGTGGTTTTTGGTTCACAAAGATGTGTTTTTGTGAGAAAATCTAGAGGAGCGTGCAAGAGAATAATATATTGTCGGTTATGATCTGGGGTTGCTTTGACGGCACAGTTGCGGGTGATACTGTGAAAAATAAGGGCATAGTATGAGAAGAATCACATCTACATATTTTAGAAAACAATGCCGTACCTTCAGGAAGAATAATTTTGGGTCAGAATGTCGCTTTTCAGCAAAAAAAAAATGAGCCGAAATACATCTAAAGTCTGCAAAATTTTTTACAACACTTGGAAGCAGAAGGATCATCAAAAGTTATGGGATGCCCAGATTTAAATCCTACTTAACTGCTGTGCGAAGAACTTGACCGGAAGGTGCGGGCATAGACACCAACATCGGCTGCTGATATGTGGACGAAATTCGAAGAGGCGCGGACCCGGATAACACCGGAAACTTCATTAAAGTTGATTGCAAGAACGCCCCGATTATGTATAGAGCCTGTTTTACACATTGCGATTTATTGGTCAATTAATTGAACAAGCTGATCTTCGATTTTATTGTACTGTGTGAAACAGCGGGTGCAACCGTTTGTCACGCTTTAATAATGATGTAATGGATATTTTGAATTAAGTAAGTGAAACTGAAGCAATCTAAGCTATCTCTGCATATACCAAAACTGTCAAAACATTTGACAAAGGCAGATTGCCAATTTATCTTTATAAGCAGACTAGTAACGAAACTAAACGAGTATTCACGATCGCTAAAAAATGTTCAATTTATTGTAGAATGTAAAACAGCATATTTCTATCGATTTCTTAGTCAAGAACTTGTTCAAATAATTGGCCAATAAATCGCTGTGTGTAAAACAGGCTTAAAAATACAGATCACTTTAATGAAATACAAACTTAAATATAGTGTTATTTTTATTGACAAAATATGTAATGGTATGTATATGTAACTAAAAAATATGTATTCACTTTTACATTAGTGATTTTAATGGTTTTTGAAATAAATGAGGGTGCCCAAATACTTATCAACGGTAGCGTATATCATGTTTTAATGTATGGAACAAATAAGCAGCGCATGAAATTTCATTACACCATTTTTGGATCATCTGTTACGTAAAAAAAAGGTGGATTGAACACATCGATTAAAAAACGACAAATAGTTCTAGAAATGATTCCTTACTATAAAGTTATTCAAAAGATATGTCAAATAAGAATAAAAATAATATGAATTACGAACAAAAAAAGATCGAATAAAAACGTTTTCCTCTTTAAAAAGATGTAGAATATCTATCTAAATAAATAAAATATGTTTTGTAATATGCATTTAGTCTAGTAACTGCTGCCTCGATTTATTCTCTTGTTTGTACCTAATCAAATCATTTAAATTTATTTGTTTCACTTTTGTTTTGCTCATTTGTTTTTCGTTTAAAATCATCATCGTCATATACAATCTAAGTAATAACATTCTAATTATAAATTAGGATTAATCACAGTACGAATAAAGTTCGAAAAAATAAATATTAGGTATAGGACCTAGTTTTCGGTGCTCACCGGTTCCCTGGCATGATGGATTCGAACGTGCTTATTATGATTGGATTTGGTCGTCGAGGTTTTTCCGCAAATATGACATGTATATGGACGAACGCCGCTGTGCACCCTTATATGGTCCTTTAAGTAATAAGATCTGGAATACAAATCGTATATAAAATCGTATGTTAATCGTATATAAATAATACTTATAGGTAATCTCACAATAATGTATAGCATGAGCCTTTGCGAATGGCAACGGAGCATTCGAGTCTCACTGATAGATCGTATCCAATCGCAGTATGTCATAAAGCGAGCAGCGGTACGCACGCTTGTCCGCTCAATCATGCTTTCCGACAAAATGTGCTAATACAGAATTACTGCGTAATTTTTCTGTATTCTCAGACTATGTTAGAAATTACAGTTTCTTATGTTAATTTTGGTGCTGCTATACGATGTAGGCGAACGAAAAAGTAATTCTAAGTAGGAAAATAAACAACGATTCTTATAAAATTAAACTACAGAAAAATAAATTCGATAATTATATAAAATAAGTTGAAATTCTAACAATGTTACTTTATTAAGGGGAAACATCTCCTGGCAATATTGAACTTTGTAACTTTTGTATTTGTTGTGTTTCGAAATACGTTTCACAGTACTTCTACTAACACCGATTTCGTCTGAAATTTGCCGGCTAAAGCAAGGTTTGCCCATTTCAACTAACGAACAAACCCTCACTTCTCTCTCCTCCTGCGTTAGAGGATTTGAGGCTGTTCGTCTATTTGTTGGAATTTACGGCAATTCGCAAAATACCTTTTAACGATGTGTACCATCTCTGCGGTTGTATAAACTAACATAATGTATTCAAAATCCACGATCTCTTGTTACAACCTTACGAGCGCACAGAAAGACAAAGAGTGCGTCAGATAGGCTACAGCAGCTGCGAGCGGCGAGGCTGGCCGGCGAGGATAAATGCAAGTATGCTAGGTCGCGCTACGTACAATATCTCTCGCACCCCGGTGAAATGTGGACCAACGTGTATAGATGTATACAGCGTGTTGAAATTGTATGGAGTATTTTCATTCATATAATTTGAATATACATACGAAATTAATAAAAGAATGTTTCAAATAAAAGCTACATACTTTTTAGTAGGGATCGATCGATACCGACATCGGTATCGGCCGATATGTAAAATGCAACATCGGTCTATATCTGGATCAGCCTAATAGAAATATCAATAATAAGTATTTTAAATGATAGGGATTTTTTAAAGAAATTAAAACAAAAATACTAAATAAAAAACGATATAAATGTATATTTTTATTGGCAAAATACAAAAAAAAAAAATTAAAATGGAAAAAGATTAAATATAAAAAAAGCAGTTATCTTATTTAATATTTAAAGTTAAGTTTTTGTAAATTATAATGCAACAAAATTAAACTTTCTGCCCTTTCTGGGCTTAGACGACTTCTTGTGCTTTCATATTCGTTCCCAGCTGAATAGCTGTTCACTTGCCACACTACTTGATCGGGGTCCTAAGTATATATTGCACATCTATATAGCAGTGGAAAAATGTCTTTTTTATTTGCCCTCCAAGTCAAAGGATTTTAATTTTTGATATTTTGGCTAATTCAATGTACATTTTACGTTCACCTTCAATTTTATTAATTAAATCATTGGCTTTCCTATCTAATGGCGATTTACTTGCCGACGTACCGGTAAATTCTTCAAAGGTATTCCAAAACAAAGTATGAGGAATTGAGTTAGGAACATTGTCTTGGTTTACTTTTTTTGATTTCTTAGCAATTTTTGCTAGTGGAGTATCATCGCTGTCACTCACATGGGAGCTATTTTTACTTTCTACTAGGTTTGTTGTGTTGTTGGGATTCTGTCCATTAATTTTTAAGATTTCATTTTTTAAATTTGTATAGGTTCTTTGCGATAAAGCATCGTCGGAAAAACATGTTTTGAACCTTGGGTCTAATAGTGGCCAAAAGAAGATTTCTATCAGTGAAGTAGTCTTTGTACCTTTTATTTAAAGAATTTTTAAGCTCATTTTTAGCAGTTTCCACTCCAGAAAAAACTTGGTAATCTCTTCAAAGGGTTTTAATAGGTTTAGTAAGTTTTTTGCTAGGTCCCACTGGCGATATGCTAGTGCCACACCTTTTAAAACTGGATCATCCATTATAAATAAAGCTTTAAAGCGGTTTTTTGTTCTACCAAACGTTCCAACATATAAAAACTTGACTTCCATCTTGCAGGTACATCCTGAACCAAAGATTTTTCCGCCATATGAAGAGTCTTTTGAATATTCTTCAGCCTATCACGAACCAAAGAGGAATGATTAAAATGAGTTACTATACGTCCCCGTTTGCCAATAAATCTATGATTGGTTTGCTGACTTTCTATTGAGTCTTGTATGGCTAGTTGTAAAGTATGTATAAACAAGGTTGGTGTTTTAGTTTAGCCTCGTCGATACCCTTTTTCATGTTGGTGGCATTGTCAGCCAAAACCAAAAGCACTTTCATCTCTTCATTAAATCATTTAACGTCTGCGCAATATTTAAAGTTGTTTGTGTCCCTGGAAAATGTTTGCAGGCCAGTGCTAATAAACATCTTTCAGTCGTTTTAAAAGCCATTCAATGAGCAGTAAAAGAGAGAAATGAATTGTTATTATGTTTGCAAGCCCATATATCTGTAGTTAGAGAAACTTGTTTGCCTCCAAGGAAAGTGATTTTTCACTAGTTGCTGACGAACATTTTTCGTAAATATCAGGAAGTATCTTTTTTCTGAAATATTTATCTTAAGGCATACTGTAAACAGGAACCAATTTTTTTAAAAGCCGTTTAAAGTCCACATTATTCACAATACTGAAGGTTGTATATCTACAGCTATTAATTCTCCAATAGTAGAGTGAATATTTTTAGATTTAGTACTATTGATGTCCCATAATTGCAAATTGTGAAAGGATTCAAAAATCTGTAGCTGTGTTTCAGTTGAGCGGGCAGTTGAACAAGACGGGCTCGGTTTTTCCCCGAGTTCTTCTGCATCTGAAGAAAAGGAACCATCTAAATATAAAGAAAAATATTGTGTGATCATAAAATCACGTGTAGACAAAACAACGCAAGCACAAAACATAACCTCTGCGAATAAATTGGCGAATGAAAAAAATTGTGCGTGCCAAATAACGTACAAAATAGCCACGCGCCATTTAGTCCGTGCGCTGCTTTGTCCAAGCATCATTTCTTCAGTTAATTCTTAATCAGGAAATAACCTCTCTTTAAAAAAAGATTTTATGTGTGTTAAAACAAATATTTACGTTTATTTATTTTGTAATTTAAGTAATTATTTATTAAAAATAAACGGAATTACGAAAATTATTAATTTAACAGTTTAAAATAAATTTATATACTTGGACTTACCGTGATCAGGAACATCTTTTTCTTTTAATTCATCACTTAATTTTTCAATATGGAACTTTGCCATGTGATGTTTTAAATTGCTGGTATTTGCTGTCTTGCCTTTTCCTCCCAGAGAAACAAGAACAACAACATTACGTATTTTACCGGTTGCACTTGATTTGTTGTGGTGGCATTAACTTCGTTTTTAGTGAAATACTTCCAGTAAACACTTTTACTAGTCTTTATATTACTACTACTGTTTGAAGCTAATAAACCAGATCCTTGTGATGGCTGTGAAACGGGTTGAGAACGCACAATAAAACGATCCATGTTTTTGAAAAAAACAGGGCAATATTCACTGTTTCAAAATTTTTTATCCTCTCTGGTATTCCCCGACCGAGTAGACGCAGAGTATTCCACACGACTACACGAGAATGGGATACGGTCGCGCGTCGGCGGACCGCTGAGCGTTGCCAAATTTGGGGATTCACCGCGTGGGATTGTATTCGATTAAGGGGATTTACCGAACATCGAATTTGTTCTGTGTTCTCTTTAGCAGTGTTTCTTTAGTTAAACCGTGTTCAATAGTAACGGTATTTTTGTATTGATTCTCTTTTCAAAAAATTGTCAAAGACTAATCAATTTTAGTTAATTCGTTTAGCAAAATATCCATAATAAAAAAATATGGCCGATATATCGGTATCGGCCACAAAAAATCATATCGGCCGATCCCTACTTTTTAGCGTAGAATTGCAATATGTAATAAAAATAGGGGTTTCCGTTTAAAAAAATAAGGGTACCATATTTTCACTGATTACAGCGCCATCTACGTTTAAACTAAAATCGTCATTTTATGGACCCCGATGAGACGAACAATGGTATGACGAACTTTTTCATAGGATTCATGTTTCTCGAGATATTCCTCTGTTAAGATAAAATTGGGACACGCTGTATAGTAGGCTTGTTCCAACAGAAATCACAAGCAAGTCAAAGGCAATTATGTACTGTGAAAATTCTTTAGCCAATCAAATTGTTTGTGATTTTTGTTGGAACAAGCAATCGTCCGGTCAACTTGTAAACACTTTTAGGTTATGCAGTCATAATTTCGAGGGTGAATCAATAAATACCCGTGTTAGGATTGAAGACGCAAATTTTTCAAAAAGATTTTTAATTATTTTTCTAAATAATCTCCTTTTAATAAGATACACTCTTCTTGACGTCCCCGCCATTTCTCTAACCTCTTTAAACAATGCATTTTTTTTAAACTCCTCAATATAAGCTTCTGTCTCGGTAATCATCTCTTCGTTTGGGCTGGATTTTTTTCCTGTGAGCTACGTTTTCATATTGGGGAATAAAAAGAAATCGCAGAGAGCCAGGTTGGGTGACTAAGGTGGATGGGGGAGTAAATCACAGCGCAATTCATGCAATTTGGCCGCCATAACTCCGGATGTGTGAGCTGGTGCACTGTCGTGGTGGAACAAATTTTTCCTTTGATAAATGAGGCCGTTCCTCCTTCAATTTTTCGTCGAGTCGGTCCGATAATTCATCGTAGTAATGCCCTATGATCCCGCATCTTTTATCTAAAAAGTCAATGAGGAATACTTCCTTCGAATCCCAAAAACACGTGGCCATTACCTTTCCGGCCGATGGGACCATCTTCGTCTTTGGAATAGATTCGCCTTGAAATGTTCATTGTTTTGACTGTCGCTTCGTCTCAGGCGTATAGTAATAGACCCAGGTTTGATCAACGGCGACGATTCGCCCCAAAAATTCTTGCACATTTCGCTTATAGAGATCAAAACACTGCTTCGAAAGTTACAGTTGTATCCGCCCGTTGTTCGCTGTTAGTAATCGTGGCACCAATCAGGCCAACAGCTTTCTCACTCTTAACTTTTCCTGTAAAATATCAATTGCCGTTCCGCTACGATACACCTACGGCCTCTGCTACTTCGCGCACTTTCATTCGACAATCAGCGAGAATCATGTCGCGGCCATTTTTAATGATAAGCAACCACGTATGCCAGGCGACCTGGGCGCTCCTTTTCAAAAACCCATGTACCGCCATGATAGAATTCGTTAAACCAATATCTAACAGTTATCGTAGATGGTGAAGGGTCCCTATAGACGACATTCAACTTCGCTTTAATTTCTTCGCCGTTCTTCGACGTTTTTCCATCCAAAAACAGAAAGCGAATTACTGAACTGTTCCTTTCCCATTTTATACAAAAACACTAAACACGTCTTATAAACGGCTGTCAAATCAAAACAAACCTATGAATCTCCTGAAATTTTGTACGGCGCCCATTGAAAGATAATGTAAAAATCCTTCGGTAACTTTAAACACGGGTATGTATTAATCCACCCTCATACTATAAATCTACATATGTTCAATTGAATTTAATCAAGATCGCAGAGAGCATGCTATAATCGGTTGCCTGTACCTGAATTCAACGTTATTTTTTTGTTCCGAGGCATAAAATGTCTCAAAACTTCATAAAAATCTTTCCAACCATGTGTGGACAAAACATAAATCAAACACTCCCCGTAGGAAAATCATTAACATCGCATAAAGGTTTTACTATGTAAATACCTATGACCAGTGTTATCTGAAATGCACTTATATAGGGTGATTCAAAATTATGTTACCACTCAAATGGGATGAATATGTATCTATTAACCATACACCAAACGTACGATATTCAATTTTAGTCCTATGAGCTATTCAACTATGAGTGCTACGAGCTTTGGAGCTACTGTTTTTCTTTTTTTATAGGTGAGGTTCAATAATGGCTGACCAATTAACATTGGAAGAAAGAAGAGTTGTAGCAAGCCTGATGGAAGTGTATGGTTCACCAACTGTAGTCCGTAGTTTCAGGATTGATTTGCACGTGACCCAGTAGCCGTTTAACAATTCGTCGCATTTATCAAAAGTTTGTGGAAACTGGATCAGTTGCAAACAACTATCAAGGAAATGCAAGACGTCCAAGGAAGATGTGAAATTAACATTGCTGTCGTGCAGCAAGTCGTAATGCAAAGTCCTTAGAAGTCGACTATACGGTGCAGTTTTCAAACTGGGATTCCCCAACCAGCAGTACGGCGTATCCTGAAACACGACCTTGCGATGCGACCATACCACATCCAAATCGCGCAATCTTCAAATGGGCAAAAATATGTTAGAGTTGAATGCTGTCAGATTTTAGCCGAACTAACGAATATTCAGAACGACATTTGGAAGGTATTGGCATTCGGCGGCTATCTTTCACATAAGTGGATTTGTCAACCGACATAACTCAATTTTTTGTGGAAGTGAAAATCCTTGTGAAATTCGGGAACATGAACGTAACTCCCCTAAGGTGAATGTTTGATGCGCTGTGATCGCCAATGGAGTAATAGGGCCCTACTTCTTTGATAGTATTGCAGGAGTATGCTATTGATGAATTTCTACTACAAATCCGACGCATGGGTTTCTTCCAACAAGATGGCGCACTACCGCATTATGTGCGCGCTGTTCATGCATATCTTGATCAAACATTTCCCGGTAGATGGATTGGTCGTGGTGGACCGGACTTGACACCCTGTGATTTTCGGTTGTGAGGTATAGTCAACGAGCGTGTGTACAACAGGAAAATTAACAACATCGACGACCTGAAGGATCGAATACGAGAAGTGATATTATCCATTCCCTGTGAGATGTGTGTGCGGGCTTTACGTGCTAGTGTTAATCGTTGGTTTCTATGTACTGAACATGATGGCGAACAAGTTGAGACCGAAATGTAAATTACAAATTATGCGAACTTTCATTTAAATACACATTTCATGACCAGAAACATATCTGTCGTTTGAGTGAGAACATAATTGTGTTATGTATATGGCAAGATCTAGTTTAGGTTGACAGCGAAAAATTCCTGACTATGTTTGATTCTCGCGTAATTGTATCTTGCGAGTTATAACTGTTACACATGATTTTGGTCGCTGAGCTTTTCCGTAATGAAGCGCTTTACTTTAAAACTGTGTTTTTTTTGTGAGCCACCCGATCGGCCCCGGGTGTGAAGTGTGTCTGTGTTTTTAATACCTGTGTTCATTCGGGTTGTTAGGTGTCTGGGGTAACTGGCCAGTGGCGTCCGCCAAAGCCATTTAATAATAATAATAATAATACTTTAAAACTGGAACAACAAACATCATAAAAGTTCGCAATCGTGTCAATACCAATTTCGATATATTTTTTAGAAATGCAGATGAAAACTATTCCGTTGCCGTGATTGTGTTTACGCTGATTAGAGAATATTAAAAGCAAATTAGTAATCTTTAAATTAAGCAACGGTTTCCGAGAATAAATTAGGTCTGCGTATACGCTTACCTATGAAACGATTTCCCGCAAACTTGACACGAAAACGTCTTCACTTTCTCGTGCTCCTTGACGTGCCTCTGGCAGTTGTACTTCCTGATGAACTGAGCGCCGCAATAGTTGCACGTGTAAGGCTTAACCGACTTATGAGCGTTCATATGGGCCGTATAGTCCGATTCCCTGATAAACGCTCCCTTGCAGAGGTCGCACTTGAACGGCTTAGCGGTACGCGACGCGTGCGTCCACTTGTGCAGCTTCAAGTTCCACTTGGTGGTGAAGCTTTTGTTGCAGATGAGGCAGCTGAACGGCTTGTGACCGCTGTGGTTGCGTATGTGGACCTCGAGATACGAACGGAGGTAGACACCCTTGCAGATCGGACATTCGACGTTCTCGGAGACGCGTTCCTTATTCGGCAGGAAACGCTCGTTGTGGGCACGCCGGATGTGCCGCGTCAAGCTGGACATGTGGATGAACTTCTCGCTACAATGGCTGCACGCTTTCGGTTTGGGGTCGTGGATCTCTTTGTGCCATGCTAGTTTTCGTTTAGAGTGAAAAATCTGGTTAGGACGAAGAAGGATATCAATAAATATTGTAATTTAACATGTATCACTATTATTAGATAATATTATGAATCGATTGTACTTTTTCCACCATATATTTTTGGTGTGTTGGTTCCTACAGCCGTTGCCTAGAAGAATGTTGCTAAAAATATTTTTTCCACGCTTAATATTTCTCTAACCTTTTTACGAAGTTTTCAAAACATCTTGGGAAGCTACTGAAGATTACTAAACCGTAACTACTTTAAAGTAGAGTGTTCGTTTTACAGTATAAGAGCAGGCGACTGTATTACTTTGTGCCTTTGAATAAACGCACATGTGCAATGTGATATTAATTGGAATGATTAAAAAAACTTTCCTAGTACAACTAGAATAAAATTAGCATCAACGTGTTTTCCGTTTCTATTGAATATGCTGATTCACTTGGTCCAGTTGCGTTAACAAAAATGCTGCCGATGTTCACATCAAATCTTGAGGAGAATCTCCAAAAATTGCAAACGTTTAGTTAAATTTATTAAGTTACTTGTCATCTAATGTTGTTTAATATTGATTTTGAAAGCAATAAACACTATTTGTACTAATAGTTTACTATGTCGCAACACGTGCTCTACATCTTACATAGTTGTTGACTACTGGCTATGGTGCGCATACGCTACTACGGCCAAACCTATTGTAACATTGGCGCGATATTTAAATACAAAAACTTATACCAAACAAGTACTATCTCTATAAAAGCAATATTTGGATTTATAGGTGACATATACGACAACAGCATGATTACTAAAACATAACATTCAGAGAAAATGTGAATATCAATATAATATATCAATAACTACACACAGTAATGCGAATATGCTCCCGACCGCTAGGTATAATTTGTGTATTTGTATTTTATTGCCTTATTCAACTGCAATAAACCATTAAGGTGTCTTTCTTTGTAAAACTATTCTTATTTAAAGTTTTAATATTCAAGAAAACCCGAAAGTGAACGAAAAGTATTTAAAGCAATTTATCACTCCTTAAAACGGAAAAAGACAAATGTTTTGATAATAGCTCTGATGATGCAAGAATTTACACATTATTCTGTAGAATAATTCCAAGGACAAAAAATGATCTGAATCAAACTTACAAACCCGATATTACTAATAATAATAATTGTGCGTAAACGTCAAAGCAGTATTTTATGCAATTTTTATAGTAAAATCTCGTCGCATTGCAAACGGTTTAATTGCCTTATGGGGCTTATTCTTTTAGTTTCATGGTGTCATTTGGAGTGGCAATATTACAACTTTTTGCGGTTCTTTCTTTAAGTGAAAGTGGGAGCCCATATAAAAGTGTGGAGTGGTGTCAGATCGTAATAAAATACCAGTACTACATCAAGGGGGTTATAGTAAAAGGAAAACTGCCGAGAAGACAAAAGTTGCTAAAATAATGATTCAGAAAATAATCAAAAAGTTCAAAGATACGGAGTACAGTATAAGAAACTGTTTCAAATTATTCAGAGAATTAGCCAGCAAATTGCAAAATATAATAGAAGTGTCTTTATCATGCGTAAAATGTGCGATAAAGGAAGGACTAGTAGGTCGCGTTGCAGTTCGGAAACCGTTCCTTCACCTAAGGAACAAACAAAAGCGGTCAGAATATGCAGGCAAACATAAAGATTGGATGGCCGAAATGTGGAATGGATGTACAAACAAATCCAAATTTTCAAATTTGCTTTGAAACGAAGTTAGTATGATCAAAGAAGAGCACGAGATAGATTCATAATAGTGTCTGGAATCGGTTCTTTAGTCAGAATCACTCGAAAATTAATCGGGAGACGTTATTTGCGCATCTTTAGTTGGCCCGAACCAACAGTGCGTAGCTGCTGTTGGTTCGGCTGCTTTCAAATACGCTAGCAGAATCGTGGAAAATTATTTGCGAGAAAAATCGGGATTTGGGATTATTTAGATAAAAATAAAGCTGCAAGCCTAATATTACCGAGGAATGTTTTAAAATATTATGGGAAAAATGGCATAAGATTCCGATAAATTTTATTAGGAATTTATAAGCTTCATTAGCAAGATGAATGTCTGTTGTAATACAACCAAAAGGCGGCCACTAGAAATAATGAATTGCATTTATTTAGCTGTAATTATTTTTTTCATTCTTCTATATGGTTATTTTACTAGGTAGTATTATTTCATACTATTTTTTAAACAAGCCCAAGTGTTTAATACAAAAACTTAATTTTCGGTAACATATTCATACTACTGTATAGTATACACATTTATATTCACTAATGGGTTAATAAAAAGGTTTTTTTTTTTTTGTATATAAAAAAGGAAATTACCTCTCCACAAAAACAAACGTAATCCTTCATCTTCCGCTTCATATTGAAATGATGCCTATTCCTATGCTGCACAAGATTCGAGTGCCTCCGAAAGGTCTCATCGCACATGTTACACTTGATAGGAGTATCACCCGTATGAATATTTTTATGTTCGTCATGCTTCTGCTTCGTTAAGAACGCCTTCTCGCAGATGTTGCATTTATAGGGCTTAATACCTAGATGCCTCTTCATGTGCAGTTGCATATTCTGCTTACGATAGAAGTATTTCCCGCACAATCTGCATTCCAGAGGATGCGTCCTGAGGTGTTCCGTGTATTTAGATTCATTGGGAAAGGTCTGCTCACATGTCTTACATTTGTGTCGGACATCTGAGGAGAGATTGTGAGCTTCGAGTTGGTGCTGTTTGAGAGCGTTGTTGTCGGCGACTACCATATCGCATACTGTGCATATATTAGGGTTATTTATGGTGACGTCTTCTTTTTTTTGTACTTCTATTTCATTATTTTGGGGTATTACGTCGCATTTATCACCTTCATTATTAGATTCTAGTTTTAATTTATTAGTGAAGACGTTGTCGAAATTATTTTCCGTCTTTATATCGGCTTTTTTTGGTTTTATCGTCAATTTCTTAACGCGTTTACCACCTATTTGCCCTCCAATCTCCTTTTCCTTTTTCTCGCTGATATTGTGGTGATCCCGCTGATGGACTCTTCGTTCTTTAGGGCAATTAAAGGATTCCCCGCATGTGGGACACTTATAGGTGATCGGGGGTTCCCGAAAACCCGAGACTGTTGGCGTATCATCCTCACAGTTCGATAATATCTGATTGTGGGGTTGATTTGGAGCAGAATTCGGCTCTGTATCGGAAATATCATCGTTCCAATTTTCCCTGGCAATTAGATCATACGTGCTGCACACCTCTTGGTATTGTACCCGGTTCCAGTTGACATCACTCGTGCCGCCATTGCTTTCTTGCCCCGATAACTCGCCTCTGGGAGGCATATGCTCGTCAGTCCTAATATTAGCGCTTTCCCGACTTAAACTTTCCTCGTTATTATCGCGATTAATAAAATTAGTCTCTAGACCTCCAATATTTAGGATAATACGCGGCCTTTCGTTGTTGACGCACTCAAATTCGTCGACCTGAGACACTAGATGATTGTTTAAAAAATCGCTATTGATGAATAAATTCATTCCGTCCATATCTATAACGCTGGTCGTGTTTTGTTCATGGGATCTTGACGCGAACAAACTTTCTGTGTGAGTGGAGGTGTAAGTAGACTCGGCTTGCTCATAACTATTTTGTAAGATGGTGTAGTTTGTGTTGGTAATACTTTCCTGTACCTTAAAAAATAATTAAATTCTACTCTTGGAATTTTAAACATCTGCAAATGATAACCGTGAGTCCCATGGGATTCACGCATTAATACTAAGGTTCCTTGGAAAAAAATTTAAAATTTTGGATAGACAAATGTAATCTATGGAGGCTAGAGGTAAATATTGATATGCCAGTTAAGAAATAAATTTAATCTTGACATTTTTAATTTGATTGTTTTATTTAAAATTTTTATACCTTCTTATATTATTTAAATATCTAATAGACGATGCACAGCGTGAGATATGTCGGCATGACTAGCTAAGCAAGATATTCCATATTTCAAAGTATAGAATATTGTTTTAAATGCTTCTACAATATTATCCAGTGTTTCCAACTGAAATTTTTGCCAGATGAAAGTGCTGTGAATGATTATTAGAGCGAGGTAATCGTCCCTGCAATACATAGACGTTTCACCGGAGTAGCGGGCTGTGTACACAAATCGATTCTCGCTTTGTCAGCGTCCGCTTGTTTATTTTTCGTTCAGTTTAGGAAATGAGAGCGTGCGTTGTATTTTGTGTTACGTGTTATTCGTTATAAATATATAATTATTAATTTAAAATGTCTAATGTGAACAAAGCTAAAAAATGACCCTTTGTTACCACAGTAAATAAGTTTATCTGTGATTTTCCGGATTTGTTCTACGACGGTGCTAAAATAGTTTGTAAAGTATGCGAGAAATATTTGAAGTGCTGGGACAAGGCGAACTGTAACAAACTTGTAAATACCGAAGAACACAGAAGTAGAAAAAACGTGCCAACGAGAACTCCCTTTATTTTTAATTTACTTGTCGTGGTGATAACCTGTAATTCGTCACTTCGTTTACTCGAAAAAGAACCGTTTCAGAACTTCTGGTATAAGTACAACTCCGAGTTGAAGTTGCCAACTACGAAAACGGCATGTGAGCATGTTTTATTTATACGCTAAGACGTGGAAATTGTGAGGGTGATACTTAGTACTTTAGAAGACTTTCAAGTCTCACAACATCAAGGTTTGATGTTTATGAGCGATGGTGCCGCGACAATGCGTTCTTCTTGAACACGGTTGCAAAGTGTTTACATGTTACGTGTAAAGTGCATGCTTTACATCTTGTGGCAGAAAATATTCGACAATGTTCACCCAAGGTAGATGCGTTAATAGCAAGTACAAAAAAAGTGTTTCTCAAATCTCCAAAACATCTTCGATCATTTCACGCACAGGTATTCATGAACCATCATTACAGTCGATTTTTACATGTTGGGGAACATGATTACACGCAGCTCTTTATTATGCTGAATAGTTCAAACAAGTAAAAGCTGTTATTTTACAATTAAGGAGAGCCAGACAAAATTTCCGTTGAAACATAGTTACAAACTATTCCTAGCAACTATAAAGGATTACATGACGCAATAGAACAATAACAAAATAGAGCGTTGTCGTTAGTGGAGTCACTGCAAATAGACGCATTTTTTCACCACGGCTCTTATCTATACTAACACTGATATTGGTGCTTCTAATTTTAATGTTCGGTAATTCCGATGTAGCCCGCCAACCTACTTGATAACGCTGCTTAAGAGGGTGAGTGTTTCACAACTTTTCAGATATATTTCTTGATTGGTTCTGTTATTATTATTCGATTTATTACTTATTTTTTTGGTGTTGTACTTACTGAAGAAAGCGTTTATGTCACGCAGAGACGTTACCTCGCCTTAATGATTATATCCAAGGAAGTAATTTGAAGTAGAGTCACAAATAATCGGGTACTGTAAATCTGTGGCATTGGAACACTGAAAGAGTTCACTAAAACCCTTACCACAATACTTAACTCGTACTGGACGCAGTAAAATGTCAGCAGTAAAACTGAATTCAGTTTTACTGCTGATGATGATAGCTTGGCTATCAAAACGTGCGTCCAGTACGAGTTAAGTATTGTGGTAAGGGTTTTAGTGAACTGTTTTAGAGTAATATATCTGACTGTGAAAATGAATAGTTCTTCTGTAACTTGGAAATGCAAAAAGTGCATAAATTGTAGATAAAAAGCATATTTTCGGCATATTTTATGAAAAAACGTGACATTTAGATCAGACAAATCGCATACTGTGCCACAGGAACTTACTGTAGATTACATTTATCTGGATTGAATTTCAAGTTTTTGCCCAATTTTCTTGTATGTAATTTATAATTAGACCACCTTAAGTGGCGCATTCTATATGTTGTTAGCTCAAAGCATACGTGTCAAATTCGAAAAATTTTGTACAATTTAAACAAATGTTAATTTCATTTTTGAATCAATAAGTAAATTTAAACCGAATTTTCGTTAAATAAAATAAAACAAAACTACACCCGTGGACAAATTTAGAGGAACGCCAAAAAATACTGTTAATTTTATAACGGCAATGGCTTAAACCAATTTTTTGACACGCATTTCGTCGTAATGAGTAATATTTTATATTTAACCAAGGTGCAGTGTATTTTTGACACTTTCAAATACAGTTGTTTATCAGTACATGATCTGTATTCCGATCGTTTTGCAAGATTGACGCGTTAAAGGTTCTTAAGACAAATTTCATTTTTCTTTTCAAATAATCTTTGTTAATGTAAACGTTTACTATCGATAAGCAATTTTAAGTCAAGATGCTGAATGTTTCAAAATCAGTGGTCTTTCGTGTTGTGCGACGGCATTGGCAGGCGGGACGATGCAAAAGGCGTCGTGGCCAAGATCGAAAAAGAGCAACAACAAATAGAGACGACAGATTTACCATTAGCTACACGCTCAGAAATAGGACTGCGATTGCTTCAGAGATCAGAAGCAGCCTTCAATAAGTACGTCAGGTGAATATAAACACAAAAATTGTAAAACGAAGGATCAGAGAATCAGGAGTGGTTTCACGTATACCTTGCAAACCTTGTTAATCAGGCAATACAGAGTAACTTATAAGGCTTTTGCTCGAAATCACCGACGTTGGTCTAGAAGGAATTGGGGTCAGGTGCTCTTTAGTAATGAATTCAGATTTTGTCTCCGGCCAGATAGTGGAATAGTATAGCGAGTATAGCGGCGATCAGGTGATGTAACATTGTCGAAAGAGTTCCTTATGGTGGAGGATCGCTGATGGTATAGGGTGGTATTAGTTTGGGAGAGCGCACAGAGCTTTACATTGTAGAAGGTGGATCCTTAACAACTGCAAGATATGTGATAGGTATTTTAGAAGAATTTGTTGTGCCTTTCGCACCATATATTGGTGACAACTTTATTTTGATGGATGATAATGCGAGATCTAACATTGCAGGTATTGTTACCGAGTATTTGCATGAGGTGCACTGAACACCGTGGAATGGACAGCGAGATCTCCGGATTTAAATCCAATAGAGCACGTTTGGGACAAGCTTGGGAGACAATTAAAGCATAGAAATCCTGCACCTGCAAGAACTTAGAAATGCGCTATTGGAAAAATTGGGTCAAATTCCCCAAGAGTACGTTGATAAGCTGATTGGAGGAATATCTAAAAGACTGCAAGCAGTGTTAAGGGCAAGAGAAGGCAATGCACGATATTGACATTTTTTTACCGCATACCAAACATTAAAAATTCCTTGCTGCACTAATATCTTTAAATTTAGGAAAGAAATTAAATTGCATGTAAATATTTTTTGGTGAGTGTTTTACAAGATTTACAGCTAATCTTATAAAACATGTTTATGTAAATTAAAAAAATCTCTATTTCATTTTTTGGCGTTCCTCTAAATTTGACCATGAGCGTAGTATCAGTTAAAATATTTGATTCATTAGATCAGTCACGCAGATCATAATTTCATGAATCAAATAGAGCTCACGTTGTTAGATTTAAAAATACAATAGTTACCTCTGCATAGTAGCAACTAGGTTTGTTTTCGGGCTCGTTTGGAATTTGTATCACTTCTTCCTCCTCACCAACAGCGACTTCACCAAAATTATTTACAGTCTGTGTCTGACAGGACTTGTTTAATTCAACATTACACTCCACTGGATATTCTTGTTCGGCATCCTGAACTTCTGTAAGGGTACTCTCACATTCAGTACTCTTCATGCAGTCCTCGATAGAATTTTCCGAGATTTCTCTTTGAATATTTGAGCAGGCAATAATCGTATTACCTTGCATAATTTTATTTGATGTAACATCAATTTTATAATCGGAATTTGCTTTAATTTCACTTATTTCAGTTTCTACTTTGTCTAATTCTAGTATATTACCTTCTTTTTCTCTTAAATTTTCTTCTTCATTCTTATTTAACTCGGAAATTTCAATCGTGACTAAATCTGGTTCGTCAGTTAGATCATCTTGATCGTCACCATCTATTTCACTTGCATTAGTGCGGTTTTCCTGGTTAGGTAATGTGGGAAGTTCGATTGGTAAAGGTTTTGGGACAATGGACATTACAGAAGGTCCAGATGACATAATAACCTGCTGCTGTTGATAAACGTAAGGGGGGCACATCATTTGAGAATTGAACACTGTCGGAATTGTCACGATTTGCTGTGTCAGGGGATTAACATTTAAAACATTTGGCGGTGGCGTCGAGGAACTCATAAACTGCTGATATATAAAAGAATGATTCCCAGGCATTGCACTAAAATTGGGGTAAACCGCATTAACCGGCATCGATGGTGAATTCCATGCTTGACTGTTAGATGTTACAGCATTTGTCGAACCAATCAAATTTTCATTTTGATTCGAGGTGACAGCTTGTGATTTCGTTTCATTCTCAATGTTAGATATTCGTACTAGTGCCTCAATCACTTTCTGTTTTGGGTGGCTGCTTAGATGAGCCTTCAACGTGATTCCAGGTCTTAGGAATAAGGTACAAACAGGGCACACGATATTCTCACTATCCATTTCTGTATTTTTTTTCAGAGAATTCGCCCAGATTCAGTTGGTATGATGCATTTTGTTAACCATGTCATGCATTTGGGTTGGTTTGCACACTCCTTCCATCTCCTATTGATTTATAAGATAAAATCAATGTTGGAACATGTATTACTAATACATACAGCTTACATATATAACGCGATATTTTACATAGCAGAAAGTAGGCGAATAGATTGCAAAAATAGAGCTTTGTGCATTGTATAAACAAACAGAAAAAAATGCTTATCTGTACATTTATAAAATAGATAAAATGAGTAAGGTAATAAACTATTAGAAAAATTGTACATAATACCGAATAAATCAACGCAAAAAAGAATTGTACGCACCTACTTCATGTCAACTATAGCATTTACAATTAAAATCCATCATTTTTGTAATAAAATTAAGCTAGCTATTCACTATTTAGCCAGCTTCTTGTTACGATTGCGACCAGGGACTTTTCGATGTCGCCTGACATTTATGTCATGAAGAGTATTTGTTTATTGTCAACGTTATGTAATATATAAATAAACGATTTCAAAAAACATTAAAATATTTAACATAAAATATCTATTTGATATAAATAAACCATGCATTCTATCTTTTAATTTTTCGAAAGAAATATTTTTGTATATTGGTATTATAACCTATTTTCTTATTTACGTCTAAGTTCAGCTGACTTATATATGTCACATACGTCACTTATGGTAACTTACGTTTTGTATGTAGCTTAAATTTAATGAATTTTATGAAATAAAATACTTAAAAAGTACTAGCAATAGAATGAATAACATAAATAATATCTCCTGGCAAGGTAATTTGTACAAATCAATTGAGTTCATAGAATTATAAGTGTATATACAATAAATCAAAGAAATTGCTGTTAATTCATTAATAAACAATTTTACTTCTAGACGCTAAGGATTTATTTCGAACATGGAGAGAAAATAACGAAAGAAAGAGCGAAGACGTCGTATATATATGGAAAGCTGCCCTAGAATACAATTTAAATAAATTAGGAAATGAGAGTAAGTTAGGTTATTAATAACCTTTCTTATTGATTTTTTTGTGTTTCCTTTAAATTTTTAGAACAGTTAGTGGTAGAACAAGTATGTGTTGCCGCTCTAGATTGTCATAGGCTTGATATAGCTGAATTTTGCGTTCGTTATTTGAGTAAGGAATTCCCATATAGTTTACGGGTTGAAAAATATAAATCAATGATCTTAGAAGCACAAGAAAGATATGAGGATGCGTTAGATATATTGGAAAATATAATAGGTGCTGATAAAACTAATAGTGCTGCCAGGAAAAGAATCGTCGCTATATTTAAAGCACAAGGTCGGAATGTTGAGGCTATTAAACAATTGACAGAATATTTGAAAACGTAAACTTTCATTTGGATCTAGTATATATTGGAAGTAAGCCTTCTATTTTGCAGATATATGACTGATACAGAGGCATGGCAAGAATTGAGTGAACTGTATATAGCAGAACAAGATTTCCAGAAAGCGGCCTTTTGCATGGAAGAATTGATTCTGCATAGTCCACATAATCATTTACTGCACCAACGTTATGCTGATATTAGATACACACAGGGTGGTATGGAAAACATGGAACTTGCAAGGGCATATTATTGCCAAGCATTGAAATTAAATCCAAATAATATGAGGGCATTGTATGGATTATATTTAGTAAGTTGGTACTTTTCTATAACCTTTTTCTTAAAAAAAAAAAAAAAAAGGGGTTATGATAGTTTTGACATGTGGCGATTAGGTTAGAATCGTGATTGACATGCACATATATTTCCACAGCTTAAGCCTGTTTTACATGCCGCGATTTATTGGTCAATTAATTGAACAAGTTGATCTTCGCTTTTATCGTACCGTGTAAAACGGCAACAATCGGCCCAATTTCGTAAACAATTTATCGTACGATTAATTGAATTTAATAGAACATTTTTTACCACGATTTTCCGACGATTTTTTTACTAAACTTTA
Source organism: Dynastes maya (assembly GCA_029619315.2). NCBI lineage: Eukaryota > Metazoa > Arthropoda > Insecta > Coleoptera > Scarabaeidae > Dynastes > Dynastes maya. Next base: position 32,142,218 of record JAROYE020000008.1, read on the forward strand.
CTGTTTTAATACCAATCCAGTAATAAAAAAATACTTACAAATTTTGTTTTAGTGTTTTTAAAGTAAAGTGAAGTTAAATTTCGAAAATTTACAGGGATTGATATAATGGATAATTTGAATTAACTAACCGAAACTGAAGTAACCAAATCTATACCAAGTGTCTATACCAAAACATTTAACAAAAGCCGATTGCTAATTTATTTTTATACGCAGATGAAAATTTCCTGTTTTAGTGTTCCAGTGCCACAGATTTAGAGTACCCGATTAGAAAATTTCCTGTTTAACAATTCCCCGTTCAACTATTAACGAAACTAAACGAGTATCCACGATCGTTAAAAACTTATCCAATTTATTGTAGAATGTAAAACGGCATATTTCCACCGATTTCTTGGTCAAGAACTTGTTCAATTAATTGGCCAATGAATCACGACGTGTAAAACAGGCTTCACTCGAGGTTGGCATAGTAGTTTCGTTTTCGGAAGACACCAACCTGCGCGAACGAATTCTATTAACCGTACTAAATATGTTTAACGCATGCAAAGTACGCGGGCTTCTCAAACATAGATGGCGCGATTTTCAAACGTACATGGCGGACTTTTAAATGTGCAAATATAAGATTTTGAGTGTATTCTCAAGTGCATAGAATACTGAGTGTATTCTGAAATGCATAGAATACACTCAAGTAAATAAATATGGACAAAAAAAAGAAAAATAGTTTTTTTTTGTTATATATATAGAAAACAAAATAACTTGACTATGTTAAAAGTATATTATGCTTCACATTACTTACTTTTAATTCGCTGTAGTATTTGCTGGACATTATTAATGTCGAAATATCCATGTTACAGATCTAGATTAATAATGTAATAAAATGCTAGATTGCTTTAATTTTCATTAAAACTAATATATCCTCTCTTATATTTATATGTTATAGTTGGTATTGGCAATTTTGACTCATTTTAACTTTATTAAATTATAACATTCAAATTACGTTACGGATAGACACATAAAGAATAATCGAAATGTAATTGCTCCTTTATTTTAGTCTTCTATTATACATTTCAAGATATTACATACATATTAAAAATAACAATACAAGTTATTACCATGATATTCGTCATCTGATGAGAAACTTAAATCACTGTCATCACCATCCTCATTAAGATTAATTATAGTTTTATCAGTTAATGTATCCATTATATGTTCTTTGTTTATGTATTCTTGCTCAATATTGATTGTATGTCGACAAACTTCTACCCATTCTTCTTGTGTAATATTTGAGAATTCTTCTCTAGCCAGTTTTTCCACATCGTTTAATTTAAATGTGACATTTTTCAATACCACTCTACCCTTTACGGTTATCCATATCTTTTTGATGGGAAGAATAATAAAACTAACCAAACGAATACAACGAAAACACAATGCCAAGTGACGCCAATATTATGACGATGTTTTCAGTAATGACCGTATTGAAGAAATATATATGTATCTATTTCTGTCAGTTAAGTCCACCTTTTCTCTCTAAAACGCAAGTACGTCTCTGCGCTGGTGTCTTCCGAAAATAAAACTACTCTAGAATACATCTTCTCTAAAGGTGGTCTCAGTTTAAAAATAGCGTGGGCAAGGACGTCAGTGGTAGTGGAATGTAGAACATATGAGATCCGTTAATTTAAACGTTGTTACGAACAAGTATATATTACTACCAATGACGTCAAAATATGCGTCCTTCACCCCTCCGTCCGCAAACTTTCGGTCAAGTATTGCAAGATAGGAACTGAGACAACCTTAAAGTTACATTCACAACCTCAAAATTAGTAGCTATAATTAAGAGCTACAATTAGTGTTTAAAGTATAACAAAGGTGTTTTAATGCGTCCGTTTACAACGTTTGAAATTAATAATCTTAATATTAACAGAAGCGGAGAGTTTGTACTCCATACTTCTACGGTCAATTAGTACGTACACGTATACGTAGAGTTGACGCATGCGTTGTTTTGGAATAGCACGAATACGGTTCAGCAACAAGGTTATGTTTCATATGTTCTTTGGGTAATGATAAAACCATGTTCAAATGTACATAATAATAATGATTGAGATTAACTGGATTAGGTAAGATTTATATTTGAATAGTTAGAATATATCAATTGTTTTCATGTGCATCCCAACCCAGTCGATAATACAGTGACTCTACATTATCGAATTAATTATAATAATCAATGTAGTTAATAGAGGACGCCACGAAAAATACAGTTTAACTTAAATTATTACGTGCTGCATTATGAATTATCAAAAATCGTAAATTACTACGTTAATTAGGTCGCTTAATTGTAAGTATAAGTTGGAGGTTCTGAATATAGCTTTAGAGTAAATGTATTCTACCAACCTTGCAGCTTACTAGGGTTTGAATTTGATTAACTTGTTTTTATGAATGTAGGCAACCAGTAATATTGCTACATCTTCAAAGTATCCCTCACAAAAGAAAAAGGAAGTCACCAACTTATCGGAATGGGCTCTGACGGAGATAAAGCAACGATATAAAGAAAAAAGAATCGCTAATATAGAAGAGTATCTTGCAGCTTTGCAAATAAGTTAGAAATATCATCTCACCTTGTTCCCAGTTACAAGTATTTTTGTCTTTTTCTATGTAATAGGAATTGAACATTAAGGTTGATTGTTTTTTTTTTGTTGTATTATATTTTATAAACAAAATAATAAGCATAGCGCAATTATATAAGGCGCATTCAGCGTACGTAACCGTTGTGTAATAGGCGAGTGAATACCCAGTAGGAATGCGCGACCTTGAATTTTCATTGGTTATCCACCCAATTGTTTCACAACGGTTGCGTCTGCTGAATGCGCCTATTGCTAGCTTGGAATTATAGGAATAAGAAGGTAATTTAAAAAAAAATGTTTATCAAAATGAAAATATACAATTAAGTATTACATACAACACTTTTTTTTCATAATTTATCTAAAATATCTAGCAAATATTGTGTATTCTTCTCATTTTCAGGGGATCTCACTTCATTTTGCAGAGCATTTCTCACAATGTCAACATCGTACATAGCTAAGGTCTTGAAGAATTCTATTGAAAGTGACTAAAAATTTCATTTCATGTAATAATCATTGTAACACTTTAGTTACTTACTCTTAATGGTAGCGGTTGCTTATCGCTTAGGTATATTTGTACCATTTCCATACAAGATCGAATGTGCTCCTGTGACATTTCTAAATAAATTATAAGCCTTGCAAAATGTTCTAGTAGCGTAGTTTGCAGCTTGTAGGCTTGAGTATATCTATATGGTGAGCCTTTGTCCTTCAAATAACTTTCGTTTGATAATTTTTCGAGAGTATCCAGTATTGATGGTAAAACTTCTCTAGAAATTAAATATTGGGCATGTATTTTTGATCGTTTTAACTAATGAAATTCTTACTTTACTGTACGTAATCTTATGAATTCTTTTGACAGTCTTCCAAGGGTCACCAATAGTTGGAAACTCAGATTGAATATTAGGGGATCATTATCTTCTTTGAACCTATTCACTAATGGTGACCAAATTTGGTGCACAATGGGTAAGAGTTCATCTTCAAAGTCCCTAATTATTTCTAAACCGTTTTGTAAAATTTCCAGTGAGAGAATTTTAGTTTCTTTGCTTTTCGATGGTAGGAAATGAACAGTTCTTTGTAAGATTAGAACTAACAGCTTGATATATTGCGGTGGTTCAGGTTTTGTGTATTCTTCCGCTATCAAATTGGTCAAATTCTAAATTACAAAGAGATATAGTTTAACTACTACCTACCATTTGGAATATCATCACATTCAAGTTCTTCTGTTTTCTTGTTCATATCTTCGTCATATATTTCTTCGGCGGCTTTCCCCGTGATGTCGTCACTGAAATTGGTGCATTCTTCTTCTAAATTTGATATTTCAAAGTGCTGCAGTTCTCGTTCCTTTTCAGCTTTGCTTTTTATAGCTGGGAGTTCGATTTTAATATTTAACCAACGCATTAAGCATTTTGTAAAGATATTGAACACTTTCATGAAGTTAGCTATGTTCTTACTGTTACAATCACGAGATTGGAACAGCACCTTTAAGAGTAGTAAATTTGTTTATTAAAAAAATATATAAAGAGGCATCTGTAAACTTTAAAAGACCTGTACAAGATGCTAGCATAAATTGGAGTGCTTCATTATGAAATAAAACTTTAAATTCAAATACGTATATGAAAAAGTGATATTCACCAGATATTGTGCTATTACGGATAAAAGATGTGAAAGAATAAGTATTTTTAGTTAGGTATTTAGTACACCTAGACCCAAAAGGTGGTTTAAATGTCCTGCGAGCAAGGTCGGTGACACCCTTTACAAAGTACAACAAAAATGTGAGGATTTCAATTCCTCCTCTCAGAGAATCTCATACCTAATTTTATGCAAATACTATAGTATTTGCATACAATTATATAATATAATATATAATTAACACAGAAGTTATTTAATCAAGACAGAATAAAATTAACTTTTCGACCACGATAAATCAAGTTAAATTTCTGATAGCATTCTGTAATTCAAATTAAAGATTACTCTTACATTTTCAACGATATCACCGATAGATGGCAACACTTCCATGGAGCAATGGTGCATTACCACACCAAGTACATTCAACACGTGCTGATTTCTGTTTAAATCTTTCATCTTTCTAGTCACATGATAGGAAAAGTAGTCTGAATTACTGTTTATTAAATCTGTCACTGAGTGGTATTTGCAAGCTAGGGAAATGTTGACAATTGTAGCAAGGCCGGCTGTTTTAAGCAAAGGATGTCCACAGCCTGCTTTTTCAAGAACATGATACAATGTCTTCAAGAGAAACTCTTGGAAATTATCTTGAAGTAGCAAAGCAATTTTTCCAATTCCTTCTAATTGGAGACAGATTTGAATAACATTGTTTTGTATCTGCGCCAAATTAATGTCAATTACTTCATCTGTTGCGGTTGAAATAGGAATATTCCAATTTTGAGGGTCTAAATATAAATCTAAGATAGTTTTAATAATCTCTGTGTTGTCTTTGCTAGCTTTAGCTGAAAAGAAATATTTTTGTTGAAATAATTTGTAACTACCCAGTTAAAAATGATTATTAGTGCACATTTTTCAATTTGTTTATTTTATTACCTGAAAGTATCTCATTCAATAAAATCGTAGCTTCCTTACGTCGATCTACATCATCTTTATAAATATTCAATAAGCAATCTGTGACAATGTCCACTATAATATCTTCAGCTAGTAGCTCACATAATTGTGTCAATTTGGATACTAAATCACTGCTTGTAAAATGTTTAAATCTTTTCCACGGTGTTCGTAAGTCTGGATTTTCATCGAAATCTAAAGAAAATCAAAATTTATCGATGAGTTTACAGCAAATTAAATTAAAGTTCTCATACCATCAAGTGACCATTCTTCTAGAAGTTGAACATCTGCTTTCTCTAATTCACAAATATACAGTAGGGATTCGATTAAATTACCTGTTGTTGAATGTAAAACGCTGATTAGTTCATATTTTCCAAATAAACGAATGTAACCAATTAAACAATTTAAAGACGATTGTTGTTTTTGATTATCTGTGAATTGAAATATTGAAATGTAATTTACCGACCAGAAAATATAGATTTTTACTAACCGAACCCATTAAAGACACTTGGAATCAATTTCAACAGCTTGTAAAAGTCGTCTTCCAAATAATTTAGAAGTTGCATGAAGTTATTCTTTGAAAATTTGCTCGAAAGATGCTCCAACCCCAATTTACATTTTTTGGATATCTGAGAATCACTGTCTTCAGATAATGTTATTAAAATAACGACAATTCTACTTATACATTTTGGTATAGTACTGCAAAAGGTTTCTGAATACAACCAAACTGATCAAAATATACAAAATACAATTACCTACTCGATGCAGTTTTCTAAAAGCAGCAAAGATACTTCAGCAAATTCCAATCTGACCGTCAAATGCGAATGATTGCAAAGATCTTGTAAAGCATCTACCTTTTCACACAAATTTGAATCCGTTTCTTCGTACCATTCAGAGGATCTTGTAGAATTTTCGAAATATTCTCTGAATTCTGCCTCATTGCCCCATTTTTTTATATATTTTTTCTGAGTTTTTGGCTTTGATTTGTTTAATAATGAAGTCACATTATTAAAATCAATTTGCTTTTCGTTTGGACTATAGCTTCGTGCAAATAGATTGACAAGACGTCCCCAAGCTCTAATCGCAATCTATAAAAAAAATAAAGAATATTTATTTATAGAAAGATCAGTTTAAGTTTGAAGCACCTTAGTAACTTTATGTCCAATTTTTTCATCTTCCAAACAAATTTTGCATAAACCACTTACGAGTCCCGGTAAGAAAAACATAAATGTATTAGCAATTTCATGACAAAGCACAATATCAGTAGTATGCAGATCGGTATTGGTTCTTGTTATTGTCATTATACATTCAATAGCTGCAATTCTTTGAAAATAATTTTAAATATGTGATAATTTAGTAATTCAATTAAAACATACCTTAATAATCGTAATTTCTCCGATTTTGCAAAATTTATACATGTATATATTATTGGCATGAATATTGAGTTGTACTTTCTTTTATAAATATCCAGCAATATATTCATTGAAACAGAGTTATTTAAGCTGATTAAGCAATTAATAACCATTAGCTTATATTCCTCATAAACATCCTTGACTAAAAATATACCCTTAAAACATATTTAACTGCAAATAAAATAGATACATACTGGTACAATGTGGTAAGTGACACACTTCTTCTATTAAAAATGTACTTATATTAAAATAAAGACCAACACGATCTATTTTGATCTTATTGAATATTTCCGTTAACACATTTATAGTCTCAACCTTCACATTATTCTTAAAATCATCAGGTTTTACAATAATATGCGATAACATACTTAAAATAACTGGTTTAAAGCTCTCTACCATATGCGATGGGCTTTGCTTGACAACATGATGCAATTCCTTCAACCCCTTTACCGACTCATCCGATCTACTTAAGATAATACTACAAAGTTGTTCTAATTTCAATCTTATATCGCCCATTTTAGTCTTGTTTAAATTTCCCTCCTGTTTTGAGGTTAAATTGTTTGTATCGTTTATTTTCCTTAACGACGGTGCGATTGAGGTGACGAATTTTATGTCTTCTTTCACCGATGGTCGCCAAAATGTGTCTAGAATGGAAGTAACGTGAGCGGTAAGTTTTTATCGAAATACATCTTCGTTATTTAATAGTTATTAGTTTATTATCTGTTAATTCAATGACATATGTGCGTTGACATTTGTGTAGCAATCTTGAAAACAAAATTCAAGGTTAACGAAGTGAGTAGGATCGATAAGCTTTGAAGTTGGAGATGTTATCTCGATTGCCAATAATAGGAAATAAAATTTTCGAATATGAAATATTTTTAATGCAAATTTAAATAATTATTGCAATGTTAATTTCGAAATTATTACTATTCTTTCTTTATATTGACGACGTCTCAAAATCCCAGATTTCGTGTACGATGTTGTGATTTGTAATAACTTTTCTTTTTGAAGTTGTACAAGGCACAAAAGCAAACCCGGACGATTCACGGTAAACCCGTTCGAAAATAAGCCTTGTCTATACTGCCAATACCACCTCGCTTACCAGTAGTCCAACATTACTCTTGTCCCATCGTACATACAATACTCTATAAATTTGATTTCAAATGCGATTTGATTGATTAAAAAATGCGAAACTGTTTTCTGATCATTGGCTCTGACTAGTTTCTGATTTCTGCGGGAGCAAAGCTGTTTCTTTATATTAGTTGATTTAAAATGAAATATTCATCAGAAAAACGTATTTCTAAGAGTATAAGTAGTTTATTTTTTTTATCTGTATACCATAAGAGTGAGCGTGACAAATGGTTGCACTCGCTATGTTTACTATGTACTACATACAAGGAATCAAGTGGACGTTCCGTTATTATCGGTTGATCGGTTACCCGCACACCGATTAAACGATAATAACCGAACGCGCACTCGATTCCTTGTATGTACAGCGGGTGCAACCGTTTGTCATGCTTTAATGATCAGCCAGCATAATCAGCGTTTTTCAGAAATGCGATAGCAAAGTCGTGTCTTACACGTGTATGTGAACGAATATGCCGTTTATAACATAAGGTGCACAAATGAATTTGCGTTTACGCAATTTTTGTCAAGTAAATGGCATACCACAGTGACATTCACCACAGCATACGTTTAGATGCACTGAGTTCGTGTAAAATCGGATGATCATAGTACGTTCGCTCGTACGGTATACGAATATTCCTGAATATTTAAATTAGTGCGATAAGTGATGCTAATTAGGTTGCCTGCTGACAGTGATTAACTTCTATTATAATATTATGTCATGTCGTTATGACTGACAAATATTCTCATTTGGATATTATAAACAATTAACGAGATTAATTTCGCATTGCTGAACGAAAAATGATAAGTTTTTGACTATAATCGTCTCAATTAAGCAATTCCCTTGTTATTTCATTAATAATTTATTGTTTTTTTGCCTAATAACGGTTATGATTATCTGGGGATAAAATGTACTTCCCTACGAAAGCCAATAATTCAGCGAATTATTGATGTACAAAATCAATTCTACTCCGCATAGATAATTTATTATTTACGTAGAAATAGTTAAATTCAGTTTGGACGCTTTGTATCGTATTTTCCGTTTCGCGATTGTCGTGGTAGGGAGCCCCCGTTTAGGCTACGAAGAGTTCATAGTGCATTCACGGACTACATAAAAACACCGCAATACCACAACAAGAGCTTATTACTCTAAAGTAAGCGTTAATGCGCAGTGTTTAACGTGTGTAAATTGACTCTAAGTTGAATTCGGTGGCATTAGAAGGTGAATTGTCGGGAAATAGACGAAATGCCGACTTGTACGACAGAAAGTCTAAACAGGATGTGGTCTAGTACGGAAAGTATTCACGCCGGCGGTGCTGGAAGTAGTAACAGTTCCGGCTTCCACAGTCCGACTTCCCCAATTTCGATTTCACCCTCAACTTCTCCCGATAACACCCTGAGAAGACGAAGAATTCGCAGAGGATCTTCAGCGGGATCGATTATCCAGGAACCGTTCGTAATTCGTTCCGATTGTCGCGACTCTCGCAGTCAGAGCCCGATTAATCAGCAGCCCCAAGAGGAACCATGCATTTCTGCTTTGACCGAATTGATTGGTTGGTATCCTGCATTCTTACTGAGGGTCCTTCAGGCTATCGTGATCGCCGTACTGCCGCAAACATGGAAGCAGATTCTAATGGCGATTCCCATGTTCTGGATATCCATGTGGATTTGGATCTTCTGGCAATTCATTCAGCTTCCCTTTACCATCATCAAACTGTTCTTATCGCTACTTCTAACCCCGCCTTCCGAAAGATTACGCAAGAAAAGAACAGTGCTTATCAGCGGAGGAAGCACAATTCAAGCTCTACATTTGGCCAGGAATTTCTATTCGGCGGGAGCTAGAGTCGTCGTATGCGAGGTGGAAGGACTATTCGCCTTAGCGAGGTTCTCAACTGCTGTTAGTAAGTTCTACACGGTCCCTAAACCAACCAGCGACCAACTACAGAATTACGTAAGAGCGCTATGTGAAATCGTCGATAAAGAACAGGCTGTATACTACATCCCAGTCTCAGCTACAACTTCCGCTTATTACGACTCAGTAGCTAAACCTCATCTGGAGCTACTGGGTTGTACGAGCTTCTGTCCGGGAATCAAAGAGGTATGGGCTCTAGATGATACTTTAGAAGTACTAAAACGTTGCCAAAAGTTGGGAATCGCCACTCCGACTTATCACGCGATAACTTCAAGAGATGACGTGTTCCAACTTTACGAAACGGGAGCTATTAGAAATGGAAGATTCGTAATGTCAACCGCTGGTCCCAGCGGCTTAAGGGAGCGTGCAAAAATTATATTACCACCTTGTAGAACTGATGTTAGATTGCCAAATGATATCAGCGAACAGAAACCATGGGTTGTCGTGCAGGACGTTGAAGGTGATCACTATTTAACGTGCACCACGATTAAAGACACTCACGTTATAGCCAATGTCACTTGTCGAATGGAACAAGGCACAAATGGATTGGTTCCCGAAGAAAACAAATTTATAGATGCCTGGTTGAAGAATTTCTTCTCGAAATTGAACCTTCTAAGGCCTATAACTGGACATATAAGTTTCAGATTCGTCGTTTGTAAGGAGACCAATACAATTCTACCCTTGAGTAGTAGAGTTGGTGTTTCTCTACCCTATATTTGCTACACTTCGGTCCACCCAAGATTACTATGGAAACCGTGCAAGCATTTCAATAGGCAAAACTCGGGACCCATTGTCTCCGAAAATGGACGATACTGGATGCCCGAAACCTTAATGAGCACGTTCAAGAATCCCAGCGTAGAAGCAGTTACACGATTAATAGGAACTGTTTTGGATAAAAGAGAAGCGCTATTCGAAATTTGGGACCCACTACCATACTGCGCATATTACCATATGCAATTGCCGTTTCAAAATGTTTTGGGATTTGTGCAGAGACGGCAGGATAGTTTTCCTAGGCCCGTAGCAGCGCCTGTGCAATGACATCTTATTACGATTACAATTAATTTCTTTAATTTGAAAGGAGAGAGAAGAATATAGCCTGTTATCAGTCAGTATATCTTGAGAAGATGGACGTTTTACTTTTGATTGATTCCTTTATTTATATTGTATCCTGAAAAAAGCGAAAGATGATGTAAATTATCAAAATCACTTGACCTATGATCTTTCGCTTTGTACGAACTTGATGCTCGTTGCTAGTGATTTTTTTACTTTAAGGTTTTTGATTGTAGTATGGTGGCTGTATTGTTTCTTTTTTTCATTTATAGTTATAGTTCCTTGCAATATGTACAAAAATATGATTTTGTATGTTATATTAACGCCTTATATGTACATATAATATATTTTTTAAATATTATTTCTATTGTTATCTAGTACTATTTCAAAAGAAAAATGATATCTTATATACGTAAGGTATCATTGTATCAATGATACTTCCTATAATGAATTATGTGTTATTACTATAGTTCGTATTTAGCAAGAAATAAATGTACAAATTGACACAATGAATTCTTTCATTTTTTTTTCTTCAACGTTATAACGAACTGGGGTTATCTGAGGCTTTCACTGAAAATAAAACACAAATCTAATCACCTATTTTTACTGTGTATAAAAAGAACACATCCGAATGAAAATCCTGGTTTAAAATTAAAATATGACGGTGTACAATATTATTGTTTACAAATATTATCAATGAATTCGATTATCTTTGTATTCTGCTACAGACATTGCTTTCTTTTTTTTTATTTCCTTTGCTAAGCCTCAGTATGCGTAATTATTGGGAGATACTTAATATGTTAAAACGTTAAATCCGTTTAAATATTCCACTTGATAAACTCTGGAACGTGTATCTAAATAACTAAATCCGTAAGTGTTGGGGTCACTCACAACTCCGGCATACGTTCTAGGGTAAATAATGTGCTTGACGTTATATACTCGGTGTTGTATATTTACAAGAAGAATATGCAATTCTGATAACTGTTATTGTCGTTTTTTATTCTCACTATAACTGATACGGTTGTATGTAATGAAGCGAGTCTGACGAGACTTTTTTTTTATTTCTGGAGTTTGTAATGCAGTTTTTGTTAACTTGGTTAGTGATATTTAGTAATAATGGAATATAGAAAGGGTAATTGTTCTTTTTATAAGTATTAAGTGATGTACCGTGATTATGCAATTAAAACGCATTAAACATACTGAATAGCAGAATAGGATTTAATAGATTTGCGTGAAGGTTAACAGGAAAGTTGCATCAAATTTTATTTGCTTCAGAAGTTGTATGTATTGATTATTTAGGAATACAGATGTGTATTCCTAATGATATTATGTCATCCAATCACCAGTAGACCGACTTCCTTTCGCCACGATCACGTCGATACAGACGTTTTTGCAAATGTGATATACAGTCCCTGGCCATATTACTTGAAACATGTCATAAATCAACCCTGGAAATTCCCATCCTATTACAGTGATATTCTTTTGCTTTGAATCCGATCGTTTATAGGGGGACTAGATTATTGTATTAATAAATAAAAGTACCAGAGAAATGATATTTAGAAGAGTAAAGTACGTATATATAAATATTTCAGTTATCAACTTACATTTAGCGAGTTCACATGCATTGATATTTTTTTAAATATTTCGTCATAACCGTATAGAATAGAATATTTGGGGTTTTTTTGTAGAAAATGCCCGGAAAAGATTTAACAAGTGAACAAAAACCCGCTATACAAGCTCTTCTACAATCAAACAAACATTCACAGCGAGAAATTGCAAAATTACAGAAAATATCTCCTTCTTCTGTATCGCGTTTAGCTAGAAACTTAAACGAAGGAGCTACCGCAACGACACAAAGACGGGCAAAGTGCGGTCGGAAAAGAAAAACTTCGAAGAGATCTGACCGTGAAATTGTTCATCAGGCTTTGAACAATAGATTTGCTGCAATTAAAATGATTCAAGAAAATTTACAAGAAAGAGGAATAGAGATTTCGAGCAGAACTGTCAGGCGCCGATTGCGCGAAAATCGCCTAATGGGCCGAAGACCTGTAAAAAAGCCGTGTTTAACAGAAAAAATGAAATCTGCTCGTCTCAGACACCCTCCTCAGGTAATGATATGGGGAGCGATTAGTGGAGACGGACCCGGCCCTTTGTATTTTGTAGAAGGTACAATGCGTCAAGAGCAGTACATAAATGTGTTAGAAAACACGTTATTACCGTATTTTAAGCCAGGACGTCGCATACCGACAGGGCGTATATTTATGCAAGATAATGCTCCTTGCCATGTGGCAAAAAAGGTTAAGAAATTCTTTGAAGACAATCACATACCTCTTTTACGTTGGCCCGAAAATTCACCGGACCTCATTCCCATCGAGAACGTATGAAATCGACTAAAAAGTAAAGCATATGAAAGAGAAACCTCCTACAAAGGAAATATTAATGAAGAAGGGATCATGGGGCTGTCAGATTATTGCCATTTAAGACCAAAACACTCAGCATCAAATAGTTTTGTTTTCATAGATTTAAGCTTTGATATATTTGCATGTAATTTTGGCCTACTTGGGGTCTAATCATTAAATTACACCACAGCCTTCTGACCTTCTTGTGCCTTGAGACAGGGATGTGGCGTTGGTACACTGGTATTGCTGCAAATGGGAACACAATAATATTCGTAACTTGTAACATTGTATTTTCTGTTCTTCCATCACTAAAATTAATATATTATAACATAAAATATCAGGTAAATCTTCTAAACATAAAATCACGTTACATCCGTTTTTAATGTCAACAATGACAATACAAATATACTGTTGCCAATGTTATATAAAGTGATTTATGTCGGCCGGATGACGTCACAAAAAAAGCAAACAGTAACGTAATATCAGCTCATAATATATCAAAATCCTTTATTTTGATGTACTTTGTTATTGTGATGATATTGACAAACGCTGAAAAAAAATCTAGTATATTTGGTGCAAATTTTTATGGTGGTCATCTGCATAGAGCAGCTCTATGATTTCTACTGGCTTTAGTTTTCTATATCCCAAATGTATTCCTTTCGTATCCTTATTTACTTGTTTTGATATGTGGTCCATGACTGTGATGAATAGGAGTGGGCTTATGTCTTACACCTTTTTTCGTAATAAAACTCTCCGTTCTTCCTCCTCCTACACACAGAAATGGTTTCTTACATCAAGAAAATAAATTTCCTTGCTAAAACCAGTCTCTATTCAAGAAAATATTTTTATTTCAAGACTATAGAAATGTATAAGACAGAAAAATGTTTTTTCCAAGTAAATCATTTAGCTTTAAGTTAAGAAAATATTCATATTAAAGGTTAGAAATGAATGAAAAAATGGTCCAGATTTCATAAAGTTTTATTGAAAAATTAGGCGACCAGTTTCGTGTTCAAAAAACACATCACCAGGCCAGCTACAAGGATATCCAATAAAAGAAAAATTACAATAATGGAAAAAACCTAAAGTTAATAATTACAATTAGGAAAAAGTTCTTTTTCATAGGTTCCAGTATAATTAAATTATTTCTTTAATAATGTAATTAAATGGGGATTATTTTTATGTAGCTTAATAATTAATGAGTTAATATTTGAGTTTTTTTATCCCTTCTTTTATTATTATTATTTATTATATATTAAAAAAAACTATAGTTAAATTAGTACGGATGGTAAATAGTAATAAAAAGGAAACAAAATTACATTAACCGGTATCTTTTGAAAATGTTTATGAAACGTTGTACGTTAAAGGTTATATCATTGCATAGGTAAGTATGGTATCTGTATTCCAATTACGTCGCTACTATCTACGACGGCATGATTATAACTACTGGCACTAGGTGGCGGCAGAAAATATTTCAGTTGCTGTTTTTGAAGATTAGTGACATAAACTGAGAGATGTACATAAGAGCAATATGGTCAGGAGCAAGAAGCTTTAATGCTTTTCTCTTCTCATATTGTTTTTGCCGGTAGTGATTCCATTAATACCAGTAGCTATTTATTAGCATTATCTTGATTATTGTTTCCAAACACTTGTTCCATGTGTACTTCTACATTAAGTTCGTTTTTGTTTGAACATTATTTTGTAGATAACCTCTACTTTAGCCTTTTTAAAATCACAAGCAATGTGAATAATTTACTGCATTATGTACGGATATGACGTACTGTTTTAAACAAGATAAGCGCAATTAATAAAGTGCATATAAATAATATGCAGAATTCTAAGTAAAAAATGCTCTATATTAAGAAAATTAAACTATTGATTTATGAACAATACCTAACGCTTTGTGGAATTAAGAAAACTATTTACTCCTATCCTTAAGAAAATATTGTTTTGTGTTACAATGGTCATTTACTTATACTAAGAATCGCTTTCTTCAAATTTTCTGCAAGATTTTCTTGAATCAAGTTAACAAATGTGTTAAACAAAGAAATACAATTATTTCATTACAAGTGTATACTTCTTTTAAGCGGAGAAAGAAACGCTAAGAAAATATTTCTTTTGATTTAAAACAGTTATTGTATTGCGGATAATTGAAACAGTAATTGTCTTGAATTAAGGCGGACAGCTTTGATACAAGTAAACGTTTCTCTGCGTGCAGTTCATTTAAAAAGTTCTACAACCTTAAATTTACATGCAGTTCATCGATTCTACCTTTCATGTCGTTAATTGTAGTTAGAAAACTAAACAGATAAATAAAGCATACAACAACCAGCGATGAGCGGAATTTATTTCTTCTATGTTAAAAACTAAAGTTTTCAATGTTGATTGGTAACATTTTATTTTATTTGTAAATAAGGATTTTAGATCGATAGATAATTTTTGTTTTAATAGCATTAAATTCGACAAAATGTTGGGTTTTATGTATAGATTTGATTAATGTGAAGTACATGGATTTTTTTTTACATTTTGCAATACTAATTCAACTCATATCGTCGGCTTACTTCCAAAACCTCCTAAGTCATTTGTTAATAATTTTTCAGGAGGAAAAAAAACGTTATTTTCAGAATTTCACTATCAAAAAGATGCTTTTTGAGAGATGTTTAATTAAATGACTTAACAAGAGATCCCTGCTACTATCAACAAGATTATTGAAAAATAAAATTCTTTACCGCACTTAGGTCTTAGCATTAACATTCTGAAATAGTCAAAAACTTTAGTGGTTTTGACTATTTTATTGCAAACGTGAAAAGATAGAAAATAATGTAAAAGTATTAAAAGAAACTGAAATAAAAATGTGAAATTAATCTTAAAATTATTCAGTCATTCGCAGAAGGGAGTGTTTCATAAACTAGATAACCACGAAAGGGGTTAGGACCAATGAAAGGCATGTTCGCTGCTTCTTTGACACCCTAGTTTTATATTTAAATCAATAGTAAGGATGTATTATGAACTGTCAACTTTCGAAGTGAGAAAATTAGCGTATAACTATGCCAACGTCAAGAGTATAAAGCATCTAAATAGTTGGAAATTAAATAAAATGGCAGGAATCTATTGGTTAAAATGCTTTAAATAAAGGAATAAGAGCTTTTAACTATTGAAGATGATCGTACTTTGAATGTTTAATGGGAACTTGCTTCTTATACAGAGGCTCGATAATCCCGGGGTTTTCATAGTTTCTATTCCTTGTTCCTTCTTTTTTTTTCCAGCATAAGTCAGCAATAGATTCTGTTCTGTAGTTAGAGGCTAAAAATTAGAGAAGTAGATTCTACTCACTTTCCTATTGTTGAAATTATCCATGTTTGCATTTCCGATTGAATTGAAATCCTGAATACTACTAATTTGCTAAGAACACTTCTTTAGAGTACGTTAGAAACCAGACATAAGAGGTTTGGGTTAGCGTTTTTGAAACGTGGGTTTTCGGAAGTTAAGAAATTTAATAACAGATGATTAAATATACAATTGACATATATTTAGGAGGTTTTGCAAGGTCGTATGTGCTGTTATAACTAATTTAAAAACATAAAAACCTCAAAAGTAACCATTAACGGACATAGGAAGTTTTGGAAGTAAGTCAAGGAATTATAGTTTGCCCCACGTCAATATCGAAGTATTGCTCTTATTGGGATAACATTAAAAGTTGCTAGATTTCCAATAAAAGTATTATTTGCGATAGTAGGTTGGTATCCCTCATAATTGACATTAGAAATTATTAGTACAGCATATGTTATAGGTTATTTATACAGCAGGTAAAACAAAGTATGGAATGAAAATCGAGCAATTTGAGCATCAAAAGATCCTCAAATTGCCAATAAAAATTCCTATTGAAACAGTTCACTAGAGCCCTTACCACAATACTTACGTTTCGATAGTCAAGCTATCATCATCAGCAGTAAAGAAACGGTTGAGTAAACTAGACCGGGAAGACATCGCACTAATCGGATACTCTAAATCTGTGGCACTGGAACACTGAAACGGTTCACTGAAGCCATTACCACAATACTTACGTTTCGAGTGTTCTAGTGCCACAGATTTAGAGTACCCGAATTTCCAGACACTTTTATTTGTAACTATTTTGTTTTCCATTGTAATTAAACCAAATTTGGTATGCAGGTACGAGTTTGATTTAGGAAGCTGTTTCAATAATCGTAAATAACTAACAAAGAAAAAAAAAATAGACAACTGCCGCCCATTAGATTCCAGTAGATTATTGAAAAACTGATTCATTCAAAAGTAGATTCAAATGAAGGAGGAAACACGGAAAATACACACGACAAACGATTAATCGAATTTGACGAATGACATAAACGTAAACAAAGCAAACGTGTTGACGCCAGGAATAAATGACCTGGCAACGCTGGTAGTTCTAAAAAAGCACAGTTATATATAAATCAATATAAATTAATAAAAGAACGTGAAATAGACTATACCTAACATATCTATCTCTGAATTCTAACGCACACCGTTTATCTCTAAGATAAAATCTCAGTTCGATAACCGGACTTCTCCGGGTGCACGCTGTTTGCCTTGGCTAAAAGCTTACCATCCGGAATTCCTGGTAACCGGCGCGGTACCAGGCTCAGGCCGACTCCCCGCTTAGCATTATAACATCGTATATCTAGGGTGAAATGATTTGTTGGAAATTTAGGAATTTGGAAGCTATATAACGATGATACGCGTTATGTACTTATGTAGCACCAATAAGGTAAACGTTAAACGATAGTGTATTCGTAATGCGCGCAGTGAATGACGTAAAAATGAATTTGGTATAATATTAGGGGCTGTATGATATTTTATGAAATTTAATCTCGAGGAAAAATCAAAAATAATAAATGTAAAATTGATTAAATAGATTTATAAAAAAACATTTTTCTTTGATGAACTTTTTGATGTAAAATATTTGCCGATGTTTAGCTAATATAATAATATTTAGTTAGCAATGATTCTTAAATTTTCTCCTACTTCATGTTTCATATGTCGATACCTTCGTTCTAAGTGATAGAAGGAATATTTTATAGGAAGCTACTTACAGGGTGTTTGGCACAACGATGTAAAGTTTTGAACAGCCAATAGGCGAGGTCTTTAGGAAGTATATTGACCATATTTACCTTAGTCCAAAATCTAATGGATTTTAAGATATTTGAACTTTTAGTAAATTTTGATTTTCCGGCAAAAATTCACAATTAAACATTAATAACTCTTCTTATTTTTATGAGATCACGCTAAAAGTTGTTTTTTATGGAAGTTTAATGCATTTTCCTTTGGGAAGAGGTAATTGATTAAAGTACGAAGTTATTTAGAAAAAAATATAGGCCTAGATATCTCACTTAACGAGATAGAAAATTTATAATTCTCAAGTTTGTGGTGATTTTTTCCCTTTTAAAGTACTTTAAAAACTTCCTTACTTTATGCCCTTTCCAATAATAGGGCATGCGTTAGATGGTCATTAATATTACAAGGGTAATCAGATACCTGTATTAGTAAAGAACGCTATAAAACGTAAAGCGTATTTATTAGTGTTGGGTCTAAACCTAATAAAACAACAATAATTAATAGTCAATTTATTTAAATATCTTGCGCGAAGTGTCTTCCTTCATGCCTTATACCAGATCTTAATCTTCTCCTAATCTCTACCGTGGTAATTTTCAGTCTCATTTCTTCCATCATTCTATGGAATGCACTATTGATTTTTCTAATTAGATGGTCCCGATTTTGAATTTCCTCGTTGTAGACAAGGCTCTTAGCACGCCCCTAAACAAAGAAATCGAGGGGAGTCAAGTTTGGTGAGCGTGGCGGCCACGGAATGGGATCATCTCTTCTATCCATGCATTCGGAAAAGTGTTGTTTAAAAATTCTCTCAATAATAGTGAGCCGGACAACCATCATTTTGAAAAAATCTAGGACGTCTTTCATTTACAAATGGTGGAAAGTCCTGTACTAACTCTGGCCGACGAGAGAATTACCTATTACACCGGCCCACACGTTTACACTAAATTTGTGTTGAAACGATGTTTGATGCTTTACGTGAGGATTCTCTCCTTTGTTCGCCCAATAATGCAAATTGTGTAAGAAAATTGATCCTTCTCTGGTAAATCTGCTTTCATCAGTCTACAGGATGCTGCGCAAAAAAAATTATTTTCAATGTCCTCATGTAATAGGAATCGCGAAAATTGTATCCGTCGGATGTGATCTCCTACTTCTAAACCTTGCAATGGTGTATAGTAAAAGGGGTACTTCTTTTCCGTGAGGAGTAAAGACCAGACCTTCCACGATGACGCATTAAGGTCAGCAGCTACATCTCTAATGCTAGTAGTAGGGTCCTCTTCAAGTGCGGTTAAAATGAGTTCATCAACATCCACATTATGTTGTCGAACGTTAATTCGGGGTTCCTGGCGATGAACGCTTTCGGTTTCGCGCATACGTCGATATGTATTGCTAAAAACTTGGTGATTGGGTAATTTTCTCCCTAGATATCATTGTCCATACAGTCGTCGTGCTTGCCCCGCAACGCAATTTGCATGACCATACTTTAGGAGTATGTCGCTGTATTCTTCGTAGCTATTATTATTATTATTATTAAATGGCTTTGGCGGACGCCACTGGCCAGTTACCCCAGACACCTAACTTCTTCGTAGCTATAAGTAGCCATAATGCGTGTAATAAATAATAACGAAAAAGAAACAAATAACAACAACGTAACGTAGATAGAAACAACAATAATAACAGAAAAAACTTTTTAGCGTCGCGATCACGCTGAATAGCAGACAAGCAAAACTCGACAAATGTCAAAAAATTAAGTTACTAAGTTACTCATCGTCTAGGAGACGGGATATGACAACTAGATAGAAAGGTAGTGGTCCCTGTTCCCTTATCCCGCAATACTGATTTATTGCGTTGTCATAGTTTATGTTGATTTTCTTGGTATTGTTAAAAGTTTGTGTTACAAGTGAGGTACTATTCGAAAGGGCACAAAGTAAGTAAGTTTTTTAATTGATTTTAATATTCGAACCGTTTTATTTAAAAAGAAAAAATCATCACAAACTTGAGAATTATAAATTTTCTATCAAGTACAAGCCATGGCCTACGCAGATGACATAGTGATACTTGCCAGAAATAAAGAAAATATAATAAGGGCAATAAGAAAGATTGAGCTATCAGCAAAGGATAAAGGATTAAGAATAAATGAGGAGAAAACTAAATATATGGTTCTAGAAGCAGTACAAGGAAGAACGGAAGGGACAACATTAGAAGTAACTTCAGAAGATGGAACACATTATGGTTCCAGAAAAGTAGTAGAATTTAATTATTTAAGCGTAACAATAACGAATAAAGGTGAAGAAGGCACAGAGATACAAGAAAGAATTGCAAAGGGAACAAAATGTATGGCGTCACTGAATAAAGTCTTAAGATCTAAAAACACTTCAAGGAACATTAAAATTAGAATCTATAAAACGATTATAAGACCAATCGTTATATATGGAAGTGAACTATGGAAGTTAAACCAAAAAGAAAAATCAATGTTGAAAGTACTAAGAAGAATATATGTGGAGGCAAAAAGAACGGAGAATTTTGATTGAGAAGAACTAATAAGGACCTGACAGAATTATATAGTGAACCGTTAATAACAGGTGTGGTCAGAGCGCAAAGAATGAGATGGCTGGGACATGTTCGAAGATTGCCGGAAGAGAGAGTTACAAAGCAAGTGCTGATGGGAGGAATCACTGGAAGGAGGCGGAGAGGACGACTACGCACAGGATGGTTAGAAGCTGTGGAAAAGGACCTGCGAAGTTTGGAAGTTACGGACTGGAGACAGATGGCGAGGGATAAGAAGAGATGGAGAAATTTATGCAACAAAGCTATGAGCCTACTTGGCCTGGAACGGTGATTCTATATATATTGAAAGTTTGTGTTACAAGTGAGGTACTATTCGAAAGGGCACAAAGTAAGGAAGTCTTTAAATTGATTTTAACATTCGAACTGTTTTATTTAAAAAGAAAAAATCACCACAAATTTGAGAATTATAAATTTTCTATCTCGTTAAGTGAGATACCTAGGCCTATATTTTTTTCTAAATAACTTCGTACTTTAATCAATTGCCTCTTTCCAAAGGAAAATGCATTAAACTTCCATAAAAAACAACTTTTAGCGTGATCCCACAAAAATAAGAAGAGTTATTAATGTTTAATGGCGATGTTTTGCCGGAAAATCACAATTTACAAAATATCTTAAAAAATATCTCAAAAATTGGACTAAGATAAATGTAGTTAACATTGTTCTTAAAGACTATACATCGTTGTGCCAAACACCCTGTATAATGTGATAATATCGTTTTTTTGGTTATAAAGCACTGTTGGAATGGTTTTTAAAACAAAAAGAGCGCAAAAAATGGTTTCAGAAACTGTCACAAACCAAAATTTCCTAAAAGTTCTCATACGTGGTATTAGAATGAAGGTATCGGTAATAATCGTTTATTAAATGTTAAATGAGACATGCAATAATAGGCGTCCTCCCGTTACCACCGATTATAAGGCCCGACAGCTCTTCGATGACGTCACGCTGTTTAGGTGATGTATTGCCATGCGCTTATATATATATTAGCCTAAGCGGTAAAAGAATCGTTTTTTTTTTGCTTTTTTTTTAATTTTGAAGGGCTTTCGGTTTAAAGAGGATGCCAGTCGTCAACTGAGCCCGTCTTCGCATCTCATTCGATTTTATTTGGAAAAACGAACTTTCAAAGCAAAAACCAAACGCGTAACCGAGCACCGTTTTCGTGAAAGATGTATTTGTGGTGGATATTTAATCGATTAATTATTATTATTTGTAATTGTACATGTATTTGGACGAAATTAAGGTTGAAATGATACGGTAATTGCAATTTAATTTGAAATTTTGTTCAATTTCACAACATTTACAGACATGCTATTTAACCAGGGTCTTGAATTTCCTATTATGTGGTGTTTTACCTAATCTATCATTATAAATCTGATGGAGTTGAAAATTGAGAAGGGGGAATGAAGACATTTTCGTGCAAATTAGGTTGTATCTGGTTGTTTACATCAGTTGACATCAATCGCGCATAAGTACAAACGTCAAATTAAAGGCAAAATGGATAGTGAACTAATGAATTTGTGCTTAACGCTGTTACAAAGCCACAGCTTTTTGTATAGCCATAAAACATTGTTGACATATTGAAAAATGTATGGTTATAAATTATAATAATTGTAACGGCGATTTTCACTGTGAATGACAGTTATGATGAACTTATGTCATCTTATCTCGCCACTTTCCTTGGCAAAAGCATGGCAAAAGTATGTCGTGTGGTTACTTGCACAACGTTAATTGCTAGCGAATTAATTACAGAACCGGACGTCTTCATCATTTCTAAATAAAATTTCAAAAATATCAGTGAAATGTCGATAAAGTAATCGTTGTGTACAGTTGCGAAATACGACATTAATTGGTTAAGAAATAAATCACACTTTTGCTTTTCGTTTTTGATTTTTTTTAAATGATTTTTTCGAAGTTATCTCAAATTTAATTATCCGGCGTTTACGAATAACTGACTGATAGTGAGTCAGATGCAGTTTTATGTAGAATTAACATTAACATGTACAGTTGCGGTCATTGAAAAGCCATATATGCGATTTTGACATATGTATATATCTTAAAATATTCTAAATTGGATTATGTAATTTTCCCTTTAATTAAAGTTGTTAATGTCAGTACTATTGAAAACGCCACTTTTGATAAATCAGAGGCCCATGATGGTGGTAAAATTAAAAAATGCCACAGTTATCAAATAATGAGATTAAGAGAAAATGTTGCTGTAAGAGGAATAGCAGAAGAACTGAATGTAAACAAGAGAAAATTTGAAGAGACTGAGACTATTGAAAGGAAATTAAGCATTGGAAGACGTAAAATATCAAATTACGAACAAGACGTGGCATTGACTGCTTTTCTTCGAGCCATTCCTTTTCAAACAGCAATTAGCGCTAGAGTGATGACTAATTATGCAAGGTCTACGAGAACCGCGAGAAGAGGAATACGGGAGCCAGAACCACGCAATAGGCATCCGGCTAATAAATCTTTGTCAAGTTATGGGCGCAAGTTGGAAAGGATACAATTTGCCCAACAACATATTCATAATCTGGATTTGTGGGAAAATGTTTTTTTCAGATGAAAAGTCATTTCAATCCTTTCTTAATGGTCGGGCGTGTGTATATAGACCAATTGGATAACGTTTCCAAGAAAAGTATATGCGTAGAATTAATCGGCACGAATGATTCTCTGTGAATGTTTGGGGGGGGGGGGGATGAATACTGGCTTGCATCAAGAAAATAGATTTTATTGGAAAAACCAGTCTCTATTCAAGAAAATATTTTTATTTCAAGACTATAAAAATGTATAATATAAGAAAATAATTTTCTTGACATTTTATTTGTATTAAATAAATATTTTCTTTGGGTTAGAAAATAAAGAAAATCCAAGACTGAAAAATGATTCTTCCAAGTAAATCATTTAGTTTTAATTTAAGAAAATATTCATATTAAAGATAGGAATGAAAAAATAGTCCAGATCTCACAAGGTTCTATTGAGAAATTACGCGACCGGTTTTGTGTTCAAAAAACGCATGATCACTAGAGCAACGCAAACTGCGCTGAAAGCCAGTGGCTGACGCATAAAAGTTTACACAAAATAAACACGGCCGAGACAATTCGGTATAAGCGTCAGTATAATTGCGACTCGAAAGCCGATCTGTTGTGTATGCATCTACGCTGTCGTATACTATATCGTAGTTCTACGTTTGTTTTGAAAATGTTTCCTACGTCGCGAAAACGACCAAAGTTGGACACAATAAGAGAATTTATTGCAGAAATGCCTGATTTAAAGTGTGACGGCGCTAAAATTCAATGTGTAGTGTGTAAAATAGATTTAATGTGTTGGTCGAAAAGTGATTGTCTACGGCACGTAAATAGTGGAGGGCATGTTTCAAAAAAAAATTCCACACGAGATTATGACAAATTTACATTTAATTTATGTGTTTATTGCATGTAATTTACCATTTCATTTACTAAGGAAGAAAGCATACGTCTCGTTTTGGAATGAATATTCGGACTTTAAGTTACCAAGTGAGAGAACATTACAGAGAGTTGTGCCGTCTGCTCGTGAGCATGTCGAGAAAGAATTAAATCGGAGTTGCAAGATAAAAAACTGTGGTTATGTGTGGACCAAACAACAGATCGTAAAAAACATTGTGTGGTTAATGTAATGGTACGCACAATGGAACCACATCGACCGTTACCCTCAATTTTACTAGCTTCCAGACGAATACAACAATGCACTGCCGAAGTAATTTCAATGTTGGTGTTAAATACATTGGAAAAGTTTGAACTTTCAACAAATCAACTGTTGATGTTTATGAGTGATGGTGCCGCAGACATGCTTGCTGTAGGTCGATCTCTTGAAAAACATTGTGCTAACTTGTTGCATATTACATGTAAAATTCATACTCTCAGTCTCGTAGCAGATACTATCAGAAAATGTTATCCCGAGGTAGACGCTCTAATAGCACATACAAAAGCTGTGTTTGTAAAATCCCCAAAACGTATTCGGGAATTTCATAGACTATGCCTCGGTATTCCTGAACCACCACAACCTATTCTTACTCGTTGGGGAACATGGTTAGAGGCTGCATTTTATTATCTTAAATATTTTGAGAATATAAAGAACGTGATTTTAGAATTCGACCCAAAGGAAGCTGCGGCTGTCAAGGTAAGCCGCTTGAAATTTCAGGATAGTCAAGTTAAAACAGATTTGGAAATTATTCAGAACAATTACGTGGGACTAGCGGATGCGATAGAAAAACTACAAAATTCTTCGGTGTCGTTAGTGGAATCTTTGCAAATAGTGCAACATGTTCACGCACAGCTATGCGCGATAGAAGACGCAAGAAATGTTTGTGTTTTAGAAAGGTTTGAAAGTGTTTTAGATAAAGACTCTGATTTTGGCACATTAAGACAAATTTGTGAAGGTGCGTCAACAGAACCGTTAAGTTATTTGAAAGATTATTTTACTTACGCAAATATAACGTCACTAGATGTAAAACGTTCGTTTTCGGCATACAAAAACACTTTTTCTTCACGCCGCACTCACTTTGCCGAAACAACTTTGGAAACATATCTAATGTTACAAATATTAAATAGACATTATCCACTTTGTGATTTCACGGAGGACTCTTAAAACGGTAAGTGTTTGAGCACGTATCACATTTAATTTATTTTGTGTAAACTTTTATGCGTCCGCCACTGGCTTTCAGCGCAGTTGCGTTGCTCTAATGATCACTGATGATCAGGATACATATCCTACAAAGATGTGTACAGGTCTCGCGTTGTAGGATGGCGAGTTCCGGCGCTGTCCTAAGGTGCTGTCGGACATTGTTCGGGAAAATTCAAGTTTGAATGCAACATGCAGTGGCGTAGCTCGACTTATTTTTTAAATTATTTTAGCATAATAAAAAACGACTATAAAATAGGCTCACTTTCATGTCGTGGATTATTTCCTTCTTTCACAATCCTTTCAATGGTTCTTATTGATACACCTGTAGCCCTAAACACAATATTTTTTACTTCCGTTAAACTTTTATCACATTCTGTTTTGAAATAATTGAAAACATTATACACACTTTCACGAGCTTGACTGTGAAGCACTTTATTTGCAGCGATTGTTGATACTATTTCTTTGCAACAAGCGTATCCGAAAATGAAACTTAAGGCTAGCATTTTCACCCTCAGTTTTCGTTACGGAAACTAAATTACAACTAAGTAACTGAGTGCATGTTTTCGCCAAAACGGCAATGATAGAACACTAAAATTTTCTTCTAATAGCAATATAATGTTAATTTATACCCTCATTTGCATTAAGTAAATAACATTAATACAATATGTAAATAACATACTTAAGATGCAGGTACAAAAACCCTTCAGGTCAATACAAATAATAGAAAAATAGATGCATAAATAATGTCACACTTTTCGAAATACAGTAGGAAGGTATGTATTATCTAAATATAACTCCTTACTACGCCACTGGTAACATTTAGATTGAGCGGTCTTGTATTTCCACCGCGCATCTGAAGCGTTCGCCGTCCTATAACGCACAAACTGTATGTGTATATAAAAGAAAAATTGAAATGATGGAAAAAGAAAAGTTAATTAAAATTAGGAGCAAGTGAATGAACTAATGAAAAGTTTTTTTTTATATGTTACAGTATCATTAAATTATTTCTTTAATAATATAGTTAAACAGGGATTATTTTTATGTAGTTTAATAATTAATGAATTAATATTAATAATAATAATAATAATGATTTATTGTCATTGTTCATTGAACATGGACAGTGTCACTACATGAATAGATATAAATATAAGGTAGATATAAAATATAAAATAGATATAAAATAAATCAAATATATAAAATATAAAACTATAAAAAATATAAAGGATATAGAATACAAAACAGCATAGAGTCTATGTATAAGTGATATCCATATATTCGTCCACACTATAGAATATATTTTCTATAAGAAGCTGTTTTAGTGTAGCTTTAAATTGCATCACTGACTGTACATTTTTTATAAACGTAGGTAATTTGTTGTATAGTGTTATCGCTCTGTATCTATGACTCATTTCGTAGAGGCTTGTCTTATGCGTGGGTACAGCCAAATCTTGACAGTGTCGTGTTTGCATGTTGTTGTAGATATCGCTATTTTTACTAAAGCTATGTTTATTATTTATGTAAAATTTTAGTACCTCAAAGATGTATAGACTAGGAAGTGTAAGTATTCTAAGGTCCTTAAAAAGTGGACGGTAGGATGCTAATGGTATAACGCGCAACATGCCCCTGACAATTCTTTTCTGCAGTATAAATAGCTGTCTAGCTCCCACTGCTGATACCCAGAAAATCAAACCATAGCTAAGACGGGACTCTACATACGCGAATTAAAACTGCCGTAACGAATGTATATTTACAACATTGCGTAAGTTTCTCATACCATACAGTGCTGTCGACAACTTACTCTGCGATAAACTGCAATGTTCACTAGTTAAGTTTCTTCTTCTTCTAGTTTAAGTTTCTTTATCCCTTATTATTATTATTTATTATATATTTAAAAAGGAACTATAATTAAATTAGTACTTGTGGTAAATAGTAATAAAAAGAAAAAATATTACATTAACCCGTATCATTTGAAAATGTTTATGAAACGTTGTACGTTAAAGATTATATCATTGTATGTGTAAGTATGATATCTGCATTCCGGTTCCGTCGCTACTATCTAGGACGGCAAGACTATTTCTTGGCAGTAGGTAGCGCCAAGAAATATTTCGGTGCTGTTTTTTGAAGATTAGAAGCATAATCTGAGAGATGCACAACAATGAGGGCAGGAGCAAAAAGCGTTAGTACTTCGTCTTCTCATATTGCTTTTGCCGAGAGTGATTTCATCAATACCATGGTCTATTTACTAGCATTATCTTGGTTATTGTTTCTAGGCATTTTTTTCATGTGCACTTCTACATTCACCTTTGAACACTATTCTGTAGATAACCTCTACCTTAACCTTTTTAAAATTACAAGCAATTAAAATAATTTACTGCGTTATGTACGGATATGTCGTACTGTTTTGAGCAATGTAAGTGTAATTAATAATGTAGATGCAAATAATATGCATTTCAAGAATTCTAAGTAAATAATTGCTTTATTTTAAGAAAATGAAACTATTGATTTATTTGATTGACTGCATGTTACCATAGGTGATTAAGGTTTTTGAAAATAATTTAGTATTCTAACACTATAATTGCCCAATACATACGGCGTATATTTTTCAACAGTTTCGGAGAGAAAGCACAAAAGCTGCGACCTTAATCCGATAGAGCATTGGGGATTAATGGCTCATAGAATTAATGATCATCGGATATTGCCACAATACCAGCAAGAATTAATTCACAGTATTGCTGAAGCATGGCATCAAATACCTTTAAAATATGTTTGACACACAGTTTTATCAATGCCTAAAAGACTTCGAATGATGATAGGTTCTGCTGGTGCTATAATAAAATATTAATTTTCATTAATGTTCATAGGTTTAGATGGTGCCACAATAAAATATTAATTTGTTTTTTCATTAGCTTCTTATTTAATTTAATGTTCAATAAATGTTGTGTTCTATTTTGCGCCCCTGCATCAAATTATTGTAGTATTAAAAATGTAATTGATTGTTAATTTAACAGACAATTTTTTATTTGTCAAAGTGTACAACTTTTCATTGGCCACAGCTGTACTTACTATATTACGATAGAAGAAGTTTATTGGAATAATTCTGATCACAAGTCGTGTGACTTACGTCAAATAATATGTGGTCACAGTAGGAAAGCAATTTCCATTTGCCAAAAATTAGAAAAAAAGTAGCAGCAATAGTAGATTGATGAGGAATATTATAATTTGTCTCTAATCCCAAATCAACATATTGATAAATTTGTAATTATTGAGACGGAACCAATGATAAGAACTAATTTTACAGAAAATAATTGGGGTGATGGTTGATACAAGCTAATTGAATTAACATTTATCATGTTTCTAAACTAGTTAGACTAAACACGTATTAGACAATAAAGTTTTTGATTTTATTGGTTATACAGGGTGAGGCGTGGAAACTTTCTCATTTGAAAAGAGCATGGTGAAGTTAATGATTGCCACAGAGGAGTTAGGAAGGTTTTAATGTAAGTAACTGAATGGGAAGTTTGATCCATCACCCGGTTCGGTTGCAACCATGCTTTGGTCGAGGGAACAGCGCGCTTTTGCCGCAGAGGCGTATTTTTCTAACGGCCATTCGGTCATCGCGGTGCAATATGTCTTTCGTCGTCACATAGAAATTCCTCCGCGAGCGCGTGATCCTGATCGAAAATCGATAGTATTGTGGGTGAATGCCTTCAGGGAAATACGAAGTGTGTCCAAAAGAAAGAAAGGCCCTCCAAAGACCATTACAACACCTGAAAATGTCGAACGAATTCGTTTGTTTATGCTGCGGTTTCTTAGGCGTTCAACATTCAATTGCCCTTGGCATGTCGAGACGTTCCCTTCAAATTCCTCACGATTTCTACACATACGAAATGGTTGAGGTCTAACAACGGAACGTGATTATGCAACCCGACAATAATGTGAGCAGTTGATTGACACCTGACTCAACGACGACGAAGTTGTGTTCTTCTCTGACGAGGCGCATTTTCATATTAGTGGGTGTATTAACAAACAGAATATGCGGCACTGGAGTGAAACAAATCTCACTTCATGAACGGCCCTTTCATTCTGATCGTATCACGGTATTGTGTGTAGTTTCCAGAGTAGGAATCATTGGCCCTTATTTCTTTTGAGAAAACAGTTGTGCTGTAATGATTTGGGAATTCCTTTTGCTTGCTCTCGAAGAAATGGTACTGAACAATGTGTGGTTTCAGCAAGATGGGGCCACAGCCCACACCGTCAGGAATTCCATGAATTTTTGGAGAGAAGCCTTCCCCGGGCAGTTGATCTCCCTGATATTGAATTTCTCGCGTTTTCTTTCTAGTGATTGGTTCGTAGCTAATAAAACAGTTGT
This sequence comes from Dynastes maya, assembly GCA_029619315.2. Classification (NCBI taxonomy): domain Eukaryota; kingdom Metazoa; phylum Arthropoda; class Insecta; order Coleoptera; family Scarabaeidae; genus Dynastes; species Dynastes maya. Next base: position 32,171,995 of record JAROYE020000008.1, read on the forward strand.
TGTTGTTGTAAAGTTGTCAGAAAAAATAAAAATGGTGTGCTAAAACTGCCTGATTTAAGACCCTTGTGATTATTTCCTGTGGGGTAATCTCTAATCCTTGGTACACAACATTCGTCCACAGACCCTGAAAGTCCTACAAAACAACGAGCCGGAATTGCCAATACACCGGCATGCTTGAAAGAGACTGAATTAGAGTATTGACAATGGAGGGCGGCATTTACCTGATATTCTTTTTAAAATGGAATAACATCAAATTTACCATGTTATGTGACAGACGAAATAAGAATAAAAATGTTTGAAACGTATAGTTTTTTTTATTTCATTTTCAAAAAAGGAAGTTCCCACGCCCTACCCCTTATTTACTCAATACAGTAACGGGAACTACATGAATATAATTACTAATTTCATATCAAACGCTCTAAATCAATTTTTGTAAATTCACAAAAGCAAGGGATCTTTCTGTTGCAAACCTTGAATACTTCTAAATGATTCCCATAGAATAATTGTTAAATAAGTATATTTAATTTCAAAATTGGTACTGTTATTGCTTGCTACATATCAACAACATTATTTGATGTTTTGTACAGATAATCGTCTTATATGATTAGTTATTAAATTAAGCATTAAAATAATAAACTTAGAACAGATGTTAGTTACCAATATGGGTTCTGTTCCATATCTGTATAAAAAAGGATAAATGTTTTTCGAAAAATTTTAAATATTGATTTTATAATATCTGCATCACTGACGTTAAAACATTAAACAATAAGTATTTATAATTAATATCGTACATATTATATGCTGGCAATAAAAGAAATTATCAGCTTATCGCTGCTGGTTTCTATTTTGGTTGATCTCGAAGTACTGTTTATGGATTTTTTTCGTACGATTTTTACTGCTCTTTGAGTTTGCGTAAAGCAAAATTGTTGAAAAACAAATGGATCATGCATGATTCACGGATTTATCGAAGATTTCAATGATCTTTGATAGATGTATTTCATTTATTAAAACGATGATGACACTTACCGGTTACATCAATGCTGTCTTGCATTTGCTATTGTAAAAATATAGTGGCAGTTTACAAGGTCAGTATATTGTTGTGATATTAGTTTTCCTTTGTTGAAAGGTGTTTTCAATTGACAGTTTGAACTATTTTAGTTCCATATTTTTACGGGGCGAAGCAGTATTGTTGGGCTCTTCCCTCTATACTTAATTTCCTTTAAGAATGCATTGTGGAGGTAGATAGGGCATGAAACTCGAATTTTGATTGGTTTAAAACTAGGAGCAATGTACACAGCTACAATTTTATGTATATACACGCATGCGTCAGCTAACGGTTTATTTGCGATTTATTGTCAATTGTCAAATATTTCAAATCTCGCATTTAACGTTAGTTCTCTGTGTATTTTGCTGTGGATATTTGTTTTCTTTAATTTAATCTTATTATACATTAATAATAGTCTTTTTTAAGGCTTTGTTGAATGTTTTTCATTTAAAAGGTAATGTATAATATTAAATCTATTACTTTGCAAAATTGACGTAAAATTGTAGGTAATTATGGATGAGACGTATGTTCCTCGTCGATCTTTCTCTGAAGAGCCAGAACCCGGTACTTCTGTAAGCACAAATACCCAAGGAAAACATGTTCGCAGTGGTCAAAGGCTGATGACATATAATGTGTTTATAAAACATATGAAAACAAACTCTAAAACGCGAAGTATAAAATTAACGTCATCAGAAGTTGGGCTGTCAGAAAGAATACTTTGGCAAATCGTTTCTGAAAAGGACTTAAGTGGTATTTTAAAATCTCCATCTCGCAAGAGAGTTCGACAACAACTTGCAGACAAATTAGATAAGGATGACAAAAAGGCAATTCGTAGGATTGTTCATAACTTTTTCTTAAAGAATGAATTACCAACTCTGAATAAAATAACTGAGGTTAGTAAAATGTTTATTTTAATGTTATATTGCTTAAATAATATTTCTTTTAAATAGGCTATAAAAGATGATGAAACATTGCCCAATATTAGTCCTAGCACAGTTTGGGGAATTCTGAAAAAATAGGTTTTGTATGGGAAAAGAGAACAAGGAATCACATGTTGATCAAAAAGCCAGAAATTATTTTGTGGAGGCGAGAATATTTAAGTAAAATAATACAGTATCGTCGGGAAGGTCGTAAAATATATTACTTGGATGAAACTTGGGTAAATGCTGGACATACAAGAGCAAAAATATGGAAAGACAAAACTGTTGTAACTGCACGTCAAGCTTTTGTTGAAGGGCTGTCCGCAGGTCTGAAAGATCCTTCCGGGAAAGGAAAAAGGTTAATAATCACCCATATTGGCAGTGATACTGGGTTTGTTGAGAATGGTTTGTTGGTGTTTCAATCAAAGCGAACTGGTGACTATCATGAAGACATGAATGCTGATATTTTTGAAAATTGGATAACGAATATTCTACCGTCTTTAGAACAAAATTGTGCCATTGTGTTGGATAACGCACCATACCATTCGAAAAAGACTGAAAGAACACCAAATACATCATGGAAAAAATCTGACATTATCGAGTGGTTAAATAACAAAAATTTTAATGTGAATGACACGTTACTAAAAATTCAATTATTGGATAAAACAAAACAATATTAAACTATCCGATTGGTTATAAAGTAGACAATATAGTAGAAGCAACGGGTAGGAAAGTGTTGAGATTACCCCCCTATCATTGCAAATTAAATCCAATAGAGATGATTTGGGCACAAGTAAAAGGCCATGTTGCCGCTCACAATAAAACATTTAAATTGGACAATGTAGAATCCTTATTTCATGAGGGCTTAACGAAAATTACTGGAGAAGAATGGGGAAGATGTCTTCAGCACGTTATTAAAGAGGAAGATGACATGTATCGCTTGGATAATATCATTGAAGATATGCAGTTAACATTTGCTGTGAATACAGGTTCATAAGATGAAGAGCTCACTTTCAGTTCTTCGGAATGTGAATTTTGAAATCTTATTTTTATTTTTAATTTATTTTGCGTTGTTTTATTATTATTTATTATGTTTTTTAATAAAATTAGTTTAATTAAAGAAGTAAAAATAAACATTGTATTATTTAGTCAGATTGAATTATTATTCCTTCTTACTTATCGGAAGTGATTGTGCTAATGAAATATTACCAACAAATTTAAAAATAAAAATGAAGCCATTAACTATAACGAGAATAGATGTCACATTTGTAATATTTCTTGCAATTTTGTTAATTTGATTCCTAGATTATTTAAGAATTTAAAGTAATATATATGTATATCGAACATATGATGTTTATTTGTATTGAATTCAAAATTTACATAATTTCGTGTCATATGCAAGAAGCACAGTGCAGACAGATTGGTAACAGAACTTATAAATAGAGCGGGCCAAGAGCGCCACGCGCCAGGTTCGCAATCAGGCTGCCGGGCGCATATATGTATGTAAACATAGGTAATTTAAATATGTAATTATTAGGACGAGGACCAAAACCACTGTCTATTACGTCGTGAAGACGCGCAAATATACACCTGCAGTTTGGGTGTTCGTTGATAAATAGGGCGTTGTTCACAGTGGGCCACTACAAAAAAAAAGTTCATTCATCGACGGCTACGAACTAACAGCGCGCTTATTCATTTACGGATAACGCGCTCTATTCATCAACAAATGACGAGTCTGCAGATGTTACGTTTGCACCACTTCGTGGCATACTAGAAACAAACGTCGGTGTGCTGGCTTTAGTGATTATGTCTAACGTAACTATTAAAAATAAACGGCCATTACCTACGAAAGTTAATAAATTTCTTAGTGAATTTGTGGATTTACACTACAATGGGAGTACAATTTTCTGTAAAGTTTGTAAAAAGAAACTACTGAAGTGATTGTTCAAATACATATAAATAGCGAAGCACGCAACAGAGGTAAAGAATAAAAATGGATGGTTACCTTAAACGTAATTTCAGCAGGATAGCTTTGAACGTTTATGGTATTGTCACAGTTTAACGTAGAAAATAAAAAAGCATTTGAACTCTATGGGTTACATTTTTAACTTACCAGGTTGGTTTTGTGACCATCTCGGACGCGTTAGGTGAGTTTCGAATACGTGAGGGCATTTGGGGAAATCGCCATTAAAGCCATTAAAAAATAAACACTTGTGAAATTTTGATTAGCGACAGATGCAAAAAAAAACTTGTGAATATAATAGTCGACGTTTGATCTAGTACCAAATTTGTGCATTCATTGCCACAAAATTCAAAACATGTACTGGTAAAATTGCGTCGTCGTACCTCCAACGCTTACAAAAATTAAGTTAACCTCCTGTTGTTTTCATGTATCGATCTTCAGCAAAACATAGTTTCGTTAAGGGTACCTTAAAAGAAAAGTGATACACTATTTAAACGAAAATGTTAATTCTTTTAACAATCATGTAATTACATATTGTGCGCACAATAATTAAAGTAAAAGATTCCACGTAGTTGTATACATTTTCGTTTACACCATAACTAGAATTACGTTAAAAAAAAGCCGTAAACAAAAGGAGCGGATCGCTATTTTCAAAGAAAATTAAATTTATTTTTTAAAACAATATTATTGTTAATAACCAATCATGGGATAACGAAGTTTTCAAAGAATTAAAAGTTTCAAAAGATTCACGTGGATAATTTTTATTTTACAAACTCCTTGAACTTTAACAAACATGTACAATTGTTCATAATTAATATAACTGGGTCGAATACACATCAACAACAAACTCGTTTTCAGGGGGACATATATAATTTGAAAATTATGATCCAAGGAGTAAGGCCCAAGGACCAACCTACCTGGTTTCCAACGAAGGCTGTTACGATTTCAAAAAAGGACACCGAAGAGCTGTTTCGCTGAGATTCTGCAACGGTGTACAGGTATCGGAAATTAAATATTTGGCCAAATAAATTCAAAAGGAAAATTCAATCATTTTTAATCTAAATATCCAAATTTAAAAATTAAACTTCAATTTAATAATTTAAAACTGAACTAGCTATCGGTTAGGGATTGATTTAGGTTTTTGTCCATTCTTTGTTTATAAGAAATATCTATCCAAATTTATTTATTTAAAATTACAAATAAACTCACCGTTTCTTTTAAAAAAAGATAAAATCGTTTCATTTCTCTTATCATTTGTTGATTTGCAAAAAAACATTAGGTGAGTATACCCACTGTTAACGATAATATTTTTTTTAACGTTAGCCCTGAGATTCATTTGATTCATTTAATTCACATTTAATTTTATTTACACACAAATATCATTACAATATATATGTTTATGAATTATTGTTACCTGTTATGTATTAAAAGAAAAGCTGCTCTCAAGTGTAGCAGTGTATCCTAGGAGAAAAGAATATAAAAAGAAAAGGGAAGTTGTATCACCTTGACAAAGCACAGAACGACACAATCATTGACGGCTACTTTCAATGAAATTGTAAAAAATTCCATTAGACAAATAATTCATAGTTTCTTTTATTAAAATGGGCTTCCTACATTAGATAAAGTATTGAATTTATCACAAATGAGCTGTTGTATACAATACAAATTCATATATTTTTTTTTAAATTGAAATAAAATTTAATAAACACGTTTACTTAGTTTTTTGTAATAATCTATATATTGCAAAATTGAATTGCATTACTTGAAACAATTAAACGAGTAAATGTCCTCTACGAGGGTAGCGTCTTAAGTTTTTACAAACGACCATTAGATGGCGCTATTGAGATTTGACACAACTATTTTCGTAAAATTTGACATTTGTTGTTGTTGAAGTAGTAACATACAGTTATAGGACAGAAATCGGCCGAGTAGTTTGTTTACAGTGAGCGTTTAAAAAATTTTGTGAAAAAATGGAAATTACACGTGAAGGTTTTCGTTGGATGATTTTTTTACGATTTCAGTAAAAGCCTAACTGAACAACAATGCTTCGAATCACTTCATTTAACTTTTGGTAATGAATCACCATCAGAAAAGACGCTTTACAACTGGCGTGGAGAACTTCTTCGTGGTCGTGCTTCCGTTAGTGACGAATTTTGCGAAGGTCGACCAAAATAGGTTGTTGCTCAAAAAAACATCAACGCTGTGCGTAACATGATTGAAGAGAATCAGCACGTGACTTACCGTGAGAAAGAGACATATCGAAGACTACAGTACATTCGATTTTGCACGAAAAAGATCTATTTCCGATGGATTCCGCATAATTTGACCCCAGTACAAAGAAAGGCTCGTGTCAATTGGTGTAAGGAAATTCACAAAAAATTCGACAGAGGAGCTTTAAACTCCGTACACAATACCGTAACAGGTGACGAAACTTGGAATTATACGTACGAGCCCGAAAATAAGCCACAATCAACTGTTTGAGTGTTCCCAGATGAACCGAATCCGACAAAGTTGTTCGTTCACGAAGCGGTTTCAAAAAAATGATTACTTATTTCTTTTGTTCTTCTGCACGCAAAGAAATGCTTCATTCTATCAAGACTGTCCGCCTCAATTCAAGACAATTACTCTAATTCAATTATCCGTAATACAATTACTGTTTTAGTTCAAAAAAAAATATTTTCTTAGCGATTATTTCACAGGAGTGATGCGTACCTGTCCCACAGCAGCTCTGGAAATCCTGCTGGGAATAACGCCGCTTCACATCCATATTCAGAAACAGGCTATATCGAGTGCCCTCACTCTTAGTAGAACGAAGGGATCTTAGAGGGCATCTCAAAATCCTTGAAGATCCCAATATAAATTATCTGATGTATATTGCAGAGGACACAATCCCTATGCAATACAATTTTGATCAATCTTATAAGGTGATCATTGAAAGCTGTACTGAGTGGGCATTCGGTGAGCCTTAATGCAAAAGAGGTACCCTGGAATGGTACACGGACGGCTCGAGAGTAGAAGGTCTTCCACCTAAAAATGTCTACAGGACCCCACACCTCCACATATATTTCAAGCAGAGATTTCTGCTTTAAACCTGTGCGCCATAAAGAACCTCGAGAAAGGGATACGAGGTGCAAGTATTAATATTTTCAGCGACAGTCAGACAGTTCTAAAGGCTATTAAGGCCTACTCATACGAATTGGCTCTGATACACGAATGTGTACACAATCTACGACAATTGGGACGCAATAACCACGTTACTTTGCGGTGGGTCCCAAGCCACCAAGGGATTGAAGGAAATCAAAAGACAGATAAGCTGACCAAAGAAGCAGCGAGCATGCCTTTCTGTGGTCTCCAATAGAGCCACATAAAACAAACAATTAAGATATGGGAGAACAATGAAAAGGCCTCGTACTGGGATAATGTTCCAGGACAGAAACAGATGAAAGCACTCATATCAGGTTCGCCAAAGACAGCAAAAATAGCGCTATCGTTCAGCAAGGGGGATCTTAGATTACCGGCAGGATTTCTGACAGGCCATGTAGCCCTAAAATATCACCTATTTAAACTAAGAAAAGCTGAAGATCAAATTTGCCACCTATGCTAAGAAGATCTGGAGACGGCAGAACACATCCTATGTGAATGTGTCGCCATTAGTCGCATACGACGCCAACACGTCAGTAGACCATTCCTTGCACTTATTGAACTGAAGGAAACAGATCCTACAGTAGTACTAAGGTGTATTAAAAGCCTTCAACTATTCTAACACACATAAGGGCATTCTGTTACAACAACCTATTAAGGTTGCAGTGATCAAAGGCGTTTGTGCCATGGCCCGATTAAAATAATAATAATAATAATAATAATAATAATAATAATAATAATACCACGTGTACTAATTTAACTATAGTTTTTCTAAATATATAATTAATAATAATAATAAAAAAAGGAATAAATAAACTTAAACATTAGCTCATTAATTATTAAACTACATAAAAATAATCCCTATTAATTACATTATTCAAGAAATAATTTAATTATACTGTAACCTACGTATAAAAAAAAATTCATTAGTTCATTCACTTGCTCCTAATTTTAATTATTCACTTTAGGTTTCTTTTCCATTATTGTAATTTTTATTGGATATCCTTTTAGCTAGCCTGATGATGTGTTACCGGTCGTCTAATTTCTCAATAGAACTTTGTGATTTTTGGACCAGTTTTTCATTCTTACCTTTAATATGAATATTTTCTTAACTTCATTTATTATTTACTTGGAAGAAACATTTTTCTGTCTTGGATTTTCTTTATTTCCTAGCCCTAAGAAAATATTTATTTATTATTTAGCACAATTTCAAGACAATTAATTTCTTATTTTATGCATTTTTATAGTCTTGAAATAAAAATGTTTTCTTGAGTAGAGACTGATTGTTGCAAGAAAAACTATTTTCTTGATGCAAGAAATTATTTCTCTGCGTGTGGATCTGGACGTGTCGCAAGTATTACTTTGGAGGATCGAAGAACAGTTTATGCTGAATGGTATATAATAATTTGTTTGCCAGAAATCATCGATGAAATCGGGAGAAAGCAGTCGACAACGTCTCATCATCCATCAACCTGACAATGTCAGCTCTCATACAGCACGTCAAACAATAATTGATTATTTGCAGGAGAAAAACATCGAACTAATGTCTCGTTGATTCACCTGATTTATTGCCTATCGACTTCTTTTTGTTCCCGAATGTCAAATAAAAAATTTGTGGAGAGCGATCTTTATCACCTTAAGAAGCTATTAAAGCCTTCAAAAACCATGTTTTGGGGATACCACCTTCAGAGTGGAAAAAAATTTTCGAGAATTGGTTCGAATGCTTGCGAACATGTATAAATCTTAATAGTGAATATTTTTAAAAACCATAAAACGATTTATACCAATTTTTTTTTCTTTCAACGTTTTTCTAAAAACTTAGAGGGTATCCCCCGCATTAATAACTTTATAAAATAAATAATTACAATTAAATAATTTTAACGTAAATTTATGTTTTAATTGTCGTATTAAAATCATTGCATTTTTCTAATTTCCCTCACAAAATTAGTTAATCCTGTGTAAATGTGGCTCGCTATGTTACTCCTCCTACATAAAAAACATAGAAAATATAGAATGTAGTAGTGTACATAACCTGGGAATATTATATGTTGTATTAGGATGGGTCCCACACTTCAAGAAGGTTAATTTCAAATGCACTTGTTTGATATTAAATTAAAACCCAAATCAATTAATCTTAAACGATTTTTTTGTCTAAGAGATTTCTTTTTTATGCCAAAAAACAATTAAACTGACCAAAGCAAAATATCAAAATACAAACATCGCTTTTTCATCGTTATCATCTGTGTCAACACAGTTGGTAAACATTGCACATTACGTTTTATATCGCATGTACAGAGCCGAAAAAAAATACTTAAATAACCTTCGAACCAAACCAGAATGCCAATCTCGAAGAACAGTTTGTTTAGTCTATTTTTAAGCCGAAGGTATCAGTTCGATTGCAACATTTTGACCTTGCATCGTATGCAGGGCAATTAAACGTTCTTAAGCCGGCTCGATCTTGTTGAAATCAAGTCACATCAATTGCAAGCATAAAAAATAATGGTTGTAATTTCAAAAATTTTAATGAGAATTTTCATGTTTGCTTTAGCAAATAGTTATATCCTGTTTTTTTTTTATATAGGAGCAAAGTAGAAAGCCAGATTTACGCAGGGTTAACTAATTTTAGGGGGAAAATCTGAAAATGCAGTTATTTTAATACAGTAATGAAAATATAAATTTACATTAAAATGTCTAGTAAAAAAAAGCACTCTTTCAGAAGTTAGAGATACTTCCTCTGCCGTGCATATACAGCGTGTCCCACTAAGAGTGGGGAACCGGCGATATCTTGGAAACTACAATAGCTATATAATGATGGGAAGAAAATCATAACTATAGTGGTAAAGAGAAATTTAATTAAAATATTTTTAAATTCCAAACATGAGCGCTAGGGGGCGCAGTTGTTAGGGTCAACAGTAAATTTGAAATTTGTCGGTAAAAGTTCCAGGATTAATTATGATTTTAGATGCTTTATTTAAAAGCTTAGTTAATTACGCATCACTTTGGTTAAAGACGTTTTGTCATTTTGTGAATAATAAGTGTAGTAGGCGTTGCCGAATCATGTGAAACTAAACATGCTATAACTTCTGCAGTTTTTACCCGAATTAAAGAAATGTGGACTTGTGTGAAAGGGCATACAGCGCTGTTTGAGACGTCGCAATTTGTACTACCCGTTAATGTTCAAGAAATCTACCAGGTGGCGTTATTCCTAATTGTACGAGTTTTTCTCAATTATCTCTAAAAATTCAAATGTATCAATCTGCTTTTCTTATGTTGTGTTTGAAGAGTTTTGACAGACTAAAGTAGTGGCGAAAACCGCATAGTGATATCTTTTTTCTTCTTCCAGATAACGAAAACAGCCCATTATCAGTAGTAATTTCCGTATTAGTTACAAATACCTACTTAATAATATCGAAACCTATCATTAACGAATGGCACAAATTACAACGTCTAGAACAACGCTGAATGCCCTTTCAAACAAGTCCACACTTGTTTAATTCGGGTAAAAACTACAGAAGTTATAACAGGTTTAGTTTTACATGATTCGGCAACGCCTACTACACTTATTATTCACAATATGACAAAACGTCTTGAATCAAAGTGTTCAAGTAATTAACTAAGCTTTTTAATAAAGCGTTTAAAATTATAGTTAATCCTGGAACTTTTACTTGCTAATTTAGAATGTATTGTTGACCCTAGCAACAGCGCCTCCTAGCGGTCAAATTTGGAATTTAAAAATATTTTCATTAAGTTTTCCTTTGCCACTTTAGTCATGAAAAATGTTTTCCCATCAATATAACTATTGTAGCTTCCAAGATATCGCCGGTATAGTGGGATACGCCGTATATTCTTGAGGCAGCTTCTTTTATATTTGCTAATAGGTATACACATTTACGTAATCATGAAGTTCACGACTGCAACACAAGAATAAGAGAGTACCTACATATCCCTACGGCCACTCTCCTATAACAAGTACGGGACCGCTTAGTCTGGGTATGAGAGTCTATAACAAACTACACTGAGAGAAAAGATAGGTTGAGCCAACCAAAAATTGGTTGACTCAACCACTCCATATGGTTTAAAACAACAGTTAGTGTGTTCTGTTAAGTTGCTAGGTGATTGAAATGATTCTAAAGTGTTGAAGGAACATATTTTTAGTTGAATGAGCAACACTTCGTGGTTTGTTGGATGAACCAACTCCTTTCTCTCAGTGTACCCGCCGATTTAAAAAATATTGGAAGTTACAAAGTGTTCAGGAAAAAATAAAACACAACCTGCAATACGTACTTTACTCAATTCCAGAGCTTCTCAATTCTTAGTGTATTGTTTTTGTTAATTTTTATTGTTAAAATAACAGATTCAGTTTTATCTTTATTGTATTTAAGTTTATTTCATTATTGTAAATTTTGTTTATTTGCGTGATTTTGCTTCCGTTCTTTTTTTGTTTTTTTTGGTGACGATTTATATACATTTTATGTTCATATAAATAAGTAATATTCTGTTCTATTATAAATTTATTCGTTTTATTCTTTCGAGTAAAGTGTGATAAAAATTACAGGATCGCCAAAATTGTGATGTTAGAAATTTCGGAATAGAATTTATTGAAAATACAAATGAAGATTTCTACGTTATAAAATGTGTGAAATTTCAAAGCTTTAAGACAGCTTATGACGTTTATGAACTCACGATATAAACCGGTATTTTCAGTAATTTTTTTATATTTTCTAGTAAATAACTTATCTTAACGTAAGTACAATACTTTAATTATACATTTTGTACTTTAACTTGTACAAAAGTACCTTTTAATCCTTTTAAAATTGGTTTTTAATGGTAAATTGTAATTTTCTAATTTCACTAGTTGACATGATCATTCTAACATGGGAACTGGTGACACACTAATGTCAATTTCGGAAACTTGTATCCAAATATCCACAAAAGAACATCACATCCAGTCAAATTTCCAGATTATCCTCAAAAATTGATTGACAGTGGTTCTGGTTATTATATAGACAATCTTAACTGTTTAAAAAAGTTAAGATGCACATTTTGTTTATTTGATCTGTTTGTTTATTCATTATATTATATTTGTTCTTATTTAGCTAATAGGAGTTGTTCTGTACGCAATCCTTTCCAAAATTTACTCCAAGTCCTACTGAATTAAGATTTAAGCATTATGCAGTATAACAAAAAAACTGTCGATTGATTTGGGTGGCACAACATTTTTGTGTTTACTTTGGAAGATTTCTAACTACAAACACTCTGAAATAGCTCTTTTTATCCATGTTAGAGAAAAAACAAATTTCGGCTAGTGTTCTTATTGTCCGCATGTTGTCAGCAGATCTGGTTATTTCTTTCCTCCTGTCCATTCATATCAATACACTGCCAACTACTCATTGCTACTCATTCTATAATACGTCATTATGACGTTGTGTCGCTGTGCTGTCCTGGTTGATCGATTCATGGAACAGGATGATCTCTACATCACAGCATTGGATTTCATATTCACAGGCATTGAAAATAACTTTTATTTTCTGGAACTGGTGACGAGTCTTAGATTTTTAAGTACGACCCGGAAACGAAGCGCCAGAGTCAGCACCCTAACCTCACCCCGGCCAAAAAGCCAGATTGAAAAAATCAATAATCAAAAGCATTGCTTTTTTGGTAGTCATGGTATCATCCATATTTGTTCCTTAAGGTCAAGTGGTAAACCAGCATTTTGCCCGAGAAGTTTTTGAACGACTTTGAAAAGGCGTTATTCGTATGAGACCAAACATCAAGAACACCTGGATGCTGCATCATGACGATGCGCTTTAATTAAGGCTCTTTTGGTAAGTAAAAACATCCCTGAGGTTCTTTAGGCCCTTATTCACTAGACTTAAATTCTTGTAACTTTTTCATGTTCTCAAGATTTTTTCAATCTTGAGAACATCACCTCAAAAGGACACCATTTTGGGACATTTGAGCCCCTTGAGAAGGCTGTAATCGACCAGCTGAAGGCGATTTCAGTATCTGCGTTCCAGCACTGTTATGGAGAGTGAACAAATCGTCTCCAGCGTTTTGTGGCTTCCCACTGCAACTACTTTGAAGAGCACAATTGTGGTATTGTAATTTTAATAAAATAAAAAAAAATGCTACTGTTTTATAAAACGAAATTCAAACAAAACATTGTTTCGGGGAATTTTCAAATTATTCCGGTGATTTTGGAGATTTTAACGGGTCAGTTGGGTGGTAGCATTTTTAAGCATTGGTGACATTGAAAATTGTTGTTAAAAAGAAATAACCATACCAACTAGCTAAACGGAATAGGTAATTTGTCACGATAACACCATTGGATTATGTTATATTATATTTATGTCGGTGTATTATGACAGACTTCTTTTTTTAGTTTCTAATTTGTAATTGTTTCGTGATTTATCGTTAGTAGATTGTTGTAGTACCAGTCTTTTATTTTTTTGATGTTTTCGTTTATGTTGCTTTGGAGGACCTTTTGTTATTTCTAAAAGATCTTTTTTGTATAGGATATATAATATTGGTGGTAGGTTTCCGCCTTGAGGTATTCCGTATTCGGTGGTGAGTGGGTTGCTTTTTTCGCCGTTTATTTGTGTTGTTTTGCTTCTGTTTTTTATATAGGTTTCTATTAGTGTTAGTTCTTTATTTTGTATTCCTAGGGATGGCAGTTTTTGGATTTGTCTGGTTTTAGAAATTGTGTCGAAAGCTCTTTTCATGTCAATGTATGTGTGTCTTTTTTCTAAATTGATTCTCACTTTATTAATCATATCTAAGGCTGCTGATGTTGTTCCGGAAATTTTTGGAAGGCATATTGTTGTTCGTTTATTATTTGGTTTTGTGTAAGGTGTGCGGATATTCTAGTTTGGATACATTTGTCTAGGATTTTGTTTTAAAGTTGATAGTAGTGCTATTGGCCTGTAATTTTCTGCTTTTTCTTTGTCTCCGTTTTTGTGCATGGATCTGACGATAGTTTGTTTGATGTAATCTGGGTAAATGCAATTTTGAAATATCTTGTTTATTATATTTACTAAAATCGGGGTGAATTTTTCTTTGTTTTCTTTTAAGATCTTATTGGTGATTGCGTCAAATTCTGGCGCTTTGTTGAGTTTTAATTTTTGTATAATTTGTCTTATTTCTTCTTCCGTTGTTTTTTGGAAGTTTGTAGGTGGATATTGGATTTTTGTTTTTGTGGTGGAGTGGTGCCGTTTCGAATTTGGTCTTCTGCTAATTGTTTCCCTATTGTGGTAAAGTATTTGTTGATTGCGTCTGCTGCTTCTTTTTGTGTTTTGGTTTTCGTACCATCCTCTTTCAAGATAGTTATTTCTTGGTCATAGTGTTTTGGTTTGCGTATTTGTTGGTTTATTGTGTTCCATGTTTTGGTTGAGTCGTTTTTGTGTTTTCTGAATTTCTTTTGGTAATATTGTCTTTTTGTGTCTTTGATTAGTTTAGATACGTATGTTTTTTGTAGTTTGTATTCATCTCGTACTTTATCGTTTTGTGAGTGTTTTCTGTGCTTTTTGTAAAATTTGTTTCTTTGTTTAATCTGCTGAATTAGGTGTTCGTCTATCCATGTACAGTCTTCTCGTCCTTTGATTTGAAGAGTGACATGGTTTTCTGTTATGATGTTTTGCAGGTTTATTGAAAGTTCTTCTATGGTTGTTATTTTTTCATAATCTTGCTGGTTTATTCTTTCTTTAATCTTCTGATCGTTTGTTTGCACGATTTGGGTTGTTTTGTAATCTAGTTTACATTTTTCTTTTTGTTTTATTGTTACAATTACTATATTGTGATCTGATATGTCGGATTCTTTTATTTTTATTTTTTGTATTCTATTTGGTTCGTTTGTGATTACGTGATCCAGTATTGTATTGTTTCCATTTGGATTTTTTCGTGTGTAATACTTTTTAGCTGTTTTGTTCATTATCTTGCAGTTTTTTTCTTTTAGTAGGTTTATGTAGTTTTGTGTTGTTTGTTATTTTTTGGATATGTTTATGTTGAAGTCTCCTATTATTATATGTTCTTTTTTTCTGTGTGTTACGTTATTGTTAGTGTGTTTTCTAGTGTTGTGAAGTTTACTTCTGGTGGTTTGTATATAAGTGTCACTGCCGTATTTTGTGTTTCTAGTAGTACTGTAGTTATTTCAATTTTGTTAATAATTTTTTTCATGAGTAGTTTATGTTTTATGTCTTCTCTGATATATATTGTTGATCCACCTCCGTGTGTGCTTCTAGAGTTGTGTTCTTTTTTGTAGGGTGGGATTGTGTAAAGGTGTTCTTCTGTAGGTTGTAGCCAAGTTTCTGCGATTGCTAGAGCGGGCCAAGAGCGCCACGCGCCAGGTTCGCAATCAGGCTGCCGGGCGCATATATGTATGTAAACATAGGTAATTTAAATATGTAATTATTAGGACGAGGACCAAAACCACTGTCTATTACGTCGTGAAGACGCGCAAATATACACCTGCAGTTTGGGTGTTCGTTGATAAATAGGGCGTTGTTCACAGTGGGCCACTACAAAAAAAAAGTTCTTTCATCGACGGCTACGAACTAACAGCGCGCTTATTCATTTACGGATGACGCGCTCTATTCATCAACAAATGACGAGTCTGCAGATGTTACGTTTGCACCACTTCGTGGCATACTAGAAACAAGCGTCGGTGTGCTCGCTTTAGTGATTATGTCTAACGTAACTATTAAAAATAAACGGCCATTACCTACGAAAGTTAATAAATTTCTTAGTGAATTTGTGGATTTACACTACAATGGGAGTACAATTTTCTGTAAAGTTTGTAAAAAGAAACTACTGTGCTGGAGCAAACGTGATTGTGAAAGACATATAAATAGCGCACACCACAGAAATAAAAGAAATGGTGTGTCACAACAACGTCAATTTCAATTAGAATTGCTTTTAACGTTTATGGTATGTGGTCTACCAGTTCGTATACTTGATAAAAAAGCATTTCGAAAATTCTGGGGTACATTCAATACCGAGTGGATACTACCATCTCGGACAGCGTTACGGAGAGATATTCCACGAATACGTGAGGACATTGAAAATCGAATTAAAGCCGAATTAAAAGATAAACAGCTGTGTCTATGTCTTGATGAGACGACAGATTGCAAAAAAAATTCTATTTTGAATATAATAGTGCGCGTATTAGATCCTATTAAACCAAATTTTGCAATTCTATTAGCCAGCAGAAGATTAAAACAGTGTACTAGTAAAGCAATTACGGCCGTAGTTCTCGAAACGTTACAAAAATTTCAAGTGTCAACCAGTCAACTGTTGTTGTTCATGAGCGATGGTGCAGCAACAATGTGTAGTGTAGGACTTTTACATGTTACGTGTAAAGTCCATGCTTTACATCTTGTGGCACAAACTATTCGACAGTGTTACCCGGAGGGGGATGCATTAATAGCAAACACAAAAAAAGTGTTTCTCAAAAGTCCTAAGAGGACTAGGGCATTCCACAGGTTATGCCCTGGTATTCGAGAACCACAACAGCCCATTCTTACGCGTTGGGGAACGCGGTTAAAAGCCGCTTTTTATTATAATGAACATTTTCAAGAAGTCAAATCCGTTATTTTGCAATTCGTCCCTGCCGAAGCTAGAGCTATTAGGATGAGCCAGAAGGGATTTCTCGATATTTCTGTTGAAACACATCTAAAGAATATTAGCAACAATTACAAAGGATTAGTAGACGCGATAGAAAATTTGCAAAATTCTGGATTGTCGTTGGTAGAATCAGTACAAGTCGTGGACGAAGTTAGTACATTGTTACACAGTATAAACGATGCAACAAGTGGACGAGTTTTAGCTAAGTTCGATAGTGTTTTAAAAAAAGAATCCGGACTACACGAGATTAAGACAAATGTGCGATGGGGCATCTGCAGATTCCTTGACTAAGTCTAAAGATTATATTAATTACGCCTGTCTTACTTCGGTAGACGTGGAACGGTCGTTTTCGAAATATAAGAACATTTTTTCGTCTCGGTGAACATCCTTCACCGAGGCAAATGTGGAAACTTATTTGATGGTGCAACTTTTTAAACAAGCCTATCCGCATTATTAAGAAGGATAGAATTTATTTATTATATCTTTATTTACAGTTACATTATTAAGTACAACAGAATAAAAAAAGCGTTCAGTTTCTCAGTTATTTCCTTATTACATCCCATTTATAACGCATACCGTTTTCAATCAAATAAAAAATCATAATGAAAATAAAAACACCTCAGCGTGTACATATATATATCCGCTCTAATTACTAAACATTATTATTGCGTCAGCTTTTATTTTTTTACTCTTGTGTATTAATTTCGAAATATCACATATCTGCTGTGACTCACATATACGCTATTTACAATAAGCGGCCGTTGCGCCTGATTCCGATTCTGTTGGATGGCGCAATTTGGCCCGCTCTAGTGATTGCTATTATTTCAGGATTTTTGAGTATTGTTGGTATGGTTTCTATTTCTTCGAATTTGTTTCTTACGCTTCTTGCATTTTGTAAGATTATTTTATACATTTTAATTGGTAGTTTTATTTCGTTCTTGCTTTATTGGGTTAGTTGTAGTATGTCTCCGTCGTTTCTAATCCTGAATTTTGTTTCGTTCTCTTTTGCATATATATTTCCATCTCTTGTCCATTAGTATTTAATTTTGTTTTCTTTTTTCATTTTTCTTGCTTGATAGAATAGCTTGTTAGTGGTGGTTGTGAGTTGTTCATGTATGTACATATATAGTGTTGTTTATTCCTTTCAGTTGGCAGTCTTTTATGGTTAGTTTTTCTATGTTTTTTTCTTGCTTGTAATATCTTAATTTTGTTGTCTTTATTTTGTAGTTCGACTATTGTTGCTTTCGACTATTGTTGCTTTTTCGACTATTGTTGCTCTTTTGTTGCTTTTTTCCGGTAGCATTTTTTATATGTTCTGTTGTTACGTCTAGTTTTTAAAATAGTTTGGTTATTATATCTTGTGTGTTTTCGTGTTCGGATTGTTTTTCTATTCCATTTATTACTATATTGTTCATATTTTTTTCTTTTTCTGCGTTTTCCATAGTGTTTTCCTTATCGTATTCCTTTATTATTTTTTTTAGTTCTTTATTTTCCTTTTAAATTTCATCAAATTTGTCTGACAGAAATCCCATTGTTTTTTGCATTTCTTTCAGTGTGTCATATATTTTGCTATTTGATATTTCTTCTTCGTTTGAGTCTTCGTCCACCGAGTTTTTGTTATTTTTTATTCGTGTTTTTGGCATGTTTCCATTGTTGTATTTGCGTCGATTGGGATGGGTTAGGTTTTGATTTGCATGTTTGTTGGTTTAACATTAAAGCTGGCCACGAGCGGTACCGCGCAGTAGCGTAGAGTCGACCAGGCCTCGCGTTCCACTAGAGTTATTCTGCTAATAGAGATGTTGGCTGCCGCAAATAATTTCGCTCATCTTTCAAATAAAAATTAAATAACACGTGCTCAAACACTTACCATTTTAAGAGTACTCCGTAAAATCACAAAGTGAATAATGTCTGTTAAATAACTGCAACATTAGATATGTTTCAACTGTTGTTTCTGCAAAACTAGTACGGCATGAGGAAAAAATGCGTTTATATGCAGAGAACGAACGTTCTACATCTAGTGACGTAATATCTGCGTAAGTAAAATAATCTTTCAAATAACTTAACGATTCTGTTGACGCACCTTCACAAATGTGTCTTAATGTGCCAAAATCAGAATTTTTCTCAAAAACACTTTCAAATTTTTCTAGGACAGAAACATTTTTTGCGTCTTCAATCGCGCATAGCTGTGCGTGAATATGTTGCACTATTTGTAGAGATTCTTCTAACGGCACTGCAGGATTTTGTAATTTTTCTATTGCATCTGCTAGCCCGAAGTAAATGTCGTGAATGATTTTTAAATCCATTTTAACCTGACTATCTTGAAATTTCGACTGGCTTTTCTGGATAGCCGCAGCTTCTCTTGTATCGAATTGTAAGACCACGTTCTTAATATTGTCAAAATATTTATGATAATAAAACGTGGCCTGCAACCATGTTCCCCAACGAGTTAAAATAGGTTCTGGTGGCTCTGGTATACGGGGGCACAGTCTGTGAAATTCGCGAATACGTTTCGGTGATCTACCTCAGGATAACATTTTTTGATGCTATCCGCCACAAGACTGAGAGCATGAATTTTACACGTAATGCGTAACAAATTAGCAGAATGCTTTTTAAGAGACCGGTCTACAGAAAGCATGTTTGCAGCACCATCACTCACTAACATCAAGAGTTGGTTTGTTGAAAGTTCAAACTTGTCCAATGTATTTAACACTAACTTTGAAATTACTTCGGCAGTACACTGTTGTATTCGTTTGGAGACTAATAGAATTGAGGGTGCCGATTGATGAGGTTCCAATTTGCGTCCCATTACATTAAGAACAGAATGTTTCTTCCGATCTGTTGTTTCGTCGACACATAACCACAATTTTTGATCTTTCAACTCCGATTTTACTTTTTGTTCAATATGTTCGCGCGCAGATGGCACAATTCTTCGTAACGATGTTCGACTTGGTAATTTGCACTCCGAATAGTTATTCCAAAAGCAGATAAATGGTTCCTTGTCTAGTAAATTAAACGGTATATTACATGCAATAAACGTAACGCATAATTTAAATATAAATTTTCCATTGTCTCGTGCGGAATTTCTTTTTGAGACATGCTTTTCACTATTTACGTGTCGTAGACAATGTTTGTCCGACCGCGGTCGTTTTGCTGACGAAATCATAATTTTTCTAGGACAGATAAACAATTGCGCAAATGACCGGCAGCGAAAATGTCCGTACTGCTCCGCAGACGAAGTAATACTACCGTTCCTCTCGGTCCGAACTGATTCTACGCCGATGCGCGGTACCGCTCGTGGCCAGCGTTATTTATCATGTACCATGTTTTGATTGAATCGTTTTTGTATTTTCTGAATTTCTTTTGATAGCATTGTCTTTTTGTGTCTTTGATTAATTTTTGATAAGTATGTTTTTTGCTGTTTATATTCATCTCGTAATTTGTCGTTCATTGAGTGCTTTCTGTGTTTTTTGTAAAGTTTGTTTCTTTGTTTAATCTGCTGGATTAGGCGTTCATCTATCCTTGTACAGTCCTCTCTTCTTTTTAGTTGAAGAGTTACTTCTTTTATAGTGATTTGTAGGTTTATTGAAGGTTCTTTTATGATTATGTTATTTTCTTGCTATCTAGCTGATTTATCCTTTCTTAAATCTTCTGATTGTTTGTTTGCATAATTTGGGTTATTTTGTTAACTAGTTTACGTTTTTCTGTTTGCTTTATTGCTGCGATTACTATATTGCAATTTGATATGTTGCATTCATTTATTTTTATTTTTTGAATTCTGCTTGATTCGTTTTAATCTCAGTTTGGTTTAATTTCAAGAAAACATCCGCGATTTGTTATGGGATTTTAATTAGCTCATCCAGTCGAAAAATAATACACTAATAGATACATGTATTTTTGATTTCACTACTCGCCTTACAAAAAAGACAAATCGCCGTTTTGAAACTAATTAGCATTCGGTCATTTTCGATAGTAGATGTTCTTGACGATATCTTGCTAATTAACATCTAAAATAGTATAATTTAATTAATATATTCATGGCACTCCGTAATACAACTTACGCTGTTATTATTATTCGCCTCTGTATGAATGCATTAATCAAAGATTGTTTTTGTTTGTGATCGGAGAACGCGATCGCTAACTCATCGATGTGCAGAAAATGTGCTATTATATATTTATGGGGTTAAAGTCTGGGATCCGAGGAGGTTACAGAGGTCGTACAAGACAAGAGAGAAGTTAGCAACGATAATGGGTTTATGTAATAATTAAGAATTATTGACTGTTGGGATGACTACTTTTGTCTTCAGTGTTTCCTTTTTCATTTAACTAATCTACGTTGTTTCGTATGAAAGTCTAGCCATCAAAAATACAAACATTCTTTCATTATGGAATGGGAGAACGGGTAGTAGGTAACTGAAATATCGAAGGTACGTGTTGTTAGATTTTCTTGCGTATTAATAATGGATAAGACATTCTCTCGCGATCTGAACACTTGCGACGATTAAGAATTGGAGTTCTTCCCCATCATTTTTCTTTTAATCCTATTTGGGATAGTCATCTGAAGCCGCTGTGTCGACTAGGAAACCATGAGAACGAAGTTAAATTGTAATCATTGAAGATATCGAATGGTTACAAAAATGCACTAGCTATAAATGAAATTATAGCAACTACATTATTAATTAATTTAATCAATCTAATATTCTAATATTTGCAAGAATTCATCTATCTAGTAGCCCATAATTCGTATTTATTGCTGAAGATATAAGAATACACTGCATATGAAAATAATTTTAGACTGTGCTACAAATGGATATCTATGATTTTTGCATAGGAAGCTTTTTTCTATTACCAATAGAGCCCGGTAACAGGGAGCCCTGCCATAGCAGTACCTGCCTAGTATACAAAAACAATAGTAAGAAAATAGAAAAAAAAATAACAGAACTAATACATAATTATAATACGTGAAAAGTAGTGAAACACTCACCCTTTTAAGCAGCCTTGGCTACGGAACAGTAAAACTAGAAGCACCATTATCAGTATTAACATCATATGGATAAGAGTGGTAAAAAGTTGACACCATCGGATGTGTTTCCACAGTTGTCTCGGTGAGCGATGTTCGCCGTGGTGAGAAAATGAGTTTATATTTTGAAAAAGAGCGTTCAACATCTACCGATGTTATACATGCATAATTAAAATACTCTTTGTACTTAGTCAGTGAATTATTCGATACACCAGCACAAATTTGTTTTAGTGTGCTAAAATCGGGATCTTTCTGTAGCACATTCTCGAACTTTTCTAAAATGCGATTATATTTTGCGTCATGTATGTATAGTCAGTAGGTGTGTATGCACTCCGTGCATAATTTGCAGAGACTCCAATAATGATAACGATCTATTTTGTAATTGGTCTATTGCGTCAGCTAATCTTTTATAGTGGCTACGAATATTTTTTAAATCTGTTTCAACGGAAATATCTTGAAATTTCGACTGGCTCTCCTTAATAGCTGCAGCTTCGGTAGGATTGAATTGTACAACAACAGCTTTTACTATTTTCAAATGTTCAGCATCATAAAAAGCTGCCTGCAACCATGTTCCCCAACGTGTAAGAATTGCCTCCGGTGGTTGACGAATACCAGGACACTCTGTGTGAAATGATCGTAGGCGTTTGGGAGATTTAAAAAATACTTTTTCTGTGCTTGCTATTGTAAAGCATGCACTTTACACGTAACATGTAAACACTTGCAACCATGTTCAAGAAGAGAACGGCCTACCGAACGCATTATCGCTGTGCCATCGCTCATAAACATCAACACTTTACCTTTTGAAATTTGAAATTTTTCCAACGTACTAAGTACAACCTTCGTAATTCCTGCAGCAGTACACTCTTGTAGTCTTCGGCTAGCTAGTAACAGTGGTAATGTAGGTTTACTAGGGTCTAGCATGCGTACCATAATATTTACAATTGAATTTCTTTTACAGTGTATTGTCTCGTCAACACATAACCAAAGAAACTGTTTTTTCAATATGCGTTTCATTTTCTTTTCCACGTCATCGCGTATAAATGCAACATGCTTACGTGCCGTTTTCTCTGTTGGCAACCGCAACCTAGGATTGTATTTGTACCAAAATTCCATAAACGGTTGTTTATCGAATAAGTCTAGTGGCAAATTACAGTTTATCAACATAAGAACATCATAAGAACATTATCAACATCAGAAAAAAATGCACTTCTCGGTGGCATGCCCAATTTTTGTTTTCTATGCTGTGCGGAATTTACGTGTCTTGTACAGTTCTACTTCTTATTTGACATCAAATGTATTTTGCACACTTTACAAACTATCTTACTCCCGTTGTAAAACAAATCGGGAAAGTTAGAAATAAACTTATTTACTATGTCTTGAAAGGGTCGTTTTTTAGCCTTCGACATGTTCACTAAAAACTACAATTAATTACTACGTCTGTATCAATAAAATGAAAACGCATTACACTAAATAATAGCTACAATTAATAACTACGTCTATATCAATAAAATCAACACATCCTATCCGCTATCCAATGCTAAACTGAACTGAGTGATGATGATTTGTCGTATCATATCATAATTGACCAGCCCTCCCCGCCCACCTAAACGCAGTCACATCGCCGCTGCGATTGCTCTCCAGTTACCTGGCTCTAATTATCAATAGCAAAGGCGCCATCGAAGAATCTCGAACTATTGCTTCACCCTGTATAAAACATTTTGCCGGAGTTTTTCCATTTCTCTCAATTAAAACACTATAACAAGTGTAATTAATCATAAATACTATTTGGAATGTCAGATTAAAGAAAATCATAAAACTTTCCGGCTAATCCAAAACAAAAGTGTTACGTCAATTAAGTTTTCATACGATAACATTACATATTTTATGCTTCCGAAAGAATACGAAAGTCGAAATGCATCATCATGTTATCAGATCATTTTTCAAAATCTGCTGGATCAGATTGCGCTTCAAACAAAATAATTGCTGATGTT
Organism: Dynastes maya; assembly: GCA_029619315.2. Lineage (NCBI taxonomy): Eukaryota > Metazoa > Arthropoda > Insecta > Coleoptera > Scarabaeidae > Dynastes > Dynastes maya. Next base: position 32,195,690 of record JAROYE020000008.1, read on the forward strand.
CCGTGATTTTTTACGCTAAGACTTACGTCGTAGATCTCAATGTTATTATTGAGTACGTAAAATAGTGAATCAAATAGTGTAGTAGATGCTGGGTAAGTATAAGTATACAAGCGATTTTGCGTTGTTAGTGTTTTATATTTCCTAGACACAGCACGTGTAGGATTGGTAAGTTTATTGATGTGTTTGAATATTTTTTGGATATAACAATGTGATAAGTAGACTAGAGAATATTATAGAAAAGATAACTTTCCACAATCACTGAAGGTATCTTTCAACACGTACTGAAAGGTTTCCCTTATACGTTACGTGTGTGCCAATCAATAACAGCTATTGTCCTCATCTACAGGTATTAATGGTCCTCCATTCCAATCAATGCCTTGGATTTCGCCAATGAAATTTTTCTTTGAACATGCCTTCAGGAGTTAGTTGCCTTTTTACAGTGTTCGGAGTTGGTTTAACCATATAATAAATGTTTGTTTATTACTGTTTAAAAATACGATAGTGGTTTTTTTGATCGGGAATTTGTTGAAATCATTGTGGAATAATTACCTATACAGGGTGTCACAAAATGAGCTTACGTTAGCCGTATATCAGAAACTAAGGAGGTTCCAAATTTGTGAATTTGCAGATTTATATTGTTCGAGGGGGCTAACTTTTAGAAAATGTCGGCACTTCTAGTCAACTTCCGGATACACCGAAAGTAGCGCACACTTAATTTTTTTAGATTGATTGCCCTAATTTTTATAAAACATTTGAATTCAGCAATTAATTTGACATAAAATCGATCTATTTCTATAGATCTAAATATTACCGTTTTAAAGCTAACTTGATTTTTATGAAGATGTCAGTAAAATCATCGTAGTGTTTTATCGCTTATTTACTCGCTATGCAAAACTGTTAATTAACGATTTTTACGAATTAGTAAGCTATAAATATAGGCTATTGAAAAGTATTTCTATTTTTGTGCAAATACTATACAGGGTGTCAGTATTTATCGATCAAATACATTAAACTTCAATCATTAACATTTATGTAATTTTAAATAGAACACCCTGTATATTTTTATTGTAGATGACGAAATATTAAATTCTTCATCAAATGATATTACATTTCCCTATATCTAAAATGAATGCTTGGGCAATTATTCGCAATTAATATTATTGTATTCAAAAATTTCGTATAAGTTGGAAAGTTGGCTATGAACGTTCTTCACCGATTTAGCGTGTGTTTAAATTTATAATGACAGTTGTGTGACAATGTCTTAGCAAACTTCCTAGTACATAGCACATTTTGTAATCAATTTTTTTTTATAACGTACAAGAAAATGTCATGTTTGGAATTGACAAACCAAGATTACTTGAATTTACTGATTATTTATGGCGAATCTGAAGAATTTTAAGTAGAATGTGCGTTCTGTTTCGGAAAAGATACCCGGACAGGCCAATACCGTCTAAAGATGTAGTTCGACGATTGATTAAAAATTGTTTAGAATATGGACAGTTTGGGCCAAAAATTAAAAAACTATAAATTAGTTGATGACGAAATTGTGGAGATTGGTGCGAGATTGGTGTTATAGGATATTTTTATACCAACCTGACTGCAGCAACAACGTTAGAAATCTCACGAATGTCTGTTCAAAAAGTGTTAAAAAAACACAAATGGAGACCTTTTTCATACCAACAAGTACAAAACTTCCATCCACAGGATTTTTTCAGAAGGGTGCGTTTTTGTGAATTTATCACAGTATCTTGTCAGAAAGAAGAAAACTTCAGAAAAAAAATTATATGGACAGACGAACCAAAATTTACGAAAAACGGTATCTATAGTAGACGCAACACTTTTGGGCAGCCAAAAATCCTCACCTAATTAGACAGAGGGCGTTTCAAGAAAGTTAGCACTTCAATGTATTTTGCGCAATTAAAGATAGTAGCATTCTTTGCCTAATAACACTGAATTTTGAACACGTACTGAAATAGTTGTTTGTTTATTTTTTAATACATTTATTTAAATTTATCTTATTTTTCTTTGCTTACAAAATAAAATTCAATGTCCTATTGTCTTTTTTTTCTTTTTAATAACAGGCACATCAACGCTGGCAGAACAGTATATCGAAACGACTTTGTAGGAATTTTTTTTTATTTCTCAAATGAATTCTTACATTAATCTTAACAGCGGTGCTGCAAACGGTCATTCTGTCAGTGTACAGTAATATTTGATTCGTACTGCCCTAATTTTCCTAAACATTTAATACACTTGGATGTGACTTAGCATATTTTTGAACTGTTGGTCATTAGAAATTTTGACATATAGGACGAATATTCATAGCCGTCTTTCGAATTTTACAAAATTGTTTGTAAAATTCCGAATAATTGCCGATATTCATTTTAAGTATAGGGAAATGTAATATCATTTGATGAAGAATTTAATATTTTATCATCTACAATAAAAATATATAAGATGTTCTATTTAAAATTACATGGATATTAATGATTAAAGTGTAACGTATTTGATCGATAAATACTGACACCCTGTATTATATTTGTACAAAAATGGAAATATTTTTCAATAGCCCATATTTATACTTTACTAACTCTAACAGTTATTAATTAACACTTTTGCGTACCGAGTAAATAAGCGCTAAAACACTACGATGATTTTACTGAAATTTTTATAAAAATCAAGTTAGCTTTAAAACGGTAATATTTAGACCTATGGAAATAGATCGATTTTACGTCAAATTAATCGCTGAATTCAAATGTTTTATAAAAATTAGGGCAATCCATTAAAAAAAAATTAAGTGCGCGTTACTTCCGGTGAACCCGGAAGTTGACTAAAAGTGCCGATATTTTCTAAAAGTTACCTCCCTCGAACAAAATAAGTCTGTAAATTTACAAGTTTGGAATCTGCTCAGTTTCTCATATGCGGCTAACGTAAGGTCATCCTGTGACACCCTGTATACTATATTTAGTTTGTTATAAATCAAAAAGGTATTTAAGTATGTTCTTGTAATAGTTTCTTCTTTTTAATTTGCTTATTCCTACATCAACGCTTTAGTTTTTGAAAACAGAGACCCTGTTACTGTTGAAATTACTGTCTCTTTTTTTCTTCTTAAAAAAAGCATTCACATGAGGAAAACCTACTTTTGCCATAACATTCATGAATTGTATAAATTAACTTCGAAAAATAAACGTCAACCAAACCACAGAAGATCAGAAATTATTGCCCGCATTATACACGTTTATTACTCAATAAAAAAAAAACTTCCAACCGTTTCACATGGAAAATTCGGCGTTTTCACTCTTCCTTCCCTCATTCTACGTATTTTACAAGCCGTAGTAACAGATACATGTTTGTAATATAGAGTCTTCGCCTCTGTTGTTTATGGAATATCGCATGCCGAAACAGCGAGTAATAATCTATTTTGGGATTCATTGAACTCAATTCCGGGCAGTTTCGAATTCATTATTATTATTACTCTTTCTATATTTTGCGTCTTATATGTGTATATGCGTACGGGGCTTAAAAAGGAGGGTAAGGCATTTGACAAATTGTTTTCGGTGATCCACACGCAATCTTCGAAGTATAAACAGACGTAGAAAAAGGATCGTCATTTTACTCATTTGGTATTCTAGTTTTCTAATTTATGCGTAGACCTAGAAGACCATCCGATAGCTTATTTACGGCATTGTTGGTTGTATATTTTAAGGAAGTATCTCGTCAATGGAATGACGGGCATTTCGTGAAATTAATTGCTAACAGAAATGTTATTAGAAGGATGATTTTGCGTTTGCTAGGTACTTTACTTCCATGTTGCCTATTTGAAGTAGTATAATGTCCACTATACTCGGGCCATGGCAAAGATGCCTTTAGTTACTGCGACCTTAATAGATCTATTCTAACAAATGCCTTTGTAACCTTAGTACTACTCTAGCATTGTCTTCTTTCAGTTTTTGATCTTGAGCTTTTTCTAGTTTAAGTAAATGATATTTTAGGGCAACATGACCTATCAGTAGTGCCCTTTGCTGAACAATAGCGCTATTTTTGCTGTCTTTGGCGAGCCCGATATGAGTGCCTTCGCCTGTTTTTGTCGTGGAACACTTTCCCAGTACGAGCCCTTTTGATTATGTCTTAATTGCTTGTTTTATGTAGCTCTTTTGAAGACCACAAAAAAGGGGTTAGCACCAATGAAATGCACGTTCGCTGCTTCTTTGGCCAGCTTATCTGCTTTTCCATTTCTTTCGATCTCTTGGTGGCTTGAGACTCACCGCAAAGTAAAGAGGTTATTGCGTCCCAATTGCCACATTCAGACCAGATTCATCTGTGTAGGCCTTAATAGCCTTTAGAACTGCTTGACTGTCGCTGAATATATTTATAGTTACGCTTCGTATCCATTTCTCGAGGTTCTTTATGGCGCACAGATCTAAAGCAGAAATCTCAGCTTGAAATATGTTAGTGTGGGGTCCTGTAGACATTTTTAGGTGATAGTTAGGACAACTAATGTGTGTTTCGACTCCTTCTAATCTCAAGCCGTTCGTATACCATGCCAGGGTACCTCTTTTGCATTCAGGCCCACTGGATGCCCACTCAGTACGGTTTTCAATGATCACCCTACAAACCTGATCAAAATTGTATTGCGTAAGTATTGTGTCTTTTGCAATGTGCATCAGATAGTTTATGTTGGCATTTTCAAGGATTCTGAGATGCCCTCCTAGAGATCCCTAGGCTTTAATCCTTTCATTCTACTAAGAGTGAGGACACTCGATATAGCCTGTTTCTGAATGTGGATATGAAGCGGCGTTATTCTCAGCAGGATTTCCAGCGCTGTTGTGGGACAGTTACGCATCACATCTGTTGTACAGTCTTCTGAGTTGTTTTTGGCCACCAAACCAAAGAGGCGTAGGTGAGCACGGGTCTGATTATTTCTGTATATGACCAGGTCATTTCAGTCTTAAAACCCCAGTTCTTACCAAGTAGTCTTCGGCATACTAGTGATGCCGTATTGGCTTTTTTCTGTAAGTTGTAGATATAGGAGTTCAATGTTAGTTTTTTGTCGAACGTAACTCCGAAGTATTTAACTTCATCGCTAAGCTAATGGTAATCCCTTCAATGGAGGGTGATTTTAGACAGACTTTTCTCCTTTGCTTTGCAGTATGCGATGAGGTTCCTGACCTCCATTGAAGGTAGTTCGTCCGAATCTCCGGGAAAGTAGTACCTCTTGCGTACCCCCGCCATCGGTACCACTGTTTCTACTGCAACTAAGTCTTTGGAAATAAATTGGGGCAGACATCTGGAAGATGATTTGGCAAGCACTGCAGCTCGTGCAAAGGTTTGTTGTTTTACAGTATGTCGACTTACTCGTTGGTGTTGTGAGCCTTCCTCTTGCAATTACTTTGCGAATTCTGCGTTGGGCACTTTTTGAAAACTGCAAACTAACCAAATCTTAGGATTCGTTCATTTTTACGAGGTCGTTGTGAGTGATCCTTCTACGTATGTTTCGGTCTTTGGATGTTCCAAGCTCATTTCTGACTGTTGTGTTTCTGTTTCCTAGATTTGTACAATTGCACAGTATGTGGATGGCAGTTTTGTCTTCCGTCTGGCAGAACTCGCATATTGTTTCCACTGCCAAGCCCAGGTTGCTTATGTTTTTTGAGCATGCAGTGGCTTGTTAGCAAGTTTACTATCGTTTTAACAGATTTTTTTGTTTGTGCGCAGTAGGCCAGCATTCAATATTTTCCCACTAGCCTTGAGATATTTTGTCTTTCCATTGTTATATGCCATGCTTACAGAGGACGTCGGGTTTCTGACAGCGGCTGACGAGCTTGCTCGGACAAGTTAGTCTCATGTCATGGTACCCGGACCAGGGTCACCTTAGCTCAGTTACTCAGTCTATTTAGCGCATTTATGCGGTCCCATATGATTTTTGACTTTGCTTGCATCTAATTCGGAACTCCTAGCACTGTTTGACTATCTAAATATGTACCACCATATAATTAGCCTCTCGCATGTCTGTTTCTTCGAAACACACAAGCACAACCATTATTTTGGTTTGGAATATTGTAGCCTTTTGAGATCTGGTTATGGGAGGTTAATTGTTAATTTATCAGTAAATTGTTAATCTCACCAACTATTGAATGTTGATATGCAGGAGTTCTAGGTTTTAAATTTCATAGCAGCTATTGACCTGGCATATAGATATGCTAGTTTTTGTGTGCTATGAGTAATATAACTAATTCTACAATTCTGGATTTTATTGCTACAGAATTGGAATAGATCTGCGTGAAATATGATGGTTTCACAAGTAATTTGATATACATACGAAGACCTAGATATTTCAACTGTGAACACTCAATAAAACACAACTGTGTCCTAGATAAACTTAACGCAAAACAACGTGCTTCCGGCTTTTCCGCCATCAAGTTACGTGACCTACATGGGTATCTAGATTTGCCTTCAAAATTCTGCGTTCTCCGCATAATTCCTTTACAATTTATTCCTTCAATCCCCGTTTCTCTTAGTCTCTCCTTTTCTAAGGGATATTCGGAACATCCTACCTGTTATCACATCTTTTCATAACCAAACCGTATGCTTATGGAGGGGGACGAAAGGGGGTTGTTGAGTCGGTTACCGGCTGGATCGCGTGCAACCATTTATATTCCCGCTACGGCGATAGGGACGCCGCCGCCATCCCCTACTAGTCGGGTGGACGAAGCGTCGGGACGCGTCGGAACGTCGTCTTTCGAAAACAACGCGTTGAAGCGGTCGTCTTCGTCTCAGTGGCTCTTGTCGGGTCCGTTTGTCGTGAGTAAGTCGGTCGAGGGTGAGGAGAAGTCGGAGAGGAAGCAGAGAAGTAGTTCTTTGCCGGATTTTCTTGACGGTGAAGCTGGTGGAGGGAGAGAGATGTCGACGAGGGTGAGTGTACTAGTTTTTGGAAAAGATTGAATTTACGGTAGAACAAAAACAATTTTGAATATAAAAATTGTTTCCTAAATTCAAATCTACTGACATGAATGGCAAAACTCCAATTATGTTAATTCTAACGTTGTTATAATCTGTCTAAAATAACAAAATCTAGATGATGTAAACAATTGAGTATTATTTAAATGTAAAAATTGCAATATCCTTATTTTTTAAAATTTTTAATACTTCATTGCATATGCAAGTTATTTTAGCTGAGAAGAAGGTGTGGTGCATTTAGAAGCGTAATGAGGATGGATCTTTGTACTAAATGTTTATTTTCCAAAATACTTTCCTCTCTTGTGTCGTTTCCAAAGTATTCAATTAAGAAATATTTAGAAAAGCTTTAAACATGGATTCAATTCCCAACAACAATGTACTTGAAAAAACGACAATGTTTTGAAAAGTCCATAAGAATCCATTTGGACTTTGGGCTTAAACAAAGCTTGAATTGGTTCCAGCTTTAGTTGATGAAAAAGATCGCCTTTTCTTTTTCTAAAAGTATTGTTCTGGAAATTTTAAATGCAAATATCTATCATGGCCATTTGGTGAAGAAAAGGAAAGCAAATTTTGCAAGCACCATTGCGAGCCAATAATAATTTTCGTATTGATTCATTTTTGATAATTCTATACTTCTATTCTTGAGTTTAATTCACAAAATTATAATTGCCGACTTCTATGTTTTCCTTCTTAATAACCACGAAATTAGGATAATTTATGTGTGGGAGACGGGGGAAGCTGAATACTAAATCTTACAGCATTCTATTGGGAAGATTGGGAACATCTAAAACCTTGGTAAAGATAAATACTTTTTTCAGGGTTTTCCAAGTTTTGCACTAATATTCTCTTGAAAGTTGATGCAAACACCACATAACGGCAGCTGTTTCTACAGTAATCGACGTCCCATAGAACTGATAGATAGTTAAGTAGAGAAGCATCTTTGCGCTACCAAACTTTGTGTCAATCATTCACTACCAAGCGGGATATTTGACATTATCGAATTTTGGCCTGAGGATGTGCACCTCGCACGAAGCCTTTCCCCTGTATTGATTGAATATTTTACTGAATTTTGTGAACTACGGAACTACCAACTTAAATCGTCCGGTGGTTGGATTCGCCCTTCAATTGCCTTTCCAAAAGCTTGAAAATGTACAGGATGTTCCATTTAAGAGAGGAAAGTTGATGTTACTTCCGGTGATACCGGAAACGTAATTGAACTGCCGATAACGCCAAAAGTTAGTTTACAAAAAATAAAAATCGACCTGTTTTTTTTTAACGCTAACTTCTGTCGTTCAAAAATTAGCATGCGGGGTAACTTTGAGACTTCACTGTAAAAAGATTTGCTGGAAGAGACATATTATAAAGAATTCACGAACATTGTTTTAATACAGGGGCGGGTCTATTCATCTTCTGTTAAAGTCCCAAGTAAGCTTACTTAAGAGAATAGTGCAGAAAACTGTATATTTATTCCCCGTAAATTAAAAGTGACAAGTAGCTGCACTTACTGGCCAGTAAATTTGTATGTAGGTTAATCCTACTCATTAATGGATTATAACTTCACTTTATTGTTTATATTGCAAAGCGAGTGTGGTATTTGTGAATAAAACTACCTTGTGGCCCTTGTGACAATCATTTTTTGAAAAGACGAATATAGGGATTTCCCGGAAAATCAATACATGTCAAGATTCCTTAAGCACAACACATGTCAACAAATTTTTATTTTTCTTCTTTTCCACATGACCATTTGTTTTATACACCTAATGTCACACAAAGTAGAGTATTCAATAGGTCATTTATTCGTAAAAAAATGGCAACCATAATTTCTGAAAAATTTTATTTTTGTATAAATGTTGTTTTTCCGGGAAACTCTTCATTGATTATATCCTTATTTTTTATGAAATACAAACGATGAATGCAATAGATCCAATACGATACGGTTATAATGCGGAAAAGAGATTTTAAAACGAAAATAATTTTGATAAATGGAATGATCTAGAATTTTCTAACTCTTAATTGCCGTCTCGTGGTCTGTGAGATCTGCGCGGATATTAAATCGTACGTAACAAAAATCAGACAACGGCGATTAGGGGCGGTTTAGATTGTCCATACCATCAATGGAGTTACTACAATTGATTGACAAATACCATACAAACGTCTTTTATCTTTGTTTAAGAGATTATTGTGTAGGTTTTGTATCTCTTTTCCACAAACTATTACCTGCATGAAAACATCGAAACTTCCAAGTAGTAAACTGGAAGATAAAATATGATGAATAGACTCAAAGTATTTACTTGTCATGTGAAACATTGAATATTTGACCACTAGTTACTTGTAACTTTTCTTATACACGAATAGACTGACCTATAGCCTGATGGGCCGTTTGAAAGAGAGTCCGTTTAGAATGAGAACGTGACATTACGTCGCATATGTACAAACCTGTTCTTACTCAAATTGCCATCAGATTGCCGTTTTTGTAGATGTCATTGTCGTCGTAATATATTTGTTGTTAATGGTTTTAATTTTCGTGTATTATAAATTTTCTGTTCTATATTTTTAGTAAATATTAGGCTAGTGAGAAGTGTTCTCTGGATTTCCCGCCGTGCAGAAATTAGTGACGTAATGTCACGATCTTATTCTGAACGGACTCTACCTTGGTGTAAACGGAGTAACGAAAAGGTTAATGGCACATGTTCAATAAACATATAAACATATTCAATAAACAGTAGTGCATATACTATTACTTAGCCGATCACTAAGTTCTGTCACAAAAGTTTTTCTAAAAATTCAAGCGCATAGCATGCGACTGATAAAAACAAACGACTAATTGAGGTTGTGTCATTTATTCTGAGTCGTTTGACGTTAAAGGCGTTGCGAACGAGTAATAAATAAACATGAAATGGAGCCAAAGAGAAGATCGTTTTGCTATAATTGCATTACATCGTTGTGGACATTCGCCAAGTACAATTTTCAATTTGCTAAAAAAATTGGAATTTACGAAAAGGTTTGTTTATCGTACGATTGAAAGATACAGTGAAACTGGCAGTGTCGATGACAAGGCAAGATCTGGCCGTCCTCGATCAGTTCGCACTCCGGCTGTCATTAAAGCTGACAAGGCAAAATCTGGCCGTCCTCGATCAGTTTGCACTCCGGCTGTCATTAAAGCTGTCAAGGCAAAATCTGGCCGTCCTCGATCAGTTTGCACTCCGGCTGTCATTAAAGCTGACAAGGCAAAATCTGGCCGTCCTCGATCAGTTTGCACTCCGGCTGTCATTAAAGCTGTCAAGGCAAAATCTGGCCGTCCTCGATCAGTTTGCACTCCGGCTGTCATTAAAGCTGTCAAGGCACGCATCAAACGAAATCTTCTCCGAAAGCAGAAACTATTGTCGTTGCAGATGGATGTAATATCCTGAATCAAGACCTTTCAGAAGAAAAAGCGGTCACTTGCTCAATGCACGTCTGAAAGGTTTAAGACTTCAAAGATGCCGAGTCTTATTAAAACGGTACGCTAACATCGACCACCGCCGTATCCTATTTTCTGATGAGAAAATCTTCACTGTTGAAGAACAATTTAATCGGCAAAATGATCGAGTGCATGCCTCCAGTAGTGAAGAAGCAGGTGAGGTCACTCCCCGTGTTCAAAGGGGTCATCATCCATCCTCAGTAATGGTTTGGCTAGGGGTATCTTATTTCGGACCAACTGAAATTCATTTCTGTGAGAAAGGAGTGAAAACCAGTGCCCAAGTCTATCAAGAGACGGTCCTGGAAAAGATAGTAAAACCTCTAAGCCAGAGCTTATTCAAAAACCAGGATTGGGTCTTCCAGTAGGACTCTGCGCCTGCTCACAAGGCCAAAAGTACTTAGTGTTGGTTACAGGCGAATAACATCGACTTTATCAAGCATGAAGATTGGCCATCTTCTAGTCTCGATCTTAATCCTCTGGATTATAAAATCTGACAAGCTTTGGAGGAGAAAGCCTACTCTAAACGTCATAGAAATCTGGACTCGCTAAAAGCATCTGTCAAGAAGGCAGTGGCGGAGATACACTGGCCTCGCAGATTAAGCGCCTGTATTACGAAACGAGGGAATTATTTTGAATAATTTTTTAATATCTTATTGAGAACACTATATTGGTCTATTTTATCAATAAAAGGTTCTTATTTTCTTTTCTGTTTTGTTTAATATAATGATGAAAGTTGTGACAGAACTTAGTGACCGACTAAGTATTTAAATTTAAATTGTCAGCATACTGTTTAGTACTGTAAGTTTATTATTAACACACCTTCAAACCCTACATTGTTTTACGTTCATTGGCAAGCATTTGTTTAGCATACAATGGGCACATTTTTTTTACGTCAGATCAGATTTATTTGACAAAACCAGATGATTTTCTTGGAATATGTTATCAGGTTATTCCCTGGATAACAGAAGCTGAAATTCCGTATTGCACATCAGCTTGAAAAGTAAATTACCGCGTCATAGTGCATAAGTAATGGATAATTTCTCTAGAATAGTGAATGCGGACAACAGTAGCAGACGAAGACGTGCCATAACACTCGTTTGTTTTCACGTATATATTTACATATCATATAAAACGTATATTAATTCTGTAAATATTCCCATCTCTTTACTGTTGTTGTTTACCATCAAATACCCCCGCTCGTTCATCATCGATTCCTTGTACTTTGATCGTCTAGGACTATTATCACGTCCGGTGTACGATTTCTCTCTTCTATCACGAGCTAACTGGAGGATTCCCTTCTTCGGTTCTCGTTGATAACGTGATAGTTTTTCGTGCAATACAATGTTGCGTATCTGGAGACGGAGTTGGCATAGCAACATTAATTTTATTAATTAACATTCTTAAAAATAATTAAGACGAAGACATAATATATGCAGATATGTTAGCCAGGGTGTTAAAGAAAAAAAGAAACGTTCGAGATTGAGATTTACAGTGCTTTGTAGAAGAATTAGCATCCTTAAGTTGTAATAACATTCAAATCTAGAATTTAGATGAAATCATGTTTGTTAGTATTAATGTATATCAATAATAATAACGTGTGTGGACGTACCGATTCAAAATGGCGATAGAACCACCGAACTCAGGTCTCACAAATCTTCTAGAAACTACTGTACGAGGTAGACGCCATAAATTCTCGGCTTAATATAGAAAAAATAAACTCGATAAAATATAACAATTTTTATTTTTCAATATAATCTCTCCTAACTTCAATACATTTATTACAACGATCAATTAATAATTCTATACCCTTGTAAAAATAATCTAAAGTTTTTCCCTCAAAATATTGTATTACAGCTGCTTGCAACTTACTATCGTCCTTAAAACGACGTCTATTGATTCTTTTTTGGATAGAGGATCATAATACAGAACCATCGTTTCATCTCCTGTGACAACGGACAAAATCGGTTTCGGGTAGTCTCCACACATGTTTAAAAACGAGCGCGCGTATTCGATTCGACGTTCACGTTGGAGAGCAGAAAGAAGATGCGGTACCCATCTTGCACTAATCTTATTCATACCCAAATGATTATAGATAATTCGGCGAATACTTGTTTCAGAAATGTTAGACGACAGTGCTAATTCCTTCACGTTCAAACGCCGATCTGCTAATACAATTTCTTTCAATAATTGAAATGTTTTAAGGTGTTATCACTTCAATTGGCCGACCGGGGCGCTCAATATCTTCTAGGGATTCTTGTCCCAAGTGGAAACATTTTGCTCACTTTGTTGCAGTGGAATGTGAAGGAGATAAATCACTATAAACGCCTTGTTTAATGTGATTAGGCATATGTTTTTTTGTTAAAAATGTAATGACCGCGTGGTACTCATTTTTCGTTACCTGAGACGTTTTCATGCACTAGTCACGTTGCCTGGCTGGCTACTAAAAACTACTACTCTTCGAGCGGTAATATATATAATGTAGGCCTCGCACATGTGCAACTATGACGCAACGGAACAAGTTCAAACCTGTGTAAGCCTGTCAGGCCGAGAATTTATGGCGCCTACCTCGTAATCGATGCCTAGAGGTGCGAGATGTATTTCATAACCCACCGCTTCCCCCATTAATACAACAACAACAGCAAATCAAAGTGAAGTGTTTACATAATGGATGAGAAGTGTTTTGCCTTTCCCAGAACCAAATTACGATATTATTATGGACAATGGATCATATCGCTCCGTCAAAACTGAAACATTGCCACTACTCCATGAAAGAAGGAATTGTTGGCAATAATAATCAGTGTGTGGTTCGGTACTTACCGATCATCCTGTATATAAGAAAATATTTTTGAAAGATACTCTAGAATGTCACCAGGAAATTTTAGCTTCCTACTGTTTACACAATTGGTGCAATTTTATAATTCCAGGAGCTTAGAACATCCTGTATACTACCACAAAAGAGAATAAACTGTACAAGCTAGGTAATATAGCAAGGCATGGTGGAAGAATTAATTTTGACCGTGAATACAGGTTTCTTATCAGAAATGTCTCTGGTTCACTGTAATTCAATTTTAAATCGCTTAGTTTTCGTATAACTGTAGTTATGTGTGAAGGATTTGTCGTAAAATTAAATCTGTATGTGTAAGCAATTTTCAAAACAACGCCCTCTGTAGGGCATCTGTTGCCAATGCATAATGTTTAATGACACCACATTTGACACCATGACACAGTATACGTATATTAGATACAAATATACTGAAGGATATTGTTAATTGTCCATCTCCCCTACTGGTCTGGTCCTCCAATTCCTTAGAATATTAACCTTTTAAAGAAAAAAAAACAAAAGTGTACACAAAAAATTTGAAGTGTGATGATTACCTTCCTTATGATAAAATCCTAAATCAACTGACACGAAATCTAGCAAAACACGCAGAAAAATGGTTTCTTGCATCAAGAAAATTTTCTTGCAAAAATCAGTCTCTATTCAAGAAAATATTTTTATTTCAAGACTATAAAAATGCATAATATAAGAGAATAATTTTCTTGAAGCTTAATTTGGATTAAATAAATATTTTCTTAGGTTTAGAAAATCAAGAAAATCCAAGACAAAAAAATGTTTCTTCCAAGTAAACCATTTAGTTTTAAGTTAAGAAAATATCTATAGAAAAGGTAGGAATGAAAAAATGGTCCAGATCTCACAATGTTTTTTTTTGAGAAATTAGGCGACCGGTTTCGTGTTAAAAAAACACATCTTGCCAGATACAAGGATATCCAATAAAAGAAAAATTACAGTAATGGAAAAAACCTAAAATTAATAATTAAAATTAGGAGCAAGTGAATGAACTATACTTCATAAATTGTAAGACTGCAGCGATAAAATAGGCGAAAAATTCCTGGCTTGTGATTGACTAATAGACGAGGCAAATTCACATACACAAAAAACATTTTATTCAGTGGTATTCAGTAAATGAAATTAAATTAGATAAAACGAAATATCACCGATATCTAATATCATTTGTCAAACATATTTGTTGGCTTTGGTTTTGTATTTATTGCTTTTTATTGTGTTTTTATAAGCAAATTGTCGCAAAATAGTTCTTTTTAGAGCTCTACTTGCTACTGTTGAACATTTGAAGGTATTCTTGTAATAATTATATAAAATGATACTGATAACATAGTATTTGTTACAACAGTTTTGGTATGGCTGATAAAGAGGCATTTAACCCACCAGCAGGGCCATCAAAAAATCCTCCGGGAAAGCATGTTAGCAGTAAGCAAAGGTTTATGGCCTATAATTTGTATCTGGACCTTAAGCAGGACAATTCTAAGTCGGCAGCTGTTAAACTGACTGCAAAGCAGCTTGGGCTAGGTGAAAGAACAATGTGGGATATTGCAAAAGAAATGGATATCACGGGACTTGTTAGTTCACCCCCTAAAAACGACTTCGTCATACAATATATGATTCTTTGGACGAAACACAAAAGTCAATAATTAGAAGACGCGTGCATTCCTTTTTCTTGAAGAACGAATTACCAACATGCACAAAAATATTGAGTGTAAATATAATATATGCATTTATTTTACACTTATATCACCTTACTAAATCTTATAGGTTGTTAATGCAGACGATACTTTGTCCACATTGAAAAGAACAACATTATGGAAGATCTTGAAGAAGTTGGGGATTAAGTGGATGAAGCGAAGTCGAAACAGTGTTTTAATAGAACGGCAAGCTATTGTATTATGGAGACGTCGATATTTAACCAACATCAGGAAATTTCGTGCAGATGGTAGAAAGATATATTACTTAGACGAAACTTGGGTCAACGCAGGTCATACAAAACGAAAAATATGGGAAGACACAGTACTTACGGCAAGACAAGCATTTGTGGAAGGGGTTACCACGGGACTGAGGAATTCTGTAGGAAAAGGGAAAGTTTAGTTATATTGCATATTGGTAGCGATGATGGTTTCGTTGAAAATGGTCTCTTCTTTTTCGAATCGAAGAAGAGAGATTACCATGATGACATGAACAGCGAAGTGTTCACTGAGTGGACGAGAAATATACTACCTTTTCTTGAACCAAACTCTGTTATTGTCATGGACAATACTCCATACCACTCAGACAGAACCGAAAAATTGCCTACTTCTGCCTGGAAGAAGCAAGAATTGATTGAATGGCTTCTTGTGAAAGAAATTGGTGCTGACAATACTTTATTAAAGGTTGAGTTACTTCAACTTACAAAAAAATATATTGTTGATAATCTTATTACATATGTTATGGATCAAATGATATTAGACAGTGGTCGTACAATTTTAAGATTGCCTCCATATCACTGCAGCCTAAATCCCATTGAGCTTATATGGGCACAAGTGAAACATCATGTCGTTGCTAATAACAAAACTTTTATATTATCCGAGGTCAAAACGTTGCTAATTGAGGGGCTAAACATTGTGGGTAGTGATGCATAGAGAAATTGTATCAAACATGTTATCAAAGAAGAGAATAAGATGTATCACCTGGATAATATCATTGAAGATATGATTGAAAAATTTATCATAACAGCAAATACATCATTATCATCGTCAGACCTGTCATCAGAATCTGAATAATCATTCGTATGTGTATTAAGTTAATCACATTTGCATAATAAATTAAAATTATCTGTTCATCTTGTTCATACTATTACATTTATATATTTATTTTATGTATACATCAGTTATTTCATAAATAAAATGCTGAAACTAAACAAATCTTTTTTTATTAATGTTAATTCTAATATTAAGGGGAGAAAACTATATAAATTTGTAATCCCATTTATTTACTAATACAATTAAACAAGCTCCAACTATTCCCACAAATCAAACAACCGAAAGATATATTTATATTGAAATTGATTTCAGAGATGTGTTCACTTGTTTTATTTTATCACGTCATAATATAATCATAACATATCGCACATAAAATACGAAGAACTATAATTTCATGCGATATTACACTTTGCTATTTACTACAAAATGTTGATAACCAAACTTTTAACGCTTACGACGCTGGCAATTAATAATTCGAATTCGCCCCTGTTTTCCTATCCGGCATATTTCCTCGGTGTAATATGGACGCCGATCGTAGTGCACTCTTAACGTAAGTGAAGTATAGTGGAAAGTTATTTTTTTATGTTACAGTATAATTTATTTACTTTTATTATTATTTCTTTAGTTATTTTTATATAGTTTAATAATTAATGAGTTGATATTTATGTTTATTTATATCTTCCTTTATTATTATTATTTATTATATATTAAAAAACTAGTTAAATTAGTACACGTGGTAAAATAGTAATAAAAAGAAGAAAAATTGACCAGTATCTTTTGAAAATGTTTATGAAACGTTGTACATTAAAGGTTATATCATTGCATGGGTAAGTATGGTATCTGTATTCCGGTTTCTATCATCTAGGACGGCATGACTATAACTACTGGAACTAGGTGGCGCCAGGAAATATTTCGGTTGCTGTTTTTGAAAATTAGTGGCATAAATTGAGAGATTTAAGAGCAAAGTCGCCAGGAGCAAGAAGCTTTAATACTTTTTTCTTCTCATATTTATTTTTAACGGTAATGATTCCATCAATACCAGAAGCTGTTTATTAGCACTCTCTTGGTTATTATTTCTATGCACTTTTTGATATGCACTTCTACATTAAGTTCACTTTTGTTTGAACATTATTCTGCAGGTAACCTCTACTTTAGTCTTTTTAAAATCACAAGCAATGTGTTTTAAACAAGCAATGTGTTTTAAACAAGCAATGTGTTTTAAACAAGGTAAGCGCAATTAATAATGTGCATATAAATAATATGCATTTCAAGAATTTTAAGTAAAAAATGCTTTATTTTAAGGAAATGAAACTATTGATTTATGAACAATACCTAAACGCTTTCTGGAATTAAGAAAACTATTTACTATCCTTAAGAAAAGCAGAAAGTAAATGTTTCTCTGCGTGCAGTGTAACACAGAAGAGGACGTAAAACCAGAAAAGACTATATGCCCAAATTTATTGGGAGTCTCATATCCCCCCCATATCAATTCGAATTTTGCCTTTGTTTAAATGACATTTATTAAACAAGTGTAAAGATCTTAATTTTCTAGCTAGATTCTTTTTTCCAAAAACAGATTACAGAAATGACTATCATTAATCTGTAAGGTTATACATACATACATCTTTCAAGTACAGGTTCCATATAACCTGTTCATACACTTTGCTTTACTCAAATTGGTAAAATATTTTCTAAGAATTATCAAATCTTGTAGTAAATAGTCAATTGTGTACACGCTTAAACAATGTATGAATGTATATACATACATATATCTAGTTAGTCTGTGACGATCCATGGTAAACAAGGATTTCGACTCCTGGACTTTGAAACCGAATACTCAGAATTATATCAGTTTCGTATGTATGTAGTACAAACGTTTCGAACGTATGCACACGAATTCGTAGAAGAATCGCATCTTGTAGACATAATTATGTGTTGGATGACATTGATAAGCAGTCAATAAAGCTAATATTGTACGTACAAACACATTTTATGTATCTTTCAATGGTACTATTCATAGAACTGAGAGACATACATAGAATGCAGGGTCAGATTCAGTGAGGGAAGGAGTTTGGTTTTTCTTGAAAAATTTTCAACGTTATTTTTTGAGATCTATCTAGAAATCTAATGCAAAAAAATCAAAGATTGCGTCATTAAAAAATATCACATCGTCGTGTTTCAGTCCTTTATTTAACTTTACTTCGTTATAGAGACCAACATAAACATATAATGCAAGAGATTTGCATATTACATCAACAAAATATACATTAAGTAATTAACAGTGTGTGTTATTAATAAAAGTAATTCTCTAGGTTTAATCAGCGCATGATGTACAGTGTCTGGTAATTAAATATTATTTAGTGTGTTTTTTAATTGTACTTATCGTTTGAGCACTATTTACTCCAATAAGCTGTGTGCTGTCAAATTTGCGCGAACATAATGTGATTATAATGTGATTTAAACAACAATTGGAGCAATCTTTCTTTATTCATAACCTTAATTGATATGTGGCAATTTTTTGTTTTATGTGTCCTGATATGTCCTTTCAAACTTTAAATGAGTGACCATTTCAAGTTTGATACCCAGGAATATTCTCGGCACACTCCGCACCACACAAATTATTAATTAACTCGGAAAGGCCGTTTCGATAACATGTGGGTCTTCATTTTCAGCCACGTATCGATTGATGTGAGAGAACATATATTAAATCTAACGAACCCGCTCTATCCTTACTCTTCAAGAAAAAATATATACAATTAACTACTTTTGCCCCTTAGACTAAAAAGCAAGTTAAAATAAGGAGAAAAGGCGGAAAAAGGTCTTGTTACCATGAAACGCAAGACATGCGGTCATCCCACCCTAATAAAACTAAAAATCGAGTGAGACAACGGTTATTTCCTTTCTATCCGTCAAATTGGTGTTCTTTCCGTCTATACCCCTCAACTAAATACTGGACATGTGGAGTATACGAAAGGGTCGACGTCTCTTGTTATAGCACAACCATAAATCACCTTTTTACCGTAATAAATCG